>OY997594.1:5000-1484362 GCA_963921825.1 Erodium maritimum | reverse complement strand
CACAAGCCCATCACCCCGGTCTGGGACTAGTATGTTACAGTCAAGGGGAAGGCCATCTTCAGCACCTAATTCTAGCCCAACTCCAATCCAACGGCAAGCTACTCCACCACGTAGACCATCTACTCCCCCTAGCAAACCTTCAACTCCAGTTCGAAGGTCATTGACCCCGACCCCACCAAGGATTAGCACTAAGTCTGGTTCCGGGGTAAGGGGAGTTTCCCCAGTAAAGACAAGTAGAGGAAACTCATCTTCACCAAAAACAAGGGCATGGCAAACAGATATCCCAGGTTTCTCCTCGGATGCGCCTCCCAATCTTCGTACTTCTCTGGCTGATCGACCGGCATCATATGTGAGGGGCTCCTCACCGGCGTCAAGAAACGGTAGGGATTCAACCTTGAAAGTTGGCAGACAGTCGATGTCACCAACCCCTTCTAGAAGTTCGTCACATAGTCATGATCGAGACAGATTCAGCTCCCACAGTAAGGGTTCTGCAGCATCTTCTGGTGATGATGATGTGGATTCTCTACAATCTTTTGCTATGGGAAGCTCTGACTACTCGGCTTCTAAGAAGGTTGGTTCGTATCCCAATAACAGAGCTCTGACTTTCTCAAAGAAGTCAGCCAAAGCACTGTCTCCGAGTTCTGCTCCAAAAAGATCATTTGATTCTGCTCTTCGCCAAATGGTACATGATTCTGCTTATTTATAAATCTACATGTGTATATCCTAACATTTATGATTCATGGAAGTTAAGCAAAAAAAATGATTTTGCAGGATCAAAGGAAAACTCCTCCCAATATGTTCAGGCCACTCCTATCCAGCGTCCCAAGTTCAACCTTCTATGTGGGGAAGACAAGCTCTGCACATCGTTCTTTAATATCAAGGACCTCAGTCACAACCGGCAGCAATGCAAGTCCTGATCAAGTAGCCGGCCTTGCACTTGATACTGCAGGAAGTGAACATAACCAAGAAGACATGGCTTCTGATGATGACAAATCACCATATCCAGATGCTCCAGAAGAAATGTTTGCCCTTGATAACGTTGATGCGATGATTGACGATGTTGTACATGTTATCCATGATGAATCGCGTATCCAGCTTGTTGACTTTGATAGAGGTCCCACAACTGATCTCGACCTTTGCAACCCTGATGAATTGGCCCATCGAAATATTGATATGGAAATCAGTGCAAGACCTGCTTCTCTTCATATGAAGGAAGATGTTTCTGTAGTTGATCTTGAAGATATAGATATTTGTTCCAACTGTGGTTGCAAGTATCATGATGATGCCGAGTCGGGGGAAATCGAGATTAAACTTTGCCCAGATTGCGGTAGGAGGGATAAACTTTTGACCGTTGCCATGCCGGAGAATATAGATCTAGTCGCTGAAAACTCCCAAATGGATGAATTTGAGCTACTGATACCTGTCCTCGAGTCATTACAAGTTGCTGAAACGGATGGGTGTGTCAAGGAAGGCCATGATTCTTCTATTGAGCAAATCATAGATCACTCTCAAAATGAGTCGCTTGCAAGGTCATTGGCCGAGGATGCTGATCAGCAAGAAACGGCCCAACCAACTGTTAGTCACAGCCTAAATATTTCAGAGCGCTCCAATGGCTGTTCGCGTGCACATGTTGATGTTTCAGAAGGCACCGACATTTCTGTACTTCTGAAGAGGTCAACTAGTGTAAAGGAGCCTGTTCTTCAGGGGAGGACTTTCACAGCTGCTACTAGATCTTACGATGACCAGTCTTACGTAAGAGACAGCATGAGAAGCTCATTCGGCCATGGAAGTCGCTCCACATCTTCCTCTGTTGATTTCAGTTCAAGCAGACGGGCAGAGAGCCGTCTGCACCGGCAATCAAGTAGCAAGAAGTCTGACATGGAGAGTTATAAAACCGGCCAACACAAAAGATCTCAGAGCACCGGGACATCTGTCTCTGGACTTTCAAATGGTACCCATACAGCTTTAAGTCTTGCTACAAGCAACCATGAAGACGGCGAGTCTTCTAATGGTGTTCTGGAGGAGGAACCCGGGGATTCTAAAGAGCTAATGGAAACTGTAGAAACCAGGATCGAAGTTCTTGTTGAAGACCCATTTGAATGCAATGGTAGTGCAAGTATTAGACTGGTTGATGCTTATACCACAGAATTATCAAGTGATGTAGATGACATTTGGTCAGGGGACAAAGAAGTAGCAGCATGTCTAAAGGATGAAGAGCCTGCTTTACATGAAAATGGCGATAACTTACAAGAGAACTCTGGGGGTGTCGCGGATACAATAGTGTATTCATCTGAAAAGGGGTGTACCGTACTAGACACTACTGTTGATGGAGGAGATAGTTCGGAGGTTCCTCATGGCTCTTTAGAGATAGAGAGTGAGCATTGTGATCACAGCACTGCTGGTTTACTGGTTGAAGATGACTTTCAGAAGCCCTCAGATCCTTTATCCTTCGATAAGGAATCCACATCTTCTGTTCGAGAGGCCAAGGCTTCTGATCATGCACACGACATCTTAGGTATGGTTCTTTTATTATGACCCGTGTTCATCTATTTTGCTCACTGTGATGCCATGTGCATCTATTATGACCTTTGTTGTGTTGTTGAATTGTCCAACTCAGAAGATCTTATTTCAAACATTTGATGCCAACTTTGCAAAAAAGTACCCTGAAATATTCACTTTTTGCAACTTGTAGCCATCTTCTTTTATAATTGCAAAAAAGTGCCATGAACCTGTCTTTTTGTTGCATTTTGTACAAAGTAGATGGAAACCATCAAAAGCTTCGATTTTTGAGTTTAAATTTTTTATAATATCCCAAAACTACTCATTCCCATCCTATAATCTTCCCATTTCAATATGATTCCATGGAGGATTGCTAGTTTTGGGATATATAAAACATTAAACTCAAAATAGAAACTTTTGATTGTTTCCATATATATTTTTTAAGATGGTGACACGTGAAAATTCATAAGGCTATAGTCACATGTCTATGGAAACTTCACTGTGAGTTCATGAAACTTTACTATGGATTCAAGTGTTTTTGGGCAATTCATAAAATAGTTATGTGCAATTCATGCTTAGATTTAGTCCCCATTGTGTGCATAGCGAGGCACGTAAGATGCTGATCTAAATCTCTAAAGGATGAATATTTACTATGGGTTGAGGTGTTTGTGTGCAATTCATAAAGGTAGTTATATGCAACTCTACTGACAACTTGTTTTATGCTTTTTCCTTACAGAGGGATCAACAGTGAGGTTAGAGGGTAAGCACGGGAGAAGCCTCACACTCGAAGAAGCAACCGATACAATACTCCTCTGCAGCTCAATCGTCCACGATCTCGCCTACCAGGCGGCCGCCATAGCAATGGAAAAAGAAAACTCATCTCCGCCCGAAGACCCTCGCCCGACCGTCACCATATTAGGAAAATCCAATCCCTTCCGAAACAGCCCACAAAGAACAATCGTCAAGCGAGCGTCAAAGTCCAACAAAGCCCGTCAGAGGCGGTTGGAAACCGATCCGGAGGCGACGAAACTCCCGTCGAGCGAGACGGAGAACGACGAGAACGTCGACGAGTCGTTCACGCGCAACGTGAGGGTACCGAATAAGGTAGACAGCATGAAACCGCCGCCGTTGAAGCTGGAATCGAAGTGTAACTGCACGATCATGTGAAAAAGGTGCGTCGCCTGATCGTGATTTTTACCGTTTCTTTTCTTTTCGTTGTTGGTGGAGATTTATTTGTGAGAAAATATGTGCCGGGGGGCGTAATTGTAAAGTGCAGGTTGTGTTAGGCTGATATTAGTGAGGGATGGGTTCGGAGGTTTGTGCATTGTTATCGTTGTTGTTAGAGGAGTGTGTGCAGTAAGGATGTGTACTAATTCTTATTCGTTTTTGTTTGAAATATATACGTCCATTTTGGCTCTTGGTGCTTTTGGTCATGGTTTTATAGGTCGTGGCTTGTGGAGCTTAAGCATTACAGCTTATCCAACTGAGAATTATCGTTGGACCAACTGGTGGTTAAGAGAGTGGCTAAAAGCCTCCGGGTCTCGTGGATCATGGTTGGGTTTTAAAATAAATAAGAGCATAGCATCGAGGGGGCGTTAAGGTAGCACGGGGGTAGCGGTAGGAGAGGGGACTGTAGCGCCGGTTGATGGGGAGGTAGCGCCCAGAGGGCATAGCGGGACAATAGCGCCGGTTGATGGTTGATCCGAAGCACTTCGAATTGTTCCTAAAAAATATAGAGTTGAACGAACAAGAGTCCGTAACCACCGAAAACGAGTTGACCTCGCACATCGAATCCTACCCCTCCCTCCTCCAACCCACCCAGTCGGAGCCGCATTCACAATTTAACCCGCTCCGTAATTCCTAATGGCCGTCGTCGCAAGTCCCCAACGAGTAACAAGTCGATTTATCGTATGTAGTTTTAATTTGGTATGAATAAAATAATTTGTTTAATTTGAGGTTGTTTTGAAAATATCAAAAAGTACAAATAATTAGCTCTTGCAACTAGCTACTTGTTATCATAATAGAGGTAGTTGTAGGAGGTGGTTGTTTGGAGGAGAGAAACTTAAGGGCATCCACAGTCATACAGCCGGTTGCTGGCGGGGAGAATAATTTTTTTTTTGGCTTATAGTCAGCTCTCCCAGCCAGTACCCTACAATGCTAACCCTTTTTGTTGGCTTATGGTAACCCCTTTTATTCACATTTTGCTCCCAACCGACGGTGAGAAGAGGCAAGGAGCTCCCAGCCAGCACTCCCCGCCAGCGACTTCCTAGCCAGCTCCCTGCCGGCGATTTCTTCCCGCCAGCTCTCCGCCCACGACTATGGATGCCCTAAAATATGGTCTTATAAATCCTCATACAACTAGCAAGACTTATATTATTGGAGATGCGTTAATTTGTCAAGATTTTTTTTTAAAGTTTGTTTTGATTTTTTTTTACCCCACAATTGATTTAAGGGTTAGTTGTAAAAAAATTACCCTAAAATATTGTCCATAAACAAAAATCTACCTAAAGTTTTGTCTACCGATTTTCTTCAGAAAAACGTAACAGGTCAATTGTCAAAAATCATCCTAACGTATTGCCCACACAACTATATAATGTATTATGAATTTGCCCACACAATTCTAGAATGTAGTATGTATTGCCCACAAATTTACTGAATCTGTGAGAAACCGTACAAACCATTCATTATGAACATTCATAATTGTTCTCTTTGTTACGTTTTTCTAACGGAAGTCCGTGGACAAAACTTTAGTATAACCTCAAAACGTGGACAAAACTTTAGGTAGTTTTGACAATTAACCCTTGATTTACTACTTATGCTACAATATCAAGTTTAATCTAACATGTTAGGTTTATACTAGTATTACAATATCAAGTAATTTATTTTTTTATTTAATGCAATTTCAATTTTTATAATTTACATAGTCTCATGTTTATAAAATGAATATCGTTTAATTTATGTAATGTTATAGTATAATTACAATTCACCTAATTTATTAATTCAATCAAGGAGACGTTCCGGTGATCAAGACTCAAGCCTCTATGTGAGTGACTGAAAGATCTTAAATCTGATTTGTGCACTTGTTGCTACTCAGTGTATTACTCCTTGACATAATAATTCCTCTAAAAAAATCGACTAGTTACACTATTAGACAAATTTTATTAATTTCTCTCATGTAAAAAAATCGTTTATAAGCCTTCACATAAATAAAAGATGAGATAATTGTCTAAAACTATCCTAAAGTTTCGTCCACAAATGAGCTGATGCACAAAGTTTTGTCCACACTGTGTGACTACCCTGAAGTTTCGTCCACGCTTTTGTGGGTGCATTGAAATTTTGGCCACGCTTTTGTGGGTGCATTGAAGTTTTGTCCACGCTTCTATTCAATCCAGGAAACACTGCCTAGAGGCCCCAGACCATCATTCTGAACATCCCTATTACGTCAAAACTTAAAAAGTTGTCGACAAAACTTCAGAATTGTCACACAGCGTAGACGAAACTTTGTGCATCAACTCGTTTGTGGACAAAACTTTTGAGTAGTTTTTGACAATTATCTCATAAAAGATCTTGCCAAACAAGTCCTTACACATATTTTGGACCGTACATAAGAAGGGAAGAAAACATTTTGGCGGGAAAATAACAGGTGATATACAGTGGACTCTGCGCCCTCCATTTTTCAGTTCACAGTTCTTCAATGGACAGCGATTCAGACTCCGACGGCTCTTACATCTCGGCCACTCCTCCGAGAGATCCACAGCCTCCTCCGCCGCCGCCGCAAGCCGAAGCGCCGCCGCAACCAGCCGAAGC
This sequence comes from Erodium maritimum, assembly GCA_963921825.1. NCBI lineage: Eukaryota > Viridiplantae > Streptophyta > Magnoliopsida > Geraniales > Geraniaceae > Erodium > Erodium maritimum. The sequence continues at coordinate 1,478,056 of OY997594.1, read as the reverse complement.
GCCGCCGCGACCAGCTCTTCTGTTCTCCCGTAAATCGATAACTAGGGTTAAAGCTTCAGCCTACTCGCGCGTCATCTTAAAGCCCCAAAAAGCGTCCTCCAGGCGAGCCAAGCCGCCCCCGAAACCTACGCCGGAGCCCTCTTGGCCGGAGCCGCCGGCGCCGCCGCCCGATCCCCTTCCCTCCCCCTCTTTCCCCTTCCAAATCCGCCGTCCTTCTGATCAGAACGGTCCAGTTTCCGCCGCCGACTATACTGAGACCATCCCCGCCGGGTACTTCGCGAAATTCGCTTCCTTCTCGAAAATCAGGAGAACGAGCCTGAATCTGGAGTCCACTGAGGAGGAGCTTCCTCGATCTACAGGTTCGGCTTCAGAAATTGCGGCCGATTTTGACGGAACCGGTTGTAATGGAGGTGAGAGGGTTCCGGCGGAGGCGAAATGTGGAGGTGTGAGCTCGGAGAATCGTGAAGGTGTGAGCTCTTCGATTCCGATGCCTAGAGCTGTGAAGAGGTATTCGAATCTGATCGGCCGAACTATACCTATGCAGCCTCCGAAACTAAAGAAGTCTGATGGTGAAGGCAACTTCGTGAAGCTGAACCTTAATGGCTACAAACGGAGGTTTGCAAACAAAGGTAAAAGTAGAAATAGCTATGGATCCAGTAGTCGAAAATCTTATCGAAAGAGTAAGAGGAAGTTTAAGCCAGCAGGAGATGGTGAATCTGAGAATATTCATGATGAAGATGGTTTGGTTACTGAAACCATTATAAGGAATCAGGTTGAGAGTGAAGGAGCAAAATTCGACAGCGAATTGATTGAAGGGGCTGTTATGGCTGCTAGGAACGAGGCTTCTGATGAGAATTTGGTGAATTTGTTGAAGCTGGTATTTGGTTATGACGCCTTCCGTGATGGGCAGTTGGAAGCAATCAGGATGGTGCTTTCTGGGAAGTCTACAATGCTGGTTTTGCCCACGGGTGCTGGTAAATCGTTGTGTTATCAATTACCAGCTATGATTTTATCTGGGGTTACTCTGGTTGTGAGTCCGTTAGTGGCATTGATGATTGATCAGTTGAAACATCTGCCTCCAATGATTAGGGGTGGTCTTCTATGTAGCAGTCAGGTGGGTGTCTTTCTTTCGGGGTAATTTGTCCTAACAAATTATTTTGGTTTGCAGTCAAGTTAACTTGTGGTGTTACTATTGCAGGCTCCCGAAGAAGTTTCAGAGACACTGAGGATGATTCAAGAAGGGACCATAAAGGCGAGTTCTTTACTTCCTTTAGTACAGTTTTGATTACTACTCTAATGCATTGCAGAATTGTATTTTTGCACGACGATTTATCTACCTTCCCTTGCTCATTTTCAGATTATTTTTGGACTTTTCCTTTGCTAATGATTAGACAACTTCTGTTTTGGTGTCATTCCTGTCATTGTCATTAAAAGCTCAGGTTGTTTGGTGTTCTATTTCAGGTGCTTTTTGTTTCACCGGAAAGGTTTCTAAATGCAGAGTTTTTGTCAATCTTTTCTCATACTTCTATTATATCACTTCTCGTTGTTGATGAAGCTCACTGTGTATCTGAATGGTAAGTAGTTACTTTCTCATTTATCCTTGGCCTTTGGCTATATCAAATTCTTCTTTACAAACTTATTTGCAACCCCAAGCCTTACAGTTGAACTTAGTGTTTCACCATACTGTTTTTCTGTTAACTTATTTAGATTTTGAACCCATTATCAGGTCACATAACTTTCGACCTTCATACATGAGGCTTAGGGCATCTTTACTTCGTGTTAAGATGAATGTTGATTGCATTCTTGCAATGACTGCAACTGCTAGTACCACAACTTTGCAGGCTGTTATGTCTGCTCTGGAGATTCCTCCTACCAATCTCATTCAAAAAGCCTTAGTAAGGGACAATCTAAAATTGTCAGTATCTTTAAGTGGAAATAGGTAAGTCTGGATCCTCTCTTTCCTCTTCAGGCCTGTAAAGTTAGTTTCTTCTTGTCCCATCTTGGGTTTGTGTGCTTAATTGTATATGTTGAACTTATCGATGAATACCTCAAATTTCACAGAATGAAAGATCTGCTGACGCTGATCAAGTCTTCTCCTTACACAGAAGTCAAAAGCATCATTATATACTGCAAGTTTCAGGTACGTAGCTTTACTGATAAGTTGAGAATGCTTATTTTTTTCCCAAGTTTGTAATGTTAATTTGACTTTGACACTGTGAATACACTTGTAGGATTCGCAAAGGTAGGTTGATACATTTTCGCATTTTATTTTAATTTTAGCGAGAAATTAATATTTAAGTGTTGATTTTGCAGTATGAAACCGATCAAATTAGTAAGCACTTATGTGATTACAATATTTCTGCAAAGGTTAGCATTTCATTTTTCTCACTCTATACTAAAAGCTCATTGGTTTGATTATGTTTGCAATGCTTAATGGTAATTCTGACATGGTTACTGTAAATTAGAGTTACCACAGTGGTATCCCTGCAAAGGACCGTAGTCGGACGCAAGAGATGTTTTGTTCTAACAAAATCAGAGTGGTGAGTATATTAACCTTGATCAGAATGGGATCTGGGTTTTAAATAAATGAAACTACTTTTTTGTGTATCTAGATCTTACAATAAATGCAAGATTCAGTTTTTATCATGATTGACATGCATGTTCTGATGGAAGGTTGTTGCAACTGTGGCATTTGGCATGGGGCTTGACAAGAGGAATGTTGGAGCTGTAAGAATTTTCATATATATGATGGCTTCTCTGCATCATATACCCACTTGTATTGTTTCATAACTTTTGATGTTCACACGAAGTAGACATTGTTAGTATGATTTATATGTATCATCCACAATGTTATATCTGTTGTCACATAAGCGTCCATCCTGTACATGCTATCATGTGCAAACTAATATAGAAAGTTACTATTTCCCATCAGGTAATTCATTACAGCTTGCCAGAAAGCCTGGAAGAGTATGTTCAGGTCAATTTTCACTCTGTAAGCTCAAATTGTTTGATATATTTTGTCTACTGGAGCTGATGAGTGAAATGAGTTTTTGCAGGAGATCGGGCGTGCAGGAAGGGATGGGAAACTGTCATACTGCCATCTCTTTTTCGATGATGTTACATATTTCAAGCTACGCAGTCTTATGCACAGGTAGTGTTATATGGACAATCTTCTCTGTACTATGTTATGTACGGGTTGTGAAGAACACTTACATTATTGTTTTTGCAGTGATGGAGTAGATGAATATGGACTAAACAAATTCCTCTCCCAAATATTCACCACCAATAGCATAAATTCACGTGGAAAAATTTGTTCATTGGTCAAAGAATCTGCATCACGGAAATTTGATTTGAAAGAGGAGGTACTTCCTTGTATATTGCTGTCTATTTCCATATGTTTCAAATTTTATCATATTAGGTAGTAAGAAGTTTTCTTCAGCATAAAATAGGATGCAGTTGAGGAGAAAACTACCAGCTAAACATCGAGAGGATTCATGTATCTGGCCCCAACTTTGTTTGGGATAAGAAGTTTTCTTGAAATATCTTATATTGATATTTTTGGGCAATCTTTATGGCATAATGCCATTTTTTTTGCTTTCAAGGTTATGTTGGTAGTTTGATTATGGGGTCCTGACCTTTGTGAGGTCTAGGGAGGGACGCTGAGCTGTTAATAGTCTAATTACAGGAGAAAAAGAAAAAGAAATAGAAAAAAAGGTTTACCTGGAAAGTTTAGTCTTATTCAAACAGTGCTAGAGTATATTAGTTCCCGAGAAAATATACCTGCTTGATAGTATCCCATAATATTCACAGAAGATTCTTTGATCATGAAACTAGGTCCTCTGCTTTTATGAATTACTAGCTCTTTTTTTTATTCTGTCCATGTTGATTAGTAAGCTTTGAGAAAAACTACATATATCCACTTAAGCTACATTAGCTATGGAGCTCAGTGTTTTATCAGACTTATTGCGTAGGATAGACCGTAGTCATGGTGTGTTAGAAATACAGTGTACGAAGAAGCTTTTTGTTCATCTTTGCTATTCTATAAACTCTTGTTGATGGCTGGAAGACAATGAAAATCAATAGCACTTTTTAAATATTAATAAATCGCCTTGCCTTTAAGCCGTGTTTGTTTTGACACTACCAGGTGGTCCTCACAATTTTAACACAATTGGAATTGGGGGAAGTGCAATACTTGCGTCTACTTCCGCAGCTAAATGTAACTTGCACTGTGAATTTCCATAAGGTAGGTTTGAAATGTGTATTCAAGCTATTATATTTGGCCCCGATATCTATACCTCTGCTTGCACTTGCTGCATAGATGTGCAAGGGAGGTAGTTTTTCCTTCAACTGAGTATTTTTTTTTTCATATATAAAAAGAAGCGACTTGACTCAAAGCCGTGAAAAAGAAAACGTAATTTGTAGACCACTAATGATATACGTATCTATCTTGTTCCTCTGATTCAACTAGTATGGATACACCCAATCTTGTTAGTTTGCCTTGAAAATTTGGAAAATCATATATTACCATGAACAGTTTTTCATGGAAGCTTCTAATATCTTTCGTCACTTTTCATCTGTTGCTTCTCTAACTCGGTACACGTGAATTGCAGACTGCCCCGGTGTTGCTTGCTGACAAGGACTTTGTGGTTGCTGCAATTCTTAAAAAGTGAGTCTACCTCTCTACTCTTGACAAGATAAAGCTATTATATACCACTTTAGTCTACTTGCTTTTTGGTAAATCAAGTCACTCTGAAATGCTTGCTTTCAGGTCAGATAATAAACAAGGTCAATATGTTTTTGACATACCAACTGTAGCCAACGGCATTGGGATCACAGCTACTGACTTATCGAATAGGTTGCATAATTTGAAGGTTAGCCAACTTCAAAAGCATATCTTTTTATTTCAGTTCTAAGCTTTATTTGGGTTGACCTTTGCTACTCTTATATGAGTGTACAATCCCACTAACCAAGTACAAGAGTCCCCCAGAGGGCCAAGGCATTGAATCATAACTCGAGAAGACCATATTGTGTGATTAAGTTATATTTATTTGTTTTTGAACTTAACATAGTGGAAGTCTCTTGAGTCTGTTAGCATCCGGCATAAAGTTTATGAAATGTCAACATGATGTCCTATTATCTATGAAAATGACCGGAAAAGAGTAGAACACACTATTTATGATTGCTTGGTTTATTGTAGAGTAAATATCATCAGGTGACAGTTTACTCTGCATTTCCAATAAACATATCTACAATAAAATAGGATGAAAAGGTTATCATTACTCACTTGTTAATCGGGGGAATGAACTGTCATTTTGATTGCGAAGACTTGCATCTGAACATTAGAATTCTTATGGTGAACTTGTAACTCAATTAAGAAAGCTGAAAGAGTTGCTACATTTCAGACTAATATAATTTTGCTTAATCAGTTTTCCTAATTCTCTTTAGTTCTGATGATTTCTTTTCCTATTGCTCTTGTGGTGTTATCTTAGTTTAAAGGAGAAATAACATATGAGCTGAAGGATCCGGCTTATTGTTATACAGTAGTCAAAGTGCCAGAGAATTTATGCTTTCTTGCTGCAAGACTTACTAAATGGTTATCAGAGGTTGAAAGTTGCAAGGTATGTGATTATGCTGTTATTGATCTAATTTCTAAATCATACAATTTGGATGCCTATGGACGAGTCCATGATTTTTGTACTGAAACATCTTACTATATAGCATAAAATCGCCTTACCTGCCAAGCATTATTGGATAGGGCTTGGGTGGGCATAACAGAAGACAAATATTTGTCATCATTGTTAAATATCTGTTTTTAATGTTGGCTAATTTTCAGCCCCCTTTAACTCCTTGACAATTTTGTTCGCATAAATGATGTTTTTTTAATTAGGTGCGGAAATTAGATACAATTTATAATGCTGCGGTCTTTGCTGTCAATGAGTGTGAAAAGAAGAACGGTTGTGTTGATACGCATCACACTCCATGTTTGCAAAGGAAGATTGTGGATTACTTTAGTGGTGATGATAATGGTGATGTCCCGAACAAAATGATTCAAAGCAGGTTAGTATGATCTTTTTGAGATGATTACAAAGATAAGAAACTTTTGATTCCCTAAACTTTAGTGTAAACGTAATGCTTGTTACCGTATCCCTAATTTTCTATATAGAACGCTATGCACTTTCATACATCAAATTGGAACCATTTGACAACCATCATGAACTGCCTTGGTTATAGTTATTTCAATTTATAAAATGTTCAAATATAGTGAGATGCAATATGGCACTCATTTATCTAAAAAGAGATTCAGAGTCCTTTATACCTATGTCACGGGATGCATTGTGGATCTAATTTTCAAACACCATGTTGTCAATATTTCATATTGATATATTATTTTTATCTGAAAATATGATCAATTATCATACAGCATAAACTAAATCCCATTTTAGGTGTTTCTTTGAGTTTTTTTTTTTCAATTGACTGATGAAATGCCATTTATTTGTACAGCCCATTTCTGCGTGCAGATATAAAGGTAAGGGTTTCCAAAGTTGAATTTCAAATTTTACACTCAATGCATAATACAGTGACTAGAAGTACTTTTTTTGGTGAACTAGGTCTTTCTGCTGAATAACTCCCAGGCCAAGTTTACTCCAAGAGCTGTGGCAAGGATAATGCACGGCATAGCAAGCCCGGCCTATCCCTCTTCAACTTGGTCCAAAACACATTTCTGGTATCTTTCAGAGCCTTTTATTTTATTGGGATAATTGAATAAAATTGCGGTGAACTATTTTTTACGCAAAAAAACATCGCCCAAACTATATTTCCGTCTGCAAATCCACTAACGGGGTGCAAAAGTGTATACATAAGGGTTCCAAATTGCAAAACATGTATAATGTAAAGGGCAAAACTGTCATTTCCAAAAAAAATTGATGTCACGTGACTGTCACATGGCTAATTCCCGTTAAAGATAACAGATTTGCAGACGGAAACACATTGTTTACCACAAGTTTTTGCAATCATCCCTATTTTATTTTTCTTAAACTACTTGGGATATTTCAATTATAATGTGGATATTTGGTCAATTTTTGTCGTTTCAAGTTTTCCAAGAAAATTCAATATTTTGATCATGCTAGCGGTTTGTGGAAATTCAGAGCTGATGTAAGAATAGGAAAACTTGAAATTGCAGTTACTGGTTTTATTTTCAAATCCATTGCAAGAGAGAAGAAATTAATTTCCATGAAAGCAATTTGTGGAGCTGATTACGCTTAACTCTAAACTGCAGGGGGAGATATGTACAGGTGGATTTCAAGGTGTTAATGGAAGCTGCACAAGCCGAACTGATGAACATTGCTGGAAAGGACACACTTTAGCTGTCTGTTCGAGCAAAATGCACTCCCTAACTACACAACTTGGAATATCTATTCTGAGGTAATTGGAAATAAATGTTCTTATTGTTACTCGTTTCAACTATGTTCCATAGGAAAAATCAAAATCACGTATCCCTAGTTTTGTTAGAGTTTAGATGATCCAATATCCGATATTTGTAGGAAAACGAAATGGCACGTCTCTCCCCTCCCAAGTTGTTTGGTATTTGCAACCGAACCTTTATTTGTATTTGAAAGAGCAGGCGTGGATTCGTGAATAACAAAGGGATGACAGAAATATACCGTGCTCTTTAATTTGTTATCAGGTTGTTGCCCTGTACTTTATTTAGTCGCGCCGTCTATAACAGAGTTAAAAACCGATCTAAAAGACTAAACTACCCCCAATAAGTACAAATTGTATCTATCTGCCATTATTCAAATAACAAATCTCGTTGATGTGTTCTTACTAGCATTGACTATGTTTCCTTCTGTTTTATTTTTTTTAATTTTCTTGTTCAGGTCTGGCCATGCTGATGAACGATGTGAGGGTTAAAATCCCTCTGATCGTCACCACTGCCCCAAAAGGTTCACTGAAAAATCATCACTGATACAGCGATTTCAGCACATAGTGACTTCAGAAACTACAAAAGCGAAGGTAGAACGTAGAAGAAAGATCTATGATAGAGACTTTGTAGTGATTGTTTTTTAGTGTACAAATAAGAAATGTGATATTTATTTATTTATAGGAACAAGAATATGTATTATTATGAAAAGGATATAAAGAAAAAGTTAAAAGAAGAGTGAAGGGTTTGGATGGGTCAAAGACTCAAAGTTAAGTTGTAGATGAGTGTAGTGCAAGCAAGGGCCAATGTGGTGTTTAATCAAAACAGAGAAGAAAACTACAAAGTACATCAAAGCAGAACATGTGCATGTCGTCTCTTGTCAACTTTTAATTTTAAAAAAAAGTTTGTAGTCTTTGTTTTTTTTAATGATTTGATTTTCAAACATTTATTTTTAAGTAAAAGATTAATCTTTTATTGCGAAAAAATCATTTTCAATCACAAACAAATAGGAACGAAGATTCCTTCAAGAAAATGTTAAGCTCGTCAAAAACACAAATATTTTCAAGGGGTTACTCGATGTTCGCACGTAGACCTTTCGTTTATTACTAAATCCTAACCCAAGCAAACGTAAATTCTGATGTAGTAACATTGGCCGCAACTCATTGCATTTTCCACCCTCAAGTTTAACGTTAATAATGATGTAGTAACGTTGACCGCAACTTATTGCATTTTCCACTCTCAAGTTTAATGACCGTTTAGTAAGTAACAGGAAAAGTTGATAGGTCAGAGTTATGATTCGAGAATAAACGAAAGGTCTACGTTATGATATCAAGTTATCGCATGCCATTTTTGGAAAGTTTTAGAACACGTGACAACCATGTGGCTGATATTTGACGGAGTCAAGTCACACTTAACAGATTTTGATACATTTTGAAAATTAATTGGTAAAATTTGTTATTGTGTAATACTTTTCACATGTTTAGGGTATGATTTGATAATTGACCTTAGTGTAGTGTGGTGACATAGTGTTTTCTCTATTTTCAACTTTTTTTTTCCAAAAAATGTTATTTTGTAGCAATAAAAGAGAAAATCTTACTATATTTCTATTTATGAACTAAAATAATAAGAAAAAATGTATAAATGATTTATTTGAGAGAAAAAAAACATCCAAATTAAGATGAACAAAAAAATGACATATATGATATATTTCTAATTCTAAACGATTAATTCACAGAATTTGATTGTAAAACTACCATTTTACCCTCCAAAAGATAAGTTTATTACCGAGTGTTATAAAAACGCCAACACGTAATTAATTATTATGGAAGATAATTATGGTGGGAAGAAGACAGGCATATATGTTCTCGCTCCAAGAACAAAATCAAAACCAGATCGTCTCCGAATCCGATCCATCTCTCGCTCCCATTTCCTCCTCTCCGATCACGAAATCGTCAACGGAGAGCCGATTTTGATTTTGATTTTTTTTGGGTTCAGTTCTCGTTTGTTGAAATCGGAGACATGCCCGATTCGTCCTCTTCTTCTTCTTCTGATTCGTCCTCGATCATCACCAATTACCCTCTCATTTCCGCTCTCCTTGCTTTCGCCATAGCCCAGCTCATCAAGGTCTTCACCACCTGGTATTTTCCTCTTCTCATCCCGTTTTTGTTTTATTGAGATCTCGAATACTGTACCAGTTTCGGATTTTTAATTAATTAATTATTCAATTTATTTATATATAATTTCTCGTTGTCCTCATTCGAGAACCTTGATTGTGAATCGAGAGACAGGAACCCAGTTTTGCATTTGGGTTGTTTTGCTTTTGTGTTGTGGATTTGAATAAAAACAAGGCATGTCTTTCTTCATGGATCTTCGATTAATCTAAGTTTTTAATTGCTAAAAACTACATTATGTGTCGTCAAATTTAAAATTAGGGACGTGGATAATACATAATGTAGTTTTTTGCACGTGGACAATACTAGTTTTTCGCATGTGGACAATACCTACAGTAGTTTTTCGCAAGTGGACAATACTTAATGTAGTTTTTAGCAATTAACCCTTAATTGAATGAGCTCGTATTACCCAATTGACCAAAATTACCTTTTGAGTTTTGGGGTGTCAATTGTGCCTATGAATCATAATGAACCATGCTTGTGCATGTATGATCAATCATATGATTGAGAGCCATTTATTTTCTTGCTGCCATGATAGCTACTTTGGTTTAGGAATCACAATGTGGTCAATTCATTGGTTTTTCCTTTGCATTATGTGTTCTCATTACTTATGTAAAATCAAATTGCATGAGCTGCAAGGCCCTATGTTGTTCTTGGCCCGAAGCTTTTTGGGTTACATACGTGCTGTAAAGATGTGATGGTAAACCGGAGTTTTTGATGCATGGGGAAGAGAATGGCTGATTCCTCAGCATAGGTCTTAGAGGTAGAACCATATCTTGCTTCTTCTGTAAACTGCTAAATATTTTGGAAATTGTAATTGCTGTTAGTTCTACCCACAGTGTTTGAAGTACTCTAGTGCTAAAATGTGGAGGGATCTATAAATTTCCCTAAGAGTCAGCTCTCATAGATTTGCAGGTATAAAGAAAGACGATGGGATCTCAAACGACTTGTTGGGTCTGGTGGGATGCCATCATCCCATTCTTCAACAGTTGCAGCTCTCTCTGCAGCCGTCGGGTTCCAAGAAGGTTTTGGAGGATCTACATTTGCAATTTCGTTGATCTTAACAAGCATTGTAAGTTCTTATATCTTTGATGTTCAGTCCATTCCCACCATTTCAAGTGCAATAAAAACAAAAACAAAAAATCTTATCCAAACATTGTCTTAAAACTTTTTAAAGCCTGTTAAGGTTAACTTGAGTTTGTGTTCTAACTTGTAACATGATATGATGAGATGTTTTATTACTGTATTCATTTCTAGGCCTTTAGCATCTCTAGACAGTTGGTGTAGGAAGAAGTTGGTGACAATAAAAAGTTTTTATTGTGTGGATGATTTTAATATGAAGTATTTGATAACAGGTAATGTATGATGCCACTGGTGTAAGATTACAAGCTGGACGTCAAGCAGAGGTTTGATTTGTAGCTGCTTCTATTTTTATTACTTTGTTTTAAAACTTGAGTATACTTTTGATTTCTGGTTTATTTGCTTCCTGTACTTCCACAGCTTTTAAACCAAATTGTGTATGAACTTCCTGCGGAACATCCTTTGTCAGAGAGTCGGCCACTTCGAGAACTTCTTGGCCATACTCCTCCTCAGGTAATGTTATTTTTTTCAATTATCAGAACCTCCTCAAGTAATCAATCTATAGAGCATTATATGTGTTAGTATAATTGAAATAACGATTCGTATTAAACCGTTTAATCTACATCCTTTTTTTTGGAACGAGCAAAATATAATATGACAAAAAGAAGGGATAATTGCAAAAAGTACCCTGAGGTATAAATTTTTTGCTGGTTGTAACCCTCTTGTGTAATTGCAAAAAAAAAAGTGTCCTGAACTTGCCCTTTTGTTGCAGTTTGTGTAAATTTGTTTCAAAATGACGATTTTCTTCCTCTTTGAAGAAAAATGAAAGGAGATTAAAATTCTTGATTTTACTTTTATTTTTGAAAGGGTGAAATTGTCATTTTGAAACAAAACTACAGTAACAAAAAGGCAACTTCATGACACTTTTTTGCAATCATCAAAGAAGAGGGCTACAACTTGCAAAAAGTGAATGCCTCGGGGTACTTTTTTTGCAATTACCCCCCTAAAAGAACACAACTACAGACAACCAACCAAACTCTACTACAATGATAGATTTATTAAAAGTTCTACACCTCAATTTGGCGCCATAAACTAATCAAACTTTCCCGAAAACTGTGGGAGATTTAGGAGGCTTTACATAGCCTTTACTTCTCTGTCAAGAAATCATGAATATCTGTAATTGCTATTTGTTTGTTGATAACCATCAATTTAAGTCTTTGATTAAGTTTATATCTTTGATGAGCGATCAAGATTAGTTTATGTTTCTTCTATGATCACGGTGCAATAAACTGAATTAACATTGGCCCAGGGGGAAATTATGTTTATGTCGAGAATGGTTCTATATTTAGTTCACTAATATTCGTAGTCACTTACAGGTCGTTGCTGGTGCAATACTGGGGATAGTGACGGCACTTATGGGTCATATGATCATCTTGTTTACTAGGCAAACTTGACGCCAATGTGTAGGACACAGAAATCATCTGGTACAAAATTGAACTTGCAGAAGGACAAAAACATCAAGAATCTGTTTATAACATAGGCTTTTTTTGTTGCATTCAGCAATGGCATATAACTGAAAACAGAAACACTATAGTGGTGTAATTTGATTGATTGCTGTGTCCGATTGATTTAATGAAAAAAAAATCTGTTTTTTAGTATATAGGGATAATTGCAAAAATGTGCCCTGAGGTGTTCACTTTTTGCAACTTGTAGCCTTCTTATTTGATAATTGTGAAGAAAGATACCCTAAACTTGTCTTTTTGTTGTAATTTGTATAAAAATGATGATTTTACCCTTGCAATTTAGATTTTAAAAAAATCCAATTTTTCAAATCATTTAATTTGATTCCTCTTTGTATCTTACAAAGAGTAAGAAATATGAATATTTGAATTTTTTGTTCTTTAGTTATTAATTTAAAATTTTGAATGGTAAAATTGCCGTTTTGAAGTGCAGCAAAAAAAGACAAGCTCAAGGCACTTTTTTGCAATCATAAAAAATGAGAGCTACAAGTTGCGAAAATGAATACCTCGGGAAATTTATGCAAATATTCATTTTTCAATCTTTTGCAAATCATAGTCTTATTCTTTGATAAAATCATCAGTTAAATTTTAGGGCTAATTGTTGAAACTTACCCTTATGTATTGGTCACGAAAACTATGCTACCCTCCTTTTCAAAATGGTATTTGCGCTACCTTATCTATTGGTCACGCGATTACGTTAGGAAAAATAGACGGTAAAATGCCGTTTTTTCCATTCCGTTAGTCATATGACCTCAAGTGTCATATAATGGATGGTAAAATGACGTTTTTTCCTTCATTATTTGACTTTTATACATTTTATAAGGAACATTATCATTGCACCCTCGTTGTTGTTCCTTATAAAATATATAGAGGTCAAATACGTAAGGAAAAAAAACGTCATTTTACCATCCATTATATGACACTTGAGGTCATATGACTAACGGAATGGAAAAAACGGCATTTTACCGTCTATTTTTCCTAACGTAATCGCGTGACCAATAGATAAGGTAGCGCAAATATCATTTTGAAAAGGAGGGTAGCATAGTGTTCGTGACCAATACATAAGGGTAAGTTTCAACAATTAACCCTAAATTTTACAAACATAACCGAATGAAAATAAGTTTATTAGTATAATGATATATATTGTAATAATAAAATTTGATAGTCAACAAAGAGGAAATAAATTAAGGGAGGTGAAAATTCTTGACCTTTAATTTCAAATCTCAAGGGCAAAATTATCATTTTGGAACAAATTAAAGCAAGTGCAACAAAAAAAAATCAAAACACTTTTTCGTCATTATAACAAAGGTTATATAATCAAATACTGAAGCATTTTAATGATGTATCAGTTTGTTATTACAAGTATAGACGATTGTCTTTTCAAACACAGAAAAATTGTTTTGAGTATATATTCAAAGTATCAACACATTACTTTTCTATATGTTCATTGCTCACGACACAATGCCAAAGAAAAAACCCTTTCCATCTCCAACACAGGTTCCTTAATAGCTCCTGATTTCGAGCGCCAAGCAATGTGCTCGTCGGGCCTGACTAGGATTGCTCCCTTATCAGTCATCTTACAGAGATTCCACCAAGAAGGTGAAGTTGGCGACGCCTTAACTTCCACGACATCGACATAATTTTCACAAGGTGCCAATTCTGCTTTGCTTCCCGCTTCTGCACCTCTGATGTCATCAGCAGGCCACAGGACACATACCTTAACAGGAACTTTGAAATCTTCGGCGACTTTGTTTGCAACACAAGCCAGGCGGTAAGAGTCCTCTACTGGTGCTATAATGAGAAGGAACTCGACTTTGTCTCCAGACACAAGATCCAATGTAGAAATTGAGCCCTAAAAAAATCGGCGGTTATGATCAACATGGTTGTGAATGATGCATCATTGCTCCCACCTAGATTGCATGTAACTACCTTTATAAATTTCCCACACACATATGAGTAGTAAATTTCCACAAACATGTGACCCAATAGTAGTTTTCCAGAAACACCATTATACAAAATAAACGAAAACCATCCAAATTTTTGTTTTTCTTTCATGTATGAATTTTAAAATATCCCAGAAATACTCACTCTCACGCTTTACTCTTCCAATATCAATTTGATTCTGTTCTCGAAGTCCTCCTCGGAATCATATTGAAATATGGGAGTGAATGGCTTTGGGATATCGTAAACTTCAAACTCATGTGTAGGTTACGTGACGAAAAAAATCAATTTTTTTGTGTGGTTTTTCGTCTATCTTGTACAATGGTGACATGTCGAAATTGATAGGGGTAGTCACGTGTCTTGTGGAAAATTTACTACGGGGTCATGTGTTTGTGGAAATTTGTTAAGGGGTTATGTGGTTGTGGGAGATTCATAAAGGTAGTCATATGCAATTAACCCTTTTTTTATCAGGATACAGTTGCACATACCTCGCATGCAGGTTCTGAAAGTACCCTCACGTTCATATGTGGAAGCTTGGACCCGGGATCTGCAGAAGGAACATAGTCCCTTCGGCGGCCAGTTGGAGCTTCCAAAGCTCCTCCCTCGCCTTCTCTGTCAGGAACTAGTGCTCCTTCAAGGTACCTAGCAGCAATGGCCTAAGATTAGGCAAGTATATAGAGGGAGCCAAATGACTTGTCAAGTTCAGCAAAAGGATTCGAACAGTAGGCTCAACAAGTTTTTGGCATCATTGTAGTCGTAGCTATACAACAGTGAAATCGATTGATTCAATTGAAATTGAAGTACTTAGTGTTATCTTTAGGGATGATTGCAAAAAAAATACCTCGAGGCATTCATTTTTTTGCAACCCCCGGACTTGTCTTTTTATTGCATTTGGTACAAATATGAAGATTTTACCCTTACAATTTAGATTTGAAAATAATAAGTACGAAACAAAAAAAATCCAAATGTTCATATCCCTTTCTTTTCTTCCTCATAGCACCGTACAAAGAGTAAGAAATTTAAGGGATATGAGAATTTGGACTTTTTTGTTCTTTAATTGTTATTTTTCAAAACTAAATTGTAAGGGTGAAATCATCATTTTGAAACAAATTTATACAAAGTGCAACAGAAAGACAAGTCAGTGCACTTTTTTGCAATTATCAAAGAAGAGGGCTACAAGTTGCAAAAAGTGAGACCTCAGGGTACTTTTTTGCAATTATCCCTTATCTTTATGATGATACCTAAAACCAAGATCCTCAGCAGGGAACTGGAGCTGAAGACTCTTTCCTTCCTCAAATATTTGCCTAAGTTTAGAAAGCCTTGACGACCCAATTGGATTGTTAGGGTTCAAAATCGAGTCTGAGAGTTGTGCACGGCCAATAGTGAAAATTCCATCCAAAACTGCCCTCTGTAATCCAGACGGCAAAATCGAACCAGCCACATTATTTATGACTTGATGCACTGCAAAACAGATTACAATCACCGAAACAGCTTTTAAGCGGCCATAAACAACAATATTGAAAAGTCTAAAATGCTCTTCACTTTCATTTGTTTTCTCATGCCGTTTAAAGTGGTCACTGCACCATTAATTTTCAAAGTGAAAAGTCTACAATGCCCTTCAATGGTTAACTTAAAGTTGGATAGTTAATTGCAAAGAGTTTACAGTGAAGGATAGCTATATACAATTATCCCTATGACCCATGAACTCTGTTTGATTACCCGAGTTTGCAACGGTTGGATTGAGGCCAAGCGCAGCAGGAACTTCCATGGCTGCTCTGAAGTTTTGAACGCTCAGTGCTGTATTAAAAAGTGCAATCTGACAATTGCTAAACATCAAAAGTTTATTCTTACACTTCATAATGAGATTATAATGGGAGGAAAAGGAAGCAGATGAATAAATAAAGCAGTACCGGTCTGCGTTCTGTTTCATAAGTCTGAAGTATTGAAGGTGGAGCGATACCCTTTTCCATACATGCAATTTTCCAGGCAAGATTATGAGCATCCTGAATGCCAGTATTCATTCCTGCACAGAACGATATCTCTACTTTCAGCAATTTTCACAGGAAAAGTTGATAATCTGACTCCTAATCAGACCAAGTGTGTCATAAATCATGAATAAAAAAAATATAAAAGTTGCTCAATATTCAGATATTTACTGTTTACAGAAGCGGAACCAATTACCAAAACCACCGGCTGGAGGAAACCGATGAGCAGCATCACCGGCAAGTATTATTCGACTGTTACAGCAAACAAACTTCTCAGCAACTTCGGCATGCATCACCCACGGCTTTATATCAATCACATCTATGTCTAAAAGCTCTTGACCAACCAATTTGAAAATTAACTTCTTGCATATCTACAGCGAGTTGGAAATCTTTAATTTAATCGTTGCTTACAATAGAAAAAGCATGCTTACTTACAATTTAAATTTACGATTATAATGTGTATGCGTTTCACATCAAGAATACCAACACTCTGATATCCCCGTTAAGGATTTTTTTTTTTTGTAATAACTGAAAGTTACCTCAGATCTGAAGTCTTCAAGGTTTTGCTGAGGTGGATAAAATGGTATCTGCAAGAGAAATTACAATAATAAAATCGTAAGAACACAGTGCAAGTTGTTTTACTTGACTAAACTAATACTTTAGATGCATCCCTAATGGCAAATTACCTGCAATACGAATTCACCCTGGTTGAGATCATGAGCAACAAGAACACCTATAGCTTCGGTATTGAATATAAAAAATAGCATGCCGGGTGTCTCATTGATTAGGTATTGGCCAAGGTCTTTGCTCAAAAAATGAACACTGACAAGCTTTTGCAAGTCTTGTTCGCCTCTCAAATCTATTCCTGCAAGCTTTCGTACAGTACTTCCTGCACCATCAGTGCCTACAAGAACATTACACCGGATATATTTCTCCATACGCTTCCCCTCTTTGAGAATAGATGCGGTCACTGATACACCTTGATCGGTGGCATTGATAGACACGCATTCATGCCCCATTAATATGTCTCTCGCCCTGAGTGGGACATTATCAAGGCCTTCTGAGCGAACACTGAAGTCAAGGTTTTGCAGATGGTTGAGGAGTAACCTGACTAGTTTGTACTGTGAGAAGTGCGCAACCGAGACTGGGCTCACAATGTTCTCAAAATCTGGACAACAAGGTAATGGTGTGAAGCCAGAGAAACAGTTATATGATGTGAATTCATGTCTTGTGTGCTCCATACTCATGAAACAGTGGCAAATATAGTACATAAAGGGCATTGAACAGTCTTGAAAAAAGACGAAACTTCTTATAGCCTAGAATCTATGATCTTGTCAGGAAAAAACTTGTGGTCCATGCAAAAGTCGAAACTAACGATGCAAAAGTGTACACATAAGGGTTCCAAATTGCAAAACACGTATAATGTGAAGGGCAAAACTATCATTTCCAAAAAATGAACTCGCGTGACTAAAATTTATTAAAGAATAGTTGGGGATGTCATTTACAAAAAAAAAAGTACTTCACCGTTAGTATATACAAAACGCACATAGTTCACAGCAAGTTTTTGCAATTATCCCTAGAATCTACGATCTTGTCAGGAAAAAAAAACTCTAAATATAAAATCGTGGAGATGAATCACACCTTGTGGCTGCATATGATCTACCGAACCAAGAACGGAACCAGTAAGCGAAGTGCAGTATATGAACTTCCTCCATAGATCGACTGGTGGTTGAGACTTTTGAATTTCTTCAGCCAGGCCATCCAATTTGCGGAACACCTAAACAAAGAACTCCTAATCAACATATTTGACGTTGAAGCTCATATTATTCTAAGCAAATCCCTTCAATTACATAAGAAAATTCCAACCTCCATAGATCTGTTGTTGATGAAATGGGCCTGTGGATGTGTGGAAAAGGTCTTGTTTTTCTCCAAAATTGCACATTTGACCCCTACAAATGGTAGATTTAGCACTAAGTTCATTTCTGACACTGAATCTAACTACAGATAACAAGTAAAACAATGGGGAAATGTATAGAACACAACAATTAAACGGAAACGAGAATTCAAAAATTACCAATCAAATTACAATTTGGGACATGAGTATGTCCTCATTGAAATTCAAGCATAATTTTCTTTTCCTACTACTTTCTGGGTAACCAAACAAGCATTTTATAGCTCACAGGAAATAAGATTGTTCTCATTAAAATTCAAGCATAATTTCCTTTTCCTACTACTTTCTGGATAACCAACCAAGCATTTTATAGCTCACAGGAAATAAGATTGTTCTCATTAAAATCAAAGCATAATTTTCTTTTCCCGCTACTTTCTGGGTAACCAAACAAGCATTTTACAGATCAATGAAGTGAAAATTCGAAAGATACCCAGCTTATTGAGAAATATGGAGAGAGCGAGACCAACAGGCCCTGCACCAACGATCAGAACAGGAAGCACAGTCTCGTCCGGAGCGGAGATTTTGGAGCTCGACAAGGCTCTCCACTGAATTTGGCCGAATGGGTATGCTCTGAATGTGGCGCTACTGTGTCGGACGCCATTGAACCTCCTGATAAACCCTAAAGCAGCCATCGCGAGCCGAGAGAAGGTGTGAAGCTACGTCTTCTGGAGTTCGGCCATTGAAGAAGGGTGGTTTAAGCAATGCTAAGCTTTCTGGTGCCAATTTAGACGCGTCGATGGTGGTTGGTTACTTGGACCAAACTGTTGGGCTCAGTGTCCGGTACAGCCCAAGCCCATTTACGATCGAATAAGCTAAAGGTGGGCCGGAGCCCATAACTTCTGTAAATTATGCAAAATTTTACAAATGTTACCCATGAATTATTATTATTATTATTATTATTATTATTATTATTATTATTATTATTTTGTAAAAATACATTGGTCGATTACTTTTTTATTATAAATCTGTTACTTTTAGCGAAAATGAATCAAGTGAATGATTTTATTTTCAAGAAAATAACAGTTTTACCCTTTACATTACACGTGTTTTGAAGTTTATAATCTTTACGATATTTTTTGTATAATTAATTTTTATTTTTTTCAAAAATAATAATTATGTTACTAAATTTGCAGACGAGAAATAGGTTAATAGATATTTTTTTGTGGGAAAAGTAATTCATCATGAGTATTTACAAATCGTACAAGAAGATTAATCTTTTTTTAAACGACAAACAGAGGCGTGCATTACTCCACATCAAAAGATTACAAAATAGCGCCAAAGGCCATGGGCTCTAGAATATAGTCTGAGCCTCTCGTAGGCGACTTAGCTCTCGTAGACTTGTAGAACTAGTTTACTTTTCATCGTAGACACAAACTGAGTGCGGCCTCTTACCACATTTTCAAGATTATTCAAACTAAAACTAGAAACCCAAAAATAAATCCAGACAAAATACTACAAACTAAAAACAAAAGTGCAATAAAACAGAGAAATGTGATGTGTTGCTCTTCTTGTTGTCCCGAGACGTCTCAACATCGGTCGTCCCGAGTCTCGGAGGATAGGCTCTCGTCGAACCTTCCCCCCTCCCGCGGGTTTCTCATGGGTCCTGGCAAGCTTGCTGCTGAGCCCTCGCTTGTTGGTCATCACTCTCCTCCTCATCTCTCAGTTGACGGATAGATGAGATTGTCCCCGATGTCTCCAACGCTTTCTTTATCTAGTTTGTCCGAGCATATCATTGCCCCCCGTCTTCCCTTTGCTCTTCGCCTTCAAAACTTTCGTTCGCATGGGACCCAATCCTCCCATCTCGTCTTGAGGCTCATTCGGCTTCCCCTGACCAAGACCTTTCTCGTCTACATAAACATTAGAATAAAAGGGGTACTTACCCCCGGTTATGTTAGCCAAATTGCATGTCTTTGTACTACCCGATACCTCAGATAACGAACTGGGGTGCGCCCCTAACATTTTTGGAACTGCCCACTCCGAATATTCCTTACCCAAATCGACAGACTCCGAACTGAACTCGACCTTTTCTCTAAGACTCGAGAACTCACCCCCCCCCCCCCCCTTCCCCAGGGGTGGGTAGCAGGTTAGCCCTACCCAATCTAGTCCAAAGCTTCCCACATAATCCCCAATCAGATATAGAGATAGAAAGGTGAGGAGATTATCAATTGAGGTCACCCTTTCCGCCACAGGTGCATGCCACTCCGTTTTAAGGAGGCGGTCCACATCAAAACCCATGAGACCCGAATGGAGTCGTCATATCAAATTTCCTCCCGCCCAACTCCCAATAAATGACTATTGCATGCCTAGATACGGTGATTGATCCTACCACACCGAGTGTAGAAACCTGAGAGCCTCTCGTACAACAACCCCATCATAGAGGGATTTAAATGTCCCGGGAACCGAAGACGGATTCGTCGTCTCAGAGGCATGTCCACATCAATACTAACACGCAGCCAAAGGATATCATCCAGTCGTTGGGGCTTTGGAGTAAGGGCATAAAATACCACAGTCCTGATAGCGTACAATCTTTTTTCCGAATGAGGAGCAAAAAGAAAAAACTAGAATTGCCACAACTAAGGTCTTTGATGGCGAAGTCGGCATGGTGTCAGACTCTTATCATCATCCCATCCATGATTGCCCGCTTATAGGATCGATCCGTGAACAAACGACCCGTAAGCCCGAACGTCGTATGGGCCCTATTGGGTAGGTGATTGGGCCGAATGTATATAAATTAGTAACTTTAATTTGTTTTTGTAAAAACAAGTTGGCCGACTACTTTTTATCTATAAACCCGTTATCTTTAGCAAAAAATTAATCACATGATAATGACTATTTTATGCGGAAATGATAGTTTTACTCTTTATATTATACATATTTGTAATTAATAACTATATGTGGATAAGTAATTTAAAACTTGCATATATACATTTTTGCATGATTATATATGATTTTTTGTAAGAAAATAATCTCATTAATAATTTTGCATATGATAAAATAGGTAAGAGATTTTTTTTTCTTGTAAAATAATAGCTCAACAATAGTATTTACAAAACGATTAACCATAAGTTTTTGTTTTTATTGAGTAGCCGCTCATGAAGCATTTGTTTTTGTTTGGGTTCTTCAGCTTATAGCCCCCCAATTTTTTGCGGTGTCCAGCTAGGACGGACGAGTGCTAGCGCTAGTATCATACTAGTTCCATTTCGTTGACTAAGATGATCCATCTAGCAGATGAGG
Organism: Erodium maritimum; assembly: GCA_963921825.1. Lineage (NCBI taxonomy): Eukaryota > Viridiplantae > Streptophyta > Magnoliopsida > Geraniales > Geraniaceae > Erodium > Erodium maritimum. The sequence continues at coordinate 1,456,754 of OY997594.1, read as the reverse complement.
GACATGGATTTAGCCTTCCTGAGACCATATGATTCACTCGTACGATCTCCTAAGGTTATGTTCGCTAATCCGATTTTCATGGCTATGGGAAATCACTTGTAGCTTTGATTCACTATCTTAGTTGGTGGGTTTTGACAGGACCGGGATAATCATCTCTATTGATCTCTCTTTCTGTTTATCGTTTTTATTTTCGAAATCTCTTATTAAACTTTCGTTTGGTGGTATGTGGCTCCTATCCCAGAACCTACCTCATTATTTGATTTAATACATTTGTTTCTTTTTGCTAAAAAAAAACCATAAGCTTTTATAATTATTCTTCAATAATATTTGAAAACTCAAGGGTGTTTTAATAATATTCCGTATAATTACGGGGAGGTTCGTGATATTTATTCAAAATAATCGAAAGCAAAAAGGCAAAAAATAAAAATAAAATAATAATCGCGATCATAATAATTTGGTTTTCATATCTAAATCAGCTCAGTCGTCGCGTCCTCGCCTTCGCACCTATCGATTTGGGGCTTTCCCCACAGATTCTCCGTCTCTCTGCTCGTCGCCGCCGCCGCCTCTTCCGCCGCCGCTGGCTGTATCGGCTCCGGTAAGCCTCTCCTGCCTTCCGGCTATTCAGTTCCTATACGTCGAGAGCGACGCAGATTGTTCGATTTATAGGGATTGTCACTGCTTCGGATTTCTAGGGTTTTGCTCGGGATTTGAGAGGTATTGTTGATATCCGGGCTTCTTCAACTGTTTTTCCGGTTAATTTTGTGTTCGTGTTAGATCTGAAACTTGTCTGGATTTAGGGTTTCGATTTTGTGTTTGTGAGATTTTCGTTTGAATAAAAAATTGAAGAATAAATAAGTTGGTGCATCCTTAGGGGGTTAGGTTGGGGGTTGGGGTTTAAGGGTTTTTTGTGGAGTTCTGTTTGATTTTCGGAGTTTGTGCTTACATATATGGCTGCTGGGAGACATGGCAGTTATAGGGATAACGAGTTCAGGGACCGGGAATCTGATTTGAATGGGTCGAGGAGGGAATTTTCGTATTCCAAAGAGGAGTACAATCGAATGAGGAATGATAATGGCGGTAGTGTTGAACGGGATAGAGCTCGGGATGCCAGAGAAGATAAGGCGAGGATCAGACAGAAGGATTTAAGGGAAAGGGAAGTGGCTAATGGTGGGTATCATTCTTCAAGCAGGAGTGATTCTGGCAGTAGTGGTGGCCCCAAAAAGTGTGGCTTTTCGAGGAGTAAAGCCATGGATAAGGAGCCTGGTGAGTTGTCAAGTGAGAGTGGGTCTGATGATGCAACTGAGTCTGGAAAGCAGGTTAAAGGGACTGAGCTTCGAGGGGTAGAAAATGGGAAATCAGGGTCACCTTTGGAGAGAAAGCGGAAGTTTTCACCCATAGTGTGGGACAGAGATGATGAAATGAGAACCTCCTCGAGGAGTAAGATTGTCCCAGCTATGCCATCTCTTCCACCACCACCCCCTCTGCCCAAGGCATATCGCCAATCCCCAAATGTTATACCTGATGGCGGTGTTCAAATATCTCCAGTTCAAAATAGTAAAAGTGAGCAAGTGCAATCACCTTCTCCAGTTAAGCCTTCTGTTAGTTCCGAGCCAGCTGGGAATCCAGTTTCTGAGTCTCCAGTTGGGCCTGTGCCATCACCACAGGAGCATCAACAGGTTAATGTTCAGGAAGCAGAACAAGTGGAGGATGAAGATTATGTTCCAACACGGAATATATCATCTTCTAGGTGGGCAGCTGGTAATAATTCTCCAGAGGATGAAGGTGAAATTATTGATGAAGTACCCAAAAGGAGAAAGAAAATGCCTCTTACAGATTCATCAGAAATCAAGCTACGTGGTAAGTCAGTCAGCCCAGAGCTTGGACAATTTAAGAAAGAGGGATCTGAAGGAGCTAAAGTTAGATCAACTGAATCTGAAGATCAATGTCCACGTCCTAGGTCATCAAGTGGGGATGATTACCCTGGTAATGATTTAGACAGGAATGACTACATGGAAATTGATGAGGAACATAATAACAACACCAATACTAGTGATAACCAGTCAGACACCGGATCTGAAGATGAAAATGATTCCCGAGGGACACCACAAGCTGCTGCGCTTCCACAAAGAAGTGTCAACATGCTTCAGGGTTGTAGAAGTGTTGATGAATTTGAGAGACTAAACAAGATAGATGAAGGAACATATGGTGTTGTTTATAGAGCCAGGGATAAAAAAACTGGAGAAATTGTAGCCTTGAAGAAGGTCAAGATGGAAAAAGAAAGAGAAGGTTTTCCTTTGACTTCTTTAAGGGAAATAAACATACTTCTCTCATTTCATCATCCTTCAATTGTTGATGTTAAAGAAGTCGTAGTAGGGAGTAGCCTTGATAGTATCTTTATGGTAATGGAATACATGGAACATGATCTCAAAGGACTCATGGAGACAATGAAGCAGCCCTTTAGTCAGAGTGAAGTTAAATGCCTGATGCTCCAGCTATTAGAGGGTGTGAAGTATCTTCATGATAACTGGGTTCTCCATAGGGATATGAAGACATCAAATTTGCTTATGAATAACCGGGGTGAGCTGAAGATATGTGACTTCGGGTTGTCCCGACAATATGGGAGCCCATTGAAGCCGTATACTCATTTGGTGGTTACTCTTTGGTACAGGTGAGCTGCCTGCTTTACTAACTTATGTGATTGTTATATTTTTACTTGCACTTAATTCTTGTTTTATATTCTCCATACTTGTGCTTCTGGATTATGTATTACTTTTCTCTACAATTGTCTGACCTTATATTCTAGGAATTGTGTTACTGCCATCTAGACTCTAGCATGCTGAATTATAAAATGTATTTAACAACCTGGAACTGCCTGGATTAATGTATTTGATTAATATGTTTGTCTGGCTTCTTAGTGTCTATAACTTATTCCTCTCAATTAAGGAGCATGACCAATAATCTAAAACACTTATATGATTTCGTAGGGCACCTGAACTTCTGTTGGGAGGAAAACTATATTCAACAGCTATTGACATGTGGTCATTGGGCTGTATAATGGCTGAATTATTATCTAAGGAACCTCTATTCAACGGGAAAACTGAATTGGACCAACTTGATAAGGTTAGTTAAGTTAAATTAGTTATGTATTCTTGAGAGCTTGATGTTGCTTTTTTACTAATGGCACTGTGCTGCATTGTTGTCTAATTATTTAAGTCTTCGCTGCCTTTTTCCATAATTGCAGATTTTCAGAACTCTTGGAACACCTAATGAGTCCATTTGGCGTGGTTATTCCAAGCTGCCTGGGGTTAAGGTCAATTTTGTCAAGCACCAGTAAGTATTTAAACCCTGAATTTAATGTTTTACCAGTTGACCCTGACATTCAGGTGTTCTTATATTTGCCACTGTTTTCTCAGGCTTCCAGCTTTGAGTGATTCTAGCTTTCTGGCCTCCGTTGGTGACATTTTCAGTTATAAGGCACTTTCTTGTTGCTCACATTAACCTCCGACATGTTCCTTTCAGGTATAACCTACTGCGAAAGAAGTTTCCAGCTACATCATTCACTGGATCTCCAGTCCTATCCGATTCTGGATTTGATTTGTTGAACAAACTTCTAACTTATGACCCCGAGAAGGTAATTTACTAATTAACCAGCTCTCTTGTTCTCCAATATGTTTATTTAGTGTCTTACGTAGAACTGGTTTGTATTTGCAGCGAATCACAGCTGAAGATGCTCTTAACCATGAATGGTTCCGTGAAGTTCCACTTCCCAAGTCTAAAGATTTTATGCCAACTTTTCCTGCTCAGCATGCGCAAGATAGGTAAGCTACCAAGAAGTAGAGAATGTTAATCTTACTTTTTTTATTGCAATTAATTTATTTCCCATTATTGGTTTAATTAGGCGTACAAGGAGAATACTGAAGAGTCCAGATCCTTTGGAAGAGCAGCGCAGAAAGGAGTTGCAGCAAGCGGAATTAGGGACTGGGGGATTGTTTGGCTAGGAGAAATCTTGGATAAACAACAGCATTGTTCTTCGATTTTTAGTTTCCATAAATACTGCCGGTGAAGATGGTTGAGGTGAGAGAAATGCATTGAACAGGAGGGTGCGCAATTTGATTGTCAGAAGATCGATCATTCATGCTGTTTTTTTAGCAGGCATCCCTAGTGATTGGGCGGAGAAATGTATTGTCTGCCTCCTGAACCAGATTTATCGCAGGTTAACTTTGTTCACTGGGATTGGTGATTTAATAGATATGCCTGACACCGATTGCATCACAAGGTGTGACATAATTGCCTTTCTCAAAAGAAAGAAAAGAAAATCAATTTCAGTTGAAACTTTTGTATGTAACATATTTTCTCTAGTACAATGTAAACGATTGTGTTAGAATTGGTTTTGAATTTGAGAAGTACGGATTTAATGCCACTCTTGGTTCTATCTTGTTTTTTTTTTGATATTCACGTTGTGTTTGCAAGAGACAGTTGGTGTGAAGTGGAGGAGGCATCCTTTGCTTTTCATTGACGAAGAATTTGACAGTAGCCATTGTACTTGCAAAGGTAATTTATTGATTCCAAGTCTTCCAAACACTATAAGAGATAAGGATTATGCTTTCAAACACATCATATTAATATGATTGCTTTGATATGTTGCATATCCATAATTGTGAAGAGTCGATTGCTCTCCATTTGTGCATTCATTTTTATAATTTCTTTTATTAGATGATATCGTTAGTCAAGGTTTTTCTATTCCACTAAACACAATGCCATAAATTTAAGACATTCATCTTGGAAATATTTGCAGAGAAAAACTAAAAAATGGGAGGAGTGAATCATGATTATTCTAACTTCAGTTTTTCCCTGCAAATATTTTCATTCTTTTGTAGCTAACAATCTTAGTGAACTAACTCTATTCAGTTTCACATAAATATACTCATAACGGCTCATACTTAACATGCACCAGTGACCATCGTCATTAGTTTTTAATACTCATCTCTTTACAAGGTTTGGAAATGAATTTACTAATGACTTTTTTGTGTGGTTATTTACATTCATGGGGTGAAATTGCTGCTTGCATTAGCCTCGTAAATATTACTGTATTTATCTGCAAATGTAAATGCAGTATCAAAGCAATCAGATTGAGGAGGTTTGTCAGAACAATATAGAACTTGCAATTAGTTTTCCTTGCTAGCTCACTAGAGGTACAGAACACATCATGTTGGATTTATGTGATAGACCTGTTCATATTTGATTTGTCGGTTAGTTTTACAGAATTTGATGAGTATATAAGAAATTCCGTTTATGTGATGGAAGTCCTATATTAGATGCATCTAGTTCTTACACCCTCCATCCAAAGTACTGTCCACACTTTTAGGGAGCTATGTCTAGAATGTCAAACACAACTCTATTTTTTATGGGTTAATTGCTAAAAACTATATTATATATTGTCCACACTTTTAAATCCACTATCTTTTGACCACAGTTGTTTACGTAAGAAATTTAGAATATCCCGTTAAAATTAGCGATGTGGACGATACATAAATGTAGCTTTTCACATGTGGGTGATACACAATATAGTTTTTAGCAAGCAACCCATTTTTTTTATTTACAAAGTCAACTAGGACACTTGATTTAGGACGAAGTGTGTATCATACTTGGAGGATGCTTGAAACTAAATTGTTATTGTGTCTTTGCCAATTCAGTTTTGGGGGTATGTTATCATTTTATGGGTTGTACTAATGTGGCTCTTTTCAGAACCTTTTCCCCCATTTTCCGTATCCAGTTTGTATGGATACGGGACTAGAAGACTCGACCGATCTTCCCACGAAGGCAAAAGCAAAGCTCCTTCGAAATTTGTATTCAAATAATAGAAGACTCGCCCGATCTTCCCACGAAGGCAAAAGCGAAGCTCCTTCGAAATTTGTATTCAAATAATCTAATCCGATTTGTGTTTTCTCCACAAAATTGTTGATAAATAATACTGAGTACACTACTACATGATGCAGAACTACTAATATGTGTTGTCTATGACAAATTTGCACTAATATGTACATCTCGCTCCCGTGTAAACAGAACGTATCTTTAAATGCCCAACCCAGTTGTGTACACTTCCTATTGCCACAGAACAATTCATCTTAACTCATGCATGTCTCGTGAGGCCGTTTTTATTGAATTTGAGCTTGAAGGTAGAACCGGCTGCAAGGTGAAGTATCTCTAAGTCATGACACAACTATGGTCTTCCCGAGCACAAACGTGATCAGCGTAAGCTCGATGAAAAATATAGTAGTTATCAGAGCCCGATCGACTGTCCATCCAAATATAGTTATGCCTCCTGGGTTTGTCTGCAGATACATTACTGCACAGGCAATGAAAATAAAAGGAGCAATTCAGGTCCAGGAACTTACAAAAACAATAACAAGATTCCATCGATTGCTAGATGATTAACGTGTGTTACAGATGGTTGTTATGGTATATTCATATACTGTGCGTGAGAGACAAGGTTGCAACTAGGGTTAAATTGCAAAAAAAGCACCCGAAGTATTCATTTTTTGCGATTTGTAGCCCTAGTTTTTTTATTATTGTAAAAATGTGTCATTCACTTGTCTTTTGTTGTACTTTTGATAAACTTGTCTCAAAATGATGATTTTACCCTTGAAAAATTAAAATTTTGAAAATAATAACTAAACAAAAAATTCAAATTTTCATATCTTTAATTTTCTTGTATGATATAAAGAGGAAGAAAACTAAGGGGTATATTTTTTTCTTTTACTTGTTATTTTTTAAATCTAAATTTTAAGGATAAAATCATCACTTTAAAACAAATTCTAACAAAAACACAAGTTCAAAATGCTTTATGTAATTACCAAAGAACAGGGCTACAAGTTGCAAAAATTGAATACCTCGGGATAGTTTTTTTGCAATTATCCCAACAAAAAACAAGTGCTACTTTTGTGTTTAGCTATTGTTCATCCGGTGTTCATGTGCTAAATCCATATTTTGCTTCCCCTACAAGCATTGTTCTAAGGTTCAACAATCCCCAAAAGAAACGGGAGCTAATGCAGAAACCAAATAAATCGAAATCCATACCGAAGGCTTGTCTCCTGTGGTACGATGTCATGTAGGAAGCCAATTGTGTATTTGTAGGAATCGCAACATAGTCCACCGACTCCAAATCACTTTCCGAGTAATCTATATTCAGGGTGTGCAATCCATTAGTAGATTCGAAGTTTCCCATGCTATTCGAAGTTCTCATTAGAGAGACATCTCCGGAACTACACGTTGCCAATGCGTGCCATCGACTTGCAATGGACGCAATACCTTGAGCTCTATGGGAAATTTTTGTGGCTGCTTGCAAGCAGAGAAGCATCCCCACAACTTGAACCAGTGAAGAAACCTGAAACACGAAGATTAGGCAGAGGAATTGTTTAAGTTCCATTGCTAAAGCAACTTGGACTCAACAGAGTAGAATGGCTAAAGCCTACACGGAGAATTACTATTAGTGAAATCTGCATATTTTCTGAACACAGCATAATAAAAGGGATATTCTCAAAAAATAATCGGTGAACTTGTCACATTTCTCACTTAATTACACTAACTTTCCCCTATAATAAACATTCAAATTTTCTCACTTCCCCGCAACAATGTAAGATACTCCGCCAAAACTAAGTGCAAGTCAAAATACGACTGACGCATTGTAACATCAACGGGCTAAAAGTACTACACTACCCTTTTAGTTAAATTTACTGTAGCACGGACATATTTTTGAAAATCTAGTCAAGAGTATTTTTGTCAATAATTCGTACAATAAAGAAAAATTGAAAATGGGACAAGTTAAGTGTACTTTTGTGAAATCATCCCTACAAAAATAAGTAGAAGTGGACTTACTGCAAAGTCTCCGCCATTGATGAAAGTAATCAGTCCGCTATATCCTGTGGTCATGAATAGAGTGACAAATTGGCTAGCCGTCACAACCAAGAATTGCAGCAAAAGAAAAATACGAAACCTATGACTAATTTTGGATAGATGATGCCTCAAGCGAATATGCTCTTCCATAAATATCAAAACATCGGACTCTCTTTCCAAAAGCTTCCCGTAGTCATCAAAGTGGATAACTTGCAGATTGCATAGCAGATAGAACAAAATGCTAGCTGATAATGAAATCGCACTCACGTAGGTCCAAGATATAATCAAACTAAACAAGATAGCAGTAGAAAGCCACCATGATCCTTGGTCTACATATATGACACGTATGATCTCACGGACAGTCTTGAGAATGAAACAAGGTAGTATCCACAGCACAAGCAAGCGTACAGAACCCTGGTGAAATGAAAAACTCGGTTAAATTCTCTTAAGACAATTCATCAGGTGTATATTATGACACTCGTAGAAAAAAACGAGGGAAAATCTAACTCATCTACCCTTAAATATGCATCATTGTCAATCAACTACCTTTGAGTTTAAAAAGTACCTGACAACCCTGAAGTGTTTTTAGTCTCTTTTGAGTGTGAAATGACAAAAATACCATTGTGAGAAACTTCTTAAGGAGGGGGAGTATTCCAAAAGGGAATAAACGTCTATGTCTACAAGTAATATACACAGTGCATCCTGACTCATAGAATGTCCATCTAACGATTGCGTGCTGAAATTCGGGATACTATAACTATGAGAAAGAACTTGAAGAGCTGAAACAAAGAACTAGAGTAATTCGAAGGTTTGAAGCTATGCCTAGATTGCTATACTTACCAGCCCATTTTGGCTATATCAATATATCACCAATAATTATATATAAAAGAAACTCTTACTCAAGTACCAATTATTGAACACAGCATCTAAACATCCATATCTGTAAGAGCAATACTTGCAACCAATCATATAAGCCTCATAAAGACTTTCCTATATCAGCAGCACATGTCAGAACTAGCAAATATAAAAGCTTTAAAAAGTGATGGGCAGTCTCTTTGTCTCTGCAAGTCCATTCATCTTTCTATAAAAGCTTAATCAGCAAACCCGTAATATCAATTAAAGCTTCCTTAGTGCCTTGCAATCTCAATTATGATTTAATTAAAACCTTAGTCTATTATGGCATCAGATGATTAAATCCTTATCTTAAGCCGATAATCAAGAGCATAACTGGCACATATGAACAAATCAGATAACTAAATCCAAACCATAGTTCTGTAGTCTCTAATCGCCTTTACTATATACTAACATGAAAAGTACCCAAATCAGATAATCGAATCCTTATCTTAAAGCCGATAATTAGAGAGCCTAACTACAGCTTCATACTCTAATTTCCTCTACTATTTCTTACACATATGAACAAATTAGATCTCAAAATTCTACCTGTAGCTTAAGACTCTAATTGCCCTTTACTATTTCTGACACAAATGAATAGATTAGATAACAAAATCCTACCTATAGTTTCAGACTCTAATTGCCCTTTACTATTTCTGACACAAATGAATAGATTAGATAACAAAATCCTACCTATAGTTTCAGACTCTAATTACACTTTACTATATATAGCACATATAAACAAAAAGTCTTAGATAGTAAAAAAGACACAACAATAACAATAAAAAGTAAGCACACCACTCACCGAAATCTTATCAATATACTCCTTTCCAAATCGGACCATTTGTCCACTGTACCTATCCACAAAGAGGAACTTCCTGATCCCATACTTGCGAAGATTGTGAGAACAGCACAGCAGTGAAGCCGCTGCGAGGCAAGCTTGAGTGGCCACTATGTCGAGCTCGAAAGTGGTAATCTGATACCTCCCACACTCCGAACCCGAGCATTGGCACAGCTCGAGAGCAGCCACAGGAAGCACAAGACCTATTAGGGTAAAAGCAGTCCACGAAAGCACCAACCTCGACGGAGAAGACTGGTTGAACCCCAGAACTGTTAGAAATGTCTCGAGCCGCTGTAGGGTCCGATCGAGAGGGGTTCCATGAATCTCGTCTGCTTCCTGGGTCTGCACCGAATCTGGAACCAGAGGTTGCTCTGCTTCTTTGTGAGGATCGGCCATGGAAGCTGGATTGGAGCTGTGAGGAACAGATTGATTGGAGCTAAAGAGTTGGGGCTTTCGAGCTGAAATGGAGGAGACCCAGAAGAGATCTTCGGATTCGTTGCTTGAATTGCAAGATTCTTCAGGTCAAATCCAAATGAAACTTACTGTTGCTCTGTGATTTTGCCTTTCTGGTGCGTCTACTGCCAGTGGCAGGCAAGGTAAAATGAGAGAACCGATGAGTAATTATTAATTGATTATCATTATTCATTAATATTGTTTAATTGTTTGATGCAATATAAATATATAATAGTGTAACACGTTAGATTATTTTAAATTTTAGGCGTGGAGGGTGTTACAGCCGTTGGATCTAAGCTCATCTCAGATTGGCATCAGTTGTTGACTTGTTGTTGCGAACAACTTGTTTGATGATCATAGAGATAAACGCTGCGATAAATAGGGTGTATGAAAGTGTAATAGACGCGGTTGTATTGGAATATTCTTTTGTGGATTCGGGCCATAAGAACAGTACAAAGTTATGAGTTGGAAATTGGAATCTCTTTTTCTTTATCCCATAATTAATTAGTATTTTGAGGAAGGAAGAGAAAGAGACAAATATTTGACATACAAATAGTAGATTAGCCAACTTTGGATCTTGAAAGAGTAACAGTGTTTTCTTCGTGCATGGAACATCGTAAGAGCATCCACAATCGTTGGCGAGGAGGCGTTGACGGAGAGAAAACGCCGGTGAGAAGCTGGCTGGAAACTGACAGGGAGCTCGCTGACGGGGAAGCTTGCGCAGGCGGTGAGCTGGCTGGGAAGGAAAAAATACATTTTTTAGTCCTCTCCGCCAGCTATCAATTAGATGATTGTGGATGCTCTTAAAATAATCGGAAAAGCTTTTTTCATCCGCTTGTGTATCAAAACAAAAAAAGTCAAATAAACCTACACAAAACAAACAAGGTCCAAGAACATCTATAGTTCAAGGTTGAAAGGTGGTTGAAAAAGGAAATAGAAGAAGATAAATAATAATAAAAAGTAGTTTTCAATTGACGTTTAGCTACTCACAGACGTTTTCAACCAATTGATACGAAAAGATAAGAAAAATGAAGTCAACCTCTTAACTGGAAAAATTATCATATTAACCCGACTGAAATAAATATTTATTATTAATTTATTCTATTTGCCCCTCTTTTCAACCACCTGCAGACTTAATGACCACATATACTCTAAAATGATCAGGCTTAAAACAAGGACCCAACAGCCCACTAACCAATATTGCCGGGGAACCAAACAACATAACGTTTGCACATCACGGACTACCACGCCAAACAATACATATGCGCCACCACTCCCATCGAGGCCACCGGACAACCACGCGCCACCGCAACACCAACACCGATGACCAAACTTACTGACCTCCGACGACCCCCAACAACTAGAGTCGGTGGCCAACACTACAAACGTGACTCCAAACAAGAGTTAAGGACTCAGTCCCAGACCGACACATTGGGCCACAGTGGAGGGCAATCATACGTCCACGACCAAGAACCGCGCCACCTACCGAACCCTAGGTACCAGTACATGTAACCCGCCACCAGCCAACACCGAATAACGACCCTAGATCATGTAAGGTCGGTACCCCTAAAGAAGTACCAAGCAGGGGAACACCAAACCAAAAATATTTAAAATATATTCTTAAATATTTTAACTAAAAAAGGGGGGAAAAGTAGTTATTTTCCCCCTCTCTACATATAACTCAATTTAAAATATATGAAAAAAAACTCAAGGAACGAAATGAAACCGGAGGGTTAGGCACTGAGTAGATATACATACATAGAGCATTGGCTTTCAGAGTACAACTTCGACAGTTGAAGAAGGTTGCAACTGATAAGGTTCTTGTGCTTGGGATCGAGTTATGGAATACGGGTCGTAACATTTATAGGAGAGAACGCAAGATCTCATGATACGGGCTCGTTGTAGAGGGAACCCGAGAACCTCGTAGGAGAGCAAATTATTTCTTCCCTGTGGTGTGCTATCCCATTCCGTTATGGTCCGTGAGGCCCATAACAGCAACACAAAACATTTCTGAAAACACAAAACGGTAACCATGAAAAGTCCTAATTACAAGCAATAGCTACTACATAACCAACTCATATAGAAATACTGTTAGGAATCCCCCGGCCGGTGACTCCGGGACCGGACGTCGGCACCAGCAGCTCATAAGGAGGAATTCCGGCACCGGCCCTGTTCTTCATCCGAGGATCCCTATTCTTCTTATGTATCAGCTTCTCTATCTCCTCTAGTTTCTCCGAGAAATCGTCAAAGTACTTCTGAACCTCACGGTCACTGATCCAATGGTTCCTATGCTGATGGGTCTGACCAAGATACTCCTCATCTGCAGAGTGGGTCGAGAGGGTGTCCTGAACGGCCATGACCTTGGTAGCTTGGAGCTGGGTCGGTAACGATGACAAGAACGAGTCTTGAGGGTTGAGGATCAGCTTCTCGTAGTCAGGGCCGTCTTCTTGAGGGATGAGTTTTCTCATTAGGGTGGGACGGTTGGGGACGTACCCTCCGAAAGGGTACTGCCCGAAGTTTATGGCAGCGTGCTGGCCTGAGGCGGTCCAGATCATGGTGGTGAGTATGGCGGATAGGTCCTTGTTGGTGTTGAGTTTGGGCCACCAGGGCTCGTCTTTCTTGTCGCAGTGGCCTTTGTTTTTGATCTCGCTCCACCAGGCTTGGAGCTCGGTGTCCTTTGTGACTGAGTTCGGGTCAGGGTAGAAGAATTGCACATAGGATTCTACCCATTCTTTTATGGCTGACCATATGAGGATACCGTCTGAAGCGTAGGGGTAGTCTTCGATCACGAGTTTCAGTCCACAGGGCGAGGATGGATCTTCTACGGCCATTCCCCTGTAAATGTAATTGGGACCGTGTTAAGATAGATAGTAATGGTTTGGTGATAATGTGTAAGAGAGCTGAAGATCATTTAAGAAAATCCATGTGTAAATGGCAGGACACCTAGACAGTGGCAGAGCCAATTTTTTCAGCGGGGCATCAGATTTTTTGAACGATAATACATAACGTTAAAAATATTTGAGGGGGACACAACTACAAAATTAAAAAATTAAAAAAACAAGTTGAAGGGGGCACATGCCCCCCTTGGGGCCTATGTGGCTCCGCCACTGCGCCTAGGGGTGAAGGATTCATCTCCCCGCTTAATTCGCCCACCTTGTGGCCACTTGCAACATGACACGTGACTATCTGTCTAGATTCACTTAGCTAGTCGCCTACAGTGTTGTGGGAGGCAGGGAAAATCAACTGGATTCACTTGAGCTAACTGCCTTCAGTGGGCTGATCCCATTGGAGATGCTCTAAAAGGGATTGATGAAGAAACCTTATGTGTACACACGTGAGGAAAAATGTTGAGATATATAAACTCACACCGGGAAAATGTAAAGGAATATGGCTACTCTCGGTGGTAAAGTCACACTCAGCTAACAATGTTAACCTTTTTAATTATAGAGCCCAACTCGCTACATCGAAGAGAGCAGAGGAACCTTACCTCCTGATAAGATCAGCTGGCAGTGCCTCCATGTCAAAACGCCAGTTACTCTTGTAGGCTGCAGAACTTAGCTCCATGGCAAACTTGCCCGGGCTGAAACTGGCCTCGATGATTCCTCCTCCATTTATCAAACTTTGCCGTGCAAGTGCATTGATTTCTAACGTGTAGCGCATATGGGGACGAAGCAGCTTGTAAATGGGGTGCATAAAGCTGAGCTGTCTATGAGTTGCAATTATATAAGGCTCCATGGAAGCATGAGTTCTCAACCTGATAATTCCAATCAAATTGATCAGAAGAGTAAGACTTGAGTTTAAAATGAAGGGATAATTATAATTGCAAAAAAGTACCCTAATGTATTCATTTTTCGCAACTTGAGGCCTCTTTCATTGATAATTACAATAAAAAAAATCATGAACTTGTCTTTTTGTTGCCATTTATATAAAAATGATTATTTACCTTTACAGTTTAGATTTAAAAAACTAATAACTAAAAAACAAAAAATCCAAATATTCACATTCTTTAATTTTCTCTCTTTGTAGGTTAGAAAGAGTAAGAAACTTAAGGGATATGAAAATTTGACATTTTGTCCTTCAATTATTATTCTTAAAATTTAAATTTTCAAGAGTAAAATTGTCATTTTGAAACAAATTTATAAAAAAGTGCAACAAAAAGACAAGCTTGTGGCATTTTTTTTTCAAATATCAAATAAGAGGGATACAAGTTGCAGAAAGTGAATACCTCGGGGTACTTTTTTGCAATTATCCCTAAAATGAACCATCTTCAATATCAGTTTTTAGTGGAAATGCAATGCTTGTTGGGCTTTACCAGTGATTTACAAGTTGATGAACTCCAGCATCATTTGAGCAGACATGAGCTTTGGCGTGCTTCCAAATCCAGTACATTGTAGCATCGTGTCCATGAGTGTAAACCTGTTTGCTCCCTGGTGAAGAAGCTGTTGGAGGAAGAGAAAGCTCGATGGCTATTGGCAATAGATAACCAGTCTTGTTATAGAACAAAACTGTCCTGGATGCATATGCTTTTCTCCCTGGCAATGAGTTCATCTTCTCTATAAATGGCAAGAGCAAGTCGTGGTAATCTAGAATGAACAATCTTTTTTCCTCGATAGCCTGTACCATAAAAATGTTGATTGGATTATTGTTATAGGCGTCAAAGAAAAGGACACTCGTGGTCCCAATGTTTTACAGAATATTGGTATAGATCAACGACCAATTAAGAAAGGGTGGCCCAAATCAATACTATCATGCTTCCTAAGTCAATAAACAATCAGTGGGCCTATTGGAGACGAATAGCTCTCATTTTCACGGTGGAAATCGTATCATCAGGTGTCTCGTACAGAGTGATTGAGAGGAGAGAAGAGAAAGAATTATAGGGCGAATAGACCGGGCGATAAACTATTGCCCGGGAGAGAGAACTGATGGAGAGGATAGAGAAAGTACAAAAATAACTACTTTTCCCCACTTTTTAGGGGAATCACCCCACTTTAGCCCACCACTGTGGGTGCTCACCCCTGTGAGTACTCCAAGAGTATTTCCAATGGGATTGGCCCACTTAAGGCAATTAGCCTAGGCAAATCCAGCCAATTCGCCCAGCTCACAATGCCAGAGGCGATTAACCAAACAAACCCGAACGAATAGCCACGTGTCGCGTGACAAGTGGCCAATGTAGGTGAATTGAGTGTGACGATGAATCCTTTGCTCCAAAGTTGGGCGTGCATGACATTACCTTATCAACAGTCATTCCTTTGAGCTCCTCCTCTATCAATTCCTTTGTGATTGCAGACTCTGGAGGGCCATAAACAGCAGGATCTAGCTTGCTAAGAATTGGAAATTCCTGTATGATGAACAGTTCAAGACTTTTAGAGACAACTCACGAAACATGACTGACACATAGCAATGTCATTACATATGTTTACCTTCAAAATCTCAATGTTCACAGGGTTGACCCCAGCCAGAGTTTGGCGTGCAAACTCATGATCCCGTAGCCATGCAAATCTATCCTCTAAGATCAGAAATCACCAAGGAACAAGAAACAAAGATCAGAATCGAAAACTTCAATAAACTGAGCCACATAATGTTATGAAGAAGTAAAAAGTATGTACTTGATATAATAGCTGGTATATCGTATTTCAGCAACTTTTGGCTGACAGTGAGAAACTCTTTCATTATACTACCCAGAAATCGATTCTTCTTGGCTTCACCCTCCTCGTCATCCAAGAGAAACCCATCTTTGTATAGGTTATCAATATCAGAGAAGCATGTAAATGGGATGTCTGTGCTTGACAATGAAGCAGCTATAGATGGTATAAGGTTGTGAAGCAGAGCTTTCAACCTTCCAGCAGAAAAGGTGTTTTGCTTTATCTCCTCAAAAGTTTCATCCCGAGGCACGTACACTGGATGAGGCTTTTCAATTCGAGTCTCGGATAGTGGATCTATTTGAAATCGAACCCATCAAAAACATAGTAAGCACCAAACTTAATGCATAAAATGTAAAGAAAGCGACATATATGGTAAAACTCAATACCTTTTTTGCTTGGAGGTCTACCAGTTCGGCATCTCCTAGGATAAGGCCTCTCCTGACCACCAATGACCGGCCTAGCCAGTTCTTCCTGGCCAGGCTTGCCCAAATCATTATAAGGAGCATAATCATAAACTCTATCGTGATGCTTTCTCTCGCCTTTTCCATTACCCCTAATACTCAGCAAGTCCTCGCGTCTCAAATCTCTGAGGCCAGGTGGTGTCTGGGACGGTAAGTAAGCCTGCTCAAATCAATATCACTCTATGAGCTCAACAAAACTCAACCCTTCATAGATTATCGAAAACAGATACATAAACGATTGGAATAATTGGAGTTCAGCCATCCTCACTTGGTTTTTAAAGATGATTCTGCTTTCAGGGTTATCGTTTCGCGAATGGATCCATGTATTTGCAGGGAAGAAAACGGGCCCTCCTTCAAAACCATGAAGAACGATTTCCATTAAGTAGAACTCCTTTCCAAGAAGATTGCTAATCAGAACAGCCCCAGGAGCTCCAAAGTCAAATGGGACAGTGAAATCAGCTGCATATTCTACTATGTTCTGATGATCCGATGGCTTCGGAAGCCATCCCCTCACAGAAGATTGCACACTCTTCCCTGAATTGGTAGCTGAAACAACAAACAAGTCACATCAATTTTCACTCTACAAGGAAAATTCTTCATTAACTAGCTTTCCAATATGAATTAAACTTGAAGAACATTAACATATGAGCATAAAAGAAGCGGAAACACTGTAAAAGCAAGACGAAAACCCAGTCAGAACATAGATCAAACACCTTGTGTGCAATATCAGGAAAATTCTTCAGTAACTAGCTCTCATAAATGAATTAAACTTGAAGAACATTAACATATGAGCATAAAAGAAGTGGAAACCCAGTCAGGACATAGATCAAACACCTTGTGTGCAACGCCCAAAAAATGAAGGAATTGACTAACCAGGGTCGATTTCTTCACTGATGAGCTGAATCATGATCCCTTGGCCAATCCCATTCATGAAAAACTCCAATTGATCCTCCACCTTCTCAGTGAGCCTCTCCTTGCTCTTCTTCCTGATGCTAATCACAGCCCTCAAGTCGATCCCCTTCGGAGACGACGACATCAACGACCCATTGAGCTTCTTCTTCGCCGCCTCCACAGCCCGGTCCTCGTTGCTACTGATCACAGCCCGAATCGACCCACGACCGTTGACCCTCGGCTCAGCGGAAGCTACTCGCGCCTTCCGGGACCTCCCGGCGCCGGTAACCGCTGGACACCGCCGCGTCGCGGCTCCGGCGACGCCGGGATCAGCCACCGGGTTCACCGCGAACATGGTCGTCGTGAAGGCTCTGAGCTGAGCCAGAAGCGACAAAAAAACGACGTCGTGAGGACGAGCTTCGCTGTGGAGACGATAACTGTATGGACCTGTAGTGGAAATGTAGGATCCAGAATTGTTGAGGTTGAGCTCTCTTTTTGTAGTGCTGTGCTCACTGAAGCTGACGAGACATGGAGGTTTAGTACAATTCAGCTGGGAGAAGAGTGGGATGTTCCCTACTCTCGTTTCGTGTCGCGTGAAGGACACGGACCAATGAGGACGGAGGAGACTACGTCATCTAAAAATGGTCCATTGTTTTTTTCTTTTTGGAATATATAAAAATAGAATGCATGTAAAATGAGGGAGCGAATGAAGATCGTATTTTCATGCGAATAATATTAATACATGTATTTTACATGTCTTCGAAATAGTTGGCACCAAAAACAATATTTTATCGTCCTCACGTTCACATTGTGTTTTTTTGAAACGGTAACCGGAGACTTTCACTAATACCAAATGGTAATCAAGTAGGGTGAGGCGTGACCGCATCGGGTTCCAGAATTATGTCTGGGTCGACCGTAGCAAGCCCGACGCTCATGGAGCCATAATAATAGCCCACTTTGCATCGTGGGTACAAAACTAAGCCAACTAATTACAATCGTCCCAATTATTCGGCCTAAAACAGCTAACGTCTCAGAACACCGAGACTTGAAATGAAAAATCCTAAGCAACAGAATGTCTAAACAGCAAATTATTCAACCAAAACCAGGATAAAAAATTAGCACACGATCGAAAGAGCAAACTACCAAATCTGCGATGCCAGTTCTTCTAGGCCCCGTGCCATTGGAGCGATCTGGTATCAGCAAATCTTCGTCTTGATTCCCCCAGATCTTTCGAAATAGTGCGGGAGGCGAGAGCAACGAATCGATCCGCCACGGTTTGTCCGAGATCGAGGGTCCCGACTTCGGGTACCGTGGAGTCAGACCCCGATCTATCGTTCTTCCTCCCGGATCCCAGATCCATCTAGGTAGCAGGCTCATGCCGGCGAGGGGTGACACCGGGGCGGTAGGCCGTTGCAGATGGAAGGCGGCACGTGGAGCCCGTCTTCCGGAGAACGGAAGGGGGGGCACGGTGGCTACTAGCTCGAAGGCGGGGCCGGTCCGGCGATGCAGGAACGGTAGCTCGAGACGAGGGAGAGACCGTGTCACGGATTGAACGATGGGCGGCGACCTGTGCGGGTAGACCGGCTGCAAAAAAAGACAAAAACAAAAAAGTAACACCCATAAATGGATAGAATGGACCCTGATGGTTAGGGTAGAATGGACCCTGGTGGTTAGGGTAAAAGAGCGCTTTGAATTGAGAGGTTCAAGAGTTTCCATAGTGGAGAAGGAGGGGGAGGGGGTGGGAGGGGAGGAGGCTGCGCAGAGAGCGCATCCCTTAGGTTTAAATACAATCCACGTTCACATTGTTAATTTGTTATATAGCGGGTTGAATAAGATCCAATAATGTAAAAATAATTATTTAGGTTGGTAACTATTTAGATTGGTAACATTATGGTCATTTAATAAAACCGGTAACTCAATTCTAATGTTTGTTGATAGAGATATTGTTTGTGGTTAGTTTTCCTATATTTCTCGAGATTATATGTAATATTTGTTGATAGGGAGATTGTTTTTGTGGTTAGTTTTCCAACATTTCTCGAGATTATCAGTGATATTTGCTCTTGAGCAATGATTAAAATTAACAATTATAGCCTTTGTAGTCATGGTCCATTAAAGTGTCGAATGGTAAAAAAAGGGAAATGTGACGTTTCTTTTCTTTTTAATAGATTCTCTCTCATAGCGTCTACAAATTTGGCGACATACATATTTGACCCTCCCTCTCTCTTCCCCCAACCTTCCTTCTCTGGCTGCTCAACACTACTGATAAATAGTTGGCAGATGGTTCCTATCTGTTGCCTAGGAAGACCTATCCATCGGCCAAATACTTAGCTAACGAATGCATTTGTCAGCTTGGTCGCGTGGACCAAAATTTTGATCAACGGATCAAAATATCCTTCGGTAGGGACTAGGGACTAACACCTAGTCGCGGATGGGATCCGTTGGTAGGGAAGTGCGCCTGATAGATGGATGATATCCGCTGGTAAAGAATTAAACCTGCCCAATGGATATTATCCGTTGGTGAAGAACTACACTTCACCAACGGATGTTATTTGTTAGTGAAGTACTACACCTTATCCACAAATGATATCCGTTGGTTAAATACTACTCTTCACCCATAGATGGAATCGATTGTGGTTAGAATCGACACATTGAATCTGATCTCCACTACAAAATAATAACGATCAACACTAGATGTAACCTAAGCGACCTTGCCTAATCCGACCTCTCCAGTACAAATCCCTTAAACATAGAAACAAGAGGTCTGTTATCGAATCCGAAATCAAGTTCCGACTTCAAATAGAACCTATTTGAATCGAAGATCTTCTTTTACGCTAATCCATATAAAAATGACTTAATCTTGCATAAAACCTATTTTATTTGGTGAACTTCTTCTACACTCTTCCACAAAGTTGAGAAAATAAAAATAAAAATAAAAGACCCAACATTTAATACAAGGGTGGGCCAATAAATGGCTATGCAATAGTGAGTGCTGGCAAAATCAAAGTGGTTGATAGCTGAGGGTCCGACATAATCAAAATAGTTGATGGCTGAAATCAGCTAAGATCTAACGAAATCTTCGATCTACAAGTCTTCGGTTCATTTTCAATGCAACAGCCGTGTAGAGCTTCCACGTCCCATGTGTAAACGCCCGCGCAGGCTTTTATAAGTCTCTACCAACTTTACTATTGCCATTTTGTGAAGCAACACTAAGAAGTTCCAGAATTTTGATTATATAAAAGGCCAAAAGGGTGTTTCAGATTGTGTTACCGTAAAACTCGAATCCATAGGTGAAAACATTTTATTATTATGTATATTTTTCATATTGAAACGATGTGAAACTCGTAACATCATTTTTTATATATATAGATTGAATTACAATTATCTGTATTATATAAAATTGTACACGTGATACAAGAACATCTAATTTTAACGGCGGAGCCATCTTTTTCAACAAAGAATGACATCAATTTTTTTAATGATGATACATAACATTTAAATTTTGAGGGGCATAACTACGAAATTAAAATAAACTGAAGAGGTATTTTGTAAAAAAATCGAAAAACAAGCAATAATTTTTCAAAAAAAATTGAACCCCTCCCCCACCCTGAGCCCATGTGTCCATGGGGTCGAATTCGGTAATGTCTATCAGGTCAGATTTAGGATCAGATTCGTTGTTGTCATTCAATGGAGGGTGGATTCGACAAGTCGTTTCCGACCAAATTAACAACCATCAGGAAAAGAAAGGCTGAAGAAGAAGAGAGAACGTGCGTCTACAAATTAACATATGCTAGGAGAGAGAAATGACAAATAAAAGAAACGGTCATATTTTTCTTATTTTTCACATTCGATGCTTCAATTAATCTCCACTGCATATGCTCTAATGCATATATCTTGAACGTATAAAGATACGTCAAGACTAGGGGAAGGAAATGAGGAGGGTATGGGACAGGGTTCATAATCTTTGGCCCTACCTCGTCCCCGTTCCCCTACCTTGCGTTTCATCCCGATTATGTAAGAGCATGGAATTTCCAAACCTGTCCCAAATAAACTCGTCCGACAAATTCACCATTCAGTTATACAAATAAAATCAATACCGAATTAAAATCTTAATTCTTAATACAATATTAGGGCTATAATAAAAGAAAGAAACTATTATATTTTTCAATTCTTGATTTTAACGGGATGGAGAGAGGGCCACAATGGGGTCGAATTCGATAGTGTCGATCGGATCAGATTTAAGGTTGGATTTGTCGTTTTCATATAAGGGATGTTGGATTCGATATATCTTTTCTGACTGAATGAACAAGTGGCCGGAGAGGAAAGGCTGAGAGAGGAGAGAGAATGTGTATCAACATATTCACGCTAGAAGAGAGAAAGAACGAGAAAGAAGAAACGTCACATTTTCCTTATTTTTGCTCTGATGCATATATCTTGAACCTATAAAGATAGGTCAATACTAGGGGATGACAATGAGGAGGGTATGGGACAGGGTTCATAATCTTTGGCCCTACTCCGTCCCCTTTCCCCTACCTTGCGTTTCATCCCGATTATGTAAGAGCATGGATTTTCCAAACCCGTCCCATATAAACTCTTCCAAAAAATTCACCATTCAGTTATACAAATCAAATCAATACCAAATTAAAATCTTAATTATTAATACAATATTAGGGCTATAATAAAAGAAAGAAACTATTATATTTTTGAATTCTTGATTTTAGCGGGATGGAGAGAGCCAGCCCCCCACGATTAAACCCTCAACGGCTGTATCCTATTCCCATTCCGAACAAAGAAATTTCCTATTCGGAATTTGTTTCGAACGAATAAAAAACGATGGGTCACCTTCAAAATTGGAATATTATATCATCCCTAGTCAAGACTCACCTAATTGTGATACAATTATCAATGCATGACCCACCTCATTTTTCTAAAAAAAGACCATACTTTACCAGATGCATGAGAGATTGACTAGTAAAGTTCTTTAGCAGCCTATACTGAAACATGATAATGCAACTATGCATGGAGACAAAAAGAAAGAATCATATCATATTAGAGACTACATATGGCCAAATGGTAGTAAAATATTGCTCACAAGTTCATCACATGCTTTCCAAAAAGTCAAAATGAAGCATTAAAAGGTAGATTTCCTGATCCCTATGGAAGAAAAGAAACTCATCTCTTTGCTAGACTGCAGAGAAACAGAATATTTCCGAATATTTTATATTGATAATTTTTGTATGTTATCAAATGGTCAGAGTTATAACAAGATTATTTGCAAAATAGACTTATTTTAAGATATAGTTGCACAATAATCTTTTAGTTTTAATTTTTGACGAATTTATGATATGACCTTTATTGAGCCCTTGGTCAGGTAAATACAATACCTGGGCCGGTAAAAAAAATCTACTATCAATAGGGAATTTTACCCGATCGGATAAAATCCAAATAGCTTTCATTGAAGACAAATCCGAGATTCCACTACAAATAGAAACTAGTCTTTAAAGATTTGAGATCCAAAGTAACCCTCAATACCCCATATTTCAAAATGAAAGTTGTAACTCATAGTCATCCTCACCCATGTGGCTCATATAAGTTCTAACTAATTCAACACCATTTCACGTACACATTTATTTTTTTGTGCAAGTCTTTTGTTTTTTATTTGCAGAAATTAGCATGCTAATTAATTATTTTTAGATCTGAGCATATCTAATAAATTATTAATAATCAATTCCAACCAATCTTGCCATATCATTATTATAAAGTTTATATTATAGGTGAAGCTAGGCTGGTTTCAGATTACAGAACAGGTTCCATGTGCACCACAAGGGGATTAAATTATTAATGGTGTTGATTACGAAGAAGCAATTATTATATGAATAGTAAATAACTATATCTGCACTACCCGACAAGGATATCCATTAAAGTAAACAGTGAGATTAAGCACAACTTAATCATAATTGAAGTAAGATATTATTAAAACAATGGGAAATATAGTATTAAGGATATCCATTAAAGTAAACAGTGAGATTAATCACGACTTAATCATAATTGAAGTAAGATATTATCATTAAAAAATGGGAAATATAGTATTAAAAAAACGTAGAAAGGACAGGTAACGACTATCTATTACGTGTCTCTTTCAATATGTTGTTCTTAATTTCCAAGTGTGTCAATTCAACATCCAAATATAGAGAAGGAGCATAGCCGATTAATATTAAGGAAAATTTACCATTTCATGTGACATGACTATCATGTGACTATATGGCAAATAGGTCCAAGGACAGTATAGTCACTCTCTAAAATTAAGAAATCACATGAAATTTAGATTACCTTCAGTGGTCTGGATAATTAGTCTAGACAAATAGTGACTGTACGATTCACCTAGTCTCTCACAGTGATGCATATCCGCGTGTTTGGGCAATCGCCCGGATGAAAAATCTTTCACCCAACCAATCCCTAAAACCCGCTTTTAGGTGATTTGTCCGCATAATTCATCCACGATTAAAACTACTCAAAATGACATGAAGTGGTGAGTTTTTTCGATAATTTGTAACTTAAAAATAGTTAAAGGTGGTAAATTAACATATTTTGTGGTCAGAGATGATGAATCGGAAAAAAACATGGGTTTATTGTTGAAAACAACATTATGCATTGCCCTGACCCATTTGCGAAAAACTATATTATGTATTTTTCACGCTTTTAAACTACATGCACTATCTTTTGACCACAGTCGTTTACTTACAAAATTTGGAATATTCTGTCAAAATTAGTGGCGTGGACAATACATAAGGTAGTTTTCGCAAGTGAACGATACATAATGTAGTTTTTAGCAATTGACCCAAGTAAGATTACGAAACTATGTCCCCCTTGGAAATGAAGAACAAACCAAAACTATATTTATCTAAATGGTCAAGTATTTGACTTCGTGATACGTGTATAATTCTTGGTCCTAAAAAAACATAAAGAACATGGTAAATTGCAGTAGCGACAAGGAGATTATTAATGGGAAAGCTGTATCCTCAATTCAATCAAAACAAAAAGGACGTGTGTACTAGGCTACCAGCTTAAGAATTGGACGTCCACAAAAGGGACTCTAACTGGATCCAAAGTTATTATTTCCATGTGCATATGTGCCAGACTCTGTGTGGACCACTGAGGTCCACAGTGCATCATCAAAATTTTGAATGGTGCTGAAATAAAGTATTGTATCAATACGGGCCTAGCACCACAAAATGACCTCAATTATAGAGATCATATTTCAATAACATGATAAGGGTTCAGTTTGGGGATTGGTACCTGAAAGAGGAAATGTTTTCTTCACTGCAGTAAGAACCTCATCATTGTTGTTGCTAGGCCCGTGAAGATGATGATTGGCAGAGAATCGTCTAGATTCATGTCGAATTTGGTGTGCCTTTAAAAATTGACCACAGCCCATAATACAGTTTTGGGCATCACAATTCACAACTACAGCTAGCTGTTAGAAGAAGGAAAAACTATGAGTCGAGCAAAGAAACCATCAAACCGAAAAAACAAACATAAAAATTGATCAATCCAAGACCGGGTATTAAAAACTGACAGTTATTTTTATTGGACAAAAAACCGACCGTCCTTTAAGTTGGGCTTTAATTTCAATATTATTAGACCTTTTAAACGAAGTTTATATTCTTTTAACTTATATTATGCAAACCCATTTTTTAATTTTAAATTAAACTCGATTACTGAAGATCAATCTTGTTTGACTTTGAGAATAATTGCTGTTTTAGATTATTTGATATCTTTTGTCCTAAAATCGAAACCAAGAACCAAACTTTGGATTTTAAAATGATAAAAAAAATGACCAAATCGACCGTTGCTCACCCCTGAAAAAGATATCAAATAAACTATTATGGGAGAGGTGTATTACGTATCCATATCTTGCAGACACAACATTGGAGTTACCACTTCCAGCCTCGCCATGTGCTCCAAACCCAGGTCCGTCATCACCTGCAACAAGTTGCATTTTTTCAGTGACAAGAGAAGCAATAACTCGATGCCATTAATTTTTATGTATCCAACAATCATCAATAGTATGCAATGTGAGAGATAGGATAAGGTTCTCTGATTGAGAGCAAGACATCTTACAGTCCAAACCAAGAATGTTAACATCAGAATTTTTAGGAAATAATAATAAATAATAAATGTTTCATGAATACATGATTTCTCCAAAAAGCCCAAGATACTATGAGACGCAACCGTAACCTAAATTGACTGGTATGCAATAAACCAAAAGATTTGAAGCATCAAAAAAACGTGACATGGACTGAACAGTTCAGAAAGATATAAATTCCAAAGTTCCCCACATCAGCTGACAAAAAAAATCCATGAGAGAATAACAAAGAAAACAAAGAGAAAAATACAAAAGCAAGTTTGAAATTAATAAAGTCATCAACTAATCCAGTGGAATACTGAACGGGTGAAGGATTTCACTACATAGAAGTTGGCTTTTACAAATAAAACATAGTCAACAGGTTTAGACAAACTACTGTCTCAAGACGAGGGTGCAGAAAAGCTTCAGTGTAAATCATGGTCGAGAAGTAAATTTTCACGTTTCCTCTTTATTAATCAGAAGAGTCCAAAAAATCCATCAGAGAGAGCATTTGCAATATTTTTAACCCACAGGAATCCCGTACCTGAGGGAAAAAAACATGAGCTACCTCTATATTTCCAGTTTCAATACTAATTGTCCCATTACCATTAGGAAGGGTTGCTAGAAATTACTTAATGAGTAATTGAAATATTTCGAAACAGCATGTTGGAAAGTTGATCAAAGTTTAGCATCTTGTACCAGTAATAATTTTGTTGATGAAGACAACCAAAGGCCTATAAGCGTTTTTTTCCCTTCTTATGGGTATACATAGACTATAGGCTGAATTGGTAAAAAAAATGGCACGCAAGCGTAGAAATGAGGAGAGAAATAATAGCATTGTCCAAGTAGAAGTCTAGACAATAAACAAAACGAAAGCGGTGCTAGTAAAGTAGTAGTACTACCAATAAATGTAACAGCAACTTCATACCTGTAGAGTACCCAAAAGAGGTGGAGCTGCCTAAACACAGTACATGAGAATCTACTTAACGGGTATGAACTCAATACAATCCAATAGCTCAAAACATAAGTAATCAAGTCACTACTAATCTCCCGTACATATATAGCAAGTAAATACACGACTCAATCAACAACAGGATAAATGAGTACGAATCAAGAACATCTGTGACTCGACAAGCTATAAAATATGGAACGAGGACTTCATGTCATTAAGAAAATAAAGCCACAGTTACAGAAGCGTAAAATCGATCAATTCAGCCACAGATTTTTCATGGAGAACAAACCCCAAAATCTACAAAGACAAAACAACACTGACATTGTTTTGCTTCCCATACTAATGACGCTAAGCCCATATTCTCGACAATAAACACAATTCAAGCAATAATGCAATTCATGTCCAGAATCAAACCCGCCAACATAGCAAATTCCAGATATAGAAGTCAATTTCACTACCATCTGTGTGCTGTTTCTCAAGTAAAAATTCCTGATAAAAAACAATAAAATCCATCAATATTCGGATTTCTCTACAGATCATAGTAACCTTGTTTGGCTTCCCATACTAATAACACTAAGCCCATATTCTCGACATTAAACCCAATGCAAGTAAGAATGCAATTCATGTCCAGAATCAAACCCGCCTACACAGAAAATCCAAAATATAGAAGTCAATTTCACTACCATCTGCGCGTTGATTCTCAAGTAAAAACTCCTAATAAAATCCATCAACATTCGAAATTCTCTACAGATCACGATGGTTCGTAGAAATTGAAACCAAAGGTAGTATCATCTTCAACCGAGATCTCAGCAGATAGAGCAAATTCCAAACAAAAACCATCAAAATTACCAGAAAAAATAGACAAACATTAGCTGAACTGACAGACATGCTCCGATAATGGATATACCGTGGAAACTAGAGAAGATACATGTGGAAACAATGGCGAAACCTGAGCTTACCTCCATTAAAATCGTGAGAACCGCTCAGAGCTCGTGACGGAGAAGTAGCAGAGAGAAGACGAGCGAGGGAAGTGAAGGTCAGAAGGTGAAACTGTGGAGTGTGGAGGGAACTTGTGGAGTTTCAGTTATGAGAACCGTAGTGAAGCAATCGGTGTTTGTGGGCTCGGACTGATAAGTGGTATGGGCCTTACCCACTCGGCCCAGTGGGCTGCGGCGTCAATGGGCTGGTCTCGTTTTTGTTTTTGGAAAATTAATGTTAAAAGTTTAAAAACTAGACATTTTTTACAATTTCCTATATATGTAACTTTGAAGTAATTCGTTTGGCAGTATATATTAGCTTAGACACTTTGGAGTAATTCGTTTGGCAAAATTTATTGGCTTAGCGGTTTGATGGAGATTTTAGAGTAACTCGTCGGACAAAATGTATTTGTACAATAGTTTTGACGAAGAGGACATCACTTGGACAAATTGTTTAGTGAAAACCCAACAACTAAGGACACTAAACGATGAGGATTTTGGAGTAACTCGTCAGGCGAAACATACTTGCATAGTAGTTTTGACAATGAGGACATTGCTCGTACAAATCGTCAGTGCTTAGTGAAAGCCCAACAGCTATGGACATTGAACAATGAGGATTTTGGGGTAACTCGTCGGGCAAAACGTACATGTACAATAGTTTTGACGATGAGAACATCACCCGGACGAATTGCTCAGTAGTGGAAGCTCAACATCTATGGACATTGAACGATGAGGATTCTGGAATAACTCGTCGGGCGAAACGTCCTCATCGCTTAGGGAAAGCTCAATTGCTATAGACACTGAATGATGAGGAATTTGGAGTAACTCGTCGAATGAAACGCACGTGCACAATAGTTTTGGCAATGAAGACATCATCCGGGCGAATTGCTCAGCGCTTTGCTAAGTCCAACGGCTAAACCTATGATTTTGTTTCCTGTCAAATGTTTAGTATAATCCCCAATGAATATTTGCATTGGAGATGTTCTAAAACGAATAAGCTTTCATAATTCATCGATTATGAAATAAAAAATTGAACCCTAACAAAGATTTCTTCCCCAACTAATACACAGATAGCCACACACACATATAACCCTCCTTTAAGATTGAAGAGTCGTAGTACACAAATCATTTGCTATTTTCTTTTCCTGTTTAAGAAAATGTGGCACTGAACTGATAACCTCCCTCTCCTTTCTCGCTCCCAAACGGTACTTAATCAAACACGATGCACGATTGGGCTGCGAGCAATGTGAGAAGTGCCAAGCACCAGATTCCATTCAACTTCGACATGTCTCTGTATCTGTTATCAGCAAAACTTGAATTCAATCATTTCTTTCCTTTGCGAGCAAGAAAACGATCTCTAGCTGCCTGGATTACACTTTCTCGGTCAACAGGAACTTCGGCAATAGCAGGCTCTCTATTCGGCGAGTCCGAGGCTTTGCCCTCACCAGCCACTTCTTCTCTACGACTAGACCCACCACTGCTTCAGTCAAACAAAATGAGTTAGCCAAGTGTTTCCAACTCTTACTGAAAACGTTTTTGCAAGGCCCACTTGGGTTGACCTGCCGAACCGCAACCATATAATCCCCGAACCGGACAAAAACGGTTAAAAAACGATACTGATAGCGGTGAACCGGACCTCATTATTTTTAGTATCCGGTTTTCAGTACCAAAACTGGCGGGTAACCGTCCCATGCCCACCTCTAGGAGAGGGCTCTATCACCTCTTTAAGGTAAGAGGTTCAAACCCCAATAGGTACATTTGCTTGGGAGCAGGTGGTCAGCTGTTAGGTTAGGATAAGACTTTACCATGTTCTTGCTGATAAAAAAAACGTTTTTTTGCGAGAAACATGAATTTACCTGAGTTTGTCGATATTTAGTTTCTCGAGTTTCTTTAAGATGGGCATCACCCACGGCATCTCTACCGCGCACACATTGCGCATGTATGGCCGTGAAGTGGCAATGAGCTCGTGATAAACCGCATAGTTAGGTAGCAGACCCTCTTCATCGGTTTTCAGCACCGAGGATGGATGTACCTGAAATACGATTTGCTTACATTCTAAGGACTCGTGGAACATTTGGATTAGAAATAGTCATAGAGATTAAACCTGACAAATTCGGTACCTGAACTAGTTGAGACTTGAAACCGATAGTTCGATAGCCATTGTGGTGAATCATTCTCTCAGCAAGTTGATTTGCATAACCAGCGCATAGAGACTTTCTTAATTTCTTGTAATCCTGACGGCTTTCTCTGTATCTTTCCCTTGTTTGTACATCTAAAGGCCCTGTTTGGCAATATGAAAATTATGCTGTTACTACAAATAATTTTTAGGTAAAATACACATAATTGGCTTTATGAATTGCCCACAAACACAAGACCTTAACTAAATTTCCACAAACATATAGCCTCAGTAAATTTTCCAAAAACACGTAATGCCCTTAGAAATAGACGAAAAACATTAAAAAAATCTATCTTTTTCATCAAATGAGTTTAAAATTTTATAGTGACCCAAAACTACTCATTCTCATCCTTAAATCTTCCGATTTCAATATGATTCCGTGGAGGATTTCAAGAACGTAATCGAAAGAGTACTAGGTGAGAGTGGGTACTTACAAGATATTTTAAAATTTACACTCACTTGTAAGTCATAAGACGGAAGAAAATGAAATTTTCGATGGTTTCCGTCTATCTTGTATAGTGGTGACACGGGAAAACTCATAAGGGTATTCATGAGTCAGGAAAATTTACTATGGGTCACGTGTTTGTGGGCAATTCATTAAGTTAGTGATGTGCAATTTACCCATTATTTTTTTTAACACCATATTTGTAAAGCACCTCAAAAGAAACACCGACCCTTGGCGATTTTCTGCATTATCTGAGCCAACTGTTTCCGTACATCTTTCACAAACATCATCCCTCTCACCTATCAGCAAAACATCATATATCACACTCCAAATAATCATGTCTGCACAATTTGAAGCCATATGAAGACATACCTGCAAGTTATTATCTTTTAACCAGCCAAAGTCATAGTCGGTTTGATCCCAATGCTCATAGATTTGTAGCAACTGAATATGGTCTCCCCAGCCAGAACCATCGGGAAGGTTAGAGTCGTTATGTTTCCTCTTCTTTTCAATATTCTTGCTGCAAGAGGAGATAAACTATCATTGTTAGAACAAAATTTTCGGTGCCAAAAAACTCATAGGCAAATATAATACGTGTCTTAGGTCTCAAGATTCTGAAATCCGGAGATTATTTTCATTTTTCTTTCATTCTTTAGGTCACTATTTACTGTAAACTAAGTTTAAAATCTGGTCCGTCTATTTTGCTTCATCCAATGGCCCGCAACGGTTCTTAGTTTACATTTTATCTATGGGTTTACATTGGATAGTAATCCTAGGTCACTATAGCTAAGCACTAGACAATCATGTACTTCACCTTCGACCACCGAGCAATGTGGTTTCTGCCGATAACATGGCAGCAACAGTCAGAGCCTGGGATAAGCAACCATACTCATTCGCCTCGATCAAAGTTCTAGAGAGTGAAGGTTCTAGAGGAAGCTCTGCATAAAATCACAGAAACACTAGGTGAACCCGAAATTACTCATCTATGCACTGGAATGATTGTTATCACTAAATACAGGTATCAAAGAAATTTTATCAGAACAAAATATATTTTTATATTTATGGAATGTGATTGTCATGGAGCGAACTTATTTAAACATACACAATTTTTTTTAAAACAGCAGTTACTGATACTATAGCAACATGGTTTCCAACCTTGTGAGTAAAACATTAGCATCAACCTAGAATTAATATTTTAATGACAAGTGGCAATATTGGTTAATCAGTGAATGACTTTGCATCATCTATATACTTTATTCTTGAAGGTAGTTATCCCACATAGATTAAAAGATTGTTTGATTTACAAAGTTGCCAGGTTATATTTTGTAAAAGTTCAAAACTATTCTTTAATTTGAAGGGGTGTGTGGGGAAGTAATCTGTGTCGCTTAAGTCCCAATAAATAATAGGGATAATTGCAAAAAAGGCCCTGAGGTATTCACTTTTTGCAATCCGTTGCCCCCTTTTGTTATGGAAAAAAAGTGCAGATTGTCTTTTTGTTGCATTCTAAAACAAATTTATACAAAACGCAACAAAAAGACAAGTTCATAGCACCTTTTTGCAATCGTCAAAGAAGAGGGCTACAAGTTGCAAAAAGTGAATACCTCAGGGTATTGTTTTCAATTATCCCTAAATAATTCATATGGAGATTAAAAAAAAGTTCAGCGGCACATAAAATAGAGCTTGAAAAAATTATAAGTGCTCTGAGTATGTAAAACCGACAACTGGCAGGGTAATCCAAGATGGCTTTAGATTGAGGCCATGGATGATTTGTAAAACTTACTGTTGTGAGAGGCTAAGAGCCTAATGGTTGCTATCTAGATAAGAATAAAAAAATCTAATTTGGTTGTTCATTTTCATGATCTTAAATTATCTGAAAATCAAAATGGCACCATGATAACAACCTCATGCATGATTAAGATAACAAATCAACTAGATTAAACCCTTGATGATGACAGAATCTAAAACTGTGCATGCTATCTTAATATGAAGCAATCTGTAATTTATGCCCGAAATATCACTTCAAGATATAATCAATTGTTAAATAGGTCTTTAATACAATACCAGCCATTGTTCGTCCCACACTAGTGATTGTTCCATTTTCATCAATGGCGTCTATGAGGTATAATTGCTTCAAAGCATCTTCTAAAGTGTCCACTGCAACAAAGCCATGTAGAATAAGGAGCCATGTCCCAATGCAAAAGGAAACCTTTACCCAATCAATCAAATTAAAAAATATGAATAATTGTAAAAACTTGAGGTGAACTATGTGTGTTTTGAAAATACTATTGGTGAACTATTTTTTTGTCCGAAAAACATCCCCCAGCTATTTTCTGTCTCCAAATTCCACTAATGGGGGTTAATTGTTTTGCAAAAAGTCGAAAATAACCATGCAACAGTGTATACATAAGGGTTCCAAACTGCAAAACATGTATACATGAGAGTTACAAATTGCATAACACGTATAATGTAAAGGGAAAAACTGTCATTTCCATAAAAAACTGAAGTCACGTGACTAATTTCCATTAAAAATAACGGATTTGCAGACGGAAAATAGTTGTGGGATGTTTTTGCAAAAAAAATAGTTCACCGATAGTATTTACAAAACGTGCATAGTTCAGCACAAGTTTTTGCAATTATCCCTAAAAAATATGGAAAAACATTAAGTGCAAGAGTTAAAGTGTGATTTCTCTTATATACACCTTAAAAAGTACAGGACAATATTAAGCCGGAACGAAAATTTAGACAGGCCCCTATTGTATGCCTATATGGTGCAAAAAATACAAATAACATTACTTACAAGAGGGAGAATCGAGAAAATCAAATTTCAGCAAGTCAATGTCAGGGAGGTCCAAGGATTTCAGGTAAAGAACTGTCCCAGCAAGAGAAGAGCGCAGTATCTCGGGAACTGTTGCGTCCAAGAAATCATCCTGGTAAATTATGGAAGGGTAAAGCCGGTAACACTTCCCAGGACATGTTCTTCCGGCTCGTCCGGCCCGCTGATTGGCTTGCACTCTACAGTCAGACCCCGAAAGACAATTATAAACATTGAGATTGTTGGTGTTATGAAGGAACTAAATTGAACTGCTATATTGTATATATGCTACAAGCAGCATCAAATTTGAAATTGTAAATAGCTTACTTGCTAATTTGAACGACATCAAGGGAATACATGCCCGTTGATGGATTGTATTGCCGCTGCTTCACATACCCCGAATCAATTACGTACCTATCAGTTGTACATATCATTATGGATCAGAATTCCGTTCACTTGAGCTCCAATTATTGCTGAAATGAATAATGGAAGCTAGTGGGAAAATGAAACATGGCAGTTGAATCATAAACATATATGATAGAAAGATGATATAAGTATTCAGATACTATATGGATTTATGCTTTGAAACACGCATACTTGTGTATGCCTTCTTAATGCTTTTCCCTTCAATTAATTTTGTGTAGATTTTTGTATGATTTTCCTATGAATTGTCAAAATACATTACTTACCTAGTTATCGACAACAATAAAACCGTGTTATTTGTTTACAAAGAAAACAGAGAAGGTTCGCTCTCAAGTTTATTAAACAATGGATTGCAATCACCAAACTCAATCTTCCCAGCCAATTAGAATTTCTTTTACTGATCTTTCTTTCGTATCCACGATATTCAAACATTCATCCATTGTCACACTGTTCTTTCAGTTTTTTTTTCAGTCCTAACTTTATATAATAGCGATCCCATGAACTTCCCTACAAGTAGAGGGCTAGATATTGTGTTGTTTGTGTGCATCTTTGGGAACAACAATCTTAACTTAGACATAAATTAGCATATAGCATAAAGAGTGTAACAACTATAGAAAAAGTATAAGAATCTTACACAACGCCATCCACAGTCAAAGAAGTTTCAGCAATATTTGTGGCTACAATAAATCTCCTACAGTTTGGGGGTGGAGCACTAAAAACACGCACCTGTAGGATCAAATAAAAAAATCAAACATCAATCATGTAACTGGTATGAATGCATACACCCTCCATCATTAACAATTATTCAAAGTAGAGTTTCATGCTCGACAACTTGATATATATGCATACCACATTGATGTTTTCAAAGGAAGAAGGGAAAAAGAATATGACAAACAATAAGAAAATTAAGCATTCATAAAATAAAAAATGCTTACTTGCAGTTCAGGTGGCATAGAACCATGAAGGGGAAGGATTACGGCATCCATGCAGGAACCTTCCTCTAGGCTTTGAACTTTTTCCTCCAACTTAGATACCAACTTTTCTATATCATCCTGCATATGAGGTCCCAATTTGAACCCAAAACCCTTTTATCAGTACAAGTATGTACAGAACAGTTACAACCATAAGCAGAAGTTAAAGAGACGGATCTCTTATACAAGAGTACATGCTTACCTGTCCAGTCATGAATATTAAGACATCACCTTTTGGTTCCCGAGTGTGTATATCTATAAACACCAGTTGTTAGTCGTTATCATATAGAACTGAAAAATTGAATTAGAGAGAAATAAAAATAATACATGGAAACCTTAAGAACATTATTAAGTTGAAATTATGAATTGGTAGATGCCCCGTTCTCTTTCTCATATTCGTAAAGCTTTGAAGACATAGCAAGAATGTAAGGAACACTCAACGTCATACATAGCATTATATGCATGTAGAAACTATGAATAGTGTTTGACAGTGGCAGATCTAAACTAGTGTCTGGTGCATATCCATATCATGGATTCAAGTGATAAGATCATGAAGATCAACACCAGAATAGGCAGCTCCTAGGAGTTCAATCATGCCACCCCTTGATCACAGCTACCCTCTAAATAGACAATTTCAAATATAGAATGTGCGAAATACCCTACCAAAGGTTGACAAAATAAGGGTATATATATGATGACATAAAAGTGAATTTTCAAGCATACCAATAGCTGCTTTCAAAGATGAGTCGATATAGCTGACTGGACGTTCTTTGCTGTAAAATATTTCCACAGGATGTATCTTTCCTGGGACATTCAGTATAGGGCAGTTCGAATAAAATCTTGATACTTTTTCGCCATCTAGAGTGGCAGATGTTATCAAAACCTTTAGATTGGAGCTGCGCCTTTTAACCAACCGCTTCATCAGTCCCAGTAATATGTCCCTGAAAATGCATGTCTGCATAAATGAAGTGTATCTAGAAATTGCAGTACATAAAGAACATCTACAGAATACAAAACTGGAAACTCAGGAAGTCAACTTTATTGTAAAAGAATTCTAAATATGTCAATTCATGGAGCAAATATTCAAAGAAGAAACAACATAGATAAGCATATGGAACGTTCTTACGTGTTTAAACTCCTTTCATGAGCTTCATCCAATATGATTACCGAATACTGGGAAAGCTCTGGGTCAGACAGACTTTCACGAAGGAGGACACCATCAGTAAGATACCTGGATTATTTACAACTCGTGGTTAGTTAGAAGTAAAGTTGGAAAACTAACACAGAATGCTACAATTGACAGCTAAAATGTGTGATAAGGCTAGAACAATACTTGATACGTGTTCTTTCTGAAGTTCTATCTTCAAATCGGATTGCATAACCCACTTCCTCTCCAAGCCTAACGTCAAGCTCCTGTGCAACTCGCCTGTGTACATTGGAGAACAAGATGGGAAAGGACTAACATGAGTTACTACAATAATCAGCAAACCTACTTCAAAGAGTGCAGACATGTTTTACACTTTTACTTCCTCGGTATTACAACCAAATCATACAAATAGGTCGCAATACAGAAATACTACTTCCATACAAAAATGAGTGTCCTACTTCCCCAATTTTTATGTCCCAAACGAAGTGTCCATTTTTCCTTCTTACGAAGTTAATTATACATTAAATATCAATAATACCCTTATCGTTAGTTGGTTAGTTACCCGTTACGACCATTTAAAGCATTTGTAGTGGGGGCTAATTGGGCGAAAATTAGCTTTGGGGGACTTTTTTGGCTTTTCTCTCTTCTCATTTGGCTTCTCTCTCATTGGGGCCAAGAAACTATCGCCCCATCCAGATCGTCTTTTGCCCCCAGTCCTCTCTCCTTCCTCTCTTCTTGGCCTATAGCTTACCGACACCTGACGATTCGTCCCCAATTCACCCCCTATTGAGACGGTTTCCGCTGTGGGAGTGAGGGCTTTTAGCCCCCAAATCGTCCCGACTGAGGCTATTACCACTGTGGATGCTCTTAGTGGATTAGAGCATAATAGTAGGATATAAGGCAAGCAATACATAGGGGAGTACTAAACTACTTCAAGACTATACGTAGTGTTTCTATTTGATAATTTTTTACAGACGAAAACAATTGAGTTCTGGCTATTCGTATTTTGTCTACTACAATCTGAAATGGACCCACCTAAGCACTACATTACCAAACTACTTCAGCAGGTTTAATCAGCACATCATACAAAAAACATATTATAGCAATAGAATCACCCAACCAGCTTCCTAAATCCCAACAAACAATCTAGTATCTTCATCTAAACAGCGTAATCTTAGTACTTGCCATTTGGCTACTGAATATAAGCAACAATAATGAGAAAACCAGAATGCAGTTGTGCATTCTTTTTCCAGTTTAAAACATGGTAAACCCAAAATTAGCTAATTCAGATATCAAGGTAAAGCTTGTGGGCAGCATAGTCTGATAAAATTGTTCCCCTGACTTCAATCTCAACTTTCTCAGCAACCAAACAAACCCAATTCAATTCACAAAAAGTAATCACTAATCATACTGAAACAATTTCATTTTCCCCCTTCAATTTCACCCCAACCCAACTGCCCCAACTTCAAACCCCGATTCTAACCAACCCAGCAAGCATCAAACACCATAAATTAACTAATTCAGATACACGGTAAAGCTTGGCCAGCATAGTCTAATAAAATTGTTCCCCCCGACTTCAATCTCAACTTTCTCAGCAACCAAACAAACACAATTCAATTCACA
Organism: Erodium maritimum; assembly: GCA_963921825.1. Classification (NCBI taxonomy): domain Eukaryota; kingdom Viridiplantae; phylum Streptophyta; class Magnoliopsida; order Geraniales; family Geraniaceae; genus Erodium; species Erodium maritimum. Next base: position 1,420,034 of record OY997594.1, on the reverse strand, counting down.
AAAAGTAATCACTAATCAAACTGAAACAATTTCATGAATTAGCTAATTCAGATATAAGGTAAAGCTTGGCCAGCATAGTCTAATAAAATTGTTCCCCCGACTTCAATCTCAACTTTCTCAGCAACCAAACAAACCCAATTCACACAAAGTAATCGCACTGAAACAATTTCATTTTCACACTTCAATTTCACTCCAACCCCAACTGCCCCATAACTTCAAGCCCCGATTCTAACCAATCTAGCAAGCATCAAACACCATAAATACAACCGACGACATTCCCACCAACAACATCAACGTTAACACACAAAATCATGGAAACAAATAAACTGTACCTAGCGACGGATACTGCGGCGACGCGGCGAGGCTGAGTGACGGCTACGAGTCCAGATTTGGTGTAGCCTCTCCGGTGAAGCATCTGAGAGAGCTGAGTGCTTTTCCCAGAACCAGTCTCTCCAATGACCACCACCACTGAATTTTCCTCCACGGTTTGTATGATCTTCTCTTCGAACTGGGTGATGGGGAGATTCGCCGCCATTTTCTCGACAAGCGCGAGCTCAACGGTGCAGACCAGAGAAGGAAAACGGTAGACTAAAATAAATCAACCCATAAAACTTGTTAATTACAGTAGTACCCATGTAAGTATCTCTCGCTTTCGTTCAGGTCCCCATCCCAAAATCCAAAAATCTATATTTGACCCTTATTTTTATTTCATTTTCCTTTCTACCCGAACAAAAAAACGTAGTTAGAGCACCTGCAATGCTGAGCGAAGCAAATAGCCGACGAATTGGTCAAAAATTGAATTTTTCGTGACTAATAGTTTGGCACAGGGCGAGTTGAGGGGTGATTTTCACAGGTGACGGTTTCATAGTACGTAAGTCTTACTCATCCCCGAACTCTTTGTCTATGTTGATAGACAAAGTTGTCCAAAGGATTCATTGCAGCCAAATTTACTTATTTTGGGGATTCATGAACTCGACCACACTCTAGCATACCTTATGCATGTCCTTCGTAAGGATGGAAAAACACTCGACTCCGACGAGGACCCAACGTTCTTGACCTAAGCAAGGTGGGTTCTGGGAAATCACCGGGGATTTCAATGGGACATGCCTGATCCCTCCCCGCTCCACGTTGATAAAATTAAAATTTAATATCTTTTTGAACATGGGAACACTATGTTGTTTATAGTGCCCATTGGCATGGGCCACAAAAAAAGGCTAGTAAAACAAAATACTCAATGCAAAGAAAGTATGTGTTGCACATAAAGTAGAAAGTCCAAACATCATGGGAGTTACAGAAAATAAATTATGTATTATCAACATAGATAGTTGAAATAAACAAATAATGTGCTCGGGTGACACTATGGTGTTTTTGTGCGGTCGGAGCCACTAGAAGAGTTGATGAGGACTGTGAGCTAAGACTAAGGCTACCTAGTATTGAAGTACTTGTGGTGCATAAATGGACTATATAACCCTTGTGAATCATCTGGACGTCGTCTTCCCGTAGATAATCAATTAAGGCATACAAATGCAAAAATACTGGCTCTTGAGATGGTCAAGAAAATTTCTACGGACACTTGATGGGACCTCTGTCACCCAATAACCAATAAAGAGGATGTATCAACTACACTATCACCAGTGCCTATGGCATTCATTGGGAAAGATAGGGTGCTTGGCAACACTTACATGCTTTCTTGAAGTTTCGTTGGAGTCGTTCAAACTCTCCGATTCAGAGCCCTAAAACCCACCACTCACCGTTTCCACATAACCGACAGAGACAATATGCCTAAGCAAGCCCCTTCGAGACCGTTCCTTTGATCAATCAGCTCATCGCGCCGCAACCTGCCCGGTGGAAGAGTCACCGGTCGCGAGAACGAGCTATCCACCCACTCTAGAGAAGCATATGCTACTTCATCCTCCGTCCCTCGCCGACCCGGATGCCATCATAAAGCCTCAATCATGTCTCTTGAAAACGCACCGACTTCAAAAAGGCCACTCTCTCTTGGGATCGACTGTTGGGAGGACTGTATGTCGGAATCCCAAGCCGAAGACCCAATTGATGACTCCGTAACCACCTCCGATGAAGAACCCCGAGAGATCCACTTCATTGTAGAGGAGATCGTCGCCGCCTGCAACACAGTCTAAGGCCGAGGGCTTGTCCCCTGATTCCACTTCATCGCCAAGTCGTGACCTCTACGACCGGAGCCCCTTGTTGCACCGTCATGCGTTGTGGTGAAGTCACTGTCGTTGTCTAGAAAACTATACAACCGCCCCCATTATTTCTTTACAAACCTTACTTTAAAAGATGGAAAGATAGAGCGGGCACAAAACGAATAGTCTCGATTTAACCAATATCCCATAACGTTGGCGACGGTTAGTTAGGTGAATCCGGCCGACTAACTACATTTCGCATGACAAGCGACATGACATGAGCGAATTGAGTTCAACAACGAATTTACGTGACGATGACTCCTTTACCCCCGTAATCCCAGTTTTGATATGAACCACATTTTTCGCATACTCGTCCCACATCGTTTTTTCCCTCAAGTGCAACTTTTAACCCAATCTCAAGTCGGTAATACCAATAATAATTTTATCTCACTATTCAAACTATTGAGATTCCAAAATTATCACTCCAAGCCCTTTTTTCTTCTCGATATATTGGATTTTCAAAATTTCTAAGTTAATATCTTCTATTTATTTTTTGACGAAAAATGGTCACGTGCACCATACTTGCCCTTTATTTTTTTAAATGCCTAAAACATTTTTAGAGGTTCAAACCCTAATACCTATCCATTTTCTTCTTCTTGTTCAATAACATGATTTTGAAAAATTGACTAATATTAAAAGGTATTATAGACTTTTTACAAATTTTGACGGAAAACTCAACACCGGATACTAAATTAAAACAAACGAAACTTCACAATAACGAAAAAAAATTTGAATTATAATTTTGGAATCTCATAATTTAAAGGTAATAAAATGGAAATATCTTTTAGTGCCATCATAAAACTTTGTTCAATCTGGACCGCCAGATTTTACCCCATTCAACACTTCCTGACCGTCCGTATTGCATACCATTGTCCACGAGACATTGACGAGCGTAGGTTATATTCTCTCTCCAGTCTGGTTTGGTTGATCTTCTCACTCGGCGTCGCATCGAAGATCTCCGCAGCTGTTCAGTTCAGCTATGGTACGCATTCTAGCTCTATATCTTTCTCCTGATCCATTTCGTCCAGCTTCGCATCTCCTGATCCATTATTAGGGTTTCGGTTGTTTCTAATTCGTTTCCATTTTCATTTCCCTAAATGTGAATGTTCATCTGATTAAGTGTGTAGGATTATTGAAATTTGGAGTTAGTTATAGATCCTCCGTCTTCAGATTGCTCTATCATCTGTTTGGTTGCCGAGAAAATGCGGGAAATGAAGGAAAAATTGAATCCATCGTTATCATCGTTGCTTCCTTTATATGTTTTCTAATGATGTATGATTTGTACCTTTAAAATTATTAGGGTTTCGGGTTGTTTCTAATTCGTTTCCATTTCCATTTCCCTAAATGTGAATGTTCATCTGATTAAGTTTGTAGGATTATTGAAATTTGGAGTTAGTTATAGATCCTCCGTCTTCAGATTGCTCTATCATCTGTTTGGTTGCCGAAAAAATGCGGGAAATGAAGGAAAAATTGAATCCATCGTTGCTTCCTTTATATGTTTTCTAATGATGTGTGATTTGTACCTTCAAAATTATTAGGGTTTCGGGTTGTTTCTAATTCGTTTCCATTTTCATTTCCCAAAATGTGAATGTTCATCTGATTAAGTTTATAGGGATATTGAAATGCGGAGTTTGTTATAGATCCTCTGTCTTTAGATTGCTCTATCATCTGTTTGGTAGCCGAGAAAATGCGGGAAATTAAGGGAAAAATGAATCCATCGATATCATCGTTGTTTCCTTTATGTGTTTTCTTTCTAATGTTGTATGCTTCATATTTGGTTGCATGATGTGAGGAATTCTTCATAGCAATATGGGTTTGTGTATTAGGTTACGTGACTGAGTTCTCAAATGATGAAAAATTGGAGGTGGGAATCTATTGATATAATTTCCCCCTAATTATTAGCAGTTGAATGAGGAAATGCAGTTTAGGGGGGATCCTATACTTGAGACCAAACTAGGTTATTAGGATATGGGTGTTCTTTTGTTGATTCCCCAAGTTTAAGCTATCTATCCTTTTGTTTATGGTTTACCCCACACTTTATCGAGCTATTTAGCCTGTAATACCGGCCATCTGCCAGGATTGCTGTGTGTATTCCCGCTAGTGAGTGACTCAGTTTAAAAGATGAACCTGTGTAGGTGTAGAGAAACCGGTTGGTTTGTCTATCAGATAGACCAGTTCCAGTTAGAAAGTCATAAAGTGATAAATCCATATTCTCGGTGGTGTAAAGTAGAAGCTATGAGAGAAAGATTGTAACTACTTCGGCAACTCTGACTTTCACCTTGTGATTTCCCTTTTCTCGTTGCCAGCTATCTTAACCTTCTCTGACGTTTTCATTGACTTGGTGCTTAGAAATTTTATGATTATTATGATAAAGATTTAAGATTCGTTTGCCCCTTAAGTAGTTGTAGGAATAGGTAAATTAGTGAATGCAAGTGACTCAGTGATTTTCCAACTAGCCATTGTGTTTTATGAGCGTTCATGATTTTGTTCGGTAATTGGAATAAGATCTTCCTAAATTCTTGGCATTCTGGCGGTACATCTGCATTTTCTTATTGGCTACTGCTGTTCAAGAGCATTGACAATCCAAGATTCTAAGTATAAACATGTGATTACATGTGGTGGGTATTGCTTCATTTTTTAACAGATCATTCTTCAATTGTTGACTGGTTTATCTTAGAATTTGGATTTGCAGCTGTACATGTCTATCTAGTTTTGTTTTCCAAGCAACTAAAATTGGTCATTTGTATTTTGATATGTCATAGTGAACCTGTGATTCAATTGTTCTAACCTCAAGGCTCTCAGATGATAATTTGTATGCTTACTTCTGAATAGGCACCCTTTAGGGGCATTTTTTCTCTGCAAAGGATAGCTACGGCTCACCGTCACAGTGAGAAATGGGGCCTAGGCTTCCGATCCTTCAGCACTCAAGGTGCTCAGCCTGCACCACCCCCTCCACCTCCCGAGAAAACCCATTTTGGTGGCCTGAAAGATGAAGACCGGATTTTCACCAACTTATATGGGATACATGACCCTTTTCTTAAAGGTGCCATGAAAAGGGGAGACTGGCACAGAACCAAGGATATAGTCATCAAGGGCGCTGATTGGATTGTTGGCGAAATGAAGAAGTCTGGCCTTCGTGGACGTGGAGGTGCTGGTTTTCCTTCTGGCCTCAAGTGGTCCTTTATGCCAAAAGTATCTGATGGTCGTCCTTCCTATCTTGTTGTCAATGCCGATGAAAGTGAACCTGGAACTTGTAAAGATAGGGAGATCATGCGCCACGATCCTCACAAACTATTAGAAGGCTGCCTGATTGCTGGGGTAGGAATGAGGGCTACTGCTGCTTACATCTACATAAGGGGTGAATATGTGAATGAAAGGTTAAACCTTGAAAAGGCTAGACAGGAAGCGTATGCAGCTGGATTATTGGGCAAGAATGCATGTGGATCTGGTTATGACTTTGATGTTCATATTCACTATGGTGCCGGTGCTTATATTTGTGGTGAAGAGACGGCCCTTCTGGAAAGCCTTGAAGGGAAACAAGGGAAGCCAAGATTGAAGCCTCCTTTCCCGGCAAATGCTGGGCTATACGGCTGCCCCACTACTGTCACTAATGTGGAAACAGTGGCAGTTTCTCCCACTATTTTAAGGCGTGGACCAGAATGGTTTGCTAGTTTTGGCCGAAAGAACAACTCCGGGACAAAATTATTTTGTATCTCTGGTCATGTTAACAAGCCTTGCACGGTCGAGGAGGAGATGAGTATTCCTCTGAAGGAATTACTTGAGAGGCACTGTGGTGGTGTTAGGGGTGGGTGGGACAATTTACTTGCTGTTATACCAGGTGGTTCATCCGTCCCACTCCTTCCAAAGAACATATGTGATGATGTGCTGATGGACTATGATGCACTGAAAGCTGTTCAGTCGGGATTGGGGACTGCAGCTGTGATTGTAATGGATAAATCGACTGATGTTGTGGATGCAATTGCAAGGCTCTCTTACTTCTACAAACACGAAAGCTGTGGGCAATGCACCCCTTGCAGGGAAGGGACTGGATGGCTCTGGATGATCATGGAGAGGATGAAGGTTGGGAATGCGAAACTAGAAGAGATTGATATGCTTCAGGAGGTCACGAAGCAGATTGAGGGGCACACAATCTGTGCATTGGGTGATGCTGCTGCTTGGCCCGTGCAAGGTCTTATACGCCACTTCAGGCCAGAGCTAGAGAGAAGAATTAGAGAGCATGCAGACAAGGAGTTGCTGGAAGCTGCTGCTTAAGTGTCTTATTCAGGTTGCTCCTGTACCGCTTTAACTTCTTACTGGGTTCTCTTTTGTCTTCTTTTCGCCATCGGTAAATGCTAATGCATGAACTTTTCTGATTCTGGTTGATTTGGATGCCTAAATATGTTCTTATTAGTTATGACCCAATGAGATTTTTTAAAGGATTCATATATAGCCAACCCAACATTATAATGCAAATGGCTGGTTGTTCTATATGGTTTGCTTGCTTAAGTGGGGCAGTTCATTTTTCTCAATGTTTCAAAAGAAGTATTAATGAATTCTCACTTAGGTTGATTGAGATTTAGTCCAGTAATGGTGATTATGGTATTGACTTTTATATCAGGTCTTGGACGAAAATGACCTTAGATAATAGGAATTTCTCATTAAACACCCTTTCTAGAATTCTCAACTTAGGCTGCATATACATATATGCATTCTTGGATACGCCTTTTGGACACAAGGTGGTAACCTATATCTAGTCAGGTTCTTGCTTTTCAGTCGACCCATTTGCATTTGAGTAATGACATTGTCTTCTTCTCTGCAGGAAGATTCCTCCGACGGGTATTGTGAAATAAAACGAAGAAAGTTCCCTTAATATAGAAACTTTATCTTGTTTGCCATGAGAACCATGTCAATGTTATCTGGTTTGCTTAAACCCTCAACTTCGCACTTCTATTTGTTATTTCCCCCGAGAAAGTTATGATTTGTAATGGATCTCTTTGGCTGCAATAATTTAGGTTATTGCTTCTACTTCCCTCCACTGTACCCATTTTGTCGAAGTTTGTCGGTTACTCTTGTATGGAGCTGAATAAGTTTTACTCAATTCTGGTTAGAATGGAATGGCTGGACAATTTGATTATGGATAGTTTTGTTTTGATTCAGCACATCACATCCAAGTTATATGCTAATTTGTTTGGATCCATGACAACAAGAACAGGCAAATCTGTTGTGTGGTCAGAGCCAGAGGGTAGGTGTTGTATGATTCAGGATATATAGAAACTTTACCTGCAAATTGGTTAACATTGTGTACAGATATTGTGTATCTTGTGTTTGAATAAATGATTTTGACTGGTACTATTTCACAAGCATTGACTTCTCCAAATCCATTTTAATTTCAACTCTTTTTTCTTGCTCTTTTAAAATTCAAAGATGTAATATTCTGTAGTATTGGGAGACTAATCAACCAACCATATCATTCGAACATCTTTTCTTTTATTGAGCTCTTGTTTAATGCAAGTCAAATAGAAAGAGATATTACTCTAAAGCTATGCCTGATTGGTGAAGGATGTGTCGTATGACAAGTGGCCACAAGGTGGGTGAATTACGTGTGTCGTATGATAAATGGCCACAAGGTGGGTGAATTGAGCAGAGGATGAATCCTTTGCCAACATGATTGGGCGAATCCCAAAACCATTTTTTTCATCGATTTGTACACTATTCGCCTAACGTTGACACTACTCTAATATATATTTTATTATTTCAAGTGAAATTCAATATCCTTTTTTTTACTGAAAGGCACAATTTTATTAAATTAGATTTCAACTATAAACGAATATAACAGGAAAATCATTCTCTGACCACTAAAGAAGAACAAACATAAACTACATGTGTTCGTAGTTCTTTTAACACTATAACTATCATAGATGATATTGAGCGCCATATAAGTAGGAAGAAAAGATGGTGATTAGAAAATGAAACTAGAAGTCCTGTTCAAGCGCTCGAGCCTGGACTGCATCAGTGGTAGGAAGAAGATTTTAACTAGAGACCCCTCCCAGAACCAATCCCTGAGGTTAGAGGGGCCTATCATCCTTTGTTTCCCAACCATCAACTAAGAGTTATAAATAAAAAATTAAAACGGATAATTTTGATCTTATTTAATTAAGAGTTTTCCCATGACAAAATAAATGTGCCAAAATTACAAATATACTCTGCCAGCAACATCTCTAATTATCTAACAAAAAAAACCCAACAATAAAAATCGTAATTGTAGACAATAAACCTTTTTCTTCTTGTAATTCCGACAAAAATAGAAGCCAGAGAGAGCCGAGAGCGCGCGCGGCTTCAATTCGGCTCCTTGGCGCTCTCTTTTCTCTCGCGTTTTACGACCTTTTCCCTTTCTTCCTCTTCCGGTTTCGATTTTTCAAACACATTGCGTTCTTATATCTCCGAAGAACACAGAATCTCAGCTTTTTCAGCCGATCGCAGCGCTCGCTCCAAAATCCAGAGACCCTTTTTTTCCTTTCTCGCTCTCGCATTTTTCCCAGGAAACAAACGGTCTCTTTGGGTGAGAAAATCTACCTCGATTCCCCATTTTACATGCCTCATTGTTATGTTTTTGTTGCTAATTGTGTGTAAAATTGGTGGGTTTTGTGTTTCTTGTCGATCCGAGGTCAGGTTTGGTAATTTATTTTCCCCTAATTGTTGGGTTTGTTCGTTGCTCGGTAATGCTGATGATTTAGTGCTTGTGAGCTTGACCAGATTATTTGTGAACTCGAATTGATAAAATCTGGGTTTTATTGATTTTTGTTTTTGTTTTTTTCACCTATATTTTTGATTAGTGGCTTAGTTCTTCTCATTTCTTAGCCATCAACTCTGAAACTATGCTCAAGCTCATCAAATCTGGGTTTTATTGATTTTTGTTTTTGTTTTTTCACCTACATTTTTTATTAGTTGCTTAGTTCTTCTGATTTTTCATTAGCTCTGAAACTATGCTTAAGCTGGGTTGATCAAATCTGGGTTTTATTGATTTTGTTTTTGTTTTTTGTTTTTTCACCTACATTTTTTATTAGTTGCTTAGTTCTTCTGATTTTTCATTAGCTCTGAAACTATGCTCAAGCTGGGTTGATCAAATCTGGGTTTTATTGATTTTGTTTTTTTCATATACATTTTTTATTAGTTGCTTCTCATTTATCATTAGCTCTGAAACTATGCTCAAGCTGGGCTGATCAAATCTGGGTTTTATTGATTTTTGTTTTTGTTTTTTCACTTATATTTTTGATTAGTTGCTTAGTTCTTCTCATTTCTTAGCCATCAACTCTGAAATTATGCTCAAGCTGGGCTGCTCTAGTTTTTGCTAATTTTTCTGGTTTTTTCACTATCTGTTGAATGCATTGAATGGTAATTGTCTGCTTCCACTTGTGTTTATAAATTGTTATGTTTAGCATTGCATCTCGATCCGAGGTCTGGTTTGATATTTTGTTTTCCCTTAAAAGCTTGTCTAGTGTGTGGTTTTGTCCTTGGTTGGTAATGCTGGTGATTTATGCTTGTGAGCTTGATTATATTACACTTGAACTCCAAGGATCGAATCTAGGTTTTATTGATATTTGTTTTGTTTTTCACTATATTTTCAATTAGTTGCTTAGCTCAAACTGGGCTGCTCTAGTTTTTTGCTATTCCTTTTGTTCTTTCACTATCTGTCGAATACATTGAATTGCAATCGTCTGTTTACGCTTGTTTTCAGTTTCTGATGCGGGTTTTGATTGAAGAAGGTTATTCTCGGTTGTGTATATTATTACCATCGTGTTCTTTGTTTTTGTTGTTCTTTCCAATTATATTATGAATTAATCACCAGCTACTTTCAAATGGTTTGATGAACTTGGTGACTGGCAATCTGGTTACGTGTTTCTATGAATTCAAGTTCATGTTGTGTAAAAATATTTGTGGTGCTTTGTATATTTTGTAACACAATGTTTCTATTTTTGATTATATATAGGAATAATTGCAAAAAATTACCCTGAGGTATTCACTTTTTGCAATTTGTATCCCTCTTCTTTGATAATTGCAAAAAAGTGCACTGAACTTTTCTATTTGTTGCACTTTGTATAAGTTTGTTTCAAAAACGACGATTTTACCCTTTAAAACTTGCATTATAAAAATAATAAATAAAGAACAAAAAATCCAAATTTTCATATCCCTTAAAAGAGCAAGAAGTTTAAGGGATATGAAAATTTGGATTTTTTGAACATAATAAAATCACCATTTTAATATAATTTGCAATAAAAAGACAAGTTTTTGGTACTTTTTTGCAATTATCAAAAATGAATACCTCATGGTACTTTTTTTACAATGATCCCTTTTATCTACACTGATTTTTATTTGACATCACGGTTTTATGAATCTAGAGACGCTGTGATTGGTTGTAACTGCTGATTAGCAATACCTGAGGTTCGTGCAACAATGATTCTTGGCCGGTTGAGGACAAAGAAACGGAAAGGCCAAGTTTCTGCTGACTATCTCATCCATGTAAAGCAGATCACTCCTTGGCATACATCCCAAACTCAAAACCCCGAAGAGACCGTATTGCTTCAGTGGGAAGGTGGCAACAAGAGTTCCGGTTCCTTCACTTCGAGTGTTGCTGATGAGAAAATCGAATTCAATGAGTCTTTCAAGCTTTCCATTACTTTAACTAAGGAATCTCATTGGAGAACCTTAAGCGGTGGTGATGCTTACCAGAAGAACTTCTTAGAGTTCCACTTGTACGAATCCAAGGGCGTGAAACAATTAGGATCTGCATCGGTCAACCTTGCTGATTATGGGGTTATTGAGGACACTGTTGCTATAAGCGTTCCGATTAACTTGAGGAAGAGTACCAGGAGTTCTCTGCAGCCTGTTCTTCATCTCAGTGTGCAGTCCTTTGACAAAGACAAGCACGATGATGATGAGAGTGTTTATAATGATGATGATAGTGTTTATAATGATGATGATGCTGCTTCTGTACATTCTTCACAGACCACATCTTCCAGTTTGGAGGCTACATCGCATTCGAATGAGAAGGTACTGAAAGGGATAATTGCAAGAAAGTACCCTGAGGTATTCACTTTTTGCAAGTTGTAGCCCTCTTCTTTGATAATTGCAAAAAGGTGTCCTGAACTTGCCTTTTTGTTGCACTTTGTGTAAATTTGTTTCAAAATGCCGATTTTACCGTTACAATTTTAAATATTAAAAATAATAAGTAAAAAACAAAAAAAAAATCTAGAATTTTCACCATCCTTACTTTTCTTCCTCTTTGGACGTACAAAGAGGAAGAAAATAAGAAAGACATGAAAATTCTGGACTTTTTGTTTTTTGCTTATTTTTTTAAAGGGTGAACTCGTCATTTTTTTTACACAAAATGAAATAAAAAAAGCAAGTTCATGGCTTTTTTTGCAGTTAACAAAGAAGATGGCTACGACTTGCAAAAAGTAAATACCTTATGAATTTTCATGTCACATTATACAAAAAATAGACTTGAGCCATCAATTTTGTTTTGTTTTTTTCGTCACATGACTTGCACGTAAGTGTAAATTTTAAACTATCTCAAAACTACTCATTCCCATCCTTAAATCTTCCTATTTCAATTTGATTCCGTTCTCGAAATCTTCCCGGAATCATATCTAAAACAAAAAATTAAAGGATGAGAATGAGTAGTTTTGGGGTATTATAAAATTTTAACCTCATTTGACGAGAAAATCGAATTTTTTTATGGTTTCCATATGGTGACACGTGGAAATTCATAAGTGTAGTCATGTGTATGTGGAAAATTTACTATGGGTCATGTGTTTATGGGAAATTCATAACGATAGTTATGTGCAATTTACCCTTGTTTTTGTAAGCTATTTTTCTGTGTGTAAATTATGTTGCATGTGTAGAAACATTGCTTGCTCACATTTCCACTATATTAGTTTGAAACATTTGTGTATTAGTTTGCACAGTTATTGAACGCTCAACTGCAAATTTTTATGCTGGCGTGAAACTAATCAAAGTGATAATTGCTTAAAGTACCCTAAGGTGTTCATATTTTTGCAACTTGTAGCCCTTCTCTTTTCTAATTAACCCCAAACTTGTCCTTTTTGTTGCAATTTGTATAAAATGACAATTTTAACCTCACAGTATATTTAAAAAATTATAAATAAAAACAAAAAATCTAAATTTTCATATCTTAATTTTCTTCCTCGTTGTAAAGCAAAATTTGGATTTTTTTTGTTTTTAGTTATTATTTTCAAAATCTACTGTAATGGTAAAATCGTCATTTTGAAATAAATTTATACAGAGTGCAACAAAAAGACAAACTCAAGCACTTTTTTGCAACTAGCAAAGAAGAGTGCTACACCTAGCAAAAAGTGAATACCTCAAAGGTATTTTTTTTGCAGTTATCCCCAAATCAAATGTCATGATTTGTCTTCATTCAATCTTTTCTGATTTATTTATCTGTCTTAAATATCTTAACCAGGTTCCTGCCGTGCTCACAAGAGCAGAACCATTGAAGGATATCAAAGGGACCGGAAATGTAGAGCCTGCACATTCCATATCAGGCGAAAACACAGCAGCTGAACCGGGCAAGTATCCTAGCAACAACGAAGTGCATAACAAAACAGAACCAGAGAAGGATAGCAAAAAGACAGTAAATAGAAGAGCATCACTCGATGACTCGGACATAAGTCCAATGGCTGAAGAATTCTACGACTCAGTCAATAGTATTAGCGAGATTCATACCAAACCGAAACCAGCAAAGGATACAGAGCCGGATACATCCTCAGGAGGAGCGATTGGCAACTCAGACAAAAAAACAACGGGGAAATCAATCAAACATCTAAGCAACATTACATTGAAGAGCATAACAGAATCGGGAAAGGATAAGCCAAAGACTGTAAATGTAGACCCCACTGTATCGGCTATAGCCAACTCAGACAAACATCCTGTGGCCGAGTCAGTCAAACATTTGAACAACATTGCAACAAAGAGTTCAACAGAATCCGCAAAGGATAAGACAAAGACGGTGAATGTGGAGCCTGCTGTATCCTCTGGAGCCACAAAGACGGTAAATACAGAGCCTGCTGTATCCTCTGGAGCCACAAAGAATAGGACAAAGACGGTAAATATGGAGCCTGGTGTATCCTCTGGAGCAGTAAAAGATGGTACAAAGACAGTAAATTCAGAGCCTGTTGTAGCCTCTGGAGCCACCAAGGATAGGACAAAGACGGTAAATGTGGAGTCCTCTGTATCCTCTGCCAACTCAGACAAACATCTAGTGGCTGAGTCGGTAAAAAATCTGAATAAGAAGAGTACCACAGAATCGGCTAAGGACAAGACAAAGACGGTGAATACGGAGCCTACTGTATCTTCTGGAGCCGCAGTGGCCGAGTCAATCAAACATCTAAACAAGATTACAGCACAGAGTACAACTGAATCGGCTAACGATAGGCCAAAGACAGTAAATATGGAGCACTCTGGGTCCTCTGGAGCCTCAGTTGCCAACTCAGACAAAAACCCAAACCCAGTGGCTGAGTCAGTCAAGCATCAAAACAAGAGTAAAACACATAACACGACAGAATCCGCAAAGGAAAGCAAAGAGGCACAGAACACAGAGCATGCCTCAAATGAAAATTCAGTAGCATTGAAGCCTCAAAACAAGAGTAAAGTGCTGAACAGGGTCGAATCAGGAAAGGACAGCACAGATACAATGCACGTGGAACACGCTCCACGCTCAGGAGCTGCAGTTTCTGATGCAGACAAAGTTTCTGGAGCTGAACCATCGGAGAATCAGAACAACAGTTCAGCTCCTCAATCAACAGTAGATATGACCTCTTTTAGAAAGATTGTGGAGAGGAGGAAAAAGGCTTCTGATGGCAGTGCAATAGTTCGAAAAGCTGCTCAACAATCTAAAAGGGCTTCCTCATTTACAGCAGCTGACTTAGGCATGAATTCAGACTCAGTGAGCTTCTCGGAATCTCAAATCACTCACGAAGATGACAATAGAGCTGGGAGACAGAGCAAAGATTCAACTACTAGTACTTCAAGTACCGACGTTCCAGAAAAGAAAAACAAAACAGAGCTACAAAAAAATGGACAGGATAAACAAGAAATCGAGGTGAAAGAAAAGTCTCCAGAAGATGAACAGCTTTCCGAGCCTTCGCATTCCACCAGAAAGGGATTTGGTTCCTGGGCCAAAAATCATAAATCGAGCAAAAATCTAGATCAGGAAAGTTCTGTTCCAAATGAAAATTTAAAGGATATGAAGTCTCGTAATTTATCTTTTAATTCAGCGAAGAGCAATGGCCAGTCAAGGAATAAAGAACTTCGAGTAAGATCAATGGAAAATGATGGTCCAGAAGATACTCGTACTGGTTCTAAGAGTCCTACAGTTTCTGAAAGTAAAGGTATGAAAAATGACTTTCCTGAAAGCAAAGATGGATTGAAGTCTGAAAATGAAATACTCAAGGAGGAGCTAAGGGAAGCTGCTGCTGTTGAGGTTGCCTTGTATTCGGTGGTAGCTGAGCATGGCAATTCGGTAAATAAGGTGCATGCTCCGGCACGCCGCCTTTCTAGATTCTATTTTCATGCTTGCAAGGAAGGATCCAGATCTAAGATGGCAGGTGCAGCTAGAACTTCCATTTCAGGACTGATATTGGTAGCTCGAGCATGCGGCAATGATGTCCCAAGGTCTGTTGATTTACTGAATTTAGAATTAGTGCATTAAATTTATTGTTTATTTGATAGGGGGAATTTCTTAAAACTACCTTTATGAATTGTCTACAAACAGAAAACTATATTTTGAAAATGAGTTAATTGTCCAAAACTACATTAAAGTTTTGTCCACGCTTTGAGGGTGCACTGAAGTTTTGTCCATCGACTTTTTTAGAAAAACGTAACTGGGATGTTCATAATGAATGGTTTGTGCAGTTCTTCACTAACTCAATAGATTTGTGGGAAATACATAATGCATTATAAAGTTGTGTGCGCAATTCATAATGCATTCTATAGTTGTGTGGGCAATTCATAATGCATTCTATAATTGTGTGGGCAATACGTTTTTCTAAACAAATCGGTGGACAAAACTTCAGTGCACCCACAAAGCGCGGACAAAACTTTATGCATGCATCCGTTTGTGGACAAAACTTTAATGCAGCTTTGGACAATTAACCCTTTGAAAATATATGAACTTTTAACTACCTTTTGTTTGCAAAATCGTACATAGTTGGATATCTGTTCATTTTAAAACAAAATTATTGTTTTACCCATGGGCCTTTTGAAAAATAACAATTTTGTCTTAACCAATTAAAATGAATATTTATTTTTCATTACTAGGACAATTCTGTCATTTTGAATAATTAAAATTATTCATTTATTTCAATTTATCATTTCAAGTGCAATTTTTTCATTTAAGAAAATCCATTCATTTCAACTGAATACTCTAGCCTTTCCATCCATTATAATGAAATTTTCTGTAAGTATACAATGTTTCAAACAAAGGGTAGTTTAAAGTTCATATTTTTTTCATAGGGTAGTTTTACATTTGTGGGCGATTCATTAAGGTATTTTTTAAGGAATCTCTCCTATTTGAGAACCTTGCTACCTTAAAATGTCAACCTTTATTTGCAAATTGTTCAAACTGAAAGTCCCATAATGGGAAACACTAAGAAAACTGAACTATCAATCATGTGATGTAAATCATCCATGTAAAGAATCAAAGTTCACAACATAAACCTCTTTGGTGGATGGTTTGGTTCATCAGTTTACAAAAACTCCTATGATTTCTAAACAGACATCAATGTCTCTTTTGGCATTTCAACGGTCTCTTATTTCAATAGGTTAACTTTTTGGTTGTCGAATTCAATTGTCTTGAGAGCAACCGTCTGCCAGGCTTCTGGGAGTCTGTTAAGTTCTTCTGAATCGAAAATTGCTACAAGAAGGCACAAGTCCTTTCGTGAAAGGGACAAAAACAATGGAGTGGAATGTTTTGAGGACTGGGAAAATATACACACATTTATAGCTGCATTGGAAAAGGTTGAAGGTTGGATCTTCTCCCGAATTGTTGAGTCTGTATGGTGGCAGGTCAGATCTTCTAATATTATAAACAGTTTTAAGTGTGAATCCAAAAATGCTCTTGTTTTTCATTGCTGATACAGTTTGTCCTCTCCAGACTCTAACTCCGTATATGCAATCTGCTGCGGCGAAGAACTCTAGCTCGAGGAAAACTAATGGAAAGACTCATGCTTTCAGTGACCCAGATCAGGTTAACTTTTCGATAGATCTTTGGAAAAGGGCTTTCAAAGATGCTTGTGAAAGGCTTTGTCCTATCCGTGCTGGAGGGCTTGAATGTGGCTGCTTGACAGTGCTAGCTAGATTGGTAAGTTCATGCATTTTCTGTTTTTATTTATTTTGATTTATCATGCTCTTTTTGCATGATAGATGTTTAATTTTTGATGAATATAAAAATGTTTCATTTAGTTTTGTGTGATTATATCGTAGTTTAATATTGAATCTGCTCTATCCCATACGGAATTCCTTTCTGTGGTGAATAAAGTCTGTGTTTCAGTCAGTAACACATCATTTGCGCACAACAAGAAACTTCACCTCAGAATGATCCAAAAGTTCTTATTAGAGGCTTCTTATTGCATCTATGCTCTTTTACCATCTAAAGAAAAAATGATAGTTGTAGTTTTGATGTCCTTTGGAGTAGATTGGTCAAGTCTGGGCATTTTCTACTGTCAACCAAGTTTTAAATGTAAATTTAGAACTCATCTAGGTCATTGGATAAAGTGGATCCAATGACCCATGTCTTTAGGATTTTTTAATAATAAAATAAATTCTAAGTTTTGCATGTTTACTATTCATGCCATTAATGATTATTTTTTTTAAATCTGGACCATATGGTCCAGATTTTCATCATATTTTATTAATGGCGTGAATAGTAAACATGCAGAACTTAGAATTTATTTTATTAATTAAAACCCACCCTAAAAAACATGGGCCACTGGATCCACTTGATTCTAATGGTCCAGATGAGTTTGTAGTTTGTATTATATTAGAGGTTTGTAGTAGATAGTCCCCCTATGTAGATACATTAATGAAGTTAAAATTTCTCGCATTTGAAAATTTGCTTCTTCTGTGAGCCATGTTACTATTCTGTGGCCTATGTTCTTGTGCTTGCTACTATGATGGGTTTTCCGAGGTTCGTGTAATATGTTTATTTTTTGTGTGGCTTTATGGTCTGATTTATCTCTAGGTAATGGAGCAATTGGTGAATAGACTAGATGTGGCCATGTTCAATGCTATACTACGTGACTCAGATGAAGAGATGCCAACAGATCCTCTCTCTGACCCCATCAGTGACCCTATGGTTCTACCTGTGCCTGCTGGACAGACAAGCTTTGGAGCTGGTGCGCAGCTTAAAAGTTCTGTAAGTAATATATGTATAAACACCCAACTATACGATGTTATTTACACACTCACTTTAACCTTACTCTATCAAAAACACACCTTTCGTATTAATCAAAAGGGTTAATTGTCAAAAACTACCTTAAAGTATTGTCCACAAATGAAAGAATACCTAAAGTTTTGTCCACGCATTTAGGCTACACCAAAGTTTTGTCCACCGACTTCCGCTAGAAAAACGTATCAAGGAGAAACTATGATGAATGTTCAGAATGAATGGTTTGGGCAGTTCTTCGTGGATTCAATAGATTTGTGTGCAGTACATAATGCATTCTGAAGTTGTGTGGGCAATACTTTAGGGTAGTTTTTTACGATTAACCTGTTGAGTTTTTCTAACGGAAGTTGGTGGACAAAACTTTAGTGTAGCCTAAAAGCGTGGACAAAAATTTAGGTAGTTTGTCGTTTGTGGACAATACTTTAGGGTAGTTTTTGACAATTAACCCTAATAAAAAACACCCGGATTTATACAGAAAAGGGGATGGTTTTATCAGGAATACGTTGTCACCTTTCTCACATTTATCAATGTTTTTTGGGGACAAAATGACCCAAATCCTGGTTTTTTGATGATAAACGAAAGGTGACAGCGTGTTCCTGATAACGCCTCACCTTTACGGTGTGTATGTTAGAAACAAAGGTCAAATGGGGTGTTAATGAAGTTACCCTTATTTTATATAATGTATTGTGATTATTAGGGTTAATTACATTTAGTTACACTTAGGTTGACTCATTATTAGGGTTCATAAAGCCTTTGACTGTAATCTCAAAAGACTCCATAGCCACCCAAAGCAATTTGATTAGATTTAAAAAACGGTTGAGTAGATGTGAAAAGCCTCCTCAAAAGTTAAAAATATTTAAAGGACAAAAAATGATGATTTTTTTATATATTAGGATCAAGGGCATTCTGACAAAAAAAGAGCCAAGGAAAGGGAAACCCGTATAAGCTTAGGTGTGGCTAAGTGCAATTAACCCTAATTATTAACTACATGATTCATATGGAGGCTTATTTTTCTTTACAAAAGATGTTCTTATTGAAAAATCTTACCGTGTTTTTTCTTGGTCGACCAGATTGGTAACTGGTCCAGATGGCTTACAGATCTTTTTGGCATTGATGATGATCCTTCCGTAGATAATAGTGAACCATATGTTGCTTATACACCTAAATCCGGGCCATCCTTCAAGCCTTTCTATCTCCTTAAATCACTGAGCGATCTCTTGATGCTTCCATTTGACTTGCTCACAGATGGGTCCACGAGACAAGAGGTCAAATTCAAAACCTTGTATCGGGTTCTACTGTTTTATTCTTGTTTCTTGCTTAGCAAGTTCCATTAATGTTTCCAGATATGTCCTTGCTTTGGCGCACAATTTATCAAGAAAGTGTTGACCGATTTTGTCCCAGATCAGTTTTGCCCAGACCAAGTTCCAGATTCGGTTTTCGAAGTCCTGGAGTCTGAGGTTAGTCCATCTCCCCAAAAGTCGCTGTTTTATTCACGAATTTTGTGAACTCTCAAACCTTCACTCAGCAAAGTAATGCTTTATAGGCTATAACCAAAAAATCAAACATAAGACATACAAGATCATAATGAGTTCTGATAATGATTCTTGTAGTTGATCCAATGGCTTGGTTATATGTTTGTATAAGCTCTTCTGTGTTAGAATATAGGGGTAATTGTCAAAAACTACCTTAAAGTATTGTCCACAAATGAAAAACTACCTAAAGTTTTGTCTACCGACTTCTGTTACGTTTTTTCTAACAAGGAGAAACCGTGATGAATGTTCAGAATAATGGTATGGACAATTCGCGAATTCAATAGATTTGTGGGCAATATATAATGCATTTTATAGTTGTGTGGGAAATACTTTAGGGTAGTTTTTGACTATCAACTTGTTACGTTTTTCTCACGGAAGTCGGTGGACAACTTTAGTGTAACTAAAAGCGTGGACAATACTTTGGGGTAGTTTTTGACAATTAACCCTAGAATATAACTATAATTGGGTCTTCAACTATCAGCTTGAGCTTTTAGTTGTGTTGGTCCTCTAATATGGTATCAGTACTTCACGGATACGGGTTCAGACCCCACTCTACGAAAAATACTAATTTCTTCTCAATTTATCAAATTTGCCCCAAATAGGTCAACCTTTATCTCTCTTCTCAATGGGCTCATCTCCTCTGCTAGAATATAACTATAATTGGACCTTCAACTATCTGCTTGTGCTTTTAGTTGAGTTGGTCCTCAACATTCTGTTTCCTGCAAAACTCACGAAACAATGCCTCAACTTACACAGGAATTTCTCGAGGTAGGAAAAGAGTACATCACAAGCGTACCGTGCAGTGCAGCTCCTACAGTCTACTCGCCGCCCAAAGCAGCTGCACTAAAATGCATCATTGGAGAATTCGGAGGTCATTCTCCGTCTCATGCAAAAGGGGCGTCACTGCTTCGGAAAGCATACGCTAGCGATGACGAGCTCGATGAATTGGATTCACCGATAAAATCTATTTCCATCGACTGTATCCGTGTCAACCCTTCTTCGCCAACGCCTAAATCAAAGGGAAAGGCGCATCAAAAGGCTGTGAGATATCGACTCCTCCGGGAAATATGGGAGGATGAAAACTAGCCGTTACAGCTTGTATATATGCATATGCCCTCTAACCCTCTCAGGTACACCTGCTCTCTGGTTTTTTTGTACTCAGGCTAATAAGTTGTGCAATCTTGTGATTATTTACATATGTACATAAATTTTCATCGAATGTAAGTATGTTCATTCTGAGTTTTGAATATACGACACATCTCTATGATCTCATTTGGTCTTGATCTTCATTTTTGGTACTTCAGTTTTGGTCTACACTTATTGATTCTTCAGTTTATACTACCACTGTCAGAGTTAGGATTGGGAAATTGTGGATCAAGATATTGGTTTCATAATAAATTTGTGCCTCAACCTATCGGTTTGAACTTTTAAGCGAGTTAGGTGTCGGATATATCTTGAATCTCCATTGATCGAAAAGGGTCTCATTTTTTATACTACAGCTTTGTGTTCTTGTCGTCAATATTGCATATAATATATGTAACTAAAAAATACTACAGGTTTATACGTAGGTGTACTGTGTACAAACAAGCCGAATCAAGCCCAATTGTGTCCAGGCTCGAGCAACACTCGGACTGGAACGAGTTTATAGAATTAATCTTGAGTTCGACTCGAAAATAAATATTAATGCACGAATCCTGCTTTGGTTCGTTGTTTTTGTTATATTATACTAATTAAATGTTAGACGAAGCGGCTCGCAAGCTTATCGAGCCAAGGTCAGATTATAGTTCAGCTTGTTTAACGAATCGAGTTTGAGTTTAACGAATATTTAACGAATCGAGCTCAACCTTAAGCTCAAGCTTATTTAGCAAATATTTAAAGGATTGAGTTTTAACATTTCTTCCCCTCTTTTCTCCATCTTCAAGAACCGTCTTGACTCAACCGTGGTAGTACGAATTGATGTATGATTCAAGCCATGGTTATTAGATAAATGGATAATTGTAAAAAATGACTCTTAAGGTATTCGGTTTTCGCAACTTGTATTCCTAAATAAAATGTTTTAACAATTTGTACCCCTATAGTTTCCTTAACTTGCCCTATCAATCAAAAGTTACATTTTCTGTCCAAAATGAGTCACGTGTCGTGCACATGCCACCCAAAAATATTAAAACACCACTTTTACCTTCACACTAAAATGAACTTCTTGTCAAAAAAATGTCTCTAAAATATTATATGTTACAGAAAATGTCCCTCAAGTACGATACATTAATAATTTCTAATTGAGGAAAAATAGGTCTTTTTCTTTATTATTTAAATCTACAATGGATTGTACAAACTAAGAAAAGTATAAGGGTACAAATTATTAAGACTTTTTGTTCAGAGACACAGATCGCAAAAACCAAATACTAAGGGTCATTTTTTGCAATTATCCCTTAGATAAATACAGTTCAGACTCAACCATTTTCACGGTTGAATCACAGTGTGAATCCTGCACAGCTCATTACTCATTTATGTACGTCGTTGCTCAGTTCTATTAAATATGACCCACCCTTTTTTAATAGTTAATACATACAGAAGTCAATTTAATGCTACTTGAGCTTATGGATGGAGATTTGAGTACTGTGGAGAGACAACTGTGAAAATCCAGTAAATTAAGCTTACGTGCTAAGAACAAATAATATTAAATATGACTTTCGGATGAGTGAAGGGTTTATTTAATCGACTTGGAAAACCAAATCTTTTCATAAGATTGTGGGATATAATTTGAAACATTTTTGGGGGTCCAGTGCACAAGAATGCAATAATTTTCAATCAAAATAACAGACGTATTATTTGCTTGAGAAATTAAAAATAACACTCTTGGTTATGAACTTTTGCCGATCAAACACCACCGAGTCTATTACCATCTCGGAAGTCAACAATCCCGTATTTTGGAGCTCTATCATTATCAGTTCAAGGAGGACGACGCACGCTGGCAACCTGGGAGAGTACTCAGTCTACCATAGTACTTTTCTGGTAATAGGTCTACTCTACCTAAACTTTCAGTTTGGACTCGCTGTATCGGTGTCATCAGACACTACCGTAGTATCCCCTTCCAAACATTTCAGTGAGGCAGTTCGGTGCCTTGAGCTATTTACTTTTCTGCTGTCTTCCATTGTTGGAAACTCATTTTCATTTATGCCATTTAAGTGTTTTATTGCTCTTTGACTTGTAAACACTTTTTATTTATAATATCCCCTCATTTATGCTAGAAAAAAAATAACCAAGATCACCTTTATGGGTTTTTATTATTTCAAAATTAACGGTGCATTGGTAATTTTTTTTTTTTTTTGTGAATTGAAACAAGTGTAAAACTAGGAAGAAAAAAAACTGAAATGTTCCTTGATGAACATTTCCAGCAACAATGTATTTTAGTAAGAGATAATAGCAAAAATATACCATGTGTTATACCTTGGTTGTAGACTGTTACTATCATCTTTATTTTGTAACATTGAGATATTGTTATGTTATTTTTAAGTCATATCGTATATAACAGAGTTAAAAACCAAACCAAAATACTAAACTACCTCTCAAAAATGAAGATTTTATAACATGTTATTTTACATTTTTTTAACTCACATCCAAAAAAAAGATACATAATATTTTAGTTGTTTTATAAGTTATGCAACTCATAAGTGTGTCACATGTTTTAAGTGATATTTTCAGATAGTTTTAACAGATTTATATTAACTATATAGATAAAACAAATAAAATATAACAATATATATACAACCATGCGAAAATACGCACGTCATATCATGTCATCATTGATTTTATAATTACATCACTATATCTATCCAGTTGACTTGGAAAACAATTATATAAAAATGGTTAGCTGGTGACTTTAATGCTACCTATTTTTTATATAAAAAAATATGACCCAGACCGGATAAACATTTAATGTAATATATTATTTTGGACAGTACACATACAGAAACCTTCTTCAAATTCACGGCCGATACACATAAATGCCTTCGTACAAGTATTTGGAAACTTTTGCACATATTCAACTAAACTTACATTATTACCATAAAAAAAATTGCAAACACTATTATATTAAGAGAAACAAAAAGGGTAGGAAGCTGTGAAGTAGAGCCGCACCTGTTTCGTTCTCAAGAGCTTTGAAGCACAACTCTTCAAGCTTGACTCAGGTATCATCTTCTCTCTCAGAATATCAAGCTTTGGCTATGGAGTTTTAAGAGTTTTTGACTGTATAGAAGCTAGCACCATCTTCATTGAATCTGCTACCTTTTGAAGCTTCTGTGTTGCATTGTTAAATAGCTACTCAGGTTTATGGTGAACTATGTATCAAAGTTGAAAGGAACTTTGGGAATTTTTGGATTATTGGTTAAAAAAGGGTTCATTACAAAAAAAAAAACTACGATATGTTTTGCCTACTTGCTAAAAACTACGCTAAGTTTAAAAGTGGACAAAAACATACAGAACATATTGTCCACTGATATCGGTTAAATAATGAACAATTTTGTTCTGTTAAGTATTGGGCCATATGGTTTGCCTACAATATTTTTTCAAGGATATATGTTTTGACCAAACTATGTTCCAATGCTATATTATGTTTTGTGCACTTTTAAACGTAGCGTAGCTTTTAGCAAATGGGCAAAACATACTGTAGTTTTTTGTAATTAACCCTTAAAAAACGAAACTACATACCTCCTGTCATAGCCATGAAAGTGAGATTAGGTTTGCGGCCTCTCTTTGATGGTGTAGTTTTCTTGAATAGAGTGTGTATGCTTAGGGGCTAAACTCATTGTAGAGTCAATCAAAAATGGTATCTACTGCAAATCAGAGGAAGTATGGACCACAACAATCATGAGGATAAATTGAAGGGCCTCATTTGACCTTTGTTTCTCAAATACAGACGGTAAAGGTGATGGGTTATTAGTAACACGCTGTCACCTTTCGTTTATCATAAAAAAAACACCAGGATTTGGGTTATTTTGTTCCAAAATCCACGGATAAAAGAGAAAGGCGACAGCGTGTTCCTGATAAAACCATTGTTTTTTTATTAGTAACGAAATATGATAGTGTGTTACTGATAAACCCATCACCTTTAGGGGGTGTTTTTGATATTGAAAGGTCAAAGTGGGTATGTAAATAACGTTTTTCATAAATTGAATGAACTTGTAGAGATTGTACTCAAATAATGATGATGATCTCCATATATGATAATACCCAACACTATGATTCATACTAACCTTGAACTTTCAGGACTTTCAATGGCAAAGAGAGGTAAGAGTGGAGAAACTGGATACATAACAGTGGAGATTCCCAGCAGCGAATTGGCCCATTCCATTAAGAAAAAACTATGCAGTGATTTACCACACTTGTCTGAGAAATGCATGTGGCGAGTCCCCGAAAGACTCAGAAGTTGTAACAAAGCTTATGATCCCAAAATAATCTCCATAGGCCCTTACCACCATGGCAAAGAAGAACTAGACCCAATGGAAAAGATCAAATCTTGGTACCTGCAAAGCCTCCTTAATCGCCTGCCAAGGAGACCGGAAGAAACTCTGGCCGACTTTGTCGAAAACATTAGAGGACTGCAGAGCTGTGCTGAAGGATGTTATGCAGACAAATACAAACCCGAGCTGGTTGGTGACAAGTTTGTGGAGATGCTGATACTTGATGGGTGCTTTCTGGTTGAACTCTTCCGAAAAGATGCATGGTTGATTCAGCCCCCTGAAGATGACCCTATATTCAGCACTCCATGGATGCTCCCAAATCTGTACCACGACTTGATCTTGCTCGAAAACCAGATCCCTTGGGTTATTCTGCTTCGCTTGTTTCAGCTGAGCGAACCAGCTTTGAAACGCGCTCCTCAGGAGCTGGACAACGATGTTCTGGCTAAGCTTGTGCTCAAGTTCTTCGAGAGAATGATGTTGCTCACAGAACCAGCTGAATACGAAAACGGCTATCAGATCAAGCATGTGCTCAATCTGTTACACAATTGCTTGATTTCTTCATCAGCCACTACTGTGCCGGATCTTCGACACTGGAAATTGGTTCCTCCAGTGACTGATCTCTTACTTTCTGGGGTCAAGTTCAAGAAGGGAAGCCCAGGTAACATACTAAACATCAAGTTCAGCAACGGAGTATTTGAAATCCCACCGATCAGAGTCCGGGGGAACTCAGAAGCATTGTTCCAGAACCTCATAGCATACGAAGAATGTAATCACCTCATAGGCCATCAGTTCACCTCTTATGCAGTTCTCTTGGATTACCTCATCAACACGAGTGCGGATGCTGAATCTCTATGTGATACAGGAATCATTGTGGATGCTTTGAGCACAGAAGACATAGCCCTTTTCTGCAACAGGCTCTACAATGAAACTCTTGTCTCTCAGTTTTATTTCGGGAAATTAACTGAAGATCTAAACAAATATTATAGATCCCGATTGCCCAGATGGAGAAACTCCTTGATGAGTAAGCATTTCAGGAACCCTTGGTCCATTCTTTCAGTAGTAGCTGCAATTTTCATACTGCTTTTCACCTTCACACAGACCTTATTTAGCATTCTCTCTTACTAACTTGCAGCTCCAAAATGATATGCAGTTCAGTACTATGCTTTGATTCCATATATGCTTGTAAGATCATCTTTGCATTGCAAATTCAAAAGAAATAAATATATAAAAATCTACTTGTACCGACCGAATTTACGAGCTATCTTTTATGGAAAACAAGCTATCTATCTATAGATTGAAAAGTAAAGGTTAAATGTAAAAACCTACCCTAAAGTATTGGTCACTATTGGAGAAACGTAAATGATATGTGACAAAATCATAAGACATGTAAAAGATATGTGATCAATTCATAAAGGTATGTAAATGATTTGTGACCAATTCACAAGGCATGTAAATAATATGTAACCACTTCATAAAGGCACGTGAATGACCTATGACCAAAAGATAAGACCCATCATTTAACATTTTTAAACTTTGGGTAGCTTACTGTTTGTGACCAATACATAAGAGCATAAGAGTATGTTTCTATATTTAAATCCCCCCACCCCCACCTAGGGATGGCAATTTAACCCGAACCCGACGGGTACCCGATGGTCCCGACCCGATTGGGGCGGGTTCGGGGCGGGTATTTTTCAAATCGGGCGGGGATCGGGTATTTGACCGGGGTCGGATCGGGATCGGTATTGATATGACCCGACCCGACCCGATAGTATTAGTTTGCAAAACCTAATTTTAAATTTATAATACATTCAGCAGAAGTCTAAAGGTCACGGTTCTGCAGCTCACTTTCACTACTCATCTTCGGTCCGTTGCTCTCCAAAAGTCCAAGGCATCAGTGATTGTCCCATTTTCTATACGTTATTGATCATTCAATCTATACGTTATTGGTCTATAATGGTCCTTCAGTCTATACGTTATTGATCCATAATTAATGAAACAAGTGGACAGTTAACTGAATGTATATATTTGATGTTATCATGCTCGTATATTTTATGTTTAAATTTAGAAAAGCTTGGATACATCATCATGGAGTTGGCAATCGATTATTATAAGATAAGACATGTTTAAATTGTTAAACTCAATTACTAAAAGTCATATCTCAGTATTAAGAATGGAAACATGTTAGTAAAATGGTCTCTAATTTTCTTTCTAATTCAGTTTACAGTATTATGGTTACTGCAAAATGGTATACAACCACTTAACCATAATTCATTCGGGGCGGGGCGGGTAATCCCCGACCCGTGCGGGGCAAGGTCGGGGCGGTGCAAGGTCGGGACGACGCCGGGTACGGGGCGGGGTCGGGTACGAGGATGCGGAGATCGGGTCGGGTTCGGGTTTTGCACTACCCGCCCCGTTGCCATTCCTACCCCCACCCCACCCCCGCAAAACAATAACTACTTGTATCAGATAGAGCATGTGAATTACCCATATATGCAAATTGACAAACCCCTTCCTCATGGCTAGGAACCAGAGTTGCCATCAAGTTTCACAAGTTCCAGAACATTATCCTCACTGAAGCATTTCCATTCTCCTTGAGATTTGATGAAAAGCCTACGGAAAATCTGTGTTCATAGTCCAATCCATCCCTTCTAGCCTTAATTCAAGTTGAATAACTATTTACCATTCTAAGCACATGTATATTCAAAGGGGTCAATCTACTCTACTTGATAACATGATTTACTGATGAAGCAACCAGAGTGCTCATAAAAACTGAAGAAACAAACATATGTACTGTCTCAAAAGCAGTAAGTTACTTATAGACCCAAATCAGATATTCAAAAGCTGATTCCAACCCAAATGATAGTTCACTTCAAGATACATATAGAGACATATATATTAGAGAACCAGCTCAACTAAAAGCTCAAAGCTCAAGCTGATAGTTGAAGGCCCAATTATAGTTATATTCTAACAATATATACACACACCTTGACTCTAATTCACAAGATGGCGAACTGATAGAGTAGCATGATCATTTATATATATTGAAAAAAACATACACTTGTATCATCTCAAGAGCAGTTACTGATAAACCCAAATGCAAAATTCTCAAGATGACTCCAATTGATAATCAGTCTAACAATCAGAACAAGAAGTAATTATAGACTATAGAAACACCAATACATAAATATAATAGCATACCATGAGTTCATATCTTCAAAGTAACACTATGACCCTGGTCGGAGAGAATTGGGTCCTTCCGAGCAGCAATCCTCGAAATAGCCATCGGATTTTCTGAGAAATCAAGCAAAAAATCACAAGAGAAGGATCAGAAACGAAAACGAAGATGAAATATCTGCTGAAATCAGGAAGCGCCTACAACTGAATCAACGAAATGGAGACGAAAATGGTCGAGCTTCACTGAGTAACTTGCTCTCAATGGAGAAGAAGGTTGGAAGAGAGTGGTGGGGTTTAAGAGGCGATTGAATGGACCCGAGGGAAAGATTGGGCTCATAATTTGGGCTGATTTACCGGGCCATCCTTTGGGCCTAAGATCTGTAGTTTTAACATTTGTTCCTCTCTCTTCTCCATCTTTGTCTAGACTTACTCGAGCCATAACCATGCTCTGGTTGGTAGAGGACTCGGCCATGTTCACACAAGGGTAGGTTGAATCAACAGTTCATGCACACGTAATAACTTGTTTTTGTACCTCGTTGTTTAATTTTATTAAATACTGACCTACCGCTTCTGATACATACTGAAGTCAATTTAATGCTTCTAAAGCTTATGGATGGAGATTTGAGTACAGTGGACTGGAGACAACTGTGAAATTCAGTTAATTAAGCTTACTTCAAAGAGAAAAAAATACTAATATGATTCGGTTGAATGAAGTTTTTATTTATCTAATTGGAAACCAATTCATTTCATAAGATCAAGGGAAATAATTTGAAATATTGTTTGGGTTCAGTGCACAACAATGCACTAAGTTTTTTTTAAGAAAATAACAAAAACAATATTTAACTAAGAAATTAAAAATAATAAGTTTCATCACAAACTTTTGCTGGTCAAACACCAGAATCTAACAACCCATAGATTCATATTAATGGGGTTTTATTATTTTAAATATTAATGTATTCTTAAAAAAAGGTAAGGTGCATTGATCAGAAAATTTGGTGAGAGTTCAAACCAAACGTAAAATTAGAAAATAATAATCTACAACTTTCTTGCACGATGTTATGGGCCAATAATATATATTTGGGATAATCTGAAACCTAATCATGTAATATACTTTATATTTAGGTCCGAGATGTAGTTGATTTTTCGGTTCACTTCTTAATTATGACCTTTCAAAATTTTGTAGGAATATAAAAGTGATGAAATCTGTCTTGACTTCACGGATACTTTTGTTTTAATACACCAATCCCAAAATTACATTTGTGAATGCATAAGTTTTTAGTAGTTTATACAACAAAAGGTCGACCGTAGTTAGAACGTACAAATTGTTAGCTGTTCACATATGAGTCAAAAAACCCCTATCGGATACTTAAGGAATAAAAAAAGACTTAATACACACCTTGGACCCGTAACCTTACGTAGGATAGAAAATGAAATTAACCCTAACCTTTACGCGGGTTCTACAAATATTTGAAAGTTCATAGTCAAGACGCAAAAAAATATGGTATAGTACAAGGTTAGGTTCTAGGTTATTCATCTTTGTTTTAAAAGTGGTTCCCAGTAACATCAATGCTATCTTTACTTAGATGAAATGCCAGTTCGGCCCAGCTCGGATCGTACCTACAATAACTTTCTTCAAATTCATGGCCGATTCAGATAAATGCCAGCGCAATACTAAACTTAGATCATTACGGTAAAAAATCGCAAATACTACACTATATTGAGAGATAAAAAGGGTAGGAAGTTGTGAAGTAGAGCCACAACCGTTTCCTTTTCAAGAGCTTTGGAGCATAATTCTTTAAGCTGACTCAGGTACCATCCTCTCTTTTAGAATATCAAACTTTGGCTGTGGAGTTTTAAAATTCTTTTACTGTCTAGATGCTAGTACCATCTCCATTGAATCTGCTACATTTTGAAGCTTCTGTGTTGCATTGTTAAGTAGCTATACTCAGGTTTTGCTGAACTATATATCAAAGTTGAAAGGAACTTAGAGCATTTTTGGACTATGATTAAAAAAAATGGAACTACGTACCTCCTGTCGTAGCCATGAAAGTGAGACTAATTTCACGACCTCTCTTTGATGGTTTGACGAGTTTGTATGTTTCGGGGCTAAACTCATGGTAGAGTTCATCTAAAATGTATCTACCGCAAATCAGATGAAGTGTGGACTGCAATCAGGAGAATAAAATTGAATGAACTTGTAGGAAATTGTACTAAAATAATCATAATAGTCTCCATACATGATAATGCCCAAAACTACGATCCATAATACTAACCTTGAACTTTCAGGACTTTCTATGGCAAAGAAAGGTAAGAGTGGAGAAACTGGATACGTATCAGTGGAGATTCCCAGCAACCAGTTGGTCAATTCCATTAAGGAAAAACTATCCAGTCATTGCTGTGAATTACCAGACTTGTCTGAGAAATGCATATGGCGAGTCCCCAATGGACTCAGGAGTTGTAACAAGAAAGCTTATGATCCCAAAATTATATCCATAGGCCCTTACCACCATGGCAAAGAAGAACTAAACCCAATGGAAAAGATCAAATCTTTGTACCTGCGAAGGCTCCTTGATCGCCTGCCAAGGAGCCCAGAAGAAACTCTGGCTGACTTTGTTAAAGACATTAGAGGACTGCAGAGCTATGCTGAAGGATGTTATGAAGACAAATATGAACCCGGGCTGGTTGGTGACAAGTTTGTGGAAATGCTGATACTTGATGGCTGCTTTCTGGTGGAGCTCTTCCGAAAAGATGCATGGAAGACTCAGCCCCAAAAAGATGACCATGTATATGACCCTGTATTCACTACTCCATGGATACTCCCAAATCTGTACCATGACTTGATATTGCTCGAAAACCAGATACCTTGGGTTGTTCTGCTTCGCTTGTTTCAGCTGAGCGAACCAGCTGAGGAGTTCGGCGATACTGAAGAATTCGGCGATCCTGAGGAATTTTTCGATGATGCCCTGGCTAAGCTTGTGCTCAGGTTCTTTGATAAAATGATGTTGCTCACAGAACAAGCTAAGTACAGAAACGGGCATAAGATCAAGCACGTGCTCAATTTGTTACACAATTGCTTGGTTTCATCTGCCACTACTACGCTGGAACCGAGACACTGGGAATTATTTCCTCCGGTGACTGATCTCTTACTTTCTGGGGTCAAGCTCAAGAAGGGATGCCCCGGTAACATACTTAACATCAAGTTCAGCAATGGAGTACTTGAAATCCCACCCATCAGAGTCCGTAGGAACTCAGAATCATTATCCCAGAACCTCATAGCATATGAAGAATGTAATCACCTCATAGGCCGTCTGTTCACCTCTTATGCAGTTCTCTTGGATTGCCTCGTTAACACGGGCACGGATGCTGAATCTCTCTTTGATGAAGGAATCATTGTGGATGCTTTGAGCACTGAAGACATAGCCCATTTCTGCAACAGCCTCTACAATGAAACTCTTGTCTCTCGATTACATTTCTGGAAATTAACTGAAGATCTCAACAAATATTACAGATCTCGATGGGCCAGATGGAGATACACCTTGATGAGTAAGCATTTCAAAAGCTCTTGGTCCATTCTTTCAGTAGTAGCTGCAATTTTCATATTGATTTTAACCTTCACTCAGACCTGGGTTGCAATTTTCAGTGGTTGACTTTTGTTGGTAAGTTTCTGCTGTTACTATCAACTCAAGTCATTTGCTTGTAAGATCATTCTTGCATTGCAGCTTCAAAACCAATAAATAATAATAAAATTCAAATTGTATCGAACGAATTTACTGAATACTGATAGATGTTAAATTTTATTCATGGCAAACAAGCTATATTTCTATAGATTGAAAGAAGAAGAAGAAAAACAATATCTACTTGTATTAGATAGAGCATGTGAAGTACCAATACATGCAAATTGGCAAACAAGCAAATTACGATCAAGAAGGAAATCAAATTAGTCATAGTACAAATAAACTACTCACAAGAATCAACCTGCTACCCAGACATAGCTTATTCCACGGTAGCCTCATGCTTGAAAACACCACCTTCTTTCAAGAGGAGTTTGAGCAGGTTTTGGAGAATCCACTCAGCAGACCCACCCCTTTCTGATGGCTAGGAACCAGAGTTCCCATCAAGTTTCACAAGTTCCGTATATAACACTATCTCAGGAACCAAAGAATATCCGTTTTCCTTAAACTTCATTCATCGTCCATTTCCCAGGAATGAGCTGATGCCTCATCGAACACAAAAAGACTCTTTATCATCTGTTCTTCAATGAGGTTCCATTTTTCACCACCGGCAAGATTAGATGAAAAGCCTTCTGAAAATCTGTGTTCACAGTCCAATCTATCTCTTCTAGTCTTAATTTAAGTGGAATGACTATTTCAAAGCAGACGCTACTTGACAACATGATGAACTGATGAAGCAACAGGAGTGCTCATACAGACTGAAGAAACAAACATGTGTACTGTCTCAAAAGCAGTGAGTTACTTATGAACCCAAATCCAATATTCAAAAGCTATTTCCAAACCCAAATGATAATTTACTTCAAGATACTTACACATACATACTCCTTGACTCTAATGCATAAGACGGTGAGTTGATAAAGCAGTGTGATCATTTAAATATATTGAAAACAAACAAACATGTGTATCATCTCAACAGCAGTTACTGATAAACACAAATGCAAAATTCTCAAGATGTCTCCAATTGATAATCAATCTAACAATCAGAACAAGAAACGATTATTGTAACAAAAACACAAAAATCTACGAACATACCATGAGTTCATATCTTCAAAGCAAAGGCATGAAGTATGGGTAACTCGCCTGAATTCGATCTAAACTTAATCATGTTTCTTTCATCCCGATTTCGGCTTCTCAGCACCATACTTGGATCTACCTTGTCTCCTGTTGGGAAGTCCCATCAAATCCTTGACCCCTCAAATGCAATGGAACTTGACACCAGGCAAATCCAGAACTCTGCCTTCTCTTATCAGAACAATAGAATGTTCTTCACCAGGAATGTAAGCAAATGTGTCCTTCCCATTGCTCAATCTGAACTTGGCCAGCTTCCTCTGAGCTGAATTTGGCTTCTTTGGTGCTCGTGTGAACACTCCAACACACACTCCAGCTTTCTGGGGACATCCCTCCAGAGCTCGAGTACTGTTGCTACGCTTCTTTGGCTTCCTCTCATGAGAGATCAATTGGTTGAACCGTAGGCATACAATACAGTCCATCATCTCCAGCTGGTTGGAGCATTTCATCGAACACTTAGCATGCATTTGCGATTCCGTCAATATCCATAAACTCAGAAGAACTGATCGGCATTCAGATCAGCTTTCCTATAGCTCCCAGGCGATTTTGATCGGAACCCAACACAAGCCTTCCAGATGAGTGGGGGAGAGACAAGTCCTCCGCGAGACCCATGTAGGATTTGGGGCCGATTAGGCCTTTGAGAGAATCGAATCCATGATACGCCGACGAGCACTAGGAAGACTCTGAGTCTAATCCTCAGGAGAGAGAGCGATCAGAGAGGAAGGAGGTGAAGAATCGGCTCATGAGCTTGCCTTGGCGAGACTGGAGAGGATCAACGATTAGCGAGCAATCGGAAGCACGAATTGGGTCCTTCCGAGCAGCAACCCTCGAAATAGCCATGGATTTTCTGAGAAACCAAGCAAAAAAATCACATGAGAAATATCAGAAACGAAAACGAAAATGAAAAAACAGTTGAAATCAGGAAGCACGTACATCTGAATCAGCGAAATGGAGACAAAAATGGTCGAGCTTCAATGAGTAACTTGCTCTGAACGGAGAAGAAGGTTGGAAGAGAGTGGTGGGGTTTAAGAGGCCGTTGAATGGGGCCGAGGGAAATATTGGGCTCATAATTTGGGCTGACATATCGTGTCATCCGTTGGGCCATCTATTGGGCCTATCTACACAAAACACACACTTACAATTTACCCGCCAAAATCTGTTAAGGGTAACTCAATGTCCGCACCGTCACATTGCGGTTATTACTAAATCATAATCTAAGAAAATGTTTGTTCTGATGTAGTAACGTTGACCGTAACATTTGTTATTTTCCGTCTTCGAGTTTAACGACCGTTAAGTGAGTAACGGGAAAAGTTGATAGGTCAAGGTTATGATGTGAGAATAAACGAAAGATTTACGTTATGACATCAAATTTTTTCATGTCATTTCACAAATGTTTTAGAAGCATATGATTGGTATTTCATGGAACCAAACATACTTAATAGATTTTGATACATTTTGAGAATTAATTTGTCAAACTTATTACTATATAATACATTTTGTACGTATCAGTTATGATTTGGTAATTGACCATAGTACAATAAGGTGACATAGCGTTTTTCTAATTTGTTAATAACCAATCATTTGCAAGCATCTCCGCCTCCCGTTTTCGTCTATAATTTCACGTTTCTTCTTCTTCTTCCTATTATTAGCTTAATTTATTTTTCTATATTAATTCTATTTACATTTCCTTATTAGCAATCCCCATTTTGTTTCTGGGAATCCTTGATCCTTTTTTCTCAAGAAGATCTTGGATCCCAAGGCACCTTTTCGATCACCACCAAAGGTAATTTCTCAGCATCCTCAGCAAAAATTCAATCTTTTTTCTCTTTGAAAGCATAATTTAATATGAAACGGTGTTTGATTTTATTGTAGAAATGGGTTTTTAGTTTTATCTCACATAAATATTTACATTGTATGTGATATATGTGGGTTGTTGATAGAAAAATAACATTAATTATATGCGATCGTTAATTCATCACCTTTGATTAAAAGTAGCAAGTTCGCTATCTAGAGAATTTTTAAGATGAAATAATGGCCCTATATATTTAAAGATTATAAAATTATCCTTTGTCTATCAAACACCAAACTCCAACAACCCAGACCGAGGTGCATTGTTTTATTATATATATAAACTTGAATTTGTTGTAAATTGACACGTTTTTATGTGTAACTAATGGTCTAAATCAGCTTCACGTCTACTCCTAGCTGATGATCTGTTGAAAATTGAACAATGGGTTTCGTAAGAGAGTGTTTGTACTAACCAATCGGATCAATCTTAATAAACACATTTATTAGTGAATCGGGAAAACCACTTGAAATTATGAATAGTTATATGATTTTTCATGTTTTTGACATGTGGGATATGATTTTCGAACATACATAAGATTTTGAAGTAATTATCTAGTGTCTATCTAATCTTATATGCATCTTTTGATATGATTCCTAATTTGGGTTTTTGTAAATATTATGTTTTTAAAGGACTTGGGGAGCAAATAAAATGAGTTCGAGAAAGCATCCATTGCACACGTGTGCAGTTTCATTCTTCGCAATCGCTCACAAAACCTCCCTAAAAGCCCGAGACCTCGACGGGACCATAGGCACATTGCTAAAAAAGAGCGCCACATTCGCCTCCCCAATCTTCTCTGCAACCCAATACCTAATCCTAGCGACCCTCGTACTCGTCGACAGCTACATCTTAGCATGTGAAGACAACCTCGGATCTCTCTACCCTCCCTCGAACCGCGTGTTCGACAAGGTCGATGAGCTTGTCCGAATCGCCGAGACTCTACCCGAACATTTCGATGCCTTTTGGGACGATCACGTCGTTGTCTGGTTCGATTTTCTTCTCTTTTGTTTGGTGACTCGCAATACTAATGAGTGCAAGGAAATGAATGTCAAGATCGACGAGAACTTCAATAAGAGCAACGAAGATTTGGTAGTGGAGGAGACGGGTCGGGTCGGTAACGAGGTCGGAGAAGTAGTTGAAAACGAATCGTCCTCGGAGATAGAAGTTGTGGATGTGTCCGACAAGGAAGAGGGTATGGTCGGTCCGAAGGATCAATCCGAGGATGGGAGTGTTATGAGTGTCGAGGATAATGGTAGTGTAGGAAATGCAACGGAAAGGGACGAAAACGGCGTCGTTGTGGTTGAAAGCAATGTGAAGCCTAGTTTGGCTGACGAATGGTACGAGGCCGGGTGGGCTGTGAAACCAAAACAAGTCGCACCGAAGAAAAAAACGAAGGGTAAGAAGAAAAAGAACTGATTCATGACGCGCTTGTAAATTTTGTATGATGTATAATGATTGCAGATCTAACTGAAATGATGTTGTTGTGAGTTTATATTTTCTTCTTGTGAGCTTGTTTTGGTGTGAAGAATGTCATGGATGTGTATTTAGTGTATCTTGGGATATTCGTTTTATTGGAATACAATCAATAAAAGAGTTCGTTTTGTATCCATGCCTTGATACGTTTGTGGCATGGTCGTGTTTTTTTTATCATAGAGATGGATTTCATTAATAAGAAGGACAACGTGGAGCAAAACAATAAATAAGTAATATGAAAATGACCAGGGTGAGACATTATCCCATACAAAGAGTTCTAGATGCGAGCCCTAAAATGTACGGTTATTCCAGATGATTGTTGTGGGGTAGATTATCTTGGCGATGGTTGCACGACCGTAGCTTAGTTTGTATTATTCCTAACTCGCTTGGAAGGTCGGGTGTTGTCTATCGAACACGTTGGTCTCATGGTGAAAACTCGCAAATGATAGCGAGGAGTATGATGAGTATCCAAGGAGAACACCATGAACATGAAGAGGTTTTGAACCTAGTTGTGTCCAACCTTGATAGGGTGAGGTGTGCGTCTTATGACACTCCCTGTTTCTTGGTCTCACACTCATTGGACCTGGAGAGGTCTCCGCGAAACCATCACAACAAAGGGGAGCATCCATACCCCTCTTCTTTTGGGTCAGCGTATGGAGGGTGTAGTCGTTGTTTCCTCAAGGAGCTCATAAGCTTTCCCCTACGTCCCGACCCTACGCCTATGGTGGGGGTCTAAGCCAAAAAGGAATACAAGTTCCAGGATTGGAACAGGAACGCCTCCTAGTTAGGGAGGAGGTCATGTGTTTCCCCAACCTCGAGTGTCCATACTCCTGTTGGGACTGGTAGTGGTGGATCGAACCGAAGGGACATATCTTCTGACTCCAAGGATGTGACAAGACAGTAGGCATGAAGTGCATGTGGTGGGGGGGGGGGGGGGGGGGGGGGGGGTGCAAGGTGATCCATTATTGTCCAAAACCTAGCGTGATATCAAGAGGAGCGAGGTGGCGGGTGGGTATACGGGAGCATATGGGGTCCGACCAATCCTTGTTATCCCACGACACAGATTGGGGGCTTCCTCGGTCATGGAGGACAAATGAAATCGAGGGATTAAGGAAAATCTCGACCCGTGTTCTCGAGGGTACACCATCTTCTGGTGCCTGATACACCTGCATTGGAAGCAGAAGCACGAAAATCATTCATAGTGCAGCCTCGTACAGGTCGGCGAAGCATATCCCGAGATGAGTAGGCAAACTGACCAGCGGAGCGGCGTTGTTAGATCTTTTCATAAGCACACCTTCAAGGTGTCTCCCCATGCGAGGCCCACATTATCCGTCCAGACGTCCAAGAATCCACCCAGCGGTTCACCGACCTAGATTCTCGTCGTGGTTGTGACGTCGTCCGGGAGGAGGTCATAGAGGTGAGCCTGTAAGTTTTGCGCCTTAGGCCAATCTTGATCATGTATGACATTATCATTTATTAATACATTATCACTTTTATTATCATTTTGTTAAATTTCAATTGCGTGAATAATCAACTTTTTCTAAAATCATCAAGTATATGTCTTGATAGTAAAACTCTTAGATTTATAAGGAGTATTATTCTAATAATCCTTAGTTTTATCTTATCGATATACTAAGACTAGTATGATGTTGTCTTGATGACCTAATATATATATGACCAAGTTCATTTATATGACCTCAACAAGTAGGCTCGGTTGGTGTTTGGAGATATAAAATTCGTGCACACCGCACTCGTGGAAGTGACAAATTTCTTCATCATTCCCTCGATGTCCAAAACCTATAATAATTCCAAAATATAAGAGATCCGGGGTTTACCATAAAACAATTGCTATTGCCTACCTTGGTCTCAAAGAATGATTTTACTGAACCATTACATATAACTTGAAGTGCAAGCTACAACTCATCTACTGGCCTCAAGGCCCTCAACATTAACTAGAAGAACATTACAGATGAATTTGCAAGTAAGATCACTTTTTTTCTTTCTCATTCATGTAATATCAAAATCCATACAATGGTGAACCTGAAAAAGATTTGACTTACAACAAAGAATATATATGTGTAGTATACGTCTACCTAGCGACGAAGGAAGACACAAAAATCCACATATTACATGGGCCTGTACATTTCTTCGCTTTCGAAACAGAAAAAAAAAACACAGATAAAATGTACAATCATCAAGCAGTGGTATCAGAACATCTCTCGGGAGCGAACTGAGCGGACGAATCACCTAAAAATGAGTTTCGGGGTTTGGTCGGGCGAAATGTCCATAAAAATGAGTTTCGAGGTTTGGCTGGGCGAATTGTCCATGCACACAGACGAAAGGGGAGAAAAGTTGTGACCACTTACCATGTGACACGTGGCAATTCGCCAATGCACGGGGCATATATGTTATACCACTGTGGAAGGCTGGGCGGGTAAAATCACTATTCACCTGGATTACTCGCCCTGATCATTGGAGATGCTCTTACGAAAAGCTCTTGACAGAAGAATGGCTCTTGCTCTTCCACAAGAAACTCAACGCTTTCCCGACCGTTCTTCTCGAGATTGACTTAGAAATAGACTTTGTCTCATGATCAGGCTTAGGATTAGGAACATCCTTAACCTCGGGCTCCACATTCTCAACCAGCTGGCAAGTCTCGATTGGTTGTTGGGTCTGCTGATCTCTCTGGCGCTGCTCACGGAACACCATAAGAAGCTTCTGAGCCTTCTCTTTCCCTCGAGCTGTCCCGTTCACAGAAACAGACACCAACCCAGGTATCACACCTTCCTGCAGAACCATCTGACAGCACTTTTCGTTCCCATTACACAAAATCAAAAGACAAGACACTACGTGCTCCTGCTCGCCAGGCTCGCCCGAGTCCAACACCGTCGCCAATCCACTGATGAGGCTCGAGCTCGAGGCCATCTCGTCTTTCCCAGACTCACTCGTGGCCAGATTGATCATGACGGCAAGGCATTTCTCGGTCCACGTCGAGAGTATGCACTGGAGGCCAGTGACTATGCCTGCTGAGAGGAGTTTCGGGACATTGGGTTGGTAGGTGGAGAGATGGAAGAGGGTGTGAAGTGAATCGAGTTTGCATAAGGGCTCTGTTTCGATTTGGAGCTGGTGTATTAGGAAAGGGACGGCCTGGCTTGAGCCTATGACGGGTTTGGCTTCTTCGAGACATGAGAGGTTCAGGTAGAGGGCTGTTGCTGATCCGTGGGAGGTGGTGTTGGAGATCATCTGCTCCAGGATGGGAATTACTCCTGCTGCTAACATTGTTTGCTTGTTTCTGAAAAAATGTTCACAGAGAGAAATTACTTGCACATTCATGGCCATATGAGATGATTGAAATCAAATGTTTTTTAGGGTAAATTGCACATAACTACCTTTATGAGCTTCCCACAAGAATGTGACCTCATGGTCAATTTTTCAAACACATGACTACACTCATAAATTTTCATGTAAAGTACAAAACAAACAAAAACCATCAAAAACTCACATAAATGTAAATTTTAAAATATCTGAAAAACACTCATTCTCACGCTTTACTCTTTGGATTTCAATTCAACTCCATTGTCAAAAAGTTTCATGAAATCATATTGAAATTGGAAGATTAAAAGATTGGAATGACTAGTTTTGGGATATTATAAAATGCTAAACTCGCGACGAAAAAAATCAAAAAATATGATGTCTATTTTGCACAATGGTGACATGCAGAAATTCATAAGAGTAGTCATGTGTCTGTGAGCAATTCATAAAGATACTTATGTGCTACTAACCCTTTTTATATCATAACTGTTCTCCCATTTCTGAAATGGAGAAGAGATGATTTTAATGGATTTCATGTAAATAATTATAGGGTTAATTGTCAAAAAGTGCACTGAAGTTTTGTCCACAAACGAAAGGACGCATAAACTTTTGTCCACGCTTTGTGGGTGCCTTGAAGTTTTGTCCACGCTCTGTGGGTGCATTGAAGTTATGTCCACCGACTTTATTAGAAAAACGTATTGTCCAAACAACTATAGAATGCATTATGAATTGCCCACACAACTATAAAATGCAGTATGAATTGCCCACACAACTTTAAGATGCATTATGTATTGCTCACAAATCTATTGAGTCCGCGAAGAACTGCCCAAACCATTCATTCTGAACATCCCTGTTACGTTTTTCCTAAAAAAAAGTCGGTGGACAAAACTGCAGTGCACTCACAAAGCATGGACAAAACTTCAGTGCACCCACAAGGTGTGGACAAAAGTTTATGCATGCTTTCGTTTGTGGACAAAACTTCAGCACAGTTTTTGACAATTAACCCATAATTATAATACTAATGGTTTACCTAAAAATGCTGAGTAAAATCTACGTCAAGAGTCATCCTAAGCTGCTTCGGTATTTCACATGTCATCAATCCATGTCCCAATCGAATATTTGACACAATGATCTCAGAAATACTCGATAAGAACACAAACCTGTTATTGTTAACAGCAAGGTTGAAGAGGGCCATGGCTCCAACATCCTGCGCAGCTGAATCTCCTTCATTGACAGCACACTCTAGAAACCGCGTCAGCACGTCTACAAAGCCAAGATCACCCATCAAAACTCTAGCCTCCTCGTCGTCCTTCAACAAAAGCCTTATTTTTTCCACAACTTCACACTTCTTCTTCAACCTCTCCTCTTCATTCAAAACATTCAGATAATTCTTGTATCTTTCGAGCACATTCATCTCAGAATCATCCTCGT
Source organism: Erodium maritimum (assembly GCA_963921825.1). Taxonomy (NCBI): domain Eukaryota; kingdom Viridiplantae; phylum Streptophyta; class Magnoliopsida; order Geraniales; family Geraniaceae; genus Erodium; species Erodium maritimum. The sequence continues at coordinate 1,379,338 of OY997594.1, read as the reverse complement.
TTCCAGACACACTTTCCTCATTAATACAGCTTTCCTCTAAAGGAACCACTTTGATCCCTCTAGATTTGCAGGACCTGGCACTGTCGATTGATCTTGAATTCGTTGACTCACCCTCTGATAACGCCAATCTCCAGTAATTGAGATCGAGCGACTCTGGAGGGCCACAAGGGGCCGGAACCCCGTTCTGCTCACACCAACTTGCGATCAGACCCTTAACACAATAGTTAGGAGTCAAACCGGTATGTGAGAGTTGCTGCTGAGTTTTCGGGCACGTGTTGTGCCCGTCGCTGAGCCACTTCTCGATACAGATCCGTTCGTATGTCTGCCCGGAAGAGATTATAACGGGGTCGTACATAAGCTGCAACGAAATCGGACACCTCAACTCCTCTGGTGGAACGGGTATCTGCCCTGATGATCTCCTGTTTGGTTTGAAATTGAACGAACTGAGCTTTGACAGCTGGCGCTCAAAGGCACGGCCATTGCCACCGAGAACATTGTCCTCAGAGCCCCGTACACTTGGAGAACAAGGTGTGGAACCTTGTGAGTCATTGTCATCAGGTACTTCACTTCTGAATAATTTGGAGTATTTTCTCATTAGATATAAGAGATAGGCTACGATTGATTCTTTTCTTTTGTCTTCCTCGTTGCGAGCTCTTTCTATGAGTTTCTTCAAAGCTCTTCTCTCTGTTAGAGCTGCTCTTGATGAGGTGATTCCGAGCTTTGTAGCACTCTGGTGAAACGATTCCAGTTCAGAACCATCCACAGAGTTGTCGAATTTCTTGCCTTGCTGGAGCAATGCGATTATTTCATCACCAACTTGCTTCTCTGATGGATCGAGTGAAAACACAGCTCCCTCAAGCTCGCTCACTATCTCTTCGATCTGAAAGCAATTCAAGCACAGGAAGTGTTAATGTCTATAGAATAACCAATTAAAGGTCTATGAGTGAGTACAAGAAGATTATTTGACCAAAAAAGAAAAGTTAAGAGTACTATTACTCCGAGATAGGGAACTGAAATCTGAATAAAATAAAGGGGAAGGTATGTTTTACTACCCCCCACCCCCCCCCCCCCCCCCCCCCCCCCACCCCCCACCCCCCCTGTCCTTACCCTGAATTTTGAAGTGTGCCAATTTACTATGAATTTTGAGGTGTGCCAGTTTGTCACCCTACACTTTGAAGTTATGGCACTATTTGTGAAGTTGTATAGAATTCGTTAATTTTAGGATTATCGGGATACAAAATACTAAAACTGCGCTTTAACATGAGGTGGCCGAGAACGGGAAGATACAATTTCAGCATTTCATATTCTCTAAACCCTAAATTTGACGAATTTTGTACAACTTAACCGACAACAGAACATATTTGAAGTATAGGGAGTAAATTGGCATACTTCAAAATTCAGGGAAAGAACATAGTAAAACGTAATTCTCCCCTAAAATAAACACACTTTTAACTGTGAATACTTCAAGAGAAAGAACAAGTTCACAATTTAATATTAACAACCTGAGAGCCAATTGACTGAGGAACAATATCCTCAACACGCATTAGGCTATCTTTAAGACCGGATCTTACTTTCTCAAACTTTGAAAGAACAGAATCACCCGTGATAGCCTGCATAATAGAAACTTTAACCTTAGTAAATCAGAAAAATAATTACAAAACATACGAATATTAAACCACATAACATAAATATACCATACCAAGTACAGTTTGCTGCTCTCTGAGCAATGTTGTAGAACATTCTTGGCCTTCTCTAGAGCTATGTGCAAGGAACATAATGCCTGAATACCGGATCTGCTTCTAGGCCGTGCATCTTCCAAAGAAGGAAAAACCGATAAAACCTTGCAATAAATTGCAGAAAGTGTCTTGCACATTCCTCCATGTAACTGCATAAGACGGAAATGTCTAAGATGGTAAATTTGAAACAGAATATGCTGTTATCATTAAAAAAACATTTAACATTGGAAATACAGTGAAACAAAAGTTGACAAGTATTGAAAAATTGGGCAGGCCTGTAACTGGCATGATTATCGAACAACCGATGACCACATTACTGCCAATAAGGCAAGAGCTAACCAACTGAAAGTTGCTAGTAATGTCGCACAAATGCGTTATAGATTTGTAACTTATCTATATTTTAAATTGTCTATACAATTACCATAGCCGAGGCCCCCTAAGTCAATGTACCAGAGAATTATGAAAACATTAGAACCGTTTTTTTTCTTCGTAATTTGCAGCCATATATTGTAAGTAACATACCTTGGCATCACAAGGGGCAAAGAGATTTTCCTCGAGCTCGGTGATATCCATTGTTCACGTTTACCGTATAGATCTCAAACTCAAAGTTAAATAATCTGAGAGGCAAAAGAAGAAGAAAACAATATCAGATATGGTTAAAAAAAACATCCTACTTCTAATTAATAACAAAGTATTCTCTTGAGCTAACATGATCAACATGCCAACAAGTGAAGATCATGTTTAACATAGGGCCATGGAGGGGAAAATAATCATTCTGGCATTAAGAAACTGGCTTCATATTGTCCCCTCCAAAACTTTCTCAGCAGCCAAACAGAGCATTAATCAGTAAGCCCATTAAAAATTACAAAAATAATAGCATTTTGCCAAAACCCCACCATAATAAAACACCAACCCATCTCCAAAATGCAGTTTGATTTGGACATTTATCAAAACAAACAATATTCAAAGCTCAACAATAAGAAACAAACATACAGGCCTCACAATCCGATTGAGACATATTTTCAAACAACTAAAACTCCACAATCCATAACATAATCTCCAAAGAAAAAACTTGAAAATGACCACAGCTGAGATCTACAGCCGTGTAAAGGACACAAGAGATCACCATCACCTGATACAAAACTCCAATATCCGAAACAAAAAAAAAATCATAAATCGAACCAAAAATAGCAATTCCAGATTCGGGACACACCCAAAGGAAAAACCCAGAAAGGAAAAAAGCCCAAAAGCGGAAATCGAACAACAATCTTCCCCAAAAAGAGACATAATCAATAATTGGATCCAAAATGGGTAGGGTTGAGTCAAAACCGTACCGGCGACGATGGAATGAGCGTAAGCAGCGGCCAAGGAGGCTTCATAAGAGAGCGACGATGAACAGAACCCAAAGGAGAGCGAAACAGAGGATTAGGGTTTATGTCATCTCCGCATTCACATCTCATTACGAATTGGGTCCTTTGGATCGAATCAGGAGCTGAGGTGCTGAGCTGAGGGAAGAGGAATGAGAGAGACAAGTATGGGCATTTGGGAGAAAATCTGGAGGAATATAAGAAAATAGTTTTTTTTTTAAATAACTGGGAAATTTTAAATAGAAAAAGGATTAATATGTTTTTATTATTTTTGGAGGGAATGATAATTTTTTCCTTTTTTTAACTATTTTTTGTTGGACTTTAAAAAAAAAACTAATTTTTGTTGGAAATGGAGATTTGGAATTTACGCCGCTTATGCCTCCCGATTTACCGGCGGACGGTTGCCGACTTCCTAGTTTGTCGCTGAGCGGATCTGTTATTAATGGCGCCAAATTACAATACTGTCCCTCCTAGTGCCAAATTAACATCATAATTGTTAGATGGGGTTTTTGAAAAGGTGAATAAACATTTCAAAATAATTATAAATAAATTTGTATTTATAATTTAATTTTTCTAGAAAGTGAAAATGTATAAAGTCATGGATTATACATTCAAATTAAATGAGAGTGAAGTGGTTCAATGGGGGTCGGTTAGTTTTATCGTCTCACTGAACATAAGGTGGTATAGGTTCCATCAAGATCTGACAAGGTATTCTTCTATCTGTTCGGAGGTCAGCAATCCTGCGTTTTGGAGCCCTACCATTATCAGTTAAATGAGGACGATGCACGCTGACAACCTGGGGGAGTATTCGGTCCACCATACTTTTTCTCCGGTAATGGGTCTGCTCTACCCTAGCTTCTAGTTTGGATACGCTATATCGGTGTCGTCAGACGTTACCGCAATATCCCTTTCCAGACATTTCAGGGAGGCGGTCGGTGTCTTGAGCTCTTTACTTTTCTGTTTGAGTATCCTCCATTGTGGGAACTCGCTTTCAATTATGTCATTTCAGTTTCAGTATTTTATTTCTTATCTGCTTGTATACACTTTCTATTTATAATATTCGCTCATTGTTTTCAAAAAAATGTTAATATTGATCATATCCGAATACAATCGATTATAACAATGTCAGTTAAATCTAGAGGTGGGCATTGGGTGGTTAACCATCCCATGGAACCCTTTACGAACCCAATCTGATATTACTCGTTCGACATATTTTGGAACCAACCCCAACTCAAAAACCAATTTTTCACAGTGAAACCAACTAGTTCACTAACCGGTTTGTTAGTGATTTTAACCAACCAACCACTTTACTACATATAAGTACAAATTTAGATATCAATAACTATACACATATTTCTATTTCAAGCCAAAACATAATACTATAATCGCTCAAACAAAAGAAAAATTACATATAAGGCATCGTGTTCTATGTTAGCAATTTGTGTGACACAGAAGAGTGCCCAAGTGTCATTCATCTATATCAGATCAATGGCTATTACGAAGTCACATGTATATGATGAACAATACCGGTTTGGTTGGTTAACCGATGGTTTGACGTTTCAAGAACCGACAATCAACCGTTAGCTTTCCGGTTCGATCGTCAAAAATCAGCAACCAACCGTTAACTTTTCGGTTTCGAGGTTTCCGATTGATGATGATTAGTTTAGCGGTTTCGGTTTTTTTTGCCCACCACGGAAACATACATAAATCATCTCTGGTCGATGAGATATGAGTTGTCAAAATTAACAACAGTCAAAAGGGTAATTTCGTCAAACACAAAAATAATTGGTCTGCGTTTGCCAGCTGATGTCTCCGTGGAGGAGTACGGACGCAGGAATCACCGTATAAATATCTAAGCTCACCACTGATCCACGTGGCCATATTTTCACCAGTGATTTTATGACATTAACAATAAAAATCATCAGATCCGTAATTCACGGGAATCATCTGCAGTTATCCCCAAATCTGGGTGATAATACGTCCAGCATATCAAGCACCTTTAAACCCCCACGCGCGCCTCAGTCGTGTTAGTCAAACCATCACCACGGTCTGTGGTCGGTGCCTTCCAATTCAATCGTCAACCTCTCAATTTGTCAACGGCTACGTCACGCGCGTTACAGGCAAGTGCGAGCTGTGCAACGTACGCACAAGTACGCGCCGACATCTGAGTGCACGTGGCGGACACTTTCGGGAACTGTGCACGCTCAGTTACAGTGGCATGGCTACTGTCCGAAAGGGTAGTTTTATTTATATCCTTGTAATTTTCCCGACACTCTGCTTTGTTTGAGGCTTTGAGCCCGTGATTTAGTTTTGTCGAAATAAAGCTAATCCAATATTATGTGCCTATGTGTTCACGAACACAACTATATATTTAGGGTATATTTAGGGGTGGACAATGGTCATTTAACTAATTATCACCCATTTTCTAACCCAGTCTCGTATTTTCCGGTTTCATAGTAGTTTTTATTGGCATTAGAGCCGAGAAAAGACCATAAAATTCGATCAAGATGTGTTGCAGTCAGTGTTTGATCAACTTTGGTTTTTTTTCATTTGACAGTAAAGTATTGTTCATGATCATCCTAGTGTCGATAATCTCGGCATTGGGAGCGGTCGATTTTGCCAATATCGGTTAATTTTTCCCAACCATAACTATATCATAATATTTACCACACAATCAAATTAAATATAACTTTAAAATAACAAAATTAAAACATATGGATGGATTTTCAATTCAAAAATTAATCAATAACATAGATTATAAATATGCACAAGCTTTATTTTTTTCATTATTATTAAACAAAACCATGAGTTATGAGATTATTATTTTCCTTCTAAATTCACTTTTATCATACTATGAAGATGTATTGTTTTTTTTTCATTCTAAATACGATTTATAATAACAGTGTCCTCACAACGTTATGAACATTTCTAAATTTTTTTAAACAAGCGATAAAAGATTTTTATTAACTATGTCAAAATGTAACATGATCTGAGTAAAAAACTCCAGACTCTAGAATATGTCTGAAACTCTCGTTAGTTTTTCGGTGCACTTAGACCATTACAAATTAGACAAAAAAAATTAATCCAACGTTCACTCGAATATTTTGTAGTTTATAACATATGACTATATAGATAATTGTAAGTTAAAATACTCTTACGATAGTTTGGATAAAACAACATGATTAGTGTACAATATGTCCATTAAATTGATAATCTAATCAACCAATTTAAAAATTAATGCCATTATTATATTTTTTTTTCTACTTCATGATATCATGAACAATCAAAAGCAATAATTTTTTCAAGCATTAGCTAAATGTGTTATCAAGTAGGTTCTTATTATGATGTACGTGTAAAGTCTTGATGATGACTAAATTATTATTATTATTGACCTAGTGATGACTAGATTATTTACCTCTTGTATTTGAAGTTAAGAATGAATGAGTTACCTCCCAATACACATATTGATCACTTCACTATATATGCGTTGCTTTCACTTCACGCGCCATTACCTTCAAAAACGAGTCTCTTGCTCCATATTTATTTATTTGTCTTAAAATAAATTATAATATAGTTTCCCTATTAATTAACACTCATGATCATACTATGCATAATTTATCGTAAAGTAAAAAGTGTTACAGATAACGGTTAGGGTCAAATTTAGTCAATATAGTTGATATTTTAGTTGTGGAACTCCGATCCGAGATAAATAGATGGTTTTAAATAAAAATGTTCAGCCGCTCCAGCGGTCCAAGCACCTGGACAATGCGGTTAACCCCTTAAGTGACGCTCCTTTTGCATCACCTTGGCGAGCTTCCGCGATAAGATCATTCTTTTAAGATTCAACCACTTCCTAATACAATTACTGAATATAATCTTATTTTTAATCATCCATCCTCGATTTAATACCTTATCGTCACTCATACGTGACCTAATTCAACTTATACAAAACAACAATAGTAAAAATTAGATAAAACAAACCATCAACATAAATCTAGATGATGAACTCAAGTAATAAACTTTTATTTCCCTTAAATTTTTCTTCAGACATTCGAAGAAGAATGAAGTCATTTCCCTATGAGATATATTAGGGTTTTTTTCCTGTTAGGGTTCCCTTTAGGTCGTCGCAAACTATCGTATAGTTGTCTCCCTCCCGCCATTAACGACGAGTCTCCCGATCTTGTTCGAGTCCCCTTCTGTAACTCCGATGGTAGTCGCCTGGCCCACCTCGACACCAATCGATCTCATCGCCTCGGAGCCCCTCGACCTCCCCGTATCGGACCATCTCCCATGATCACCCCCATCGTCTTTGAAGCCGCCATTGGTGCGTCCAGCTCCTTGGCCTCTACTGATGCACCCTCCTCGACCTCTCTCTCGATTCCTAATCAGGCTAATCGATTGGATCCATTTTAATTTATCTGTTTTCCTTTTTACAAGATCAATGAATAGTGAGCAGAGATTCAAGAATTTTTACCGGGAGGGAAACTTAATTCACGTATATCCTCCTGTTACCACTGATGAGTTCAAGTTCGGTCGCACTTTTCACGGCGAGAAGAGTCCTTGGAAAGCAGGGATCAAGCAGTGTTTAGACACTACTTTGAACGTTTTCCTATAGTTTAAATTTCTTTAACCTTCTTCATAAAGAGAGACTAACTATCGAACTTGTTAAGAGAACTGCGAACAAAACTTTTTACTTCGGTTGATCTCTGTTCTTCCGTGGTCAAAAGATACATTTCCTGATACACTTCGATGTATTCTTCACTTAGATCATTAATAAAAATTCTACCTCAGTTTAGAAAAAAAACTCAGATAATCGAATTATGCTTATTAAAACACATTGAACAGAATCCATATTTAATAAAAATAATATGTAAATGTGAGCCGAGGGGGACCATCCAAGGTGAGGTGCCGTTGCTGGCTCCTATGGAAGCACTACGAAACAAATGCGTCGCCGTTTTGAGTTGATTTAAGATTTTGGTGGACCCACCATGCAATCATCTCATGTCGAGGCAACATCAATTTCGGCTAACTATTGATGTTTACAAGTACATCCAAAATTAATTACTATTCATAAACTTCAATAATTTAAAAGCAAACTATAAATAAATGATTGATAGCGGGTAAGACTATCAACTTGTAGTTGTTTGTACTATTTTAATTATTACACCGACACACCAATTTTTTTTGGATATGTTTTGTTTTTCGAAAATAAAGATAAAAATAATCAAAATCAATAATTAGTGTTGGTGTGTCGAAGTATTCTATATCAGTTACAGTTCGAGTTTAATTTTGAATCAATGCTTATCAGAGATGACAGTAAGACAGGTTCGGGGTGGAGTACATGTGTCCCCTCCCCACCGACTCCACACATTGATCATGTCTTGTTGTCATTCCGTGAGAGACAAGGATACCTCGTCCCGCAAAGGATAGGGATCCCTGTCCTGTTCTCACCCTTCATAAAATGCATATTCTTGAGATAGCACAATTCTCAGCCATAATTTTAACCTAATTGTATATGAGATTTGGAGGATGAGATGAAAAAAATTAAAATTTGGTAAAATTTGGAAGAGATGTATAATTTACAAGTAGTACATATTTTTCTTAAAACTGATGGTATGGGGAGCGGACTGCTTGTCTCGTCCCCACCCTATTGAAAAAAATCCTATCCCCCGCACAGAATAGGGATGTCGGGTCTCCATCTGGATCGGAACGTTTTGCCATCCCTAACAAGACACGTGATGTCATACGAGATTGCTCTTGCTCCAGAGGGAAATAATGTTTAAACCATATACAAATGGCAATGGAGTACATATTAAGAAATGTAGATAGAGCATTGAAGTGCAATCAGGCCATGCACGTGATCCCATCTTCAAAATCTGGCAGCGTGCACGTGCTCTACATGAAACTGAAAGCTACATACTTCCCCTAAGAGTTACATGTCATAATTAATAATGTGTCTCTCTTTCATAATTTAGCTAGTCGAAAATGAGTATTCTTCTCAATAAAAAAAATATATATACAATTATCCTCGTTTAATTAATACGTTGTTCAAATGTTTGTAATTTTAAGGACAAAAGCCGATCCATTTAATTATATATTAAGAACCATTTATATCCGACATGTAGTGGGTCGGATCCGGTTTTGACTTGTCTTCACTTTGAAGTTGTAAGCTCTAAAAAAAAATCAAACGTAAGTTGAGCTAGTCGAATTGATCACTTCCTAATGATAAAAAAGAACAACGTAACTTATTGGATTGCTCTTAACAAAATACATTAAAATTATAAAATTTGATCTTAAACATAACAAAACAAAAATGGACAATCCTATAACCTTAATTGGTATGATCTATTGTCTGAACCACAATATACTAAATCAAGGGTTTTTAGTCCATAATCTATAGAACAAGGCCCATAGTTTTCGGTTGCACGTGTTTCAATAGACACTCCTATTAGATCACTTGATTGGGTTGGGCCTATTAGTAACTCATATGCTCTTGCCTTTAGCCACTTCAATATTGGGCCTACTCTAATAAGGAATAGGTGAAAGATCAATTAATCAAACCTGTAAATGTATTGGGCCTACTCAAATGGAAAATTGCTGGCCCATATCAACACAATTTTGGCTATTTCATTAATGGCCCATATCAACACAATTGGGACTATTTCATTTGTCAAAGTTTTTCAGATGATTTTATTTAAAAGCTCTCAAAATATAAGAAAGTGTATTAGGACATAAAATTCTGATCACATAAAACATTGTACGAGTTAATGGGAGGCTCATTTCGTTGACCTATACCATATTCGAGTTTAACATTATCGAGATAATCTTTAATTGACCGACATTCCTCTGATATTCGGCCCCCCCGGAGAATGGAGTTGGGTAACCCCGTTAACGAGACCCAAAAAATATTGGGCGTCACTTCAGATGATGACCCGTGTCGTACAGGTTATGTTGGACCACCTTAAAGCTTCATGAATCATGAAGGCCTCTACGAACTCCGCCGTGTGCAAACCCGAGATGAGATCATTCCGCCCGTCCAAAGCCCGACAGTGGTCATCTTGACAGATCACACCCCACATAAACTGAGTAGTATCCTGAAAGACGACCTCATCTACATTGGCCTTCGTCCGACCCTGGGGCGGGGGTTTCACTGTTTACATAGTTAAACACTTTAACTCATGATTAAGAATCGAATATTGTTAAAGTACAATCCAACTCAAAAAACTCGAACTAATAGGTAGAGACGTCAATATATATAAGGGGTATTTATACACACATTTTCGATGTGAGACTCATTCTTCAAACTCCCCCTCACATATAGGACTAGACATTTGGGTCGGAGACCGCATGGTGGAGGTGACAAACAGGCAGTGGGCCGAGCTAGCTTTATTATCATGTTAAAACTCAAAAGCTCGAACTGATAGGTGGATGATCAAGATGTATATCAAGGCCCCCCTCACGTGTAGGGCTTGACATCCATACGTGGGCCATAACAGGACTGGATATCTCATATAGATCAGATACTATAAGATAGAGATGACAAACGAACAGTGGACCGAACCAACTCTATACCATATCAAAAAATTAATTTATTCACATACTTTTGATGTGTGACTCGTACTTCCAACTAATATCAACAATATACTAAGATCTCAACTTTCGTGAAATTCTGATTTACAAGCCACTTATAGTTGGATTGTCGCACAACAAGAAGATGTGAAGTATAAAGTGACCTCAAAGCTCTCTTCAGTTATGGGCCTCTCTTGCCCTATTATTCCTTTTCAGATTCAAACCGCCAAATCCTACCTTGACTTCATTGGCAAGCAATTGATCCTTCCCTACTTCCAATTATTCCCCCTTTGTATTTATTTGTGATACATATAAAAAGTGGAATTGGTTTCAGGTAAAAAAAAAAGAATCACTCATTGCAACGCAAACTAAACATCACCTTAGCTTTTTGTTGAAGATAATAAATTTGCAAACAAAAAACAAATTAAAACAAATTTTTACAAAATACATATAATTCACTATCATATTTTACAATTATTTCTCTATCAGTATATTGTGGTTTGTGAACATATTGTACTGATGTACCAAATTTCCCACACAAGAAACGTAAAAGAAACAATAACTAAAGGCCTGAAACGACATCATGTTCTTCGGTTTTGCCTTCTTTAGCTTCTAAGCATGTTTTCATGATTAAAATAGAGGGTAATTATGGCCATTTCCACTAATAGAATTGAACAATTATTACTTATTCATACCAAATTAGTGATGATATAACAGTCATATATGTAATCATTTAAAAAAAACATGTATTTGAAAGGACATTGCAAACACTGGCAGAGAATGTAATGATAGACTATTCTTTTGCAAAAAATTCAGGATAAATTGTTTTTGTTTGCAAATTTATTAACGGAATTAATTGTTTTGTGAAAATTTTAAAGTACACCTGTAATCGTGCATACATACGGGATAGAGATTTATACATGAGAGGTTTTTTTAGGAAAACAAAGTATCGCTGGATTTTATAAATCATTATGTGAAGACATATAAACGATCATTTACGATTTATAACCGTTGATCGTATAAGCACAACGGTAAATATTACAGACTCAAGACAAACTAAACCATAACATTACCGACCTCTAAACGAAACCTGCAGCGCAACATAATACGCCCAAAACATACTGTTGGAACATTTAGTTTGTGTAAATGTGGTGGGTGCCACATTGATAAAATATGGATCAAACTTAAGTGTTTATATAACAATATATCCATACTCTAATTAAATTGAGTATGTGACCAAGTGATCAAATTATTGGTAGATTTGTCATGGTTATTATTAAATTATATTAATCAAGACTTGGCACTTGTCTGATTCTTCATTTTGGATTAATATTTTTTATCCATTAACAGTTATGTATCAGAACTTTAATCTCTCACTTTTGTACATAGAAAGGTTTATAGTATAATATAGCAGTATTGTATCCCGAAGGATATGCCCAATATAGTGGGGGCATAAATTCCTTACGGAAAGTCAATAGCAACGCCTTACTGCAACTCCATTCTTGTTCGTGTTCTAACACATACAACTATACCGTACACCCAAAAAATACAACATATATGATACTGAAGGAAAAACTGTCATTTTAAAGAAAGAATCGATGTCATGCGACTGTCACATAACTAAATTCATAACGAATTTACATACAAAAACTAATTTGCCATGAATTTTTACAAAAAATAGATAATTCATCATGAAGTATTTACAATTATCTCTATATTTAAATACAAAACTACTTGATAGCTACAATCATTCTAATTTAAAATCCAAAATTGAAATTCAATTAGTACCTTCAATCTCTTAATCCAAATTTATTAATTTCATCTTGACTATTTTACCCTCCCCTTTCGGTTAGTACTCTCTCCTTTTGGCGGGAGGTGGACCCCACAGACCAAAACATCGTTCTCTTTACATCTCTTTCTCATAAATACCCCTCAACTCCACACCCACTTTCTCTCCGATTGCCACTCATTTTTCTCTTACGCACAGTAGTCAGTTCACGTCGCCGCAAAACGGCGCCGTTCCGATGGAGAATCTCTGCAGCACCGTACTAATAATCTTCCTCTCCTTCTTCTCCGACCTCGCGCTCTGTCTCTCGCCGGACGGTCTCTCTCTCCTCTCTCTGAAATCCGCCGCCGCCGACGGTTCCGTCCTCGCCGACTGGAACGAGAACGACGCGACTCCGTGTCGGTGGTCCGGCATTTCATGCGAAAACGTCACCGGCGATCCGGATTCCAGAGTCGTCGGGATCGCCGTCTCCGGGAAGAACCTCCGCGGCTACATTCCGTCGGAGCTCGGGACTCTGGCGTACCTCCGGCGGCTCAATCTACACGGCAACGATTTGTACGGTCCCGTACCTGTTCAGCTCTTCAACGCCTCTTCTCTCCACAGCGTATTCCTCTACGGTAACAACCTCTCCGGTCCTCTGCCTCCGTCGATCTGCGATCTCCCCAGCCTCCAGAACCTCGATCTCTCCGGCAACTCGCTCTCCGGCCAGATTCCGAAGGATCTGAACAAGTGTCGCGTGCTGCAGAGGCTGGTGCTCGCCGGTAACCAGTTCTCCGGCGAAATCCCCGCCGGGATTTGGCCGGAAATGGCGAAATTAGTTCAGCTTGACATTTCGTCGAACAGCTTCAACGCATCGATCCCGGCGGATTTGGGCGAGCTCAAGTCCCTATCCGGTACTCTCAACCTCTCCTACAACCATTTCTCCGGCGAAATCCCGAAATCTCTGGGGAACTTACCGGTGACGGTGAGCTTCGATCTCCGGCACAACAACTTAACCGGCGAGATTCCCCAAACCGGATCGTTCTCGAATCAAGGACCCACCGCCTTCCTCAACAACCCTCACTTATGCGGATTTCCCCTCCAAAAACCCTGCTCCGGCCAAAATCCCGACCAAAACCCGCCCAGAGGCCGGAATTCTCCGCCGGAGCCCGGCAGCGATTCGAGAAAATCTCTGACCCCCGGCCTGATTATTCTAATTTCAATCGCCGACGCCGCCGGAGTCGCGCTCGTGGGCCTGTTCATCGTGTACATCTACTGGAAGAGGAGAGACTCCAACGGCTGCAGCTGCACATTGAAAGGAAAATTGGGCGAGGAATCGAGGCTCTGTACTTGCTTTGGGTTCAATGGTTCCGAATTGGATTGTTCCGATCAGGAGGAGATGGGGAAGGAGGAGGGGCATCTGGTCGCCATTGACAAGGGTTTCAGGTTCGAGCTCGACGAGCTGTTGCGAGCTTCGGCGTACGTGCTGGGGAAGAGCGGGTTGGGGATAGTGTATAAGGTGGTGCTGGCGAGCGGAGCTCCGGTGGCGGTGCGGCGGTTGGGGGAGGGCGGAGAGCAGCGGTACAAGGAGTTCGCGGCGGAGATGCAGGCGATTGGGAGGGTGAAGCACCCTAATGTGGTGAGGCTCAGGGCTTATTATTGGGCTGCCGATGAGAAGCTCCTCATCAGTGATTTTGTCTCCAATGGTAACTTGGCGTTTGCTCTTAGAGGTGTGTGCCTTCTTTCATTGTTTCTCGTATTTTTTTTTTGGTTCTTTGAGATTACTCATTCATAATGAAAATTTTAAACATTTGAAATTTTGAACAAAATAAACTTAGGAGTTAAAGAGCATATCCCAATTACAATCAAATATGAATTTTGCCATGCTCGCCTATCCCGTATTGTATACGTTTAACGGATAAATATTTTAAAATTATTTCGTAACGAATATATATCCCGAACTAACAATTTGTAACAACACCCCATTACATCTATTTGTTTTATCCATTTTTAGGATTAGATTTAGGGTTGGATTTAGAGTTCGATTTAGGGTTGGAGTTGGTTTTAGGATTGTAACACTACGGATAGTTTCGGAATTTATGAAAAAATGAATGGTAAATAGACGTGAAAAATGGATGGAATGGGGGATGTTGTTACAACTGTTAGTTTGGGATATGTATACGTTATTTGGGGTAGATATTCGTTAAATGTGTATAGTTCGGGGTAGATGAATGTAATAAACCCATAATCTATTGAATTGCCCGCTCAAAGGATTTGTCGTGCTCGGCTAAATAATGCGAAGAAAGAAAGGATTCACCGTGCTTGACGAAATATTTTGGTATTAGCGAAATAGTTCGGGTCCTACGCGAAATATGCGTCCGATGAAATAGTCGGGGCGAAGAATTCATAGTGCCCGATAGAATAACTGTGGAGAAGGGTTCATCATGCTCGAGGAAATAGTCTAGGCGATGTCTTCATCGCGTACAACGAAATAGTTTGAGTGAACGATTCATCGCCCTCGACAATCTTTCGGAGCCTAACGATTGGTTCACAGCGCTCGACGAAATAGCCAGAACTAAAGATTGCGCCCGAAGAAATAATCTGGGCGATTGACTCATTCCACCGAAGAAATAGTCCGGGTGGCAAACTCATCGTGCTTGAAGAAATAGTCTTAGCGATGTAATCATTGTGTCTGACGAAATAGTTCGGGGAAAGGATTCATCGCACCGGACGATCTTTAAGAGCCAACTATAGTTTCACCATACTAAGAGCATTCACAATGCTGGGCGGGTAGCTGTTGGCGGTGAGCAATCGACGGTGGGGGCAGGCAGGGAGCTCGTTGGCGATGAGGACCAACGGTGAGCTCACCACCTCTTCCTAACGCCAGCGGTGAGCAGAATTGTGAAGAAAAGGCACTTATCATCAATTATTTATCACGTAGAATTGTAGGGTAATGACTATTGGAACTGATATTGAAGCTCAAAAATTATATTTTAATCATTCCGTCAGCACCTCCCGCCGCCAGCTGTCGGGATGGGTTGCGGATGCTCTAATCCCCTCAAATTCACTCATATGTAATGAGTACAAAATCACTATTCATTTGAACTATTGATATTTTAGTGGGTGATACTAGGATTTAAACTTGGAGAGTCGAAATACCTAAAAGTTGCTATATGTCACAGTTGATGCTAGTGACATGTGGCCGAACTTCACAAAGCCAAACGGAAAGATGGGTTCGGATTTTTTAGGTCCTTTAATTAATACTTGGCCTGATGAAGCATGTGGGAGTAGTGTTGTTGTCTACATGGTTTCCGGCTTTGCTAATGGGTGGTTGAACCACTCTTGTGCGGTGAGGAAGAATCCAAACAGAAGATACACACACCTCATGAAAGAGCCGTTTGAGAAATTCGAGGTGCACTTAAGCTATCCATAGTGGCATCGATTCCTGAGATCAAATCTGTGGGTCTAAATCAGATCGATTTCGATAGATTTTACAATAATGTGTCGGATTTGGAAAATCGAATCTGACCAAAATCAGACGTGTAAGGAGCAGATTCGTTGAGGGAGGAAATGGAATCGTGAGGGAAGAGAGAAGAGTGAATTAGAGAAGAGAAAAGACTGTCGATTAATATGTAGACTCGGAAGACGTCGATTCGTCAAGAGAGAGAAAATCAGAGCCGAAACGTCAACAATTCCATTTTTTCGTCACTTTCGATGATTCTCTCAACCCTCACTATAGAAGGTCTTAGTCACTTGTATTACATTTCTTATCGCTTCGCATACAAAGTTCTGTATGATATGAATCTTTTCGATCCCACTTGCACATTCCAACGTTGGAGATGGTTAGTCTAGACGAACTTTCCCTTATTATTGATTGATTCGACCGGTCTCCTATATTGGTACTAGCACAATTGCGTGAGCGAATAGGGGGAAAGCCACATTTCATGTGGCTAGTGGCCACAAGGTGCACTATTTGAGTGCATAAGAGCAACTACAGTGAGGTTTAATTAGGAGGTCGAGTCGACGAAAACGTAGAGATTTTGGATGAAGTGGTTTTTTTCCCTCATTGGTTGAGTCGTTAATACCGTCGACGTCGAAAAGGGACCGATTTGTTCTCTTCAACCTCACCCTTGGAGACACATAGTGATTCTTCTTTGTTCCTTGCAGAATCCATTTTGCATGTTTGCTTATAGAATCCTCACCCACTATAAAGATTTACAGAATCAACCCTATGTTTTTTTCAAAAGACATTACAGAGTTTGACATCCCATTACGGATGCTCTAAAGTGTATTAAGTAGGATATTTTATGCTCTAAAGTGTATTAAGTAGGATATTTCGCCCCAAACCTGTTTTTGTCCGATTCACCCCGTGATCCGACCAATGTTGGTGATGCTCGTAAAGGAAAGTAGGAATCTTTACCATGTGTGTTTTGGGATCTCGGTTTAAAGTCTAAACAGCACTGGTTAGGGTACATTTTTAAGGTTAGTTAGGTACCAGAAATTGCTCGTGGGATGTGATACAAAGCTCCACTCGGTGGAAGCTGGTAGAGGAAGGGGAAGAGTGGTAGATGGGAATTAAAGTGCAAAAATGCAATGATGATGTGATTTGAACATTTTTTGGGTAGCAATCGCAGTATGGCACACACTATCGTGGGTCATGTTAGGTGAACATTTCCTTAATAAATGTGTAGTCTCATTCCCATCTATGCTCGTTTTTTATTAGAGCACATGCAACCGATCGTTTGTCACGAATCCCATCACGATATGTGACTCATGAATTGAATTGTGTAGAAGTAAAAAGCGTGCGACTTATGATTTGCGATTTATTAAAACGTGAGTCGCGAATCGCAAGTTACAACTATAGTTCGATGATTCGCAAGTCGTGAGTCGCGGACAGCCAACCAAAACACGTTATATAAACTTTAAAATTTGATTTTGTGCAAACGGTATCTAAAATTTATAATTTTGTAGTCATTAGGTTCATATTGATCTAAATTACCTATTTAATGTCTTTGATCACACAAAAAAACATTGATTTACACTTCAAATCGAGAATACGAACAAAAACCCAACATCTCTACAAATCATGATTCTCGTACATGATTTTTACACTGTGGTTCACAGCTCAATTTAGGGGATCACATCTCAATTCATCCCAGTCACCACATGATCCTCACATCATGATCTTTATATGTGATCCGACCCATTGGATATACTCTTAGCATCGGATCATAACAAAGCTTGGATCTGAGATTTGCCTGTGATGTGCCTAAAAATGACCTTGTAACGCATCTCTGATGCTCGGTCCATTTGGGTTCAAACTCTGATGATCATGACTTGTCAAAGCTAGAACCTTCATTTATTGAGTTGTTAATGTTGACTTTGACTGGTTGTTAGAGTCTTAATGGACTATTATTTTAGACGAATTCGCCTGATTTGTTCAATGTCTCATAACAATGAGGGTGAATAGTCCTTATGAATCCAACAAATAACCATATGTCACGTGGTAAGTGGCTACAAAATAGGTGAATCGAGAACACATGCGAGCTATGTTAGTTCATCTACTCATGTTAGTTCCTAGTGAAGGAATAAACTTTTGAGACACGAGGTTTGGATGTATTGAGTGCGTGAAATTCTACGTGTGGACTTTGTAACTCAAGCCCGAAATAAGACGATATTGATCAAGGAGTGTAAGTGAGAGACCAACCAAACTTTAATATCATGTTAAAACAAGATTCGTCGTAATGTTTGAGGTGATAGGTAGAAGCCAAGAATTCAAATGAAACTGATATTCACTTTGATTTAAGTCTTCTATCAATATTATTTCTCCCTCTTGAAACTCTTAATTCTATATTTTGATAATTTGTTTGATACACGATTCGAATTTTCTAACGTACAGGCAGAAACGGCCAGCCACCGTCTCCCCTCTCGTGGCCGACGAGGCTAAAGATCGCCAAGGGGACCGCCCGGGGCCTAGCCTACCTCCACGAGTGCAGCCCGAGAAAATTCGTCCACGGAGACATCAAGCCCTCCAACATCCTCCTAGACAACGAGTACCAACCCTACATCTCCGATTTCGGCCTAACTCGTCTCATCACCATCACCGGCAACAACCCCTCCTCCTCGGGCGGCTTCATCGGAGGAGCCTTCCCCTACCTGAATCCCTCCCAGCCGGAGCCAACGAGCAGCTACAAATCGCCGGAGGCCAGGGTCTCCGGCGGCAAGCCGACCCAGAAATGGGACGTGTACTCGTTCGGGGTCGTCCTCCTGGAGCTGCTCACCGGAAAGTCGCCGGAGTTTTCTCCGTCAGGGGAAGTTCCCGACCTGGTGAGGTGGGTGAGGAAGGGGTTTGAGGAGGAGCTGCCGATGTCGGAGATGGTGGATCCTGTGCTGTTGCGTGAGGTGCAAGTTAAGAAGGAGGTTGTTGCTGCTTTCCACGTGGCTGTCGCGTGCACCGAGGGAGATCCTGAGGCGAGACCGAGGATGAAGAGTGTGTCTGAGAATCTGGATAAGATAAAATCGTGATTTTGTTCTGGTGACTGAAATGGGTTAGTT
This sequence comes from Erodium maritimum, assembly GCA_963921825.1. Lineage (NCBI taxonomy): Eukaryota > Viridiplantae > Streptophyta > Magnoliopsida > Geraniales > Geraniaceae > Erodium > Erodium maritimum. The sequence goes on along the minus strand of OY997594.1, from coordinate 1,360,346 downwards.
TATAGATTGGTGACTTGAGTTTGAGTCATGAATAATTTTTGTAAAGGAGGGAAGTAATTGTTTTGAATCTTTGCCGTATTATAAATTCGTTATAGTTTTATGTTTCTCGGGAATGTATCTTTCCTTTATAACGTGTGAGATATGAGTAAGATTAAATTATAGTTTTATATTGTATTTAAATTTTAAAAAATGTTCATATCATGTTTGTTAAATGCTTAATGAACAGAGTTGTCCATATTTCTCTGATACACGCCAAACGTTAAAAGCTAAGACTTTAACAAGGTATCTGTTAGGATTGATAGCTCTCAACCCTAGTCGTCGTAGTCACTGCTATAGAATCGTTATTGTACACGCCTTCAACCACTAAGAGATCAATTGTGAGTCTCCTTTTCTCTTTACTCTTGGTAGTGCTCTTTTACGTGGATCAATAGTTCAGCGGTGTTGTATTGGAAGGATGGCGTATCAGCGACAGACTGCGACTCCATGTTGCGGTGATGTTCTCCTCTACGCATCCACAATCCAACGTTGATGTATCGGAAGGATAGTGCAGCGGCGACGATCTGCAACTCCATGTTATGGTGATGCTCGCATTTTCTGTGCTAGCCTCCCACGTCTCGACCGGGGACACGACCGACGATATAACCTCCCACGTCTTGAGCGGAGACGCGTGCAGGGACGCTCCATCGTCATCCGTTGGATCAGGACCTTGACACCTTTGATCGGAATCAGGGAGACTGGACTCAATAGTTGAACCTGTCGGCAACAACTGATGTAAACTCGACACCCCAACCCCACCCCACATGTTGGGTCGGGACCCTAACACCCCTGCTTGTGTTCATGAGCTTTTCTTAGGTGTTCTCCCTGGATGCCTGATTTTTCCTCAACTACTTCTAGACGGTCTCCGCAAAGAGATCAATATGTTTAGTTGACATTATGAGTATTTTTAGGTCGAGACAATTTTTTTTTATGTCTCGACCTTTTGTGTATTATCAGTATTGTTTCTTTGTTATTCATTAGTATTATTAATAAAATTACGATTACATGAACAAAAAAAATCAGAATGAATTGATAATAACTCGAAACCAAAATCTCATAAATCATATTATGTCACACTCTTCTTGATCCGATAAAAATGGGTCAGCGCGTGGCTTCAAGCGCAAAAACCGGTATTTGCATCGGACCCGCGGAAAATGGGCCAACCACAAATATGGTGTGTTGATACGATATACAGTTACAATACTCATCAAGCTCGTTCTAGAAAACTCCCAATCCCGATCAAAAACCACAACCAATTCCCAAATCTCGATCCCAATCTATCCCCGATGAAAAGAGTAGAGTACGAGCGCTTGTTCCGACACTTCGACGGCGACGGCGACGGGAAGATCTCGCCGGAGGAGCTCTGCCGGTGCATAAACTCGATCGGCGGCGAGATGGCGGTGGAGGAGGCGGAGACGGTGGTGGAGTCGCTGGACCTTGACGGAGACGGAATGCTGGGGCTGAACGATTTCATAGCGCTGATGGAGAGCGAGCAGGGCGAGGAAGGCAAGGCCAGAGATCTCAGGGACGCCTTCGAGCTCTACCTGTTCGAGACCGACGACGGCGACGAGTTCATCACCGCCAAGAGCTTGAAGAGGATGCTGAGTCGACTCGGCGAGTCGAAGACGATCGAGGAGTGTAGGTTCATGATCAAGCAGTTTGATCTGGATGGGGATGGACGGCTGAATTTTGAGGAGTTCAAAGCCATGATGAAGTGATTAAAGGAGTTTGTAATTATATATTGATTTGAATAATTTCGTGTGTTTATATTAATAAAACGTTGATTTTTAGTTCATATTGAGTTTAATCATCTTGATTTTCACTGTGAAAGCGTAATGCACTTCGGATCTAAGTGCCAGGCTCTGGTTCTGGTAAGTCCTCACTGACTCTTCTTCGACTGTCTCTTGCTGCTCAATTGAGTTCAACAATTGTTGATTTCGTGATGAATCTATGAATCTTCTGTTTGGTTCGCGGGAAAACTCAGGAAATTCATATGAAGGCTAATTGGTGAGAACTCCTAATGTAATGCATTCACCATCTTTCTCCACAACTAGGTCTTACAGATTGGGACAAAAGCTAGTTTTGTACATTTCGTTTCTTCATGTTGGGTCAATTTTGCATTTGTATGTGAACCATAACCTATACCTAACATCTGCGAATTTTGTGCATTTTCAGTAGATTGTGAGGAAGGTGAAGCTGCATCAGTTTTGGGAGAATGCAACCATGGTAATGAAGTATCTTAGTTTCTAATTTTCTATATATATATATATATGAAATATTTTCATCAATTAAAATGAAGTGTAAAACCAATATTGAATTGGGTTTGTGTTGGATTTTCAGTGAGCATTCTTCAATCCTAGTTCATTTGTGCCTGAATTTGTGTAAAGATTCACTTTGCGGGCGATCCTTGAATGGAGACCTTGGTATATATGTTCTCTCTATCACTTCAATTTTTAAAGTTGGTTTGTGGTGTATAATTGGTAGACCTGCTCTCTAAACTTGCATTGATGCTAAGGGTTTCTGTGGAGCATCTTTAAACTGATGAACAAGAATGTTGTTTCAGAACTCTTTTTGAAAACCCATTTAGGAATTCGTCTTGCAGGCTAGTCTGAAAAATTTGTTCTGTTGCTCGATCAATAGATTATTGGTTTGAGACCGTTTTTCATCAATTAAAATGAAGTTTAAATTCAGTATTGATTTGGGTATGTGTTGGATTTTCAGTGAGCATTCTTCAATCTGAGTTCATTTGTGTGAAGATGCACTTTCCAGCAATCCTTGAATGGAGACCTTGGTATGTTCTCTCTATCTCTTCGATTTCAGGGTTGGTTTGTGCCTTTGGGGTGTATAATTGGTAGACATACTGTCTTCAATTTCATTTGCATTGATGCTAAGACCACCCACAATGGAGTCGGTAGAGTCCGTCGAATCGATAGGTTAAATCAGGGTCGGAATATAATCTCTACAATAGAGATAGGATCCGTTGAGTCGAATCCGACCAAATTCAAGACGAAGAATGGCTAAGGGAGGAGAGAGAATCGGAAAGAAGAGAGATAGAGAAAAGGAGAGGGAGAGTTATCGCAGAATCAACGTCGATGAATATGCAAACTCGGAGGACGTCGAATCACAAAAAGAGAGAAAAGTCAACAAAACCGTTTTTTCGTCAATTTTGACTATTCTTTCAACCTCTACTGTGGGTAGTCTAAGGGTTTCAAAAACTGGATCTCTGTGGAGCATCTTTAAACTGATGAACAAGAGTGTTGTTTCAGAACTCTTTTCGAAAACCCATTTAGGAATTCATCTGTCAGGCTAATCTGATGGAAAAAATCGTTTTTTTTTTGCACAATCAATAGATCATTGGTTTGAGGCCGTTTTATTAGATGATCAACTAAATTTAAAGCTTAAGCTTATACTTTAATGCCTAATTGTAGTTATATTCTAAAAGTTATGACTTATGATGTATAAATAAGCATCATGGGGCAAAACTTACATAAATCCAGCTTGAATTTCATCTTCTGATTGAATTAAGTGATTTAATAGCAATTGATCCAATCTCATTAGAAATTCTGCTAGTGGTCTGTAGAAATATAAGACTGATTCAAACATGTTAGAGAGAAAGGAAACACTACCAAATGTATGTACTGGATGCAGAAAAAACAACTTGTGATTAAAAGTTAACTTGTTTCTCAAGCAGAGGTTAGAGCACCAGGGGGCTTCAAGTGAGTTGGAATACACGCGATGACATAGATCGTGATCTTGCTCTTGAACTTCCTCAGGATCAACACCTTCTCTTCTCCCCAGTGAAACACAGACAGTAATATCCTCTTCATGGGTTTCTTCTCTGTTGTCGTCATTGTCGTCTCTTCTTTATCTTCTTCTTCTTTCCAGTGAAGCGGGTAGCTCCTCAGGAACACCCTTCTCGTGGTGTAGTCTTCGTCGCGAAAGCTCTTCGCTCTCATCATAGTTGCTCCTTTGTGTTTTCGATCCATTGTTGGGGAGGAAGGTGTGGATTGGCAGAGAAAGTTGGTGTATATATTTAGGCAGAGTATGACAGACATATTAGGAATGAGGAGGACACGGCTTAAGGTTTTAAAAACTTGTGCTTAACTCTTGTGTTTGGCTTTCTATGTATTCCATCTCCCATATATTAAGTTGTTAAATTTGGGTATTTCAGATCTTAAATCTATTTGGGATATTATGTTTGTTAAATTTGAGCTATTAGACCAATGTTAATTCGAGTTTAATGTTTGTTAAATATAGGTTAATAGACCTCATTTCTTCTTCTCGGGGGTAAAGATGGTGAGGCCTCGCCACTGGCCTTGGGAAGCCCTGGCTGATCAGGGCGGGGTCAATCCGATTGGAGTTTGGGAACCGACCAACTGGCATATTCATCCTCCCATTGGTAATACTCACAGCGTGGGCCGTCAGAGGCGATCATGCATGCCTTCCCTGATTGGATGGGACATGGACCACGATTGTTTGCAGAATCGGGGATCCCCGAGGCAAGGGAGATCGGTCATCAAGAAAATCCATGCCTCCGATGTTGCACTGGGACACACATCAATATTGTCAAGAGCGGCCACCCGACCGAGGACAATGAAGGTCGGTTCATCAATGGGGATATGTGGTGGACGCCCCATCGACATTGCACCAATGCTGTCAGGGCATCGTCGGGACATCCGAGGACGTGATCTCCTCTCCGGAATCGTATCCAGGTTGATTTCAAGCAGGTCTCGAGGTACCCGACCTTTTTTGATGGCAGGACAAGGCTTTTCCCCTACCAACGAGGGGTCATTAATGACCCCTCTAGGCCGAAGACGACTTCGACCTTTTTTCCCAGGCTGGGTGGGGGGGGGGTGGTGGGTGGGTGGGTGGGTTGCATACGTTTTTGATCTGAACCGCGACGATCACAGCTAATACTTTGTCTCGTCTTATTCGTATTTGCACTTGGATTGAGGTTGTTTTTGTTTACACGTTCAATCAATAAAACACCTACATACTAAAAAAAGTATTATGCTCTAAATAATCTACCTAAGGAGCAAATACGTAAAGCTTACGTATGATATGCTTATCGTTTTTGCCTAACGAGAACCAATGCCAATAGTTTCAAATGTTTGTGATCTACGAAGATAGCAAGCTTTATAATATTTTTAACCTTAAATTGCATATATAAGACAAGTTGATAAACAGTTTTGTTTTAGCCGGCCGGAGGATCTGGAGCTGTTGCATCATCCATCAGGTAACTTACAATTTCAAAGTTTGAACCTAGGAAAATGCACACTACACTAAAGACAGTACAAGACGTTGAGAACGATGAAAATTGATGATAGTGATTTGGTAGAGCAGCGAGAATTGTCCATAGCTTTGTGCTGAAATATTTGTAAATGATTGATTTTGGTGCATCCACATGACTCAGTCAACTTCTATTGTACAACAACAGTAATGTTGTTGGGGGCATCTACAGTCGGCGGCTTTTTGAATTGATGGTTTTTATTTATAGAATCGTTCTTTCCTCTCTTTTTTGTCGGCATGGGATCGGGAGTCTACAAAAGTGCGGATGGTAAGGGGAGAGCTTGTAAAGAGATGACAATTAACATACAAATGCCGATGGAATTGTTGTTAACACTAAGAGAGACAACGTTTTGAGGGTTTATCGTCGTTGATGCTCTTAGAGCACCCACAGTCGTGGACGATAAGCTGCTGGCGAGGAGAAGTCGTCGGCGAGGAACTGGCGGGGAGCAGGCGAGGAGGTCGCTGGCGAGGTCTGCTGGCTACGTGCTTCTCGCTGGCAGCTCACGCCGGCGAGATGAGATGAGGATCTTAAAAAATAATATTTGTCCAATTAAAAATGCTTGGTTTCAATGCTATTTGTTTTGAAAATTAAACCCCACCTATATTATCCAACAAATATCTGTACGTCCAATCGAATAACCTTGATCGTCGATCACCATAACTACAACATTTATGATAAACCTAACCTAAAACTTTATATGTAAAACCCAGTTGGTTAAAAAGGGTTTTAAAGTGCAAACCGGTACTTAGAGGGTTGTTTTTGTATCGAGTTTGTTTTTTTTTTTTTTTTTTAAAAAAGGGGGGTTTCAGGCTTGGGCCTGATCGGACTCGGTTTTGGGCCGAGCCAGACCAGGCCCGTTACCCACGCGCACCAGGACCGGCCCAAGGCCCGTCTACCCCGAAACCCTACCCTTAAAACCCGTCCCTCGCCGCTTCAGCCTCATTTCCGCGCACCACTCCCGAGGCGAGACCTCGTCTCCCTCTCCCGACGACCCAAAAACCCGCCGCCGCCGTTCCCACTCTCCTTCCCCGGCCACCGTCCCTTCTTCTTCTCCGACCTCGCACCCGCCGTCCTCTTCTTCTTCGCCGTCTTCTTCTACCCGTCGTACCAGAAACCCAGAAGCCCCACTCGTCCTCCTCCCCCTCGATTCGAGACCGCCGCCGGCGAGACGAACGCCATCGTGCCGATTCAGGCAAGGCTTCAACGGTGAGTCGCCCCTCACCGCTCCGTCCCTTTTTCCCCTTCCTTCTCGCTTCGATTCGAAGAGCTTCGGGCTCCTTTGGGGTCAGCGAGGGTCGGGAGCGTCGTCGGAACTCTCCGAGCTCCAGATCTACGATTCGCGTCGCCGGCGAGCCTTTTGGCCGTCAGATCTGGCCGGGAAAGTTCCGACCTCGCCCCAACCATCGTCCCCGTCGAGTCCCGAACCTCTGGCAACCCAACCGTCGCCGAGAACCCGCTGTCGAAACCCCTTCACCACCGCCGCCGGAGTCGCCGGAAACCTGACCTCAGCCAACGCCACCGTCAGCAGACCAGACAAGGACGAGACCTTGGGCTCGGGCTCGGAGCTCAGCTGGGCCTTGGCCTGGACAGGATTTGGGCCTTGGGTTCGAATCTGGCCTGGGCCATGGCCCGGACTGACTCTGATCTTCGGGTCCGGACTCGGGCCTAACTCCGGGACTGGATCGGATACGGACCGTTTGGGACTAAATTGTTAATTAAATTTAAAATTGATTTAAAACGACACTTGAGACTAAGTCGGTTTTTATCAGATTAAACGGTTTAATCCACGGAAATGAAAACCTGTTAATTTAAAGAACTGGGTAGTCAGACCCGATCTGATTCTGGATCGCTTGTGTGTAAACCCAGATTCGTAGCTGGGACTCCGCCGAGGTGACGAGGCGAGCCGGACAGCTGTTGATAGGAGTATTTGTTCGTAGGAAGACCGCAAGGTAGGGAAAACTTTAATTACTTACTTACCGCTTAGAATGCATGATCAGGATAATAAAATCGGAAACGTCTTACATTTGCCTATAGGATGCGAATAACTAGATTAACCGTTTTTCAATTACTAATAATCGGATGAGTCTAGTATGCATGTTAGGACGATGATAATTAGTGAAGTGTGCTTTCAATACTTGGGAAATCGATTGACTGGTAGAGAGGCTGTGAAGAGCTCTCGGATTAGTTGTGTGTTAGGTTCGCATGCTTGGTTGCTAATTGCTCGGTTAACCTAAGAGTCTAATGAAACTAGAGTAGCTCGTACGATTGAATGCTAAATAATTGTTCATTCGTTGATTGATTTGTTGAGTACCACTTAATTGATTGAGTATTTATGTTAATATAATTTTTGATTGAACGGATGATCGAGTATGACTGGTTGTGCCACGGGGCACAATCAGGTGATCGATGTACCGCTGGTTCGTGACAGGTAAGTATACGGTAAGTTTGGAGTGTTTTGGATGTCTTGATTATGATGGGAGTGTGATCTGTTGAGCGTTGACTGGTGACCCATTTATACTGGTTCTTATATTCTTGAATGCATGCTCGTTTATTGGTTTGTCTGTTGGTTTGCTTGATTCAGTACTACACCGGGGGGGGGGGGGGGGGGGGGGGGTAATCCGGTGCCGTTGAGGTGGTTGGAGTTGGACAGTTACAGTGAGTTAGTGACCGCGTTTTAGAGTGTGAGAGTAGTGGTTATGGGACCCTGCGGGGCGTTGATTATTGGGCCTGCGGGCAATTGGTTATGGGACCCTGCGGGGCATGGATCATTGGGCCTGCGGGCAACTGGACATTTTACCCTGCGGGGAAAGGATTACTTATAGTTTCATCCCGAGGAACTGTATCCCAGTGGGTGCACTACTTGGTCCCCTATGACATGGTCCTTAGGTGGCAGTTCCGAACTAGTCGGTGCCCCGGTGCATGTACCTCCTATGGACCGAGGGAAAATCTGATGTGATGTGGATACTCTGGTGGATCGGGTTATGGGAACCGAGGTGATCCCAGAATCTATTCATGGATCAGAGGCTTGAGAAAGCAAATGATTGGCAAGATACTAATATTTCCCAGTTTATTATTATTCGTCCTTTAAATTATTCATTATGAATTTATTTATGTCACTGTTGTTTGGATCCTCTACGTTGTTGCAATTATTTCTTATTCTTATCACTTCCTTATATGTTCTCTCTTCCTGTCGTTCGGGTTACATTTGTAGACAATTCATCTTTAACTTAAGGTTTTCCCTACTGAGCGTCAGCTCACCCCCCTTGGTTTCTAACTGTTTTACAGGAGTACCGGATGTCTAGAGAGGCCGAGGCTAGGGGGCTTTGGGACTCTTCGGGTTACCATTAGAATTGTGTTGGTTCCTTATGTGGATATACTTTTGACTATTTATGATGAGCTGCGACTCACGTTGTTTTAACCTACCTACCGATATGTCGTTTTGACGGAGTTTATCGAGATGTTGGAACCTTTACTTATCTTTTATGATGCTTAATTATTTCAACTCAGGTCACGTCTCGAGTCCGGTCAACGCCGGATTTGGGGCGTGACATTATATAAACCCACCCTCACAAACTAAAAACGCACACACTCTCTACTTTTCATCCTTCTCATACACTATCGTCCCGACACTCATCCTTCTTTGTCCATCATCATGGAATTCGATCCTGAGGACATGGAACTCGATTCTATGTTGAATGACATGCTCGACGATTGTCTGTCAACCGATGAGATGTTGGACGACGCTTTGGTGGATTTTCCACCAAAGAAGCGCACATACATTCGACGTGACCGAGAAGCCGCAAACGAACGGTTAATGAATGACTACTTCAACACCAACCCTGTGTACACCGAGGTACAGTTTCGGCGTCGGTTTAGAATGCCAAAGTCGGTGTTCCTCCGTATCGTTAATGCATTGGAGCAGCACGACGATTACTTCAAGGAAAGGTTTGATGCATTGGGTCAAGTTTCATTATCTCCTTATCAGAAATGTACTACCGCCATTAAGCAATTATGTTACGGTATTGCAGCTGATGCGTTGGACGAGTATGTGAAGATAGGGGAAACAACGACTTTGGAATGTTTGCGCACATTTTGTAGCACGCTGAATAAAGTCTTTGGTGGTACATACCGGCGGAAGCCTACACAAGCTGATATGGACCACATTTTGGCGGTTAATGAAGCGCGCGGATTCCCGGGCATGCTTGAAAGTGTTGACTGCATGCACTGGGAGTGGAAGAACTGCCCAAAGGCCCTTCGAGGAGCACATTCCCGAAGGGACCACGGTAATCGACCAACCGTTGTACTTGAGGCGGTTGCAACTCGTGACTTATGGATTTGGCACTCTTTCTTCGGCATGGCGGGGTCGAACAATGATTTGACGGTCCTGAACCATTCGAAGTTGTTCGCGGATGTTATCAACGGTTGGCAACCACCGGTTGCTTACACGATAAATGGTAACAACTACACGCTTCCTTATTATCTTGCTGACGGTATTTACCCTTCGTGGCCGGTGTTCGTAAAAACAATTCCATTACCGTCAACGCCGAAACAGAAGAAGTATGCTGAAGTCCAAGAAGCGTGCAGGAAGGATGTGGAACGAGCTTTCGGCGTACTACAAGCTCGGTTTCACATTATCAAACAACCGAGCCGGTTGTGGGCTCCCAAGTCAATCGGTTTGGTAATGAATGCGTGCATTATACTGCACAATATGATAGTTGAGGCTGAACGTCATACATACGACAGGTATCGTGAACAAACAGAAGAAGGTGGTCCACGTCATCCACCCATTGCACGAGGAGGCTTCGTCCCGACCAATGTCATACTTGGAAATACTCAGAAAATGCAAAATGAACGTATGCATTCCCGTTTGAGGGACAATCTTGTCGAACATCTCTGGAATAAATTTGGAGACGCATAGTTCATCCACCAGCGTCTTTTGTGATCGAGATGTTAGTTTTCATTATTATGTGTTCGTTTCCTTTATTCGGTGTTAGTTTCCTTGGTGTTAGTTTCTTTTTATCTATGTTCGTTGTATTTTTATCTTTTTATCTAAGTTATCAATATTTGTTGTTTTCCATTTAAAATCTATTTTTAAAAAATACATTAAAAAAAATTGTTTTTTATTCATCTCGTCGGCGCCTCCCCGCCAGCCCACTGCAGAACTCGCTGGCGGTGAGCCAGCGAGATGAATAAAAAACAATTCTTCATATCATCTCGCCGGCGCCATCTCGCCAGCAGCCGGCGAGATGACTGTGGATGCTCTTAGAACATTTCCAATGCTAGATAGTTGGTACTGACTGTTCGAATAAAAAATATTAACTTTTCCTATCACTCAGCACCATTAGCCAGCAACCTCTAATGATAGGTTGTTTGCGCCGACGGATGGTTGCTAAGTTCTTCACAATTTTTCAAACGCCGATGGTTCGCGCCGATAGTGAGCTTATCGCCAGTACGATGCGTTGCCAGCTGATGAGATTATTTAATTATTTTTTGGTCTTCTCTCTCTTACTTTTGTTCCATCAATCCTCATCAACAGTCTAGTATTGGAAATGCTCTTAGGACAATAATTACATTTTTCGGGTTTGTATCGTTATTCAAAACGTTTTTATGATGTTCATGTGTTAATCTTTGTTGTTCTACAAGGGCAGAGAGCATTATCGGAAAGTTATATCAAGTATTTCAACCATAGATAAAACGATCAAATTTATGTAATGGAAAGTATCATAGGAATAGCTCAAATTGGACTAATGAGACGAGCCAAAGTGATTATTATTTGAACATGGACACGTGTTAATCGGGAACTGGAGCCCACCGACCTTACCAAGACGAGTGTGGCTTCGCCTATGTCTTCCAATTAACCCCCCTCCGAAAGCAATTCGTCCTCATTACACTTCAATGAGTGTTTGAGTTCGAATGCAGTGGCAAAGCTACCAAAAAGTTTAAAAATGTTAAATAAAGGATCTTATGTTTTAGTTACAAGATATTTATATGTTTTTATGAATTTGTCACGTATCAATTACGTGTCTTATAAATTCGTTACAGATCAAATCAAATTCATTACAGATCGTTTACATATATTTATGAATTGATCACATATCATTTATATGTCTTCAATAATAAATATTAAGATAATTTGTTGTCTATAACTAATGGCTAAAGATAACTAAAAAAATAATAAATAGCTAAAGATATCCACCCATATGGGCCCTTAAGGTACCCATGATTTTGGGCCCATTTTGGTAGATTGTAGGCTCGTTGATATTTGAGGTGTGGTGGATTCTTTCACCGTATTTTGAAAGTTATTAAACGGATAGGAAAATTATGACATAATAAAAATCGACTAGGTGAATAGTCGGTTTCGAAAGTGGTCGGTTTCAGTCGGAATCCAATGGTGTGGGTTTGTTTGCCCATCCTTACTCGAAACCCCGATTATGTCAATGCCGTGGATATCAGTCGAGCTTCAGTAGATATGGGATCATGACCTCTCCAAAGTCATAGTTCGAGGTAACACTCAGTCCATTATCAGCCTACCTAAAGCCGGGACATCTTTCGTCTCCTTTCTGTGAGGGGTTATAGCCGATTGTCGCAATACTTTGTCTATTTTCAAAGGTATAACAATCGAATTCGTAAATGATCATCAAATCGAACATCTCATTGATTAGCCAGAGATTTCCCGTCTTGGCCCTATTGTTCGAGGTTGGGCCCAACTCTCCGATAGACTTTGACATATCTCAGTTTATTTTCCCGTGAAAAAAAACACACTGAGCGCGAGAAACAGAAAGGACTATAGAGTCCATATACTTCCTCATTTCGCGCGCCGTTCCATTTCATCACTGAGAGTTGAGTTCGGGAGAGAGATGACCGGAAGCGATGGGGTTCGCAGAGGCGCACGAAGCCGAGCCAAGTCTTCGGCTGGTTACGGCGAAGACGAGGTTGCTCCGAAGGCCAAATCCAACCTCAAAGCTCGCGGAGGCAGATCTCGAGATCACAACTCTCTTCGCATTTTCAATGTCGATCCCAAGGTTTTGCTAGGGCTCAGCGTTTTTTCCTTCTCGATCATCGTATTCCTCATTTATCATCTCGTCGATCCTGTTGAAGTAGTCCAGAGACCTAGGGTTGTTACGCCATTTCCTGCTCCTAAACTCATGGACCTTCCTCAGGTGATGAAACTGACCTAATTGACTGTGTTTTGACCTAATTTAGTGTATTAGTCAGTTGATTTTGTGTAGAATTGCGTTTGAATCTGTTTAGGCAAGCGATGATATTGTTGTTTCTGAGAATACGAGCTCGCATTTGCATTACTTGTGTGTTTATTTGTTTTCATTCGATTAACTTGAACATAATTGCTATTGAATATGTTTATACCTTCTCCAAGGGGTGAATGTACTTCTGCGAATTCTTGTATTCAGAAATTGAGCCTGCTACTGATGAATTTTGGAGTGTTTATTCATATTGTGCTACATGTAAATGTGAATATAAATGCTACCACATGATTAATTTTCGCAGAATTGTAGTTATGTATGTTTTGTTCAGATTTTGAGCTTGTGATTGCATTTGCATGACTATATTATTTGTTTTATTTGTTGTCTCTAAATGTGTGAGAACCATTGTTTTTGACTTGTTGAATTCATGTGAGGCAGTTCCAAGGAGAGCACAAAGAAGACTTGTACTGGGGAACCTATCGTCCTAATGTTTATCTAGGAATTCGTGCAAGGTTTGCCAATTTCTTTCGTTACTCCTAGATATAAATTTTTTCCATTATTGTGGTTTGAGTCTTTGAAGTGAAGAAGTGTGGATTGAACAGAACTGCTGTATACATTTGTTATCCTGAAAATTGAAATAAAGCAGGGCTTTAAGATTTAAGGTTAATGGTCTATCCATGCTTCGATTTAGCTTTATAAAATAACAACATTGTAGTGGTCATTAGCTTTTGTAATTGGCAGGACTCCACGATCTTTGATTGCTGGGTTGATGTGGATTGGTAAGAAGGATGGGCAATTTTCCATTCGACATGTATGCCAAGATGCCGATGGATTGAAGAGTTATGGTTGGACACATCATAACGGTCGTGATTTTGGGCATCAAGTGCTTGTTGATCAAGGCATGACCTTAGAAACAAGCTTCTTGAAGTCAAAAGGTGATGGGAGTGGCTATGGAGGAGATTGGGCTGTTCGGATTGATGTTCAAGGCACCAAGTAAACAGCCTTACCTTATATATCATTTTTCTTTCTCAATAACTTATAATGTTTTAACCATGGTAACTAGTGGGTTACACCTTGAAAATGGACAGTTTGAAAATATATTCCTAGATAAGAAATTAGATAGTGAACTCAATTAAAAAATTAGGAAAATTGCGGTTGTACATTATGGAAGATTTTGCCTTAGATCAGCTATACAAATATTCTATCTAAACATATTAATATGGTACCTGTCCCTATTTTTTTTGCTAACTACTTAATGTTTCCATATGCGCTGACTTTAGCTCAGAACTCCTGTATGCTACAGCTATATGTGCTGTTGACTTGACTATTTTTTTCTATATCCTTACTTATGCTGATGCTTGTTTAAAAATTTGGATAAAAACTAGGATTACATTTCTGTATGAGAATCCAATGGCTTATCATGGAACGACATAATCATTTGACCTACATATATCACAAAGGAAAATATTCAGTTTCACGGTTTAATTGATCAGGTGTTCATCCAGTAAGGACTGAGCAATAAATATTGTATGGGGTGTGTGTATATAGTCTCTAAGATAGCATTATCCCCTAAACTCATCTATAAGCTCTATGTTGATTTGAATTTTCATTGAAAATCATTTGGCTTTAAGAAATAATAATAATTTCTTCTATCCGCGTCGTATGTCTTTATCAAAATCAAATTTTATTAATGCCCAATCCTCCATATTTGAGTGATATTGATTACTGTTACCTATTCATTTGGACAAGGGAAAATGAAGAAATGTGGAGCAGTACTCATCTTTTTTTCTATTTGGCCGATGAAGATGGAAACACTCTAAATATAGGTAGAGATACCTTGGACATTCATGAGAATTCACTCCTGGCAACAGGTTCACGGATGGATGTTGGAGGCTGGCAATTACATTTGGCCGCAGAGGTAATAATAGTACAGCAGTGTCCTTGTAAAAGAACATAATACTTTGTAGATGGTCTTTTTATGTAAAACGCGTCAAGCTGTAGAAAGAGCTGGTGACCATATTTTGACTTTCTCAAGGAATTATTTTCTCCTGTTGTAGTTATGTGTTAAATTACTTGAAAACTATAGCTGAAGTCGGATAGAGAGAGAACTTCAGTGTGTTTAATGTGGAGCAGTACTCACCACATTATAGTAGAACTTCAGTGTGTAGCCTTCATTTAATAAATAGCACAACTTGTACATGGGATAGAGAGAGAAAGAGGTCTGTTCATTAACCCTATCTTGTAGATGTCACCATGACTTGTTTGCTTACATTTTCTTTAACCTGTTTTCCAGGATGACCTGGGGCTCCATTATTCTGGCTTCAGGACACATCATACTCACAATTTATCTGATCTCGTTGAGGAAACTCTTAGAACTCAAGTATGTTAGTTTCTGGCATATATCTTGTCTGTTAGTTGTCTCCATTTGGTAGTTGACATTGTTTTTCTCTATTGATGAAAGAAACCACCTATGAAAGTGGGTTTTTTGGCATGGACCCCTACCCATCTTTGTTCCAAGTTACCCAATAGGGGTAACTATCCCCTTCCCCTAATCCCCACCTGCCTCCAACAGGGGTTAGATTAAGTGTGAACTTTTAATTTCTCTTGTAGTTTGTGTCTTTATGTCTTTTTTTTGCTTGCATTCTGCTACTAGGCAATGAAGTATGGTAGACTGCAACTACCTGATACATCTGAAGAGTCCTCTAACATTTTAGTTTTTCAGGTAAGGTTTTATTTCTAAACCATCTTAATCAATCTTTGAAATTTTTGTTATATGTTATAAATTATAAAAGCTCATATGTCTCTTCCTTGGTTGTCTGCTCCCACACAGATTTCGGCTAAGATTCCTTTCAAAACAGATATTGCTTTTGTATCCGGAACTGAATCCAGAAGTGCAATAGAAGAACGTCTCAGCAGCCTTACAGGTTATTGCTCTTTTATTCATTCATTCTTTATAATGAGTTATGTCTGAAGAGTATATTTATATATACGAATCTTAGGTATCGAAAAGCAATAGATTCTAAAAAGAAATTCTTTTAAATAGAATAAATCGTCTAAAAACAAATATATTAGGTGAAGTTAAGATTCTACAAAGCTGATTAGTATGTAAAAGTTGGGTCTTAATTCAGTGTCTTATTGACAGCTGAAATTGATACATTTGTTTGGCATTTTCACAATGTTTACTTTGACACGGTGCATGGCTCTATTCTTGATCTGCCTGAGTTTGGTCTTGTATAAGGGTATTGGAAAAAAATGGATTTTCTGTACCAATAATTATATGCTCTGCTCTGTCATGGTAATGTATTTTCCCTATTACTTTACATACAAAAAACAGCACAAAAGCTTATCAAACATGTAATGTAGTTGTCTTTATAAAAATATCTCAAATTTGTACCATTAAAAAATTTGTGTTCTGTAAGATCATTTTTATTTATATCTTCTCTGTTACACCATCTCAACCTATTTTGTTGAACTGCGTGATCATAGGTTCCTCACTCACTGATCAGTTAAAAGAGAAACAAGGAGAATTTGACACAAAATTCGAGAAGTGCTTCAATCCTACAGACAAGGTATCTTCTACGTATATCAGAATGTGATGATGTGTCAGTAGGCATCAGACTCATTCCAGTCATCATTACCTGTTATTTTTCAGCAACTCTGCATACTGATGACATAAATCTTAGTTGTCTGGAAAAAGTATTTCTGATAGCCAGTGTTTTATTGTTTCAGCTTGAGCCTGAGTTCATGATTGTGGGCAAGGGTGCTATCAGTAACTTGTTGGGTGGCATAGGCTACTTCTATGGGCAGTCAAAAGTTTCATTACCAAAGGACTCTGAAGTAAGTTATTTGTGCTTTTTTGTGAATCTTTATGAAAACTAAAATTTGGCTCACTTCTGGACTCATTGCTTTATGGATATGATGTTTATGAACAAATAGTATTAAATGTAGTTTAAGAAATAACATTAGTGATCAAAAGTCAGGTGCCTGTAATCCAATCTACTATCACTTCAAAAAGGTGTTTTCTCCTATTGTCAGCTGTCTTCTTATTGGTTTAGATATCTGACGAAGTCATACAGTCTCCCTTTTCTCTTGCAGCTTAAAAGTCGAAGTAATTATATTTCTTATTGGCCAGCTGAGCTTTATACAGCTGTTCCAAGTCGACCTTTCTTCCCCAGGGGATTTCTTTGGGATGAAGGTTTTCATCAGCTACTTATCTGGTTAGTTGGCTATTATAAATATTTTGCATATGGCTAGTTAATGGTTATCAGTCTGCTGATCACTCAAATGCTGAGCAGGAGGTGGGATATCCACATTTCATTGGACATAATTGGGCATTGGTTGGATTTAATGAATATCGATGGATGGATTCCTCGTGAGCAAATTTTAGGCGCTGAAGCATTAAGGTACTAACTAGTATCTTTTTCAATTTGAAGAGGTTTTCAGATATTAACAGTGAAGTAATATGTGAAATCTATTCTGGTGTAATTACAGTAAGGTCCCTGATGAATTTGTTCTTCAGCATCCAACAAATGGAAACCCACCAACTTTGTTTTTGGTTTTACGTGGTATGTTTTCTTTGCTTGATTTTGCCGTAACATATGTGAAAAGTTCTCTTTCATCATGCATTTTACATTAGTTGATGGTGGTGGCCATAATTATGATGTTGAAGCCAATTATTTACTGCTGAGCTGCATATGGTAGCCTCCCTTAATTAGGTTGTGATCTGAGAAGCTTCCTAGGAGCATCATGTTTTCATGTAATTTGAGTCTGCATTTTCTGTTGTGCTCTCTACTCCGAATAAATTGCGTGAGCAATGAGTTAAAATCAATCCGTGAGAGTAGTTGCAAGTAGGTGTGTATGTATATATATCCACTTCTTTGTGATTAAGATTATGACAGGACGTGTTGCAACTAACTAACTCACTAAAGAAGGAGAAGGTAACTTCATGGGATACTTCATATAGTTTTGCTTCGTTATTTGTGTACATTAAGCTAACTATTCATAATGATGTTAGACCATGTAAACTTTATATTCTAGAATTTTAAGCCTTTGAAATAAGTTGATTAGCTTAGTGTTGGTTGAGGTAGTCCCATATCAAGTGGATAAGAAATTGGCTGTTTGTTAATTAATAATACGGGCCTATCTACTCATCGCTAATTGGTTTAGTTATATGCCTTAATACTTGGTCAATGATGCCATTGATCAATTGGTTTCAGTTTCATACTAATTTGGAAGAATCTGTTTATCTATCATCCATGAGAGTTTCGTATCATTGTCCTCTCTTGACATGTTCTGGAATTTTAGCTTATGTCTCCAATATAGTGCTGACCACTATGTTAGGTGCATGATCAATTCCTTGAGACCTTCTGCACCCAACAATGGCCAAATTTTGGAATGTAGAATTAGCGTCTTGTTTTGGGAATTTCAGGTGCAAAAAGGGATAAATCACTAATCAAAGGATTTACTAATTCTGTTTCTTGTACGAGAACATGAAAATGTATAAATCTTGAACAGAATATATACCCCTTAATCCGTGTGAAGGAAGATATTCCTACATGTAATAATTTGTTTTTTTTTCCTCCTGTTACTTTTTTTTTTTGAAATAAGCCATGAATCTTTCTTCTTTTCTCTCAAATGAATAGTTTGTATTTAGGAACACGCAAGTATTAGATCAAGTATGGCATTTTCCTTCATGTATATTGTATGGGTGGAAATTTACTTAATCCTGTAAACATAGTCTGAAATGTTGTGTTGCCTTTCCAGACCTTATTGGTGGTATAAAGAAAAATAAGTTCACAGTAACTGAAACCGATCACATCTCTTCTTTCCTCCAACGGGCTTTTGTTCGTGTTGAAGCTTGGTTCCAATGGTTTAACACTACTCAGTCAGGTATCTACTTTTTCATTTCTGTAAAACGTGATTTATATTTCATAAAATGATCTATTATATTAAAGAATATCAATACAGGGAAGGAGATGGGCAGCTACTATTGGCATGGAAGAGACAGCTCAGCAATTCGTGAAATAAATCCGAAGGTTTTTTAATATCATTACATGTCAATTTTTGTCCACTGGGTAGTGAAAATGAATGTTTAAGGCGATCAAGAAAGATCCATTGATATGCTGATATTTCTTTCTGGTTTCACCAGACACTCTCCTCTGGGTTGGATGATTACCCTCGCGCTTCACATCCAAGTGAAGATGAACGCCACTTGGATCTTAGATGTTGGATGCTTCTAGCAGCAGATTGCTTGCATTCGATCACAGGGCTCTTTGAGAAGGAAAACAGACCTGGGAAGGTGAAATGACGATGAAACATATCATATAAATTATTTAAGTTCTTCTCCAACTTAATACATTTTAAATGGAATTATGCAGGAGTATGGTGCAATGGCTGAGTTGCTTTCAGATTTTAAACTTCTTAATCAGGTTTGTTTTTCATGATCTTGTTATCCTCAAATTACACATTTTCCTCCTAATTAGTAGTGTATATATATATCAGCAAGTTTAGCAGTTCATTGGATTACTAGTTCCCGTTTCTCATCCATGCTTGATAGTTCACCAGATGCACTTAGATGGTGCCCGTGGAGCTTACTTTGATTATGGAAATCATACTGAAAAGGTATGTGCTCCTCTTACCCCCAGAAAAAGCTATCTTTATATCATGGTTCCAATGCAGTCAAAATGTAGCCATTAAAAATGATTTTTGTTAACTTTATTGTTGATAGTTATAATTGTTGTTATATGCACTCAAATCTTCGTAGTCAATCGAGCTTTTATTTGGACTGAAAATAATTCTAGCCTGTTTTTATATCGTCTATAAGTCGTGTATTGAGTACTCTCCATCCATCCCAAAAGAAGTGTCCCACTTCATTATTTGCAGAGGCTAAGAGTTCAATTTCGTGTATCCGTTTCAACAAGTTGGGACACTATTTTTGGAACGGAGGGAGTGATAAATAGTTGAGGGACAAGAATTTCTTCTCATGTAACAATGTTATGGACTTTAAAATTGCATGCTTAACATCCTAGAGTGTCCAGTTTATGTTAATTAATAAATAATGAGATTCTTTAGTCATTGTTAATTGGTTGCACTACTGAATTGTACATTAGTTTCACTTGGTGTTTTTACATTCATTAGTTTGACCTTGTAATGTGTAGTTTATAATTTGCTAATATTGAACATTGGTTATTTATTCATTCTAGGTTCGCCTGAGTTGGAAAGAAATGATAGTGGGAAATCAATATGTAACACGAGAGCTTGTCAGGGAAGTAATAGGAAAGCCAAAATTGAGACTAGTTCCTCATATTGGTTACGTGAGCCTTTTCCCTTTTATGTCGAAGATCATCCCGCCAGTAAGTTTCTTCGATGCCCAATCATGATCATACTACTTCTTTATGGTGCTTTCTTTCTTAATTTAGCGTCAAATGTAGTACAAAGCTGGTTCTTATCCTCTCCTTTTCTTACACAGGAATCATGGGTTCTGGAAAAGCAGCTCGACCTCATTTCAAACCGAAGCATTTTATGGACTGATTATGGTCTCCGCTCTCTTTCCAAAACCAGGTGCTGTCCATATCATCCATTTGCATTGACATTAATAATTTTCCATGGATGTGAATAATAAAGTGTCTGTCTTGTCTTGTTTTTGTCGTAGCTCCTTGTACATGGTACGAAACACACAGCATGACCCACCTTACTGGAGAGGACCAATTTGGATGAACATGAATTACATGATTCTCTCTTCTCTCCACCATTACTCTAAAGGTATGATACTCTCTCGGTGGTCAATCACCCCGCCCCTGTGATGTTGTTGCACCCGTTGTTTCCCTTGCAAAACAAAATGGTGCTGAGATGAAAACATGGTAACTTCTAGTCACGATATTTGCCAAAACTAACCTATCTATTGCGGTGAATTCGCCGTGGTGCAGAGGATGGGCCTTATAGGGAAAGAGCGAGGGCCATCTACAACGACTTGAGGGGGAATCTGATTAGGTAATGTTGTTTTAGAACTTAATGACTGCTTACTCATTTTTCTTAGCTCATAATCTAAAGTGTTTTGGTCGTGTATGCAGAAATGTGGTAGGAAACTACGAGAAGACTGGGTTTTTCTGGGAGCAGTATGATCAGAAGAGTGGCAAGGGTAAAGGTGCACGGGTGTTTACTGGGTGGACATCGCTGGTGCTGTTAATGATGGGTGAAGTTTATAGTTAGGATGATATGTCATCAATCCAAATGTATGCAATGCAGTTCATAGTTTTTCGGTTTTGGTGTTTGGTATCGTGATCCTCGTTTTGGTCTGTACGTAGGTCTTTGTGATGTTGTATTGCCTTTGCCTTGGTTAGAATAGTTTTATGTACTGGTCTTAGATAGTTATCCATAATTGGTGTAGAAGTTATGGATAACCATCTATCACACAGGGAGTTCTTGTGGAAATGGGTGAAGATCTAAGGCACTGAATGTTACTGTGATCCCGTAGTGGTCCATGTTAGGTTCCCCTGTTAATAGACCTCCTGAGGCCCATTGCCGGGCCTAGTTGGGCTAGTTACCTTAAAAGATGGGACTGCACAAAGCCGATGTGGTTGTAAGTGGGCCTACCCTAACCCGTAATCGTTGGCATGAGCCGCTAGGCCCAAACAAACTTCTTGATTCTATAAGGGCCCAATAGTCACTTATAGGCCTTTTCTAACCCATATATGTCTGGGTCTGCTGAGACCCAATACTGGCCAAAATGGGCCTCACAAGAGCGAACTACACTTTCCTAGCCTAATTGGCCCAATATGGACAATCACGTGCATCTTGGCCCATTTACAGTTTCGTATGGGCCTCCAAAAGCCCAATGTCGCTAGTTAAGGGCCTTCAAAGGCCCATTGTCATTAGTTATGGGCCTTCAAAGGCCTAAGAACGTCAGTAATGGGCCTTCAAAGGCCTAAGAACGTCAGTAATGGGCCTTCAAAGGCCTAATAATGTCAGTAATGGGCCTTCAAAGGCCCAACAAAGTCAGTTATGGACATCTAAAGGCCCAATAACGTCAATTATGTGCCTCCTAAGGCCCATCAACGCCGTTATAGGTCTCCAAAGGCCCAATAACCCCCGTTGTGGGCCTCCGAAAGCCTAACAACACCCGTTAAGGGCCTCCAAAAGCCCAATAATGTAAGTATGGGCCTTCAAAGGCCCAATAATCTCAGTTATGGGCCTACATTGGCCTACTAACTTCAGCTATGGGCCTCCAAAGGCCCAATAACGTCATTTGTGGGCCCGTCTCAGCACAATACGGTTCATACCAAATAGTTGTTGATGGGCCTTTCTTGGCCCAATAGGGTTAAGTATGGGCCACTCTCGGCCCGTTTCAGTTTAAATGGGCCTTGAAGGCCTAAAAACATTCGGCGTGGGCTTGGTTGGGCCAATAAGGTTCGTCATGGGCCTCTGGATGCCCATCAAGGTTCTTTATGGGCCTCAGTAAGCCTAATAGTTACCGATGGGCCTCTGAGGGCCCAATACGCTTCATGATGACAACTCATTGGTCAATATAGTCTAACATGGGCCTCTTCTAGACCACCGTAGTTTTTATGGGCCTAAACGAGCCCAATTGAGTTCTGTTTAATAATGGGCCTTTAGAAGCCCAATATGTTTAATAATGGGCCGTTAAAAGCCCAATACGTTTATATGACCTAATACATTTCGTAGTGAGCCACCCTATCGTGTAGCCATTTATGGGCTTCATGGGCCTATATAGCCTAACAGACCCGTTTCCTCAATCATGGGATTCCTTAACCTGCTACCCGTTAATGCTTTGCCTTACATCAAGGGCCGACGAACTACACTATTTCACACACTGCCTTCATATCGAGGGCTACATTACATATAGCACCTAATTGAATCATGACCGGACAAAAAAATCTTGTTCTGGGCCCACTACCAACCCAATAACGAAAAATGGCTTATGACAAGCATTGGATCCCAATTGAAATGCGAAAAGAAAAAAGAAATGCTTGTGGCTCTCTCGGTTCAGTTTAGATCGTCAGTCATGTCTGTATCCTCGGCCATGATGATCTCCATGTCCCTCACATCTCTCTTCAATACAGAGCCAAGCCTCGCGATGGCCTCGGTCTGCTGCTGCAATACCTGCCCATAAACAAAATCCATTCGTCAATCCACTAACATTCCTTTGATTATATCAACTCCATTACGCCGTCCTTGACTTGGTGCAAGGAGAAAAAAATGTTCAGCCACAACAAGCAGCATTCTACAGGGTTAATCAAAGCACGATTCTGAAGCGAAAAGAACGCGTTCTTTAAGAGAGAAGGGTATTCGATTCTCCAAAAGGGTTACTAAATTACAGTATCCATGTTCCTAAAATGTTTGATAACAACAAACAACATTCCATAGAGAAAAGAAAAGGGGTTAATCACCTTTAGTACCCCCTAAGTATTGGTATTTGGTAACACACCTTTAGTACCCCTTACGAATTGGTCTCAGATGATCAAAATGGCGTAACCAATACATAAGGGGTATTAAATGGTCTGTGAGCAATTCATAAACGGTACTAAATGAGATATGGCACGTCTAGAACTATCCCGGTTTCTACAAGGTATTGCAAAACAACATTCTATAGAGAAGAATGTGTTATTTAAGAGAAGAGGATACCCAATTCTTCCAAAAGGGTTACCCCGTTTTAGTATTCAGATTTATACAAGGATAGCAAGTCCTGTGAATCTTCTTTTCTTAATATACGGTTTCTAATAGCAACACTAGGCATTGGAATGTTCAGGGTCATTAGCATTGGCTGGTCATTTTATTTTGGTATTTTTGAATCATAATGGAAAAAAGGGAGTACAATTTCACATTAATAATTCTCTTGAATCATCTTTTCTTAATACACAGTTTCTAATAGCAACTCTAGGCATTAGAATGTTCAGGGTCATTAGCATCGGCTGGTCATGTGATTTTGGTATTTTTGAATCATAATGAGAAAAAGAGTAAGAGAGTACAGTTTCACATTAGTAATTCTCTTGTTTCCCTAAGTCACTATTATTTAATTTGCATGTTGTTATAGAAATAATAGTGCAGAAGTACCTCCTGCATGTCTGAAAGACTCTGTTCGTGTATCTTCGTTGACCCCGGAAGATAAACAGAACTGCCAGCACCAAAGCCATTAGCTTGAACACGAGTTACAGTGAGGAGGTTTTGAACCCTCCTAGAGAGTTCTGCCCCTGATCCTTTCAGCTGTACAAGTTGTATGGTCATCAATATATCATATCACAAGGCCCAAAAAAAAGCATAAAAGATATTGTAGGACAAAACAAATTACCTGTCTGGTTATAGCGGCTAACTTTTCTGCCAATTCAGCTTCTCCTTTCATTAAGGGCAACCGGCAACCCTTACCCTCCAAGGCCTCCACTATTCTATTTGCCTAATTCATGATACAACTCGAGTCAGATAGTTTTCGTTAATTGTATAATAGCAACTAAAGTACGATAAAGTATCTTGACAGCATACTAGTTTGCACCACAGATGATAAATTAATAATTGAAGTGTAAGTTTAGTGTTTTGAGTGCATTACAATAAAGTGAATAACATAATGGGAGGGTTAAACAAAACTGAATCGTATTCATGCTTCGTCACACTTAAATCCTCAAGAGATGTGGTACTTCTAAAGCCACACAGGACAAAAGTCGAAACATTGTAATATTTTTGCAGTTTAATACAGAACAAATATTCCTTACCCTCAAGAGGCGCCGTTGAAGACTCTGCTCTTTCTGTCTCATTCTTTGGATCCAAGGAAGTGTATCAGCTTGGAAATGCCTTTGAAGCTGTGAACAATACTCGTATCAAAAGCTTATTACAAATGTATGATGCCAGAAAGAGGAAAAAACAAGCATGTGGTTATGTACCATTTTCACATTGCTTTGTGTCATTCGCAATCTCTCAGCATCTGAAAGAATGACTTCATCTTGCAGCTGCATCAACCAAGAAATAAAAGATATCCGTTCAATAATTGCAGAATATCAAAAAGGGAAGTCTTAACAATCCATAAAATATAGAGCCTCCTAGTATAACTGATAAGGCTCC
The DNA here is from genome assembly GCA_963921825.1 of Erodium maritimum. Classification (NCBI taxonomy): domain Eukaryota; kingdom Viridiplantae; phylum Streptophyta; class Magnoliopsida; order Geraniales; family Geraniaceae; genus Erodium; species Erodium maritimum. The sequence continues at coordinate 1,335,752 of OY997594.1, read as the reverse complement.
ATGGTTTATTTTCCTTTATAGAGCAAAATGTGCCCAGCAGTGAGATAAAGCTTATTGTCAAACTTTCTAATTTCAGAAATAGATTTCATGTTATAGTCACTGAAGGTTGATAAATCTTAGGGTCCTAGGCACAAAGCAAGGAAGCCATACAAAGTTTAAAAGATAATAATAAAACTCTTAACACAAATCAAAAGCTAAAATGGACTATCTGGTTTTATGCCAATCAGATTTACTATGGAAGCTATCTTATCTTCCTATTAGGATGAGAGGGTTCGTGGAAAAGCATATAAATATGAAGGCACCTAGTTCTTCTTGACTTCTAAAAGTATTGCGATGGGTGTGTACTAAAGGAAAAGAGGTACCCCTTAAAAGGCAACAACAAAGAAACAGTGTCTAATTCTAGTTCTAGATTTTGTTTGTGATGAGTACTCAGGAGAAGGGGATACATGTTAGATATAAAGTTTTAATTGGAGAAATGTAGGAGCATCAATGGTGTAAGCAACTCGTAGAGAGTAACAGATATTTTCATATCATGACAAGATAGCATAAGGCTAAAAGTTCTACACCAATTTCTTTTTCGCCTGAGTAACTGATGAGCTCGCAAACCTTTTCAAGATATGGTCATCTGATGCATGTTTTTTGCAAAAAATATTGTTTTAGTTGGTCAGGTTAAATAATATAATAATGTTAAGCTAGGTTAGATGGAAAGTTAACCATTTTAGTTATCTTAGATATATAGTTTACAAGGCTGAAAGGTTGAAGGCGATTTAAGAAACAGTAATGCAAATTGCTAAAGTGGGGGAAGGATTAGGATGTTTTAGTGACAAAATAGTATCATAAGCAGAATAGCAAGTTTTGTGTATCAGATATACCACCAGCTATTTTGTATGATCTTTAGTCCAAGTTACTTACCCATGCTTGCAGTTCCTTATCACTAGAATGATCGAAAGAAATATGAAACCATTGGAGTAACAGTTTGGGAATCTTCAATTGAAGATAAAACGAAGGAAAATTGTCTTAAGGAGGTTTGAACATTGAAATGTGAGAATACAATTAGGATAAACTATAAGGACAGAGTAGGTCCAAGTTAACACGTGAAGTAGTCAGAATATAAAAAATGTAAATTCCATCACAAACGTCTTCAGCTTTCTAAATGAATTCACAAGTAGACATGCTAGTGTTCACCCACCAAATGTAGATAAATGCAATATCGTATTGTAACATGTTATATTTGAACCGCAAACAATCTCCTAGTAGTATTTTCTTTGTCACTGCCATAACATATTGTATGCACAAAACTATGCTATGAGATACATTACCTTCAGGCGCTCTGAAAGATCCTTAAAACCTTGAACAAGCTGTGGCCATAAGCGTTCGCGGTCAGTACTTTCCATTCCCTCTAGTTTCCCCATAGCCTCAGCCCACATAATCTGCAAATCAAAACTATTCTCAAAATTAGAAGAAAAAAGTCAACAAAATAGAAATCACATGCTTCAAAGTACCATAAAAGACTATAAGGGCATAATCAAAAACATTGACCGAATTGATAAACTCACATCTGATACTCCAGCAGGCTTCACTCTACATTGTGGATCAGTCACACTAAACAATAAATGCTGCAACATCAAAACAAGCTATCAACTCAGCAATTTAACTTGTGAAACCCTAATGCACTATTAATTAGGAAGCACAAGCAAATTTGGATTCAATTGTCTTCCCTTAGCTTCTTTGGAACTGAGAATCCACAGTAATGCAGCATCTAACTGAACACTAGCTATTTTTCCATTTCATTTCCGTTTTAATCCTCAATCTTTCTCGGAAACCAAACGCATTCGAAGAATTTAAACAGAGAAAGGGAAAGCTAAAATCAAACCTTAAAGGCGTACTTCGGGTTTCCAGGCTCGTCCTTATACGCTTCAACTATGGCCTGCGCGAAGAAAATTTGAAGAAACAAACGAAGAAGAAAGAACACAAATGAGAAAACAAGCACAATTAGGGTTGGGGATCCGAACGGAAAAACAAAACAGAGAAGAAATGGAACCTGAATGTCGCGATCGGCGAGTGAAAACGGAAGAGGCGCCACCGGAGCCATCTGAGTAGTCAATTGTGAATTTGGAAACGGAGTTGACTGCGGCGCCGGAAATCCGAAACCACCGGACGCAGGTTGCTGAAACAATGGAGTTTGCTGCTGTTGCTGAGGTTGCGATGAGAACGGCGTGGAGAAGAGCGAGGTTCCGAATCCGGTGGCGAAAGACGGCGTCGACGGAGTACCGAACGCCGGCGTTGAAGACGGAGTTCCGAACGCCGGCGTCGACGATGGCGTGCCGAATGCTGGTGTCGACGACGGAGTTCCGAACGCTGGCGTCGATGACGGAGTTCCGAACGCCGGCGCCGACGACGGAGTTCCGAACGCCGGTGAGGAAGAGCCGAACATGATTTGTGTGTGTGTGAGAGAGAGAGAGAGAGATTGGGGGAAATTGGTAGTTTAGGGCTTTTTAAGCGGGAGGCGCCATTTTGAGGTGGATTTGCTGCTCGTGTATGTATGTGTTCTTTTTCTACTTTGTATGGGAAGTGCTTCCTTTATTTTGCTTGAGAACTATTGTTTGATTTTATCGTTTATTTTCCTTGAGAACATGTTGATGTTGTATGAAATAAAAATTATTTTGCAATTGTGTGTTTTAAAATATGTTATATAAATTCCTTATAATTCTTGTTTCCTACCTGAAAGAAGTAGGGTTTTGAGCGATTCATGGCGGTGACAAATACCAGTAGGTTAGGTAGCTACCACACGTCGAGTGACGACGGGTTGGAGACAAGGACAGCCGGGATCTCCCAACCAGCGTCTCCAATCCCGCTTTCTCGCGTAGTAGGTCTCTCTCCCAATTCTCAATCATCGGTGCTCGATGGGGCGACAACGCAAGGGAGACAAGACTTGGTGTTCTTCGTTATAGGGGCGGTGGAACGAGGAACTCACACGGCTCCCTGAGGGAAAGGGGGTGGCGGAATTAGGGAAGCATGGTGGACGAATCTCGGGGAATTGTTCGGTGCATCCGGTCGTGGGTCCTCGACCCCGACATCGAAGGACAGCATAACATCCCCTGATGTTGAATTCCTCGATGACTAAGAGGTCGTTGCCCCCTTCATCGGGCCGTTTCAAACGACTCAGAGAATTTGGGGACTTCCAATGGGGGAGAAACTCGCCGGAGGCGATTGATTCAGAGGAAGGAGACACTGAGGTGGTGGTGGTGATTGAGGGTAGCCTTTCGGTGGACCATGTACTGTTAGTGCCGACGGTTCACAACACGCCCGACAATATCTCGTCTGGACCTGGTGGCGGTCCAACTTGGAGGCGGCACGAGGGGAGTAGAGCCCTTAGGGTTTCGACTCTATTGGACCAGGTTGTGGCCCTCCACTCACCAATGGGCCGAGGCCCGTTGGGAACCAGACATCCAGTCCGAGAAAGTCAAGACTCGATTGATACCGGAGAGGGGAATACCCAGGGTCTTTCGGGTGAACCATGGGCGTTCAGAAACTCGCGTGTATCAACATGTTATGAAGGGGTTCATATGCAGTGGCGGGGGATATAACCACCCTCGCCACGCCAACCGAGTAAGAGAAGATCCAGTAGGGGCCGCCCAACCGCTCTACTAGGCGTAAGGTGGAAGAGGTTATATCAAGATATGGTATGGTACTCCCCTATCATTTCGAAGGTCAGCAATCTCGTGTTTTGAACGGTTAAGACACATGTCACATCATCAGTGGTTGATTTTCATAACAAATACTAGCTGCGGACATCGGTGTGGATCATCGATTTTGGAGGCTCGAGGGGGAAACGGAGGTCGGTTATTATGGTTGGATCATTAATATCGTATGTCATCCGTCGGTAGTGGGCAGTAGTTCGGATTTCGCCTCCGATAACAAAGGCAAAAACCGGCTTCCAGAAGCTCTACTATACATGCCATAAATTTGACTAGGGGTGAGCATCGGCCGGTACCCGCCCAAAATCCTAAACCCATTACCCAAACCGCTTTTTCCGGTTACATAAGACCCGTACCCATCCCCATCATCGGTCGCTAAAGGGAAGGTCGATAACCGCCCGTCCTCACTACCGGCCGGGGACGGTTATAACCAACCAACTCAGGCCCAATGGGCTTTTTATTGGACCTACTGAAATAAACATTCAAACATTCAACTTAATTCCTACAATTCATACTGAATTTCACACAATTTAACTTAATTCCATAAACATGCCTATTATAAAACTGGTTTCAGTTTAGAGACTTCAAACAAAACACAACAATTCCTACAACTAATACCTCATAATCATATAAAACATCGTCTTACACAACACGGTCTAAGAAACCATTTTTGTTGTACAACACAAAAAGTTGAACAAAAAAATCAATTTTAACTAAACTGAAATCGACCTATTACGACAAAAAATCAAATTCAAGGTCCAGTGGACGGGCATTGACCGGGTAAGACCGGTTTTTTTGGTCACCACCGGTTTGGCTCACCCAAACCGTTGACCGCCTATTGACCTCCGATTCAGTGATTTTCAAACCAGCTTTGGCTCGGGTAAGACCGGTTTCGGGTATTCCGGCTACGGGGACGGCCGGACACGGCCGGTTTCCGGTGATGGTCGGATTTTTGCTCAGCCCTAAATTTGACGAGAATCACGATCGATACAGTCAAGCAAACAAGTTCGACAAATATTCCTATATCATGGTCTATGAAAAATATATCGGATTCATGAGTCATGACTCCTCAAATCAATTTGTATTTATTAGTGGCTAAAGAACCAACCCGACAATTGAATTATATGTTACATGCACTAAAGCCTATCAAATGAACAAACACTAAATCCATATCGCAGAACAAAATAAATCCAAACCATCAAGCCTTTGTCGTCACACTGCCCAAGCACGAGCCGGACGGCTTAATCCCCGAACCCGGTTCGTATCCAGATCATACAACAATGTCCGATAACCGGGCTCCTCCTGTAGCAAGAAGAGCAAAAGCTTCCGTCCAACACCCCGAACCGGAACATATCGAGCTTCGGTGACCGGAACCGGAACCATCAAGCCTTGATTGTCACACTGCACAAGCACGACCCAGACGGCTTAATCTCCGAAACCTGCCACTCTGAACCCGGTTCAGCATCCGGATCATACAACAATGTCCGATAACCAGGCTCCTCCTGCAACGAGAAGAGCAAAAGCTTCCCGTCCAATACCCCGAACCGGAACCCAACGGTCGAGCTCCCAGTGACCGGAACCGGAACCATCTTCCACGAACCGGAACCAGAATCGAAAATAGCCAGCTTCCTCTGGTTCTTCCACTCCATGCAGAAGAGCTTCTTGCCCACCACGGCATAAGCCGTGACCATGACACACCCATTCTTCATCTGAGACCAGGCGTGCCCGGTCGGGTTGTAGACATCGACGGTCCTCGAGTTCCCGATCGTGAAGCTCGATCTTCCTCCCATTACGTAGAGCTTTCCGGCGAAACCACAGGCGATTGCGCCCCATCTCGGCCGCCGGAGGCTCTCTATCACCGTCCATTCGTCGGTGTCCGGGTCGTAGACCTCGGCGCTGGAGAGACTGTCGCCGTTGGCTCCGTAGCCTCCGACGGCGTAGATGAGGCCGTCGAGTTCTGCGGAAGCGCAGTCGTAGCGAGCCACGTTCATGTCTGCTAATTTGCTCCACCTGCAAGCAGATCAAACAAAAGTCAACGATATCGATCATAATAAATCATTGTCTTTAGGAATTGTGCACAAATGCATCAATTCATACTAAAACACAACAATACATAAAAAAAAACATTACACATGACTACCCTTATGAATTTACACGGGTCACTATAAAAAAGAAGAGTTAATTGCTAAAAACTACATTATGTATTGCCTGCTTGCAAAAAAACCACGTTACGTATTGTCAGCATGCGAAAAAACTACATTCATGTATTGTCCACGTGCGAAAAAATACATTTATGTATCGTGCACATCCTTAATTTTTACAGAATTTTTCTAAATTTTATAAGTAAACGACCGTGATCAAAAGATAGTGTAGTTTTAAAACGTGAACAATATGTAATGTAGTTTTTCGCAAGTGGACAATATATAATGTAGTCGTTAGCAATTAACCCAAGAAAGAATATATGAAAACCATAGAAAAATTGGGTTATTTTCGTCGATTGACTTATGACCGAGTTTAAATTTTAATAAACCCAAGAACTACTCAATATCACGCTAGGCTTTTCTGATTTCAGTTTGTTTTGAAACGAATGAATAACCTTATGAATTTCCGTGTGTCACCATCGAAGAAAATTAAAACGGTTTCCGTCTATTTTGTACGATGATGATACACTTGAAAAGGCATAACAGTACTCGTGTGTATGTGGAACTTCGCTATAGGTTTGTGGACAATTCATAAAGGTAATGATGTGCAACTTACTCAACATGATATCCACGACTTTCAACATAACATCAGAAACTGAATACTAAACCTATGAGCACCTACAACGCAGGGCGGTGTGTTTGTGGACAATTCATAAAGGTAACGATGTGCAACTTACCCGACATGATATCCATGACTTTTAACATAACATCAGAAACTGAATACTAAACCTATGAGCACCTACAACGCAGGGAGATTTAACGACGAGTTCAACGAACAAATGGGCGAAAATGGGGTTTTGGCAAATTGCCCACCTAAGGGCGAAGGATTCATCGTCCCTCTAAATTTGTCCACCTGCAATTGCATTAAGATGCCTAATCTAACCCTATCACTTATACTTAATACATGCTCCCAAGCAAATGTATCCACTGAGATCTGAACTTGTGACCTTAAGGAGAGGTGAGATCGTGAAGAGAAGGCACATTCTGACGCTCTAACTACAACTAGGATCATAAATTTCATAACCGCAAGCTAAAATGATGATCCAAACAAACGAAATCATCGAATCAGCAAAACAATCAAACTAGGATCATAAATTTCATAACATCAAAGCTAAAATGACGACCCAAACAAACGAAATCATCAATCAACAAAACAACCAAACAGAGTCTTGCAGAAAACAAACCTGTTGAGGCAAGAATCATACTGATAAACATCAGCGGACGCAGAACCCGTACCATAGTTCATCGAATATCCAGCCATAACGATCAGCTTCCCGTCAACAACAACGACCTCGAACCCAGCCTTCACTGGCCCAGGCATCCGAGGAAGCTGCCTATGTTTATGTCCCAAACAATCCAAAACCTCCCAGTAGCTCTCCTTCCCTTCACCATCCATAGTCAACACATAGAGCCATTCCTCAACCATCCCAGCCAATTTCCTCACAGTAATGAATTCCTTGCTCTGCACGAAACGTCTCCATTTCCTGCACACTGCCCCCACAGCCTGGAGTTTCGAGCGAGGCACAAGAGCGAGGCAATGCTTCGCCACGTCATCAGGCAGCCCGTGGAGGATCGAGCTCTCGGTGTCACCACCAATCTCAGAGGTCAAACCCAAACATGGACTGCTTTTCGAACGAGTGCTTGTATCAAAACACATTCTTGGCCCGGTGATTCTCTTCTTTTCACTCACAAAAGCGGGCATGTTCTAAACTTTGAATAATAATTAACTAAAGAAACTCTTCACTTATAGGGATTTTACGAGACCAAGGCATAAACGAAGTTGCAGAACGGATTACTTGGGCGGTAAATGCTGATGATTTTCTGTTCGTTGTCCAGTCTGATTCAAATTCCATACCAAAAGTTTCGTGGTTTATCTGAGTATTTTTTATGCCACCAGAACTGTTTTTCCCTCCAAGCACTGCCCAGATACATACATAAACAACTTAGCTTAAGTAACGAGGATTCGAAAAACAAAATAGCCATAGACAAGATCATATAGTTCTAAATCATCTTACAGTTAGAAGATCTTACAAGTTAAGGCCATGAAACGAGCAAGTTTTAGCCTCCAGTGACGTCCATTCTATCTATGTTTATAATCACCTGGAAAAATATGTCAGGAGATTTTAGACCAAAATCATTGATACCCGATTGTAAGAGAAATCATACCTACACTTTCAACCATCAATACTTAATATTTGACAGAGATTCTCAATTAATATGCTTAAAAGCTATGAGTTAACACCACAGTAATAGAACAATTTGCCTATAGTATAGTCCACTTAAAAAGACAATTTTCTTCATAGTATATCTACTTTTTCTATAAAAGTCCAGTTGTTATTTTTCATTGAAATCAGTTGTCATTGCTTTTTTCCAAGTGGTAGGCAAAAGAAAATTTGCACTAGACAATTCGAATAAGAGCATCCACAGCGGAATTAGTCCCGATTTGCTCCTACTTCCTCCACTTTCCCCAACACTGACGATGATTAGCCCAGCAAATCCGGTTTCTAGCCACTTCTCACGTGGTAAATAGCCTCTAGGTGGGTGAACTGAGTTTGTCAGCCAATTCAAGGGACAACAAATCATTCACCACGCAGGCGAGAGAAACGCCCCAAAAAAAACATTTTTGACAGTTTTCCGCCTATTCGTTCTTCGTTCTCCCTCAATTCACCCCCAACTGTGAATGCTCTAACAACTTTATTCATAAAAAGAGTTTATATGTTTTCAATCACCCATCAATCTACAGTCCATTCCAAAAGTCAAGATAGAATGAAAAGTAAACAGAACTGAAAGCGAACCATTCTAACAATTATTTCACAAACTGCAGTTCAAGCAAGGAACCACAGGCAAAGTAATTCAAGTAAAGAAGAAACAATAGGCTAAGCTATAAGCCTAAAACAATAACTGCATAGAATCAAAATTCCGTTCCCTTAAGAATCTTAAACAATCAAATCGGGAAGACGAAACCCATTACAAAGCCTTACACAATCACAAGTATGAAATTCAAATTTCTGAATCAAAACAGATGAAATCAAAGAAACCCAAATTGAATTGAACCAAATCGGTATAGTCTTACTCCTATGTCTTTCCAACATGAACACAAGTGTATCAGAAATGAACCTAGGCAATCCGAAAATACCCATGAATCATCATAATTTGCTTGAAAACATGTCATCAGACAAGCTACTGTGGAAACAACAATGACCCAAATCCTTAAACCTCAATCATGAACAGAATCATCATATGAAAACCTCACACGATCACAAACATGAAATTCAGATCTCTGAAGCAAAACAGATAAAATCAAATAACACCAACTTGAAACAAATTGGCATAGTCCCAGAAATGAACCTAAACAATTGAAAAAAAAAATACCCATGAATCATCACAATTTGCTTGAAAACACGTCAACCCACAAGCTACTACGTAAACAACAATGACCCATATCCTCAAACCTCAATCATGAACAGAATCATCATAACAAAGCCTCACACAATCACAAATATGAAATTCAAATATCTGAAGCAAAACAGATAAAATCAAAGAACACCAGCTTGAAACAAATTGGCATAGTCCCAGAAATGAACCTAATCAATTGAAAAAAATTACCCATGAATTATCACAATTTGCTTGAAAACATGTCAACCGACAAGCTACTATGCAATCAACAATGACCCATGTCCTTAAACCTCAAAATCACGAACAGAACAGCTCAGATTCATCATTCAAGCAATACCGAAACCAAAAATCCAAGCTCAAATCACCATGGCAAAGCTCAAAACTACGAGTGGTCAGCTCAACCGGAACACAACATATCAAAAACACCCAAATCTAACAACAAAATGCGGATCAAATCTCGAACAAAAACCCACAAAAAAGGGATTAAAATTACCTGAAAATAGGAAATTCACTGCGAGCTATTCGCTACAAATGGGTGAAAGAGGAAAGGAAGAAGTGGGTTGTGATGGGTTGAGCGAAGAATGTGGAATTTATAAGAATGAGGAGATAAATTCGACAGAGAGCTACCACGTCAGATGAAGATTTCAACTACACCATTCCAGGAAAGTGTGGAGCGTTATTGTGTTCCACAATCGAAGGAATAGTTCTATATTTTTTGATCTCTATTTCCTAACTAGTATTATTATATTCTTCGGTGGGTGAGAATTGAAAAGCTATTGAGTAGCCATTTCTTACTGTTTAATAGTCACGTCTTGATTTTAAACTTAAATTGTCGGAGTATCAACATGAAATGTCTGGACCTGACCTGATTGATCAATACCGTCGAGCTCAGCTCGACGATGGGTACCGCAACGGCCAATCAGAGGATGGCACGTCACCCAGCGTCCACGTGCCTGGCGAGATTCCGACACGTGGATGGATGTAAATGGACCCTTGCCAGGGCCGACCCAATCGTTATTGGGACCTAAAGCGAGAATTTGATCGATGCCTTTTTTTCCTTATGAATGAATGTAGTAGAAAAATAAGAAAATTTGTTCATATAGAAAGATTATACTAGATGATATTTAAAAAACGAGCTTCAACATCTACTTATAACACTCAAAATTTAAAATGGATGGTAGAGATTAATTTTTAATAAGACAACCTCCATAGATAAGATTTACTGTCTAGAATTCTATACAAGATTTCAAAAGTTGAAGGATTCAAATTTCTTAATACATAAGATACATTTATGCCAAGTTCAAATATGATGGGTTCAAGCTAATTCTGTATAGTTACACCAAATTATGTTAGTTTATAAGTGATGTCGTGTCTATTCGCTTTATCATCAAGTTCTAGAAATTTTCACACTTCAAATATTTTTTAAATATTGAATATAAGTTGTAACTAGGATCATTAAAATATAAAGGAAAATAAGAAAAGTCATAACCGACACTAACAATGGAAGATAATAGATAGCGGAGAATTTTCAAAAACCAACGACATTCGGTATCGAAACTCGTCGGTTAACCGATAAAAACAAGATAGGACAAGTCCAACACATTCTTTTTATTATCTTAGGATATATGTCCAAATTCATTTAACTGTTGTTGTTTTCTAAATGTTAAAGAGGTTTATAAACAAACTCAGTACTAAGAAATCAAAAACAAATAATCATTCATGTTCACGACCTCTAGTCTTTGCTCTCCGTTGAGCATCCCATATCAAGATCGGAATGCATCTCCATCTCATATGATGGATCATTTCCCAAGAGTTTGGGCAATACAACTATATGTGATAGGTATATAAATCCAACTTTATTTATTGTTTTGTTTAATCATGAAAAGAAATTTTCACAATATCTTTTTTTTATTGTAATATTTTTGGAGTTTCTGTTTCTTTTGACTCGTACTTATGGTCAAAATACTATTGGTTCCTTACTTTCATAGTTTATAGTGTATATTAGTACTTCTAGTTTCAATATTTCCAAACCTAAATGAGACTCATGATTCTACTCCATGAACTTCATGGATTATTCATCGATAAATGCTCCTTTTTTTACTATACATTTTAGTACAAAGCCAAGACATTTTAACACCAATTGTTAATATATGTCATGTTTCTTTTTCAATAAGACAATACTGATATTATTTAAGATTCATATTTAAATGTATAGTTTCATTACTTGAATGTCTAATAAATTGATTTACAAAATATTAAAGGAAGTAAGAGATATCAAATCAACACTTAATGGATTTCTCGTATGTTTGCTTCACATTTTTTGTTGCTATGATCAGATATCTATGTCCGATATTGGATTTTATTTTCGATTTTGACGGCTTACTTTTCCAAACTATTTTGGTTCGAACATTTCCATAATGAAGTTGAAAATTGATTGTCATTCCTCAAAAAAAAATACTAGTGTATTATAAATAAATATCTGCACTTCCTTTCTTTGGTTTGGTCCATTGTTTTTATCCACGTTTTTAATTCACTAATCACTGGTAAACTGAACTTGCATGTTTTTTTCGTTAATGATAGTTTTTCACTGCGAAATAAAGTTCTATAGATTTCTTAGAATGTTCAACCATCAAGAAAAATTTGTCGACCATTTGGATGAAAAAAAAATTATCTGGATTTTTTTTTTGAATTGAGATCAAAATATGGCCCAATTTGTATTAAAATTTGATTTTAAAATTTACAGTATAATACTTTCGCTTGATTAAGTTTCATCAAATAGTAACAGATCTTTAATTTTATAAGACATTTTTTATCTGACACCTTATACAACTTTTTATTTAATTTTATGGGGCCTTTTCTGATCTGAGGCCTTAAGCGGTTGCTTAATTCGCTTAAAGCTTGAGCCGGCCCTGGTTGTTGCTGTCTCCGTGTATGGACTGAGCAAAACGATAGGGGTGATGGAGTTGTGTGATCTGCAATAGGTGGTGTGGTGTGGTGGTGGTGAGAGACGGCGTCAATTCTCCGTTTACGTTACGGGGAGACGGTGAATGGCAATGTGGTAATTAGTGCGGTGTGTTGAGGGCATTTTTGGGAAGGTGAAGGGTTTGGGCTCGGACTAGGAGGTGTGAGTCCTTGTTGTTAGAGTTGTAAGAAATGTTAAGCGCTAATAAGATAGTGTGGAATCTAAATATTAGGCAGAAAGTAGAACGTTAAGCATTTTTTTTGAGTATTATCCGGATTTGTTTTTTTATTAATAAATATATATTATATAAAAATTAATAATAATAAATATTTAAGAGGTGAATAATTATTATCCATGCATAATAATTTTATAGTCAATTATAAAAATAAAAGGGTTAATTACTTTTGTACCTCTTTTTTGTTGGTAACAACATATACTTTGTATCTGGTTATTAGTAACGTTCAATAACAGTCCATCCATTTTGGTAACTATCATTTAATATTTTTTTATGAATTGGTCACAGATAATTTACTCTGTATGTATTGATAACAGTATATTTAATACCCCTTAAAATTGGTTACAGTTACATATCATCAAAATGACATAAACTTGACGAAAAGTTAATCCAGAACTTTACCAATACATCAAGCTACTAAAAGAGTGTTTTTTTATTTATCAGCGTACTAATAGAGTGTTACCGATTAGAAAAGTGATACTAAAGATAATTAACCCAAAATAAAAATTACATGTATTTAAGGTGAAGATTAATAACATAAAATCAAGATAAAAAACATAAAAATCTATGCTTAGACACCAATAACATTGGTCAAAATTGGTCAATCCGCTAGGACCGTCCGATTTTTAACAAATCGAATTGGTGTTAAAAATTCAGCGCCTAAGCGGTCTCTTGAGCCGATTTCCACAACCTTGCTCGTTCCTGTCTCCGTGTGTGGACTGAGAAAAACGACCGGACGTTATGACGTTGTGATCCTCCAATCGATGGTAGTGGTGGTGGTGGTGCGAGCCGTTGAATGGCATTGTGGTAATTAGTGTTGTGTGTCAGGGGCATTTCTGGGAAGGTGGGGTGGTTGGGCTTAGAGTCGGGTCGAAGTTGACGGCGGGTGGGCCCACGTAAAGGAATGGGGCAGCTTGGACTGCCCGTTAGCGAGGCCTTATCAGATTCATGGGCACGAAAGAGACATGTGAATATTTGGGTGGATTTTGTAGCATCTTATCTTATCAATTCCCATGCCCTGCAATATTATCTACTACACGATTTATTCCTCTCTTCGGCGACAATTTCGGAAAGAAAAAATAATAACAAAAAGGGTCAAAATGTATTTTGTACTTAATAAGGTTTGGATCTACTTGCATGCAAAATGGTTTTGTTGTAGTTAATTTAGACACGTATTTTAATGTTCGTTTTATTTAATTATCCACTATATAGACGATAGGACAACTATTTATTTAATTTTATTATAAACATATTGAATCCATTAGTATTATTTTATTAAATTCTAGTATATTTTTCATGTAGGAGAATAGTGTTAGGTTATGAATAACTTCCATAATGTATTTCGAATATTAATAATATCTTTAACCTTTCATTAAAAAAAATGAATAACTTCCATGAAAATAAAAATAAATGCATCATTATACATTTATATACAATTTATAACAATTAATATCATTTAATAATGGTCATATTTAGAACTATGTATAAGAGAGAGGTTAAGATATAACAAAAAACTCAAAATATTTTTTCATGGTTCATGATATTAAGTTGGACGGTTCTAAACCATTTAAAATATTTAAAATAATTTTTTGTGAATAGGTTCTAATTAATCTAACTCTTTTTTAAACTTTCAAACGATAATCATTGAATTAAACGTCGCCAATTATAATCCATCGCAATAGGTCGGGGATTCTAGTTCTATGTCATCTTCAGACAGAAGAAAAACTATCCATCTTCACAAGGAGTGAACCGTTTTGTTCGATGTTTGTTTACCAAATTCAAGTTGTACAATTTAAATTGGACAATTCATATCATGACATTTGCATAGTTACTTATCTTTTTTAAATATATATGCATTATTCTAAATTTCATCAATAAAGTAGTGATTTAGTTCATAATCAAAAACTTACACAAACAAATCTAACTCCCCACAACAATATTTGGTTGTCTGTCTTAATTTGTCTTGTTTTAAGTGTGTGTTCTATGAAATATTGGTGACTAAACTTTCATGCCTGTCCTTAACTTCTTCGAAACTTCGATTGTTGGGACCTTTACCTTTTATAAACGAAAAAGACAATTAAATCATGAAACAAAGCACCAATTTGGTCAATTAATTAATCAATTAAATTGACCCACTGTTCACACGACTGGTCGTTTAATGAAGCACCTTAGCATTTATATTATTTAAAATTAAAGGAGCTTCTGGTCTCATACTCTCGATGGACGCCTCGTATTGTTTTGGACAATTCATGACCTTACACACGAATATTCGTTTAATGAGTATTTTGAGATGATAATATTATGACCATAGTGGATTTAAAACACTCCAAGAGACAAGAAGACACATCATTTAACATATTAAGAAGTTACATCATATAAACATGTTTTAAATTATGATATAATTCATAAAATCATAATTAATTTAAGAATCGATTTTATATGATTATAAGAAAAATTAAGCTTTAGGTTCAAGAAATAATGTTAGATTAAAAATATATTTACAGTCACGTGCAAGATACGTAAAATTTATTAAAATAATATAAATGTTTTAGGTATATGAAATTAATAATGAATAAAGCGAGGAAAATATGGAAAAAATTGAGAATGCTCTCCCGTCTTCTCTCTCAAACTCACATGTAAGTTTTAGTGCCAAAGCTCGAAGCGAAGGTAGGCTCCTCATCGTTGAAATTCTCTTCATAACTCAAATACTTGTTCATGTATTTGGGTTGGAGAAACACTAGTTGTATATCACTAACAAGAAGTCTAAGTCGAATTTAGATGTTATCAGCTAGGTTCTAAAAATTGTTAAGCGTTAGTCGAGCGGTTAGGGTTTTTTGGGGATTCATCTGGGACTAAACAAGATTAATCGAATTGATTGATGATTAATCGGGTTGGCCAAATAAGGAAATGACGTCTAGACGGGACCTGGTCAGGATTTTTAGAACATTGGTTATCAGGATGACCGGGCGTTTGATAGTCATAAACGTGCAACGTTCTCAAGATGGTCATATTTCGAAGGCGAGAAACTCCTAAAGCCGAATGAAGATGAAGGTCTTCGAGGAATCTGATGGTCAGAGCAGAGCCACCAAGAAAGCCGATGACCTATGTCTAGTTCTGTTTGAACAGCTAAAGATTGCAATTGTCTCCAAAACTCGAACTGTTCGTACCTGTCATGTAACGAGAGACTATACAAAATTTGTCACATTCTTATCTTAAAATTTTACATTTATTTCCACATAGTTTTTATAAAAATATTAGATTAATCATCAATATTTAAACACTTAAAAAAGAGAAGGTCACAACCAATTATTGACCAAAATCGGCAAGCCCGTGTGTTTTTCCTCTATTTAACAACCGACTAAATTGAACATATTCACTGATCATGACTCAGCCCAAAAAATATAAAATCAACACCTTGTAGCTATCGCTGTTGGTGTTGGCCAACCCGCAATCTAAGGAACCATATACTATCAATTTGGCTGACTATTTATTAAGTGAAAGTTGCTGATAATATAAAATTCTAAAATATTATAGGATATAAAATAAGCTATATCGTTTTTATGATTTGTTTTAGGTGACGTTCTTAATTTTAAATAAAATCTAGCCTATGTTACAACTCTAAAATATCAACTCATTGGATATATTTGTATATATTTTTATCAATTTTAATTTATTAAAACAGGTCTCCAAGTTTCCAAAGGGACGTTATTACAGGGTCAAAGCTCGGCATCTTAAATGAGAGGATGGGACACTACAATGATCAATGCTTAACATCTTATATAAGAAGTCTTGAATTCGTTTTTGGGATAGGAGAATACTTGTTGCACTGTTTATACATAGTGTTGTTCTCTACTTTGATTTGGAGTTTTTAACGTGTAGTTATTGTTTGTTATGTGCGATCATCAAATGGATAGATATATTCTAGTTGATATATAAAAAAATTGACATTATTTCCTCAAAAAGAAAACAAGTCTCCGAGTGGATACTATAGTCGTCAAACTAAGATCTCTCATATGAAATGTCTAGAGTTCGACCGTAAGATAGATGTGCATGTATTGTATTCTATGTGTGTACTTTGTTGTATTGTTGGAGTCTGTAAGTTAGTATATTTTCGATGTACTGTCGGAGACTATAATTTTTTGTTTGTCACATACTTTTTTTTATCAAATGTACGTGTATATTTCGTTGGTATGTAAAATTTGGCTCAGGCAAAAAAATTAGCATCCGAATTCCGAGGTGGGTCGACTCGAGACAACTCGGGTATGGGGGGAAACCAAGTTTGAAACAGAGTCGAGAGGGATCCATCCACACGATCGAAATGAAACTCAATTGCAGTGGTGGGGGTTTTAAGCACCCTCGCCTCGTCGAATGAGTCTGAGGTGGTCCAAAGACAGGTCGGTCGGATTCACCGCCCCTCTGGATGTAAGGTGGTAGAGGTTCCACCAAGAACTGGCAAGGTACTTCCCTACCTGCTCGAAGGTCAGCCATCTCGCGTTTTGGAGCCCTACCATTATCAATCCACGGAGGACGATGCACGCTGACAACCCGGGGGAATACTCTGTCCACCATAGTTTTTCTTCGACAATGGGTCTGCTCTATCCTAGATTCGCCGTATCGGTGTCATCAGACGCTACCGCAGTATCCTCTTCCAGACATTTCAGGAAGGCGGCCGATGCCTTAAGCTCTTTACTTTCCTGTTTGAATATCCTCCACCGCAGGAACTCGTTTTCAATTATGTCATTTTCATTTCAGTGTTTTATTACTTATCTGCTCGTAAACACTCGTTATTTATATTATCCACTCCTTATTCTATAAAAGAAACTCATTAACTTTTGGTTTTATTTTCTTGACTTTAAATATTCTATGGGGGATAAATCTGCAGACATAAACAAGTTATTGAATAAAATGGAAACAAAATGACCTTACCATATATAGTCAACTCAATTCCGTACAGATCATGCAAGCCTTCTGCAGAGCAACACAAAAATAATGTCCATGAGCCAAATTAATTGCTTATAAGTGCTTATTTTATTTTATTTCTGGCTGTACGGCCAATTTGTGCAAATGGAAGTGGCTGTTGGAGATTCACAGGGGCCGTATCTATATTTTTTATATATATAAAAAATCTGAACATGTTTGTACTGTTGTATTTTGTATTAATTTATTTTGAAAATAATAATCAAAGAACTTGTGAAATTCTAAATTTTCATATTGCTTCAAGTTTTTTTCTTTGTACGATACAAAAAAGAAAAAGAAAATTAAAAGATATGCAAATTCATTTTTTTTTGCTATTTTTTGTTTTTTTTAAATCTAAATTATAAGAATAAAATTATCATTCTTATATAAATTGTATCAAAATGACAAGTTGAAGATATTTTTTTTGTTGTAATTTTTTTAACTAAAAAGTGCAGTTTTCATTAATCGAGATTTGCAAGAACAGGTGCATCAGAGACTCTCGACCACGAAGAACAGACAGAACAATTAAGTTAGATATTCTTTTCATAGCATAACCGTCCTTGACGGTATTGGATGGGGTGCCATAAAGGTGACTTGGCAAAGTTGACTACGATTGCTCAAGGTTTTGTCTTAATTATAAAAAAAGAATACATTCAGCAACATTTTTTACAATTATCTTTGAATATATCTATAAAATGATTACTCTATCTTACAAGTTTCAAATTACTCTTAAAAAACATGACAAATACAGCTTAATTAATAACTTCTCAAGCTCTATGCCTCTAACTAACTTATAATAGTATAATTATGCCTTGATCACATCCATCTAATCAACCAATTATCTGCATTAATCTGTTTCTTTATCAGCAAACCTAATCTTCCCTTGTCTCCATTCATAAACTGCACCTTAACTAAATAGTGCTGGTCTCTGGTAGTGTCATAATCTTGATTGGTTTTCCGAGCTTTGACTTGTCTTTCATACTAGCGATTTCTAGTGCCCGTGCACAGACCGGGAATCCTTGATCGTCCCATGACTCTAAAATCACGCCAGAGCCTATGCAGGCTCTTCCATCGTAGAAAGCAGCAAATTGGCCAGCAGCCAGACCGTGATCATCTTCGGACAAGAGGACTTCTGCAACATCTTCATGGATTGTCAGATCACAATTGTAAAATCTGGGGCCATGTCTTACCTGAAAGGTTTGGATGAATTATAACTTATAAGTAACAACAAACCTCAAACACCAGAAAAGAGAAAAGAGAAAAATCAGATAATTATTGACAATATCAAGTCCCAAACTTCAGTAGGGCCTCTCTCTCCATTCAATCTTTGTTGGGCCTCTTTCAAGGTGGGGGCCAAGGAGCCCATTTCTTACTTAATAAACCAATCTTAAAAAAATGATCGGGATAATTGTAATAACTTGCGATAAACTATGCGCGTTTTGCAAATACTATGGATGAACTATTTTTTTTTTTGCAAACGACATTTCCCAACTATTATCCATCTGCAAATCCGTTATCCTTAACGGAAATTAGTCATGTGACAGTCACGTGTTTGGCTATTTGTAACTCTCACGTATTCGTGTTTTGCAATTTGAAGGCCTTATGTAGGGGTACTTTCAACTTTTTGCAAAAAAATAACCTCGTTAGTAGATCCGTGGACAGAAAATAGTTGTGGATGTCATTTGCAAAAACAAATAGTTCATCGATGGCATTCGCAAAGTTTACCGCAAGCTTTTGCAACCATCCCAAAATGATTTGGTGTTCCCTTATCTACACAAGTAAGGTCTTGAGTCCAAAAAAACTTTGATACACCGGATTTAGTATATCAAAAAAATTGATAATACTGCTAAATGACGACCACTGCACAATTGACATGATCCACACCTCAATAAGTATCAAGTAAGTGTTCATGTGTGCTACAGATAGCTTGAATGCTAAAAGCTCAAGTGTCCTGATTTACTAAGATGTATGCCCTAAGACAAGTGTTCCATTCTTAAGGCTAATTAAGACATATTTTTACTACTATGAGTACTTGACTTGGTAAAAATTTAATCAAGGTTCGGCATGAAAAGGGAAAGCAGATTATGTACCTTACACTGAAGTTGATTGATTTGGTTTGGAGGCGAGCCACTAAGCCATTTCAAGGAGCCAACACAGAACATGCGCCTCCTTTTGTCACTTGAAAAATAATTTCTCGACACAAAAACCACATTGTTTTTAACATCTTTCTCGACAACATACCTGCAAAAAATATGCATCATAGCAGCATGAAAAAATATGCCCAGGAAATTGAAGAAACATCAAAGATATGCTAAAATCAACAAAAAGAAGCAACCAATAGAAATGAAAAATGGCCAATCTTAGCACCCGACCTATGAGATGAAAATCTATTTAACCAGAGAGTAATAATTATGGTCAGCAGAAGACTGCCATGACAGTCATCTTCATGTGTAACATTTCAATATTTTCAAGAAAATGTTAACTTTCTTCAAAACATATAAACACAACAATGAGGAGAAGATTATGTTTTGTTTCTGCTTCAAGGTACAATTTCACTGTTATGACCTCAACCATTGTTTGAATGAGAGCATTTAATTATGACAATAACCAGCAAGTTTTAGCTTAACAGCAGCATTAGTATGAGAAAACATACCAGGGCCCACCGGAAAGACGTAGACCATGGCGCTGACCAATAGTGTAAAACCAAAACCCACAATGTGTACCAAGGAAATCCCCCGTCTCAGCTTCCAACATGACGCCTTCCATTTCCCCAATGTGTCTTGCAACAAATTCACTGAACTTAATCTATAAAAACCAAAAGAAAACATAAAAAACAGTAAGATTAATAGTCAGACCTCCCTTGAGTACAAACATGCATGACAAGTATCCTTGAAAATCAACAAAACATGTTACAACCTAAAATAGTGAGGTAGAAAGTTGATAGAGAACTTACATATCACGATATATTTGCACGAAACAAAAATAATTGATAATACTTTCCAGGATTGTTTGGATTTAGCAAAACTAACAATAAATTATATCTTGCTGTGAATTTAATAAAACGGAGGGAGCTTTCCTTTTAAATCTATTTTGATGCAAAACAACCATATAAACTCTTCATTATGCTACATTATGCATCTTAAATAATCTATTTCAAGTGAGAAGATGTTCTGGAAGAAGCTCTTCTGAAGTTGAATAACACACCTTTCCAAGGAAGCATATTCCTTGTGAATCCTTTCTATCTCTGTTAGGTAGATCAAGTTTTGTTGCTAGTTTGCGTACTTCACTCTGGATGATTCAAACAGAACGAATAAGAGGAAAATTAAGTAAAAACATAAGCACGAGCTATATATATTAATTCAAACAGGTTTAACATAATAACAGGGCATTATTCAGTGTAATTAACTTCAGAAAAAGAGAAGGTGAGCCACTGATTTATTTATTTTATCAGACATTTCTATGTACCAAGGTCTGAACTCAAGACGAGTCGGTCACTAATCAATTCACGTAGCAATTTTATGAGGAAACTTATATTTAATTTCCAGAGAACTAGCAAATGAGGTTGAATACTGCAACATGTTTGCCTTCCCAATCACAATATACAGCCCACTTATGTCGTTCAAGTTATTGGCTTGGATACCATGAAAAAAATAAAAATATTGAAGTAATGCTATCTGGTAATAGTTTTTCTTGTAGTAAGAGTGGCATCAACTAACCTTTGGAATACAGCCAAGTGGAAAAATAAGTCTCTTCAGTTGATCCTGGGAGAGATGTGATAGGAAGTAGGTTTGATCCTTAACCTGACCGTTCATATGTAAATGTCAGAAACAGGCAGTATGACGGTGAGCATACGTAAAAGTGTCAGGAGGAAAACAAAATGTGTTGCAGCTTTCGACAACTTCCATCATATTAGTATCAGGGGGATACTAGGACACACTTGTAGAACGATATGTCCAGCAGAGCTTTTTAAAAGATAAGAAAATCAGTTTTGATGTCTTTTTTCCCTAATCTTTATTTTAGGAGTATACCATCTTTAATGAATCGTCAAATATGAACAACGAATATGCTAGTTGCTGCTACAACTAATGGCAATACACGAGTAAGCAGTAATTTATAAGATATTCTCATACTTAGCCAGTTAAGATTCTTTTGACATATTAATAGTGTAAGAGATTGGCAATTAGCAATGAAGCCAAAAAGGACAAAGAAAATAACAGTAACATCGTGTAAGCTTACTCAAGCATTTACCGTGTCTTGTGACAGTTCCAGAACAGAAGGCTTGTCCATTTGATCAGCAGATGAGTGGACAACACTTGCATAATGTCCAGAAGCAACATAATCAAACTCCATATTATTGATGGCATCCAAAAATGCACCTGAGCAAAAAAGAAAATATTAACCAAATGCCAATTGGAGAGAGAGATATATATATTAACCATGTTCATCTAGAAAATTTGGCAGAAAGACGTACCAAATTTTATTCTTGTATTGCAAAGGACGTCTGGATTAGGAGTACGGCCACATTTATACTCCTCAATAATGTAGGACACCTAACAAGTGTGTTCATATATGACAATCATTACGGACCCTTACAAATGACACAAGTTCAGCAATAAAACAAGAAACACATAATTATTATAGATCACAAACACAGTTCAGAAGCAACAAGCTACTAACTGACTCCAAAGTAAGCATTGCTCATTAAACAATATTCACAGCAACACTCAAGAAAAGATGTATACCACGTTTTTCCAGTATTCATCCGTCAAATGCACAACTTCCAATGGTACATGGACCTGAAAACAAATATCATCTAAATTCAGTTGCACGGTCCTTCTTCCGCATAGCCTGTACCACAAAAATCAAGACAAGTACTTCGTCTATCATAAACACGAAGAAATTCATCCCCATCAGCATCTGTCGAGCAAGGCATGGTCATGCAAAATAAACAAATACATATGAAATATGGAACAGATAGGTTAAATTAAAGTTAGAGAAGATGGATGAGGATACTCTAAGAACGTCATAACTTATTTTCACACACAAAAAAACATATCTTCAAGACAACTCTGTAAGACTGTAACTACAACCAACTATGAAAACCGAACCAGTTATTAAGGAGATAACAAAGTAACTAACCTGATCACAAACAGCCCTTGCATACTTCAAGTCCTCATCCCATGGGCACTCTGACCAAAAATTCTCATAGTCTTCCTATAAAAAGCAAAGTTAATAATTCTTTTTTTTTTCCGTTAAAGGGATTAGCATGGTCCATGCTCAACAAGAACTAATTGAATTTAAAAAGATAACAACATTTAATATCTCTATTTGGAAGAATCATTAGAACAGGCAATACCCAAAACAAGGCAAATCTCAATTCAGCATACATACATGATTTAATCAGTACAAACATGATGATCAACAACTTTAAAAGCTCAATTTCTTTATACCCGACCAAAAATTCTCAGTCTTCCTATAAAAATCCAAGTTAATAAGGTCTTCTTCTTTTTTCCATTAAAGGGATTAGCATGGTCCATGCTCAACTAGAACTATGTGAATTGAAAATACAACAAAACTTAACATCTCTAACTGGAAGAATCATTAGAACATGCAATACCAAAAACAAGCCAAATCTCAAATCAGCATACATACATGATTTATTCATGCATCTCCTGATTACCTTGCAGACAATTGTACAAACACGATGATCAACAACTTTACGAAGTTCAATTTTTCTCACACGACCCATTTTCCACACATCAACTGCAAATAAGCACATCTAGACAAAGCATTTTCTAGAGTTAACTGAGCAGGACATTCAAGCTTCCAATAAGTTCTTCTCCCTAAAAAAAATCACTATAGTCGAACAAAATTGAGCACAAATTAAGAACCGTAACCTACTTGGAACCAGATTTTGAGGTAGAAGGCGGTGCAGCGGTGGCCGGCGGCGTGGAGTAGGCGGAGGGCCATGCTGCTATCGACGCCGCCGCTGAGAAGGACGGCGACTTTCAGGCGATTAGCTGGCATAGAAGAGGAAAGGTAAGGCTCGAGATCGGCGTAGAATCTTCTGGATTCGAGCTTGATTTCGGGAGCTGCGGAGGAGAGGGAAGAGAGAGCTCTGGCGATGATTTTGGGGCGTAGAATGGGTCTCGGAGGGAAGAGGAGCTGAGGTGTGAGAGCTGGCGAGTGGAGCCGAGTCAGAGCAGCGAGTTGGCGAGCGAAGGAGAGAGAGGACATTGGTCTCACTCTCAGAAGCATTGTTGTGCACTTGTGTGTTGTTCGTGTTCGTTATGGGTTTGCTTGGGTTTTTCCAGATAACGAGAGAGAATGGCTCGCATTGTATTATTTCAGATCCGGGAGGGGTATTTTAGATATTTCACATATAAGGGGTTACTCATGTCTTGACCCCACCTTTCGTTTATTACCAAATCTCAACCCAAGCAAACGGAAATTGTCATGTAATAACGTCGACAGTATTTATCGTCCAAAAGTTTACCGGCCGTTTAGTGAGTAACATGAAAAGTTGATAATTCATAGTTATGATTTGAGAATAACAAAAAGGTTTACGTTAAGATTTAAAAATAAACGAAAGGTCTACGTTATGATTTGAGAATAAACGAAAAGTTGAAGTTTCCATTTTAGGAAAGTTTTAGAGCATGTGACAAGCATGTGACTGTTATTTCACGGCGTTAGTCACACTTAACAGATTTTGATACTTTTTGAGAATTATTAAGGTAAAACATGTTAACATCTAATATGTTTTATATATGTGGGTTATGATTTAATGTTTGACTTTAGTACAACGAGGTGACATGGAGTTATTTCTTAATTCTTCAATATTGTTTTGTTGCATGCACATAATTTGTACTGTTTTCCTCTACGAGCGAATTCGATAGACTAATCGATAGTTACATATCAATCAATAAAAAATGGTGATTCGGAAGAATCATTCACCTTGTGGATGAAAGATAATCATTCATATTGCGGACAAAGATTCATGATCCACTCAACTCGCTTATCTTGTGACCGATTGCTATGCAATACGCGGTTATTGGTCCATCACTAAATAAATATAATTGTGGGAGACTATGCGTCTCAATCGGAAAAATCACCATATACATAGAAGATCACAACGTTGGAAATGCTCTTAGTTACATCGGATCCAAATTAAAAATTAATAATTTAGTTCACGTATATAAGAATTGCCTTTGTCCAGTTCGATGAATCCTTTGAATTTTCATATCCCATTTTTGGAAAATGTTCCAAAATAATCATGAAATATACACTTTAATCAAATATAGTCTTCAAACTATGTTTTATTCTAATTTAGTCCATGTGCTGGCAAAATATATGAACAAAATTAAAGCCACTGAATAGCCTGAAACTGAATTGGAAAAATGAAAAAAATAATAGGCGCTGAATCTAACAAAATGGCATACCCGGGGATTCAGGGACATAGTGTAAGAACTAAACTACAATGATGGCTGCACACTTCTAGTCTCTAGAGGTGCCAAAAGATCAAATAAAATCAGATCCACTTAAAAACTCGAACTGATAGGTGATTGAGTGTCAGACTTAACACGTGGACTGTGACACTTTGGCTCGAATTAGGACCCGGACACCCAAAGAATTTTCCGACACCATGCCCAATACAATGCTTCTTACACCTGTGTTTCCACAGGATGAGAGGCCTTTGTTCTCATGAGAAATGGAATTAAACAAAAATGTATATAGCAATGTAGCTTTCAAAACAAGTAAAATTATCTACCCCACCACAAGGCATTGGCAGCAAATTCATATCATGTATCAGAAAGACTTTCAGACTCATGAAGAGAGCAAACTCTGTCTGTACAGTAGTGATTTTCATTGTTCCTCTAATCATATTCAGATTTCTATCTAATGAATCTAATGATCAGGGGGGCAATCTTGGAATGGTGACAATAAAATTTAGGGTTAATTACCCTATGACGCACTAGACAAAACTTTGGTCAAGTTTATGCCGTTTTGATGATATGTGACCAATTCATAAGGCATGTAATTGTTCTATTAGCAATACATAAGGGGTATGAAATTATTTGAAACAAATTCATAACTAAAGGTGTGTTACCAAAGCGTAAGAACTCTTATTGAACGTTATAAAACTTTGGGGTACTAAATGTGTGTTACCAATTCAAAAAGGGTACAAAAGGTAATCAACCCTAAAGGAAAATATACATGAACTCTGTCTCACATGGCTTATAAAAAAAACTGTCTCACATGATCACATCCCTAAAATATTCTGATCTGCTGCTAAGGTTGACTGACAACCACCTAGACAAGCTGCCTAGTGCCTACATACCTCATCACAATAATAGATACTAACATGAACTTTTACTCAACCAAAACATGTTTTATTTATCAGCTAAATATCGATTTTTTTTATTGACCAAGATGAGAGGACTCCCAGGAAAGAAAACCATCCCAGAGGATTGCAGAGAAAGCCAAAAAGGCCCTAACAAGATCTCAGATCAGAAAATAAAGATGAGGAAGACAGAGAAAACAAACTAAGAGATACACCAAGGCTACTTGATCCAAAACAGAAAAGACTGACTACTCAAAAGCCAGGGAAAAAAGGAACTGAGACGCCACATTATGCAAGAGAGAGAGGAGGGGCTAGGGAAGATTTGAAGAGCTTAGTCACATCTTTGTAAACATGTTTCGGTTGATAACAAAGATGCTTACACACCAACAAAACTGTTCGAAATCAAGGCACTAGACATGTTAATCGAGACACTACATAGATTCTTAATGTTCATGGATGGACTTTACGGATCATGTTCCAAGTCCAACCTTCACAATGAACTTGGTGTTGCCTCCCACAGCTATATCCATAAAAATTAAAAACTCATCACAAGGTCAATATTCCACTTCAGGTTATATACTAAAGACACTTGTCATGGCAACCGATAACAATATCACCAAAAAATATCACACAAGCACAGGGAAGCACGAAGAGAGCTATGAACAAAACCCTTTCTAGTAATTATATCATATGTTCTAAGTTTTAATGCATAAACCCTCATAAGATCAAACAATCTAGCAAAATCCTTAAGGTTCAGTAACTGTAAAATGCCAACAAAGTTAACTCCAAGACAAGAAACCGACCTACTTCTTGGCGGATTTCTTCTTGGAAACCACGAGCTGTGGTTGTGGCTTGGGATGCTTTTCGGCTTCGCTGGGGTCCAACCAAATTAGAGGGTGGCGGTTGTAGAAACCCCAATTTGGGACACTGACCAACATGGTGAGAACCACGCCACCAGCATATATGAGAACCATATTCTGAAACGAACCCATCATGTAACCTGTGGCAAAGGCCGCCACTGCAAATCCCAGCAGCATTATCTGCATCAGCTGTTCAGCTAGCTTTTGTCCTTGCCAATCCATTATCTACATTTCAATACCACAACACATCACACAAATATGTAGCTGAAAACAAGAAAATGGGCGATTCCCAGATCATATATCATTGTAGAAACACTATAAACAATGAAACAAATATTGAAATCTCCACATGAAAACCACAAGCTTTGTTTGGGTTCTGATAAAATAAACAACCCATTATATACATTCCAATACCACATCAACACATCACACAAATATGTACTGAAGCATCGAAAAGGGTGACTCCCATATCATATATCACTGTTGAAACACTATAAACAATCAAACAAATATTGAAATCTCCACAGGAAAACACCAAACTCTGTTCGGGTTCTGATAAAATAAACACATTCAATTCTCTCTACAAAGACAAAATAAACTCATGCAATTCTCTCTACAAAGACAAAATAAACTCATGCAATTCTCTCTACAAAGGAAATAGGTACCATAATCCCAGATCATAAATCATTGTTGCCACTACGAAATCAACATTACATCTCCACTGGAAAACCCAGACCCTGTTTGGTTTCCGAGAAATCAAACTCATATTCAATTCTATCTACACAACGACTAACAATTCAGCTCCAGTCAACTAACATTAAGAGAAAATTCCACTTGAACTCATCATCTTCATGTCCAGAAACAAGCAACAAAACCAAACCATCACAATTCGATTATTTCACTCAGATCCTAATCAAAATTCAAACAGAGATCAGAAATGCCGAACCAAAATCGATTCAACTGGACTCGTAATCGGGGACGTTACGACCATCCCCGAAACCCTAAACCCAAGAGATCGAGCTCCAATTCAGACCCCATCAACTGCAAAACAATAACGTACCGATGAAATGCGAGCGCGCGAGACTAGGTCTGGAAGACGATGAAATGGGTAGATTCAGCAGCAACAACTTCGTTTTACAATTGGGGGATTGTAACGTACAGACAACGATGAACCGTAGCCGTTAGATCTAACTCCGGCTACGATGCTAATGATAAAAGCCATTGGATGTAATAAGGTTGGTTTAGACTCATGTAACGCATTGGGCGCTAAACCGGATCAAGTTCTTAACTAAAACGAGTCAAATACTTGATTCCATTGGTTGGTTCAAATTAGTGTAACAGAATAGACTTTAAATTGTCTGTGTTGTAGAGCATCTTCAATGTTAGTATGCAGGGGTTGATTGTTCGTCTAAAAATATAATATTTTAATTATTTTTCAACCAATAGTCAGTACGAACAGTCAACAATCTTCGATGTTAGTCTGTTCGTACTGGTTGTTCGTGTTATTTTCAATATAATTTTTCAATCGCCGGCAGTTCGTACGGATGGTAAGTTTACCAACAGCCCTCACTGTCAGCACCCAAACATCGGTTTAACGTCAGTAAAACACCAGCTCAAGGCCAACATTTTCTCCCCCGTCAACGACTTATCGTCGACTTTACCACCTGGCACCAGCGTTGGAGATGCTCTTAGTAAGTTGTTGGAGTTAATACTTGATTATGTTTTTTTACGATGGTTAAGTAACTCAAGTTTTTTGTTATTCGTTCGTGCTTAATATGCTTTAAATGAAGTAAAATGAATCGGGTTGAAAGATCAAACAACTATAAAACGTGTTCCTTTCAAATTAATCACAAACCAACTAGCGAATCTGTAATATTTTTTTGATTAAAACGGATCAGCTGTATTTGTTCGGACTTCTACAACTAAAATGTCAATCTAGTTAGTTGGGTGTGGTTCTAATCTTTACAAATAATTATTTATTTTTTATTTTTCTGATGTGAGTTTCTTATTGTATAGGACTGAGCATCTACATATGAGTTGTATCAGTAGACTTATTACACATACGCCTAACTAAAAAATAGGTTCTCGCCTCAAAATTCTCTATAGGTTGAGAGAGCCCCACAAATCTCAGGCGGAGACTTTTTTATTTTTTTTATCCCATAGAAAGATTCATCGAACTCTAGACAAAATCAAAATAATTCGAGTAAAACAGTCAAATACACACTTACACTAGTCCTCAATAAGATACAATGATGGGTTTCAAAAAATCACTCAGCTACAAATTTTTAACATTTTTATGCTCTATTGATAATGATTATAATTAAATTATAAGGACTTTACCTATAACTGTAGGGCCAAACAATTAAGAAATTTGGACTAAAATTGTAGGGCCTTACCCTCGAGAGGGAGCCCTTCCAGAAATTCTCGAAGGCCCAGGGACAAGCCCAAGGCCCAGGAGGGGGTTTGGAAATAGTTTTCAACCAGCAATAGACGCGCCTCGGTTAGTACCTCACTAGCTGCGTCATTGCCCCAAGCGCAAAGATAAAATCTACATTATGTTTAGGTCCCTTTTTATATAGCTCACAAGCTCATCGTTGTGCTTCTTTGTCCGATGTGGGACTCTGTGGCGTTTTTGCTTCAGCTACTACTCTTATTCTTAAACCCAATATGAAAGACCTGATGAACTATATTTTTATTTTTTATTTGATGAAAATGACGGAATTTTATTACTCAGGATTGATAGTCAGAACTAGGGGTGGGCAAAAAAGTCCGCACCGATGGATTCCGATCAACCCGATCGTTATCGGGATCGGCAAAAACCGAAACCGGAGGTTTCCGGCGTGGTCCCGGTGTCAAAAACGCTGAACCAGAGACAAGATGGTCGGTGGCCGGTCCCGAAATGCTACACCGGTTGTCGACCGAAACCGACCGGCCCACAAACTATATCAACAACTTTTTCAGTGCTGACGTCTCTGCAATTTTTGTCTTCTGCATTGACGTTGAGAGGTTGAAGAAACAGTCCATGAATGGGCTAGGGCTTGTTTGTTAGTTTTTTTTATTATATTGGTCTTACTACTTGCAAGCCCAAAATTTAATCAATACATCTCATTTTCTGATAGCCCATTAAAATCAAGTTGTTAGATTAACAATACCTAGTTACATTTTCACCTCTACAATCACACAGACACAATTTCTCTCTAGACTCGCCTCTTTCTATATTTTTCTCCTGTCGATACATGTGCTCTTCTATCTTCCATATCAGTTTCATCCATCTTTCTTTCTCATTTTCTTTATGTTATGAGTTTGTTCATGTTTATGGTTGGTGGTCGGATTATCCGCCAAACCGACTACAAACCGTGGTGGTCGGAAAATCAATGATTTGTCGGTTGCGGTTGCAATCCTTAATAACTCCTCCAAGAGACGACAACATCTTATCTGCACTTTGAATCGCAAGAATCATTCCCAAACAATCTGACTCTAAAACACCGCCCGTCCAACCATTGAACAGTGCCCAATACAGAGTTTCTTTAACTGGCAAAGCTTCAATCAGTTAAAGGTCACCCAAATGTGAATATAACACAGCGTGACCATCCCTCTCCCTCCGTTATAGCCTGCCATCACCGCCTCATCAGAGTTCATTTTAAACTTGCCTAATACCGATTTCTGCCATTTTGCTTCAGCTGTTGACCTCCTTGGCCGATGAAGGTGTTGATTGGAATTGCCTCATTCCATCTAGACCAGAGAGCTTTCATGACATAGAAGATTGCTTCTCAAGATTGGATCAACGGAAAAAGAGTGATTTTGAATGAAAAAGTGTTTTTTTTTTCCCTTCTTGGTTGAGTCAATGAAACTCTTGACGTCAAAAAGGGATCAATTTGTTCTCTTCAATCTCTATCCGTGAGACACTTGGTGATTCTTCTCTCTTCCTGCAGATGCCTCTCCCACATTGGAGATTTGTATAATCCAGCCTATTTTTTTTGTCAAAATACACTGCAAAATCGACATCTCACTACAGACGCTCTTAAACCATATCGGTCTTCATATATACATAACTAATATTTGAATGTAGTTATGTTTTCATATCTTCATATACTACTGCATCAAACGTTGGATTGAAATAGATGTCCAGAAGCAAGTTTCGAGTTTCTTGTCGGGTGACAATCTCATAATGGAGTTACTATAGTTCAATGTTATAATAGCAAGTTACAGTGTTACACAACCAAGACAAGTAGATAGAGCATAGATAGGAAACTCATATCACCAGAGTTCACTAAACATAATACTTCATCATTAAACCAAACCAGTTGATGAAAACAAGTAAAACATACAAGTAAATATTTGTCTAACAAGGATCTCATTCCATATCGTAAGCAACAGAAAATTCTTCATGAAGGTCAGTTAAGAGCCAAGTCCTTCACACTCAAGATGATGCACCACTTCTAAGAGGTCCCGACTTCTTAGACTTAGTTGCTATCTGCGTTTCGGGCTGAAATACAAACAGTTATGCATTAGTTGGGTCATGGATGGAAACCGCTGTTAAAATTCACTTTCAAAAGTTTTTTGAAGTACCTCTTTCTTGACTGGTTCTTCCTTCTCAGACAGCACCAACTCGATGTGGCAAGGAGATGACATGTAAGCTGTCACACAATACTCATGTTGGAAGGTAAGAGTATAAACAGGTGTAATTGCAAAAAAAAATAAAAAAATAACCCAAGGTATTCACTTTTTTGCAACTCAGCCTTTTTTTTGAGCGAAAGGTGCAATTGTATACAACTCAGCCCTTTTCTTAAATAATTGTAAAAATGCCATGAACTTGTATTTTTGTTGCGCTTTGTATAAATTTGGTAAATTGGATGGGTAAAATGTCATATCTATACCAAAATGCAACGAAAACAAAGTTTGGGTGTCTTTTCTGCCATCATTCCGAAAAACAATACATGAAAATATATTGAAGGTTGTTTATGTGGAGCTTACGGTTGATCCTTCCATGGGCACGGTAGGTGCGGCGCCTTTGCTTCTGGGCTTGGTTTACCTGAACGTGGGATATGTAGAGTGAATCCACATCCAATCCTTTCACCTGAAAGATGGGTGCATAACAATTAGACAACCATCAACTGTGAGAATAAGTAGAGACCAAAGGGCACAGAAAGTGCAAGGGACATACTTCAGCGTTACTCTCGGCATTCTTGAGCAGATCAAGAATGAACTTGGCAGACTTAACGGGCCAACGCCCTTGACCATTCGAATGCCTGTTCTTAGCCTGAGCAGTTCGTCCAACACCACGGCAAAATCGCCTGAATGGTATGGCTTGTTTGTGTGCCAAGACATCTTCCAAGTACCTCTTGGCCTTGATCAAGGGCATCTTCCTGATGGAAAACGCAGTCTCCCTCGTGTTCTATTCAGGAGTAGATAAAAGTTATGTAAGTAAATAATTTTAATACTATGAAACTATTGACTTAGTAACTGTCTAAAAAGGTGATAAAAAATATACGTTCGAATAATTGAAAGGCATCAAAAATGAGATGCAATGGAACAATAACATAATTCAATTGGTGATAAATGAAAATTAAGAGTTGATTTTAGTTCATTCAAATCAACTCTAAATATAAACTCAAAACATATAACTCTAAATGTTCAAAGAATGGAATACAAATAATTCTAAATATAAACTCAAAACAGGCATAAAGACTCAATGTGAACACAATTCCATCATTATAGTAACAATTGAAAATGTAGCACCGTTTACTGAACCTTCAATCACAAACAACTAACAGAGGCTCACCCAAGAACAGTGCACAAATGATTTCCCTGAAGACTACGAGAGGCCTGTTCACAAGGGCAACAGGCCCCTGCTTTTTTTTCATCAGGTTTTACAATTCTACTCTCTACTATCACATAAATTTATACATTTGTAAACTCATACATATAACTATTCTAAAGTTTCTAGTAACAAATCTAGCAACTCATCACATGCATTACAAAATCAATGGTTAAGGGAATTTCATGTAACTCATATAGTACACAGTGAATATGTAGCACCATTTACTGAACCTTCAATTACAAACAACAAAGGCTCACCCAAGAACAGTGCACAAATGATTTCCCTGAGGACTACGAGAGACTTGTTCACAAGGGCAACAAGTCCCTGCTTTTTTTCATCAGGGTTATATGGTTTCTTGTTACATTAAATCACAGAAAATCATGCTTTTGTATATTCAACACACACAACTACTCTAAAACTTCTTAGTGACTAATCTATGAACTCACACTCCAAATAGTACAATGCAAAGGCTCCAACCCTCCTAACAAACACATGACAGGTTTTACATAATCAATCCCGCACACAACATGTCATTAATATGTAGCACCATTTACTGAACCTTCAGCCACAAACAACAGAGGCTCACCCAAGAACAGTGCACGAATGATTTCCCTGAAGACTACAAGAGACCTGTTCACAAGGGCAACAGGTCCCTGCTTTTTTTCATCAGGTTTTACAGTTTCTCGTTACATTAACTCAAAGAAAGTCGTACATTAATATATTCAACACACACACAACTACTCTAAAACTTATTAGTAACCAATCTATGAACTCACATCACATTCCCCCAATAGCACAATGCACAAGCCCCAACCCTCCTACGAAACACATAACAGGCTTTACATAATCAAGCCTGAACACAACTTCATGTCATTAAGATGTAGCACCGTTTACTGAACCTTCAGCCACAAACAACAGAGGCTCACCCAAGAACAGTGCACACATGATTTCCCTGAAGACTACGGGAGACCTGTTCACAAGGGCAACAGGCCCCTGCTTTTTTTCATCAGGTTTGACCATTCAAAACTCATACAAATCATAGAAAGGCATTCATTTTCACATTCAATAAGCATAGCAACTCCCAAAAACTTACACACAAAATAAAAACTAATCTAGCAACTGAAAGTTAGATTGTCAGTACAGAGTAGTGAAATTTAAACACGGTGCATACCTTGAAATGAACCCTAAGGTCAGATCCCCGAGCCTTGCAAGCTGCAATAAACACAAAACACAACACATAATCAATTTAAACACACATTCAATACCACAAACCTATAAATGTATACAAAATCAAAACCCAATCTCTGAAATACGAAATAGCTGTGCAAAAACAGATCAATGAGTAAAAGTCGAAACATCGAGGAAGATATGGGGCGTACACTTGGTGGGATTATCGGGTTCTCTTGAATACTTGACCTGAACAAAACAACAGACACAATGTCTCTGATTAGTGCTACAGATCCATGAAAAACACAGTACAACATTTACGTAAAAAGAAGATGAAGAACATGTGATTCTCGCATTTTGGGAGGAAAGTAACGATGCACTGTACAGTACCATGGCTGCGTCGGCTGCTACTTGTGCTCTGGGGAAGAAGATGAGCTTCGCGTCCTGTGTAGCAGAAGAGACGGTGAGAGGTACTAGGGTTTGTTTTATAGAGAATGGAGGAAAATGAAATTGAAAGCCCATAGCTTTGAAATTCCAAATTGTTTTTTTTATTTTTGTGTTGGGCTGTAGCATTTTTTGGGGCTCTAGTGGCGGGTTAGAGAAGAAAGCCCTGACAACACCTTGAGCCTATGGCCCAATAAATATGCCCATTTTGAGCCCATATTTTACTAATTATAAAATAGAGTTATTATGCTATAGAGTTCCAAAATATCTTTTTATAAAAAATTATGAAAGAGATGACCCGTGACATCTGGTGTTGGAAGAGTCATAAAAATGAACTGAAATTAAATCTAAACTATGACGAAACATTGTTTAAAGTATTGCCTGGATGTTGCATATTATGTAGAGTGCGGTCGTGCCTGATGTCATCAGTTTTAGAGGGAGACAAAGCTCTTATCAGGGACCCCTCCAAGAACCAGCCCCTAGAACATTGAATTCCTTTCGTCATTGATCCTACAAGGACGAAATCAGATAAAATAAAAAAATCTCACTCGATTAACCAGATCCATAATTGAGAGAGGAGTCTAGGATGGTGCGGTAGAAGAGGCCATGGAGGGAGACGCGCTGGTGGCAGTTTAGAGAGGCGGGGGTTGATTAGGAGGGTTGACCTAATATAGGGAGGTAGTAGGGCTTTGAGGTGATGAAGTCGATTGATGTCGAGGTGAGCCAGGCGAAAACCATCAGAGTTGCAGGGGGTGAACAAGATGGAAGACACGTCGTTGGTGGCGGGAGGGAGCCAACGTCGTGATGGCTAAAGGCGGCTCGAAGGAAGCCATAGCAAGAAAAACCCTAGCACAGCTCATGGGGAGAGGCGCAGGGGAGTAGCGGTTTGTGAACTTCATCCAATCAAAATTGTTGTCGAAAACAAACCCACATAATACGAGTACGAGGAGAGGAGCCATGGCAATAACCACGACTATCATGACCTTAGGCGACGCTAGGTCATAAAGAGAAGTTACCTTTTTGCGAAGAACCAATTTCAATTTTGAACTTTTTTGTTGGTGATTTAGGAGGTGTTGTTCCACATTAATTTACTTATCAGAAAATCAAAATCATAATATTATAAAGTCAAAGTTTTTATTTCCCAAATAGAATTGGTATTATAATGTTTATCAAGTGAGAGTATGGTAACATGTTGGACTATAATAGACGAGTATTTAGGATTTCTCTTCATTATCACTTTCAGCCGCTCCATTTCAGCTTGTAAGGCGTGTCATATTTTCATCCACCGTCGATCCTCTTCCCTGTCTATTATTATGCACGTCGTCCCACCGCGGTTAGCCCGATGCAATGGGGTCTGTGGCTCAACCACCCAAGCAACAGCCTTTCGATCATGATCTGTCAATTACTCCTCCCTCGAACCATAAAATTGCAACGGTGCAATACAAGAAATAAAAACTCTTAACAAATAATTCTCAAATCCACCTTAATACATAACAAGAACAGCAATTCCCCTATAATCGGACATTAATGCAGAATAAAATATTGAACTCATATTATGGGGCCCACAATTGTGGTAGTGAACCCTCCAAAAATAGGCGTATGCCGCTATGAGCCACGAGCACACGGTATTCTTTAGTAAAAGGCGAAAGAATAGTTCGCTATGTACTCATGGCACGGCTGCGTGACTCTACACCATTTTGCATCACCTCTTTATAGTCTCAATCCTACCTCTTCTATTTTTAACGTTCTCGATGTGGGACTTTGCAAAACAGAAATGAAACCGGGCCATTAATGCAGCCCATTGGGCCGAAAGAGTAAGGCCCACGCATCTCTTTGTCATTGCTTTCAACACATTAACTATATATAATACAAAATATAATATTCACTTCCAAAGTAGGATTTCCCAAAATAATCATTTCACAGGTGCTTCAGCTTGAGAAGAAATTAAATCAGATATTCTATTTTTCAACCTTTTTTTCCTACCAGTTTTAAATATCAAATATAAATCATTACCAAAATGCATATTAAAACATATTGTATTTGGTTGCATTTTACAGGTATATACATCTATCGATCGCCGGTAATAACAAACATTTTTGTTTATCTGACCGGTATTTTCGGTTTCTCGAAAACTCCTACCGACACCCGTTGTAAATATCTCTATTTTGATATCATCTTGACCCCCACGAACGGATCTATCCATCATACTTTAAATATATTAATGTCTTTTTTATATCGTGTAAACATAACACATATCGTTGAAACTTGGTTGGAGACAGATTGTAGTGTCAATATAGTATACGGCCACTGTGTTGTGTATGAAGGCGTGGATCCCATATATCTCTAACAGCTCATATTACTTTATGTAAACATAATGCCCATTGGATCATTGATATAGTGTACATATTCTAATACTGTTCCTTATATTGGTGCGGGATGCACTACTTTGGAAGGGTACATGGCGATGAAGGGCGTGTAGTCTTAGATCATCCGCAGTAGTATGCGGCGACGAAGAAGAGAACAAACCACAACTTCGCCGAGGGGATTTTAGGTCTCAGGAAGAGGGACGGGTGACGACACGTTCTTTACAATTACGTCTCACAATTTTTTTTTTGAGTAAACGTGCAATACATTACTTTAAGAGGGTTAGTACATGCTTGAGAGCCCTGACGGAACAAACACAATAACCCTATCTATTGAAAATCGTCTAAGACGTTCTGTTGAATTGCCAGAAAGACGACCTACAACTGACAATCAAATCAACTGAACTAGAACGATATTGAAATAACTAAGATAAACCAAACTAAAACAGTATTGAACTAACAACCAAATCTTAACAAACATAAAAGTAAAGACGACTGACGAAACACTGCTCAAGGTAGGGCCTGAATACCGCTGGGTCGCCCGAGGGCAACACTCTTCTTCTGCTGTAAAACCGAACTTGTGATCGTCAGTAGTGAAGGAAAGACAGGGGTCTGTGGGTAGAGGATACTGTGGTGGAGGCGAGGGAGGAGGGCGTGGCAGTTGTAGAGACGGAGGCGGGGATTTCCGAGGCGGCGACTGCAACAATTTCAGATATCCCGGTGGATGCAGGGGCGGTGGTGGAGGATAGGGAGGAGGCCGGGCCTGTGGCAAGATAGAGGAGCCGGATATAAGCCGGGAGACACGATGTTGGTGGCAGAGGGGAGCCAACACTGTGGTGCCGGACATAAGCCGGGAGCAGATATTACTCGCAGAAGAGAGGAGCAAGATCATGACGAAGGTCATAGCAAAGGCCATGAGCATAGCCATGACCGTGTTTTTGCGGCAAAGTAGAGCTATCAAACCCAGGGTTTAGAGAGAGTTTTTTTTGTAGGAACGTGGAGAAAGATAAAAGACAAGAATCCCTCACAGTTTCTGTTTTATTTATTTGTTTTTTTGTATAAGTCAATGTTAATCCAAAAATAACTACTTTTTAACATAACTATAGAGACTAAAAATAAATGGAATTATTATATTTTGTTAACATAACGATAAAAATTAGAATACCGACAATCTCATACATGTTGTGAGAGACTTATTTTGAATGTAAGCGGACAAATCTGAAAATAACGAAAAACAGTTCAAGTCACCAAACTAGCGTCAATAACCTAGAAAAACGACGTGACGTTTTAAACAACGTTTTAAGACAAGTTTGAGTTTTTTCGACAAGATCACAGACAGCGTGACGTTTTAAACAACGTTTTAAAAAGATCCACTTTATTCGATCAAGTAAACAACTTGCACCATAGGTGCGGTAAGACAAGTTTAATTGTATTAAGAAGGGACCAAGCACCCTATATATACATGCTAAGAAGTGCTAGCTCTAAACATCCTAAATATTCCATGTGAGTTTCCGTTTCTTCTCACTCTCCCATGGCTGTGGCTCAAGTTTCTAATCCCGCTTCTTATATTCTACTTGCAATCTTATTAACTTGTTCCAATGTCACGGCCATCACGAATCCACAAAGCTTCAACGAAAGCAAAGTACAAAACGGCCGGACCGTAACATTGAACGTCGATAGTGCGGAGGGTTACATGGAGTTCATTCGGAACATCAGGGCTCAACTAACGGCGTCGATTTCTAACGGCATTCCCGTCCTCATTCCACAACCTCGGGCCCACTCGTCGTCAACCCTGACGTGGCTGGACATCGTGTTGGCCGTCAACAACAACCAGGTTATCAACTACTAGTATTAAACGACTAGCATTAAAAAGGAAAAACTTCAGGTACAAACTATACTCAACTTGTACATCTCAAGAACTTGTTTTGACTTGTTAATCGACAAGACCAGATCTGTAGACTTAAAGTAATTACACAAACTAACATTTTTCGTTAGAAATGACTAGAAAACGTTACCAAAACTCCAAGAACTAACTATCATATGACTATTGAACAAAAAAAAAACTAACGGTAAACTTGTTACTTTTTGGAGTTTTTGCTAACGCTTTCTGTCATTTCTAACGAAAAATGTTAGTTTGCGTAATTAACTTGTCTACATGCCTGACCTGATCGACTAATAGATCAACAATCAGTTCTTGAACGGTACAAACCGACGATAGTTAATACCTGATTTTACTCATGTTAAAAACACTTATCTAATAAGTCTAGCTTATCTCTACCACAGACGCGCATCACGGTGAGGCTCGACGCGAGCAACCTCTACCTACGCGGGTACTCCCGCGACGGTGGCGTTACCTTCTGGGAGTTCTCGAACTCGTCTCTAATCCCGGGGAGCCGATCTCTCGGGTTATCCATGAGCTACCCAAGGTTGACGGTCACCGCCGATAGAAGTCGTCAGCAGAGCCCTTTAGGGTTCTCCCCGTTGACGAACGCCGTCATGACAATCGCCAGGGAGGACAATCCGGATATCCGCCGTCAGTTGCCGGCGAGGGCCCTTCTTGTTATAGTGCAAATGATATCCGAAGCCGCGAGGTTCCACCTCATAAGTGACTATATTGGCCACAATTGGTACAACCCACTGCCGATAACGTCCGTAATGGAGAATCTGGAGAACGGGTGGGGCAGACTCTCGGGTGGGGTGCAATCCGCATCTCCTGATGGGCTGCTCCATAATATCCGACCCGGTAACCCGTCTGGCGTGGAGACAGTAGAACATGCCCTTGCCTTAATTGGTCAGTTGATAAAAGCTCAACCTCGTAAATGAATAATTATTTATTTTATTTTAACTCATGAGTGTGATTTTTTTGAGGAAAGAGTCTGGGATGGACTAACACCTGCCCTTAAGAAGAACAGATAATTAACACACATCCTCTCGAACAAATGCGTTTATAAGTATACAGGGGCAGATTTACAGGGTTATAGGGTATGTCATGGCATACCCTAATCCTCAAAAAGGATATACAATAGTAGAGTTTTCGGATACATTCGATTTGATATCTTACAGACCTAAATCAGAGTTTATATGAAAAAGTTAAGGTCATTTTAAGATCTGCATTGCACGTAGTTTGTATGTAAACGTAAGTTCCACTTATTTGTTTTACCACATTTAGAAATGGTCGATAACATATCATAAATTATAATTCTAAATCCGCCTCTGTAAGTATATAGATATGAATGTTATAGTAAAGAGTCCATTGTGATAAATAAATAAATAAATACTAATATGTTTTAAGATAGTAAGATTTGAGCCCGTTTTATTTATATACTCTAACAAATTTTTCGAGGGTTTGATTTTACCTTTATATTATGAAATATATATAAAAAATTACATTTTATCCTATATAATTTTATATATTTATTACTTTATCCTACCTAACTAAAAACTATTCGTTTTGAATTGTTTTTTTCTTCTTTATATTTTACCCTACTTAACTAAAATAAATCTAGTTTATAATACCTTGAGATGTTTTTTTTCCCGGTTTACCTTATTTGGTTATGATTAATTTCCGTTAAAAAAATAAAGGGGTAATTCCATCTCAGTACCCTAATCTTTCATGTCTTTCATATTTCATTTAGGATATCCTAAATCTTTTTTGTGTCATCTCAGTACTCTAAACTTTTATTAATTCATTTAGAGTACCCTAAATATTTTTTATGTCACTTCAGTACTCAAAACTTTCATTAATTCCATTTTAGTACCCACTGTTAACTTTCCATCTGATTTTCCATCCAAGACAGGTAAAATGACCATAATACTCTTCACTAACGACCAAATTTAGGGTAAAGTTAACGATGAGTACTAAAATGAAAGTAATGAAAGTTTAGGGTGCTTAGATGACAAAAAAAATTTTAAGATACTCTAACTGAATTAATGAAAGTTTAGGATACTGAGGTGACACAAAAATTTAAAAATATTTTAAATAAAATACAAAAAATTCAGGTATTAAGGTGCAATTATCCCCCCAAAAAACAAAAAATATACATATCAGGATACTGTAAGTAAATGCTTTTTGGTTGAGGAAGTAAAGTACGCACAAAAAAACTAAAAGTTAGGGTTAATATCATAAAACACCACACAAGTATACACGTTTTTCAAATAACATACTAAGTTATGATTTTTTCATGTGGCACATCTATGTATCAACGTGTGGCACACCTATGTATCAACAAACTTTGATAATTTGTTGGTACATAGGTGTACCACATGAAAAAATCATAACTTAGTGTGTTATTTGAAAAACGTGTATACTTGTGTGGTGCTTTATGATATTAACCCTAAAAATTAAGTAAGATAATGTGTAATTTAATTATCACTTTATTTTTGTGGTAGGTATCATGATCTGCGTCGTCGTATCAAGGACTTTGCGTCCTGTCCTTTACAATGATCAGTCTGTTACCGATCTTGTGTCGTTGTACAGAACAAGATCTATGATGAACATAGAGTATGTACGCGTGAACAACATCGACGGCGAGAATCCCGGCGATCTGTTTGGGACGGTGAGAGTGGACGATGGCTGGTACAACAACACCTTCTACGACCGAAGCTCAGGCGGCCTCGAAAAAAAAGCTCCCGGAGGGTTCAGTACACTGATCAACGGTTCCTCCGACGCCGCCGTCTCCGGAGAGGACGCGTTCGTCATCCGCGTAAGCCTATGGGACTACGACACGTCCTCGCCGGACGACGAGATCGCTCAGGGAGAGATCGCGTGGGACCCGCTGGTGAAGGGTGTGGATTTCGCCGATTACGACAAGCATCTACAAGGATCCGTGAGAGGGGCGTGCGGTGACGTCACCGTGGGATACTCCGTGATGAGCGACGCGCTCAGCGTGGCTGTGGACGTTGTGTTGATTGACGGTGACGGAGAGAATCCGGCAGACGTTTACGGTGCCGTTAGAGCTTCTCAGGTTTTGAGTGGGTCTCCGGGGGCGGCGCCGTTGACTTTGTTCGAGAGGTCGTCGGGTCGGGCATTGGAAGTGCGGCCCATGAAGTCGATACCGCTCCTGCGGAGCGTCCTGGCGGCGTCGGTGTCTTCGCCGTTGACTATAACGGTGGACTTGTGGGACTACGACACGGTGTCAGCTGACGACCAGATCGCACAGGGGAGCGTTGACTTTGTAGTGAAACCGGGAACGCAAACGACTGAGGTACTTGGTAAGTCCGGACGAGTGCGAGTGTCCCTTACTTGCGGGTGATAGTTTCGAACTTTTTATATTAAATAAATGAAAACTATGTTGTATCCATGTATCAAGTTGATGGTGTAAAATCAAATGGTGATTGTTGTTGAAGTTGAACCGGGATAAATTTAATAATTTTTTTTATCAGAAATGTTTTATTGAAGGGTCAAGTTTTCAAAATGAAAACGAAACCAAAGGGAAACCCTCAAACTAATAACCGTCGACAATTTAACTCATTTTATAACATCGAAAAGCGATGCATTTCGCGTCCCCATCAACAATTTAACTCATCTTATAACACCCATGACACTAGATGTTTGCTTGATCAAATAAGATCGATAAGCACTTATTTTATAATAGTGTTGGATTCGAAGTGTCGAAAATTTGGCTAAAATAATACGCGTGAGAAGGTTAGGATAAGAGAGAATAGTGAGCGAGAGAGAAGAGCGAATGGGAATCGACGTCAATAAATCTACAAACTCAGAGGACATCAAATCAAAAAAGAAATTGAAACGAAAATGTCAACAAATTCTTTTTCTTCATTACTTTCGACGATTAATTTATCATCCATTATAAATAATCTAACAAATTAAGACTATGATTTGTGGAGCCCACAATTGTGGTAGTGGGCCCTCCAAAAATAAGCGTATGCCGCTATAAGCCACGAGCACACGGTATTCTTTAGTAAAAGGCGAAAGAATAGTTCGCTATGTGCTCATGGCACGGCTACGTGACTCTTCACCGCTTTGCTTCACCTCCTTAGAGCATCCACACTCATCTCGCCAGCTGCCGGCGAGATGGAATAAAGTAATAGGATTAAATCATCTCGCCAGCTCCCCGCCAACGAGCTCTACAGTGGGCTGGCGAGAAAGCGCCGGCGAGATGCAAAGATTTATGAGATCTACAGTGGGCTGGAATAAAGTAATAAGATTTATGAGATATTCATCTCATCTCGCCGGCGTGAACTGCCAGCGAGAAGCACGTCGCCAGCGGTCCTCGCCAGCACTGATCTCGCCTGCTCCTCGCCTGCTCCTCGCCAGCTCCCCGCCTCCTCCTCGCCGGCGAAGACATCTCGCCAGCTACTCCTCGCCCACGACTGTGGGTGCTCTTATAGTCTCAATCCTACTAGTTTTTGCTTAAAGTTTCCGATGTGGGACTTTCCAAACAAAAATGAAACCATCCAGAAACGCAGCCC
This sequence comes from Erodium maritimum, assembly GCA_963921825.1. Classification (NCBI taxonomy): domain Eukaryota; kingdom Viridiplantae; phylum Streptophyta; class Magnoliopsida; order Geraniales; family Geraniaceae; genus Erodium; species Erodium maritimum. The sequence goes on along the minus strand of OY997594.1, from coordinate 1,292,879 downwards.
ACTGGGCCGAAAGGTAAGGCCCATAATACTTATCAGTCCCAGCCCTCGAACACATTTTTCCATAGTCTTTTCTTTTCGTATTCGGTTCGATCTTTTTAGGCTTTCCTTATATTGGACTTCTTTGATTTCTATATAAGAAGTGACCTTAAACCCAAACTCGATACATTTAAACAATGGTCGATGAAAAAAATACACGTGCTCAGTAATATGTATGCTGTTACGCATTCTAGTATCATGGGTTTGATTTATATTTCTCCATATAAGACCCGATAGACAACCAATCATACTCATCATTAAATTTTTTTTTTGAACGCTCCTGTTCCCCTTTCTCTCTCGCAGAGGAAACCCTAAAACAGAGTCCCATATGCAGAAGGCTCAGCCGCCATCGGCGGCCACAGTGGCTCCGGCCACGAAGACTGTCGGTGCGGCTCTCCTCTCCCAACTCTTTTGTCCTCCCCGGACGTTACTGGCCGCCTTTGTCGTTGTCGTCACGCCCCTCTACCGTTCGCCGTCCTTTCCCTTTGCTCCGGCGACTTGCTTCTCCCCACCGGCCAGATCTGGCGACGACACCGTTCCCTTCGCCTCCCTTAGCCGACCCCCAAGCCTCGCCGGCCAACCTACGCTACCCGCCGTCGGCCGAGCTTTTTCCGCCTCGGTTTTGGTCGGCCTCTCCGACAACCACCGCCGCCCCTCTCCCCATCCCCTCCCTGCCTCCACCGTTCCCCCGTTTCTCTCCCCGTCACCCCCTCCGACCAGCTCACCCACAGACCGACCCTGGTCTGCTTCCCCATCCATTTGGTTTGCTCCGACTAAACCCTTCCTTTATCCGACCAGATCTCCCTTCTCGACTCACCCTCACTTTCACGTCCTCCCAACCCAGCCTGTCCACCAGCCTTTTCCCCCGACGACGACGTTTGCCAGCCACCAGTTCTCCCGTCCGGCCTTATCCCCCAACAACAATGATTCGAGATCTACTTCGGAGGAGCCTCCCCGTCAATTTGTTCCGGTCGGACGACCAGATCTGCTCCCACATGCTGCTGGAGCGTCGCAGTCCGAGCCGACATGCTCCTACTTTATCACGCTCACCCGCCCTATCCCGTGCACCTGCCCCAAGCGGAACAGTTCTGCATCGTTGGCGCCGCCCGCCTCCCCCTTCGCTTCGATCTCAGCCCCGACCATTGGAGGCCGGCCCCGAGTTTTTCTGTTTCAATGTTGTTGTTGTTTTGTTAGTCTGTTTGTATGTTTTGTTTTCCATGAAGTCACCCTATCGGAATTTTACCGTTAAAGACCCGTCTTTAAACGGCGAATCTCCGGTAGGTGTTGTTGCTATCTTTGGTGGCGTTACCGGTTGGGTCTCTCTATCGACAAATCTTTTTAGATCGTCGACAAGAAAGAACAATTTGGTACTTAGTTGTCTAGACGCTGAGTTGCCTTTTTCGAGAGCTATCATCTCACTGATCGTCACTCGGATTTCCGAGGACAACCAGTGGATGCAACGCTTGTGCTGCTCTATCTGTAAGGTCTGTAAAGTTTATTAGTTATTAATGAATCTTCTTTCAAAAAAAAAGACCCGATAGTTTTAGAACAAGACTTCATACAGTCAATTCAAGTATAATGTCATTATATGGGACTAAGAGTATCCATAATGGTCGGGTTTTGCTTGACGATATGGCTCCACGATTTCTATTTTGGAGGTACTCTCTTTCTTCTCCACCTCGACTACAATATATGCAGCGATGATGTTTGGAATCTGGAACTCGACGAATTTATTTAACACATAAACAACAGACCAAATTGTATTTACTATTGAAAAAGGTTCGACGTTTTGATCTTTGATTTAGAGCATATGGCGTGGATCGATTTCTCGTCTGTTGTTGTCGTCGATTTTTCCAAAAAGTGACGTTTTTGTTTCTCTATCCCCGGTTCCATTTCAATTGTCGACATATTCATCGACGTAACTTCTGACATAACAATCTCTCTCTCCTCTCTTTTCTTCTTCCACTTCCTTCTCAACCATTCTCTTTTGGACACCTGGAGATTGTGGTCATAATCGACTGACAAGCGTCACCTCCACAATATCCACCTACTGAATCGACCTTAAATTTTACCTAAATACACGTATCGACCCTCCATGACATATGCCCATTTTTTAAATAATTTGAGATGCAACAATCCACCTCCAATCATTTGTTGTCGTGGAAGTATGAAGTTAATAAAAAAGAAATTGCAGTGAATAAGCAAGTAACAATGGCCGAAGCATTAAGGTGAGACTCTCTCTCCTTTCTAAAGCTTTGACATCTCTCTAAAAAGCCCCTTCAAACCCTAGCGTACCTCTGCCGTCGGCGACACTCCTCTCCGGCTCTCCTAGTCAGGATGTCGTCGATGGCACCTTCCCCCTCCTTCTTCTGTTCTCATCTCTTCCCCCCCCCCCCCTTTCTCCCTGATTTTGGGTTCCCTTCCTTCGTTTTTCAGCCCACCGCTCGTTAACCCTCCTTCCTGGTCAGATATGACCCATGAACACCTTCTCCTTCGGTGAGAAGAGGCGTTCCCTCTCCCTGCGTGGTCGTCGTGCGTGTTGGCATTTCGGCGAGATCTGGAAGCTTCGAGATCTGAGAGTGGGTGCTGACTTGACCAAGATTTGTCCTCAAACCCTCCCTCCTCCCTTGCTAAGGTACTGATCTTCCTCTACCTCTCCTTTTGTGGCTGCGTTTCCCTTGATCCGTCGTGGTCAAGGCCTCACAGTTGGGGTTGGCCACCGTGAGGTGTTATGAGACTATTGGCCTCTTTCAAGCTCGATTGGTTGGGTAAGGAGTAGGTTCTTGCACCTTTGGTGGGTGAGGTGGGGTTCCTGGCCCCCCATTTTTTGGGTACCGTCCGGTGCTGGCCGGTGTGGAGTGTTCCTGTCTCAGGTAACTCGGGACCGGGTGAGGTGTGGGGTGGAGATTTGGTGTTGTTCGCGGAGGTTCCGTCTGGTTGTTTTGCTCGGGTTCGTGTTGTTCGGCATCGACGCTTGGCACTCGTTTTCGGTTGTGGATCTCGCGGTCCGGCCGGTGGTGGTCGACCGAGTGTTGCTGCTTTGGCGTTCGTTACTGTTCCGATGCGGCTTCGGTAAGGTGCTAGATGGGTGCGGGGCTCGAGGTTAAGGTGAAGTTTCTAGGGTTAGGTTTCTTTTTAGTTTTGGGCCTTGTTGGGCCTCGCTGTTAAGTTGGGCTCTAGTTTTGCCCCTGGGTGGGCCTATTTGTTTTGTTGGTTGGGCTTGGCCCGTTTATGTGTTTATCTGTTGTTTACTCAAGAGTGTTGACTTGAGTTTGGTTGTACTTCAATTAGATTTATCTGGGTACTAGACCTTGTTGTAGTTTGGTGGTTTGTTTCATCCCTTGTTCAATGTTTGTTTGTAGTATGTTTTGAGGGCTCTGCCCTTGTCCTTCAATTACATTTTTGTAATTGTTGGATTTATAAAAAAATTGCTGATCAAAAAAATCATTTGATGCCATGTTAGAGTTTTGGGACATGTCATTGTCACTCTGATAGTCCATAAGACATTTTGGGACATTGGGTTGTTTTGTGATTGTTGACATTTGATAGAAGATATAATATAACCCATATTGTATGATTCTTTCTTGTTGTCCAATGAATGGTTGATTTTGCAGTCTTGCAAAGCCACGTGGCAGTCCCATGAAATCTGAACTCACTGGTAATCCAAACCCGTCCAAATACAGTGGATTTGGCATTCTGCACAAGGTTGGAGCGGGTAGATGACCGGCCTGCAGCGCGTGGGTTCCACTTCACAGTCTTCACATACTATTTTGGACTTGCACTTGCTTGGCATTATTCATAATATACATTTCATTATATTATATTTTGAATTATTATCACATCATTTGCTTCAAAATTATAACCATATCGATATACTTTAATTCGAGGTTGATGACGAAAAACACTCTTTCATATAAAAATAGTTATAAGAAATTATTAAAAAATAAGACTTATTTTTGAGATTTTTTATTTCTTTTCATCATTGAACTCAGGTCATGGGAAAATAAAACAAGAACAAAGATACCCTTTCATATAAAAGTAATTATAAGAAATTATTAAAAAATAAGACTTATTTTTTAGATTTTTTATTTCTTTTCATCATTGAACTCAGATCATGGGAAAGTAAAACAAAAACAAAGATAGATGAATAGATAATATTTTAAAACGTAAAATAATAAATGATAATTTTTCGTATATATTACAACTGATAGATATATAATAAATTATTATATACTTAACTCGTCGAAAATTAACCTATTCTTGACATAAGATTAACAATGCTTTCAATACGCCTTATCGTCGTCGTGCCCAAGGTTGATTTGTGGCCACCTTTTTCTTGGTTACCTCTCTTCCTCACCTTACCATTTTATCCATATCTCCCTCATCTTTAGAGTCTATCGCCTCTCATCTAAAACGAATAACAGTTGGTTTCGGGGTACAACCCTCGTAAAGACGAGGTTTTTAAGGTTTCTCTATGAAATAGTCGTGTCGTTGCTGTCGAGCCATAGGAGGAGCACCTTTATGCATCCTTTACAAGACTTTCATCCCCGTTCTCTCCTTCTCGCCCCCTTTCCCCTTCCATCCCTCCTTGGAGCTCAACCATGTGATGGTTCGCAACATTCATGCAACTTGGGGATCGACATACATGTGTCCTTTCACAAGAGGACAAGGATGGTACCCCCCGTTGGGAGGAGGATGGAGATGAGGTTATTTTGGTACCGACGGGACCGGAAGAAACTGCGTTTGTGTTGACTTGGGCAATAATTTGTAAACACAAATTGTTCGATGACGACCCGACTTCCATTGAGATACATGTAGCCCCTTTTACCAGCGACTATCACTCGACCTTGGTCTTGACACCACAAATAAACGGGAAAAAAATACCAAATGTTCAGGTAAGGTTTGCTCAACAGTTTCGCGATGAGGTATCAGATCTTGGAATCGACATAAGATAGTGAGTTGGAGGATAATCCTATACCTCCACCCGCCAAGCCCACTTGGTCTTCCTCCTAGCAACCCATTTTATCATGACAGTTAAAGGCAACCATCTATTCTTTGGCTCCTTATATTTGTTTTATCGTGTCTGACAATTACGTTAATCCACTGCGTCCGATGTTTAATAAGATTTTGTTATTGTGATTTGGAACGCTGATATACCTTCTCTGTTGAGATCCCGAACTATATTATCAATCTTAAAAGACTTATCCCATGTAATTGACTATTTTATATAATTGGAATCATTGATGCCTTTAAAAAATTTACCATACCAAAATCATCTCTTTCTTTCTCGTACCACATTTGAAACTGACTAATGTATATGGTTACCGTATTATAGGATTTTGACATCAAACCAAGTCAACAGTCAAAGATTCTAAATTTGATGATTATATGTTTATTTCCTTACATGGTAGTTTGAACCCTATATCACATGTAAAGCAGTAGTCAAAGATCCAATCTCGGATGGTTATTGATTTCTTCTTTTGTATCCCCAAATTGACCCTAGATACGATAAAAAATCTCCATTATTAACTAAATAATCACAAATAAACTAATGTCTCGTACCTTTTCAACTAGCGTCTTATTAATTTTCTGTTAGGGTTAAGAGCTTTCAATTTTAATCGTCATCACAAAATCGTTATTGTATACGTCTTTAATTACCACGAAATATATTGTAAGTCTCTTCTTCTCTATACTCTTGCTAGTACCCTTTTTTGCGCATCTACAAGTCAGCAGTGTTGTATCGAAAGGATGACGTATCAACGACGGACCATGACCCTCTGTTGCGGTGGTGTTCTTCTCTACGCATCCACAATCCGGCGTTGCTGTATCGAAAGGACGATGCACCGGCGACGATACACGGCTCCTTGTTGCGGTGATGCTCGCATTCTCCGTGTTAGCCTCCCACGTCTCGAGCAGACACACGACCAATGATATAGTCGGGAAAAATCAAACGAGTCAAGTTAAGACTGCTATGCAGCCTCGTCAAACACAATGAGTAAGCAAGGATTTTATCGGGAGGGATTCCTGAATCATGCTTATCCTCTTTTACAGACAGTCAAGTTCAAGTTCAGTCGTCCATATCACGACGGAAAGAGTTTTTAAAAAGAAAGAATCAAGCAGCATTTAGACACTATCATGACTTATGACTTAGAGGGTCGGTGCACCTACTTCTGTCTCTAACGAGGTCTCAGACTATATTCTCGATTTTAAGGTCTTGTCCCATTAAAATTATATTTGACTCACACTATAAAGGAAGTCCTTGGATCGTTTCAAAAAAAAAAACAAGTCTATGGCAAGGGTAGAAAGGTGATTTCACATAAATCAATATAAGGGAAGCTGAGGTAATATTAGAGGTTGGGACGAACGAGACGTCTCGGAGCATCTCTTTTCATCTCTCTCGTGTTTATCATATAAGCCAATGTGCAGTGTACGATACTTATCTCTACCCGACCACAGCGTAGCGTAGAGAGAGACACACAAACAGTGAAAAGAGAAGGATCAGAAATGAGCCTGGTGAAGAGCCAAGGAAGCTTCCTCGCAGTCCGCACTCTCTCGCCTTCATCATCGTCAATCTCTCGCTGCTCCCACATCGGTTCTGCTAATTCCTCAGGTACTCTCTCTCTTTCCCTAACATTTCAGTTACTTAATTAGCTCCTTCAATTGATTGGTTCAGTTTGGTTCGGTCGTTTCTGGTTTTGTGATTAATGTAAATTTTGTTTTAAAACGGACCACTTATATCTGATCGGACTTTCATAACTATGCCATAACTATAGCTTCTCTTATGCTCTGCTTTCATCTGCGTATCTGTTGAGCTATTGAATACAAAAATGGCGAATTGGATTAGAGAGAGAGAGATAGAATAGTAGGTGAAATGTGGATCTCAAGTAGTTTTGGGGCGGTTTGTGCGGGTGAGGAGGAGAAGATCAAGGTGATAAACGGATTGGACGGTTGTATTGAGTTCGGGTCGGGTACTGGTAGAATTTTATTTATTTACGACCCGTGGATCGAGTAGATGATAAATCATAACACCATCGTAAGAGCACTGGTAAGGTCTTTTCCCTCCGTTTGATAGGTTAAAAAAGAGAGAATTTAGGAGAAAAGCAGTTTTTTCTCGAGAAAATTTATGGAAAGACTTCCATCCAAAATCAATTTTAGAGTTTTAACTTCTTCTTTTTTTTTACCAAAACCCCCTAAGTTTAGGTGGACTTTAAGGAAAAAGTCTAACTTTCATTACTAAATAAAGATCTTTTTACAAATAAAATAAGAAAGAAGGGTACATAGCAATACATTATCACATAAGGCCATTATAGAAATTCACCCGTTTTTCTCATTCTCTTCTGTTGTGTTTATGACACTGTCGTCGTAGGTCCATTATGTGACCCTGGTCAATCCTGTCGAAAATAGGTTTCTTGCATGACCCTATCACTCTCTTCTGATGTGTTTATGAAATTGCCGTCGTATTATGTGACCCTGGTCAATCCTGTCGAAAATAGGTTTCTTTTATGACCCTATCATTCTCTTCTGATGTGTTTATGAAACTGTCATCCTAGGTCCATTATGTGACCCCGGTCAATCCTGTCGAAAATAGGTTTCTTTTATGACCCTATCATGCCCTACTGAAAATGGGCCTCTTATGTGACACTGTCTAATCCGGATTCTTCTTTCCATCTTGTAAAAATCCTCTCTACATGTAAAAATGTTGTTCACTATAAAAATTTACAGAATAATCCTATTTTTTTTTGGCCAAAGAGACCTGCAAAATTGATCCTCAACTACAAATGCTCTAAACATCCATTCAAATAGTAAATTTTAACGTGTACCTACCACTTCAAGTGAGTTATTGATCAATTCTGAGTGTTTAGATAAATCGAATTTTAATATGATTAGTTTCCCACCTATACTTTTTTATGCCAGGTCAAATAGATATTAATCATAATAACATCAATTTGAATTGTTGGGACATCTAATCTTAACCGACATATAATGTTTATAACCTCTAAGAGCATCTCCGATGTACTGTCATAACTAGTGTTAAGAAATCATGGTAAGAGATGTTTTTTTGTTTTCTCTCTCCTCTCTACCATGACTTCCTGCCATGACTTCTTCAATGGTCTGCCATGACTAATGGTAGGAGTCATGGTTTGTAGTTGTGTTTGAAATAAAATGACCTTCTCTCTCCTCTAAAATAACTCATGTCACGGCGTCGCGTCGTGGCAGGATCCTGCCACGACCCCCTGATACGCCACCCCTAACACGGCGAGTCGTGGCAACGCCTACAACAACCGTTGGAGATGCTCTAAGTAACATCTTTAGGCCATTTATATCTACATTCAGACTTATATTGATCCACAAATACATATCAAATAAAAAATCTAGTGTATACTATGCTTTTAGTCGTACCTTTATTCTCTAGTTCATCTACTGATGATCTACCCATGAAACTATATACAGAAAGATATGGTGTTAAAGTATATTTGCACCATACCTAATCACGGTTTTTAATTGCACGGTCAGATGTGGCCGGATAGTGGTCCCACCGACCCAGCCCAGCTTTATGGTCCGTGGGGGTTGGTTACGAGTGACGACATCACCACACGGGCCTATTTATGGTCTGCGGCTACACTCTGACATTCCATGGTCTGCTGACCACCCGATTTTAACTCAAGGAGCTGGCTTGTTTTTCACATGCTCACCAAATGTTCCAATAATGAGATTGAAACATTAAACGGATTCAAGTAATACCAATTCATCGCATCTCCGATGCTAATCGGTTGATGTTGGTTAATGGAACAAAAGCAAGTGAGAGAAACAAAAGTACTAACGAACAACCGATAACGTATCTGGTAACGATAAACTTAGCATCGACACAAATAGCCAACACGAACAACCTATCCCTAGAGGTTGTTAGCTGGTAGAAAATTTTAATATGTTTTAAACAGTCAACACCAACAAACTAAGATTGGAGATGCTGCAAGAACAAAATGAATAATACCATCAAACTGGTAAAACACTTGAAAACATATTGGTGTTTTTGTCAATTCTCTCCTGTTTGGTGCATGATATCACCTCTATCAATTCGGTCACTTCCCACCCGTCACATGACTATTCTTCCCAATGCGCCCTAGATTGGGTGTATACCATTCATTGTAAGAGGTTGAACGAATTGATGCATATGCTTAGAACTTGAGTTTTTGAGAACATGGTTCAAGTCTCAATCCACTCCTACCTTTACCATTTATTTCTCAAACTCTTTGTTAAGTCTCCATTCACCAACTCTTGCTGGCCTCTCTAGTCTCTACATATCTTTAGTTCTATTGGGAATTTTTCTCAAGGTGGAAGGTTTTGTGACAATATTAGAGTTCTTTTTTGGAAAAACTCCAGAAACGGACGATTATTTGATTATTTAACTCAAAAACTAACAATAAACTTGTTTGTCGATCAAATTAACACAATAGACTTAGGGTAATTATGCAAACTAACTAGTTAGCTCAAGTCTAATGTGTTAATTTGATCGACTAACTAGTTTATAGTTAGTTCCTGCTGTTATCCCTTCTTTTTTTCATTTGAAGGATGTCTTGGGTCCATGATACACCAATTAGAGTCTATGAATAAAAAAGTTTGATGTTTATTGCTTCTACATAAACATGTGAACTCAAATCTTGATACCCACAGTTGATAACAAATTGAATGACATTGTTGGGTGCAAAATCAGGGTGATGAAATTATAACCAATATCAAATTTGAAATTCATACCTCATATCTTGTATCTATTTGATTGTTTGCAGAGACTGCAGCCCCTAAGTGGATCGATAAGGGCCTCCCTAATTGTGTTTGCTTCAAGCGGAGAGGAACATATGAACGAATTATCATTAATTTGACACCTGCACAGGCAAGTTCTCATTCATGAGTTCATGGTATCAAACTAGTGATTACCTCAGTCTGATTCATTCTGTGTCATGTGATTGACTTGCTTATAAACGTTCAGGAAGAAAGACTCAAAAGGTTGAAGAACCGGATGAAGATCCACTTCGATGCTTCTAGGCCAGACCACCAGGTTCATTACATGTTCTCAAGCTGTAACTTGAATATAAAATCTAGTATAAAGATTAGGGATAGTGACAGAAATATACCGTTTACTTTAAATTGTTTGTAAATTGTTACAGTTATCTTTATTTTGTAGCAGGTTATAACACTGTGCTTTCTTTTAGTTGCACCCTCTATGACGGAGTTAAAGTCCAATAAAAAAGACTACTACCCTCACAAATTTTGGGAATCTCGAGGAAGAAAGTTAACTTTGTCATTTTAAAAAAACACTAAATAACGGCATTGAGGAAGAAGTGTGGCAAGTTGTTACCATGTACTTTGTTTTTCTATCGGTTTTAATATATTTTAATTAACAACACAACTAAAAAAAAGTACAAGGTAACAACCTGCAAATAGTTTAAAGTACACAGTATATTTTATTTCCGTCATTATCCCTAATTAAATGGACAAAAAAGACTTCGTAGCAAAGTTCAACATAGGACACAACTCAACTCCTGGCATATGCATAGCAGAAAATTTCTGCATTGATGAGTTAATTATCAACCAAAACGTACTCACACAGTAGGATACAAACAGAAATATTTGATTCAGGCCCATCAAAAGAAGAAAAAAAATGTTATATATACTGTTGTTTTAGCTGTACTAGGCTATAACTCATAATGAGATTTTCACGGCACAGGAAGCTTTGAGAGCTTTATGGACCACTACATACCCTGGTCAGGAGCTCCGAGGTTTGGTATCTGATCAATGGAAGGAAATGGGATGGCAAGGGAGGGATCCATCAACTGATTTTAGGTTAGCCTCATACACTTGGCTCCCTTTAAATCATTTTATAGTGAACATTTTCCTAACTAGTTGTTTTGGATGCCTTTACTGCTGAACAGAGGAGCTGGGTTCATTTCTTTGGAGAACCTATTGTTCTTTGCCAAGACATTCTCGGTAAGATCCTAATAAGTAATAACCTACTTGAATCAAAATAGTTTGTTTTTTGATTCAAATGACTAATAACTAAATACACTATGCTTATTGTTTCAGACATCTTTTCAACGTCTATTGTTAAAGCAAGGAGGGGAGCGAGCTGCATGGGAATACCCATTTGCAGTTGCTGGTGTAAATATCACATTCATGATTATGCAGATGCTTAATCTCGATGCTTGTAAGTGCTCAACATGTACCGCTATGAGATGCAGAAAAATAAAAATAAAAATACAAAGATTTATTTAAAAGCTTGAAGTGATTTTTATGTGAACTAGATTAGTTGAGCTAATGATGTACCTGGTTTGACACAGCATTGCGAGGAGATTGTTAATTGTGTTGTCCTTTTTATCTGCAGCAAAACCCAGGACACTTGTCAGATCAGTTTTCATCCAGATGTTATCAGGTGAGGGAACTCTACAGTGATCCATTTAAAAGTTTTTAGCCAAATTTAATTCTAATTCATCATAGAGTTTCGGGTAGTGTTTGTTACCAAGCCAACCAAAAAAAATAAGATAATACCCATAATAGTATTTGTCCTAAACACAGTCACTGTATAATGTGCTTTATTTTGGGGTTAAATGTAAAAACCTATCCTAAAATATTGGTCACGAACAGTAAGCTACCCAAAGTTTTAAAGTATCAAACCTGGTACCCTATGTTTGGTCACAGATCATTTACATACCTTTATGAATTGAAAAGTGTCAGAAATTTTGGCATAAATTGTGTCGAGTACGTGACCAATAGAGACCAATACTTTAGGGCAGCTAAATGTACGTGACCAATACTTTAGGGTAGTTTTTTTTTACATTTAACCCTTTATTTTTCATATTCCACTAGCTTCTGATTCACTGGCCTAAACTTACAGTATGGGTGTGATTTCAGATAATGAGTGGGCTTTTGACTTGCTATATTGTGTGGCATTTGTGGTCATGGACAAACTGTGGCTGGAAAAGAATGCCACCTACATGGAGTTCAACGTAAGAACCTTACCTGTCTGAAAAGTTTTGATCATGCATTTCTACTTTCCACAAGCTATGGACATTATGATTGTAGAGAATAAAACTTCTGACAGTGTATCTATTAATGTGTCTAATAACATGGAAAAATGTTGCACAATAGTCCTAGTTTAGCTACAAGTCCTAAATTTGTCTCAAGTTATGTGTTTCTCCCAATTTAGTTGTTAAGTCTAACCCGACTTCTTTTCAATCTTGTCCCAAAGTTTGGACAAATAGTACCAACCAAGTTTTTGATATTTGTCCAAACTTTGAAACTTAATTGGAATACTAGCATAACATTTTCCTAAGCCTTCATTTGTCTGTTCTCTATATTTGGCTGACTGGTTCTATGTTTATAGGATATTTTGAAATGCACAAGGACTCAACTAGAGAGGGAACTTCTAATGGATGGTGTTTTAGGAATTGAAGACATGCCTTCATTCAACCTTCTCTCTTGACGATAGCCAACATCAAATGAAACTCCAATACTTTCCTAAAACATCAGGATAGATCTGCTTAAGTTGTACAATCCTTGTTTTCTTTTTTTCTTTCTTTCTATACAGTGCTTCAATGGTTGGTTCTCAATCGCTCCAACCTTTGGCATTACAGTGTTAGATTGTCTATAAGCTGTTTATGAGGGAGGGTGAGTAATTTTGTATCTTCCGAGTTGATGAGATCTAGATTTAGCAGTCCCATAGCCTAGTTCAGTTTTTAATGCCAACATGAACATTCATACATCAACTTTCACCAATTTTCTACCAATACCCAATAACATAATGATGAGCTTGACATTCTCCTTTTCAACTACATGCTACCAAACATTAATTTCATTCTCGACTAAGATGGTCATGCACAAGAGGAGCATTATGATTCAAGTTAAGATCAAATAGAGTTCAAATATGTAACTAAATGGATACAACCACTTAACTCATGACACAATGGATCACAAGCTGACAAGCATACTGCAAATAGAGCCAAAAGATTCATAGCATCATTTTCTAAATATATTACCAACAACCTGAGGTTACTGCCGGTAGTTGCAGCATCTGGAGAAAGGGGCAGAAGTAACTAGTTCTTCGTCTCTACAAGTAGCCATGTCTTTCAGTTCTGTTAAACTGTAACACAATTCAATATTTAGACTGCAAGGCTACAACGAATATTACAATTAACAACAAAATGAATACTAATTTAATTTTCAACTTACATTTTATACTTGCATAGAGCTTCTTTTCTGTCTCTTCAAGCATGAACTATCATATCCAACATTTTGCTGAAAAAGTTGGCTGCAAGATACACAAACTTAACATGTGGGTAAATGAAGTAATGGGGTAGCAGAAGAATCGTGAACACACACACATCACCGAGGTTTTGATGATTAATTAGCTGACACTATCTTATACCAATTGAAAAAGGCATGGAAATGGATAGAACCCGTCATGGGATTGACTAGTGTCTTCCCCTTTTTAAACTTTATAAATAAGCAACGGGAAGGGCACACACAGATTAGCCTATAGTTTCACCACCTGTAGAAGATATCTCAGTAATCTCCAAACTTAAGAATATCATGTGGAAGTTCTCATACCCTCTTCCCATTTATCCTGATTTTGCACATAAAAAACTGCAATCATCCCTAGGTTAATTACATTCCATCAAAGTATTGACCAATGAATCTAATTGAACATCAGTAACTTTGCAGATTAGAGAATGCAATTGCAATCTTATCTCATCAATTCTAACTAATGATAAATTTTCTTAAGAACTTGAGCTTCATCCTAAATTCCTGAATTGAATATTTTCAGATATTACAGTAATATCTGAACAATCAGACAGCAGATTCATCAGTTCAGGTTTAACTAGTGCATACAGATTTGAATATAGCAGACGAATCAGATTAGCAATTTAAAATATATTTCATAGAATACACAAAGCTCGAGTTCAGGCTCAGATGCCCAATAACTGAGAGACGAAGAGAAAACACACTAAGTATCGGCAATGGTCGGTTCCGGCGCGTCTGTTGCCGATTTGCTAAAGAACTGGTCGATTCTCCGAGTACCAGCCGGAGCCGGTTTATCAGCGTCTCGGGGACGGCTCCGCTCGGCAACGGGAGGATCCAGAGTTTGAGCCGGCACGGGAAGCGAGTCGAGGAGGAAGTCGCTGGTCGGACGGTGCCTCTTAACGGCGGTTACCATGTGCTCGAGCTTCACGGTCTTCCTCTTCTTCTCGGCAGCAGATTCTGCAGATCTCTCGGCGAGGAATCGGAGGAACAATTCGGCCGAGCACGAGACCAGAAAGAGGGCTTCCGAGTTCACCTTGTTGATGTCTCTGTCGAGCTTCATGATTTTCTTCACTCGGCTGTTCGGTAGCTGTGGCTGGATCGCGTCTGGGTTCTCTTCTTCCGCCATTGATGAGAGCTCTGAGCTTCGTCCGGAGAAGGAAATGGTAGTGGAAATGAGGAACGACTATAGGGTTTTAAATGGCGGGAAATTAATTTTTAGTGTATGTAATTTACATGGCGTAATTACTTTAATACCCCACAAATCGTAGAGTAAAGTACTCGGAGCTTATGGTACGTATGCAGCCAATATGGGGGTGTCTTGGTCAATCTCTACCACCACCTTGCTTTTCATTTGGCGCCAACAAATAAAACCAACGGGTAAATACATTTCTATCCCTGCACTGTATCTTATTTTTACGTCGTAATTATGCTTTGTCTTTCGTTTCATTTTCTAACTGTGATTTTTCAATAAATTGTAGAACCTACAGTAAAAACGATGAAATCCGTCTGACTTTCCAGATGTGTTTATTTGAGTATCCAACCTCTAAAACGCTCGTGAATGCATAAGTATTAGATAATTTATGCAACAAAACGTTTACCGTAATTAAGATGCATAAATAAGACAAATATGAAGGGTAGAAAATAACGTTGACTCTCATGTTTATGCTAGAATTTAATGTTAACTTTTACCTTTATGTTAGTGAAACGAAAAGATAACCACAAGTAGGACGTGCAAATGAAAACTAATTAACTTGTAACTACTGCATGGCAAAAAAGTGCCTTCATGTTTAACAGCTCGTGGTGGTATTTTCGTCATCATAACCAAGCCCATTCTAATTGTTGGCCCAACTTTAAATGGCTCAGCCCATTTAACCAACCCATTTCATGATTTATGATTCATCACGCGGCCCAAAACCCAACAAGCTCTGCACTGCACGTGTCTCCTAAAAGGAAGCTGACACGTAGGCAACCACGATTCTTGGGGAATGGGGCCCACTGTTTATCAGTTTTTCTGCAGCTGACCACTAGCCTTGGCTCGTCTCTCGAAATTTCAAAAAAGATTCTCACCACGAGGCAATTTTTGAATAAAAATAAAAATATATTAAAAATAATATTATCTCCCTCAGTTCCTTTAATTTTCTAAATTTTGCATCACAGCCCCAAATTTTAATTGAAATTATCGAATGAGCCACAGTGCATAATTACTCAGATCAAGAAGAAGACGAAAACTTACCTACTCGCATCCTCATTCAAACGCCACAACGCGCGTTTGTAACCCGCCACGTAGCTGTGTTATCATGAAATCGAGCGAGTACAGTTGTTGTAGAGAGTATGTATACGCGCGCAAACCACCTGTTTGTGGTGGACGCGTTATTAAGAAAGTCCTCGAAAATCGGACATCAATTTCCAGGTAAGAAAATTGATCATCTGATATTTTCGGTCCGAAAATTTAAAAAAAATCAAAACCAAAATTTCGATCCCTCTTCAATTTCCCTCTCTTTTTAGCCTCTCACTACTTTGGAGGGAAAAATATTTTTTGGGAAAACAGGAATCATTTCGTACTGGTCGAATCTGGGATTGGCCTTGCTCCGAGTTTCAAAATTCAAATCCGTTTTTCTTCTGTTTGCTTGATCGATTACAGTAAATTTCCGGTGACCTGAGCTTCTCGATTCCGTTTCTGGGCTCAATTCAGTGCCAGGTACGATTCTCTGAACTTGATTTCAGCTTCTGTTTCTGGGTTCGGTTGATTTTGAAGTTTGGTTGGTTGTGGATTTAGGGTTTTGATGTTTATAGCTCGGAACTTGTCTACGGGTTGATTTCTTCGTGTTTGGACGTGCTAATGTGGATCTGTAACATTTTTGTATTGGTTCGGTCGATTTTTGTGTGTGCGTATTGTTCATGAACGGTCAATGATTCTACTTTTTTGAGCTGGGATTTGGTATTTCAGATTGAAATGTTGGTTAAACTAGAAATGAAGAGGCATTATTTAGGGTTATAATGGTGGGATATTTGATGAATATGCAATTGTGTACATGACTGATTATAACTGGACAAGCTTTGGTTTTGGATGAGCTGAAGATTTCTTCTGGCATGCAAGCTCTGATTTGAATACACACCATTGTGTTTTTTCGTTACTTATTTGTGGGTTAAGTTAAGTTTTATGTTATTATCTCTGTTGGAACTCGAATTCAATAGTACTCAGTAGTAGCAAAGTGGCTGAGAAGCTCTCGATCAATTTTACAAATGCTTGCTACGAACTATGCACGTTTTGCAAATACTATCGATGGACTATTTTTTTGCAAATGACGTCCCTCAACTTTTTTTATCTGCAAATCTGTTATCTTTAACAGAAATTAGTCATGTGACAGTCCCGTGGCTTCATTTTTTTGGAAATGACAGTTTTTCCCTTTACATTATTCGCGTTTTGCAGTTTGGAACCCTCATGTATACACTTTTGCATGGCTACTTTTGACTTTTTGCAAAAGAATTAACCCCATAAGTAGATTTTCAGACGGAAAATAGTTGGGGGATGTCATTTGCAAAAAATAAAATCACCAATAGTATTTGCAATAGTTCACCACAAGTTTTTGCAATTAACCTTGAAGTAACATAATGTTAACATATTTGACTGTTCATGTTCTTCAAGTTGTTTCTTATTATTTTGGCTGATTACTCATAATGTAGTTTTGATTTTTTCTTGAAATGTGTCATTTCATTGCAAATCAGCTTTCTCTCAGCAGTCATTTCATATGGTGTTTTATGCATTTTCTCTTTACCGACTCTATTTTTCTTGTAAAGTCACTACTGCATTATCCTCTATCCTTGTACTATTTTTTTTTTTGTATTTGTTATGTTGCATTATCGTATACATTTAGGCAATTTCAACTTCTATAAACTAAGTCCCAACTAAAAAATTGTAGCGGAAACAGGACAATTCTGCCTGGAGCAGCACCAACAGTGTTAATACTTTGAAACACCGATATGCAAACAAAGAAAAGGGTATCTGGGAGAAATGCCGCTAAAGAGCATGTCAATACTCGGGTCTCAAGATCCCAAAAGAAGGCATCTGAGAATGTACAAGTCACAGAAAAGAAAGTTGCTGGCCTAATTACATCATCAGTTAGGAAGCAAAAGCCTGGTCAGTCTTAGTTTTCTACACCCTTTATGCATCAAAATACGAGATAGTTGCAGAAACTTGTGGTGAACTATGTGCGTTTTGCAAATACTATCGGTGAACTATTTTTTTTGTTTTTTGCAAAAAACATCCCCAACTATTTCCTGTCTGCAAATCCATTATCTTTAACAGAATTTAGTCATGTGATAGTCACGTGACTTCAATTTGTTTGGAAATGACAGTCGTTCCCTTTACATTATACGTGTTTTGCAATTTGGGACCTTTATGTATAAACTTTTGCATTGCTACTTTCGACTTTTTGCAAAAAAAAAAAAATAACCCTTCAGTGGATTTGCAGATGAAAAACAGTTGGGGAATGTTTTTTGCCAAAAAAATAGTTCACCAATAGTATTTGCAAAGGTGCATAGTTTACTGCAAGTTTTTGCAATTATTCCTATTTTTATGCTACTTTCCTCTTTGGGTTAGTTAACGATTAATCTCATTATGTGTTTTGTGTTACTTTTTTTTACATTGGTACTAACTGCTAAGAATACACCATCATATTTAGTCATTTTAATTTTCTATTTGCACTACTTCAGTTGGCACTCTTCCCAAGAAAAACACTGAACCTATTGCTCTGACAAATTTGAGTTCAAGATGCAATTTGATGCCTGATGAGACATCCCATGCCTGTTTTGAGCACGATACAGTTAATGGCGATTCGATGGATAGTAAGGTAACTGGTTAGACCTATCAATTGTGCTTAAAATAGAAAGAAATATATATACACTATACAGAGTACAAAATTTTCTCTGTTATGATTACTTTTGCCATTGCAGGACTGTAGTGAAGGAATTTCTCATCAGGCATCTGAAACAATATTTTCTCCTACCTTTCATGCATCTAAAAGTGCTGGAGGAGACTTCACGAATGGAGGTAGTTGATAAATTTTAGTATTTTTCAATAGGGTTAATTGCTCATATCTTTACGAATTTCCCATGTTGTAAGCTTTCCATAAATACATGATTACCCTCATAAATTTCCATCATTTTTTGTCACGTGAGTTTAAAATTTAAGTATATCCCAAAACTTCATTTGGCATATTTGAAATTAAAATCGCTTTTACCCTTGGAAATTTAAAATTTATAAATAAAAATTAAAGAACAAAAAAACCAATTTTTCATATCCCTTAAATTTCTTACTCTTTTTTATTGTACACTGAGGAAGAAAAATTAAGAGAGATGAAATTTTGGATTTTTTTTGTTTTTTTACTTTATTTTTTAAAACTAAATTCTAAGGGTAAAAATCATCATTTTCATACAAAAAGACAAGTTCAGGGTATTGTTTTACAATTATCAAAGAAGAGGGCTACAAGATGCAAAAAATGAATACCTCACGGTACTTTTTTGCAATTATCCCTTTCCAATATGCTGTTTTCTCTCTTGTTTACAGAAAACTTATAAACCCTCATTTTCTTACCTGTTTTATTCACTCATGGAAATTTTCAGAAGACCATAATAACAGTTACACAGCATTGAATGCGTGCCATAACGATATGGAAGTCAATGCAAGTATGGCCCCACAAATTTGATTCTACAGAACCGGAGTTATCAAATGCTTGTCCTGAATACGACTCTTGTTGTGATTGCAGATTCAGAAGTCAACCTTCCTTCCGAAGTCTCTGCCATATATCTTGCTATGAAGAACTCTAAGCTAGAATGTGTAGATGAGCATGGGCAAGACTCCATGTCAACTGATGTTTGTGTGGATGAAGATGATTACGAGGAATTCGATGACTTTGATCCGTATTTATTCATGAAGAACTTACCGGACTTGTCCACGGTTGTTCCAACATTTCGGCATATGCTTCTGCCGAAACAGACACGCAGTTGCCCGCGTACTAGTCTTGTCTTAGACTTGGATGGTAAGAACTGTATTTGCTATTTACTTTCTGTTCTAGAATTTCTCAGATGTGAAATTAATTCAAGTAATGTGGGCAATTCATTAAGGAAGTTGTGTGCAGTTCAATCATACAAATATGTAGTTACTACCCAGTCACATACGTTTATGACTTTTCATGTTTCATCATTTCATAAAATAGACTGAAACCATCGAAATCTTCGTTTTTTATCCTCACGTGACTGGAAAGTTGAAAATAGCTTAAAACTATTCACTCTCACGCTTTACTCTTCCGATTTCAATTTGACTCCGTTCTTGAATTCCTCCATGGAATCGTATTGAAAGCAGAAGATTAAAGGATGAGAATAAGTTGTTTTGGGATATTCGCCCGCCATTACTTCATTAAGACCATAAATACGAGCAATAAAATTTTAAACTCGCGCAACGAAAAAAAGAAGATTTTTTTTATGGTTTCTGTATATTTTGTACGACGGTGGCACATGGACATTCATAAGGGTAGTCGTGTGTTTGTGGGCAATTCACAAAGGTAATTAAGTGCAATCAACCCAAGCATATATGACCATCTCACATATTTGCAAAATGGTTAATATGATATCAATTCCGATTTATTAGAGTTTGTGATCCATCAGCCATGATTACTGATGAACAAATAAGTTACAAGTCTAATACATGGAGTGTTTGGTGTATCTATATTTTATAACAGTGTCGTGTTAATTGATAGGAGAGTCCAAGTTAAAACCTATAACACTTTATGATGATCTTTTCTGCAGAAACTTTGGTGCATTCCTCGCTGGAACCTTGTGAAGATGCAGACTTCACCTTTTCTGTAAATTTCAACCTCAAAGAGCACACTATTTATGTTAAATGCCGCCCTCACCTGAAAGATTTTATGGAGAGAGTTTCTACCCTTTTCGAGATCATTATCTTTACAGCTAGTCAGAGTATATACGCGGAACAGCTCCTAAACGTGCTGGATCCAAAGAGGAAGATGATCCGCCATCGTGTTTATCGCGATTCTTGTGTGTACGTGGAGGGAAATTACCTCAAAGATTTGTCGGTTCTTGGGCGCGATTTGGCGCGAGTTATCATAATTGACAACTCTCCACAGGTATTATTAGCATAGCACAAATATCTGTTTCATACGGAACTATTTTTTTTATTGGCAATAAAACGGTAGGATTGGAAGCAGATAGTTACCCATGTAGATTGTCCTGAAACAAAAAAGTACATGATAAACAAAAACAAAACAAAATTACCAGATACATTATAAAACCACAGAACAAAAGGTACTTTTTTGCAATTATGCCTGAATACCAACCTAACCTTAGCCTAGATTCTCACTTGATAGTGCATTGCAGGCATTTGGGTTCCAAGTGGACAACGGGATACCGATCGAGAGCTGGTTTGATGATCGTTCTGATCAAGAACTGTTGTTACTGCTTCCGTTCCTGGAGAGCTTGGTCGGAGTTGAAGATGTTCGGCCATTCATTGCCCACAAATTCAATCTTCGGGATAAGATCAATTCCGCGAGAGTTGGAGTTATTTGATTTTTGCCTCACACAACTTTGAGTTTTGGAACAACATAATGTTTCTGTATCTTTGTTTTTTAATGTATCATTGTTAAGGTTAGCTTCCGCGAGACTTATTTGATTCCTGCTCATCCCCTCGCTCCTCACTGTTCCGGCCACCAATCATGCCATCCGGAACAGTGAGGAGCGAGGGGGTGAGCGGGATACTATCAGAATTGGGGAGACAAGGACCCAATCCCAATGCCTCCACTGCCGTCCGTGAAAGATCCTCCATCGGCGCCTTCCTACGCGCCGAACAACCCGAGGAACATGGACGCAGGGAGTGGATAACGATGGCATGTGGCTGCGGAGGGAGGGCCAACACTGGCTTGCGGGCGAAGTAGCGCCCTTCGGCCTCACCGGGTGTCCTCGCCGTGGCTTGGTTGTAGGTGGTGGAGTGGAGGCACTCATATAAAAGGGTACCAATTCCATGGAGGGAGAGAGAACCGGTGGAACCACCGGAGTTGAAGAAGACCCGACTGGGGTTGGCTTCGGCTTTCTCCTACGTCGGGGTTTTAAGGCTAGAGGGTCCCCAGTAGACAGCGTGGTCTTTGAGGAAGAAGACTGCACTGGAGGCCACGCGACGAGACCGGCAGGGACTACTGCAACAACGTCTTCGGTTGTGTCGATGACAGTAGAGATAAGGAACATCATGATCGCAAAGGTTAGACGATTAGAGCCAAGGTTTAGCTCTCGATTAATGAGAGAGGAAATAACGCTGATATAAGTTAGTTGTCAATCAAAACGAGAAGAATAACTCATAGTTTGTCACCAAAAGGAACAAATCCACTCCTATTGTTATTTTGGGAACAAAAAGGAATAATATAAATATACACAGGAATTAGAAAGAGAATAGGTGGGCCCACGCTTTTAAAATTAACACGTGCTGTATTGCTTCCCTTGGTTTCCGTAAATACGGGATATATCATTGTTTAATTTAAGACGTAAATCCTTAACCTTATTGTATACGGCCTGTAAATCCTAGTCCTTGTGGAATTACTGTTTTGAAGCATTATATATATATATATATATACGTGTAAAGGTTAGAGCAAGTATTGCCAGAGCAACTTGCGACTAATAGGATTCGTGTGAGAAAAGTGTATACGATGATGAAATCGGAGTTACTGAAGATGAGAGATGGAATGTCCCTCCGTTTCAAATTACGCGAGCTAGGCCGCGAAGAAGTACCTCGGGGCGATCTCCATCATCCTCGACCGCATCCATCCGGTCAACCCATCTTTACGGTCCGGTTCCAATACTTCGACCAAATCAGAACCGGGTCTGATGAGATTGAACTGGTCGGTCGAAGATATTTCGTATTGAAGCCTAATGACTTTTCATCTTATGCGAAATATTTTCTCAAGTTTCATTTTGGGGGCGGATTAGCCCGAGAAGACATGGTTGAATATATAAACCCGTTTATGTGTTCGTTTTTTGGTTCGGGAGAGCAGTTATGTAGTTCGAATTCCAACCCGATTGTGTATTTTTATCTGGATGTTACTCGGGATGGGTGGCAAGGAAGTCTTTATTTCACGGCGTCCAGAATAAAAACAGCCCCTACCGATATCGAAAAGAATGCGATTATGAATGCGCAACCACCGTGGGCGGGTATGTCATCGTATTCAGACGACGATGACATGCCCTCGGGACCGACAGAACGAGAATTTATTAAGGACTCGTTGTGCAGCTACTATTGGGATTTTACAACCGAGTGTTTTTATTCTAACGAATGTGCAATATGTTTGAAGGAATTCGTAGAGGGAGACGGAGTGACGGACCTGCCATGCTGGCATTGCTTTCATACAAAGTGTCTCGTTCCGTGGGTCTATACTTGCAACACGTGTCCTACTTGTCGTTTTTATCTGCCTACCAACTCAACAACAGCCTCTCCCTTTTTGATAACTGAGATGAAAAAGAGGAAGAAGTCGATGGTAAATTTGATCAGATTTCGCCGCATATATCAGCAATATTTTATCAATTCATAGACTAATTTGTTTTACCACGTTCTCATATTAATGATGGTTAGTATATTGTAAAACTCCGAAAGTTATTCGGAGATTACTATTATTGTTATTACTAGCGGGATGTGCGATGTTTGTCGTAACAATATACATTCGAACAACATGATTTGAAATATGTTTTTCTTTTTATCGATGTAGATGTTTGAAACATAAAAATTCTTTCAAAATACGAACATGACGACCCAATATTGTAATGCACCTAATCAAGGACCAACACCCCGCATCATTCTAAGATAAGGAAATGTCAGTTAATTTCAAAACTACAATAAAACCCCAACTTAATTTAACTCAATCTCAAAT
This sequence comes from Erodium maritimum, assembly GCA_963921825.1. Classification (NCBI taxonomy): domain Eukaryota; kingdom Viridiplantae; phylum Streptophyta; class Magnoliopsida; order Geraniales; family Geraniaceae; genus Erodium; species Erodium maritimum. Next base: position 1,269,627 of record OY997594.1, on the reverse strand, counting down.
CACCAAGGTGCGGCCAAGTCTTGAGCACAATCTCACGGAACCAAAATAACAACACATTACATGTATGTTCATGCGACATAGAAATCAATATAGATGATCAAACCCAGAACATGGAAACGGAGAAGAAGGCCAAGAATTTCCTTACCGATCATGGGTTTAGAATCGAACGACGGCTAAGTCTTGTATCAGTTCACAAGCTCCCTATTCTACTGTCCCATTCTTGGAAAACCAATACGCCATACAAAATCAAATGGAAAATAAGAAGGTTGAAATCTAATTGGCAGAGAATACCTGCAAGCGGCGCTGGTGCGCACATGGATCTGAGGAAACAAAATTCATCACTTGAGATGCAGATAGTGATCCTTCGGAGCCGGAGATTGACCATTACTATTCAAAAACCTCCTATCATGGTCGGAGTCGTGATCCCGTAGGTTGAGAACGATTGTGCAGCCCCACTTCGCGGTGATGTCAGTCATGGTCAATGTTGAGAGATCACATATACCAATTGGTTATATATAGAGAAAAATCAAAGAGGGAGGAGGAGAAGAGATGGAGAGGGCAAGGTTGTTACAACTGCTCCATGAATGAGAAGGAGAAGAATGGGCGACCAAACAGAGAAATAAAGATGACATTACGAAATAAGCCCAATACGCGACTAAGGAAACCCACACGCGTCAGAGAGGGGGGAACAGTGTGGCATCCCTGCTTGGCGCGTTAATTGGAGGGGGATTTTGGCTCTAGAGATATAGTAGATTGATGAGAGGGAGAAGAAGCCCAATAGGCGACTATGGAAGCCCGCGCGTCAGGGGGGGGGGGGGACAGTGTGGCATCCCTACTTGGCACGTGAATCGGACGGGGATTTTGGCTTTAGAGATGTAGTGGATTGATGAGAGGGAGAAGAATGGGCGACCAAACGGAGAAATAAAGATGGTAGTACGAGATAAGGCCAATACGGGACTAAGAAAGCCCGCGCGTGTCAGAAAAGAAGGAACAACGCGACATCCCTGTTTGGCGCGTGAATCGGACGGGGATTTTGGCTTTAGAGATATAGTAGATTTGAGCCCTCTGGCCCTATGATTAGAGTGTTGCTTGGTTGTGTGACTTCTCCATGTTCGTTCATTAAGGGACAGACCCTTCTTTAGTTTTTCATCTAAACTCAGAGGATGTTCAAACAAATTGATGACAAAATCAGTACGGATACGATCGAATGCAGATTAGACAATTCTGGCCGATATTATAAAAATCGAGGACTAGAAGATGTTTAGGCGGATATTTTTACAACACCCAACCCAATTTCTATGTTTTTATTAAAATAATATATATTATTAACATGTATCTTAAATATATGTAATTTTTATTTTTATAGTTGACTATAAAACTGATAATCGTTGATAATAAATATTTATCATAACAAGATTTTATATAATATAGTTATTATTTTGATAGTATTTATGTAATATATATTTATTAATAATTAAAGAATATAAAAAATAAAAAATTGTTTATTCCCCGACTAATTCCATACTAACTTTTGCTTTACGTTTGGGACTTCTCATCGTATGGTTCCTAGAATGTTTTACAACCTTGCATGAAATATGAGTGCATGCAATGTCACGAACAGGCTCGACCCAACCAAGTGTTCTCATGGGCCCGACTACTTCCTCACACAATGGGTCGCAAATAGGCCTTTTATGGTCACATGCTCAACTCAGCTATGAACCGAAGTGTAAACCAGTGGAGTCAAGTTCTTATTCATTAAGATTAAATTCAATTGGAGCAAAAAGTGTTGTGTTTAGTTCGAATGAGAGTTCAAGTTTAACACGTTGTTAGTTTGATTTTTAAACTTGAGGAGAAAAGAGCTCTGCTAGGTAGGGTTCGGGGCCGCGTCCACTTGAGTCGCCCCAGCCCGATCGTCCATGGTCCTCCCGGCGTTGTTCCGATTCGTCTACTCTGTCGTTATGGTGTCCTCCTCATCCCTCTAACGCCTCTCGATTGGGACAGAGAAGGACTCTACCCGTATGAAGAGTTCTTCTAGGGTTTCTATCAAGTCGTGGCTAGTCACCACGTCCCTAGCATTCCCCTGCCACCAGTGACGTATCCCTTGGTCTTGTACCGGTTCCCCCTACAATCTCATAGCTGTCGACCGGTTTCTTTCCTCGGCACTGCTTGATCCCACTACTTTCGCCGCCGTCTTTGAAGCCGCCATCGACGCGTCCTTCTCTCTGACCTCTACCACCACACCCTCCTCGACCCCTCTTTCGATTATGGATCTGGTTAATCGAATGAGTCTTTTTTATTTTATCTGGTTTTGTCTTTGCATGGTCAATGACTTAGTAAGCACGGAATCAAGGATTTTTCGAGAGATGGAACCCTGATTCAAGTATATCCTCCCTAAGATATTGACGGATTCGGATTCAGTCGCACTTTATAGAGTACGCAACATTTAGACAATACCTTAAGCGATATTCACCAATCTCATCTTAGATTACTTTCAGTTCGCCTGTATGGCGTTTTTCACACCATTTATATCGGTTCACTTATCAAATAGTTGCTTGTACGGAGACATGCTATGGCTCTATACTTCGTTTTGACTCTCTTATGGTCAAAGGTTTTCTCTAACGCACTTCCATGTATTCTTGCTCATTAATGAAAGCTAGCCTCTTTTAGTCAAAAATTAACACGTAGTTAATTTAGGTTTCACTATAAATAAGTGATAGACATAAAATTATATTTTAGTCAAACCAATTAGAACATTATCTAAAATTAATTAAATGTATAGTAGGTCGATTTGTGAATCCATCGAGTTTAGCCTCAAACTCATCTACTAAGTAAGTTTAATCTCAAGTCAAAACTAAACTCATACTTAAATGTAAATAACTAAGATTTAAATATTTAATAAACCAAACACTCACAATTTGTTGAAGACTCAACTCGTTCATAACATCAGTCATACGTGTAAGCAAGAGATAGCTTTTCCGGTTTTCCTCGTAACATAATAGTTTTGTTTCAACTCCAACGCACCAAATAGACATTTACTTATTATATTTTAGCTCTTACAAAAAAGATTAACGAACATGTGAAAGTCGAGTAAGATAAATGTAAAAGAAAAGTTATTCTCAATTAAATATATTCAAGGAGATTGGGAGGATGGGATCGGCATGATTTGTCGGGGGTAGGGAGAGGAGCTTAGAGACGTTCATGCTAGGGTTATTCCAAACATTTCGAACTCGACTTTGGTCGAAATCCTGGACTACGGGAGGTTTTGGCGCGGATTCAGACGAACTCTACGAATGGAGGTGGGTTGGTGATGAATTAATGATTTGTTCACCAAAAACATGTACGAGGAGCTAGGTATCGGAGATCCGAGCCTCGCATAGATCTAGAAAAAGCGGTGCCAACAAGGGCGGAAGAAGACCGGGTCACCAAAAAAGAACACTGGCGTAATGCAGGTTATAGAGAGAGAACTAGAAGATGTTGTTAGAGCATCCGCAACGCTAGTTGGCGGGGAGTTGCTGGCAGTGAGGAATCGTCGACGGGGAGCGGGCGATTCAACACTGGCGGTGAGGGACGACAATGAGTTTGAGTAAAATTGTGAAGATAAAGACACTTACCACCAGCTTTTTACCACCTAGCATCGGAGGATAGTGACTATTGAAGCTGACTGTACGAATAAAAAATAAATTTCTAATCCTCACCACCAGCACCCCTCTGTCACCGTCGGCCGTCAGCATTTCGGATGCTCTTAGTGCATTGTTATGAAAGGAAACATAGGTAAGAATGATAAGTAATAATGGTAAAGGGTATTATTGGGAAAAAATGATTATTTTTTGTCCAAAATCGGATGACTAAAGCAACCGCAAATATTAAATTTAATATTAAAAAGATTTAGGGCGACAGAAAAGAAGGTTAGGGTACTAATCTGATACGAGGCAACAGAGAGATAATTTCCCTAAGAGCATGTACAATGGAAGGGCTTGGATGCTAACTGTACAAAATAATGGGACTCAGGACTCAAAATAAGTTGTGTTTTACAATGGTGAGTCCCGTATAAGGTTTCGTATTGTGAGTGGACCAATCATATTAATATAAGTCTGATTTTTTGTATCAAAAAAATAGGACGCGTGGCACACAGCCATTGGCCGGCCTTCGGACACGGGACGCGGGCCTCAGCCCATCCCAGAATAGCGGGACGCGGCCCATCCAAAAACGTCCCACAACGGGACGACTCGCATCCTGCGTCCCGCAAAGACACGAGCCGGGTCGCAGGACGCAACAAGGACCGACACATTGTTCATGCTCTAATATTATTTCAACTCGTGACACTTAAAAGAGATTTGGTACTTTTTTATTACCTTTTAATTGAAAAACACATTTTCGACCGGCTAAGTTATTAGATGGAATTAGTTTAATTTCCATGCGACGCCGTTTGGGCGGTTCAAATTTTCTATAAATGCCCTCTCTCTCCCTCCTCCTCCTCCTTCGTCACCTTCGCTAGTTTCAGCACCTGAGTTTATCTTGCACATTCTCTCCGATCTCGCTTCAGACTTTCCAACATGAAGGTTTTTTTTTCATTCAGTTTCTCTTAACCCGTCATTTCCACGTCTGTTATCTTCAAACGATGAACTTCTTTATGAGTTCTTTATGAGTTCTTGGGTCGTGATCATGATCTTTATTGTTTACATCTACCGTACAGCGCCAGTTCCAGTTGGATGGTCCTGTCCCTCTCGGGTCAGGTGGGTCGAGGAGGAGGAGACCGGTGGTCAAGGTTCCGAATGCCGGTCCGGTCGCGCCGCCAGAAGAGCCAGTTCCGGCGATCCAACTTCCGCCGCAGTTTCTCGGAGGAAGCGCCAGTCAGATGGCAACTCCGGCGCAGAAGGGCCGTGTCAGGGCTGCTCTGAGGAGGATGGTCTCTCGACTTCGTCACAGCAACAAGACCCAGGTAAAATGGGTAATATATTAATTATTATTCCCAATATTACGATTTATTAACCGAACAATTTACCCATATAGATTAAAGATCTCATGCCTACTGAGTGTGCTCTGTTTGCCGCGGATCTGGACACCATCAACGGTGCACTCTCTATGGGCTTATCTTCAGCGGAGGATCTGAAATGTGATGATCTAGATGGGATAATGGGCACATACGTTGATTATTAAGATTAGGGTATGCATCTGTTGTGACTACATTTTGTCTTCTCCGAAGCATTCTTGTGTACTTGTGTGTTGTTCGTTATGGGTTTGCTTGGGTTTTTCCAGATAACTAGAGACAATTTGCTCGTATTGTATTATTTCTGAGTCGGAGGGGTATTTTAGATATTTCACATAGCATTTAATCTCATCCCAATTTAATTCTTCAATATTGTTTTGTTGCATGTCATAATTTGTACTGTTTACTTCTAGGAGTGAATTCAATAGACTGATCGATAATTACATATCATCAATCAATAAAAAATGGTGATTAGGAAGAATCATTCACCTTGTGGATGAAAGATAATCATTCATATTGCGGAAAAAGATTCATGATCCACTCAACTCGCTTATCTTGTGACCGATTGCTATGCAATACGCGGTTATTGATCCATCACTAAATAAATATAATTGTGGGAGACCATGCGACTCAATCAGAAAAGTCATCATATATGCATAAACGATCACAACGTTAGAAATGCTCTTAGTTACATCTGATCCAAATTATAAATTGATAATTTAGTTCACGTAGATAAGAATTCACATGATTACATGCTTTTGTCCAGTTCGATGAATCCTTTGAATTTTCATGTCCCATTTTTGGAAAATGTTCCAAAATAATCATGAAATATACACTGATCAAATATAGTATGGCAACAATATATGAACAAAATTAAAACCACTTGAATAGTCTGAAACTGAATTGCAAAAATATAGGCACTGAATCTAACAAAATGGCATACCCGGGGATTCGGGGACATGGCTGCATACTTCTAGTCTCTAGAGGTGCTAAAATATCTAATAAAATCAAGTCCACTTAAAAACTCGAACCGCTAGGTGATTGAGTGTCAGACTTAACACGTGGACTGTGACACTTTGGCTAGAATTAGGACCCGGACACCCAAAGAATTTTTCGACACCATGCCCAATACAACGCTTCTTACACCCTGTGTTTCCACAGGATATGAGAGGCCTTTGTTCTCATGAGAAATGGAATCAAACAAAAATGTATATAGCAATGTAGCTTTGAAAATAAGTAAAACTATCTACCCCACCACAAGGCATTGGCAGCAAGTTCATATCATGTATCAGAAAGACTTTCAGACTCATGAAGAGAGCAAACTGTCTGTACAGTAGTGATCTTCATTGTTCCTCTATTCGTATTCAGATTTCTATCTAATGATCAGGGGGGAAATCTTGGAATGGCGACAATAAAATTGAGGGTTAATTACCCTATGACGCACTAGACAAAACTTTGGTCAAGTTTCCGCGGTTTTGATGATATGTGACAAATTCATAAGACATGTAATTGTTAATTACTAATACATAAGGGGTATGAAATTATCTATGACCAATTCATAAGGGGTACTAAAGATGTGTTAGCAAAGCGTAAGAACTCTTATTGAACGTTATAAAACTTTGGGAAACTAAATGTGTGTTACCAATTCAAAAAGGGTACAAAAGGTAATCAACCCTAAAATTTATATGAAGGAAAATATACATGCTCTGTCTCACATGGCTTATATTTAAAACTGTCTCACATCCCTAAAATATTCTGATCTGCTGCTAAGGTTCGAAGACTAACAACACCCTAGACAAGCTGCCTAGTGCCTACATACCTCATCACAATAATCGGTACTAACATGAACTTTTATTCAACCAAAACATATTTTATTTATCAGCTAAAAGTCGATTTTTTATTTATTGACCAAGATGAGAGGACTCCCAAGAAGGAAACCCATCCTAGAGGATTACAGAGAAAGCCAAAATGGCCATAACAAGATCTCAGATCAGAAAATAAAGATGAGGAAGACAGAAAACAAACTAAGAGATACACCAAGGCTACTTGATCCAAAACAGAAAAGACTGACTACTCGAAAGCCAGGGAAAAAAGGAACTGAGCAGCCACATTATGCAAGAGAGAGAGGAGGGGCTAGGGAAGATTTAAAGAGCTTAGTCACATCTTCGTAAACATGTTTTGGTTGATAACAAAGATGCTTACACACCAACAAAACTGTTCGAAATCAAGGCTCTAGACATGTTAATCGAGACACTATATATATTCTTAATGTTCATGGATGGACTTTACGGATCATGTTCCAAGTCCAACCTTCACAATGAACTTAGTGTTGTCTCCCACAGCTATATGCATAAAAACTCATCACAAGGTGAATCTTCCACTTCAGGTTATATGCGAAGGACACTTGTCAGGGCAACCAATAACAATATCAGCAAAAAATATGACTGCCCAAAGAATATCACACAAGCACAGAGAAGCACGAAGAGAGCTATGAACAAAACCCTTTCTAGTAACTATATCATATGTTCTAAGTTTTAACGCATAAACCCTCAAAAGATCAAACAATCTAGCAAAATCCTTAAGGTTCATTAACTGTAAAATGCCAACAAAGTTTACTCAAAGACCAGAAACCGACCTACTTCTTGGCAGATTTCTTCTTGGAAACCACAAGCTGTGGTTGTGGCTTGGGATGCTTTTCGGCTTCGCTGGGGTCCAACCAAATTAGAGGGTGGCGGTTGTAGAAACCCCAATTTGGGACACTGACCAACATGGTGAGAACCACGCCACCAGCATATATGAGAACCATATTCTGAAACGAACCCATCATGTAACCTGTGGCAAAGGCCGCCACTGTAAGTCCCAGCAGCATTATCTGCATCAGCTGTTCAGCTAGCTTTTGTCCTTGCCAATCCATTATCTACATTTCAATACCACACAACACATCACACAAATATGTAGCTGAAACAAGAAAATGGGTGGTTCCCATATCATATATCATTGTTGAAACACTGTAAACAATGAAACAAATAGTGAAATCTCCACATTTTCCCCAAGCTCTGTTTGGGTGCTAATAACATAAACAATCCATTATCTACATTTCAAATTTCAATACCACAACACATCACACAAATATGCACTGAGACATCAAAAAGAGTTATTCCCATATTATATATCACTGTTGAAACACTAGAAAGACACTGAAATAAATATTGAAATCTCCAATAGGAAAACCCCAAGCTCTGTTTGGGTTCTGATAAAATAAACACATATTCAATTCTCTCTACAAAGACAAAATAAACTCATAATATACAATTCCCTCTACAAAGGAAATAGGTCCCATAACCCCAGATCATAAATCATCGTTGAAACACTACGAAATAAACATAAGATCTCCACTAAAAAAAACGACACTGTTTGGTTTCCGAGAAAGCAGACTCATATTCAATTCTATCAACACAACGACTTACAATTCAGCTCCGCTGCTCCAGTCAGCTAACATTAAGAGAAAATTCCACTTGAACTCATCATCTTCATTTCCAGAAACAAGCAGCAAAACCAAAACAGCACAATTCGAATTTTTCACTCAGATCCTAATCAAAATTTAAACAGAGATCAGATTCAACTGGACTGGTAATCGGGGACGTTACGATCATCCCCGAAACCCTAAAACCCAGAGATCGAGCTCTAATTCAGACTCCATCAACTGCAAATCAATAACGTACCGATGAAATGCGAGCGCGCGAGACTAGGTCTGGAAGACGATGAGATGTAGAGAGGACGCGGTAGATTCAGCAGCAACTTTGTTTTGCAATTTGGGGGCTGTAACGTACAGACAACGATGAATAATAACCGTTGGATCTGACTCCGGTTACAGAATCAAAGCCGTTGGATCTAATTCCCTTAGTTTAGACTAATGTAACGCATTGATTTGTGGCGCTAAACCGGATCAAGTTCTTAACTAAATCGAGTTAAATACTTGACTCCCTTGGTTGGTTCAAATTAGTGTACCAGATGACTTTAAATTGCTCACGTTTTAGTTAGTTGTTGGAGTTAATACTTGATTATGTTTTTCTATACTAATGTGATGAATTATGATGGTTAAGTAACTTAAACTTGTAATTATTCGGTCGTGCTGAATATGATTTAAATGAGGTGAAATGAATCGGGCTGAACAATCAAGCAACTATAAAACGTGTTCCTTTGAATTTAATCACAAACCAAGTGATTTTGCAATCATCTTCTCACTGATTTTGATCGACCCAGACTTCCCAAACCATCCCTTTCTCAAGGATTAAAGAAGGAAGCTCGTGGCGAGCTTCTGGATTTTCCGGCGGAAATGGAGTCTTCGGTCATGTGCGGTTCCCGGAGACGGTGAGCTGAGTATACAAATTGCTAATTCACCGAAACTGGGCACGAAGAGAACCGTATCGGGCCAGCTTTCGGATGAATTGGACTCTGAGGAGCTGTGCACAGATTCAACGGACCCAATTGTAGATACGCTTAGAGCATGTACAACAGAACGGTCTTGGGTGAGGCCTTGGCCCTGAGGCCCTTGTGCTGACTGGACAAAAGTCAGGGAGTGGGAGTGCAGAAAAGAGGGTGTTCTACAACAGAAAAGACCTCTGAGGCCCTGGGTGTGCAGAACAGTGCTGACTGGATTATTATTTGATATTTTCTGTTTTATTTAATTCGTTATCAGAAACCGTTTAAATTGTTTATAATTTAAACAATTTTGGAAATAAATAATTAAGGACAATCAATAATTAATAAATGCCCCCGTGGGCAGTGAACTTCGAGACGCCCTCGAGCCTCTCCACCCAATGATCCAGGTCGAACTTTAGTGGGTGGTCTCTCACCACTTTCCCTGCATCCTCCCACAGTTGCTTCGCACGTTTCATGTGCTCTGCCTGGTTGGCGGCGCTCGGTTTCTCCTCCTTGGACCTCTTCAAATAGCCGAGGAACCTCTTTGTCTAAGAGGAACCTCTGCCCCAACGTTTCTTGATAGCTTCCCACCGTCGCTCTAGGAAACCTCCCTTCGAGTTGTATTTCTTTGTAACTTCGCACCAGAATGTGGTGCCGGTTTGAGAGTTGCCCTTGATGGCGTCTTTCGAAGAACACAACCAACAAGTTATGAGGTGGTGGTCCTCCTGCTTGCTGAATGTCCGGCCATCCGGTTCTGGTTCTTGGGTTTGGCCTCGGGGTTGGGCTCGAGCAGCAGGGGCTTGGGCTCGTCGTTGGGAAGGTCCGGCAGAGGATGGTTAGGGGGTTTGTACGTCGGGTAGTGGGTGCCCCTCGTAGTTGTAAAATTGGGTTGGCATCGAGAACCCTTGCGGGGACATCCCATACGGTGGCGTCTGGAACCTTTGTGCGTACATATCATACTGTGATCGCACCTGAAACCCTGGCGCCATTTGATATTGTGGGGGACGGCATTGGCCTATTACAATAAATTAATTAACAATGCATTAATAATATAATAAATTACTAAAAAAATTGAATAGAATGCATAAATATAATACATTACTAAAAAAATGAATAGAATGCATTAATACAATACATTAATTAACAAAATTGCGTTACATAAATAATAAGTTTGCACTTACCTGAACTCGACCCCGGTTGCGAGTTTGGGGAGTAGTTGCGATTGTCCGTTAGAATGTCTCCGAAACCTCGTGCCAGTTCGTCCTCGGTGAATCCTACTTCGTCACCAACTGAATGTACACGAGACCCAGCGTCGCCCGACATTTTTCACGCGAATAATTGAAACGAGATAGGAGAATTTGGGAAGATGAGAGTGAAAGTATAGAGGGGTGTGGAAAAAAAGAGAGTGAAGATGGGTAGGGTTAGTTTTTTTGGTGATTTTTGAATTAAAAAAAATAGCTGTTAGTTGCCGACCGTTGCCAACGGTCGGGCCACGTGGCGCAACCACAGGCTGCCACGACAGCGACGGCGCGCACGGAGCGGGAGCGGCCAGCGGGCAGCAGACGGGGAGCGCAGCGCGCATATCAGGGGGCGGGAGCACGATTTTGGGGAGCGGGCGCGCATTTTTCGACCTCCACGGGTCGGCCAGCGTGCCGCGTTCCTCGCGCGCGCGGAGTGGGACGCGGGTCCAACCCGTTGTACATGCTCTCATTCTTCAGCTAAAGCCCATGGACAAGCTGGGCCCACCCCCGAAAGCGACAGGCCCACAGATCTCATCTTACTGCGCGCTGATTTAATCGGGACCCACTCGGCTCCTCCTGATCGAATATCAGCCGTCAGATTGATCACAGACGCTGGTAGCTCAACGATATATACTCGCCCACCTACTATTCATTTCCTCGTCAATTTTTCAGTTACAGAGCACGAGACGAAGATCACGAGGAGCTGAGATCGGAAGAGCAGAGCTTCGAACAAACCCTAATCGATGGAAGCCGAAAAGGTCCGAATCTGATTCTGTCTCTGTTCCTCGTCACTTGTAAATCGATCTCAATTCTCAATTTGTTTTTTTTTTCTGGATTTTTTTTGATCAGGTAGAGATGACGGAGAGCAAAAATTGCCAGGAGCTGAAGCATCTGGGCTTCGTGAGAGTGACTGCGATTCACGCGCTAATTTGTGTCACTAACCTGTACGAGTACGCGAAGCAGAACTCGGGGCCGCTGAGATCCACCGTCGGGAACGTGGAAGGCGCCGTGACGGCCGTCGTTGCGCCGGTTTACGAGAAAGTCAAGGGCGTGCCCGATGATCTGCTTGTTTTCGTTGACAAGAAGGTAATTGGGGATTATTGTGCTTCGTGGTTTTGGATCTGTACTGTGTTTTTTTGTTGTTGTGAATTTTGGAATCTGAGCTGGGTTTTGATTGAACTAGAGCTACGATTGTGCCGATTTTGTGATTGTGTGTTCTGGTTTGATGAAATTAAATGTTGTCTGTTGTGGCTATAATTGTGAATTCTATGATTTGTTGCTCTAATTGTTGAATTTTAGATGCTAGTTGGTTTCATGAACTTGAGCTATTCAAATTGGGAGCTGATTTTTTTTGTGCTGTATGTTTTGATGTTATAATAGTGTATACAAGGCTTAAGATCACACCCTTTCCTTACACGATCCCGTATTTGTTGTAGAATTGGATTTAATCCCACGTTAAATCTATATGATTAACATGATCAGATAGGCCATGTTCGTATTGGTTTAGATATGCTACTTGTTCACGCATGTTTATTTGTTTGGTATCCCCTTTTTATGATACAATGTGTTTGTTCTCTTCTGTACTTGTACCCTTCATTGCATTGCATTGACCTCAAGCCTTTAGAAGTTAAGATTGGGTTGGGATTTTGGGTGATAAATCTTCCATAGTTTGATTCATATGGGTATGAATTTATCTCACGGGGTACAAATATGGGGATTTGGGTAAATGATCTTTGTAGTTCACAACCAATCGAGATGGTTTCTCTTGTACTTACATTGACATCAATTCCTTGGAAGTCCTAATTGAGTTAGGATTTTGGGTGATAATTTGTCCATAGATTGATTCCTATGGGTATAAATTCATCGTAAAGAACACATATTCAGGGATTTCAGTCAATGATCCTTGTGGTTCACAACCCATACAAATTGTTTTACATCACTGCTCTCTTTGAACAAAACTAACCAAACAGATGAATAAAAAAACGCAGGTAGATGAAGCGTCCCACAAGTTTGATGAGCACGCTCCATCTCTGGCTAAACAAGTTGCATCCCAGACTCACTATCTGGTGAAGAAAGCATCCCAAAAGGCTCAGGAACTTGTGACCGAGGCCCGAACAGGTGGGCTGCGCGGGGCTCTCCACTACGCTGCAGCAGAGTATAAGCAGTTGGTCCTGGAGTCAACAGTGAAGATATACGTCGGACTTAACCGTGTCCCGCCTGTCCACATGGTGGCAGAGCTGGCCGTTCCCACGGCCGCTCATTGGTCAGAGAAGTATAACCATGTGGTCAAGGATCTGTCTCAAAAGGGTTATGCAGGCTTCAGCTATTTACCTATAGTCCCCATTGATGAGATCAGTAAGGCGTTTAAGAGGATAGAGAGTGGGGAGAAAGTGGAGAATAAGACTGAATCTGGTTCAGGTAGCTCAGATTCTGATTCTGATTAGAATTTAGAAGACCGGTTTGAATCCTTATATTGTGATGTTTTTTCTCTTAGTGGGTATGATTTGCATAAATCTATCGGGTTATGAGTGTGACTATATAAGTTTGGGTAGATTAGCCACTTTGTAAATGACTTTCAGAACTCCTATGCTTTTAGTGTGAATTAACATGAATGGTTCTAAAAATTGTCCCGGATTAAAGCTTTATAGGTTTAGGATCTTTTTCAATTATGTGTCTGAGTATAAAACTGTAATTGCCCGCCTAGGCACGGCCTAATCCCTATTTTATAACCAATTTTCATAAACCAGGTCGATGTTGTAAAAATCAGTGCCTAAGCGGCATGGACCGATTTTACAACCTTGCTTCACACAGAATCCTATTTTCAAGTTTAGACAATGACCTCCGTTTTTGTTATTAAAACATAAAAGACTGATATATGAGACCTTTTCGATATATTTTTGTTGGAGGTCGATTCGAACTAATGCCACGAGTAGCTTTGATACCATTTCAGCAGATAGATATGACCGATCAAATACAGTTTTACAGACATATATCCAAAACATGAGTCATTAAGCAATGTATGATAATGTTCCTCATTGCTCGTAAAACCAACCCTTGACAAAGACATCAAGCTGCCAAAACTCGTATCGTTATTACTCGTAAAAATTATCAATGTTAAAAAATAAGACGGACTCTGACTCCAAACACAACCCAGTCTGGAATATATAAGATGTTATAAACCAGCTATATATACAGCAGTTTGCTGCAGCTAGAAAGCTTCAATGCTCCTGCTAATCTTCCTTTCCCTGCAAAAGCTTCTTATTAAATCATTCTACTACAGGTTGCAGCTGTACCTGCATCAGTGCAAGGAAAGTAAGTTTTATAAAAATGCTTTCACCGATATTCTCTATAATTATAAAAATCATTATCGGTAACAAGGTAAGAGCAGCTCAAAAGGGGTCAAATTGAGCGGGCAAATCATTAGATGGGTTTTGGGGCCTGGTTGGAGGAATTCCCATGCACACGGATGAACGGAGGACAAAGGGTTGTCCGGACTTGTGCACGCGAGTCCATGCATTTGGTTGATATCACTGTGGGAGGCATAGCAAATTGGGCGATAAACTCACTATTCAACTGGACTAATCTCCGCTATGCTCTAACATAAATTTCATAGGTTCACAATCCTAAAGTGGCTAGGAACATAAGTAGAGATCCGATATAATGTCTAAAGGCTGCACAGCTTATAAGGATTCGAATATATTCAACTTGATGAATGTGGGTAAGAATCGTAAGATGAACAAAGTTTGGTTCTATATCACAATCTTAGTTCATACCATAACTCAAAAAGTTTAACTGGGCATTGGATTTATACCTGTTCCCCAATCATTTGGAGGATTCATAAATTTTCTGAAGAACATTGTCATAGGGGTCCCTCCGACCAACTGCGTGGCTAATCTGAGCATCCCAAGCTAGTTGAGAATTGACGCGCTCGAACGTCCAGAACCCATAGGGACGTACAGGATAGGTCCACATCTCCTTGGCCTTGTCGCATCTGTCCCTGACTGAATAAACATGGTGCCTAAACTGGCGATCCCTAGCCTCCGGGTCCTCCATCAAATCCAGGATCAAATGCTCAGCAAACTCCATTACAAATTTCATCTTTGTATCCCGAGCGAAACGATCTAACCCCTACATTACATAAAAATTAACATGACAGAAACCAAAACCTAGATTAAGCATTTGGCTCAGAAAGCAAAAGCCCCAATTTAAAATGCCTCTTATCGATTAACTGATACTGTTTGGTTACTGAGAAAGTTGAGCTAGCGGAAAATGAAGTTCTTAATCCAAACAGAATAAGCAAACGGATCATAGACCTCAACCTTTCCCTAAATGGATTATTTCCCAATTCCCAATGCTATACCAAAACCAACAATCTAACAATTTTTTTACACTCATGTTCATCCATTTTCTAGGGAACCAAACAGATCGAATCGTGATGGAATAATCCAGTTTCAATTCAATACAGACAAAAATAAAATCTATTTTACCATCACCGATCCTACATTTTCTAGAAAACCAAACACATCGAATAGTTCATAGATGAAACCGCCAACAAAAAAAAACTACGCAAAATGCAGACAAAATACAGATCTTAAGAACGGAACAGAATCGTGAAATGAACATCAATAATTCCAGATAAGATCATCATTAAGAAAGGAGAAGATAAAATCGACATTGCAGATATACCTCTCTATGAACTTTGTTAAACAGAAGAGAATCGGAGGTTGAAGAAGAAATGGAAGCCACAACTATGAAATGGCCTCTATATATAATTGATTTGAGGATTCCAAACGGGCCCTTAGTATGAAAAGAAGGTCAAGCCCAACAATGATTAGACCAAGGCCCAAGTCAACCCAGACTTCAAAAATAAATTTCAATAATCAATTGATTTTGATCCTATTGTTTTTGTTGATTTATAATTATTTTTAAATTTTAAAAAAAAATGTTAGGGTAAATACATTAACAATTAATTAAATGGTGAATAATAGTGTTTTATAAGGGTGTTATTCATTAAAATCATTTTCTAAATACAAACTAATGATAATTTCGATTTTAAGGATCAAGAGGATTCGACCGTCTATTTTTTTAAAGAGATTAAAATAATAAAAATAAATTTAAAAATATATATATACCATTTGCGTTATTTGTTGTTTTCTAAAATCTTAGGACATCCACAACCATATAGCTGGTTGTTGGCGGGGAGTGTTAGCGGGGAGATCAAAAAATTACTTTTTGTTGGCTTATAGCCAACTCTCTCAGCCAGTACCATACAAAGCTAAGCCTTTTGTTGGTTTATAGTAACCCCTTTTGTTCACATTTTTACTCTCAGCCGGCGATGAGAGGAGTGAGAAGCTCCAACCCAGCACTCCCAATCAGCTCCTCGCATGCGTTTTTTCCCTACCAACGCCTCTTCGTCCACGACTGTGGATGGCCTTAGCTATCCAATTGTTTCAATGATGGCTATATTGAATTTGGATTGTATCAAAACATGTGATTTATAATAGGTAGTAAACCAAGTTTTATTTAACATATGTTGAGATTGTAATTTTTTTTCCGATAGAATATCACATGGGAACAATTATAGTATAAGTATAATCGAAAACTTATGAATCGTAACCAATTCTTATTATAAATAGAGATATTTAAAGACGTCGAGTTACGGAAACTCAGTTCAATCAACTAAACTATATCAATCTAACCCACCCCTAATCTGAGAAATTATATTTGGTCACTTCCACAACCTTTATTTCTTGATTATTGTGCTCGTTGTTTGGTTTTAAAAACATCTTTTTTTATATAACTGAATAAAAAATAAAGCTTACTACTATCTACTACCATTATCTTGTAATTTACCACTGAGACTGTTCTAACAAACACGGGATATAGATTTGAAATTGGCGTTTGTTTATAAAATATGGGTCGTTGTGAGATTCTCGTGCATTTCGTTTCTTTATTTTTTGGTGTAGAGTCGTTTTTATTATGCTTCGCCATCCTTACATTTTTAGTCAACCAAAATTATATTTCATGGAATATACAAAAAAAAATCAAAACAATTTATGTTATTTATGAAGCAATAAATTAGCTGAAGGTATTAGATTTCACGCAAATTAGAGTTGCAGCAAACAAATTTATGGTTGGGCAATATGGACCCAACATCTACTCCAATTAAAGACCTCCACATATTAAGCATATATATATGACAAAGATAGGTTAATAGGAACCTTCACTTAGATAATTAAAATAGTTAAATGTAAAAATCTATCAAAAAATATTGGTCACAAATATCATATTATATAAAAATATTTATTATTATTAAAGACATATGAATGATACGTAACCGATTATGAGACATGTCAATGATATATAATAAATTATTAAGAATAAATAAATAATTCATAATTCGTAACAAATGTAAATGATTTGTGATCGATTCATAACTACATGTAAATGACATGTGACCAAAGCTTATGATAACATGTTTAAAAAAATTTAAACCTAAGATACTTTACCGTTCGCGATCAATATTTTAATATATGTTTTGAATTTATTTTTTTAAATTAAGAAAATAATTTAATAAAATTAAAAATATAAAAGAATTCTGAAAAATAATAAACGAGAAATAAAATGAATAATAAAAAATAATATAAGAAAAAGAATAAGAGAAAAGATTAAAAAAATGATATTTATACGTGTAATAACAATTTCGTAATTTTAAAATTTAAGTTTGAACTTACAGGTATTAGCATGGAGGGTATTTTCGTCATTTCAAAAAAACGAAAAAGTAACAAAAATCTAACAATGAAAAAAATTGGATACATAAATAAATCGGATGGAATAAACATATATTCGTGTATCATATGATAATTACGTATAATTGTGTGTTGTTTTAAAAAGTTTACCCGTTAATGTATAACAATAAGTCTTGTTTTAACTTAAGAGAGAAAAAAAATAGAAGATGTGATATGAACTGATAACCATAAAAATAAAATCTTCAATAAATAAATATGAGCTAGGACCACCATATTTAAAAGATCAAAATAAATAATAAAGAAGAGAGAGAAAGAAAGAAAAAAGACTAGCATGAGATGTGCCCTATTCTCCATACACTTACTCATCTTTGTTTGGTTTTGAATATGACAATCCTCCACTTGTGAAAATTCAACTTGTTTTTCTTGTCTTGTCTCCTATTTTCCTTCTCTGGCTTCTTTCTTTTGGGTCTTATTTTCCTTCATGGGCAATCTTGTATTTGCTATTATCAGCAATCTACAAGATAAAACATGTTACATGTCAATCATTGAATGATTGATTTTGCATTGGATTCTCTTTTTCCATTTTGCTTGCTTATATTCCACTAAATTAACATTCTATTTTTCTTATCTATAAAAAAAGTTGTAAGAATCAAGGACAAGGGATAAAAAGAGATATTTTTTTTAAAAGTATAAATTATTTTTATTTAAGTTGTACTTTTTTACTTATATATTCAAAAAATGTATCATCTATAAATTATGATGGTTGTATCATAAAAAAATATTAAAAATATATCAAAATAAAAAATAAACAACCTATAATTTTTATTGTTCTTACTTTTCTTTGTCCTAAGACATATAAAAAGAAATTAATCAAATTGTTTCAAAATTCTATATATATTTATTTTTATTTATAAATTTATTATTTTAAAACAACTTTATGCAAGATATAACAAAAATACAAGTTCATAATAATTTTTTCATAGGAGATTATAACTTACAAACAAGTAAATATCCAGAATTGCATTTTTACAATATTTTCAATAGAAAATATATTCACATCCGACTCAAAAGATGTAATTGTGTTCCTATCATGAAATACAGCAAACAATGAAATTTAGAAAACACTAGAGCTAGGGGTGGGCAAAAAAAAACGAGACCGCCGAAACCAACCGGAAACAGCACCTGAAAACCTGAAACCGGAAAATTAACCGTTGGTTCCGGGTTCTTGACGATCAAACCGAAAAGTTAACGGTTGTTTGTTGGTTCTTGAAACGTCGAACCATCGGTTAACCAACCAAACCGGTATTGTTCATCATATACTTGTGGCTTCATAATAACCACTGATCTGATATAAATGAATGACCCATGAACACTCTTTTCTGTCATACGGATTGCTAACATAGAACACGATGACATATATGTAATGGAGAATGTAGTAATATGTTTCGACTTGAAATAAAAATATGTGTACGGTTATTGGTATCTAAATTTGTACTTATATGTAGTAAAGTGATTGGTTGGTTAAAACCACTAACCAACCGATCAGTAAACTGATTGGTTTCACTGTAAAAAACTGATTTTTAGATTGGGACCGGTTACAAGATATATCAAACAGATAATATCGAGTTGGATTCATATAGGATTCCATTGGATGGTTAACCACCAAATGCCCACCCCTAACTAAGCTATATCATAAAATAAAATAAGGACTACAAGCAATTTATAAAATAAGAGATATATCATATCTATTGAAGATAAAGAGATAAATGATCTGAATCAACAACATAAACTAATTCAAAAAGAATAAATAAAATAAGAGATATATTTCTACTTGTTTCAGATTAATTCCCTTTTCTTTCTAGAAATATAATAAAAAAAAATTAAGTACAAAAATGGGAAAGAAACAAGATTTGTTTGGCAAAATTAGAAACTGAACATTTAAATCAAAAAAAATGAACCATAAACATCCACTCTATAACAGAACTAATTAATACACTAAATCCCCGAAATGCCCCCATCTACTTTGCCGAATTACACCTTTCCTATACAAAATCGAGGGCAGTCAACAATATCCGTTTACGCCCAAAACCCAACGGAGCCAGACGTTAACATTGGAACTTCCTCGCAGCTCACGGCGGTTCTCGCCGTCACCGTTACCGTCAACTCTCAGCAACAACATCATCGTCCCCGTCAAAACCTCCGTTCATCTCCCCGTCACCGTCAACGTCCACGTCCTCGTCGGCCCAACGCTCGACGGGGGCGCAATCAGCTTTATGGCGTAGCTTCCAATCAAGCGCCTGACAGGCGCGTGAGCAATAGTTCACGGCACCACAAACGGAGCATCGCCGGAACTCGTGCCTCCTCGTCTCCGGCCGACCACAGCCCACGTGAGAGCATAGCCGGAGACCGTTCTCCGGCGAGGCGGAGCGAGCCGCGTGCCACTCCGACAGGAACTGGCTCGCCGGGTGAGCCTCCGGCGCCGGGACGTTGCAGCCGAAGTCGCTGAGGAGAGGACAGCCGGAGCCGGTGACGTGGGGCAGGGGAGGGTGGGGGTTCCACGTCAGCCAGTTCGGCGCGGCGGTTCCGGCGGCGAGCACGGCGGCGAGTTCGCGCGCGTTGGCCTGGACGAGGAATCGCCGCCCCTCGGCGATGTTTTGGCGGACGCCGTAGCCGTCTTGGAGGCAGTGGCCGAGCTCGCGTAGCGCGTCGATGTGGCCAAGGAAGGCGGCTCTGGCGCAGAGGGCGACGCCGGCGCGGAGGTCCTTGTCGGTTTTGGATCCGCCGCTGCCGTTGAACTGTATCACGGCGAGCGAGTACAGCGCCGGCGCGTGAGAGCTCATCGCCGCCTTAGCCATCAGGGAGGCTCCGCTTCCACGATTTTGCAAGCAGTAGAATCGAATCTGCAGAAATGGGTCGTTAAAATCAGCAACAAAACTAAGAACATTAAATTAAACACATACTAATCAAATTAAACTCACCATGCCCAGGGTGTAGCTAGCTTCAACGTTCCCGGCGTCGGCGCAGAGCTTCAAAAACAAGTGAGCCGAATCGGACCAATTCCGAGCCTTAATGGCGAATGTTTTCGGAGAAGCTTTCGAGAGGACGATCGAATTGAGCCCCAGACCCTTCAGCCTCTTGCATCTGCAACATTTATCACACAACAAAACCATCAGATACTCCAAATCCAGAGAAAATCAAACTATGAACAAAAAAAAACTCCGGGTTCGTTTCTCTCGAGAAAACAAAATCAGAGAAGTAAAAACGAAATCAAATCAAAACCCATCATCGTTCTCAATCACCCAGTTCATTTCCAGATACGTACGTTACAAACACGTTGACGAAATCGGCGGGGCAAGCGGCGGAGGAGCTCAGCTTGCAGAGAACAGAAATGACGATATCGTCCGGCAAGGAATCGAACAAATCGGCCCGCCCCGTCACCTCCGGCCGAGACCTGACCCGTTCCCGTCGACCATAATCCTCGTCGGAACCACATCTCCGGCGCTTAGCTCCGGCAACGTCCAATCTCGGGTAACAAACCCCAGTCCTGGTTCTCATACCGAAAAGCGAGAAGAAGAAGAAGAAGAAGAAAAGCGAGAGAGGAACGAACGAACGGAGCGACAGAGCAGAAAGATTGTTGGGGAAATATGAATTATATAAGTGGTCGCTCTGGGGAGGAGTGATGGTGAAATTACGGTATCGCCCTCGGTGGTTTGTACAGTCAAAGGGTGTTGACCAGATCCGTTCGTTCGTCGTCCGTAGTGTACTGGAGAGGAGGAGAAAATGCGCCTTGCTTTGTCGTTGTGCGTGCTTTTTAAGTTCCTTTTTTATCTGTTTTTCGGATAGTGGAGAACAGAAATTTGTTGGTTTTTCAGTGTAACTAGCGGTTGTTTTTTTCGTTGATTATTTCAGTTACTCCTTATTTATGCTCTTTTTTTCTTTACTATTTTCATTTCTCTGAATACCTAAAATACATTAAAAATATTTACTACCGAATTATATGTATAGTTATTTGGAATAATTTCGGGTCCATACCTTAAAATATTCTGTTTTTCAAATCATTATATTAGCATGTGTTATTTTTTCCAGTTATCTTAACGTTTTAAAATTTGGAACCAACTTTTTTTCTTCTTCTTTTTGACTGAAAAGTTACAAATTTTGTTCATAATCAAAGAGACGAGAGCTTGTATAAGTAAAGAATCTTCGGAGAGCTCATAACACATAATTTTAAAGCAATATAACCGTCATAAACGGTGTTGAAATTGACATGTACGTAGACAATAAGATGGAAGTTGAAAAACGAGACTGAGGAGTACTGCTCAAAGTGTTGCATGAATGCTGCATATGACCGTTTGAAGTACGAATGAACATGAACTCCTCAGTATAAAGAGGAATGGTTTTCACCGGGAACTCCTCCCAAGACAAGTCCTTGAAGCCTTGGTTACCTACCATTCCTCTTGGCGAGGCTGTTTCCAGCCCTCGCTTGATCTTCATGTGGTTCTCCAGCTAACCCTCTCTTCACTCCTCAGCTCCAGTTGAAGAAGTACCTCAGTCTTCAGTCTTCCTACTCCTTGAGACTGGTCCATCCACCAATTATTTCCAACCGCGATCCTCTGTCCCGCCTCAAATCACTATCTGTCAATTGTAACCACAAATAAACGAAAAGTAACAAATTGAAAATTTTGAAACGATAGGATAGCGAGGAAATAAAAAATAAAAGACAGTATAGTGATTTGAAAAGTGATATATTAAAATTATCCCTGACTACTTTACATGATATGATCTTGCAAACTAGGAGTCATAGAGGCATAGACTTGTAATGTGTTGTAATAACTGGAATGTGATTTTTCGTTTAGAACAGACGCGAGTCGGTGTCTAAGAAAGAAGAGCGAATCTCGATGAGAAAGGACAAGAAGGAGGAAGGCATGATCCCTGCATATAGAAGAGAAGACGCAAGCAGGTTTGGTTCAGGGTAAGAAGCAGTCCACCCTAAGAGATGATCCCAGGTCTGATGAGAGCTGGATGGGCTGACTAGAAGGCCCAAACAGAAAATTCCTCATGGATAGCCGAAAGGTGAAGAGGGATCATGACCTTGAAGTTCGCAACACACATGGTCTTGGACAGAACTTCCTTGGCAGATTCAGAGGCGTGAGCATCGGAATCACTAGCTCTGAAGACGAGGAGACGCGATCTGATTCGAGCTCTGAAAGAGGTCTATAGTTCCAGATATTGGGAGGGGGCAATGGAGGAGAGGAGGTCGCTGCCCAAAAACGTCAGACCATCCCGTTTTCTCCGTAAAAAATCTAAAGCTAAGCGAGCCGTCTTGCGATGAGAAAAATACTATCAATTTGTTTCAAGGTTATAACTTCCTAGATGTTAGAGGATGTTGTCTTTCTCTAGTCTACTCATTTTGTATTCTCTCTTCTTTCCTCAATGGTAATTCTTCGTGTAGTGTACTGTTAGGGAGCAATAAAATTAATTAATTATTTTCAAAAATTATCAATATTTGTTATATTGGCTCACTCACGCCATGAATATGAAAGTGGAGTGGTCACAAGCTTCAAAGTCAACGAGCTGAATCGGCTATCTTTTTTCCGCTTATTATTTTTCAAAAATAATTGAATAATACTTTCAAAATTAAATTATTTTCCTTCCTTTTTTGTCCATGATTAACAACAATTTTTAATTAGTTTGATTTAATTATAAGTGGTGATTTTTGTAATGTCGCGTAACGAATGTAAAAACCTCCGCCGGCAAACTGTCACGTCGCCGTGAAATTAACAATTGCCGTCACCCTCCAACAGTGACGTGTAATGATAATTACTCATTTTTACTTTCTTAATACATATGCCTGTCACCCACACTCCCGGTGAGGTTATCAGATCCAAGTAGTTTAATGTCAAACGCATAGGTGGATGATAAGTAGAGGGGTGTGACGTGGATCGAAGGAGTAAAAATCGACCACTCATGTCAAATTCGAAAGGGAAGAGTGGGCCCTACCTGTCTGATGTGGGCCACAGCCTCGAATAGGAGAAACATTTTTCTAGGACTGCCACTAAATACGTGGGACCCACAATGATATATAGCAAGCCTCGAAGCCAGAAAGTTGTGAGGGACCGTGCTCTTGTTGCCAACCTCCACATTACCATTTTTAGCCTCCAAATCTAAATCAATCAATTTGTTTTACTTTGATTTTTCTATTTTTTTCGGAAAATATAACTTTTGTGCCCATTTCACATGCAACATGTCTACCTTTTGGATTCTTGACAATTACATGAGATTTGTTGATAATTTGCATAAGATGTAGGAGAAAAATGATTTTTGATTTAATTCCATTTCTTTTTATGTCAAAATTAGATATATATTGGATATTGTTACCGGTATTTTCTTTTTTGGCCGATCTTCTTCTTCTTTTTTATCCTCGCCCTTCATATTGCTCTTTCGATTTTGTCTCTATCGATTTTTTGTCGTAACCAACATGTCCCTGATCGTATCACATTTTATTATCACAAAATGGATTTGAGGGTTCTAAAAAGGAATCAAATCATTGCCGCCACCGCCTTCACGTAGTCGGATAAGGGCATTTTCTCCAACCTTAAGGACGACCTTACGATTGGACTCCATTCTTTGTTTGATTCGATGTCTATCGGTTTTCACTCAATCAAAGGCAAAATGAATAAGGCCACACTCTTTAGTAATGAAGACGAGGAAAGGAGGCAATGCGAGATAAACGATACATCGTTTCTTACCAGTTAGTTCAACAGGGGAGGAAGACCCGATGTTACCTTGCCAAGAGTCATGAGTTTCGAAGGATGGAGGAGGTAAGCTCATCGGATCCCGATGTGGGGTGGTTTGTTGGGCTCGTCTTCCTCAAACATAGGTGTCCACGTGAAGCGGCCTAACAACTCAAGACAACCACCCGAAAGAATTTCTAACCCCTTGCGTCTGTTTTATTGCTCCCGATAGTTTGAATTCTATAATGTTTCCTAATCAGGCTGCCTACTAGGATTTTGTCACCTTGGTTTATAGCATCGCTACACTTTTCCCTAACAAGTCCCGGATTATATTCTCAATTTTAAGGATTTGTCTTGTATTATTCGTATTTAGCTCTCTATATAAACGAAGATATTACACCGTTTCAAAGAGGGTTAAATATCGAAAATTACTCTCAAGTATTACACTACCCAACATTTCAAAATGAGACGTGCACTACCTTAAGTATTGGCCACGTGATTTTGTTAGTAAAAATAAACGGAATATTCTATTTCGTTAGTCATATGACCTCAAGTGTTATATAATGAATGATAAAACGATGTTTTCCCTTAATTTTTTGACCTCCATACATTTTGCAATGAACATTATCATTGTATCCTCGTTATTGTTTCTTATAAAATGTATAGAGGTCAAATACTAACAGACAAACATCATTTTATCATCCATGATATGCAGTAGTGGAGCCACGTAGAGCCCAGGGGGGCACGTGCCCCCTCAATTTTTTTAAAATACCCCTCAAGTTCTTATAATTTTTTAATTATGTCCTTTATTTTTTTTGACATAGTGTATTACCATTGAAATTTTTTGATGCCTCCCTTCACCAAAAAAGTTAGCTGCGTCATAGATTATATGACACTTAGAAGTCATATAACTAACCAAATGAAATATTCTGTTTATTATTACTAACAAAATCGTGTGATTAATACTTAAGATAGTGCATTTGTCATTTTAAAATGTTAAGTAGAGTAATGTTCACGACCAACATCTAAAAATAAGTTTCGATATTTAGCGCTTTAAAAAATACAATAATCATATATTAAAATATAATTAAATTACACATTTGAGATTACTTATGTAATCAAATCATTCACATTAATTTAGTGATTTGAAACAAAGCTCATCACTACTAATCAAAACTCAGTAAGCGGCGATAAAATACACAATCAAATTGGGCGGCGCAAGAGGTTAAATATGTGATTTGACGTTAATTAGTGATATGTTTAGTTATGTGGTTAGCCTAATCCTTTGAGCGTGATTGAGTTTGACCCCAAAGCTAAACATGTTTGCTGAATGGTACAAGTAGTTGTGCTTGAGATCGAGACTCTTGTGACTTTGATTTTGATTTAAAATCATCATAAAATTGAATTTAATTATATTTATTTGATGGTTACAAACTAGTCAAAGACGTACCAAATCTATGCTCTTTAATTCATTTTATGGGCCTTTCGATTTCAAAAGACTACTAAAGGAGATCTCCAGCCGATTGTGTTTTTAGTTTTGTGTCCCTTCGATGGGATGGGTTTTGGTATGGTTTGGATTATTTTCCTCCTCACATCTTACTTTGCCAAACCTCATTATCTTATGATCATAAATGGACTTTAAATTATTTCATTTCTAGACTTTTCTTTCTCCTGAGGATTCGATTCGAAATTAAGTTTCATTTTCGTTTCTTGTTCCAGTTTGTTTCCTTGGTGGATTTGGTGTTAGTATCCGTTGTCGTGTTGCGGGTTGTTATTGTTTTGGGTCTGTTTAGGCGTGTTGACCTGTTTTCTTTTTTGTGTTATGTGTTTTGTTTTTAGCTATTTTTGTGGTTGATCTGATTCTTTCCAACTTTAATTTTGTCTGACTGTAGTAATTCATGTTATTAGTCTGTTCTCGTGCAGACTGTCTATATCTCTTTTCGAAATTAAGACCGTTTAAAACTTCTCTAATATAAAAAATTGTTATTCGGCTTTTTTGTAAAGACTATGGATTGAAGAGCTTAAATGAAGCATTTTTGTTTAACTATTTAGTCAACCTCCTTTGTTAGATTTCGATTGTATTTATACGATTCTACATAATATATCCATGAGGTTAATTTAAATTTGCATTCGCAGATCAAAAAAAAAAATCCATTTGTTATACGAATTTAGAAGTGTAAAAGAATCAAATTGAGTTAAGTTCATATGATATTCGATTGAGTTGATGCAATTAAGTTTTATTTTAACAAAAAATGAATATTTAAATTCAAAATGAGTTGAAATCATTACTCTTTAATTTTCACAATATATATGTACTTAATGAACAAAAAAATATAACATTTTAATAATATTATTATCAAATATAAAACAACTCGAGATGCGATTTGATCAGGTATTGAACAAACATATTTGATTTAAACTTGTTTATTAAACCAATATATTAATTAAAATCACGTCCACTAAATATAAAAACAAATTATATAATTATTTATAAAGTTTAACATCACATCCAATTAATAAGGTTAATCCATCTAAAACTAGTTTATTTTTTAGATTAACTTTTTAGTCATAGAAGATCGACCTGTTCAAAACTGGCTTCTTTATATCTGACTAGGCTCTGATATTTACGGTTTCAATTAACTTTAGTATAATAAATTTGTATTAATTATTGAATTAATAAAATTCATATATAACTTATAATTTATTTATAATATATTCCCATAATTTGGAAATTAAATGTTACTAGATATGGGTCCTTGTTGTTGAAGGACAAGTTATAATATCATATTATGGATAGAGACAATTTTGGGGCATCATGCAAGTTGTTTGAAATGGACTCTTCTTGAGGTTTCTTCTAGTTGCCATTTGCATGGGATTGAGATGGGGAAAGATATTTGATAAAGTATTGGAGATTTTGTTTCGAAATATGGATCAGGGACTCATCAGGGCGTGACACGTGGAGGTGTGAGAGATGAGGTATATTTGTTGGCTAATGTAATGGCTAAGATTAATATATTTTGTAGATAATAAAGACAAATTGTAAGTGAAATCAACGGTGGAGAGATGTGTGAAGTGGCCTCCTAACGTTCCCTTATCCCACTATACTTCTCCTCTCAATGATTTTGGAAAGAAATATCTGATTTAAAATTGTGAAATGCTATCCAAATTATATTATTAGGATAATTTCCAATATATAACGGTATTCAAATGTGGTTATTTTTTTTAAGAAAGAACTTCATGCCACCCGGTTGTATTAGAGTCAAACATCAAATCATAACCCACATACATGAAACGTATCATATAGTAACGGTTTTTACCTTATTAATTCTCAAAATGTATCAAAATCTGTTAAGTGTGACTAACGCCGTGAAATACCAGTCACATGTTGGTCACATGCTCTAAAACTTTCCTAAAATGTAAACTCAACTTTTCATTTATTCTCATATCATAACATAAACCTTTAGTTTATTGTTAAATTATAACGTAAACCTTTTCGTTATTCTCAAATCACAACTCTGACTATCAACTTTTCCTATTAGTCATTAAACGAGCGTTAAAATTTTGGGCGGAAAATGCGGTCAACGTTTCTGCATGACAATTTACGTTTGCTTAGGTTATGATTTAGTAATAAACGAAAGGTAAAGGTTAGGACATGGAGTAACCCTTTTTTTAAATCATAACAATCTGCTATAAAAATTAATAAAAATAGTTCAGTATCCTAAATTTTTATATTTAATTTAAGTATTCTAGTTTTTTTCCGTCTAACTTAAATTTTCATTAATTCTTTAAGAATACTCTAAATATTTGTTGTATCACATTAATATCTTAAATTTTCATTAATAAAATTTTAGTGTGGGCATAGGAGATGAAGCACACCCAATGTTATGCACCACCCCCGTAGCTTTTTTGTGAACAGAAACGCTAGGAACATAATGTAGAAACCTTCCTACCAAGTCCGACTCATATTTTACGGTCTCTAACCAGTGCTTCAAAACACCGATAACACAAACCAAGTCATCAGATCGTTCGACTCATATTTTACGGTCTCTAACCAGTGCTTCAAAACACCGATAACACAAACCAAGTCATCAGATCGTTCGACTCATATTTTACGGTCTCTAACCAGTGCTTCAAAACACCGATAACACAAACCAAGTCATCAGATCGTTCGACTCATATTTTACGGTCTCTAACCAGTGCTTCAAAACACCGATAACACAAACCAAGTCATCAGATCGTGTACAATACACGAATGCAAATCAAGAAGGTTGGTAAGCCACTTGCATCATTAGTAACAATAGAACCAGAGATCACTAGAATAGTTTTTCTGCTTCTGCTTTGAGTCCAACTCTACTCAAGTTTTTGAATTCATTTTCTTAGTACTTATTTCGTTCATATATTTATTTTTCTTCCAAAAAAAACAATTCAGGCTCTCGCCCAATCTTGGCTATACCGACCGTTGATCAGCCATAACCTTAGCTAGACACGTGGCATTACATTACTGATCCAATACTCGAGTTATTATGGTAACTTTCCACGTGTACGCCACGTAAGACCACATAGGATTTGGGCCTGACCCGACCCGACCCTACACCAAGCCTGAGACACGCCACCTGTAGAGATCAACACGGCACGGCGGCGATGAACAGAGCGCAGCCACCTAGAAAAAACCCACACTTAGCCATAAGAGCAAGAACAACGATACGCGCCCGCGCCTCATTTCGCGCGCTCCGGGAACATTCCCCGCTGGCCGGTCCGCTGCAGACGCCCAAATCCCGGTCCCGGTCCCGCTCCCGATCTCCCGCTCCCGCTCCGCAATCGCTGGCCGAGCGCGTTGGATGCGCCTGCGCGCTCCAGCTGCGCTGGCAGCCTGTGGGCGTGCCACGTGTCCCGACCGTTGCACCTCAAACGACTAGTTTTTTTTTTTTTTTAATTCAAAAATCAGATACAATTTATTCCTATAAATACCCAACCCCACTTCTCATTTTTCTCACACCATTCTCTATTTTCACTCTTTCATTCTCACTTCCTACTCGTTATTTTCGAAAATGTCCGACGACGAGGTTAAGTCCGACGCTGAGGAGATGACGTACGAGGAGCTGGCTCCCCGGATGCCGACGCATGCGGAGATGGCAGCCCAACTGCCGACATATGAGGAGATGAGGGCCCAAATGCAGCCAGATGTGCGACGTTTCCGGCGGATGATGGAGAGGCAGATGCAGGCAGTAATGCCAAGGGTCCAGAGGGCCATGCGTGGGGAACCAATGCGCCGAGAGATTAACAGAAATCGTGCGGAAGCCCACATGCAGTTGATGGCGAACTATTTTGCCGAACAACCCCTTTATGGTCCTGAAATGTTCAGGCGTCGGTTCCGTATGTGCAGACCACTTTTCCAACGGATTATGGACGCTGTGAAGGCTCACGACCCTTACTTCATTGGATGGAGGCCCGACGCTGCCTCACGGCCGGGCTTATCAACGGAGCAGAAGTGCACCGCCGCTATACGGATGCTTGCGTATGGGTCCTCGGCCGATTCATTGGACGAAACTCTGCGCATTGGGGTAAGCACCATACTTGAATGTTTACGTAAGTTTTGCAAGGCCGTCATTCAGGTATTCGGAGCCGAGTACGAGCGTACACCCACAGCTGCTGACATGGACCGCTTACTCCGAGAAGGGTATGGTCGAGGGTTTCCCGGAATAGCGGGGAGTCTTGACTGTATGCATTGGAAGTGGAAGAACTGCCCAACCGAATCGCAGGGAGCCCATGGACGGGGAAGTCACCACGGGGAGAAGACGATTATGCTTGAAGCTGTAGCGTCCCGTGATTTATGGATTTGGCATGCATTTTTCGGGATGGCTGGATCGAACAACGACATCAACGTCCTCAACCACAGCCACTTATTCCAAGACGCTTACTACGGCCAAGAACTTGCTGTTGAGTACGAGATCAACGGCCATCGGTACGACCGACCTTATTACTTGGTGAACGGCATTTACCCAGCATGGGCACGGTTCGTGAAGACTATTCGGCATCCCTACGAGCCCAACGAGAAGTTGTTTGCTAGATGCCAAGAAGGTGCTCGGAAAGATATTGAAAGGGCTTTTGGAGTACTTCAAGCAAGGTGGCACATCATCTCCCGTCCCGCTCGTAGTTGGAGCAAACACACTTTGGCTGATATCATGCATACTTGCATAATTCTACACAACATGATTGTGGAGGATGAGCGCGAGCGGTACGAGTATGGGGAGGAGGAGTTGTTGTGGGCGCAACCTCCAGAAATGCCGAATTGGACACCACCGGAACGATGGCACCATGGACCAGGGCCATTGCCATACCAGCAACGAGTGGATGCTCAACAAAGTGTCATAAATCCTGAGATCCACCATCAACTACAACAAGATCTTATGGAGCACTTATGGGATCGCTTTGGAGCTGGTTTCCGTGACGACGACGAGTAGTCGTTTGTGCTCTTGGAGCTGGTTTGTTTTGGGTTGTATGAAAATGGGTTGAATAAAATTAGAAGTTCATTTATATTCGTGTTGAATTTATTTATTAATTATTGGTTGTCTTTAATTATTTATTTCCAATTTTTTTTAAATTATGACTAAATTAAACGGTATCTGATAACGAATTAAATAAAACAGGAAAATAACAAATTAATAATCCAGTCAGCACTGTTCTGCACTCCCAGGACCTCAAGGTTCAGCACTGTTGCAAAACACCCACTATTCTGCACTCTCACTCCCTGACTTTTGTCCAGTCAGCACAAGGTATGCACTCCCACTCCCTGACCAAGGTCCTTTATGTTGTACATGCTCTAATGGCCTTTACTTTGGCAGCTATTATCGCGCTACTTTATTTTTTCTCTTTATCACGCGAACTTTGCATATACCTTACTTCTCTTACAATCTCAAACTAATTCTCACCATTTATGTATTTCGAGTATATATCTTCATATTATTACTAAAAAATGTATGTGATGTGGTTTCCAAAGGTACACTCCCTTGCGATGTATTTGTATGTATCATTCAACATGCATATCAAGACACCTAATTGATGGTATTCGCATAGTGTAGATACGAATAAAGATGAGTTAAATATCGTATCTCATTATGAAGTATTGTCCATCATCACTTAACATTTTAAAATAAAAAAATACATTATTTAAGTATCAATCACACGATTTTCTTACTAAAAATTTGTTGAATATTCTATTTTGTTAGTCATATTACCTTGAGTATCATATAATAAATGGTAAAATAACGTTTTTCTTTAATTATTTGACTTTTATACATTTTATGAGGAACATTACTATTGCTCCCGTCTCCGAAGCTTCCACACGTGAGATCGAGAGACTGTCTCTCGAAAGTCCCAACATGAGATCGAGATTTCCCCAACCTACGGGCTACCAACGGTCAATTGCTCAAGACCTGACCGATTCCAGGATTGAAGGCCCCTACCATGAAGAAGATCACTCCTCGTTTCGCCACAATCTCATACCCTACGCGCAAAGGACAACCGCCAACCACCGGGGACCAGCATTCAACCACAGTGGGGCTATAAAGACGACAAAACATCAATCTTTCTTTCCCCGAGACACGCTCGAACCCAACCAACTATAAACTTCGCGAATCAAAATGAGAAAACAAAGAGGGGGGATCAAGTACCTTCTTGTAGAACCTCACCAGTGAGTCCCGACACCATCGTCATCTCTTAAACCGTCGTGGATGAGCCTCGCTGTGGAGAAGCCTCGTCATCGCCAAATCTCCACAACCTAAGGCACAAACCGAGTTTTATCGACATATCAATGCTCCATCATGTTTTTTTTATCCTCTATTTTTTTATTAATGAAACTACTTCCTATTCTAAAAAAAACTGTGTCTATTTATATTAAAAATAGCATACTAGATATGGTATACTTTCGTAGTTAATAGTTAAATCTATAGCTCTCGTGCATTACTTGAGTAAAATATTTATTATAATAAGTTATTTATTTATATATAGAATCCAACTTACCAATTTATTTACCAATATATTTAATTAAAAAAATTGAGTAGTCAGTGGATGTACAGTACAATACTGTCAATACAGATAACGTAGAATCGTATCAATCCCATTCCTGGTACCGCACGTTGGGGTTTCAAAGGAATTTGCTTAAAAACCAAATATCTTTGCATAATATATTTAAATATTTAGCAAATATTATGTATATATTATATAATTTTAAAAAGTACAAAGTGCAATTATGAGTTTAAGCAGAGAATTAGAAGGGGACAATTCAGAGGATGTTGCTTCACGCATTTGCTATTCCTTCCTCAGTAGTAGCAACAGAGCTTCGTTACCTGTGTCCGCCAATTTCTAAATTCATTTTCAACTTCAGTTTGTGTGAAACTATCAGTCACGTGCACTGCAAGCTTCGACACGTGACTTCTGTTGAGTATGATCTAAGACATATTTGCTTAAGGTTGACTTCAGTCCCTTT
Source organism: Erodium maritimum (assembly GCA_963921825.1). Lineage (NCBI taxonomy): Eukaryota > Viridiplantae > Streptophyta > Magnoliopsida > Geraniales > Geraniaceae > Erodium > Erodium maritimum. The sequence continues at coordinate 1,237,012 of OY997594.1, read as the reverse complement.
TTTTTAATTGATTATTTTTTTGCATGACCTAACAAAGAAAACACTTATATGGTTGACCAAAGAATACAAGTAGCTTATAATTTGGACAATGGTCATATGTTAGTCAAAACCTTCGATCTCGGACTTGGTCGGTCCACTTGCATGTGCTGGTCTTCATTTCTTCCACTTGGAATCTGATAGAATCAGTTGAATGAACCTTGTGAATTAAGATTTGTTATTTAACAGAATATTGAGGGTTTATATTTAAATAATTAATCTTCCAATAATATTACAGTTATGGAAACTAGGCTAAAACAAGTGTAGCTGTGTGGTTAGGTGCAATTAACTTTGGGATACATATTGAATAACAAAGAATGACACATTAAATCTTGGGAAAAATTCAAAAAATTAAAGGATATTTGTCTATTTTCTAAAGATATTATAGGTATTTTGAAAAAAAATTGAGATAACCATTCTTTAATCCAATATCGGATAGAAAAATATCAGTAAGTACTGCACTGAAAATAAATATTTATTAGGATATTATATTATAAAAAATGATCTCAAATATTATATTACAAATAAATATTTATCCTGTTAGGATTAGTCGCCAATGACCCCTAGAGCCCTCTCTCTCTCGCAACAACAACACGGTCGTGGCTATGGCCGTGGCCTTTGCCATGGTCTTGCTCCTCTCTGCCCCGCATACTCTCTGCTACCGGCTTATTTTCGGCACCACGGTGTTGGCTCCCTACGCCACCAACATCGTGTCTCCCGGCTTATGTCCGGCTCCCCTTTCCCGCCACATGCCGGCCTCCTCCCTGGCGTCCACCACCGCCCCTGCATTCACCGGGATATCTGAAGTTGTCGTCGCCGCCTCGGAAGTCCCCGCCTTCGTCTCTGCAACCGCTACTCCCTCCTCCCTGGCCTCCACCATTGCACCCTCTACCCACAGGCCCATGTCTGTCCTGCATCACTAACGATCACATGTTCGGTTTGTTGAACGTAACAGAGCATCGTGCTCATGTGACCCAGCGGTATTCAGGCCCCACTTTGAGCAGTGTTTCGTCAGTCGTCTTTACTTTTATTGTTCTTAGGATTTGGTTGTTAGTTTACTACTGTTTTAGTCTGGTTTATCTTAGTTATTTCAATATTGTACTAGTTCATTTGATTTGGTTGTCAATTGTAGGTTGCCTTTATAACAATTCAACAAAACGTCTCATACGTTTTTCCGTAGATAGGGTTATTGTGTTTGTCCCGACAGACTTTCAGGCATGTACAAACTCTTTAAAGGAATATATTACCCGTTTACTCATACAAAAATATCAAGATATTATATTCAATTTTTTCGTTAAATCTTTGAAATATTGAGTTTGAACTAAAATCCTTTAATTTCTAGTGCATCGTGAACCGTTGGATCTACTTGAATCATCATGAGCGACTCGGTGGGCTCAAGAGAGTCAAAGTGGATCGACAGACATTTGACCGGTCTCTTCACATCAAACACACAGTTCAGAATCTCTCTACGTTTTTGTTCGTATTCGTAGACTTAGGCTCGAAATTGGGAATGGAAATGGACACGGCACCTTCTCCATCCGTCACGGTCACGGCTGTCACGTCCGGTGACCGTAACTCGAGCACAAAATGACCCTCCCTAGCTATCTACGTATCTATCTAATGTGTGACAACTCAATGAGTGAAGCTACAACTAGGAGGGTGGGTCTGAAATGACAGAAACATCCTCTGAACTGTGCGTATGGATTTTCTCTCGACTGTTTGTTTCTCGTGAATTTAAAAACGGAAATAAAAGTAGTAATATTAACGGAGGTTACGGAGCCGTATTGGTTGAGTTAAAAGGGGCGGAAGAGTCCGTGGTTGGCCGTGCAAGCAAGTTGCAGGACATAGAAGTAGAGAGTAGAGACACATATAGACAAAAGATGTAATTAGCCAACGCGTCACTAGCCAACGGTCGGTGCGGCGATCAAGGAGGCCCAGCTCACACCGTCAGAGAGGAGTGTTGGCGAGGACCTCAACGGCTGACCTTCCCGCCAGCTCCCCGCCTCATCCTCTTCGGCAATTACTCCCCGGCAACGCGTCCGCGCCAGCTCCCCCACGACTATGGATGCCCTATGTATTCATTATTTTGCAAGTTATAGATTTTTATTTGATACTCAAAAGAAGACTCGAATTTACCTTTTCATTATATTTTGTATAAATTTATTAGTAATTCGTGATTTTATTTTTGAAATATGTAATTTTAAATTAGAATCTGAACGTTACTCTTTTCTTTATTGAAAAATCGGGGTTTTAAAGATGAAATTGTTGGTTTTAACAAATTTACAGTATGACGAAAATACAGATGCATTAAATTTTTTTAATAATTATAAAAAGAGATGACTACAATTTTAAAAAAATATGAATATGATCACACTGAGAATATAAACTATATATAAGAACATCTTTAACGCTAGATTGTTGGTGTAGGCTGATGGAATAGAAATAAGATAGATATATCAAAAAAAGAAATTAAATAATCCTATCAACCGACGACGCATTTCGTTGGTGGTTTGTTCACCATCGGCGCTTGGGAAATTATGAAGAACTTAACAACCATCCGTCTGTGCGAACAGGCTACCACGGAAGGATTTTGAATGATAGGAAATTCTAAAATTTTCTATTCATACAACCGGCACGAACATCCAACATCAACAACCTAACATTGTAGATGCTATAACCGATTTCAAATCCATCTTAACCCTTGGATGATAAAGACAATAATTATTCAAATTTAAATAAAATTATTAACCGATGTAATTGTACATTTTCAAAATTTTAAATTCACCTTTTTTTGAGGTATTTACCTTTATTATTAAAACCGTCTCAAAATATGGATGGTTTGATCAATTAAATCTGGTGGTCTATACTGATTTAAAGTGATATGTAATTTGCATTTTAAGTTTGGTTTGTATTAGTAATATTCCTCGTAAACACATGCATGCACTGAACTTCTAACGTAGAGTTGATGATCAAACAAAATAAAAATAAAAATTTAAGAAACTGAATAATATTAGGGTTGAAGTTCACATGCAGCGAGCTAATTAATTAACGTTGAGAATGATAACGTAAAATAGGATCGATTATCATTCTCTTAGTTGAAGTAAATAGGGATTTGGGAGAATTTAGCGTAACGAACTAAAAATGGGATTAAGGAGATAGATATTGCTTCACGCATTTGAAACTCTCGTAAATAGTGCCCTAAAATATATGTTTATGCTTCAGTAATCTTCAAGCCATCTACACTTGAACTTTTTTTTTGAAGTATACTTAAACTTTTATTTATTTATTTCCTACACACAAAAAATTGAGTATTTTTATCTTCAAATATTTAAACTATAATGAGAAAAAAAATCATGAGGTACTCATTTTGTTTTGTAATTTCAATCCACTTCTTTTATAATTACAAGAAACTATCATGAATTTGTTTTTTATATTTTGTAAGAATTTGTTTCCATTTCTTTTATAATTACAAAAAAACTTTCATGAATTTGTTTATTTATTTATACTTTGTATGAATTTGTTTCAACCCAACAATTTTACCCTCTAAAATTTAAAATAATATGGGAAATTATATTTTACATATTTAACTTTACCCTGATATGTTTCTTTTCCCACTTTACCCAACATTTACAATATCTTGAGATGTTTTTCTTCTTTATTTTACTCTACCAAACTATGATCAATTTCCGTTAAAAAATAACGTAAAAGAATAAAGCGAAAAAAAACATCTCAGGTTTGGTAAAACAATCTTCTTTAGCTATGTCGAGTAATATGTAATTTTTCCAAAATAATAAGAACATATCGAAAAATATAATTTTTCATATCTCTTAAATGTCTTATTCTCCTTGGTTTTTACTTATTATTTTTTAAATCTAAATGGTAATAATATAATCATTATTTTTATACAAATTACAAAAAATAATAATACATTTTTTGTAATTATAAAATGGACTATAAGTTATAAAACAATGTTTGCAATTATCCAAACATTAAGTCAATATTTTACCTTGTCTTTTTGTAGTCAGAGTCAAACCAATACAATTTTACGTTCTAGATAACATAGGCTCGTGGCCGATATATTTAATTACGTAACATAAGGAGTGTTGTAACTTGTAATAAGCGTTGCTCGATGTGAAGCATACAATTATTGTGTGTAATTTGAGGCAATATATGCCAATTTAAAGGAACGATTTATATGGTGGTAATAAGAGAAGGGTTGCTTATTGCCGGCTAGTTTTGGGACACCCAACCTTTTATGTGCGTCCGAAGTAAAAACTTCAAACATCGAAAAAAAAGCCTCAACGTTTAAGGGTATATAATGTTCTTTAAGTCAAAACTATGCGTGTGCCCTAATTTGCATGGGTAAATGTATGGTTACTATCGTCCTCAAACCAATATTTCTAACAGTAAGGGATATCGAGAGCTCATTTGTAATTATTGCTTTTTATCTTGGTTTTTCTTGAATCAGAATATTTCGGTTCTTGTTTTAGAATTGGTCTTACTAATAAATTTCTAGGTTATAAAAAAACAATGAATGACATCTAATGTAATTTTATTAAAACAACTACGTATAATAGAACGGATTTTCTCAATTAAAATGGTTTAATATTAATTTAATAATTTAACACGCTTTGTTACGCATATTTAGGATTATACATTTACATGTGAGTCATACCATGACCAAATATCTGCATATAGACCGGAGACTGTGGGTCAAACCTAAGTCTAATACTTTGTAATTTTTTGTTTAAAATGCCCCCTTAATTATATCGAGTCGAGCTTCTATAACTAAAGAAGTTAACAATGTTAGTTGAAAGGGTTCCCAATCTTTATAAAGAGCTAAGTATTCTTATATTTTTCCAATGTGAGTGCAATGTATTAATGCAATATATAAAAAGTTCACTACTGTTGAAACGCGATTTTGTGATAATCTGTGAACAATTTTAGAATAATCGATATTTTAATATAACCAACAATAAATAGAATCTAAAAATGTTCACAATACTAATGATTTAAAATAGGGATAATTCTACTTCGGTATCCTAAATCTTTGATTTTTATTTAGAGTACCTTAATTTTTTTTGTCACCTCAGTACCCTAAACTTTCATTAATTCATTTAGAATACCCCAAATCTTTTTTGTGTCACCTCAACACCCTAATAGTGAATACTAAAAAGGAATTAATGAAAGTTTAGGGTATTGAAGTGACACAAAAAATATTTAAGGTACTCTAAATTAATTAATAAAAGTTAAGAGTGCTGAGATGACAATTTTTTTTTTTAAAGAACTCTAAATGAAATATAAAAAAATTAAGATACATAAGTGGATTTACCCCTTCAGAATACAAATAGTTTCAACTAATTGTTCTTGGATGATCCAAAATTTAGGCAGAGAGTAGACACCGAATCAGTAGACTTTGTGCAATCAAAACTATACAGCCACAAATGACAAATAATTTGAACTAAACCATCCCGTCGTTTCTACTGAGTGTTTTGTTCTTAAGCTGGTTGTTGTTTAACACACTAAATCTTTCGAAACCCACCTATTATTCATATTTATATTTGGACGGCCACTCATAGAACATCAGCCTCACCAAATGATTTGGACACCTTTTCGTTTTTGTTACCTCAGCAAAAAGGTGAAAAGATCTAACCCTTTTCGTTTTCTTGTAACTTTTTTTTTGAGTGTTAAGAGCATCTACAACGTCAGTCTGTTGGAGCAGTCCGTCCGTATTGATTGTTATATTAATTAATATTTCAATCATTTTTCAATCATCAACTGATATAAACAGTTAGCAACTTTCAATGTTAGCCTATTTGTACTGGTTGTTTGTGTCATTTTCTTCACAAATTTTCAACCATCGGCGGTTCGAATGGATTGTGGACTTACCACCATCCCTCACTGCCAACGACGAAATGATGGCTTACCGTGGGCAAAACGTCAGCGAAACGCCGGCGTTTTCTCCCCGCCAGTGCCTTAAGACCACTGATAGTGTAGGTCTAAAGTGATAGTAGAAAGTGACGGAAAATAAGAATTGCTAACCTTTCGGTTTCATTTTCTCTCTCTTGACGATTCGACGTCCTCCGAATCTGTAGAATTATCGACATCAATTTTCTCTCTTCCGATTCACTCTTCTCTCTGTCTCTCTCCTTCCTCGCGATTCTCTCTCTTCCCTCGATGAATCTTCTCGTTACACGTATGATTTGGTAAGATTTGATCCTCCGAATCCGACACTCTACTGTAAAATCTGTCAAATTCGACTTGCTTTAGACCCATAGATCCGACATGAGGAATCGACTTCCCCTCTGAGTGGTCTAATAGTTCTTTCCATTAGTGACGGAGTCCATTTTTTTCTCATAAGGGGTCACCAATTTTTTTCAATAATGAAATTTTCAATAATCGACTTCCGCTCTGATGTGACATGTTCTAGAAGTGAACATACGATATCGTTTTTAAACGTAACATATGTTTTTTAGAGGGGATGAGCTCATGTCAAGTTATACACACATATTAACTACCCTAATTCAACCATTAGAGGAGAATAAAAGTTGCTAAATGAACGTAGTTCGATAGCTCCATTTCATGTATTTTAATCTTTATTGGACACAAATTAAATTAAAATAAATTTTATATAAGAACTATAATTAATTATCTTTGATACAGAAGCGGAAATTCTCCCGTGAGTTTCCATTGAGTTATGTTAGGGTTTCTTTTTCTGTTAAGACTTTTTTCGCGTTGTTGTTAACCACTTACTCTCTCTTGCCACTAAGGATGTGCAGTGGCGGAACTAGCTTTTTTTGTGAGGAGGGACACCCAAAAAATTCAATAGTAATACATAATGTTAAAAAAAAATTGAGGAGGGGCACAACTAAAAATTTATAAGAATTTAAGGGGTATTTTTCAAAAAAATCAAAAATTAGTAGCAAAATTTCAACAACAAAAAAAAATTGGGGGGGGGGGGGGGGGCACGTGCCCCCTGGGCCCTACCTAGCTCTGCCACTGAGGACGTGCCTCCGACTTTGTTCGGGTCTCCTCCTATAATTCTGGTGGTTGTCGCCTGACTCACCTCAATATTGTTCTAGACTTCGTTAATTTTGAACATAAAGAAAAAATCGGCTAGTAATGTGACGTCCAAAACCGCCTCTGTCTACCGTTATGTTTTGTAGTTTCCGCTAATTAGAATCAACAAAAACAAACTAAAAGAATCCACAACATTTGCAAATCAATATAAAAAAACATGTGATGTGTGGTCGGTGTCTGCCTTAATCGTAATCTGAATTGATTGAATAATTAATTAGATAATCAAACATGGCCTGCAATATTCAATATATACATTTATAATTAATATGGTGATAATTAATCGAGATGTCACAATCGAACCATAATAATTCTAATTAGTTGCTAAGATGGTGATGTAATTTTGAACCTGTTCTTGGCGCTAAGTATATATGCGTCGCTGTGTATGTCACAGTCTGAGTCAACTCAAAAAGATAACCAAACTACATATTTTTTTGATTAACTATAAGCACTTTTAGGTGGGAATTTTGATTTAAACCATTTATTATTTTTTCTGGATAGACACATTTTTATAGTTAGCCCATTGTTCTTTTGTAAAAACATTTGAAGAATTGTGTTTGTCATTTTATATATCCCAGATTAAAATGTTTGCTTATGTTGGATTAAGTTATGCTGATAATTCAAAACTTAGATGTCTCTTAATTAGAGAACGACATTTTTCATTTCCAAAAAAAAAAGAGAACGACATTTTTACTCTATTATGACGACAATGAAGTGTTTTTTTAATAAAAAAATCTATGAATTAAAGAATTGACGTGGGTTTCGGGATAGAAACCCACAAAACAACGATAATATCCAAAAAAAGGTCTACAAGGCATGGAAAGATCGAAAAAACAAAGAATAATTTTACCTCAGTACCCTAAATCTTTCATTCAAAGAACCTTAAAAAAATTGGTGTCACCTTAGTACCATAAACTATCATTAATTCATTTAGAGTACCCTTAATTCTTTTTGTGTCACCTCCTCAGTACCCTAAATTTTCATTAATTTTATTTTAGTACTCATCATTAATTTTACCTTAAATTTGGTTGTCACTGAAGAGTATTTTGGTCATTTTATCTGTTTTAGATGAAAAGTCAATAATCGGTACTTTAATGAAATTAATAAAAAAATTAGGGTGCTGAAGTGATACAACAAAGATTTAAGGTATTCTGAATAAACTAATACAAGCTTAAGTACTGAAGTGACACAGAAAAAATGAAAATTTTAAAAGTATTGAGAAGGAATTATCCCAAGCAACAAAGAGACAACCAAACCGTTTCGAAAATGAGACACTCCTAGTAATAAGGACAAACAAAAAAAAGAAGAATAATGTCAAACCAGCCAAAACATTAGTCTTCTGAAGTGCCCTATTTCAACAATAATGTCACTCAGATTGACCTCTAATTTTAGGAACAAAAATAACCCTACATGCATGTGAAAAAAAACATGAATGTGAACTCCAAAATAAGTAGTAATGCACAATAGTCCAAACCCGACCACTATAATTCCCCCCCCCCCCCCCCCCCCCCCCTTTTTCTAATGATTTTTGTGTAAAAATGTAAATAGTAATTATAGCAAAATAAAATAACCGATCATCGCTTGAAGAGGTCTACTCAATCATGCCAGGGACTCGGTCTTCGCTTGTTGACTCCGCAACGAATAATTAGAGAAACTCTTTGACCCTACCACCTATTTTTTTCACTAAGTTAAGGTTAATCTAATTATTGAGAAACATAATTAAGACAGCTTAATTTGATTCTATAATCGTCACGAGCCGTGATTTTGGTACCAATTGCAGTATCACATGCTTGCATGCAAGATTAATAGACAAGTGAGTCCAATGGACTTAATCTATATCGAAACTTTGTGTCGTTTTTAGTATTACGGATATACGTTCGGTCGATATAGCAGTTAAATGTAATGTACATGGCTGGAAGGAAGCACACAACATCACACCCCGCAGACCCAATCGAGGATGGACCCTTGCACAAAGGGGTGGAAGCCACCACCACCGCTCTGGTTATCGCTAAATGTGGATGGGGAGGTCTTTGTCGATACTTCTCGATTGGGATGGGGTTTTATATGTAGGGACGGTAGAGCGGCTGTAGTGGAAGGGAGGAATGGGTTGTGGAAGGGCACCCCGGGGCCCGAAATGGTTGAAGTTGTGGCTATATATCAGGCCTTGCTTTGGATAAATGAGACAGGACGATCGTGTGTTATTGTCCGGAGCGATGCCAACTTTGTGGTAGGCCTAGTTAATGGAGTCACCCCACTTTTCTCTCCAGTAGGCCGCATTATTAAAAAATGTAGGTCTCTCATTATGTCTCTCGATTATGTTAAACTCGAGTTTATTTCTAGAACTGCGAACGGGACTATACATTGCCTTGCTAAGGAAGTCCGTTCTGTGCATTTTTTAACGTGGTCTGGTATGCAAATACCGGATGCACTGACTTGTATTCTGAGGCATTTCAAGTCATACCACGTGTTCCTCTTTTTGTAAAAAGAAAAAAAAAACTTGAGATGTTTCGGATTAATCTCGTACGGATGCATTTATTCCGAAACGCCTCGAAGTTATATTTTAGGTGGACAACAAAACAGTCGATAGACGACCTTCATCCGATGAGATTTTCAAGGATGTAACTAACATTATAAGAGCAATGCATTAAAGAATTTTATTTCTCCAAGCATCCTCGGGGCAAATCAAACACAGATTTTAAAACTTAAATAGGGCCCTAAACGAACTAGACGGAAACTTCTACAACAGTAATCTCGAGAGATCCCGATCTCAAACGAGAGTTGATTATGAAGTTAAACATTGTCGTGTGATGGTGTTGGACTTGGAACCACATTATAATTACACGACACAAAAAGGTGGTGATTAAGATTGAGCACCACATTTGCTTCCTTAAAAAGGCACAAGATCGGTCTTGTTTAAAATTGTTGTTAGGGCCATGAAGCATGTGAAGAGCTGCACCACTTTGAGTTGAGCAAAAGCACGCCGTGAACGTTATTATGGTACCAAATCATACTCCTTGGTCGCCCCTTTTAACGTTTGGAGTAATTTGTAGATTATTAAAGTTTATAATTATGTAAGTGTTGTCATGTTCATCTCTGTCTTCAAAGCAAACAAAGAGGAAGAACATAATCATGCCACTAGATTGAGTAACTCTTTACAAAACAATTATATGTGTATTAGAAGATTATTATGAAATGACAATATTTATTAAACAAATATTGTTTTAATATAAACTAAAAACTATCTAAACTAACAAACAGATTATAGTGTAATCCTATTTTTCTTTTTAAACCGTCGCCTCTATTCTTCCTCCCTCTTTCTTTTTCTCTCTTTTTTCCATCAGCGGAATTTTTTTGGGGGACCGTCGGTCCTACCTACTCCTCTCTCCTATCATCTTGTCTCGTTCTCCCTTTCTTCTTTTTGTCTTTTTCTCCGACCTCGTGTGAACTGGTTCTCACAGGATTCTCGCCCACCCTCCACCTCCATTGAGCCCCGACCTCCGCCCTGCCCCGCCCCAGCCTTCCTTGTTGCGTCAGTCATCAGAGTCCCTTGTCGCCTCCAGACCTCCGTCCGAGCTTTCGCCTCCTCTTGTCTTGCCGAGCTCGTCGCCCTTTGTCGCCAAGCCCCGCCATCTGCCGTTGCGGAGTCCCACCGTCGTACGCTGTCAAGCCACGTCGTCCTTTTAGACCGGGTCGTATGAAGCGTTGGTTGCAACTTTGTCTACCTTTGTCGTGTCCTGGTATCGCTGCTGGTTCTTTCCCGCCGTCGTGTCGTATGGAGTGTATGTGGCCCCTCTTTTGTTCCATGATACCGTCATTGTTAATCCGAGACTCCCTTATGTTGCATACCTACATAATTTCTCCCTGGTCCTCTACCCTGATAACCAGACTTCTCGGTCTCGGGTGCGGAGGTCGCATGCGACGGTGCGAGTCACATTGGCTCTCATTTTTACTTCAGAATCGAGTTTGTCATAAAATATCTGCGTATTAAAATAAATTGATATACAATGACCCATGTTTTTAAGGTGTTTTTGTAATAAAAAATAAATTCAAGGTTATCCATATTTACTATTCACATCACTAAATAATATATTCTAAATTATCTGAAGAAGATACTTGTATTTAAACATAACCCTTATTTTATACTGTAGTCTTTCTCACATAATTTAGAATTTTACATTAATGCACTTGTTAAACATATCAAGTTTCAAAGTTTCTTATCAATACATGATGTCAGATGGGCCTTTTGAAATATGGACTCTATGTTTGGGCTTATAGCTGACGTGTATCATTTTCGAGTTAGATTTGGGTTATTTGCGGCCCCAAATACAAACCCATAGCCCAAGACGAAGAATTATGGGCTTGTCCTGAACAGAGGCCTCATATAACTACAAACTCATATTTAGTGGAAACTGAAGTAAAGGGAAAGGGAATAATGTTTTAGGAACGCCCGTTGATAGACCATTTTTAATAATCGAAAGTTGTATCTCGAGAGAAAAATACCGGAATCTTCATAAGCTTCATAGGTACCACGTAGCAAGAGACAACTCTTCTTCCAAACAAATCGTCTAATGCACATTCCTTTCCCGCTTTGCCCTATGGTAAGCCTAGGGGATTACAAAGAAGTCCGGATTTATGCGTGGGGAGAGGTATCAATGATGTGCGTCCGGTGTATTACATGAACGATTGATTTGGAGAGGGAGAGCCACAGGGGATGCGACATGAGCGACCTTATCCACCAATGTTCCGATGAGTGCATACCACTACCTCGCCGACCCGTTTTAGGTATTCATGGATCCGATACAGTTGCTTTACAATGTCGATCACTTGAAACACTAGCCATCATAATTGTTGAATCACTAATGGGCAATAGATCTTATCCGTTGTCTATTACGTGTTATCCATCTATACAACATTTCACCATTAGACACACGCGTTGGGTATGTTCCGTCGTCAAATTCTCGTAGCCCAAGAATTATTTTGACGTCCGGATATATTCGTTGGGTAGGACACAACATCACCATCTGATGGATCGTATCTGTTGGTGAACTATTTCACCACTTCGACAAATATAGTCTATTGATAAATTATTTCACCAGTCCGACAAATAGGCAATTCAAGAAATTATGGTTCGTCTTTATACAAACTGGTATCGTTGATTGGTAGATTACAATTTCATCTTCAACAACAGATATTGTATCCATCGGTTAAGTGTTAATATTCAGCCACGTATACAGATTCTTGACCTACGAAAATATTGCCTGCCGTTTCGGAGTTGTAGCTAACCGATAGATACATTAATTTCATAGTCGGACATTAATCAATTAACTAGGTTGGAGCTTCGCCAACGGATGCCTTTATCCGTCGGTGAAATTATATACTCTTTCCGTAGTGCATCGGAGAGACGGTAGACTCTAGAAATCGATACCGCCACGAGAATAAGAACACATGAAACTATAATCGTGTGAGAGGGAATTGCTCATATATATTAGTCTTATTATTTACAATCAGAAACATTTGCCGCACTCGAATAAATATAAATTATTTTCCTGACTAATTTGACTCGAATTTCCTAAACTGAATTTGAACAATTGAGCTTGAACATTGAAAATTCAGCTCATTTATCATTTTGCTGCCAAGTAACAACAACACCAACCACAAGGTCAAAACCCAAGGAATAAATAGAAGAAAATACCAACCACAAAAAAAATGGAATAATTAAATGACAAAATTATCAAACAAATAACGAGTAATATTCGTGTGAATAAAAATAAAATATATATTACAATAGTCACCGGAGTCAACGAACCAACCGCCGTCACAACCGACCGTTAGGCCGGCGCACCGAAACTTGAACCGGAACCGGCCGACCCGTACCCGTTCCACCGCAACTCTTACACGCCATACGACCCGACCCGGAGCAGCTCCGGCAGCCGGAGTCCTCGTCGGACCAACGATTACAGAAACAGCTGACCCGACCCGTCCCGTTGCAAGAGGAGCACCTCGGGTACTGACCCGTCATGGGCTTCTGGTCCATCAATGACTTGAGCAGGACCGCTCCGGCAGCGAGTGCGCTCAGCTGAGTCAACACGATCGGTCCCATAACTGCTTAGATCTCTGAACAGAACTGAGAATAAGAAGAAGGAGATATTGTTTTGATTTTGATTTGAATAATGTTTCGGAGATTTTTATAAGGTCGGAGAGAGAGAAGTGGAGAAGAGGGAATTGTACACGTAGACGCGTGAGTGATCGGTGGAGTGGAGAGGTTTGGAGGCTTGTGGAGATGTTTTTATTTGTATTTTTTTTCTTTTGATATTTTGTTTATTTAATGATTTAATTGGTTCTTACCAGTTGTAGTGGCGGCACTTGGTTTATTTTCCACGGACGTAACACAAAGCTACTCGGTTCAGACCACTGTTGTACTTGTGTACACGTACTGTCCACTTTTTACACGTGCAATTGATGCAGTGGTGGAGCTAGCTTTTCTGGTAAGGAGGAGCACCAAAAAATTTCAATAATAATACACAACGTCTGATAAAGACCAATTCAACTCAAAAGCTCGAACTGATGGGTGGAGGCATCAAGATGTATATCAAGGGTTTAATTTATCCAACACTCCCCCTCACATGTAGGACTGGACATCTACTATGGACTAGACATCTGCATATGGGCCGGAGACCACAGGGTGGAGGCGACAAACAGGTCGTAGGCCCAATCCAACCCAAAAGCTCGAACTGATGGGTGGAGGCATCAAGATGTATATCAAGGGTTTAATTTATCCACACACTTTTGATGTGGGACACACACTTCAACAACGTCAAAAAATTATAAGAATGCAAGGGATATTTTTCAAAAAAAACGAAAATTAGTAGCAAAATTTCAACAAAAAAAATATTTGAGGAGGGGACGTGCCTCCTGGGCCCTACCTAGCTCCGCCACTGCATCGGTGGTCCAAGTTGTTTCATATTAAAATGGAATAATTCTACTTCAATGTCTTATTTATTTTTATTTTTTTAGATTAGTCTAATTTTTATATCATTTCATTACTCTAAATTTTATAAATTCATTTTGAATACTTTGTTTTTTTTTGTTTTGTAAAAGCGGTTCAGACCACTGTTGTTCTTGTGTACACGTACTGTCCACTTTTTACATGTGCATCGATGGTCCAAGTTGTTTCGTGTTGAAATGGAATAATTCTACTTCAATGTCTTATTTATTTTTATTTTTTTAGAGTAGTTTAATTTTTTTTTATCATTTCAATACTCTAAATTTTTATAAATTCATTTTGAATACCTTATTTTTTTTGTCTCCTCAATATTATAAATTTTTATTAATTTCATTTTAGTTTCACCGTTAACTTTATCCTAAATTTGGTTGTTAATGAAGAGTATAATTATCATTTTCCCTATCTTTGATGGAAAATCAGATGAAAGTATAACGATGAAAAGTTATGCACGCGACTCGCAAATCATCAAACCATAATTGTGAATCGCGAGTCACACATTTTTTGCTTCTACAACGGTATGACTCACGACTCACAATTTGTTTGTTGTAGATGCTCTTATTATTTTGATAGTACTATTCTTAAGTTTGACTTGACTAATTTCTTCAATTGACTGATGCTAATTATAGGTAGTCAAAGTGTAATGTATTGTCATTACATAGCAATTGGGGTTTACCAAGTTGTGTTATTTTAGTAAGCAACTCCCAATTAGTCATACCAAGTCCCCAAACGACAGGTCGTTTTCAGTCCCCAACGACCATGAAACTTTCATCCTTCATATTCCTCATCATTCCAGCAACTGCCAAGTCAATTCTATTATATCATCTTGCACTAATCATAAATGTCTCCAAGTCTATTCTATTATATCATCTTGCACTAATCATAAATGACTTCTTAGAAAATTCTGTTAAATTCCTCGTATTTCCTTAATAATTTAATGAGATAATTGTAAATTTTTTGTGGTGAATTAGCTATATTTTGTACAAATTTACGATGAATTGTTTTTATAAAAAAAACATATGACGATTGAAAAAAAATGAAATTCCTAATAATAAAAAAAAAAATAGCAAACCAATAAATGCCTTTTTAAAAAAAAATTTGATGTAAGAAAATGGGAGGTATCTCTCTCGTCACTTGAGAGCTCTCTCCTAACCCGAGCCACCCTAGCTATGTTGTTCTCTCTTGCCTTCACCGTCGATGTGTCCTCTGTCGTGGTTCCTCCGGTTGTTACTGTCGGTGTCCCAGCCGGTGATGCCTCTCTGCTACCGTCATGTCCCTCGCAGGCCGCTCCCGGTGCTGGGAATAGGAGTCGTCGACAGAGAAAAGTCAAACCCTCGGTTCTGGCTTTGTCTTCCTCTACGTCGGTGTTGTCGGTTCTCACACTCCCTAGCCCGGGAGCATCGCTGGACGTGGCCTCCTTCTCCGTGGGAGCAACTGCTCCATCCCCCGCGGCGGAGCCGAGACGAGGGCGGCCCTTGCGACGTCCCCCAATTAAGTCCTTCTCACACAACGTCCTCCTCGGTTTCCCCCCTCCAAACCCTATTCCGCCGACCCAACCGTTTGGTCAAGACCTTCCTCTAGCCCCTCCTCCCCCGGGCAGCGCGATTTCTAGGGTTTGTAAAGACCTCGCTCTGGTCCCTCCTCCCCCGTGCGGCGCGGTTTCTAGGGTTTGCCAAGACTTTGCTATGGCCCCTCCTCCCCCGGGCGGCACAATTGCTAAGGCCTATTCCGCCGACCCAACCGTTTGGTCAAGACCTTCCTCTAGCCCCTCCTCCCCCGGGCAGCGCGATTTCTAAGGTTTGTCAAGACCTCGCTCTGGTCCCTCCTCCCCCGTGCGGCGCGGTTTCTAGGGTTTGCCAAGACTTTGCTATGGCCCCTCCTCCCCCGGGCGGCACAATTGCTAGGGTTCCGGCTCCCCCCCACTCTAATCCGATATTAGGTGGAGGGCACAAGTTTGGAGATTGAACTGGAGCACTCAAAGACCAGAAAGCTAGAGAACATCAGGACGATCATCAGGGACTGGCCCTGGGAGGGGTCCATGTAGATGCTTTGCCTCCCGCCATCACCGTTGTTGGGATCCTAGATTTACGACACCCTATTTCCCCCTCTTCGTATTCTGTCTTTGCCTATATATCTTTAAAAAAACGTACGTGACGGTTATAGTGTTAAAAGGTTCAATAAGTTATTACTCGTTCTATCTGATCTTATTAGTGGTCTAAGAGCGTTTCCCTGATGCACATCAATGTGTAATATAAAGTTAATACAATTGCCCATTTCGCTCAAAAAAGAAAAAAAAAGAAATGGGAGGTATTTATTTTTTATTCTATAAATGTATTTGAGAGTCGACACCACAAAATTGCACTCCTAGCACGTAGAATAGGGTGAAATCATCTCACCTCATTGAAACACAGCCGTACACTAAATATATCTATCTCCTCAATCAACGGCTGATAAGTCCAACCGGGCCCACCATCTCCGACATAAGAAATAGCTTAGCAAAATCTATAGCCGTTTGTGGTGGCGTTCGTCGCCGGCGGGATCTCGAAGTGCCAGAGCCTGCCGGTCCCGTTGACCAGATACTTCCGGCAGAGGAACTCCTCGGCGTAGAGCTTCTCCACCCTACGATTAATGTCGTGGAGGAACACGTGCGTCACACCCGATCCCTTCCTGTTCCTCGCCATCACCGCCGCCGAGTATATCGCCCCCATCCTCCCCGGCGCCTCCGCGAACCACCCCCTCGGCGCGTCGATCATGATCAGGTCCCACTCGCGCGCGTACACCTCCTCTGGTAACCGGCTCAGCGCGAGCCGGCACCGCCGGTTCCCCTTCAGGACCGCCCTCCCCGGCTCGCAGTCCGGCTCGGACCGGTAGTGAGCCAGGAGCTGGTCCGCCTGCTGGAGCTGGGTCTCGTATTTCACCGTCCTGGCGCGTAGCTCAGGCGCGTCCTTCAGGACCGCCTTGACCCACTCCGGGTCCTCCTCGAGGAAGAGCGTGGTCCCACGCGCGTTGAAGGAGCTCCACATGAGCGAGTCGTGGCCCAAACCGAACACGAGGAAGTTGCAGGGCGAGAGCTTGTTGAGGACTCGGAACGAGATGCTGATCTCGTTGAAGTTCTGCTGCGGCGTCACCGGTGACGTGGCGTAATGGAGGATCGCCCGGAGCTGGGTCGGAGTCGGGTCGTATGGTGCGGACCCGGGTCGGGGCTTCGAGAACGCGAGAGAGCAGAGTAGGTTGTTGTCGGAGGACCGTACGACGGTGGCGATTAGCAGCGCGCCGAATAAGAGGCCGGCGAGAGCCGCGGCGAGGAAGCATGGCTTCTCGGCGAAGAGCTGACGTCCCTTCATGGGTGAAGATATTTTTGTGGAGTGTTTGTTTCCGAGGAAAATGAAGGAAAGGGCGAGAATCTTTGTCACGGCTTGTGGAGTGTAATGTTATATAGATATGCTCGTGAGTGGTGTTCAAGTTTTATCAGTGAGACTTTTCAAAAATAAAGGTTTTATCAGTGAGTACGAAGTGTTGCTCCGTGTGTACGTGTTGTGTCATGATTAGATGCCTGAAACGAATGATTTTCAACCTTTGATTGACGACTCGTGGAGATCATCGGCGTGGTCCTCCTCCAATAAAAGTGGAGGATTTCTATTTCGGTTTACTATTTTTTTTTAGCGAAAATGGATGATATTATAACTTTAAATATGTTCGCAAAATGCCAACATCTAAGTATATAAATGAAAGTACATCGAAACTAGAAGGACAATATCTGAAAATTAAATGTGCTCTTAGACCTAAAGATTGATTGGACAAGAGAACTGTGGTAGCATCTGTCGACACCGATACAGAATAAACCAATCAAAGGGGCACTGATCGAGCGAATCTAGTGTGGATTTTTGTAGAGATGGACCGATAACGCCCCCGGGATGTTAGCGTGCGTCGTCCTTCCTTGAATGATAGTGGTAGGGCACCTGAACGCATGATTGCTGACCCCGAACTAGCAGAGGAGAAACTTGTTGGCTGTTGGTGGAACTATTGCCACCTTACGTCTAGGAAGGAGGTGCAGCCGACCGACCCCTCCCTAGACCCTAGAGTACTAATTCCTTGAGTCGAGGGTGCTCCTAGCCCCCCGTCGCTGCATGTGATGCTCCATCCGATCCAGACCCGGCCTGTTTGTACACCCCACTCGGATCGGACACCGGAATAGAGTCCCGACCCAGTACACCTCCCCTTGGATCCGGGCCCCCGATACGCTCCGGCCCACCTTCCTCTGGCCCGATCATTCTCAGCCCGTCTACCTTCCTCGGGCCCATGCCAGCCTTTGGGTTCTAGACCGGCCAAGTTCCCCAGACCTGACGTGCGTTTGCCCTCAAACTCCGGCCCATGCCTAGGCCCAGTTCAATATATACATTAAAAGCAAATTACATAGAACAAGGAATAAAAAAGAATAGTGTATCTGAAGATGAATTATAATTAATCGTTCAAAGGAATCAATTGTATACCTGGATTTTTTGAGTGACCAGACATTTGTTTTACTACGGAAAAAATTAAAGCAAATCAAAACTAAGAACAAAAGTTGAAGACACAGAAACTAGACTCATGAAAAAAATTAAAACCAAAAATAATTTCCAGCTTGACTTGAGTCCACCATCATAGTCCGAAAACTTGTGGATTCGTCAACTGGGACCTTGAAGGATCAAATGATATGGGAGAAAGACCCCAAAGTGGGAAGGGCTACCCTTTCTCCGAGCAATCGATCGTTAAAGGGCCTCCTGGGCCCCGGTACGGCTGTTGTTCATCCCCCGCCTCAATTCCCTTCATTCCTCTACCCCGTCCTCTCCGCTCTTCCTCTGAGTGGGGGCAATTTCGTACTCATGTGGTCCCAGGAGAAGCCCTAAATATTATTTTGGGGACAATAGTTGAAGGGTGGGCCCACCGTGGATTAGGCAGGATGGCAGACGTCACCAAACCCCCACTTTGTCTACACAACGCGATCGAGGTGATAGGTTGGAGTGGACGTCCCACCTGATGTTAATGCCTTAGGCATGATGGTTGACCCAAAGTGGGAAGCCGAGCAACAAGGGGAATCCGAGAATGGTGTTGGCCATCCAGCCCTTCATCCCATCCCATGGGGGTTTTCCCTTTCTACCCCACGGTGGTGTGACCAAAGTAGGGTATGAGAGGGTACCCTCCCCCAAAAACGAGGTTGGAGTGGTGTCTATGGGTGGCAGATACCCTACTCCGAGACAATTGGAGGGATGAGACTTAGGTTGCGAGGGTATGATGATCTGGCCGGCTCAAGTGGGACAAGAGGCTGAGGGCGGGACGCCGACAACATGACCACCACCCTTGTCGCTCGTATTTGGACAATTGTGATGGTTGCGATCACCGAGCGTAGGTGTCGAGGACGATAGTGTTAGGTGTGTCCACATGTGAGTCAGGAGCCCCTTATCGGATACTTAAGGAATAAAAAAATACTTAATATACACCTTGGATCCATGACCTAACATGTTAGTCTTTCGGGTCAAGTGTGGTGGTCAATGTGTATATTATGGACTTCTTGTTTTGTGCTCATCCTTAAATAAGGTCTGTTTCTCACCAGCAAATAGTCCTAATCCACGAGATGGGGATGGGCAGAAACCCCCGAAACGGATGCGGTGCTCTTCACAACTAGGGAAGGGAGGATAGAGCATTGTGGATCCCATCTCCCATTTAATCCGAGAGGTTGTCTAGAGGAAGGGTGGTGCTCTTAAAGGATGCAGGGATGAAGGTAGTAGAGGCGTAACAGTAGATGATACGAAAGGGAGGATAGATCATTGTGGGTCCCATCTCCTATTTAATCCGAGAGGTTGCCTAGATGAATGACGGTGCCTGTAAAGGATGAAGGGATGAAGCTTGTGGAGGAGCAACAAAAGATGATTATTGTAGTGGCGGTTGGGTTGCATAGAGAGCCCTGGCCATAGCGACAATAGACTCGCTTATACCCATAAGTGTGGAGGTGAAGTAAAAAAAATGAATGGAACCAGTGGTGTCACGATCAGAGAGGCATCGAGTTCCATAAAAAGCCCTTGTCCATCCATCAAGGCACGAAACCTCCGGACGAGAAAGATGATACCACCTGAGATTGAACGGCATACGTGTTCGAAGAGGTACAGGCGGCGCAATAGAAAAGGTGAAGAGATGAAGCAATGATGTAATCATTAAAGTGCAAAGTATGTTTTGGTGCCGTTTTGAGTTGACACCGTTTGTTGTACCTTTGATTACATACTACTTCGTACCTCTTTTAATAAAAAAAAACATAAGATCTTTTATCTTACATATTAAAACTTTGATTAGTTTATTATTCATAGCATATACATCAGATTTTTTTTCTATATTTAACCCTATTTTCAGTAATCCATTAAACAATAATTGGTCAACTAAGAATCAACTTGTACATGATTGAGTTAATCTAACTATATTATGTTCCTGTCAAAACATTCATTACATGAAAGTGTTTTCTTACTACTTTTCTTCTGGTGGCCATCAGGTTGAGGATAAGTATAGACATGGAAATTCATAGAAAATGATGGTTGGTTGCGTTGACATTACTCGAGTGAATTTTGATACAACTGATAATAAAGAAAAAAGGTGAAGTATTGAGTTGAATCATCTGTGTTCATATTGGGCCCAACTGGACCACGGTAAGCCCAAGCCCAGATGCTACAATTACAAACCCATGATCTGAATGAAACTTGAAGCCCAATAGTCAAAACATCAATGTGCAACGTGGTCCGAGCCCGTAACATGTAAAACTATGTGGCTTCGCCCGGGTTCGAACCGGAGACCTTCAGTGTGTTAGACTGACGTGATAACCAACTACACCACGAAACCTATTTATGATTTAAGTTAAATTGTTTTTAATTTCATTAGTTTTACATATTTAAACATTTAAACATATTTGGCATGCACTCTAGAACTCCATATTTTTGCACTACTACTTTTGATACACATAATAATTTAATAAAACATGTGGGATTTTAAAAACATAATATTAGGAATTTAACGTAATAAACCCGACACGGTAAAATCATCTTTAATGGTATTAATTCAAATCGAGTTAACATTTGGTTACGAATAACTGTTATTTTGGGAAATATAAAATTACCAAGTTGTCTGAAATTGTAACACATTGGTTATATTCCAGGCTAGGCTACAAAATTTATAAAAAAAGAGAACATTTGGCTATGAGATTTTTGAGCAAAGAGTCATTGGGCTCTCGCTCAATACTGAATGATCTGTCTGGATGATAAGATTATCATATAACTTATAACCGATATTTCATTTGTCTAGCCACCGAAGATTCATCCGAACAACTTCACTTAAAAATTAGATTTTTCTATCCCCCGCCAACCTATATTGAAGCTTTCTTATTAAAAACACGTCGAAAATTACTACATTTTTTAGAATAAAAAAGAAATTAATGTTCAAATACGAGTTTCTCATTGGACAACGAGTTACCACAGACTATCTTACGCTAACCAATTTGACCCTAGTTCTTTTGGAAAACCCGATCCGGATTCAAACACCCACTATTTTAACAAACCGGATTTGGATTTGTCTTGATTTCAGACCCGAACCGGCCTGACCGGTTACTAGCTACCAACTTACTAATTTCAAAATTTCAAAGTTTGACTCTTCATGGTTTGGTTTTGCATGAAGTGTTCGGTTGGGATGCTTACAATGGTGATAAATGCATGATACACCAGCTTCATTAGAAAGTACAGTACTTTCATCCAATTAAACAACGACACGTGTATATTCGAATGTCCTGTCCCTCCTCCAAGTTTAACAACAATAGTCATAGGAAGGTGTTCATAGGCATATATCCGTTTCGGAGGAAATTTCAGCGTCGAGGATTTCATCCGTAAAATATACGGGTGGATTGGGTACAATAGTGTAATTTTTCCGTAACTATACCAAAACTTAAGATAGAAATTATTATTATTTTAAAATAAAACAACAATTTTGATTCAAACAATTTCCAAACACTTGATTACATTAAAAATCTATTACACTTGATTTTTTATTATAAAAATATCAATTTTATACATGTAGTTGAGTCGAATGGTAATGAGTTTTGTAATATCGTTGATTGAACTCTATGTATTAAATTGGCTTCGGTATTATGTACGGACGCATAGATCATCCACGGATCTATCTACCTTAATTCGTAATCTACCGTATATCATTATGAATCTATATAATCTGATCCACTATCCAACCCATTTATATGCGGATAAATAACATGTAAACATCAAGTCAGACGGATAAACAAACGGAACAGATCATCAAATATTTTTTAACAATCCCAATCATATTCATATTTATATGAAAATAAAAAACCACTTCTAAAGATTTTGATCCGTGTATTGTTTGTTAAAGGTCTTTAACTCTTAATCACCAACTGAAATCAAAGTTTGACTTTCTACAGTTTTAATATCGGACGATTGGTCGGTTGGGTGATTATAGGTTAGTTATAAATGCATCCACACACCACCACTAGCCCAGCACGTGCCACGGCCTTACGGTGGTTTGCCGCCACGTGTCTCCCCTGAACACGACGGCGGCAAAGTCGAAGCCACCTTCATTAAATCGACCTGTCGTTTCTTTCAAGGTATCATAACTACTACGCCCTCAACCACCACCCTCTTCACACATCTTCCAGCTCACCCAACTGCATTTACTTCGCCACAGTTTCATCACAACCGTCCTAAAGTGGGTCCCACCACACCCATCAACGGCCGAGATCGACCCACTCTTTATGAAGCCGTCAAAAGGAAAAGAGAAAAAAGTTTATATATAACACCGAGCCGAGCTACCACTTCTCTCAGGTTACGAAACGACACGGATTTGGCAATTAAACGACGAGACACGATGGCAGGGAGAGCGGTTTCGGTTGTGTTCGCGATGGTCGTTGTCTTGGCGACGCTCCGGGAGGGGGCGCGTGCGACGGACGCGGGGCTGTCGGAGGAGTGCAGCGAGGACTTCCAGAAGGTGATAGGGTGCTTGAGCTTCGCGACGGGGAAGGCGTCGACGCCGACGAAGGAGTGCTGCGCGTCGGTGACGGAGATGAGGACGGAGAGCCCCAAGTGCATGTGTTTTATAACGTTGCAGAGCAAAAATGGGAGCGTGCAGATCAAGCAGCTCGGGATTAAAACCGAGAAGCTGCTTCAGCTTCCTCAGGCTTGTCAGCTTAAGAACACCAGCGTCAGTGATTGTCCCGGTGAGTACTCCCGTTAATTTATTCATTTTTTGAGTATAAATAGATGTTATAATGTTTGGGCAGACCTAGCGTCTTGGTTCGGAAACATAAACGTCGGCTCCACAAACTCGACATAAGGCGAAAAAACGAAACGGAAAGTAAAACCTAAAAACATCACTCCATGTAGTGTTTTAAAAATCTCGATCGCGTTCCGTTTAGGCGTCCGCCAAGATCTCATTTTTATGTTGGCTGATCCGATTAATTTGATTAATTCTTAATTAGTCTAAGTTTTTAGTGGTAATTGCATGATGTGACCCTTACCTGTATTTCCTATCGGTGTCGTATAAATGAGCGAAATCTGTTTGAAAATTGATCACATGCTTGTAATGATGTTGTACCTCTCAAAATCTAAAATGCATAACCTTAGAGCATCCAACTGAGAGAAAAACGAGGAGAGAGTCCAAAAAGGAGAGAGAAAATAATTTAATATTGTTGACTAAGAGTGTTGGCTGGTAGCTAGCTCACCGTCAACCCTTATCGCTGGCTGAGAGCAAAAAAATGAAAGGAAAAAGTTATCATAAAGCCAACAAAAAGGACTACCATAGTAGGGTGCTGGCTGAGAGAGCTGACCGTAAGAAGAAAGAATGATTTTTTATTGTCCCCGTCAGCACCTCACCGCCAACAACCATCTATATGGTTGGGGATGCTCTTACAATCGAGGATTCAATCTTTTTAAGGTAACAAATAATAACTTAGATATTCTATATAAAAAAGTTAACGATATTAATTACTATTATATATAGATTAATGGTTTCAACATAATATGTTTTAAAAGTTTAAAATTAAAACCCTATTTTTTCTAAAAACACAAAATTTTAACATTTGAGTTCTCTCCGATTTTATTATCATTATTATTGTTTTACCCAAGTCTATTCTTTGCAAAACCACTTATTAGGGAACAAAAATACTTTTAATATAATTATAATTGAACCTTTAATTATCAATTTAATTTTTTATTTGAATTGATTTTTTAATATGATATTGCAATCAGATTCCTCCGAAACACGGGTCAAGTCTCACTGTCTAAATCCCACACGATTTTTTTATGAGAACGCGTGTTAGAATATAGGACCGTAATTGAGTATTTAATTACCAGATTAGTCTTTTTATTGATTTGATGCTAGAGTTTGGTATCTCACCGATACAACTTCAAACCCGATGTTTATGTATTACCCGAGAGAAGACGGTAGGGCGCTATTAAATGTGGGTAGAGGGAATATTTGGTGCCTAGTAAGGAATGTATTTACATTGCATTATTGATTTGAGATTGAAGTTCATTTATTGACAGTGTACTTTTATTTATCGACTGGTTGGGTTAGAAGCTGTGGTAGGGCTCGGTGGGACGTGTCGTTCTCTATGTGTCATACTATTGAACTGGTCTTTGTCACATTTTGTTAGCACCAAACTAGTACACGCATGATGTTTGTTAAAGGCTTAAAGCAATTATAACTAGAGCGGATTTGTTTGAATGTGACGTGATTTCTCCTATGAACGGAGGAATGGACAGAAACGATTTTGATAACATAAGATCGGGTGATAGCCCAACCTGATTCATGTATCTGGACACCGCATGTTCTAATCGTTTAAAAAACGATTCATCAAAGCCCAAGATTAATTCGGTTGTTTGACTAGTTTTATCAGGTCAATTTTAACACTCACTCTAACGTGAAATATTTTTTTTACCTCTCATAAACCCGACTCTGACTATTTACATTTGAAACACCCTTATAATTACAGGGTTTGCAACCCGAACAAATTGAGCATAAGTTATCAAAGATTTGTAGTATCAACTCATATTTTGTCTTCCGATCATCACATTCTAACCGTTTACAATCAAGTTATAACTAGAATATGTCATTCTTACATCATAACATATCACATTATATCATTGGCACATAATTCTAGAGGGCTTCGAACTTTATTTATTCGGTGGTCTTTGGTTTATTTTCTTTATAAATAATCGTTGAAAATACGACGAATTAAATCTAATACATGTGTTTTTTTGGGATGAACAGGTCTACTAGGTCTGGCCGCAAACTCTCCGGATGCGGCCATATTCACAAATTCCACAACTACCCCTTCGGCTCCAACCACGTCGTCCAATGCAACGCCGACCACTTCCGCCGACCAGAGCAGCAGCTCCTACAATGTTAGCCCCCATTTCACGGCCACCGGATTGATAGCAATCGTTGTTATGGTCTTCACGAGTTATTACAATTCTTTCTAAGCATTTGTATTGATATTTTGATGTACTTTTGGTGAGATTTTAGGATCGAATTGTCTTATTATCCTTTCCTTGTTTCACAAGGGACTTCCAATTTTAAATGTTGTAATGGATTAATCATTGGTAATGAAGCTATTCTCATGGAAATGAAATGGTCTTAAATAGAAGGGTAAATTACGTTTGACTACCCCGAACTAGAAAAGGTTACTCGTCCGATGATTTCTTTTGCTACACTTTTTTCGCGTATTTATGCATTTAGTATAATTTATTTAAGAAATATCAAAAAAAGTAGATAGACTTTGAAGATGAGATGTGATTCGGTTTTTACTCCATAACTCGACAAGTAGAGCGGAGATGCGAGATAAGGGCACTGTCGCCCCTAGGGCTTCTGCGCATCTCTTCTCGGTTTCCATGGTGGCTGGCCCCCGATGGGGTTGCTAGGGCATGTCCCCTGCACTGAGACAAGAGTGCCGCCTCCCCTAGAGTAATCCTCGTATGAGTTGGAGTATTTATATCTGTGTCGGTCTTCCTAGTTCTTCGATCACCATAACATCGATATCTAGTAACTCTCATTTATAACACCCTCCTTACGTGTCTAAAGCTTTTTCGTCAGAGTCTTCCCGAGTTCTCGTGTGATGTGGCCTCCAACCCAGAGTCCCGTGTCACCACCACCGACTCTCATCTTTGGCAACATAATCCGACACATGCCCGATGACGACTTCCTCTTATTTTGACTGAATTGCTACCAGATCGATAGAATGACCATCATAATCGGTTATAGAAGATGACGGAGAGGTCAGATAGGAAGAGGCGGCGTATCTATCATTCATCGACGTCCAAAACTTAACCATAGCCGATGTCCTTGACTCTGTACTTATAATTGAATCTATTAATTATTGGATGATTTTTTTGAGTAAAAGTTGCAATTTTATTAATCGTCTAAGAGGACAATACAAAGAAGTGTCTTAGGGATAAGACTCCCTTACCACTGAAGAACATACATAGAACGAGTCTGCTTATTGAACCAAGAGAAGCCTTGTTCGTAATTCTCTAACAAATTTGAGAGTTAGTCTCTCGTTTTGAAAGCATGATAGCTTAATGAAGTTTAAACAAATAAATTGAAGAGAACCGCTCAAGATGGTGCCTTAACGCTGTTTGATCCCATAGAGAGGACTTTTTTCGCCGTGAGGAGCGCGACCCAACTTGAACTCAACAACAACAATGGGAGGGTATATGTGATTCAAGGTTCCCTCCTGGTAAAAGTTCATGAATATCTACTCACTAATTATTGATCTTGCAAAAAGGAAAACAGACAAAATAAAATAAAGCCAAACGATTAACTTGATCCAGAATCAAGAGAGAGAGAGAGATCAACTAGGATGCATTGATGTCGGTCAAGGAGGTGAATACGATAGTGGCGGAGTCATGGGTAGTGGAGGTTGACCAGGAATAGATATTTGAGACGGCAGAGGCGATGATAGTGGTGGGATCAATCGGCGTTGAGGAGAGAAACTAGCCAACAACCATGAGGATTGTAGGGGGACCGGTACAGGACCAGAGGGCACATCACTGGTGGCGGAGGAAGGCCAGGAACACGTTGGTAGAACCATAACAGAGCTCCCCATAAATTCTTTTTTCTTACCAATCCGAGAGGTTCGGAGTAAAGACGATGGCGTGAGGGTGGAAAGGATGGTGGTGGTGGCGTAACAGTAAGTGGTGGTGGTGAAGGGGAGCAACTTCGTCGTGAGAGGCTATGACGGACCGTAGAGAAAGCTTTGGTCATTACGGCGATTGAGTCCTTCATACACAACAATTGCGGTGGAGGTAGTAGAGAAGATAAGAGAAGTTGATGCGGTGATGACAGTGACAACGGGAAGAATTCCGTGAATGAAAAGAATTGTTAAGACCGACTCTAAAGAACATTCTTTTGAAATAGATCTTAATTACAATAAGATTATTTTAAGATATACTATAAACACAATAGGATTAATTCAAAATTTGTCCTAGTTTTTTGCTACATAGAACGCGCCATCTTTTTGACCGTCCGATCAAACGCAGCAGGATAAAATCAGAGGCACAAAGCGCGGCAAGGTGAAGCCTATCACGTGAATAGCCGTACAATATAAAAGACTCCCAAACATGTCATTATATCGAGAGCCCTCTTTCGGAGCCCTAAAAGCCGAGGAAGAAGCCCCGGAGCTCTGAATCCAAGACCTCTCCGTTCTCTCCTCGCCCGATTCGTCATCGCCGTCGTCTCCGCCGCCATGTCTCAGGTGAATAATCTGCTCCACGAGTGCGATTTCAATTTACTGATACTCGATTGATTTCGAGCCACGATAGATCTAGCAATCTCATTTGTTCGTCATGTTTTTCTCTTGGAATGACTGGATTTACTGTTTGATCCAGGGAAGAGGATGGAAATGGAGATTAGTAGTAGAAATGGAATGATTTGATTTATGTTTCACTATCGCCTGCGTAATAGTTGTATTTTTGTAACGTAATGATCTGGTTGCTGCAAAATTAGGTTTAGGTTTCTCCTTCGGATGTTGTAATTTGAGGATTTTGCATTATCATGTGTGTGTTATTGTAAACCGTAGTGCATTAGCTGTGAGAATTTGATTTATGTTGCATGTAATAGTTGTATTTTAAAAAAATTACTGAATGACTGTTTGATCCAAGGAAGAGGTTGGAAATTGAGATTCATGTTAAAATTGGAATGATTTGATTTATGTTGCACTATCGCCTGCATAATAGATAATAGTTGTTTTTTTACCTGTTTTTGTAATGTAATGATCTGGCTGGTGGAAAATTAGGTTTAGGTTTCTCATTTGGATGTTGTAGTTTGAAGATTTTGCATTATCGTGTGTTATCTTAAACCGTAGTGTATTAGGTGAGATGATTTGCTAGCTCTAGGGAATTTCAGTTAAGGGGCCTCAATTTCAAATCCTAGTGTATGATTGATTAAGTTTGAAGGAATTGGTCCATGAATTTCATTTTGAACGAGATATAAACACATCAATAGTAATGCATAGCTGATGAATGAGCTTTTATGTTTGGTGTTTAGGTGGATAACAGAAACTCCTCGGCAGCCAAGCGTGCTAGAACAGATGGTATGATATCTTAACACTGTCTCCTCTGATATGTCTATTTGGACTTGTTTGTGTGTTGTTACAAATACTATATAGTGGTCTTGTGAACAAGAGGAGAAGGGATGGATCATCTTGTTGGCTAGCTTGTGAATTCTGGGATTAGGAACCCTTCTCAAATATTATGAATCTCCTTTTTGCTTTCATGTAATTTGTTGGTTAGAGTAAAACATCCAGATATCCCATGTTGAAACGGAACTTAATTAACAAAAAGACTAGCATACCAGATTTAGGTTAATAATTTGTTTTTGAGAAAATTTTGTCAGATAATTGAAGATGTGCCTTTTTTAATGTGTCAAAGAACCTCTTAGAATGGAGGCAAATATCTAATCAGGACTGGGAAGGATAACCTATCCTTAAATTGGTTGCATTTAGATTTCACTTGATCTTGTCAACAACAACACTACCTCTAGTGCCTGGGAGACAGCAACTAAATTAAGTTCAGATCATTCCCATTGTATGAATGTCTAGTTGCTTGCTTTTATGTTGTATATTGATTTCCGGAATTAAAACAACAAATTATACAGCGATCTGTAGCACTCTTACACGTTCCTTGTTCCTTTTGGCGTTTCTTACCTCGTTATTATCTTGTTGAGAATTTTGAGATGAGAATGGCCGTTTCTTGTATTTTGTAGGTAGTCGAAGGGAAGATGACTGGACCTGCCCGAGCTGTGGCAATGTTAACTTTTCATTCAGGACAACTTGCAATATGCGTAACTGCACTCAACCGAGGCCAGCTGATCATGTTGCGGTAAGATACAGTGTTTTGTTTATTTTTAGGAATTGGGGCCAGGTTTTTAATTTACAAGTGCACCATATATTCCATCCTGTTATATTTTGATAGTTGTTTGAAGTTTAGTCTCAACAAGTTTTTACGTGAAGTTTTTATTGGTAAATTTCTCACAGTTCCTTAATGTCTCTTATAGTCTTAAGTAGGTTGCGTCAGCATATTTCAAAATGTATATGGCAATAAGTGATCCCCCTTTTCATTTTCAGAAATCTGCTGCAAAGCCTGTGCAGCCTCCCCAGAATTACTCAACTACAGCACCTTACTTAAGTCCCGGTGCACCCTCTTCAATGTATCATCTTGGTTCTGGTGTACCACCTTATGGATCATCTATCCCCCCTTATGATGTTCCGTTTCCCGGGGGCTCGGCTTATCATTACAATTATGGAAGCCGCCTATCTGCTGGCAGCCCCTATCGTCCTCTGCATTTACCACCACCAGCACCTTATTCTGGTGGATCCATGATGGGCAATGGTTTGTTCTGTTTTTTTTTGTTACAGTGGTTATGCACTTTTATCTTTATTTTCTAGTTGAAGGTTTATTTGTTATTTTTGGACAGTGGTAGTAATGTATTGAAGTTGGTTTCTTTTTATTTCATAGATACTTTCTGTTGATGATTTTTAAAAATGGTTATACTAACATTTGCCTGCAATCTATCCTGTATCCTTATGGTGATGTTTGATGGCCTGATAATCCTTTTTCCAGGTGGAATGTATGGCATGCCTCCTGCTCTCATGGACCGGTATGGTGGCATGGCTTTGCCTATGGGGCATGCTCCATTGGTAAGTATATTTTAAATTATCTGATTTCACATTCATGTGACTTCTCTATTTAGTCTATCTATGTATCTCATTTTGTTCTAACTTGAACATAAATGCAAAGAAGTGCTTGCACGCAGCTCACATAGCGTGACCGTGATAATAACATATGGGTTATAGTTGGTCAATATCTTCCTTTAGAGGGGTTTTGACATACTAACATACACTTTTTTTTAGTTATATTAACATGTAACCACACTCTTATGCCTACTGTGTGAATGCTATTGATGAGGGTACTGTCTTTGCAGGGTCTAAGGCCAGGATTTTATCCAGAAGATAATTCACAAAAGAAGGGTGCGCATTTATCTTGCTACAGCTCTTTTTCCCATATGAATCTTCAAGTTGAATAATAGGTATCAAGTTAGCAACTCTGATACACTATCTCGTATTTCCTTTTATTGTGACTGTAGATGCAACTCGTGATAACGACTGGATGTGCCCAAAATGTGGAAATATGAACTTCTCTTTCAGAACTGTTTGTAACATGAGAAAGTGCAATACGCCAAAGCCAGGTTCTCAGGTTTGTATGCTACATTGCTACTGCTCTTTTTAGTAGCATTACGGTGTGATATCGTTAACTTTCTCTATTAAAGGAAGTAGACACTAGGCCTTTGGCATTGTTGGCCTTCTCATGACAAAGTCAGAATGTTGGCCCAAGTTCTTTAGCCATTTGGGATCAGCCAAAACTCGGGGAGCCGACAAATAAGCCTCTTTTCACTAATCGGGAAGAAATCAGAGATATCGGCATAACTCATTTTGTATTACAATAATAACCTTGGGGTATTAAAATAAGAAACTTGTTTTGACTAATACATGCATGAAAGATAAAAAATAACATTAGTTAGTAAATTAAGGTAGTCCCGAACACAATTTTATTCATGTTACGTGGAATTGGATTATATTTGATGAGTTTTCATATTCATTTTTGAATTGCGTACTCAAAATAGTTGAACAAGGTCTGATTGAGTTTTGACTGAGTTGACCAAGTTGTAGCGAGTTAACCAATTTTGACCAAGTATTGGACCTCTTTTCACTTATCAAATTTGGAGGTTGAGTTTCATGAGTTCTTGGGTATATGGGAAATTTTTAGAATCATTACATATGTTGTCCCTTCACACCCGGCAAGTTACTGGTTGATGAGCTGAAGTTTGAATTGATTTATTATTATGAACCATCAACATTCTCAATTTGGTGTTATGATCAAAATATATACTAATTGTCCTCTTGAATGCGCAGGCTCCAAAATCCGATAAGAATTCCAGTAAGTCCTCCCAATACCAAACAATTATATGAATGAACTGCTTTAGTTATGTACTTACATAGTTATATCATCTCATGTGTTTCAGAAAAAATGCCAGAGGGGAGCTGGAAGTGCGAGAAATGCAACAACATAAACTATCCATTCAGGACTAAGTGCAATAGGCAGAACTGTGGAGCTGACAAGCCGGTCGAATCAACGGAATCGCCTTCACCGACAGCTGACGAGAACGATCAGGTTTGTTGTGTGATGTACTTTAGCTGTATGCACATACACCTGTTGAAATTAATATTTTGGCTAATCATCTTTGTAAATGCTGCGCACTCGATTAGTGTCCTAATTCATGAACTTCAAACCACTATTTGGCTAAAGATCGGTGGCAAAAAGGGTTCTTCTCTTCGCCTTCCCTTTATTTAATTGATCATGCTGAGTGTGTATATATTATTGGGGTAATTACATGTTGCTAGTATGAACTTCAAAACACATCATGTTACAATGGTGATTTTTTTTTGTATCATCGTCAACAGCCATGTTAATTTTTGGGGTAACTTTGTTTCCTAACTATGTCTTCACCTTTGTGTCACAAATCCTAACTGTCCTTGACCTTTGTTTTACTTCCTACCTGTAAGTTTTTCAACTATTGATAGTTCCAAGCGTACGGTAACGTGAATCTTACATACAATAATGTTAGTTTCTACGAATTGTTCGTCACCTTTATGCTAGGAACTATTAGTTTTTGAAAAAATCACAGTTAGGAAGTGAAACAAAAGTCAAGGACAGTTAGGATTTTTATAAATTACCCCTGGCAGTAATTGTAAGGGAAAATTTGTCATTTCCGGAAAAAAAACTGGTTGTCATTTATTTTAGGATGGATTTTGTTTGCGGTGATACAAAGGGGTTCACCGTTTCAAATTCATGCGTTTTGAAGTTCACTTATGCAACATAATTTCAGTCAATAGTAAACCGTTGCAATATGTAATTACCCCTATATTATTTGTCCTGTTTCTATTATGTCCTTGGGTATCCTTTAATTTGCAATTGTGTACTGTTCCAGTGAGTACTAGGACTTATTTGAGGGTTGAGAAGGTCCAGAGTCGTCGTCGTCAAGCATTGCTCAGTATGGGTGTCTGAAAGTCAGTCTTGTCGTCCCTCATGTTGCTGCGGTTGTCCTGTCACTCTTGCCTTCTTATCGTTCTTGTCAGTTGTATTTAACGGTCATTGTGGATGGTTCTGGTGTTTCATGTGTCTTGTCACTTTCAGCCGGTGTTTGTCTGGCAAAGATTCTCCAACTCGGTTTTGGTTTATGGTACTTAGGGTTTTGTAACTTGTTTAAATTATGTTGAATTGCATTCTAGATTATTAATCTACTTGCAGCGGAGAGTAAACTGCATGCTACTTTATTTTGTTATTCATATGAAGTTTAGTTGTGACTTATCGCTTAATGAGTTTGTTATTGGAGTTAGGAAATATGGTGGTCTCCCACTTCCTAAATAACTCTGTTTCTTTTTATTTAACTTAGCATGATTACTGATAATGAGTGGTAGTGTCGGGTTTCTTCTATGGAATTGAGCGTGATTACACTAATAATGTGTGGTAGTGTCGTGTTTATTTTATGGAATTATGTTAACACTGACAAGTGTGTTAGCAATTGAGAACTGGGTTTTGGGGTTATAATAGGAGTAATAACATATTTGTCATACTTTCTCAGTAATCCCTTTTTACTAACTATTTGGTGACCCGATTTAATAAGTTCAAAACTTTCATTTCTATTTTGATCATTTGTTTTTGGTTTGGTCCGGATTTTATCCAGATTTGAGTGAATAAATACCGGTCCTCTTTTACGAAATGGCTCTGGTTCGGTTTTCATTTTTAGAAGACCGGAGACACCGGTCCCGTTATCTGGACCGGTTACACCCCTAGTAGTATGTGTAGCATTTGTGCCCTCTACTGTCTACTGTATTGCAGTCAATATTTGAATTGAGAAGATTGATATCCATTGGTTCATAAGTAAATAAGAAAATTGTGTGTGGAATTAGAAGAAGGTTTGTATATATACTCTTGTGTGGCGTAGAGCTTTTGCTGTTCCATTGTTTTTAGCTCGTGTTATAACTCTAGTGCGTTTTGGAAGAACTCATCTGAAAGGTGGGTAACAATTCATACAGATAATTGCAACGCTCTTTGTCAGTTGTAGTTATCCTCCTTTCGTAGTTGTAAAAAATGTTTTCAATTGTATCTTTATTGCAATTTAACTTTGTTTCAAGATGACGGTTTTAACCATGAAAATTGTAAATTTGAGAAAGGATACAAAAATCTAGAATCTTCACCTCTACATTTTTTTCTTACTATTTTTAACCAGTAAAATTGTCGTTTTGAAATGAGTTTACATGCCATAACAAAAGGATAGTAATATTTGTTTTGTGATTATTAAAAGAGAGCTGCAACTTGTAAAAAAGATAGTATATGAACTTATTTTATTTTTTATTTTTTATTAACGTTTTCAAACATGAGGTACAAAGCACTTGAGAATCTTCGTTACTGTTTTTCGGGGTAATTTGTAAAATAACTGTATGGATGAACAATGTTTACTGACCAAATCTTAATATGGGTGGACTTTTTTCGAGATCTGAGCCTTTATTTTCAAGGATAAAAAGGACTAAAACGGTCAATTAGTCTTTAAAATAAGCCTATTCTGTCAATCCATTTTTTTCGTCCTCAAATCAGGGGATATATCATGTAGGCGATTTCAAGAGGCACGAGGAATTCACTAAATCAATTATGGAAAAACAAATATTACCGAATGGGACATCGTAGCTTAATATAGAACTAGAATCTGAGCTCAACTGTGAAGCTACTAGCTAGTGCTGTGAAGTGTCAACTTAGAATCTGAACTTAACTGTGAAGCCAGTGCTGTGAAGTGTCAACTTACTGTGGATAGAACCCACCTTCGAAAGGTGATTTGAGCAGCTGGAACTCTTGAAAGTGATTGGTGGTGCTGTGATCAGTGGGTGAAGTCAACACATGCATGTCCGATTTGGTTGACTCTTGAACAGCGTACCAACATTCCAAGCCTCTTCCGTGCATTGTCGTAGGAAGTGAGGCTTTCGGCGACCACGAATCTGTTGACAGAAGAGAGAGAGCACGATGGAGGTCCTGCGTTCCTTCCATGTTCGAGGAAGACATGCCTGATTCTTCAAAACCTGCGAAAATGAAGTCAGGTAATTAGGCACAACTTGTGATAAGTAAAGATGCTTACATAAATTACATAATGCATATATCTATTAAATCGCATTGGTCAAGCACTTCAACTTGCTTGTGGTATCGGTTCAAGTTCCGGAACTTTGCTCGTTTATTTTTAGTTATGTAACTATTGGGCTTCTTTTTCTATTCAGTCCTTGTCGGGCAACTTCCTAGGGTGGCATTGAGGTGGGCGATAACGTCTCTGATGGGAAGGCAGCGCCATAACGATGTCCGCCGTAGCACTGCTCCCCTCTTTTTTTGCTCCAATCAGCCGCAACATGCAATGTGTCCTGTCTTTCTGTCGTTGTATTCCTTTTTAACTAGTTAATATTATTTTAAGAGCGTCTCTAGTCATTAACTAAGTTGACGGTCGATAGAATAAAAAATAATAAATTTATTTCTCTATTTTATCAGCCAAACTAATAGAATTTCATTTCCAATCGTATTTTTCCTGTTGACATATAGAATAAATAAATATTATAAAAGAATTTCAGGGTGTTTTTATTTTGATAAAAATATAAAATAATTTAATTACTAAAATAAAATAAAAAACATTAAATGTATACTAAATTAAAATTAAATATATATTAAATAATAATTCAATATTACTAAAATTTAAAAATAATTTAAAACATTTTCTAAAACTACAACATATTTTATAAATAAAAAATATATATTTTAAGGGTCAACCATTGGTCAAAATATATTTTTCAAGACGTTGGCACCGGCGGATAGTGTCGTCAGTAACATAACCGATGCACCCATCCGCCACAGATTTGTCAACTATCCGCCAACGACCGGGAATGCTCTAAGGGGAAAATATAGCATGGATACTTACAGTTTCTCTCCTCTTTCCTATATGGCATCTTTTTCTCTAATCTAGATATCTTTTGAACAAATTGGGTAATGATATCTGTGGGATGCTCTAGGGGAACTCATACTCAAATAAATCAGTCTTAAGTTGTTTGAGAATAATGATTAAAAAAAATGTTTGGTACTCCCTTGCTTATACATAAAGCAAGGTCATAAACCAAATATTTTGATACACACGTAATTTAGTCCATAAAAAGGGTAGTGTGTGATATCTCACACAACATTGATGTAAATTTTGGTCGATCTTGCCACGCTAAATTTTAATTGTCGATACAGTCAACCAACAAAAGGCAAGTAACTTCTATGACGAAGTCAACTGTATGAAAATTTCCATGCAATCTGTAGAGTTTTCCTTGACTAGTTAACTATACTAGTCCACTTCCACTCTTCTATGTAATTATGTAAAGGTTGGTGGCGAACACTCCAAGGCGTAGGGTAGAGTTAGGGTTGTTAGTCAATGTGGGATAAAAAAAAGGATAAACAATCAGAACTCTGGCTACTGAAGATCAGTCACCAGAGAATATATGTGTTTGACGTTGGATGCTAAAGATGTCAGCAAATACTTATAAAACAAAAGGGTAAGTAGGTAGTTCATTAACACACTTTGACCTTCGTTTATCAATAACACACTATCACCTTTTCCTATCGTCAAAAACCGACTCAAGAATTGGGTTTTAATGCAAAACCCACTTGGTCAGTGGTTTTTTGATGATATCATAAAGTGACAACGTGTTATTAATATGCATTAACCTTTAGTTTATGGTGTGTTATTGACAATAAAATGTCAAAGTGGATGTGTGAATGATGTTTTTTTTTCTAAAACAAGCAAAATGAAATAATCACGTGGTTCAATTTGTTAGGAAGGATGAGAGACATACCTTTCAAAACCTCAGCGGTGGTCGCCTTGCTGGGTAAGAGCCTATTGGGATGATCATGAGAGCCACTAGTGACTGAGAGCTCGTTGCTGGAAAAATTGATCATCTGTCCGTCCATGACTCCTGCTTTTGCTGGCTTAAATTGATACCCTTTTGCTTGTGTAAAGGTGGGTAAGCACGTGCTCTCCCATGACAGAGTTGTAGCTGCTCTTGCTTGAACCATGGGTGCTCTATTCAGGACCAGATTCATCTGTTGCCTCATATCTGCACAGAACAAATCTAATTATGCACATATTTTTGATCGACTAAAACACAAGTGTATCAAGCAAGGAAGCACCAAACATTTTTTATTCTTAAAGAAGTTTTTAAGATTGATGTATCGAGCATGAGCTCTAAGTGAGGTACCGTGGCGGGGACTTCAACCCAGGTCCCAAGACCTCTTTCTTAGAAGAGTTAATTACGTTTACCTACACTAACCTATACACATATTACACATGCACACACTAACTATTGGAAATTACACATACCTACCCTAACCTTTACAATTGATATGCATGTTAGTGTATGCATCTGTAATTATAACAGATAGGTTAGTGTAGGCATCTGTTAAAATCTTGAAAATATATAAAAGTTAGTGTAGGTATCCGTAATTTCCAAAGGTTGATGTGTGCGTTCTAATATGCGTATATGTTAGTGTACTTAAACGTTAGCTAACATAGTTAACTTTTCTTAGAAAGGAATGAATACATAAATAAAAGGGCGTGGGTCCGGGATGGGAGCCACAAACCCAGGTCCCAAGACCTAATTTCAAGTGATTGACCAGTTGGATTGGTGTATTTCTACCATATTTACTTCCATGAATACGAAAGAAAGACTTGAAGTAATGTGGAATAAGTATAATAGCTATGCTAGCAGTAACCAACAGTTAAATGAAGCTGGATGTCGTTTTCTTCTTCTTTTGCAACGTGATTGAAACTGGAGAGAGAGCTCTATTGGATTAAAAATACTGGTCCCTAAAACCGAATCTATGTCAGGAGAATATATCAAATATCATAGAGAATACCTCGTACTATCATAATCCTTACTTCTACTAAGCAAGATCATATTTGTAAAACTTGAATGCTATATTTAAAAATGAAGTAATAGAGAATACCAATTCATGCTCCAAGTACAAATGTTCTGACTTTACAGTGCACTACTAATCCTACCCCAGCTTCTACTTCGGTTGAGCTAAATGAAAACACATCTGTGCAAGGACGGATGGCTATGCTTGGATTATTTCTACTTCTAAGTCCTAACCACAGAAAATAAAGAAGTTCCTATCCAACCAAATAGTGCTTCCTACAGCAACAATAGATTTAACCATTGGTTGAAAGCTAGATGGGAAAGGGCTATTCATAAATCGAAATAGTATTAAACTCAGAAGATATTTGTTAGAATTAAAAGGGAACAAGAATAAAACAAATTCATAAAGTATCTCTTTGGAAGACTAAAATGTTGTACCATAAGGCAGATATGTCTTTAGAAGGACTTAGGAAGGTACAGACTGAAGTCTGCAAAAACGTGTACTATTATGGGAACTGTGCAGCATTAAGGTGGTGTCTCACTATATTATGAATGATTCAATGATGTTCCAACTAAATATCAAGCTTTGGTGCCATGATATAGAAGTAAAAGGAGGGAGTGTGTGATGTACAAAGAAAATTACCATTCAATGATGAAGAGAGCATTCCCTGACTTAATCGAACAGCTTCTGGCTGAGGCTTGCGGCGCCTAGCATTATGGTCAGAAAGACGCCTTCGGCAGCTTCTCTTCTTTTCATCAAACTCCGACAACCCATGGAACCTACATGAAAGACCACGTATCGGTTGTATTAAAACCTCTATGTGTTATTCAAAATTGAATTTAAATTTCATATTAGATGCAATGGAACCTATGAAAATCCATTGTTTATAAAATCTCCCTTCAATGATCAATAAAGTAGATAGTAAAACAGGTTTATTCATTTCATAAGAGCTTTACCTGCTACACTGCTGGCAAAACCGACGCTCTTGACCATTTACAATGACCTTGGAGCACTTGGAATGAGTTTCACAGACTCTGTGTTTGCGATGGTAGTCTTTAGCAGATGAGAGGTCCAGATTACATCCTTCAACTTGGCAGCGTTGGTTGTGTGTACTCAGACAATTGGTCTTGGATTTCTTAGTTGGTGTCTCGGATGACATTGGAATCACAGATAATGAAGAGGTCTTCGAACTACTTCCCGCACAAACATCTTCGAAGTATGTCTGTCTACCAAGCTCCAAACCAAGCAGTGGCTCACCAGAGCAGACTGAAGTGTCGAATGTGGGAGAAGCATCAGTCATGTGGGGCTTGGTGAAATCTTTTTTGTTACTAAAATCTTCAGGAATGTCATCGAAAGCCTCATGAATGAAATTGGAAGTTTTCATTTCCCCGATTGATGAAGAATTGATGGAAGCTGATTTTGAGCTCTTCGAAGAAACATGTCCCACGTCAGAACAAGAACCGCTACCGACCCTACCCCCAGCAGATCCATAGAAAGAGCCAAAATCAATGGATCCCTCGCCATCAATTACCCAGTCCGATGGCCTTGACTTCTTAGGATATTCTACTGCTTTTGAATTGAACATAAATAGGTTCTCCCAGTCCCATTGCAAGGGGCTTTTAGCATTCCACTCCATCATGAACAAGAAAATGCAGACCAGATCCTGCAAATCCAATGCTTCAAACATTGAATGACAAATAACTAACAAAATTACAGACAGGAACCGATAAAGTCTTGGATCTATGGAGATCGAAGAAAGCAACAATTAAGAGCTAAACAGAAAATAGACCGCCCACTAGCATGAGATAAAAAATATATGAATACAGCAAAGAACCAATTGAGCAAAGGTATAGCGAATCAAGAAAAAACTTGCCTTTAAAGATCACACGATCAAATGATTATTCATCTCAGATTCTCTGGCTCAGCAGGTTCCGTAAATCACTGTAACACTACAACAGAAGAATATTCAAGGTAGAACATCTAAATCTACGCGACCTCCATTGCCCTCGGAGCCTTACACATCACATGCCCAAAGTTCTCTGTCCCATCCCCACAATTCAAAGAAACAACAATAACCTCTAGTCCCAGATAAGATAAATGAACTCTCCCGGAGATCCCACAACAGTTTGGCCAAACTCCTTTTGAAATTTTACTGCTATCTATCTACCAAATTGACATTAACCACACTTCTCCAAGGCCATCACTTTCTCTCTCTCAATAATTCCTAGGAAGTACTGCCAATATAGAATTGATATGTTTCACCTTTTAACATCATGCATTCACTTACAATTATTCAGTGCTTTCACTTCAACACCAATAATACACACCACTAAGCACTAAATATCAGGGCAAGCTCAAAGTCGGTGATCAAATGCGCCTCACACCAACCATACAACAGACATTAAAAGCTCGATTAATCACAAGACCCCCAAAGACCCAACAGTTCCTAGAACCAACCCACAGATCCCACATTCCCTTGAAGCCATGGTATGTTGATTTGCCAACACAACCACCTCGGAACCTAATAAACAAATATGCACAAATCACATATACACAAACAAATAATCAAAATCAACTACCAAATTAACCAACAAGGTCGCCCAAATCATCAATACATAAATATAAAGGGAATCAAGAAAAAATGATTTGTCCTATCTATTGAAACAATCATTACAAAAATGTTATTTTCTTCATCTATTTAATTTCCCTCTGCAATGGAAGCTAACAAGGACAAATTGTCATCGAAGCTAAACTTGTCATAAATATTGCCAACCAAGTCTTAGGTAAGTCATGGTCCCCATCCTAGGGTTTGTGAAGGATTTAGGGAAATTTTGGTCCCCCATCTACTGTACTCTAGGTTTTGATTCCAAACGAAGGAAAACATTTTCCATGGAAAATGGAGGAGAAACTCAACGAGTTTCCAAGTAACCAAACGGTGCCGTCCGCTTACTTGCACCTCCACTTTCCCGAGAAAATGAGGACATTCTAAAAGAAACATCCAAACACTCCACAGTCCATACTCCACATTATGGAAGGTAAGCTAACAAACAAAATGCTCCAATCTGAGCCTAAATTTCAGAACAGATTGCTCTCTGAAACCAGAAAATTCATGATCCATTGCTTCCTCCGTATCAATCCAAACAAAATCAGGAAGAGGAAAATCAAAACCATCCCTACGCGACGAGAATTACGAAAAATAAATACACAAACGCTTTCATTTTCCTCGCCAATCCCGAGAAAATCAGAGAAGGAAACACGAATTCTCGCAAAATGCGAGATCGTTACCTATCAGTCCGAGCCGAGCCTTTGCCTCTCCCAATCGGGAAAGAAGGAATCTCCGGAGGACAAAGAAGCGAAAAAGCTGAGGAGCGAAACTGCGATTCCTCGATTTCCGGTTCGTTTGAAGCTGAAAGCGAAAACTGGAAGCGAGCTCTGAAGCACTGTGATTCTGAGAGCTTCGCAGAAACGACTACGACGACGACGACTTCGGGAAATGCGAGACTCATGAAGACGAAGTAGCTGAGCTTTCGGATTCGTCACAGAAATAAATTAAAATTAAAATTAAATAATCCCATTCTCGTTTCGAATCGGAGCCTCGAAGGCGAGACACGTGGATATGTACGGACAATCATAGACACACTCTCCACGTGTGTGGCCTTGCTTGTCAGCCAGCAACCAGCTTTTCTCCATGCATATTCTCGTATTTACGCATGCCTACTATATTTTGGTCAATCCAAATTTGATAGGTCAATGAAAAATAGAATTTTCGGATTTTCATCGTTTTCGGCATACTATATTATGTCAGAATTGACAAAAAATGGAAAAAATTATTATCGGGTTAAAACGTGCATGGAGAACACCAATATGCATATATACGCATACCCACTATTTTTAGGTCAATCCAAATTCGATAGATCAATGAAAAATAGATTTTTCGGTATTTCACCGTTTTCGGCATACTATATAGTATGTCACAATCGGCAAAAAAAGTGGAAAAAATTATTATCAGGTTAAAACATGCATGGAGAATGAGAATATGCATATCTACGCATACCCACAATTTTTAGGTCAATCTGAGTTCGTTAGGTCAATGAAAAATAGATTTTTCAGTATTTCACCGTTTTCGGCATACTATAGTATGTAACAATCGGCAAAAAAGTGGAAAAAATATATCGGGTTAAAACATGCATGAAGAATGAGAATATGCATATCTACACATACTCACAATTTTTAGGCCAACCCGTGTTCGTTAGGTCAATGAAAAATAGATTTTTCGATATTTCACCGTTTTCGGCATACTTTAGTATGTCAGAATCGGAAAAAAAATGTAAAAAATTATTATCGGGTTAATACATGAATGGAGAACAACAATATGCATGTATACACATACCCACTATTTTTAGGCCAATCCGAGTTCGGTAGATCAATGAAAAATAGATTTTTTGGTATTTCACCGTTTTCGGCATATTATATAGTATGTCACAATCGACAAAAAAGTGGAAAAAATTATTATCGGGTTAAAACATGCA
Organism: Erodium maritimum; assembly: GCA_963921825.1. Classification (NCBI taxonomy): domain Eukaryota; kingdom Viridiplantae; phylum Streptophyta; class Magnoliopsida; order Geraniales; family Geraniaceae; genus Erodium; species Erodium maritimum. The sequence continues at coordinate 1,194,794 of OY997594.1, read as the reverse complement.
TGGAGACTGAGAATATGCATATCTATGCATACCCACAATTTTTAGGCCAATCCAAGTTCGTTAGGTCAGTTAAAAATAGATTTTTTGGTATTTCACCGTTTTCGGCATACTATAGTACGTCAGAACTTGAGTCATACCTGCGAACCCATCCTTAGCCAAACCTAACGCAAGCTCACTCGGAGAACAACCCTCAACACGGGCCCCCTCCACAGCTTTGAGTGTAACCGAGCTCACTTTCGGGTCCAAGTCAACATCAATGCGTTTGAAAATATCAAACAAGCAAGGGTCCTTGTTAACCAGCCCAGCTGCACCTACTGGATCGGATTTTGCAGGCCCAACACCTGGGCCGGATTGTGAAAGCCCAGCACCGTCCTCGTCTTCAACCTGTACTTCGTCAAAAGAGGGAAGAATTGCGTCTGAGAGCAAATCCCTACAATCACGCTCGTTCAAAATCAAATTCAGCGATTTCGCCATCCCGTAATCCATGGACGCCTCAATCAACTCCGGGTTCGACGTGAGATAGTCGAGAAGCCGCCAGGTCAGTTCGCCGGAGTTCGGCATGGAAGCCATGTCCAACCGGACCTGAAAGCCTTCCCAATCAATCCGAATCCCAGAAACACCCTCCAGACGAACCGAAGCAGCTTTAGAGGACACCCTCGTGGCTGCTCCATTGCTAGTACCCTATGCTGCACCTAAATCACCCAAAATAGAGCATATGCTATGTTTTGCGTCCAACGCCGGAATACACGCCGGAGCTTCTATACTTTGGACCTTACTCCGGGACAAGGCCACAAACAACCTATATCCATTCACCTTGTATCCATTATAAGCCTCAATTGCTTGAAGGGCTGCTGTCGACGAAAAGAAATGGACGAACCCAAAAGCTAGGCCCGATCGATTTGTCTTCTTAGGTAGGGATAGAGAATCGATTTCGCCAAAAGATGAGAAATGTCCTCTAACCCATTCCTCCGACGTAGCGTAAGGGAGATTACGAATGTAAATCTCAGATTCACTATAATCAAAACGAGTTGAAACAGGACCTGAAGAAGACAGACTCCGACTTTCCTTCACCGGAGCAGCCATACCTGGGGCCACAGCGTCAGGATTCGAAGTCGTGCATCTTGAAACCTCCACCACCGACGTCGCAACCTTTGTCTGAGACAGGGACTTCGACGGCGCAACCTTCGTCTGAGACAGGGACTTCGACTGCGCGACCTTCTACTTCTAAGACAGGGACGTCGATCTCGCAGCAGCAGTCTTCAGATCGTTGGTAGCAAACCGAGCCGGCCGAGTACGAGATTCTCCCTTCTTCCCTAGTGCTTTCTTCTTGGCTGGGGGCAAACGGGACACGATCTTACAGTACTCTCCATAGAGAAATAGAAGCTCAGATCCAAACGAGAGGAAAGAGCTCATACTTCTCTTACACAGTAAAAAAAAAATCTATTTTTCACTGACATAATGAACTCGGATTGGCCTAAAAATGGTTGGTATGCATAGATATGCATATTCTTGTTCCCCATGCGTGTTTTACCCCGATAATTTTTTTTTCCACTTTTTTCCCGATACTGACATAGTATGCCGAAAACGGTGAAAAACCGAAAAATATATTTTTCACTGACATAACGAACTCGGATTGGCCTAAAAATGGTTGTTATGCGTAGATATGCATAATCTTGTTCTCCATGAGTGTTTTAACCAGATAAACATTTTCCCCCATTTTTTTGCCGATTCTGACATACTATAATATGCCGAAAACGGTGAAAAACCGAAAAATCTATTTTTAACTGACATAACGAACTCGGATTGGCCTAAAAATGGTTGGTATGCGTAGATATGCATATTCTTGTTCTCCATACGTGTTTAACCCGATAATAATTTTTTTCCACTTTTTTGCCGATTCTGACATACTATATAGTATGCCGAAAACGGTGAAAAAACCGAAAAATCTATTTTTCACTGACATAACGAACTCGGATTGACCTAAAAATGGTTGGTATGCGTAGATATGCATATTCTTGTTCTCCATGCGTTTTTTAACCGGATAATAATTTTTTTCCACTTTTTTGCCGATTCTGACATACTATAGTATGCCGAAAACGGTGAAAAACAGAAAAATGTATTTTTCACTGACATAACGAACTCGGATTGGCCTAAAAATGGTTGGTATGCGTATATATGCATATTCTTGTTCTCCATGCGTGTTTTAACCCGATAATAATTTGTTTCCACTTTTTTGCCGATTCTGACATACTATGGTATGCCGAAAACGGTGAAAAACCGAAAAATCTATTTTTCAGTGACATAACGAACTCAGATTGTCCTAAAAATGGTTGGTATGCGTAGATATGCATATTCTTGTTCTCCATGCGTGTTTTAACCCGATAAAAAAAATTCCATTTTTTTGCCGATTCTGACATTCTATAGTATGCCGAAAACGGTGAAAAACCGAAAAACTGAAAAATCTATTTTTCACTGACATAACGAATTCGGATTGGCCTAAAAATGGTTAGTATGCGTAGATATGCATATTCTTGTTCTCCATGCGTGTTTTAACACGATAATAATTTTTTTCCACTTTTTTGCCGATTCTGACATAGTATGCCGAAAACGGTGAAAAACCGAAAAATATATTTTTAACTGACATAACGAACTCGGGTTGGCCTAAAAATGGTTTGTATGCGTAGATATGCATATTCTTGTTCTCCATGCGTGTTTTAACCCGATAATAATTTGTTTCCACTTTTTTTCCGATTCTGACATACTATAGTATGCCGAAAACGGTGAAAACAGAAAAATCTATTTTTGACTGACATAACGAACTCGGATTGTCCTAAAATTTGTTGGTATGCGTAGATATGCATATTCTTGTTCTCCATGCGTGTTTTAACCCGATAATAATTTGTTTCCACTTTTTTGCCGATTCTGACATAGTATAGTAGGCCGAAAACGGTGAAAAACCGAAAAATCTATTTTTGACTGACAAAACGAACTCGGATTGTCCTAAAAATGGTTGGTATGCGTAGATATGCATATTCTTGTTCTCCATGCGTGTTTTAACACGATAATAATTTTTTCCACTTTTTTGCCGATTCTGACACTATAGTATGCCGAAAACGGTGAAAAACCGAAAAATCTATTTTTGACTGACATAACGAACTCGGATTGTCCTAAAAATGGTTGGTATGCGTAGATATGCATATTCTTGTTCTCCATGCGTGTTTTATATGCATATTCTTGTTCTCCATGCGTGTTTTAACCCGATAACAATTTTTTTCCATTTTTTTTTCCGATTCTGACATACTATAGTATGCCGAAAACGGTGAAAAACCGAAAAATCTATTTTTCACTGACATAACGAACTCGGATTGGCCTAAAAATGGTTGGTATGCGTAGATATGCATATTCTTGTTCTCCATGCGTGTTTTAACCCGGCAATAAATTTTTTCCACTTTTTTGCCGATTCTGACATACTATAGTAGGCCGAAAACGGTGAAAAACCGAAAAAATCTTTTTTTGACTGACATAACGAACTCGGATTGGCCTAAAAATGGTTGGTATGCGTAGATATACATATTCTTGTTCTCCATGAGTGTTTTAACCCGATGATATTTTTTTCCACTTTTTTGCCGATTCTGACATACTATAGTATGCCGAAAACGGTGAAAACCTGAAAAATCTATTTTTCACTGAGATAACGAACTCGGATTGGCCTAAAAATGGTTGGTATGCGTAGATATGCATATTCTTGTTCTCCATGCGTGTTTTAACACGGTAATAATTTTTCCCACTTTTTTGTCGATTCTGACATACTATAGTATGCCGAAAACGGTGAAAAACCGAAAAATCTATTTCTCACTGACATAACGAACTCGGATTAGCCTAAAAATGCTTGGTATGCGTAGATATGCATATTCTTGTTCTCCATGCGTGTTTTAACCCGATAACAATTTTTTTCCACTTTTTTGCCGATTCTGACATACTATATAGTATGCCGAAAACGGTGAAAAACCGAAAAATATATTTTTCACTCACATAACGAACTCGGATTGGCCTAAAAATGGTTGGTATGCATAGATATGCATATTCTTGTTCTCCATGCGTATTTTAACACGATAATAATTTTTTCCACTTTTTTTCCGATTTTGACATAGTATGCCGAAAACGGTGACAAACCGAAAAATCTATTTTTCATTGACATAACGAACTCGGATTGGCCTAAAAATTGTTGGTATGCGTAGATATGCATATTCTTGTTCTCCATGCGTGTTTTAACCCGATAATAATTTTTTCACACTTTTTTGCCGATTCTGACATACTTTAGTATGCCGAAAATGGTGAAAAACTGAAAAATCTTTTTTTCACTGACATAACGAACTCGGATTGGCCAAAAAATGGTTGGTATGCGTAGATATGCATATTCTTGTTCTCCATGAGTGTTTTAACCCGATAATAATTTTTTTTCCACTTTTTTGCCGATTCTGACATACTATAGTATGCCGAAAACGGTGAAAAACCGAAAAATCTATTTTTCACTGACATAATGAATTCGGATTGGCCTAAAAATGGTTGGTATGCGTAGATATGCATATTCTTGTTCTCCATGAGTGTTTTAACCCGATAATAATTTTTTTCCACTTTTTTGCCGATTCTGACATACTATAGTATGCCGAAAAACGGTGAAAAACCGAAAAATATATTTTTAACTGACATAACGAAATCGGATTGGCCTAAAAATGGTTGGTATGTGTAGATATGCATATTCTTGTTCTCCATGCGTGTTTTAACCTGATAATAATGTTTTCCACTTTTTTCCCTATTCTGATATACTATAGTATGCTGAAAACGGTGAAAAACCGAAAAATCTATTTTTCACTGACATAACGAATTCAGATTGGCCTAAAAATAGTTGGTATGCGTAGATATGCATATTCTTGTTCGCCATGCGTGTTTTAACTCGATAATTATTTTTTTCTACTTTTTTGCCGATTCGGACATACTATAATATGCCGAAAACGGTGAAAAACCGAAAAATCTATTTTTCACTGACATAACGAACTCGGATTTGCCTAAAAATGGTTGGTATGCGTAGATATGCATATTCTTGTTCTCCATGGGTGTTTTAACCCGATAATAATTTTTTCCACTTTGTTCCCGATTCTGACATGCCGAAAATGGTGAAAAACCGAAAAATCTATTTTTCACTGACATAACGAATTCGGATTGGCCTAAAAATGGTTGGTATGCGTAGATATGCATCTTCTTGTTCTCCATGCGTGTTTTAACCCGATAATAATTTTTTTTCCACTTTTTTGCCGATTCTGACATACTATAGTATGCCGAAAACGGTGAAAAACCGAAAAATCTATTTTTCACTGACATAACGAACTCGGATTGGCCTAAAAATGGTTGGTATGCTTAGATATGCATCTTCGTGTTCTCCATGCGTGTTTTAACCCGATAATAATTTTTTCCCACTTTTTTTCCGATTCTGACAGACTATGGTATGCCGAAAACGGTGAAAAACTGAAAAATCTATTTTAAACTGACATAACGAACTCGGATAGGCCTAAAAATGGTTGGTATGCGTAGATATGCATATTCTTGTTCTCCATGCGTGTTTTAACCCGATAATAATTTTTTTTCCACTTTTTGGCCGATTCTAACATACTATGCCGAAAACGGTGAAAAACCGAAAAATTTATTTTTCACTGACATAACGAACTCGGATTGGCCTAAAAATGGTTGGTATGCGTAGATATGCATATTCTTGTTCTCCATGCGTGTTTTAACCCGATAACAATTTTTTTCCATTTTTTTGCCGATTCTGACATACTAGTATGCCGAAAACAGTGAAAAACGAAAAATCTATTTTTCACGGGCATAACGAACTCGGATTAGCCTAAAAATACTTGGTATGCGTAGATATGCATATTCTTGTTCTCCATCCATTTTTGTTCCCAGTCGGCTCCCATCCAGCCCACTGTGGATTCTCAAAGAATCATTAGATGGAATAAAATAGACCGTCTGAAATTCAATTTTAAGGACACTAATTATAAAAAAATAGACCGCCCCCTAATAATCCATTGGGGGAAACCCAATGACCGGTTAGGCCGGATTCCGGGTCCAATTTGGATAGCCCTACCCCTAAGTTAAGAAGTTGCAAATAAAAAAAAACTAGAAATGTTCATATCGAATAAAGAGAAAGAAAAAACTAGAAATGTTCATATCGAATAAAGAGAAAGAAAATAAGACGGATAAAAATTAATATTCCATGTTTTCCTTTTATTATTATTTAGAGGATAAAATCATCATTTTTAAAACAAGATTTTCCGATTGGCCTCAAATACATATTTTTGTACCCTCCACCAATTTTAAAACAAAACAAAAATACTGAAACAGATCTGGGGTGTCTTTTATTCAGATGCCAAGTTGTTCACAACACGAGTAAATAACTAATCACTGAACTAATAAATGTAGTGCTATAAGTTAACTACATGCTAGTAGATGGGAGTGCAGTTAAGCCATGCCTCCAGTCGTTGCTGTCCTGATTATCTGAAACAGAGCTGCCAAAAAGGAAAAAAAGAACACCATAAGAAAACCGTCAAATGATGCGAATGAGAATCAGAAAGAAACTAATTGAAACCCGACTCCAATTTTACAAAGCCATGGCCTTGATCCTCATTGATAATACGAAGATGCAATTAGGAGATAGAAGTGTCTTAACGAACTAAAGGGCAAAATGAATATGAACTACTTCACTCATTTGACCCGGCAAATTTAAAGGTGTTAGAATATAACTATAATTGGACCTTCAACTATCAGCTTGAGCTTTTAGTTGAGTTGGTTCTCTAATATGGTATCAGAGCCTGACACCTCACGGACCTGGGTTCAAACCCCACTCTCTACAAAAATTTCTAATTTCTCTCAATTTATCAAAATTGCCCCAATGGGCCAGCCCTTATATCTCTATTCTCAATGGGCTTATCTCCTCTTCTACATAATTCACCACCTAACCCGTAAACGGGCTTGTCCGTGAGGGCGCGTGTTAGAATATAACTATCCTCTTCTGAATAATTCACCTCCAAACCCGTAAACGGGCTTGTCCGTGAGGGCGGGCGCGTGTTAGAATATAATTATAATTGGACCTTCAACTATCAGCTTGAGCTTTTAGTTGAGTTGGTCCTCTAATTAAGGGTACCAGTCGATTTGGTTCTGTAAGTTTCACTCCCGCAGAAGGTAAAAGCCAAGAAACTCTCTACATTTATCTTATAAAATACACCTTTATGGAACTATTGCAACAAAGGGTGAAATATGGAAAGACCAAGTAGGGTTTCATGTCACTAACCCAATTCTTTCAAGAAAAAAACATTCATTATCCTATTATATATCCGGCAGCAATTATGGATTTCATGTCCCTAACATAATTATTCAAGAAAAAAAAATGTTCATCATCTAGTAGATATTTGAGACCAATTATGGATGATGATCTCTACTTGGATACGATTTAGTCGTACTGTCGTATAGGTATATAACTAATAGGTCGTATCATTGTGGAAACCACATAACTATAAATGAAATAAGGAACCAGAGAGGGAGGGAGGGTGAGAGAGGGTTACATGATCCGATGACAACAAAGATGAAGAACCCGAGCATAATAGGGCCAACAGGATAATCCTTTCCCTTTTTAGCGGTTGTTTCGACCACAGCTCCTCTCTTAGTGATGTTCTTCTCAAACTTGTACACCTTCCTATCCGCAAGACGCCTTGACGTTGTCTACGAGGAAAAAACAGTCCAATTAATGCAACTTTGTCCAAAGAAAAACTGTGAACAGAGAAAGGAATGGAACACAAACATATCCCGGGCTCAACATAAACACAAATAAACGCTATTTAGAGGAAATGTGTAAATCCCAATTTTATTCTCTTCTCACACTTCAGTTCATACAAATGGAATCACTTTTACACTGTTGATGGTGAATTCCGCTTTAACCTTAATAACTAGAGACCGTGCCATAAAAAACTTCAAACAATAGAACCAAAATACTTTCACTAAGTACTGCATCTATTGCAATCCTTCCCATTCTATGACTGGCGGAATTTTCATAAGACCATACACACATCACAGGTACCGAACAAGCAATGCCTAGGAGATCATAATTCTATTCTACCAGTGTACCAAACAAGCAATGCCTGGCAATTTCTCCAGATCCTAGCAATTCTTAGTAGATCATAATTCTATTCGAAATCCTAATCAAAAAGCTAATTGGCAAACATATACATCTGCTAGTTTCTAATAAAGCCCAATCCAACCCAAAAGTTCAAATTGATAGGTGGAGGCATCAATATGTTTATCAAATGGTCAATACATCCACATGCTTCCGTTGTGGGACACACACTTTAACACTCCCCTCCTGCACGTGGCACATTCGGGCATCAAGGGGAGGTTCCATAAATCAGGCCCAAACCAGCTCTCATACCACGTTAATCCAATCCAAAAGCTCAAGTTGATAGATGGAGACATCAATATATTTATCAAGTGGTCAATACATCACATGCTTCCGTTGTGTGACACACCCTTTAACGGTTTCAAACAAACAATGCCTAGCAATTTCTCCAGATCCTAGAAATGTTTAGTAGATCATAATTCTATTCTAAATCCTAATCATAAACTTAACTGTCAAACATATACAGCTGCTAGTTTCAAATAAGCAAATTTCATATGCAAATATACCAAATTTTCAACTTCTGGTACAAAATTGAGTATGCAAACGAGCAATTCATCATCAAATAACACTCCTGGGCTAATAAAAAAGCTAAGATTCAGCTCAATCCAGTATGATACTACAGGATCTACACTAAACATGGATCCCATTTCAGATCCAGAACATGAGATATGTATGTCTCCTAATCCAATATCATTCAATCAGAATCCAAAAACTAAATCCTAGAGCCTAAACATCAGCATTCACAGCGCATAAACGATTAATTTCAGAAACAGAACATCAAATCGGATCGAAATCAGAATCATCTCAGAGCTAAACGGAAGGAAGCGTCGGAGTACCATGATTACGGAGAGATCCGGTCGCCGGAACCGAATCGGAGCTCGAAAGAGAGTGATAAATGCGAGAGGTTCTTCTTCTCGATCCCTCCCGTCGAGCTCGTCGTCTCTCTCAACAACTTCGGACCTGCTAGTTCGAGAAACGGTCTCTCTCGCTTTATATAAACGTGTTGATAGAATCCCCGAGCTGTGTCACAACCAAAGTTTTTGAAAGGCTGCACCACATCATGCGTGACACGAGGACGCATCTGATTGGTTGTGATGTACTTTAACAACGAGCTTACACAGGATTACAATTATAATCAGGTTTCAAATCATAGTTTAACAAAAAAGAGAGCAAATCAATATCAATTTTATTGATGAAAAATGATAGGAAGTATGGAATACATGGTTTGAGAGATATCTCTTAAAATCTGTAATATTTTTGTGGCTATCCCATGTGTATATATAGGAAATGACTCTATTTTAGTAAAGAGACGTGTAGATCGTTTTTTCGTCTCGATTCAAGTTATCATGTTTTGTCTGAGTTGTACCTTTCTCCTGGGTGAAGATTCGTGGGAAGAGGAGGAGAGTACTTCAGATAGCCGAGAAGATACTTGGGGAAAAGATGAGGAAACCCTACAAAAACGAAAAAAATCGAACATATCAACTCTAAATCGGTAGACAGATCGAAGAAGCCCCAAATAATATAACGACAACAATATCATGAGAGAGAGTAATCGCCATTCACAAATAACAGGAGATTAGAGGAAATTAGATACCGTCGAAAACGACAACTAAGGTTTGTAGAGTTTTCAACCATTAAATTAATTTTACCTCAATTCTTTTCATAGGATGACACTCAAATATGTACTGTACACTTGTTATTAACATATAATATTTATCTCATCAAATTTATATCTAGTGGGGTCTTTTTGGGACAAAGACTTGATTATGGTTCATTTCGAAGCAAGCGTGAAGTAGACTGACCGTCAACGCGGTGGGCGGCAGGATTGAATTTCAAGGGACGGTAAGTGTCTTTTGTTCTTGGGCCGTTGACTTCATATGTGGGCCTCCGAATCGTTACCTACACATAGCCCATTCTAGCAATGACGGGCCTTGGCCCAGAAACCCAAAAAGTGATGAGTAACAGTCCATGTTCAAGTCCCTCTTACATATCCTTATCACTTATCAGATCAGAAGCAAACAACTGAGAGACCACTCTTGGTCTTGGGGGTGAGGATCAATGAAGGTAGGCACCTTCATGATATACATTTTCCCCCCATTGAGGAGTTGCAAGAAAGTTGTTAGAAATATATCAACAAACAAAACCAACAAAAAAAATTAGGACACGTGTCACAGGGAGAGAGGTGGAGAGTGAGGGTCAGGGCCTCAAACGTTGAGCGCTAGCGCGTAGGGCAGCATGATCGCCCATGGAGCACCGTCCCCTCCCCAGCAATGGGCATCATGCCGACGTTAATGGTAGCCCTCCTAGAGCCGGTGTAACCTACACACTATCAAGGAGAGCGGCAGAGGAAGCGTTTGCGCTTAGAGGAGCGCCACCAACCATCCCCTGATCCTGACCTAAGGAGAGGTAGGGGCTACGGGCGTATGACTGTTAAGCACTAGCACTTAGAGGAGCGCCACCAACCATCGTGGCCTGCAAGCAGCCATTTAGCAAAAAGAAAGAGGTGGAGTGCCACCTCCCCTTACAAACAACGGGCGTCACATCGCTAGCACTAGCGCCTCCCAACGCCCGTGTAACATATGCTCTAACCCTTTCTAAATACTATAAACTACCCTGATGGTTAAAATAACAAGTATGGCCTTGATTAAGAGTTTTGGCTCTTACCCTTTAAGCATATCAATGCACTTAAGCACCTAAAGAACAAATCTCTTGTACAAAAATATCCATTCACTCAGGACTCCAAAACCAGACTATTAAGGATGAAGATATATCAGTAGCATAGTTCAAGTGATAAAAGCAACTGAGACTCTAAATCTGAACTGTTACTTGATCTATGATCATAATCAACAACAGTACATGCTCACATACAATTTGAAAGCAAGTGCAATTCTGCAAGTCACATATAAGATCAGAAAACGAGCATCTCAAAAGGGAAGAAAAACAGTTGAAATGGACGAGCTCCAACTCAAAACGACATGTTCGAACAAGGATAGAGGATATACATCGCTCACCTTGAAGATGCTTAACAAAAAAGAGCTTCCAAACCCGAGCCACTTTAGCTGGTAAAAACCACGCAAGTTTTGCCTTCTAAACTACTTTTGAGCTGCCAATATATAGGAGAGGTTAGGACTACTGTGAGCTGAGGTCCTCGCGGTGTGACAGTACGCAGGCACAGTTCAAAAATGATGAATCAGTGTGAAACCCAATTCCAAAAACCAAGTCAACCGAATTCTATGCACATCTGATTAAAGAATCGAAAAATCAACTAACTGGGTTTTCTTCAACATCTTCCATTGGCTCATCGTCTTCAAGTTCTATAGTATCCTTAGAGTTCTCCTTCTCTTCTTTGTGACTCTTTTCAGAATTTTCTTCAACTGGGTTTTCTTCAACATCTTCCATTGGCTCATCGTCTTCAAGTTCTATAGTATCCTTAGAGTTCTCCTTCTCTTCTTTGTGACCCTTTTCAGAATTTTCTTTAACTGCTTCATCAACATTAACCATATCATCTTCCTTGGCATTTTCTTCATTCTCCATGATCTCTACATCCTTAGCATCAGTTATCACCTGAAGGAGCTCCAATGGAGTAGCAGCTGGGTCAAGCTCCCGACATCCTTTAGGAGCATTTGGAGCTTCTTGACCTGTAAGCAAGTACGAGGGGACATGATGAGAGAATCGAAACATCTCTTCTCTTGGAATCCTCTTGACTTCTCTGGGGTCCAAATGTCTGTGGAACACTGTCTTAAAGCTAGCAACTTTGACAAGAGGAGCAACGGTAACACCCAGTTCTTCATTATAATCTTCAAGTACCTCTACCATATCATACTTGTGTATTACTTCATCTTCAGTTTGCTCATTCCAATCAGGAGACCAGTTCCTATAAACAGCCCATACATCGCCCTTTCTTGGATATATACTGATCAACCCACGTGGACCTTTTACCCATTTGACCTTGTGTGAAAAAGAATTGAGAGAGTTGTTGATCTCGTGCTTGCCTATTCTGAAATCACCACAAGTTTTTGAGAAACCACAGCCTACCCAGTCAAGAGGACCCAGTTCACTGTTGGTTTTTGAATTGAGCCAACTGATTCTAATCTTGAATGGGTTCAAAGAGATTACGTTATGAATCATGGCATAGTATCGAGGCATCCCATCATCATTATCATATGCTGACCAAATCTGGTTGACTTCAAAAGACTTCTCCATTCGGTCCTTGTCAAAATCATGGAAATCAGGATCCGGGACATTGATTGACATAGGTTCCAAGATTTCTGCATCTGAAGCAACATCTGAAGACTTGATGGAAGAAACATTGTTCCTTGCATCTGAATCACACGTGTCATCGTCTGCCAAAGCTTTCTCTACTTTCTGGTTAACTTCTTCATCCCCGTTATCATTCTCTTTGCCTGATGTTTTGGCCATGGAAGCTGAACTCCATTCTTGTATCTTCTTCTGAAGTTCTTTCTTCGCCTTTACCATAAGCATGTTCTGGATTTCCAACTGGGATAGGTCCCTCGTGCTGTCTGGCTTGGTGATTCCATTGACCCTACCCGTTTCAAAATAGCCCTGTTTAGAACCCGATAAATTAGTCAGCCCTGCTCCTAAAGATCCTAGACCCATTTGATTTGTACCAACATCGTCCAAACCTCTTCTTCTCTTTGCAGGATTAGAGCTTCCACTAGCTGAATTGCCACTCGCTCTTTTCAACGCTTGCTTTCTCCTCAGAGCTTCCTCTCTTTTCATAGCCGCCTGTGCTTCTTCACGCTCTCTCTTCACCTTCTCATATGCCTGCTGAACCACAGACGCGGCTTTAGCAGCAGCAGCAGTCGAAGCACCAGTGCTCCCTGAAAATGGACCCCACTGGTAGTTGGTTTGGCAATTCGGAGTTGATCCAACATTCGGAGGCACCGAATTGTTCTTCTCTTGGTGATTCATACTTCTACTACCCGATTGATTCAATTTCTGGCGGTGCTGAGTAAAATTCCACGCCTTCGGTGGCTTAGAACTACTAGAAGGTGGTGGAGCCGTTTCTATAGCATGAAATGGCTGATGACAATTGGGACATAACAGATTGTGATTCAGATAAACCCTTAAATACTCATACTGCATCTTGCATCCATGACACACAGTCCAAAAGGTACTAGCTTTTGGCGGCTTATGAGGTTGAGCCTGAGGAGCCGGAGTTGAAGAAGGCTGGGCCGCCCGAGTGTTGTTCTTCTGAGACTTCACATTCGAATTTGTGGCTTTAGGGACATTATATGACCCATTAGAACGCTGTGGTACCGATGTTTTGGCCCCAGATGGAGCTGGATTTGGAGTTGGAGCTCTTGGGAATGCTCTTGTGTTCCTCTTGTTGTACTCCATTCTCTTCGCCTTATCAGATAATAAACTCCAAGCCTCTGAAATGAACTTGAATGCGCCTTCACCGCCTATGGACTTGTTCTTATCGGGATGAAGCATGAGAGCGAGCTTCCTATACTGTTTCCTCACAGCCTCGTCGTCAGCTTGTGGATTCACGCCGAGTATACCATACCAATCGGTTTCACCATTGACTTTGTTCTCGGCTGATATATACACATCAAGTGTAGCTAACATGTGAGTAATGCCATCGAGCCCGGGATACAAATTCTGAGCCTTCAAAGCAAACTTCTTTGCACCAGCTATGTCCTTTGCTAAGAACTTCTTCTCTGCAATCTCTTTCGCCCTCAGGGCCTCATCTTTATTGCACTCCATTTCACTCTCTTACCAGAGAGCACCAGTTGATGGTAAATTCAACAAAACACAATCTTCTTACTGTATAGGATCTAAACAAAAAACACATGAAGAGTTTCAATGGGAGCTTGAAAACGAAAGTGCACGACCAATAAATAGTAATTTATTTACCAAATTATCATGAAAATTCCAGAAACAACATTGACCCACATAGTAAACAAATCATTATCAGATGCTCCATTTCTGAAATAAGTAAAATTGAGTTCATGGAAACTCCAAGCTCCAACACAAAAATCTAAACCTTTTCCATGAAAGTGAGCATTGAACTAGTTACTAACAGCAAGAACAGACCAAACCAGAACAACATAAACAAAAAACACATGAAGAGCTTCAATGGAAGCTCGAAACAAGGGCAATTAAACAATGAACACCAAATTATTTTCCAAATTATCATGAAATTTTCAACACAACATTGACCCATGTAGCAAACAAATCATCATCAGATACTCCATTTCTACACAATATGTCAAAATTGAGTTCACAACTTCACATGAACTCCAAGCTCCAAAACAAACCCCATAACCCTCTTCCATGGAACTGAGCATTGAGCCACCAAATCACTCGAACACAATCAGAACCAGAAACACCATAAAAATACACAGATCTAGCTCTACTCAAGTCCCAAATCAGCTTAATCAGATTCAAAATTCCGATGCAAAAACCCTAAACTGAACACTCCAACGAACCCTAAAATCAATGATCGGAGAGTGAAGAAACACCATTTCCGAATCCGAAAGGTTACCTGAACTTTAAAGCAGCTGTGGTTCTGGTTGATGAATTTGAATCAGAGAAGAAGCCTCCATGGATGGACCTCCATCACCAGTTATTTTCGTTTTTGCCCCTCTTCTCTGACCCAAATCCAAAAAATCCCCAAAAAAGCTTGGACTTCACAAGCTAGGCTCAACAAGCCCCTCCAAAAACTGAAAATCTCACAAAAACCAGAATAATAAAATGATAAACCAGTATGGGCCTTCCTTTTCTTCTAGGTATTTTCCCAACCCTAACCAAACCATTGTATTTATAAATTGTTGGGAACTTAACCATGGTTAATATTTGACCATTGGGTTGGGTTATAATACAACTTTTATGTGTGTGGTGTGGGTGTTTATCGTTTTTCGTAAAAATAGATCGTTCATCGTATCGAGACGATTCGTATTTAAATACCGATAAAATTTTAAGACTATAAAAATTCTAATTGTAACTGTTTTACAATATTTTTGGAATTCAATTTTTTAAATATACGTCGGATAACTCATTATAATTATGCTAAACCATGTGTCATTGATAATTTTTTTACGTCAGAAAAATACAAAATTAATAAAAGAATAATTCAAATTTTGAAAATTTTATTTAATGTATAAAATCAATTAACTAGTATATGTTTATTATTTTTTGTAAAAGTAGATCGTTTTTCGTGTCGAGACGATTCGTATTTTAATACTGATAAAATTCTAAAATTATAAAAGTTCTAATCGTAACTGTTATACAATATTTGTGGAATTCGAAAAACTTAATATACGTCGGTTAACACATTATAATTATGTTAAACCTTGCGTCATTAATCATTTTTAAGCCAAAAAAACAAAGTTAATAAAAGAATAATCAAATTTTGAATATTTAATTTAATTTATGAAGTCAACTAACTAGTATATGTATAGTTTTTTTTTGTAAAAATAGATCGTTTATCGTATCGAGACGATACATATTTTAATATTTATAAACTTCCAAAATAACGAAGGTTTTTTTTTAACTGTTTTACAATATTTTTGGAACTTGAAATCTTAATACGCATCTATTGACTCGTTATAATTATGATAAACCAGGTGTCATCAACCATGTTTGTAAGTAAAAAGACAAAGTTAATAGAAGAATAATTCAAAATTTGGATGTTATTTAATTTATAAAATCAACTAACTAATAGGTGTTTATCGATGTTCGTAAAAGTAGATCGTTTGTCGGATCGAGGCGATTCGTATTTTAATACTTATACACTTCTAAAATTATAAAAATTCTATCCGTAACTGTTTTACAATATTTTTGGAACTCAAAATCTTAATATACGTCGATTGACTCGTTATAATTACGTTAAATCACGCTTCATTAATCCCCCTACCTAAAAACAAAGTTTTTTTTAAACGACCTAAAAACAAAGTTAATAACAATTTTAGTTCAAATTTTCAGTATCTTATTCCATATGTAGAATTAACCCACCACATTTTTTTTATTAGGAGAGCATGAATCTTAGATGAATTTGTATTCTATTTAATTTGTATTAGTAGCCCGAGGCATGCATGTTACGAACCGATAAATAAATAATTATATTTTAACTTTCATTAAGTAAATAATATGAATCAATTAATATCGAGTTTATTTACATTTTAAGAATGAAAGAATAAATAAAATCACAACATTTTAATATGTAACAATCGATTTCATTTTTAAATTAAATTTTTATCATAAGAGTCATTTCTCCAAATAAGGTCTCATTTAGAAGATGAAACATCGATTATGCGATGAAACTCTCTCTGCGGCTAGGGCTTGGGGAGCCGCCGCCGAAGAGCTTGGGTGCGCATCCTCATCACCCATCATGGTCTTCGTGTGCCTATGGTGGGTGGGGATTATGGAGAGGGAGCAGGCAACATGCGAGGAAATCAGGATCACCAAGCTCGGCTTTGGTGATGGAGGAGCAAACTGGATCAGATTCTGCGCAGAGGCAATGGCGTCTTGAGCAGGACAAGGACAAGTTTGTTTACGACGCAGCCCTTGCTTCTTTCTCTAAGAGGCGTTTGGGGTTTTGCGAATCGTGGACGGAGGCGGCGAAGTTGTCGGCGAGCTCCGATCACACACAACACGGGAGGACAGTGGATGCCAGCAGGCTCTGGCTGTTGCCGTCTCTGTCTCTTGGGGGGATCTGTCCTCGATCTGGCTCGCTGATGGCGACGTCGGAGGGAGGCCTTTTGGGGATGCGGGGGGGATCGGGACAACTATCTTCGTTGTCTCGTAAATTCCCGGGGAGGACGGCGGCGCGAGGTGAGATGGTGGTCTTGTCGGGGGACGGGTCAGCGCCGGTCTCAGCGGACAGGGCCCGGGTTACGGTGGAGACATCGGATGCGGCGGCGTGGCGGCGGAGCAAAGGGACGGCGGTGAAGGTGCGCAGACCCGCTAGGGTTTCAGACGCAACACTGGGCCGGGATCGCAAGGATGTAGGTCAGGCTAACTGGACATGGGCTCCGCGTGATCATCGAGCTGGATCGGGCAAGCCGGGCACGGATATGGCGTCACATGTAGCGGCGGGGGGCTTCAAGCACCCTCGCCTCCAGGAATGAGTGCTGGGAAGGCCAGGGAGGGTTTGGTCGACTGTACCTTCTCCCTGGTGTATAGGTGACATTGGTACCACCAACAGCTGACATGTTACTACCTTACCACTTCGGGGTCAGCATTCCCGCGTTCAGGAGCCCTACCACTATCATGCAAGTGAGGACGACGCACGTTGACATACCGGGGGAGTAATTGGTCCACCGTTGTTTATCTATCGTCTGGTCTGCTCGATCAGTTCCTTTGGTTGGCGTACACTGTATCGGTATCTCCGGATGCTACCGCAGTCCCAAATCCCCGACCTACTATTATGCTAATGAGCACATTTACTCTTTATGCACTTGTTTTTCAATTATTCCAGTTTGGTTTATGTACGGGGACGTCCCATTGGGGGGTTCCCGAGTTAAGTTATTATTAATGAATATTACCATTTCTTCTCAAAAAAAAAAGATGAAACATCAAACATTGGTATGTTCAAAATAATAATTAATCACAAACAAACAATGATCTTAATGTTGTGAAATTAAAAAAGAAATTACACTTCATTTCATAATTATTGGAAGGTTAGAGAAAAGGCAATGATAACATGAATTTGACCAGAATATAAGTACAACAATTTCGGTCGCAAGCACTTACTAAACTCTTTATACAGGCTTTTTGACAGTTACATTCGTACTCAAGCCCAATAACCGAACTAAGCCCAAGTCCAAGCCCAGTACTCATCCCCTAGGACGCAAACACAATCAATCACGATCCAATTATATTATAAAATAAAACAATAATAAAAACAAGCCCAACATCATAGGACGAAGAAAACAAACAATAAAATAAAAACTTATTAACCGAAATATTTCACTACCGTCTAGAAAGTGATACTGTGATAGCTTTCTAAAAAACCGGTACATCGAATCTAAACGGAAAACAAGGATAGAGTGGACCCCTTTCCGAATGATTGATACAGAAACTCTAGAAAGTGCATTAGGAATAAACTACGTTAGCGCTTGAGACCACCAAAACAAACGTTGAAGTCCGAGAGTGACGGTGTGGACAGTCATGTAACCAGGGACTAGAACAACTTAATTGGACCATGCATCCTCCTGAGAAACCAGCTGACGTCGTCCCCCTCTGATGATAATGAGAGTCTGTAAAAACGTATAAATGATGGTTCCTGATATGATTGGAGATTGTCGCGTCGGTACTTGATGCAATCGATGCCACCTTACTGGACCGGCAGCCCCCTAGATCACGAAGTCCTCATTGATCGAGACGAGGGTGCGTTCCGCCCCTCACTGATTGGACTATCAATCCATTGGACCCGCAGTGTCCTTTGAGCCCATGCTCAAGGTTAGCGTTGGATCATTGAACATCCGAGCAATAACAACAGGCGGGTACACCCTGTAGTTGACTGAGGACCAGGTCCAGACGGTACCTATCTCTTCTACCGTCAGACGAACAACATCTGTGGATCAAAGTACCGATCGACTACTCCAACTGCCTCCACTTTGTCCTCCATCGCTGCTACCGTTGTAGCCTTGTCCGTCCAAGATCACCTCGACGTTGTCACAACCAACGACGTCCCAATGTTCTACAACGTCGGCCACCACCGATGACCGATCACTTGAACACCGCATCCCAAACGACATCGAGATCGACACCGCCTTAACGACCCTCACCGGAGAAGCCGGATGAGGCACGTTGGGGCCGACTACAAATGCTCTTATTACATTGTCCAGAAACGGCACCGTTTTCGGTTACTCTATCCAACAGAAGAGAAGTGCAAAACTCTTTTCGTATAAACGTGACATTTAAATAACCCTTCATCAATCACTAGAAGTCCCAATACAACCTTTTTTTTCTTCACAAAATCCAAATAATCAAACTCCACGAATCAATTTACAAAACATAATCGGCCAAAGACATTACTAGAAACTACCGATCTTCTCCACCATTCCCACCAGGCAATTCAATAGGAGGAAGCTCAGGCAACGCCAAATGAGGCAGCGATGGCGTCTCCATCTGAAGCTGCTTGAACTGCTTCTCATCGTCTTGTACCTTCGGGTCGGGCCCTTTCAGCTGCAACATTCCTGCAAGCATGCCTCCGAAGGATCTGAATGGATGGCTCACTCTGTTTTTAACCATCATGATCAGAGAGAACTCTGATAGTTGCCAAGTGAGTGTGAGGACGATCATGACTGAGAGAAGCCAGTGAGTGATTTTGTTTTGCTTCCCCACCTTCTTCAGCTCTTTGATTATCTCGTCGGATTTGGATTCAGTAATGTCAGAGGACTCGCCATTGCTTTGGGTTTTGGCCATGGCTTTGTTATCTGAAGTACTGACCTCGTTTGGCTCGGTAGATGTTGGAGGTTGCTTGAGTGTAGCATCTCCCTTTAACGACTCCAGCTGTTGATAATGAGTAAGGCTTTGTGAGTTTAGCAGCTCAATATGCAACGTTGATACAGCTTGCAAAACAGATGGGTATGAATATGCAAAGTTGATACAGCTTGCAAAACAGATGGGTATGAATATGCAACGTTGATACAGCTTGCAAATCAGATGGGTATGAATGTGCAATGTCGATACAGCTTGCAAAACAGATGGGTATGAATGTGCACTGTTGATACAGCTTGCAAAGCAAATGGGTATGAATGTGCAATGTCGATACAGCTTGCAAAACAGATGGGTATGAATATGCAACGTTTCAAAACAAATGGGTATGAATGTGCAATGTTGATATAGCTTGCAAAACAAATGGGTATGAGCATCAAGGCGTGTGAAACATTAAAAGGGTTCCATTAAGGCTCTTGTGCTTACAACTTTATCGGTAATTTCTGATCTTATCGTTAACACGATCCTTCTTGCGAGGATTTGAACATTGGATCTCATATTAGATAGTGTTCATGGTTCGTCTATACCTACTTCGATATGCAAACGCAATCGAGCCAACCCAACGTTACTTGGCACAGAGCAATGTAATGTTTGGTTCAAAAGTGAGGACAAGTTTTACCAAGGGACAAACTTGTACTACACAATAAACCTCTTTCTAATTTTCTATCCCCTAACTTTTCAAACACATAAATTTGAGTGTAAACAAGTCAAATACTACAAATTTAACAATCTACTAAACTGAGTCCTTAAATTGAGGCCATAACTGTTTTTAGGACATTCACAAGGGTTCAATCTTTCAGAGGTTAATAAGCCGTATCCTCATCCTACAACTACGAGTATCTCTAAGGGTAAACCACTTACTAGTGGTAAGCATCAATTTTGGTCTCCAAACGCTCCTCTTTGTTATTAACTCTCTAGAACGAGTTGAGCGTTTTCTCTCTTCAATTCTCAAACCACCTCTCTTATCTCTATGTAGGATTTAACTACTAGTTACACTCTTTCCTCATCACCTATTATTTTATTATTTTCTCTCTCTTCAAACTCTCTATCATCTCTCACTACCACTACTAATATCAATTAGGCAGGTTAATCACTTTAAAAGTGGTTTAAGGGCTTGACGGGTCGAATTATTCTTGGCATACGAATTGTCCATGAAAACGGATGAAAGGGGAAGAGAGGATTGTGACCGCTTACCACACAACGCGTGGCTATTCTCCCTTTACTCTAGACCAATACTATCGTGCAAAGCTAAGCAAATCACAAGATGAACTCACGAATACCATTGGAGATACTCTAATACATAGATCCTTACAATGGTAAACACATACAACTCCACATGTTTCAAAGAAAATATTTTCTTATTTTCGAACCCGATTAAATTTTCTTCGAAACAAATTATTGGAACTTCTGGAGTAAAAAAATTCACTTCATGAACAACACAATGGAGAAAATGCATCAACTAGTACTTCAAATCGGTTCAACTGAGTATCTCAACGGCTCAACCTCTCCAAAGTGCAACAAATTTTGGGCATGAACAATCAATCAAAAGCTCATCGGAAATTTTAAAAAAATATATCAGAAACGTAACTCAAATACTCCAGACACTACCTAAATCGAGACAGAAACTGTTCTTACGCATCAAATCAATTTCCAGAAACTTTCCATTCGCAAATAGTCAAAATCTAATCGAAAACGCACACAAACCAGAACCAAATCAAATTCGAACCCAATCAAACGCACCAGAGAAGCAGAAACAGCAAATCCAGATCCGCCGATCCAAACAGGAACAGAGAAACAAGGAATCGAACTCACAGAGAGGCTCCGATAAATTACCTGAGAGAGCAAATTCGAGAGGAGCCGATCATCGTCTTCGTCTTCACTGGAAGCTTCCCTGTTCCTCCTCTGCTCCATCAATCTCTCAATGGCGAGCTGCACGTAGTCGAGTTTCTCCTTCTCGATCGACGAATCCATCTCCATGGCTTCCTCCGGATCGGTCAAACCTTTCATCTCCATCGCTGTATGTAGATCGAGGATTGATAGTGACGAGCTCAGTGGAGGAGTTGCGTTACGTTACAGGGTGGTTATTACTTAATTCGCATATGCTTTTCACGTGTGGCTCACGCTCGTGCTCGTTAATATTATTCGAAATATAAATTACTAAAAATATTATTCGATTTTGTTTTTATTTTAATATCAATATTTGATTTTTTATGAATTGACTTGAGTGGCTATGAACAAATGAAACTAAGCACTAGTAGAGATTCATATTTCAACTTTGCAGTTGTGATAAACGACAGGCCGTCAACAAGGAAGTAGTGGAGATTGAGATTTCTGAATTTAGATTTTGTTTCAATTTAATTTAGGGATAATCTGAAAACAAAAATATTCCTAGATATTCATTTTTCGTAAATGGTAGTCGTCTTCTTCGATAATTGCATAAAGATGTCGGGTGTTTACTTTTATTTTTACAATTTTTTTAAACGAAGAGACATAGGTGTTTATATTCAACTCAAAAGCTCTAACTTAAAATGGATTTATCAAGATCATATATCCTAACGTCAAAGATAGTGTCTGGTACACCCGTATGTTTACCGGTGCTCGTGGACCTATAAGAAAATTCTATTTTGCATCGTAGAACTGAAAAAGAAACAACAACCAAATAAACGCATGAGAGAATACATAAAACTACTAGCCTATGATACTGGTTCTTCTGAAACCCAAAGTTTTCGTGGTGGAGCGTTCTGGTCTTGTCGGTTCGTCGTCTTGATTTGCCTATCTTGTGTTTACATGTGATCGGTAAGATGGGTCGTGCGCTGGCGCAAAACCCGACGTCCCTTGAACGGTTCGCCCATAAAACAGCCTCCCTCGAAAGTTCAGCTCATAACATGACTTTTCCCAAACAGGCAGCCCAGAAATCGACTTCCTCCAACGCCGAAACTCAAATATAACGACCATAAATTAGACTGCAGAGCGAGACAACTGCATAGAAGAAAAAAATGATAACAAGTAAAAGTAAACAAGAGAAAACAAATGAGAAACAAAAGGTAAAGAGCCGTCGCCGCCGATGACGGCGACAACTAGGATTGACTTTTTCTTTCACTTTCTCGAGAAGAATAAAATATTTATTATTGTTTTAAGAATAAAAGCGTCATTTTAAAATAAAGAAACACAAAATTCAACAAAAATACGTGTTCAATACACATTTTTATAATGATCAAAGATAAGAGCTATAAACAATTTAAAATGTACATTATATTTCTGTCATTATTTCATCTGTATACATATCAAAAGAGCTACTTAGGCTGAAATTAGAGTCTTCTTCACACTACATCCACATAACGCAACTGAATCCGAAATCTAACCCCATTGAATAGAAAAATCATTTACAATCACTGAGGAACATGTACACACCATCATGATGTACAAAATATGGGGATGATCCATCAGAAAACTATGGTCAAATCCAGGTGAGTCCTTACACACGAGTTCATAGTATATGCACAAGGCGAGTTCGAAGTTAGAGATGTGTGGATACGAATTCGCTACTCCTTGAAAAAAATATCATCATTTTCCATGTCCAGAAAATCACCAAGATAATTCGGAGCTTGAACTTCAGCTTCACTCGAGGACTCGCCAAGTTCAGCCTGCAATAATAGTTGAATCATGGGATAATTTTATGAACACACCCTCGACAACCTTTGATTCTCGAAAACACAATGTACAAGTGAGGGGTTATCGGTAACACAATGTGACCTTTCGTTATTCATCAAAAATCCACTGAAAATGTGGGTTTTAGATCAAGAACAAGCTGATCAAAAGGGGTGTTACTGAAAACCCCTCACCTAAAAGGGGTTCCTAAGAATAGTTCATCGATTGTATTTGCAAAATGTGCATAGTTCACCTCAAGTTTTTGCAATTACACCTAAAATTAATTTATAGTGACCTCCTTACCTTAGCTTGGCGGCCTCTTTCAAGCATGCGAAGATATTGCTGGCGTGCTTCAGGAGACTCGACCATGGACACCACCCTTGACACGTCCTCATTAAGGGAACCATCTACTTTCTCCTTGCGGAACGCCTTGAGAATGTCCTCGTCTTCATTATCATCCGTCTCTTCTTCATTGCGAAAACCTCGTAAACCAGCTCTTTTTCGACGCCATCGCAGTACAACTTTATCTAGAATTCCCACAGCCCAGCAAATAGCCTTGTAATGCTTCCTAACCTGATAGCCTCTTACATGGGCCTGCCAAAAAAGAAAGGTCAATGCCTTGCACAACAATCTACCATTACAGAGGTGCACCTAAAAGGTTAGGATAATGTTTACTTAATATGCACTATTTGTTGCAGTTCCTGCATGGAACTACATTCAGGCTTCAGCAAACTGATACAAATTCATATATCATATATAGGGTTAATTGCACATAACTACCTTTATGAATTGTCCACAAACACATGAACGCACATTACTACTTTAATGTACAAACAAGACGGAGACCATCACATTTTTTTCCATCAGATGCCTCAAGTATGAGTGTAAATTTTGAAATATCCCAAAACTACTTATTCTCACTCTTTACTCTTCCTGTTTCAATTCGATTCCTTCTTGAAATCACCCGCAATATCATATTGAAATCGGAAGACTTTAAAGGATGAAAATGAGTAGTTTTGGGATATTAAAATTTTTAAACTCACATGTAAGTCATGTTACAAAAAAAAGGGTCTATAACTCACGTGTCTGTGGGCAATTGTTAAAGGTAGTTATGTGCAATTAACCTTCATATCTATAACCCATATGTATGATATACTATTGCACATATTCATTTGAAAGCAAATAACTGAGACAATATTTCTTACCTGTATCTTCACAACTTTCTGTCGAAATGCTAGGAAATCTTTACGACCTTTCCAACCTCGATATTTTTTCTGAATAGACAAAGCAGCTGAATTTGAATCACGGGCACTGCCAAAGGCCAGCTTTGACATAGCTGAAAGCCCTTGGATATCACCTGAACTGATACCATATTCATCATACACGCTATCACCATCTTCTCTTAATTGCCGCCTCCTGAAGGAATGTGCACGGAAAGCAGATTGGATTCGTGCAGCAGCCTGAGTAGCGTTTCTGACTGCAGCCAAGGTATCTTTAAGTGAAAGTTGATCTTCATTGGTAGCGAAGGCCCTGTAAGAGATGCTATTTACGGTTTTTTCTGCTTCAACCTCAGCTGAGACCTTAGAAAGGTGACTTTCTCCCAGTTGGAGAGATGAAAGGTGGCTAGTCAGTGCTAGTTCTGAAAGATAGCCTGCTAATCCCTTGTGGCCGTTGGAAGCGGCAATGAATGCCGGGGTTCTACCTGTCAGGTCCTGTGTATTGGGATCTGTCACTGCACCGGCTGATGCACCAGAAGCTATTAGTGCCGCAACCATTTTTTCCCTGTCACAGAGAACATGCAAGCACTCAGACTTGAAACATTGAACTTTTAAAGAAGGTTTAATTACCTTTTGTACCCCTTATGCATTGGTAACCCACCTTTAGTACCCGAAAGTTTTATAACATTCAATAAGAGTCCTTACATTTTGGTAACACACCTTTAGTACCCCTTATGAATTGGTCACAGATCATTTAATACCCCTTATATATTGGTAACAGAACAATTACATGCCTTACGAATTGGTCACAGATCATCAAAATGGTGTAAACTTGACCAAAGTTTTGTCCAGTGCGTTACCAATACATATGGGGTACTAAAGGTAATTAACCCTTTATAGAAACTATCTTGTAACTGTTGTAGTAAACAGGGGATTTAGATTCGATGCTTAATAATGTGGATACCAAACTATAAACTTCTTCACCATAACTCACACTCATTAGACCGGCAAACTACAGTGATATTGCTTAAATAAAATGGTGAATTGCTGAAACGTGCCCTCATGAATTGGTCACGGACGGAAAACAGCACTTTGGGGGGAAAACGTGCTATGCACTGAACTATGAATTGGTTACGGTTCTCCGTTAGTAAAAACTAACGGAAATTCGATTTCCGCCAACCACATTTCCCATAAAGACCTTACAAATTATCCACATTTCCCATAAAGGCCTTATGGATTATCCACAATTTTGCATGTGGCCAATTCATGAGGCCTTTATGGGAAATGTGGACGATTCATAAGGCCTTTATCGAATTTTCGTTAGTTTTTACTGACAGAGAACTGTGCCCAATTCATAGTTCAGTGCATAGCACGTTTATTTTTTGAAAGGGCATTTTACTGTCCATATTTTGTTGCATTGTTCGAAAGTACAATTTATATGAACCACTAATTCTTTCCTGAATTACAAATTGTCAAACTAACTCTTAAGTCCTACAATCAGTTCCAGACTTCTAGAGGCGTGCGCTGCAGTGTGTGTGTCTATCAATCAAACCGTGCCTAAGTTAGCTAGGGTGAGGGGAGGGGCTACCCATTGTGTACCCAACAGTTGGACGAAAAAAGAAAGCTCGAGTATATGTTACCTTCCAAAGCGTGCGGCCCAATGAAGAGCAGTCCACCCATTAATGTCACGGAAATCTGTACTGACTCCACAACTTAAAATAGGGTTTAAGGCCCACTGAAAGCCCAATCCAGCAACCATGTGTATTACCCCTTGCTCCTTTTTCGACAAGGAACAACCTAGCTGGTCATGTCCATCCTGTGTTCTAGACAAAAGCCACTGGTGCAACTTGTCTTTCAGAAGTTGCTCGAGAAGCCAATCAAGAGTAGTAGATGAAGACCCGATGCCAAATAAAAGAGACTCTATCACGTGACCCCACGAATCATTGTCAACTTTCAAATTTCTCAGTGCATGACGTCCTGATCCTTCATTGTCTTTCTGGATGGATGAATCAGAAAAAAGAGCTTGCACAAATCTGACCAGTAGTAACAGCTCCTCTGCACTTTTCGCAGGCTCAGTTTGATGTAGATTACCATGAGCATGACTACTAGACTTAACACGATATTCGAACTCCCTGACATCGCTGCATGATTCTTGGTTTCCAGAAGTAATGCAGAGACTGACCTTCCCAGGAGAATGGTGAGGGGCTTCACAACACATGACACCTTCCTGAATGATCTGAACAGGAACTTCAATGTCTCCAAACATACACTTCCATGCAGATTCTGATGGATCGCAGAGAAAAGATCCAATCACAATGACCTACAGCCCACATAGAGTTCTTATAAGTTCATGTCCAGTTACTATAACTAATATATGAAAATAGTTCCAAATTAAAAACTCTGAAACACTCATATAGTCAGAATCGCCACCTACAAACTATATAGTTCAGGAAAAACTTCAGGTAAGGTTTGAAAGTTGGACATGCCACAATAGATCAGATCCAATAACAGCAGCAATTTCTACTTTGAGATCTGAACTGATTTTCAGAAACTTTATGAGACCCAGTCAACGTCTGCATGACATTAACAATTAGTTCAAGAGAACTTCACATGGCTACATCTGCATCCAACAGAAAACCTACTAGATTTGGGTTTTGAAAATCCTAATGAATTTATTAATCTTTGAAATTTGAGATAAATTACAAAGATAGGGACGTGTCTCCCGACAGCGGGACGTCGCAGAACTTAAAACGCCCTTTCAACGAAAAGCGGAGCATTTTGTCTCGAAAAAAGTAATCTCAAAGACACTTTATTTGTAAGATTAGGGTTCTCCGAGATTGACTCTCAAAACAAATTTAACCATAAAAAGGATTGTCATCTGAAGTCAGGATCAACGAGTCATGTACTGGTGTTGTTTTTATAATAAATCAAGCAGGGGTGGGGGGTCGATAAATACTCTGTTATCAAATAAAGGTTCCAACACCAAGTCACCAAATAACCAGGATGAATTACCCAAAAACAAAGGGCATATCTGAACTAAAGTACAGAAACAAAACAAATACCTTCGTAGCCTCGTTAGTGTAACCCCATTCAGGAGATATTTCCCGAATCGCAAAATTTTGTTTTCGTGCAACTGTCAAACTTGAAGCTCCTTGCAGTGGCATTGCAATATGGCCTTGATCATAAACCATTGGATAGAAATTGGTGCTCTGACTTTCCATTTGAGGAGAATAAGCAGGATAGAAATTTCCAACTTCTTTAGGCAGCAGCATAGAAGCTGTTGTAACAAGTGGCATGTCATGGATTAATATAAATTCAGCTGATAATAAAAGTGCAATATTAAGTTCATATGAAGAGCAAGGAAACCACACAGTTTTGAAGATTATTTCTGCCCATGTTCTCCTGTGACTCAAATCCTGTGGGTGTCCAGATTAAAGAATCTTTACGCCCATACGAATTTTCATTTCTTACTGACTGATGATGAGGCTTTCCACTGTCACCTGCAGACAGTGATCTTATAGCTTATAGATCTATTGATGCCACAACATGTTGATTGTAGAAAAAACTTGTAAAAAGAAGATCAAACTCAGTAGCAAAGGTAATCAGAACGTCAGCAAAGTACACTGTAACATCCAGTAGAACTGAATAGAGCAAGACAATGTATTATAGAATCTTTCTAATCTGAAGAGACGTTAAATATTTGGTTCTTTGGCCAAGGGCCAAGTTTCAAACCTGCTAGATGGTGGTATTGCCTATTAGAATAGGAAATTAAATTATTTAAAGAAACCAAAATGTGACAAAGAACAAACCTGCATTCTGAAGTATCGCAACATTGTTTGGATGATCCCACACCCCTGCATGATCACTAAACTCATTTGACTTATATTCAGGTGCATACAGTAAACTCGAAAGGTCATTCTGCTTGTAGGTCTCCTTTTCATATTCGGGCACATCCGGATAATGTGGATCATCATCCTGAATGCTGAATGGAATGTTTTTTATACTGTCCTCATTCAAACTCAATTGTTCCTCAAGCCTTCTCAAGGCTCGACTAACCTCAAGGCCAGATGAACTACTTGACTCTCCTGTTCTATCAACACTATCTAAGTGATCAATTCGATGGTTCTGTATGGCTATCTTAGAACTAACTTCTACAGACTCGGGACTAGCCATATTCTGATACTGCTCATGATAATCACTGATTATTGAGGTAGAGCCTGGATTGTGAGTAGTATACGAGCCAGGACTGGGACTGAACGTAGTTGAGGATCCTGGTGATGAATAAAGATCAGAACCAAATCTAGGCTTTCCCTGCACCACATAAACCCAAACAGCGACTTTAATACAATCTTAAGTTACTAAACAATACCTGCTATCACAAATGATATTAATACAAAAAAATAGTAGAAGACCAAAAAAAATCTTTACAGATTCAAGACCTTTCAGGAAGATGTTTAAATTCAAAGCTCCCAAGAATGATATGTTTTCCTCACTAATGAGGCAAGACGGTAGGAAGTCTATGTCTTTCTTTTCCAGGGATAAAAATGGAGTGTGGAAGTTCTAGGTCCAGGAGACATAACACTACACTTAAGAGAGAAAATAGGGCCCGATTGGACACGAGTAAATCAATCTCTGGTGAAAGCATTGTCCATCAAGCACAATGAATGAGACGTGTTTGTGAGATGATATAAAGTGATTCTACAAATATTAAGTCATTTATTGCAGTCAAAACAAAACCTGGTTATAAATCCTTACCTCAGATATCTCTCTATAATGAACGAGAACAATATGCTCATATGCCCTGCCAAAAAAATAAGGGTGAACTCTCAATCACATTCACCATAAATAATCCTGATAAACTATTCATCGCATATGTTAAACCATCACATTACAAGTTATAAGGAATGCAATGTGGTAAACTATGGACCAGTTCAAGCAATTCTTAACATCTGAATAATTCTTTAATAGTGTACACAGAACAGAGCATAAATAAACACTCACGGATCCAGCATCCAGTAGCTACGCCTCTGAAAATTAGGGTTCTGTTCTCCATGTGCATAATAACAATTCAGAGCTTCAATATTGCCAACCTACCCATATGAGATTAAATGTCACCCCACAGTCTGAACAAATCAATACATGGAAATTCATAAACTTGAGAACAAAATATACAAAATGCACACAACCTTAAACTATCAACGTTATGTGAGCAAGGTGATTTAGTAGTATTCCAAAATGAATAGTATTATCACATATGTATATACCATGCAAGAGCAATAAGATATTGGTCTTCTAAATAGGTCTGTTGCAACCATTTGGAATCTTTTCTTTTGTCAGACATCAGGCCTTATGTGATGTTAACACGGTAACATTATACATTTGCATGGTACTCTGATATATGAGGACTATGATATTTTAAATCAGTAGGTAAGGAGTTATCATTTGAAATACCTCAATCTCGTTTTGTTTTTGAAGTACTTGAATTTGACCCAAGTCCAAATTCCTTGACTATCCAAAGACTGGATTTGGCTCAAATCGAACATTTCAAACCAAACCCAAGTTTCCAAACGCACCATCAAGCATCAACCATACAAGAAAACATATTTTCTGACCCTATATTCCCATGAACAAAGAAGTATAATGCATGAATCATAACCAATGTAACAGATGGCAGGCTTCCATAATTCATATTCGACAAACCTTAAGCCGCTCATGTGCTTCCCCAACAGTTCTTCCATCTTTCTTTTTACGCCAACTATGACCATCCCTTCTGAAGAACCTAAGGACCCTCTTGTTGAAAAGATACAAAGACCCACCTATTACAGTATATATCATTAGAATTGAATTGAAAATTGACATGCATATCAAGAAACATAACTACATATCACCTACTACAGTATACATCATTAGAATTGAAAATTCATATACATATCAAGAAAAATGTAAGCTACAGAATCTGATAGAAGAAGAAGAAGAAGATTTACTGGTAGGCATTTGAGGGGGTTCTTCAGTGAATTTATACTTATCATGATTCTGCAAAATGAACAGAACCTCCGCAGGCCTCAACCACCGCGATTGAGCCTCTCTATACAGTGTTTCGACATTATATCCTGAGATTTTCACAGAAAAAAAAAACAAAATCAACCACAAAACGAGCAAATTCAAGAACAAAAACAAACACACAAACGAAGGTTCAAAATCTCATGGCCTCACCTAATTCCATCTCCCTGAAACTCCAACCGAGCAGCGAAAACTAAAAGAATCGCAGATAAATCTTCGAACGCATTTGCAACCCCAATCTCAACTCTCGAGGCCTCGATCGATGGCTGTTTTGGACCGAAATGGAAGCGAGAGGAGCTGGATTTCTCCAAGTAGAGAGAGCTGACGGTGCCGTCGGGAACGGAGCACGGGATCGGCCGGGAACGTCGCCGGAGAAGATGGAGATTCGGAGTCGGAGGCCGAACCAGATCGCGCTCGAATCAGCTGAGACCCAAAACTTGGACAGGTGAAGCAGAGAGAGGAATTGACTTTCAGTACAGTACGGTTGGGCGGGCTTAAGGCGAATCCAGAACGGCAGCGGAACACGGTCGTACTGTATGGGTAATGATTCGGTGCGGCGGGTGCATGATAACGTAGATGCTTTTCGAGTGTGATTTGCATTTGACCGTCGAAGGATGAAAAGACCATTTTACCCCGTCAAAAGATAAAATAGTAGTTAAATTCTTTTTTGAGAGAAATACTAAGCATTGTATTATAAATCAAAAGAGAATATAACATCAAGAGAAGCAAGACCTAACATAATGGAACAAAAAAACATAATAAAATAAAAGTTTATTGATTGAAATGTTTTATTAGGTTGTCTAGAATGTGATACTGCGATAGCTTTTGAAGAAAACAGTACCGAGAATCCAAACGGAAAGCTAAGAAAAGGCCGGCTCCTTTTCGGAATATTGAGACTAAGACTTTTGATTATGCTCCAGGAGAATACTGCATTAGTGGTCGAGACCACCAAAGCAATCGCTGGAACCTAAGAGTGACGGTCTGGACAATCCTATATCCAGAGGCTAGAATAACTCAATTAGACTATGCATCCTTCCGAGAAACCGGTTAAAATAATAGTGATGTCTTTAAATAAGTTTGTTAGTTTAGATTTGTCAATAGAGAATATGTATATAAAGAGGGTATATGAAGACAACAATAGATTCATTCATAATTTCCACGGACAATATTAGAATCATATCGGATATGGTCAAACTTGGGCAATAGTAAAGATAAAGAGGCTTCAAGAAAGCATTCCCACTTGTAAATGGCAGCTTCGTTGGGCATGGGTCCGTACTGGTTGCACTAGTCATGAAACTAAAGCGTCGTGCCCTAGTAAAGTCGAACTTGGGTCATATATATAATGTTGGGCTCGGGTCACAATATGTCGGACTTGGATCATAATACGATGGATTTGGGTCGAACATCAACCAAGTACTTAAGTATTTGTTGAACTATAGTAGTATAGATTATATCAAGGCACTGATCAGATTAAGTCTCATCCATTTATTTGTTGAACCAAAATATCATAGTAATGTGAGATCAAACTTAGGTAATTCATATCCTCTTCTTTTTATAAGTATTTTTAAAAAAAAACATTCAATCATTTTAAATAAAAGGAGATGACAAAGTATTGACGAATCAGTTCTCAATACAAACAAGAACAATTTGACAAAGAAAATCCTTAATAGTAAACCAAGTCCAACCAAACAAGATGGGTCTAAAATACACTGAAGAAGGAAGGAGTCGTCATGCCTCTTAGATATCTGTGAAAATACCTCGTCGACAGCCAACACCGAGTCTGACGACTAGAAGGGAGAGAAACAGCAAAAGTGCCAGGCACAACGGAGAGGAGACACAAGCTCGTATGAAAGTGAAAGGTCATAGCAGAGATCAACTCTTGCCACTTCACAAGCCAAACTTATCGCTTGAGTAGTCAACCCATCTTAGAGTTCCATGGGCTGGATCACGAGATCAGTCTTCCGTTATCAAAAACCGGTAACACATCATCGACCAATACCGCGAGATGACCAGTCTTTCTACCGATCATGATCCAACCCAGAATCCGATCTAATCTGACCTAAAACCCCGAACAAGAGACAACAGAGAGGAGCCCTATAGAACGTCGGAGCTGAGGAAGGTACAAATCAGACCACGGGTTAGTCTGGTCTACAAGATGAGAAGATGCCAAGACCGTCACCAACGAACAAAGAGGTCACGCGACAATCAACCGGAGTAGAAAGTCTCCCACGAACAAATCTGAAGCGAGCCACCTCAGATCATCCCCATTGCGAACAAGAGATTCCGTTTTGAATCCGCACCAATTAAAAGTAGAAAGGCCTCCCACGTACAGATATGAAAATGGACCACCTCAATAGTGACTACGGTGGCCGAAGAATAACGAGCATTGGCCAAGGCCCCTTCAGGCACCTCCACTAGAAGCAGGGAACGACAGCGGAAACCACTAGAGATTCGCCGAGCACAGCGAGTCACAACAAGGGAAGATAGCTCACACCGCCACATCGTTGGAGGATGATAGACTAGCCGCGACCTCAATGGCCAAAACCACGAGATCATTGTAGACAGACGACTTAAGTGAAAGGGGCGAGGATTATGATTAGATATACTTATCCTTCAAATGTTAGATCAACAAGAAGGACAAAAATTAGTCAAGGGTTTAAGCTGATTGTGAACGGGACACTTGAGATACCAAAACTAATGGAGACGAAGATTAGGTAAATCATATCGAACACTTTTATTAGTCGAACTCTAGCCAAACTTAATCACATCTCTTTATTTGTTAAACTATTTTGTTTAACAAAAGATTTATCACAAAAATGTAACCCACCACAACTACGATCTTTGTCTACACAACAAAGTGCAAGCACCAATTCCCCAAAACTACACCCTTTCAACTTGCTTCGAGAAGGCACATTCTATACCTTGTATATATATATATATGTATAACCACAGACCCAACTCATTAATTTAAACACTAACACAATACAAACCACACAAGTTATCCCCAAACTCACGTGACACCCCCATACCAATCACGTGTCATTTTGCTTCCGACCAAAGTCACATCCTCTATATAATCGAGCCTTTCTCACTAACAATCGAATTTCCAAAAGCATGATATTGGTTTTCAAAATTTCTTTCCAAAATCAGTTTTTAATGTCACAAAAATGCATTTTAGGGTAGTGAAGTGCCAAAAAAATGCATTCTAGGGTAGTGAGGTGTCACTAAAAATAGTTAGGGTATTAAGGTGAAAAAAATGCATTGTAAGGTATTGAGGTGCCATTAAAAATAGTTAGGGTATTGAGGTGAAAAAAATTAATAGTTTAAGTATTAAAGTAAAAATTAACCTTAATTTAAACATTAACAAATACAAACCACACAAGTTATCCCCTCCAATCTCACGTGACACCCGCATACCAATCACGTGTCATTTTGCTTCCGACCAAAGCCACACCCTCTATATAAACACGTGCCATCCCCAATCCAAACCAAACATCATCGTACCTTACTGATTTCACTCTCTATCTCCGACCAAACATCATCGTACCTTACTCTTGTCTTCGAGTTGTCCGAAACGATGTCGGATTGGGGACCGGTGTTCGTGGCGGTGGTGCTGTTCGTGCTCCTGACGCCGGGGCTGCTGTTCCAGCTGCCGGGCCACCAGAAATGCGTCGAGTTCGGTAACTTCAAGACCAGCGGCGCCGCCATTTTGATCCACTCGCTCCTCTACTTCGCTCTCGTGTGTGTCTTTCTGTTGGCGGTTAGGGTCCACGTCTACATCAGTTGATGAAACCTCGTACTTGCGGTTACGGTTGTCCTGGGAAGGTCTGCGACGTCGTTTTGAGTCTTGTTGTGTCGTGTTTGTGATCGTTTTTATTATGTATTCGAGTAATTTGTTTGATTTTCGTGTATGTTATGTTATCGAGACTCGAGAGTGTTAGCCTCGAATTTGTTAGACCATTCAATGAGTTACAGGTCTTATTAAATTGTTCGAGGAGTTCGTTCTTGATCGGGTATGTTTTTATTAATTATCGTTTTCCGGAAAAATAAAGTTGAGTTAGTGAGTGGTTGGGTAGGATCCTGCTTATGACGGAATAAAAATAATCTAAAATACAAAAAAACGGAGTAAACGCATCGAATCGAAACCGGTTTTAATCGAATCAAAACTGAACGATAAAAATCTATCTAAAAATAGGTTAATCAGTCTAGATCGGGTTTGGATACAAATATTGGTATCCAGCGGTACGTATTTTAATTTTCAATTTGAGGTAGGAGTCTTGTCAGTTATCACCGTATTCTAATTTTCAGTTTATCAGATAAAATTATTTAATATTGTACTTTTGAATTATTTTCCAAATTAACATTTAATTCAAGTAAGTATTTTTGCAAAGAAATTATTGAGTTAGAGGAAATTAATAGAATCGCCAATAAAACAACATAGACCAGAGCTGAACTATTTATTACATAATAATTTTTATGGATAACATAAGGGCAGCGACTACTAGCTAGTATTAATTCAGATAAGCTCACTCCTGATAAAAAGAAAATAACTGAGAGAAGCCCGATCAGTAGCGAGGCCCAGGTGGCCCAAATGGGCCCGGAGGTCCTTGCGGCCCACCAAACATAGGCCCACAACAGCTCTCAAAGATGCAGCAGCAGCACAGCACATAGAAACTGCAAAGCCCAACACAAAATCACACAACATTGATCCATCAATTCATCAGCACAACAAAATCACACATTTCACTACAAAGTCTTTAAGTAATTTTCATTACCAACCCTATAATTTTTGTTTATAAAGACTCAAAGGTCGTTAAAATTAACGGAAAATGGACTCTTGCCAACTTCAAATGTTACTTCATGAAACTTACTTTCTTTCGCTAACTAAGACAATGTATCTAGAATTTCCACCTCTATCGGTTTTCTTCCTCATGAAAATATGGTTTATTAATTATTTTTTTAAAAAGTAAATCGTCGTTTCAAGCTCTTGTTTAATATTCTTCTAGTTCTTAATCTAATCTCCACCAATTCTCAAACAAATCTAGTCGTTGAGGTCTGAACCCTTAACCTCGAGGAGATGAGAGCTTTTTGACCACCCCGACCAACCAAATTAATCTTCAAATCGATATAACAACACGAAAGAGACATACCAAGAAGAAATAAGACGGCAGACACCACCGCAGAGGAAATCGAAGCAACTGCAAGGCCCTGGGCCTCCAGGAGGTCCTCCCGGCGGTCCCCAACCCGGCGGCATTATCACCCAAACTTATCAATCAATCTCAGCACAAAACCTCAACAAAGCTCAAGACACTGAAGTGGACTTACAAGTCGAAGACATGCCATATACTTATAAGCCATTGCAGGACACAATGTTTGAGGGCTTAATGGTAATTAAGTGTTCGTGAAGATGCAAGGACCTTTATCGGAATGGTAAGTGAGGCATTTGCATGTACAACTGATTTTCTTCACTTGGTTCAACCTAACGGTCAACTGTAACTTAAACGTGTGTTTTATGAGTTGGAGGTTTCTTGGCCGACAAGGCAGGTACACCCACCTCTATTATTTGGTTTTGCAACGCCTTTTTAGCGATAACTCTATGGGACAAGGACGATTTGGTGTGTCTACGGCTAAGTGCTAGATAATAAAAAAAGCTGTTTAGAGTCATAAATTGCAAAACAAAAATGATATTAAAGTTAGAAACGATGGTAATAAAAAAATTACTAGTTATAATCTGTTTTAATTCTAGTCCTTGGTTATAGGACTGTCCACATCGTCACTTTCGGGTTTCAGCGATTGTTTTGGTGGTCTCGACCATTATCGCAATTTGTTTTTGGAGCACTTTCCAGAGTTTCGATATCAATCATTCGGAAAGGGGTCCGTTCTACCCTAACTCACCAGAAATGTAAAACGTAGGATATATGGTGCAATTATATTTCGAAGTAAAGACTATTTTGCAAATTTCCTCCTAAAACCGCGAAAAGCTACTGTAACGAAGATACTTGAACAAAGCTACAGTACGTCCAATCATCAATGAACATAATAGAAATAGATAGAAGAAGGGAACAAATCCTCCAAATTCATACAACAAAAGTGAGATTTGCACTTACCAATGTTAACAAACAAAGAAACATATCCACATACTTTGAGTTACATGTTAACAGAACAGTTATCGACAAATATTGGTTTGCTGTGTATGTTTGGTAGGCAGCATGATCATGTCGCTCCCCATCTTCAAGCTCGATATAACTATGTTCTCTGTAACAATGGACTCATCATAAGAGCTTCCATGCTGCGCAGTTAAGGAAAATCGATTAGCAGCTATCGAATTGAGGGATTATCAGAGTAACTAACTATTCATGAAATCCTATTCAAAGAAAGCAGAAACAATAAATAACACGAAACTCAGAGTCGCTACAAGCCTATAACTATGTTCTCATAACTTCCATGCTACTTATTCTGTAATTTTTCCTTGATGAAACTTATGGGCAAGTATTTCTTGGATTCATCAATACAAAAACCCTATAATAAACCTATAAATACTCGGGCATAAGTCAAACAAACAATGAATGAGTGACGTAAGGGGATTCGTTAGGCAAAAATAGTCGGGGTGATTCGTCCTAACGATGAATCCTTTGTCCAGGCTATTTCACTAGACCAATGTATCCCGGGAACTTGAGCAAAAATCTGGATTCACCGGTTTTCAAGGCATGTAAATAAAATTCCTCAATGTCAAGCCCAAAGAAGATCATATAGCACAATGGTTTGATCATCGATCCTCATCCTAAGAAGATCTAGGGTGGAGAGCGAAATCGGGGAGAGGAAAAATCGCCCCACCTTGTGAGGCGGAGGATTCTTTGCCAGCGACCAACTCATACGTGTAATTTTCTTTCCAAAGAGGATCTAAATCAAATTACTCACTTTCCCGACAAATCGCCCCAACCGAATTTCGCTCCCCCCCCCCCTAAAAATTGCCCTTAAAAATGTTTTCGACCAAAACTTCATCGTCTTCTCACAAACATTTATTTAATTTAGATTCATCTTAAAAACCACCTTCCAATCATGTTTTCTAGTACAATTTAAACATCCATAACATTTTACAATCATCCATAGTTCTTCACCTAAAATCCAACAAAATGTCACTCACTACATATGAAACAATTTTAGTTCAATTCAATATAAGCATGTCTCTATTACACAACAATCAATAAGTTAATCATAAACAGCCAAAAATTTCAACAAAATCAAAGAAACAGAATAAATTTCAAATCCAATATATAAACCCAATATCTAATAATCAAACAGATATAGTATTAAAATCAAACCCAATGAAAATGAAAGCACAAATATCATAAATAAAAAGTCAAAATTCTCACCAGAAATGTTCTTCCTCGGCGAAGAAGACGAAGCTGTGGCGTAGCACAGAACGGATCGACCCAGCATCGAGAGGCTCGAGACGATCCCAACCACATAGAACACCATAACCAATCCGAAGATCCAAGGCATCAACATGAACCCGATGAAGAACGTCACCGATCCGCAGAACATCATGGTCAGCGAAACACCCAGAAGCAGCGAAGCGAATCCCGCCGGCGTGATCTTCGTCATCGGCCGTCTCGGAGAAGGAGACATCGTCGTCGGCGGCGGAGCCACCGGCGAGTGGTGGTCGGAGAACGGGATGGGCGTGGGAGGGGATCGGAGGAGGTTCATAACCAGAGCAGAGAGCTCGTAGAAAACCCGCGAGTAGTGGTCTTGTTGCCTTCTCATCATTTCCTAATTTTCCCGAGAAAATAATCGGGATTCCGAAGGAAAATTTACTAACACCCGAGAAAAAACTCGAAAAAAAAAATGAAATGAAAATTCCGGGGGAAAAAATCTACAGCGATTTGCAAAATACGAGGCAAATAGATAGAATCAGAAATCTCTGTCCTCAACGTTAAATGATTGGAGGGACTTTTCTCGACCTTTATATCATCCAATCACATACGGAGGATACAAACAGCAAAGAGGGGTTGGCTGCCTGTTTGTTTCTCGGGAAAATCTTCTGAGAAAAATAGAAAACGCAGCGGTGGTGTGGGTTTCATATAGAAAATGAGCTCTGTTCGGGTTGCGTGCAGCTAAAGCCTATACAACAAACTTGACTTTCTTAGTAAATTTTCCCATTCCTGTTTGGATGGGGAGAAAATATTTTCGCGTTACACTAATATGGCGTGAAAGAATCAGGTACGAAAAAAATTGTCAATTTCTGTTGTTTAAGGCCACCGCTTTTTTAGCGTACACGTCATTGGAGAGACTGCACGACACGCGCTTTTAAATAGAGTGAACGGTAGGTAGGTGACGACTTTGTGGGGCCGGATGACGTGGGGCCTTATCTTTTGCGAATATGACGGTCACGCATTGGTTGTGCTACTTCTCTTCGGGCATACATTTGCTCCTTCCATACCTAAAAGGATAATTTGGTAATGAAAATAATATTTACTCCTATCATAAAACACTTTAATTTTAAATTATTATTTTATATTTTTTCGTCACTATTATAATATTTCAAAAATTATAAATTATTTTTTCCTGTCTAATATTTTTAAATCATTACATTTTATTTATATCTAAAATTAAAAGGGAAATGAGTAATCTAATTTTT
The DNA here is from genome assembly GCA_963921825.1 of Erodium maritimum. Classification (NCBI taxonomy): domain Eukaryota; kingdom Viridiplantae; phylum Streptophyta; class Magnoliopsida; order Geraniales; family Geraniaceae; genus Erodium; species Erodium maritimum. The sequence goes on along the minus strand of OY997594.1, from coordinate 1,155,538 downwards.
TTTTTAAATGTTTAGGTGACAAGAAGAAAAAAATACAAACTAGAGTACTGATTTCAAAATCAATGTGTTTAGAATAGCGACTTTTTTTATATCTTTAGAGCATCTCCAATGGTTAGACACTGCACAGTGTCTATGCGCAGTGTCTAACCACTGTTTTTGGCCTCCAGACACTGCTTCCAAACATTGTTCCTCTAATGGTAGTGTCTACGCAGTGTCTAGAGCAGTGTCTACACAGTTTCACTAAATTAAAAAAAAACACTTAAATATTTCTGACACTTTTAATTATACCCAAATACGAATTGCATAACTATTTTTTTTATTACAAACAAAATAGAAATTACATTAACGTTGCTGACTAATATTTAATTGGGGCCGCTATCTCCAAATTTTGCCCAAATGTGCTCGATGAGATCATCGTGGAGTTGGTGATGCACATTCCGATCCCGAATCCTTGCTCTATGGCCCAAGATACTTTTGTTGGTCACCGCTGGGGGTGGTCCTCTACGTACGGTGTGGTCCGGGACAACAAGATCTGCAAGCGGATCAGTGGGCCACGGCCTACGCTCATCCTCTACGATCATGTTGTGTAGGATCACACAAGCAATCATGATAATTGCGAGTGAGCCCCTATCCCACATTCGACCCGGGCGAGTAACGATATGAAACCGGGCCTGTAGAACTCCAAACGCCCGTTCGATGTCCTTCCTACACGCCTCTTGGTATCTAGCAAAGCATCGTTGTTTCGGCGTTTGTGGAGCAGGTATGGACTTCACAAATGTTGCCCAAGCAGGATAGATTCCATCTGTCAAGTAGTACGGAGTTTCGTATTCTCTACCGCCGATCTTGAACTTCACATCTGGGGCGAAGCCTTTTACTACTTGGGAGAATAGCGTAGACCTATTGAGCACGTTGATGTCGTTGTTGGAGCCCGGTGTCCCGAAGAAAGCCTGCCAGATCCAAAGGTCTTGGGATGCTACGGCTTCGAGCATGATTGTGGGGACGTTCCCGTGGTCCCTACTTGCGAACTGTGCAGCCCATGCCACATGACAGTTCTTCCAATCCCAATGCATGCAGTCCAGGCTCCCTAACATCCCCGGAAAGCCGCGCTCTTCGTTGATTCGCAACAACCGTTTTGTATCGTCCACGGTCGGGCGTCGTAGATAGGTCCGCCCGTACACCTTGATGACGCCAATGCAAAAATTCTTCAGGCAGTCCAGCGCAGTGGTCTCCGCCATTCGCAAATACTCGTCGCAAGCATCGGCTGGACTTCCATAACAGAGCTGACGAAGTGCTACCGTGCACTTCTGGTGTGGAGTGAAAGAGGCCCTCCCCGTAGCGTCCTTTCCGTTACGGAAGTAGGCGTACCGGCCACTCAAACCATTCATGATCCAGATGAACATGTCCCTCGACATCCGGAACCGTCGCCGAAATTGTTGCTCGCTGTACACCGGTTGAGGCGCGAAGTAGTCACGGATCAACCCTTCGTGTGCATCTTCGCGGTTGCGCTCAATCACTATCCGCTTGGGTCTCGGCGCCGACAATGAGCTCTCGGCCTCATCATCATCATCACTCATTGGTTGTACGGCTGCCATCAGTTGATCCTCCAATGCTTGTTGTGTTGCCTCCAGATACCTATCCACCGCGGCGTCTATTTGTTTTTCCGTCATTTGCTTCATCTCGTCTAGCGTCGGAAGACTAGCCATCGGGAAAAAAAAATATGAAACACTATAGGATTTATAGAGAATAGATGAATAGAAGCTCGAAAGAAGAGAGGAGAAGTGAGATTTCAATTGGGGCAGATCTGAATTTATAGAAAACTGTTGGGCTTTGGGGGGGTCGGTGTCGCCACGTGGTGGGTCGTGACTGGCTAGCCGACTAGCCGTTGGCGCCAGACACGACCAGCAGCGTCGTTGCCAGAACTAGCAACGACGCGCAGCAACGCCCCTGCAGACACGCCTCGTAGACACGACAAGTCGTGTCTACACGGTCGTGTCTACGCCAGCAACGACGCGTAGACACGACCGTTGGAGGTGCTCTTATCGGGTAATGGATACCTAATTACGGCATTGAGGCTTGTTTCTTGGTTTCAAAAATAAAAATAAGAGTAACACACGTATTTGGATCACGATGTTATTTAATGAATGTTTTATTGTTGTGATAATCTACTATAAAATAAGCTCAAAACAATTTTTTTTTATATAGACCATAAGATCAAATGGGCTAACAACCATTTTGAGAAGATTTTCACAAACAACTTAAATTTAAAATTTTCGATATTTACCCATTTAAAATTGTACATATTTATCGTTCATACTATAAAGTTTTGGACCATCCATTTGACTTCATCTTGTTCTTCGAAGGAGTTCTTAAAGTGTGAAATGAATCAAACAAAAACAATTTGTCAATAAAACTTGGATTTTTGTTGGCAAGTATTAAAAACAATAAATTAAACAGTTGACATTTTGGCATGTGCAAAAGTTAGGACTTGCGAGGGCGCCACATCCACAAGTTATAGTGATATATTATTAAGAATGGTATGAGAGTTACATGTTAAATGTGCCCATATTTGAACAATTCATTTTGTTCTAAGTTTGACCTTTTATATTATTGATAGGTTTCGTCCGAGTTACATTATGTGCACATATTTGACATTTGGCTGTTAAGGGTCCAAGTTTTAAATTCCACTATACATGTAAATTTAAATGTTACACTAAATATGCCTCTACCCACCTTCCTGGCACAATTAATTTCTTTCGGAAAATTATATTATTCTCATCAAATTTTAAGTGGGTCCTACAACGACGACATTTTCGTGCTACAGACAAAGGCAAAAGTGGTAAGTCATAATATGACGACTTTTATGTTCATTTCTTGCCAGAAAACAACCTTCAATTTTAAAAAAATGACAAAATTTGTTAAAAATGACCTTATTTGTATAAGATGACGAGTTTTCATCCGGTCAGTGTTGTTAAATATTTCGGTTAAAGACATGATATTGTTATAACCACTCCAAAACGACACCGTATCAGAAAGTATAACAAGCTTAACCCAGCAGAAGAGAATGCATGAAAGATGAAACATCACCTTGTAAAGGAAAAGATCGGTGCGGTGGCAACAGGAGAATGCCACATGGCATCCACGTGTCTTCTCCACCATCATCCACCTACCACGTCATGTTGCTCTGTGTATTAAGCATTTTCAATACGAAACAAAACACAGTACCGTTCGCCCTTATCGTTCTCAGCTCAGACATCCGCCGTGCAGCGGCGGTTTCCGACTCCGGCACCGTTTAGAGCCTCCACAGCTCCGACATCCACCATGCAGAGGCGGTTTCCGACTCCGGCACCGTTTAGAGCCTCCACAACTCCGACATCCACCATGCAGAGGCGGTTTCCGATTCCGGCGCCGCTCAGAGCCTCCACACTGTAAGTACTCTCTGCTTCTTAATGTCTTTAGCCACTGAAATCCGAAGAAATAAACAAAATTGTGAGATGCAGAAATTATAACCATCTGAATATTGCATACCAGTGGTCTCTCCGGTTCTGGGAGAGCTTTGAAATGCATGTCACCATCAAAAATACAAAAGCACAAAGGAGAGAGAGATCTGAACATTACATACCAGTGGTTGCTCCGGTTCCGGAGAACTTTGAAATGCATGTCACCACCAAAAATACGCAAGCACAAAGGAGATAGATCTGAATGTTACATACCAGTCGTTGCTCTGGTTCCGGTAGAGCTTTGAAATGCATGTCACCACCAAAAATACGCAAGCAAAAAGGGGAGAGAGAGATCTGAATATTGCATACCAGTGGTTGCTCCGGTCCCGGGAGAGCTTTGAAATGCATGTCACCACCAAAAATACACAAGCCAAAAGGGGGAGAGAGATCTGAATATTGCATACATGTGGTTGCTCCGGTTCCGGAGAACTTTGAAATGCATGTCACCACCAAAAATACACAAGCACAAAGGAGAGAGAGAGATCTGAATATTACATATCAGTGGTTGCTCTGGTTCCGGGAGAGCTTTGAAATGCATGTCACCACCAAAAATACACAAGCACAAATAAGAGAGGGAGCGAGAGATCTGAATATTGCATACCAGTTGTTGCTCGGTCCCGAGAGAGCTTTGAAACGTATGTCACCACCAAAAATACACAAGCACAAGGTAGAGAAACATAGTCATAAACAGCTGATCAAAGAGATCAGATTATACATGCGATGCACAAACCATTACAGACAGAAGTACTGGACCTGGCCGGAATCCCAACAGAATATTTCTGCATTATTGCTCTATACATACATATATAGAGATATATATGCATATATCACAGCGACCTGAAGCATTTCAAGGTCATACTGGTACGGCAACATTGCTTACTAATATTGTCTTAACGCCTGACTACAGCAATTGAAGCATTGCTCCTCGAGGAGTTGGACGGACATAGTTGTTTGTGGATTCACCAAAGCCTAAGCCTAAGACCACCTTGTCATAAGCGCGGTCTGCTTCTACCATTGGTAAGTCGGTGTCATCTTCGTTGTTCTCCATATCTGCAATCTGTGTATATATATGCAAAAAATTGGTTGTACATGTGTTAATACTATTGCTCTGTTATGCTATGCTCCATATATATGTACCCAAGTTGAGAGAATTTTAAGTATGGGCATCGAACGTTACCTGTTTCTCTAGGAGCTCGTTCTCCTCTCTCAGCATCCTTTGCTGTGAAGAGCACATAAGAGACATGAATTTCCGAGCACAAGTACAACAAATTTTCCACAATGTCAACCCCATAAGTAGGAAGTGCATAATAAATTTTCCATAATTTTAACCACGTCATGTCGATACATCCATTAGCTTTAACTTCAAGTTAACCACTATAAGGTTCCTAGAATGAAACTAGGTAAGGAACCGTAGGTGAAAAAACCCACAAAATTCAAAATAGTAATTAACAAAGGTTTAGAGAAGGTTCCTAGCATGAAAATACGTAAGGAACCCGAGAAGTTCAAAATAGTACCTAACAAAGGATTAGGGAAGGTTCCAGGTATGAAACTAGGCAAGGAACAGTAGGTGAAACAGCCCACAAAGTTCAAAATCGAAACCAGCAAATGATTAGAGAAGGTTCCTGATAGAAACCGTAGGTGAAAATGTCCACAAAATTCAAAATAATTACTAACAAATGATTAGAGAAGGTTCTTAATTCGAAACTAGGGATGGAACCATAGGTTATTTACAGAACAGTAGCAAGTATGTAGTCTGTTTTCTTTTTATAACCCGGCAAAAAATGCCAAAAACTAAACCTTGTTAATAAAGATTTAGACAAGGATGTCTGACTCTTATCCATGTAACATCAGTCATTCAGGTATCTTAGAGTCTTGCGCGGACTGCAGCAGTATCTTCCCTTTTAGTAATAGACAAATGCTAATAAAATTCAAAGAGTACCTGCTCATGTAGGCCTGTTATGGACTCCAGCATAAGTTGTGTCTGCAAATAAGTTACTGAATGAGAGAATATTTGAAGTTTCAAAAAGGAGAATGCAAATCCAATGTTGCTAACAGCCCAGAACGTTCTAGTGTCCTATGAAACTGGATTAGAACTCTTGTTTTTAGACCGGTGAAAGTGTTGCAATGTTGTTTGGTAAAGCGGATATGCCTGATATTCTCATTGGACTATGGCCTAACGTTCACAACATATGGAAGTTTCATGCTATTCCATTGGTTAAAAAGTATATTCCGTGGGGCTTTGGGCTTTTTGCCTTGAACAAGGAATGTTGAAATTAGGAATCAAAAGATACATGATGACTACTTAGATGCTAAAGATGATGGAGACAGCAGAAATAGGGAACTAAAGGATAAAAAGATTCCAAAACAGAGGATGCAGATATGGAAAAAAAATTGCTTCCCTTCTTAACAGAAACAAGCTAGAAGACAAATTCCAATTTTACTCTTTTATATTGTGGTCATCAACTTACTGTACATCATGAAGGGCAGCTGCAGATAAAGGTCATCTAACAGGTAGTAAATAGTGTTGGTGAAAGGGAGACTAACTGCAACGATTACCAGGTTCTACCTTGTAAGCATTTGGGAACATTAACTTCGGTAGTTATCGACTAGTTGAGTTCTGTCCTGTATATGTAGGAATTCAATACTAGGGAGTAAATGATACACCATAGGCAAGCTAAATGGACCTCAGAAAAGATGAGTGACATAGCGAATCACTAGTAATGAACATAACAAGGAAGCCATGTGGACAACAGCCAGTGAGGTGTGAGTGATATGGTTAATCACACGTAGTAATTTTACACTGTAAGATGACACTGTATAGCAGAGTAAGTGAAGTTTGCGGTTTTACCCTTGAACAAAGCTAGGGTGATTTCAGATACTGTGAATTGGGGCAGGGGTAAATTAGGGTTTGATCAACAAGTAATATAGACTAAAATCAACAGTGTGAGTACCCGTCCTAACAAAAAAGGTAATTAAGGATGAGAGGTATTCACATTTATGTGCATAAGAGCATCTATGGTGCTTTAGCCCTTGCTTCTCTAAAAGAGCTTGGCTAATTGTAAATTTTCAGTTTCTCTGTTCTCAATAACCAGGCTATTCTAGTTTATCTCCTCAATTAGAAAGGCTATTCTATAGTGGTATTAACCCCTGGTTGGCTAATAGCTTGGTGTTTCTAGACGCTGAGCTAAACTAACTTTCTCTCCTCAAAAACACCAAGCTATTAGTCAAGCTTTAACCAACCATTAGAGATGCTCTAAGCTGTTTCTCTCAGTTGCATAGGTTATCAATGAACACTAATAACTTGTACAGAACTGACCTTCTTGGACCTGATTCTTGACAATGCAGCGTCAATTTGTTCTTCTAAATGTATGAGATCTGTCAGACTCAGCTGTTGGGCATTTGGCTCTTCAAGGTGTCTGCATTTTCATGAAAATGTGTGAGCATGAAGTACTGTGCTGCTTTTTAGAGGCTATGTATATAACAAGTAAGGTAACATGCCTTTGAACAACTTGTAAGAGTTCAGCATGTGACTTCAAATCCGTGTTCCCCGAACGGTACATCTGGAGAGAGTACTTGGACAGTTAACTATATAAACAGAAGGAACGCAAAAAAGTACTACAAATGTTTGCATGTAAAATGCAGACACCCAGAATATTGATGAGGTTGTCAGCTTAGCCACCCATGAATAATGTCGACAAAGTACAACCTTCTATGCATAGGAACCCATATTACAAAATCAGATACTTTAATGGCCGTAATTACTAACATTATCAGTAAGAATATTTCAAACCCGGGTACTTTAACAGGAATGGTGTAACAATACTAACATAGTAACATTATCAGTAAGAATATTTCAAAATCAGATACTTTGACAGGAATGGCTATAACAGGACTCCCGCTGTCAGTTGCCATATTTACCTGTTCCTTGCTATATGAACTACACTTGGCTGGTAATTTTGTTCTTCCGCTTTAGCAAAATAATTCTAGCATAGTCAGAATTCCTCTTAGACGGCTACAACAGGTTTTCACTATCACTTACCATATTTACATGTTTTCTTTAAGCTGACAGTTTAGTGGCCATAAGAATACCAACATCACCAGTAATTTATTTCTAAGTCATATACTTGAACAGAAATGGCTATAACAGGACTTCCACTGTCAGGTACCATATTCACCTTCTTCCCCGATGTTATTGGCTATATTTACTACATTCAGCTCATAACTTGGTTCTATTGCTTTAGAAAAAGTAACCCTAGCATAGTCAGAGTTCCTCTTAGTTGGAAATAACAAAATTTTCCACTATCAGTAACCATATTTACATGTTTTCTTTAAGCAGATTATGTTTCTCCTCACTACATGAATTATACCTGTCTTGACATTTTGTATCCTTTGCTTTAGAAGAATACATGATGGCATATAGTATTAGTGTAGTCAGAATTCCTTCATTTCTAATCTCTAGTTGGTTACAATTGTGAGTTGTATCATATCAACAAGAGTAACAAAATGAAGAGCTTGGTTGTCATAAGTTGATGGGAGGAAACAGAAAACTAAATATAGATTGGGAGGATGTAGATATTATTGCTTTTATTCAAGATACCAAAGATAAAAGCGGGGCTAAGATTTGTACCTCTGCTTCATTTTTGGAAGCCTCTTCCTCTTCCAGATGAGACTGGTATCGCTCCAGTATATTTGTCAAGCTGAATAAGAACAAAAGTTTGGGTTTGTTAAATGAAGATTAAATTCAGTGAGACCAAAAGTTAGGTTTTGTTAAGTGAAGATCAAATGCAGGCATGTGGAGTCATATAATACAGAATTATTATGAGTGGTTTTGGTTTATGATACAAGCGATTCTAGGTGCAAACTTCCTACGTGGAGGAGTTCAGATGAATTGATGTTGTTCAGGCCTTTGGTCAGATTTCGTGAGCTGGAAGCTAATCTGGCAAGCGTTCTTTTTTATTAAAATGAATTCATTCCTTAAGACGAGAGGGATCACAAGTGATCCAATGACCAATAACAGTAACAAAAAGAGAAAAAGCAAGTATTGAAGGACAACCGGAGTCCAAAATCCCACTAAACCAAGAACGAACAAGCAAATGTCTTTAAAGACAACATAATTACCTACGGATTTCAACTACCAGTACCCATCAAACATCCTGAAAAAAACCAAACTACTCTTAATCCTTATATGATCGTCTGTGCTTAGATTGAGGCCCCACCAGAACAATTTTTAGGGTTTTCATGTCGAGATTCTGACTAACCGAAGATCTCGAATTTGAATGAAGCCCTTCAAACGTAGTAGAACAAACTTAAATGGGTCCTGAAAATTAGTTACGGGTTCGCTGTGGTTTGAACCTTGTACCCAAACCAGGGTTCTAAATATCCCAAGATCTCCTTGATGTCAAGGAAATATTGGACCAGCGATATCATACCTAAAAACAGTGACAAATCGCGGTCAACACACCGAGTCAACTCAATCAACATGTTGAAAATGAGATAAAACAGTATTTTTAACCTCTCTCTTTTTTAACATTTTAAATAAATGTCTTTATGCTTATTTTCTTGTAATACCTTCCTCTTTCAGTTAACGTTAATTAGTTGTGTTGTCCTAATCTCTTCTTTTCCCTTTACTTCATTGCAAAATACCATCCCTATATTTTATTGCATCAAAAAGACAATAATAGTAACAAAATAAATGGTCCACCAACCTTCACTTAATGATAGTATTTACTAATCATTACGGGTAGAAAATAATAATATATATGTATGTTTAATATCATAAGTATTTACTAGCCATTAATGGTTTATTTCATACTAATAATTTATTAAACTAGTTAGTTTTGTTATTAATATATATATAATATAAAATGCGATTTGCGAGATCTCCATGAGATTTCCCCGTTATATTGAAATATCCTTAACGGTGACCTCACTAATTTTTTATTGTGATCGGTATTTAGAACCTTGACCCTAACCAATGACATGTTGGCACTGACAAACAAAACGAGGTGGGGAGGGCTTCGGTAATTGGCACCATTGATTCGAAGACTAGCCTCAAACGACGGGTAGGAAGCTCGTGACAAGAATTCAGGATCATATTATTTCAGCAGAAAAACATGCATAAAATATGTTAGTTCGGATAGGTTCTCAGGGATTATCGAATCATGTTATATAGGAATTGTTTACTATCATCTTAAAGAAAATACGTTTAGTCTTGTATTGAACGATACATACTTATGAACAAAATAACTCCCCAAATACATTCATAATGTTAATTGATTCCCCCGAACATGTTCATGTTTTTTTATATCTTAACCAATAAAACTAGACTTAATTACCAAAGTTGACAATGATCTCAAGTAAGTTAGGACATTTCCTAAATTGACCCTTATTTGAATGTACAAGAATATGCGGAGTTCAGCATGTCACGGAGCACAATTGTTGATATTTGTATTTGATATTGGCTATAAGCAGCAATACATACCGTCCTATTTATTACGAGTTGGTTACTCGTCAGCATAGTTAGCTTACGATGTGTTTGGATGCCTTTGTCCAACTTAGTATATTACAGAAAATAAGTGGACGTTTTAACATTTTGGAATAACCCGACGAATTCAATAGATTTTTTTGGATAGGTGAACCAAGTGATCATGTAGAACGAGAGCATTACAAAGCCCACTAACAGATTTATGCTCACCTACAAAAGAAGAAGAGTGGCAGAGAAGTGGGCTAAAATTAAGGAATATTATCTAGTAGTTATATTAATTATCTTGTTATTTTAATTCCCTAAATAGAGTTGATTAGGTTAGTGGCTTGAATCACGGGATGCCACGATCTCCGCATCTTTTCTTAGTTTGGTAGAATCCATAGCCTATTTATTTAAAGAGCCTGGAATGGGAAACAAAGGCAGCAATGAATTTATTTCCAATTAGCTTAGTATAATTAACTTAGTATCTTGAGATCTTGTGTTCTCTCATCCAAACGAACATTCCAACAGCAACCATAGGTCGTCGACGTCGGCTAACGTCGCCGGCAAAAGGAAGCAGCAGCAGCTTCCATTCCGACTACCAAGGAGTCATAACCCGATCGCGGAATCGGACCATATCAACGTGGTATCAGAGCTGGAGGTTATGGCAGAAAGTCGTACATTACAAGAGCAGTTCGAGGACTTTCTTAGGTCATATCGCGAGGACCAGGCAGCAGCTGAAGCACGGAGGCAAGCAGATGAATCTCGCCGCCGGGAAGAGGAGGCACGATGAGCAGAAGCAGATGCACGCTTGACAGCTAAGGTGGAACTCCTCACCACTTCGCTGCAGCTGAGTAGAGCAGAACCCTACAAACCTTGCCCCACAGGTCCCCATCGTGGTTGGCACCAAGGAGGGCAGCCGCGTCCAAGAAAGGCAAAGCCCTGTGGGATGAATACAAGCCCCCGAGCACCAGACCCCGCTCAGATGTCGGAACAACAATCCCCCCGAATGATGTCGGGATATGTAGAACTCGAAGGGGGAGTATCGAGGACCACAAGAATGGACTTCCCGCGATTCGATGACAGCACTGATCCTCTCCTTTGGATTAATCGATGTGAAGGGTTCTTTCTCCACCAAAGAACACAGAAGAAGAAAAGGTACTTGTTGCTTCATTTCATCTTGAATCCGTTGCTCAACTTTGGTTTATGAAGCTACAGAGAGAACATCTCCGGCTTCCATGGGAAGTGTTCAAACACTGTTGCAACCTCCGTTTCGGTGCTCCGTTACGGGGGAATAGATTGGGCGAGTTGGCAAAACTAAGTCAACCGGGTCCGTTGAACAATACCAAAGTCAGTTTGAACAATTGTCTACTCAAGTGCCGCAACTAACACCGGAGCAAAAAGTCGCTTTGTTCTTAAGCGGCCTAAAAGAGGGAATAGCAATTGATGTGGAAGTGCAGAGACCCACAGACATTTTGACCGCAATGCATCTTGCCCGAGTTTATGAGAAAAAGCATTCCCGAGAACAAAATGATGGCATGACAACACGCAACACCGAAAGACGGACAAACCAGAATCCAGAACGTTCCGAGCCTCCACGAACACCATATTTTCGAAAAAATTCAAGAGAAGAAAAGGTCGAGCGAACTGCAAAAGGGATATGTTACAACTGTGATGAGAAATACGAACCGGGACACCGTTGTAAACGACTATTTTAGCTCGAAATCCACGAAGTTGAAGAGGACGAAGAAGGTGAAGGACACCCATAACGATAACGATTGCGGTCAAGCGTTGTTTGGAAGGGGTGGGTACTGTTACAAAGCTCACTAACAGATTTATGCTCACCTACAAAAGAAGAAGAGTGACAGAGAAGTGGGCTAAAATTAAGGAATATTATCTAGTAGTTATATTAATTATCTTGTTATTTTAATTCCCTAAATAGAGTTGACTAGGTTAGTGGCTTGAATCATGGGATGTCATGATCTCCACATCATTTCTTAGTTTGGTGGAATCCATAGCCTATTTAAAGAGCCTGGAATGGGAAATAAAGGCAGCAATGAATTTATTTCCAATTAGCGGAGTATAATTAACTTAGTATCTTGAGATCTTGTGTTCTCTCACCCAAACGAACACTCCAACAGCCACCATAGGTCGTCGACGTCCGTTAACATCGCCGGCGAAAGGAAGCAGCAACAGCTCCCATTCCGACTACCAAGGAGGCATAACCCGATCGCGGAATCGGGACCGTATCAGAGAGGACTAAATTGCCATCGATGGAACATCATTATTTTCCTATGCAATGATTGGCATAAGGAGTTTTCTATGGTTTTCTCAAATTTTCATGATAATATCGACAATTCTATGCTTTGTTGAGAAAATAACTTAGTTCTCACAAACATACATACATGTTTTGTTTGTTCAGAAAATAACCAAGTTCTAATCTGATAGCTAATTATGGCTACTTGTCCCGGGTAAAGGAGCACAATTGTGGTAGATGAGTGACAACTACATATTAATCAGAAATCTGAATATAGATGTGGTTGAGCATTCCTTCCCTAGTGATGCATGTTGGATGATTGATTAAGTCTAGCATTAGGTTTATGGAGTTTACCCTCATTGTTAAGGAAAAGTGTTAATCGTCAAAAAGCGCACTAAAGTTTTGACACGCTTTTAGGGTGCACTTAAGTTTTGTCCACCGACTTTTGTTAGAAAAACATATCAGATTAATTGTCAAAAACTATCCTAAAGTATTGCTTACACAATTATAAAATGCATTACGTTTTTCTACCGAAAGTCGATGGGCAAAACTTTAGTTCACCTATAAGCGTGGACTAAACTATAGTTGTGTTTTCGTTTGCGGACAAAACTTCAATGTACTTTTTGACAATCAACTCTAGTAATTATTCGGTCTTCTTATTCTTGAAATTTTCCTTGGTTTGCAACAATATAGGTAAAAATTTGTTATCATCGACCCATAACGTCTTGCACAATTATGGTTACCAGATGATAAGGTGCTCACTAGATGGAGTAGCATCTAAGAAATAGAACGAGTTTATTAAGGAGAATGATGAGGATGAAAGTATTGAGGAATGGGTAACAGCTCGCATAATTTATAAATGCTATTAGGGTTATTAACACCAGAGAACAAGTAAAGTCGTTGTTTAGTATAGCAGTTCAGGGTTCATGGAGTCGTGTCTAATGGTGTTCATTAATGTACTTATGTACTCATTTAAGTGTGTCATGAAGACGTGTTTGTACTCAATTGTCTGGCTAGTTTTGGACAAGAAGATGTGAGGATATAAGCACATTTCAAAAGAGAAAAATGTAAGAGGTGTCTCGAATGTAGGACACTAGATATGTATTTTGTTAGCCTCCAGATAAATGTGCTATTTTGGGATGTAGTGTTGGGTATTTTGTTGACTTGGTAGTGGGGTTTCTACTATTGGAAAGTTGGTTCAGGGAAACTACGCAAGTTATCGGGGAAATGTTAGAGTTGCTTTTAAGGCAACTAAAATAGAGTTTTCTCGAGAAATTAACGAGTACATTCTCGATGAGGAGTCCTTCGAGTATAGCTAAATGGATACTATGTTTCCATATGGGTCGTTATGTCTTCACATTCCATTTATTTAGGATTAGGAATACGTGTAATCAGGCATGCCTTTTCCGTATCCCTCATTATTTAGGGTTTTGGTTTTTATAGGGCATCCTACATGTGACTCAAATATAAGCAACTGGATGTTTGATCGGAGACTAGACGATATGATCGATCAACAGAAATACTCCATGATGTACTCTCAAGAGTAGGAAGAACATATTGCATTGAACCGGGGGTGGTGAGATACTTTAGGCTACCTATAAAAAGGAAAATGGAAGGCCAGAGATCCAAGGTTTGGTTTACTCATTAATTGTGCTTCGAGTCTAGAATAGAGCGTTTTTAGGCCCGATGAATCGTAACAAAGCCAAGAAGTACAGACCAATGGTTTTACGGGAAAGATCTCTCAATTGACAAGAATGTAGCTTCCATGTAAAACTAGTCGTCAAGGGTGTTGGGCCTTGACTACCAAAATGGACGAAACAACTGCTTTTAACATAGTTGTAGAATCAAAGCATGAAACGAAGGAAAATGCAGTCATTTTCAACTCGTTTTTTGCTACATAGCTTTTGAAAGCAAAGAAATAACAGTCCAGTTGTTTGTATCACTGAAGTGATTCCTCGATATGAGATGGTTAAGGAACTCTACAATTCATGGTTCTAGTAGACAACTTCAAATCACCAAACGTCCTACTTTACATTCTCGATCAAGCCTTGAGGGTAGAATTAAGAGTTTTGCAGGCCAAGTTATGTGGTGTTCTTAATTTGGTTGGCAAACTTTCGGCATGTTTTTTCGCTTAATTTAATCGGATCATATTGAGTAGTTTTTACCATTTCGTAAGTGTAAATTAGGTTTTTGTTGAACAACACTATGCCATGATATCTTAGTATAGGAAGATTAGATGTAGAATTAACTGCTAAAACCTATCAAAAAATTTGACAAGAAATTGTGGTTAAAACATATAGTATTGAAAAGAACGGTGGATGAACTATTCTATTTCTATGTATTCGTAAAAGCAGGAGGACTATACATGTTTAAAAGGTATCAAGCACTTATGGGTTTCTCATTAATCGGGATTCAAATTAAGATTGCAAAACCATCTATAACTTAATCTCAAACACAACTTCTATCGGAACTTAATTCCAAAGTTGGGAGTACTAACCGACATTATGTTATGTACGTCCGAACTACAACAATACGGTTTTTAGACTATGGACGATAAAATTACTTGTGATGATGGAGGTCGTTATTCATGTGTTTTATTTGTGTAGCTTAACTATGTGGAAAGTAGGGGTGTTCAAAAATCACCAGAACCGACTAAACCAACCAGAACCGGCACCAGAAAAATCGAAACTAGAAAAATCCAGCGAAGAACTGGTTGGAAAATTTCCAAACCGCCCTTGTTTCGGTTGGAGACTGGTTTTGTTTTCTGAAACCAGCGGTTAAACGCTTAGAACCGACCGAACGTTGGGCTTCGAATCTGACAAATCCCCTTTTTTTTGCTTGAGTCAACATCAGCCTATTTACTTTTTCAGCTCCAACCCATTTCACTTAAGTACAACTAAATGATACAACGTAACTTACTTTGACCTAAGTGTTTCCATATAAATACCCACACAATACCCTACAACACAACACTACACTCTTTTTCATCATCTTGATGCCGCATCTCTCTCTCCTCATCGTCTCTAAGTCTATGCAACTATCATCTTAGTTCCATGTTTTGAATATTTGATCTCTATTCTCTCTTAGATCTCTATTATCAAGATTTTATGTTTTATTTTATGAAAACTTTTAAATTTTAGTATTTTATTTCGTATTTTTTAAATCAGATGCATGTTAGAAGTTAAGAGTTCTTTTTCTCATCAGAGTCATATATGACTCATATCGAGATCCCGTTGACGAGGGGATTTGAATTTCTCAGTTATAAAAGCGGGAAAGGGATGAAGGAAAGAATACTTAGTGCAACTACTATCCTCTTCATAATCTATGGGTTTCAATTGGTGTTCAAAGAATTCCGAAGCATTTTGAGTGTGTCGGGGAATTCGGTGAATCAGGAGCAGATGGAAACGAGGAACAGGTTGGCCCTGAGTTGAAAGTGTTAGGCCCAATTAGTAGGCCCAATCAATTGGTTGGCCCGGTTTCAAACCGGTAACCAACCGAAATTTATTACGGTAAAAACCAACTAGAGTAGCATTTTCCGGTTGCGGTTCCCAAAATTCACACCGGTGAAGTTTCCGGTTGGTTCATAAATTTCGTGTAATGGTCAGTTAAACCAACCATGTACACCCCTAGTGGAAAGTATCATGAAAAAGGCAACTAACACTAAAACCCTAGGGGATTCAAAAGTGAAGTCCCAAGGATAATTGTTGGCAATTCAAAAGCAGGAGAAGTCTTTATATTGGCGAGTTGTTTCAAAACCACTCTTTGTACTAAATATATGTATATAATAATAACAAAAAATATATAATGTATAAATAAAATAATAAATTAATATATGCTTTCAGTATACATGTGTTAATATCATATTAAATGTACATTTATTATATTAAAAACATATTTTTTCAAACATGTTATTATAAATCTCAAATGTATGCGAGAAATATTAACGACAATAACCCATCAAACTTATCCGATAAGTCACATCTAACCCTAACCCAAATCTAACACTATCGTGTTAGCCCTACCCGTATAATACAACCTTATCCATTTGGCCTTTCTTCTATGTTTTCCAAATTTCGTCTCTCTTTGTAACTTCTTGTTCTATCCGTCTTCTATGCCTCACTTTCATTTCATACCTCTTTCCATATCTAAATTTTGTAGTAGATCACGTGGTTTTTCTTAAACTTATACAGTTGATCGGCGTTGACCACCATTGTTTCGGTATTATTGCTTTTTGGTAATGGGGGCTAGATTCCACCGCGACAACGCCACGATCTTGAAGTTATTTCCCATTTGTGGCTTA
Source organism: Erodium maritimum (assembly GCA_963921825.1). NCBI lineage: Eukaryota > Viridiplantae > Streptophyta > Magnoliopsida > Geraniales > Geraniaceae > Erodium > Erodium maritimum. The sequence goes on along the minus strand of OY997594.1, from coordinate 1,139,021 downwards.
ACACAGAAGATATTAGCTTATATCAAATTTAAATTCAACGGTAGTCGGTTTTCGTTTTGTACCTGGTTTCAAGTTCAAACAGAGTCATCGGAAAATTTGGCAGGGTTTTTCAATTTTGGATTGGTTTGTTCTTTACTTCAACGGTTCTTTTGCTCGCCTTTGATTTTAAATTTTCTATTCAACAAAGATCTCATTGTATTTAGAAAGTCCGTAGCATCAGTCCTAATGAACCCAAACTTATAGCTTTTACTTTATCAATAATGATTATTCCTTTGCTTGCTCAAAAAAAATATTGTTCCTTGCAAAAATCTTCCATTAGCCTCTTAAATATAATCAAAGAGATTAAAGTACTTACATCCAGACATGCATAAAATTGGTCTAGTGGCTGCTTCAAATAAATCATATAATAATCCATAGTAGATGAGCCAGCCAAGTTTATGTTTGGCTCAATATTTGTATCATGTGTTCATTACTTCAAATTAAAATAGTTATACTTATTTCTTGTATTTATTTCTTTAGTAATACAATAATCTCATACCCAAATCTTTAGGTTGGTTCTCAAAAGATTTTTATATGCTTCTAAAAAGCAAAATCCTAAAGATAAACACTTTTTGGTATAATGATTCTTTCTCTTCTTCCTCATCTTCTTTAATCAAATCAACACTCTTCCCCATCTCTTTTTAGGGTTTCATTTTGTATCTTATTTTACCTACTAATTTAGTGTGTTTATTTCAGTGTTGGTGTTAATGTCTTGGGTGAGGTTGGGTAAAAGATAACAAATATTTGAGGTGCTATTTTGTAGCAAGGTAACAGCGGTTAGCTTGGCTATCTAGCATTAATACAAATTTGTCGTCGTAGATTTGAGGCATAATATTGTCGCCGAAGAAGAAGAGAGACATGATTGATTCTAACAATCAACGAGTAGGGCAAAATAGTAGACGTAGATCGGAGGCATAATATTATCGTCGGGAAAGAAGGGAGACGTGGTTGGTTCTAACTAGTCAAATCATCGAGTAAGAACCTCCTACTAAAGATGCTAAGAGAATAGAGATCTAACTGTATCCGCACACAAAAATACCCAAAGAGAAGTGCCTATGATTGGTTCTAACCAGTCAAATCATCAGTGATAGCCTCTTCCTAAAGATGCAAAGAGAATAAAGGTCTCCTTGTATGTAAACACAAAAATGTGGCAGTTTGTCCCAATATTTATAATTTGTTGATTTTGTTATTAAATATGTGATATCTTGTGAAATTACAGTTTTTATTCTATTTTTTATATTTCCATTCAAAATTTAGTTAACGGGTAAACCAGAGGTAATTACACCTCGATTTTGCCTTTCAAAATTTTAATTAAGAGTTAAACCAAAGCTAACTCCGTGTAATGAGGTTTTCCCTTCTTTGAAAGATGCAGTCTTTTAGATGACTAGTTGGTATTCTTTTCTTTATTATATTTCACTGTACTTTATTTGTGAAGGGGCATAGTTTTGTCTATACATATCTTGCTGGCGCAGCAGCCTCATGCAGAGTAATTCAAGTATAAATGTAATTATTTTATTTTTTTTGATAGGCGTATAAATGTAATTATTAAGACACCCCAAACTATTCTACAACAATGACAGGTTGCACAATGTGAGCCACAAGCATTCCTATAATAGCTCATTAGTGGTCCAGAAATATACTAACTATGCATACTAGTGTGGAAGGTTCATATCCTTGGGACAGACAATAAAATACTAAAAGATCCTCCCTAAGAAAGATTCAGTTTAAAAGTAAATTCTCTGTTCATGAAAGCAAGATATTCATGCCTTCCTAATAATTGTGACAAGAAACCCTAAAATAAAAATAAAAATAAAGAAATTGGTACCTTATTTCACACTTAAATGTCACACTCTTTAGCGCGGACAATAATGATCTCTTTTTTCGCTTATCCGATCTCATTGGAGCATGTTGATAAATTTGAGAGTAGTATCTCTTTTTTCACTTATCCAATCTCGTTTGAACGGTTGATAAATTTGAGAGTAATATTTGAAAGAAAATTAGACTCGTGTTTTGATATTTTTTTTCGCTTATCTGATCTTGTTTGTGCAGATTGCTAACTTTTAAGGGATTATTTGAAGGAAACTAAACTCGCCTTTGAAAAGTTACTAAGAAATAAGTTCTTTAACTTGGAGTTTAGTACGTGGGAGTAGTTTAATCTAGTTCAAATTCCTATAGAAAAGTTGGGTTAGCAATTTGAGATGTATGCATGTATGAATGAGCATAGTATAGAATGCTTAGTCAGAAGAATATAATATATATACATATATAAAATTAGGTCCATTTAAAATATACAAAAACAAAAGATTTTCACACACAAGTTAACATGTGAAAATAGAAATAAAACCTCAAAAAGCATGCACATCTAATCTACAATTAGCAAAATCGACTAGTATAATATTCATCAAAATGTTCACCTTATTATGAAACATGGAATTAGTTATAAATCGGTTTGGAAATACATACATTACAAACCAACAATTAAAAAAATCACAAATATTTCATACATAAACAAGGTACATCATCACGCATTTAAGCACTCGTCCCATGTACTTGTGAATGACAATTTTAAAAACCCGCCTCGTCAAAACTCATCACTCGTGGCTTCCTCATTTTTTTCATTTTGAGCCCTTGAGCTGAAAAGTTGAGGACTAATGCTGGTACCAACATGGTTATGATAAACTTGCAAATTGCTCCGCAGTAGTTGACACAAAGATAGTGGGTGCGTATGCATATAAACACAAAAAGGATACATGCACATGTGATCATGCATGCAGTATGTATGGATGAGTCTACCAATGACTATATAGATGCTGACTCATACTTATCCATTACATCCCACTCCAATGGTCCACACTATGTTTATTCTACCTCCCAAAATAGAAAGCCCAATAGTCAATTTTAGAATGTTGATTTGTTGTGAGCACTGTTTATATATCATTTGTAGCATGATTCCATCCAAACTGTTTGATGTGAAACATTTTAAATGTTCTTTAAATTTTAAGCGGCTTATGAAGTAAAGCTAAGAATTATCCAAATCTAAGTAAAGTCCCCACATTACTCCAAAAAAAATGATGGTTAATCATAAAGAAGCTTCAATGGTCGGCTAACAGGCGTGGTTTAGATGCCGTTGCATTTGTTTTGAAGAGAGAGAAACATTAAATTAATAATATTTGAGGAGAGAGTATTTGTAGTGGTAGGATCCTCCAACGATTTCTATCGTCGGTTAAAGACATTTTTTGGCTATTTGTTCTTACTACTACATCAAAACCACTACTTTTTAGCCTACTCGTTGGAGGTAGTAGTGAGAGGTAGTGGTTTGTAGGAGAAAAAATGATAAAATATGTTTAAACCACCGCTCCAAATCATTGCACAACTGTTTATCATTGGAGATGCTCTTGCCATCGCATAAATATTTTACTTTTTCATTAGTTAAAAAATGAACACTGAAGTTCATTGGACTTGGTGCTTGACTTGCCACAACATGACTCGGTACTAAAATTGGCTTATAATAATGATAATTTGTTGATAATTTTATGGCTAAAAGACAAATTTTCTAAGCACATAGTGAAGGTGGTTCGAGGCCGAGGAGAAAAAAATTACCACATAGACCATGTAACTATAACACATCATTTCTAAGGCGGTAACCAGGACGTTTTGGCATGGCTAAGTATTGGTAACAAATCATCATCGTCTAGTTTGTCTAAACACACCAACGAAACTATCAAATTTAGCACAATAGAGGCATGCATAAAATTTGTCAGAGACATGCCACGAAAACGTGTAGCACCGCCAACCAAAACGTACGTGATTCACAGGGATAGCACGTATCATCATCATCATCAACGACGCAACACAGCCAACTCACGAATACAAACATAAATTAGATCTTATCTGTTCGCGCACTGAGGATCTGGAAATCGAAATCGGAAGGGACAAAAATGAGAAGCGAGCCACAGATTCGAAGAATCTGTTAGAATCGTTGACGGATTTGGCAATTACTCGAGTCTCAAGAGCACAAAAACCCTAAGCGCGAGTCCCGAACGAATCTACGATAACAGTAAAAAAAAACGCCCAAATTCGAAGAAATCGGCATGAAATTAGGGATTCGAGGAGTGAAATCGGGCTAAAAAGCTGCAGAAATCGCACGAAACCAGGAGATAAAAGCGAAGACGACGACGAAACGAGAAGCAACTAGTGCACTACAGTTCTACCACAGTTCATGTAAACGCTATATCCGCCATTACAGTAGCAAAATGGAGCTCAAAATCGAGAAGAGGAGTTAGAGAGGCGTACCTGTTGGTGCTACAGAACTCGTAGAGCCTCCCTCGGTTGGAGAAGATGACGAGAGCGACCTCGACGTCGCAGAGAACGGAGAGCTCGCCGGCCTTCTTGATGAGGCCGGATCGGCGCTTCGAGAACGTGACCTGACGGCTGCTCTTATCCTCTATCTTCTTCAGCTCCACCTTCCTGCGCCCCATTTTTGGTCCCTTTCTCGTCTCTGTTGTTTGGTTGCTCAACACTGGCTTTTATAGTCGCGTGTGTCTGGCGACGCGGTGTATACGTGGTTGGTGGTCACTGATGGAGTGAACATGAGGTAGTAAATTGAGAAGAGGGGATAAATATGTAAAATATCCTTACTAACATTGTTGTAAAAGTATCAGTTTAATTCGTTTAGGCTCTTTCTTAAGCCTCAAGATCTATAAAACCGTTCGGTAAGCCGTTCTGGCTAAGCCTTAAAATTTGAAAATCATTTGATTGACCGTACTGTAATACCATCAGTTGTAATGCCATCAGTTTTACACACAATGATTTCGTAACAACAAGATGTAGATAATTTTTATTGTCAAAAACCAATGATTAGTATCGGTAAAACGAAAGAATAGGTGCATTTGGGTCATTATATGTCAAAATTATGGTGGTATTGCAACGTAATATAAATATGACCAAGAGCATCTCCAATAGGTCGTTACAATAGAGGTGTTGCAGGAATCAATTTTGGTCTTCTACCGCCCCTCTTACTCTTAGCTCCTACGGTGATGAGGTCAAGAGACAATGCAGCAAAGGTAATAGCAAAAATAAATTTAGCATTCTCTCTAAAATTCTTTGCATCGACCCCTACTACATCGTCATAATTTTTAACGACTAATAATACTCTTTTTTTAAAATCTTATTATTTTATTAATTTATCTCCGACCATTATATAGATGGTCTAATAATACATACAAATACACGTGTGATGATTAATATTCATGGAACAAACATAATAATAAGAGATAAATAATGAATGAAAATAACATATATAAAAAATATCTAATAAATTTTAACACCAAACCAAACTTGGAGAGCCAGATCATGATATTTACTCTAAGGTCAATCTCAACATACTATAATAAAAAAAATATAGAAACATCTTATCATTCATATATTGCTTTTGGTCTTGAGAACTGTGGTGATATTTTTAGATTTGGAAGCTTAATAGTGAAGAATAATGTCTATTTATTTATTTTTTGAAATATCTAAAATTTTATTTTGAAGATATTAAGTATTTGTGTGTGTATATGAATATATTACTGAGAGTGGAAAAAATGTATTTGTATATTCCATTTATTTACTCTAAAAATCAGTCACTGGTCACTCTTGCACAAAGCATGCTTTCCTTTTCAACCTGCCAAAAAAGGAAAGCAGAATGTCTCGTCAGAAACGATACAGCTATTAGATTCTGCACTGACACGTGTCTACACCATATCCACCCTCCCAACCAAAGCAGGAGAAATAAAACATATTGTACACGAGCATAAATGTTACCCAAGTTTGGTTTAATGTTAAAATTCTGATAATTTTTTTTGAAACGAATAAATTAGGAATTTCATTATTGTGAAGCGTAAACCATACAGGGTTTAGCGTAACAGCTCGGGGTTTCAGATACACGTCTATGTCGACTGTAGTTCATCCGACGCTTATGAACCCGTAGAAATAGTATGCGTGCGGTCGTAGACATTAACTCAGGAGATCCCCTTACCGACATTTCAAAATTACAAAATAGGAAATAACTAAACCACCAAACCTAAAGACCTAACAAAACTAAGGGAAGACAAAAAAAAAACATAAAACAAGCCTGGAAATAGTGTTATGAATGCGGCTTTCCCGAGACTTCCCAGCATCGGCAGTCCCGGGTCTGTGGGTATAGGCCCTGGATGGACCTTCCCACCCCTCTGGGTCCAATCATTCTTGCGAAGGAGAGCATGGTCCATCCATTTGTGTCTCCTGAGCTCTTTTCTCCTCCCTTGACGACTGTAGGACCTCGTCATCGTCTGCCCCATCCGGTACTGGAAGCTTCTTCCCCATCGGAGACGTGGGTGGGGTTGGAGAATCCCTTACCAATACTGTCAACCAGATCGGGGTAGTTTCGGACAAAACTATCGAAGTCCCTCGCGGGCTCGTCGTGGTTCGCCCCGAACCAACTATGTGCTGCTCCTTCTTCCCACGCATGGTCGTACTTAGCGATGGTTGCATCAGATGCAGAACAATAGCGGCTAAAAGTCGGTCACCGTTACTCCGGTGTTGGAGGAGCCGACGTTCCTCCCAACGAGCGGCAGGAAGAGGGTCGGGCTGGATCGAAGGTGTCTGGTGACGTCGCTTGGATAGGCTGTATGGCTGACCGGTCCATGGGACGAACAGAAGCAGACATAGAGCCTTTGTGTTCCAGTCGTGTTTCCACGAAACTCGGCCTAGTTTTGGAACGGTTAACAATGGACAATTTGGAAAGTGATACGAAGAGTATGAAGTCGAAACCTACGACATCGGACACCGAAGACCCACCAAATAAACTGATAAAAAGGAATAGACATGTCACAATGAAGAAGGGGAGACAATATAAAAAAACATTGTTTATATCGTTTAGACCTTTCACAATGGAGGTCGAAAGAATAATCGAAAGTGACAAAAAAAAGGGAACTATTGACTTTTTGGTTATGGTTTTCTCTCTCCTGACGAATCGACGTCCTCCGAGTCTGCAGATTCATCGACCGTCGTTTCTCTCATCCGATTCACTCCTCCCCATCCCTCTTCTCCCTCACGATCCTCTCCTCCCTCAACGAATCTTGTCTTTATACGTACGATTTTGGTCAAATTCAATCTTCCGATCCCGACACTCCACTACAAAATCTATCGGCACATATTCGACCTCAGAAATCGACGCCCACGCCACTATAATTAACCTTATAGTTTCTATAAAACAACGAGAAACAGAAAAAAGCTTTGATAATGATTTGATCGTTAATCTGATTCAAAAAAATAAAATAAACCCATTTTGTTTTATAATAATGGTGGTGGTACTTGTACGGATTGATATTTATTCATTTTTATTGGAGTTGAATAATGCTTGCTTAAAGGTGAAGAAGGAAACAAAGTAAACAGAGTACTCTCTCTCCATATTTGCCTTTACTCCTGATATTTGTTTAACTCCCAGATATTTTCTAACTCAACGTTTACATTTGACCTCGTAATTCAACTTTATTACCTCTCCCTACCCCTAGATATTTTGTCTTAACGTCCACGTCATGATTCATGTGAAAACGTGCAAATGTTCAGTTTCTAAACATCAATGTAAGATATTCATTATTATTTTTTGGATTGTAGACACTTTTTTTTAGTAATTATAAAAAGGAAATATGAGTATATATGTTAAAACACACAAAGCAAACAATAATATTATAAACTATAGATTTGTTAGACAATAACATTATAGACTTCAGACCGAAACAACGTAACACAGTATATACTTCAGACCGAAACAACGTAATACAGTATATACAAACAATATAACAAACGTACACACCACACGTACAATATATGTAGTTATTTATTCCGATTCAAATCCAACACCCCTCTTATAAAAAGTAAGCCTTGGACCACGGAGATGTCCTCTTAAGGACAATTTGAAGGGATTTGAAAATTTAGATTTTCTTATTTTATTTATTATTTTTAAAAATCTAAAAGTTTAAGGGGTTAAATTACATTTTCGTACAAATTTGTACAAAATACAATAAATAATTCAAACTATTAAAATAAAGATTACAAACATCACACAAAAAATAAATACCTCGTACAATATTTTTTCTATCCTTACAATAAAAACAAATCATAATATTAGTTTGATATGACTCTTGAGTTTATAAGTTTTCAAAAATGAAATGTCAACTTTTGTATCTTTTATATATTATAGTCAGCCATACACTCAACTCAGTATATTTATGAAAATCGGGGGCTTCAACAACAAAAATAATTTAAAAATGAAGTTAGGTGAAACTTGGCAGAGTGGATTTTTGTGATCCAAATTGGATCGAGACAAGACCAAATTGTTTTGCTGTGTGAGAGTGAGACTTCAATTGGGCCAGTACGGGTTCAGAAAAGAGGTCTTAACAAAGGATATAATCTGGCCTGATTATTAGGCCCAATACAGTACTTGTTTTCCAATGAAGGCCTAATCTAATCCAATAGCTATTGGGCTCTAGAGACCCACAAAGATTGTTCCCATTATAATTAATTTAGGAAAATACAATATCGACAATTCATCATAAACCAACTAAAAAAATAATAACGAAAAATTACTCTTTATTATCTTATAATTTATAGAATATTATTTATCCATCATCCTACATTTCAAATTGTATTTTTTCAGCACACGAATCAATTTATTTATATTGATATGAGTTAAAAAGACGTAAAATAAATTAAACAAGATGAAATACAGTATGTGTAACGATTGAAATACTGATCCTATACTTAAGTATCCGGTGAGACCCCGAGAGATGTTAGGAAGAGGTTCCTTATTCCGACTGTGTTGAGTGTGATGAATTCATTGTACATTCCCTGTTTCGACTTGATCAATAATGTTATGTCTTACCAGTCGATCAAGGAGTATGTTAGGAAAAAGAGGAGCCTAGGAGCCAAAAGGCAGCTAACTCATAGAGGCTGAGGTGTGCCTCCTCATAGACACCCCGAGACGCCCTGCGTTGCTCATGGTGACCCGCGAGGCAGCTCATCGTGCCTTTCTCCTACCCCATCGAGGCCATCTTCCTTAGTCGTGTATGTGGATTCCAAACGGACTTGGGTGGGAGTGTCAGATCCACCCGTCCATAGAGAGGAGACGTACCAGCCGGGCTGCTCCATCCTTTGGTATGGGAAGCCAAAGACCTCTGCGCGAGGAGGGGAAGGATACAACCAAGGTACCTCTCATCATGCCCTAGGGGTATCCTCGGATGCAAGCTCAGACCAGCGATGCCCAAACCTACAGTTAATGTGAGATTGGTTTCTCCGTCTTTCGTGTAATCCAGGTAGGGTTGGGTGTCTAGCTCTACCCGAAGCCGTAGCAGTATGGTCGTTACCCGCGATGAGCGATCGAGGTCCCGCTTACACGGTCCCTATCATTCGGCTTGAAAAAGACCAATTCATGTTGGTGGAACATGTGCCAGTAGGAGGATGTGCTCGTCCAGGATCCACGATATGTCTAAGATTGTGGTCATAGGGCAAATATTCCATCCCAATGTCCGACTGGATGCATGGGTGTGCGATGGCACTTTGAGCATGGTCTGATATCGGTAGGCCTACGATAAGGTTAGGGCAGGATCGTTGTTAAAGGTCATGGCCATGATATGACCTGAGGCCCCTTTTCCAATGTCGATCCATTGGAGGACAGGGTCCCCATCTTCCTCTGTATCAATCCGGCGACATTATGGCTGGACTCGAGAGGTTGGCCTGACATGGCGATATCTAGGGTGTAGGTACGCCATTTCATGTTGTAGGCGCTGAGATTCTTCTTGTGGGGTTATCCACGGGCCCCATCAGATCGACTGAGTCGTGGATGAGCGACGGATCGACAAGCAAGATACAGTGGCAGAGGTCAGCAATCGTGGTGAGCATGCATCAATGGTAGTCGACGAAGACAAGCACGATTGTGACAAACGAGAGAGGGACAAAAATGATTTTTTAGAGGAAAAGAGGTTTTGAAATGAGAAAAAAATGATGAATATACACCCAAACGAAATTTAAAAAGTGTAAGAAGTAAATAAAATAAAATTCTCTTATAAATTTCTATTCTTAATTTATTGACGATAATTATATTTCTCTTTTATATATGAAACACATTTTCATCATCAAGAACCACTATTAACCAAGCTGAAGGCGGTTTTCTCTATTAGGGTTTGAGACTCCTCAACCCTAGCCTCCTCCATGATGCCGCCACCTTGCTCCATGAAGTCGCCGCAATGCTCTATGGCCCGTTCTAGGGCTCCAGTCTCCCTCTCCCGGCTGATGTCCGGTCACCTCTCCCGGGTGATGTCTGGTCCTTCTCCGCTGTCCTGACGCGCATCCTCACACGTTGGCCCCACCCCCCCTCATCCAAGAGGCCTTCACTACTATCCCGGGTATAGAAATATCTTCCGGTGGTTGCCGTCTGCTTCCCATGACCTTGCTCTGGGTTTCCTGCTGGGCGGCGCTTGGGGGTCATCCCGGACTGGACCATCCTGGTCTAGTGCGATCAGGACGTCCACAGAGTTGCTAGGAACGAAGAGGGGCTCGGCTGGCGAGCCTTGAGAAGATTCAGGCGGTGGCTGTTCCTAGCTCTTGCCAGTCCCCATGAGTCGATCGGCATGCATCAAGGATAAGTGGAAGGAACCCCGAGGAAAACCTATCTTTCCCCCACTAACGATCACAGGTTCGATTGCACCAACGAGGCAGAGAGTCACCCTCGGGTGACCCAGAGGTATCTAGACCTGACCTTGAGCAGTGTTCATCGGCGGATTTTCAATTCACTGGTTTTTAGTTTTTAGTTATTAGGTTTGGTTTTCTATTTCTCTTTTGTTATAGTTATTTCTGTTTGGATGTCAATTCTAGTCGCCATTATGGCACATCAGCAACACGTCTCTGACATGACAGAAGTTACAAGGTTTATCTGTTTACCTCAACTAAGATTTTAAACATGTATGGACTCATTTAATGGAATGAAATAACAGTTTACTCAAAAAAAAAATCATCAAGAACCACTTAAGATAAATAGAAACAAAAGCTGAGTACTATAGTCTTACTGCCGTTGGGAGGTTTGTAAAAAAACCCTCTCTCTTTCGACAGTAACGTCTGCAAAACCTCAAGGTTCATCGCGCCGCCACCGCCGGCGGCCATCGTGGCTCCGGCCATGATGGCTACCGGCGGTTGCCCCTCTCTTCCCTCGTCCTCCCCCACCCTTCATCTCCTTCCATTTTCTCTCTTTCTCTCGATTTCGAACAGCTCCTCCAACCCTCCGTCAAACCCATTTCCGGTCGTGCTCCATCGCCATCAGTGTTTCTCCGGCGCCCGCAAGCCACACAACCACAACCGCTGCTCCCCGTCGCCCTCTTCTTCCCCTTTGCCGGCCCTGGCCGTGTGAGGCTCGCCGTCGACAGATCCGCCGCCACGGTTGACAGATCTACCGTTTTCAGCTCGGTCCCTTTCCATATCCTTCTCCTGTCGAAGTCCTTGGCCCTCTCCTTGTTTCCCTTGCCGGAGTTCTGCTCGTTGTCACCGGACCGGCAGTTGCCAGATCTGCTCCCTCCAGATCTGGTAGCTCGTTAGCGTCGGTGGGTCTCGCCTCACCCGGATCTGCCGGATCTATCGACGATCGCGACTCCTCCGATCGATGGCGTGTTTGGGTGTTGCTGTTTTTTGTTTTACTGTTTTTCAATAATAGTTTGGGTATGCACTAGTTGTACGGGTTGTGTACACCAGTTGTTCGTTTTGATGTGCCTTGTTGCACGGTTTGGTGTGCCCGCGGTGGCACAGTTTGGTGTGTCCTTAGTGACACTTTAGGGGTGCACGATTTCGTTGCACCTCTGACGTGCAAGTTATTTGCACGTTCTGGGACGTACTATGTTGCGTTCTGGGTTAGTTAGGGAGTCGGTAATTCTATAGGCCAGCCAGTTAGGAGTCTGTAATTTTATAGGCTAGCTAGTCTGGAGTCTGTATTTTATCGTATGCTTGGGCGCTTTCATCCGATGCATGTATGTCACTTGATGGATATATAATATTGTTGCCTCCCGCTTCTTCGTAAAAAAAAAAGAAGTTGAGTACTTCAAAACCAACTCACCGAATTGTCAATGGTCTAAATTCATTATCTTTTATTCTAAATATATCAATTCCACTATACAAATGATGATTATACATCCCACATAAAAAAAAATAGCACTCTTATACATTTCTATTTTTTATATACAAATATTAATTTTTTCTGTTACATATATAAAAGGTATTTTTGTCGAACATCAAATTGCGATAAATTTAATACAAAATTCATTAATAAGATTAATTGATACGAATTGAAATCCAACATAGGGAATGATAGTGATTGGAGAAAAAATTCATGGGACTTATATAGAGAATAAAAACTCATTTGTTTGAAAGAAAAAAACAATTACGGTCAAATTATAAATTTGATAATTGTTGTCTCTAATTTTCATAACCAAACAAAAAAAAATGCTCCAACAAGCAAAGAACATCAATTATTCTCAAGCAAGGACAGAAACAGTTCAAAGGGAAATCACACACAAGCGCACAAACTACTTTACAGCGCTCTCCTAGTCCTTCCTAAAAGAGTTTCAATGACAACAAATGTAAGTATGTCCTTAAATGTTACATTTGCTGCATGAAATAACACGAAAATACACGTAATTAAATCATCGAAAAGGATTTTCCATACCATGACATTGATCTCCATTGCGGCCGCTCTTACTAGTTGTCATCATGGTAACCATCCCGGCAGGTAATTATTCACACTCGGACCTGCTGTTACAACTGATATTGGATCATGTGGATACCTGCAATCGACCCAAATATCGTTATTCTTGAAAAATTACTTGTAATCAATAAAGTTACGTTTTTGTCTGTTTTTCATAAGAGCGGTGAAGTTTGAACGAATCATTTTGAGATGAAAATAGTGACATACCCAATTTGTAATGTGGGTTCACATTCTAACGGGTGAAAGAAGCCATTGTCTTGATGTTGAGCTTGACGGCCATAGTCCATTTCCTCTGCGTTGACATTCAGCTGCAGTTGACTTACTTGGTACCCTTCCATCAACTGCAAAGATTCGAAAGCCAAGAGTCACATACAATTTTATGATATCCACAAAGAACGGGGGTTTTCAGTTCTTCGAAAAAATTGTCTTGTTAAATTGGGTTGTCTTACAATGCTAATATACAGAGAGAGAGAGGGTAGTTGTTATGTACAAACTACAAACCGTTCTAATCCTTGGATCGCTAAAAATATATATTATATTAATAGCACGACACATAAGTATACAAAACTTTATACATATCTCTACAAAGATCAAGATAAATTCATAATTTATATTCTAATCCAAGTATGCCTCTGTATATACGACGACTTTGAGAAAAAGGAGTATCATGGAAAAGAAGTAATTAGAATAGTTCATACAAAATGAAACCTACCCTTTGTTTCAAGGTTTTGTTTGCTTCATTAAGGTAGTGTTCCTGCGCATATGAGTCATAGAATAGTATATGAATGACAAAGTATACTAAAACTGAATGTGAAATAACAAAAACCAGACAAGAAATATAAAGCTTTCTTACAAGATAATCATACCTTACGTTGAAGATCGGTGAGCTGATCCAACATGTACTGCGTCTGTAATGAAAAAATAAGTTTGATGTCAAGTTTTAACTACTTATGCAAAATATGTACTAGCCCAAGGTCCAGACTATGTATGCATGTCATTTCTCAAGGTAGCAAATTCATATAATTATCGAATGATTGCCTTTTCGACTGTAACAAAAGTTAACAATTCAAGTAGAATTATATTACTGGAAAATAACCGAGTAATTAATTGAGTAAAATGAGAAAATGAAACACGTATTTTATGAAAAAAGAGTATAGTTACAAGCTTAATTTCTATTGTTTCCTCAGCCAGATAACATCATTATATAAAGGTTTTAGCTTCAATTTGGATTGAGCAATCAGAAAATATATGCATATAGTTCAGAACAAATTAGGTGAGGACTTAGGAGGAAAACATGGGTCGAAATTTTAGTACCCGAGTGGATCTTATCAGCTTCAGTGATGAGTCTAACTGCCTTTCGAGCGACTCAAGCTCCTTGCTGCTAAGAGGACCAAGATCTTCTCCCATGAGATTCCTAGTAGTGTTGCATATAGTAACATCAGGAAGATGAAGGATAAAACCGTTGATTTTGTTAACTTTTGCAACAATATGGCTACTGAATTTATAACTATAAAGCTTTACATCATGTAAACTAGCTATTTTCAATGAACAATGACAATGGAATATGGTATCTGACAAACCAACCTTTGAGTTCTCTGTAAAGCTTCATAGCGTGCCTTTAGCTTCAGATATTCTTGCTGGCTACTCAGCTCCTATACATGCATGATGATAAACATTACTAATTAGGTTGATAAATTTTATTACAAATATAAAATTTGCACGGGAAGATTAAGCACTCCGTATGTTATTTTTTTCTGTCATTCATCGTACAGATCAAGCATCATTTCAGTGGACAAGAAACATGCATGGTTAAACTATTAAACTGTGGAAAATTAGCAAGGCATTATATTGAAATTAAAAGATTATCAGGATGCACAATAAATCAGTCATAACCATCATTGAATTAGAGAAAGTTGGAAACATATATACAGCTTATAATACCATTCCCATTATGCTCTGGCTAAAAAAGAAAGAGTCGTTATACTTACAGTTTTTGAAGTACTTGAGAATTTTTTTGACAATCCTCAATTCCTATCCTAAAGTAATTTTAATAAATAAAAAAGGAAAAATGTTATTTACACCCTCCCAACAGCATTTGAATTTTAGGAACCCCTACAGGCGAGGGTTCATCAGTAAAAAAACATAACAGAAAACTTGAAAAGAGATTAATACATGCTAACAAAAACTGAACTCAGAATTTGTCCACAGTGATCAAAACAAATTTTCCTTTTTATATATATTGTTTTGGAGTTTGAAGTGTGACCAATGTAAGTTATTTTAGGAAAACAAGACTTGGAAAAAAGTGAGATGAAATAACGATTGGCAAAAGATGAAAACGAATCCCACTTATTGAAATCTAAAGGTTAATGATCAGACCATTTAACTGGCATCATGAGCTATGATGAAGTTTTACTACATCTTGTTTGAAGGAAGGCTACCACTATCTTTCACCAAATTACTTACTTAAACAAAGTACACTACCCCTCATCTAGCTAATTCAGCAAACAAGTATATCATCTCCTATTTATGTGTATTTCCAGCCTTGTATGAAAAAAAGTAATATTAAATGGAAAATTCAAAACATAGAATGATGAAATTGAGAAACCCTTCATAATAATATGAGAAAATTAAGATCTTTATGTGATCTTATTAATTAGTAAAGGGGGAAAATGGCTATACAAATATTTACTAAGTATAAATATTAGTCATATATACGCACTTTTTAGTTTTAAAATTTGTTCATATTTCACTTGTCATATATTCTCCGAACACATGATCCATATATCATAAACCAAGATTATGGCATATCACAAATACAAGTATAAAAAACAATCATCTTGAAGTGTATATACGTTGTGTTTCTTAGCAATCAGCGTTAATTAACTTATTTCCTGGAAAACAATCTCTTTGTTATAGGTAATAAGTAGATTATTTAAACCTCAACATCATTAGGTCATAATTCCACAGGAAAAAATAAAAGCTAATTTTTTAAGAAATCAAAAAAACTGTGTTAAGATTCATTATTTACCAGGGCTTCCCTTGTGGATATGTTGGTATCTGGTGCTCCATAGTTGCACTTTTGATACCTCTCTAGTGTTTTGAGCATGCTACAAACATACAGACATAAAAATGTATGATGAGACGGCAATGTTCGTGAATAAATCAACTATAATGTATCAAGCGATTTTCATTTGTCAATAAATTTATATTTTGATAAAAATGAAGTAAAGTGACATGATAGGACCGGTGCATTAATTAAGCTCAAGTGTTTATCTAATTATATAAATAACATCGGGTCGATCAAACCGTTAGAATGAAAACAATAAATAAATAACAAGTCGTGCAACCCTGTGATAATCCATATATGAGTTTCATTAAAACCATTAGTTTTATATACTTCAGTGATCAACATGCATCTTATTGCAATGAGCCTAAAACACATCAAGAGTAACTATAACAAAATAATAGCATCAGAAAAAGAAAACAAAGTACATTTTTTAGAAGAGTAGTGATAGAACAAAAAAAAACTATTTCAATCAACACATCTTATTATTTAGTGTGTATGTGTATACATTGTCTAGAACTATAAGTTTTCTTTGCACCATTTTATTAGCCGAACAAACCCTTAATCTATCCAATAAAAGATAGCTCCAATTTTCAATATTTTATTTCAAAACCCCTACACATTTTACAACACCAAGCGTTTATATATTAATTAATGCACACTTAATTGTGGACAATACATTCCAACCAAACCAGCTACATAGATAATTGTGCTGAAAACAAGAGTAAGACCACAAATAATTATGAAAACAAAATCACTCACCTACAACAACTACTAATTAAAACCCTTCAAAATGCCTATAATTAATAACTGTCAAATGTAGGTAATTAATTAAGGGTGAAGACAACATAGTATTATCAAAAAGATCTCCATTTTATAATTTCTTAAAATCATACACAGTATGTACATGTTGTAGATCCCAAACATTGTTTTCCCAACTTATTTTCCATGATTATCCCAGCATAGTTAATTTTCTCCAAATCCCCAATTGATGATTAATTTCTTACAAAATCAACTTCAAAAAAAAAAATCATGTAGTCAAGGTTACAATGTGAACAAGGGAAAATTTAATGGAAACCTTAAAAAAAACATAATTTTATCCTTAAAATTTCAGATGTAAGAAAAAACCAGAAATCCTATGGATATTTGGAAGTTTCACTGCCAAAACCCTCAAAAAACACAGAAACAAGCAAATATTCAAAACCTGCAAAAATATTCTTAACGTGTAGATTCAGATCTGCGATCGAGTATAGTTTCAGCCGATCAGAGACTCGATAGAAACGATGATTTTACAGCTGATTTGAAGTGCAGAGAAGAAAAAAGACCTAATCTCTTAAGGAACACATCAAATCAAAGCCCTAGGGCTCAGCAACAGACGTGAATGTCTCGATCACAATCGACACCGATTGATTGATTTCAGACTAACCAATCGGTTAAGAACCGAGGACGCGTCTTCGATCCAAACGATGTTACGATTCCTCGTCAAAATCACATCTCATAAGCTCGTATTTATGACTGCGAGCTAGACGATACTCAAAAACCCTAAAATACACTGTACCTGGATACGATCGTCCCCAGAGATCCACACAATCGACCGATCCATCACCGAGCCCACGATCCTTTCGCTCGAAAGCAACGAACAGTACAAAGAACAAAAAAAAGGAGAAAGCCGCGAAAATCGCATCCCGTTTGTTTCTCGGGAAAACGAAGGAAAAGGCCGAGACAAAGAGGAAAAAAAACCCACGGATCTGATCTTCGAAAGCGATGAGCATTGGAAAAAGAAGAAGAAAGAAAAAATAACGTAAAGAGACAAAACCCGCGAAAATCGCATCCCGTTTGTTTCTCGGGAAAACGAAGGAAAAAATCGGAAATGGAAAAAAAGGCCGAGACAAGCTGAGAAAAAGCACGAATCGGTGTCTCGATACAACAGTGATCGAATACGATCATGTTTTTGCAGTTACAGATCCAAACACACACACACAACACAACGACCCTCAACCTGCTAAAAACGCCGAGACATTCACCAAAACGGCAACATAAATAAACCTCCCTTTTCACAAACCCATTATTAAAAAAATAAAAAAATAACTTATATCAGATTTTGATTCATCAAATCGAACAAGGACGATCCAAAACCCGATTATTTATTTATTTAGTTGATTAATTTATATACCTTGAGCTTCTGCAGAACTCGTATTAAAAAAAAACTACTCTCAGATTTTGATTCATCAAATCGAACAAAGACGATCCAAAACCCGATTATTTATTTATTTATTTATTTAATTTATATACCTTGAGCTGCTGCAGAACTCGTAGAGCTTGCCTCTATTGGAGAAGATGATGAGCGCCACCTCAGCATCGCAGAGCACGGAGAGCTCGTAAGCTTTCTTCAGAAGGCCGTTTCGCCGTTTCGCGAAGGTGACTTGTCTGTTGATTTTGTTCTCGATCCTCTTCAGCTCGACTCGTCCCCTTCCCATTTCTGAGCCCTAATTGAGATCCAGAGCTTCGAGATCGAGCGAAAATGGCTGATTTTTTTGTGTGTGTGTGTGGTTCTGTGAGCTCTGTTTGTGTATTTATATGTTCATCAAAAGCTGAGCGTGGAGAGCTTCTCTTCTTCTTCGTCAGTGTAAACTGTGTGTTTTAAGCCCTAATTCGAGCTCTTTGTCGCCATTTTTGGAGCTTTGTTTAGGACTGAAACAGTGTTAAGGGAGCTTTAAGCAGGAGGGGTTTGGTTGGGTGTGGTGCGGTGTACGGGTTGTTTTTGTTGTGGTCCGTTGGATAGTTTTGTGGGGGAGATCGGAGGGTGGAGGTGGAAAGGTGAAGTGGTGGTGTGGGAGCTGAAAGGAAGTTTAGGTGGGACCGTGTGGATTGGTGTCCGTACGAGGACACGTGTCGGGAAATGAGGTGGGGGGTGAAGGCTGGCTCGTATCCACCTGACCATTTTCGGGTTTGGGCAATCATGTGACTTAACCTTAGAGCAAGGACAATAGAACGGTCCCGCTCCCCGCATCGTGCCGTTCGCTGGCCGGGTGCGCGGGCCGTTCTGCTGTGGAGCCAAAAAGCTCGGCCCCGCTCCTTATTTTCGCGCTCCCGCTCCCCTTGCACCGCTCCCCGTTCCCCCCTTGCTGGCCGGGAGCGCTGGACGCGCCGGCGCGCCTTTTGCTGCGCTGGCAGCGTGTGGCGCTGCCACGTGTCCCGAACGGCTAGTTTTTTTTTTAATTCAAAAATCAGCAAAAAAAACCCTATAAATACCCCTCTCCTCTCATATTTTTTCACACCACTTTCTACTTCACCTATCCAACTTCACTCTCTCCTTCCCAAATTCTCCTCTCTCGTTTCAATTATTCTCGTGAAATATGTCGGGCGACGCTTAGTCTCGTGCATTGTATTCATTTTTTTAATTATTTTATTATATTAATACATTGTGTTACAATTTTCACTTAATTTATTGTATTAATTTTTTTCACTTATTTTATTATTTTACTTTTTTGCACTTAATTTATTGTATTAAATTTTATATTCGTGTTGAATTTATTAATAATTGATTGTCATTAATTATTTGTTTCCAAAATTGTTTAAATTATGACTAGGTTAAACGGTTTCTGATAACGAATTAAATAAAACAGGAAAATATCAAATAATAATCCAGTCAGCACTGTTCTGCACTCCCAGGACCTCAAGGTCCTTTCTGTTGCAAAACACCCACTTTTCTGCACTCCCACTCCTTGACTTTTGTCCAGTCAGCACAAGGTCTGCACTCCCACTCCCTGACCAAGGTCCTTTCTGTTGTACATGCTCTTAAGAAGGTGAGTTTTCGTATGTTCCTTGTTGTTAATTTACAATTATGCCCCTGCCTCAGTGTATGTTGGCTTGATTTTTTAACAAATACACCTTTTGACAAATATATACACGAGTGCGTAAAGGTTTATTTTATTTTAAGCAACTGCGTAGCCATTTTAATAGTTAAGAGCAACGTCAATGGTCGTGACAATATCGTTGTAGGTCCTCTCACGATTCGCTGTCACGATTAGTCGCAGTAGACGTCGTGGTAAAGGGTGTCATTGTAGGCGGTCGTTGTACGATCCTCCAATGACTCGTCCAGTCGTAGCAGCCCCAAGCCTAGTCGGCGGGCCAATCCCATGCCGACACGTGGCGACAACAAATTAGAAAAAATACAAACAATTTAATTTCAAGTGCAAACAAGGTAATAGTATGGAGGAGAGAGAAACCTAAAAATGCTCTCTTATCATGGCTCCATACTACTACTCGTAGTATACCATTGCAGGTGCTATAAGGAAGGGTATCAACCAAAAATATGTAAGTTACTTTAGGTTTTGGATGTCGTCGTTTGCTCTTTCTTTCAGTGGTTTCTTCTTTGGATCCCGTGTTCTTTGTCAGTTTTACTAGTGTAGCAGCCCTTTCCATCATCTGTCGTACCCACCGATTCTATATAGCTTGACCTTTTTAGCAACATCAATGATCGATTCGCGCTCATAATGACACCACCTCTTCCTCCGCCGGCCACTTTCCCTCTCTGATATAACGATCGCCGTCCAGCCATGGTCAGCCCGGTGCGATGGGGACTGTGGGTTCACCAATAAGACGCCGCCTTCCTCCCAGACCGAATCCGCAACCACCCCACTCTTGCGATACAGCCATGGTCAGCCCGGTGCGATGGGGATCGTGGGTTCACCAATAAGACGCCGCCTTCCTCCCAGACCGAATCCGCAACCACCCCACTCTTGCGATACAGCCATGGTCAGCCCGGTGCGATGGGGACCGTGGGTTCACCAATGAGACGCCGCCTTCCTCCAAGACCGAATCCGCAGCCACCCCACTCTTGCGAGCTCACCACGACAATAGAGGATTCTAGAGATGTTGACCCCGCTGGGGCGGACACGAGGCTTGTCAAACAATCTCGCTAGTCTCCATGAGACCACTAAAACACCACAGGGTGTCCCAGAAGAGTCACAATATTTTAAACCTTAAACAATGATTAAAATCGGATGTTAAATCCCAAAAACTAGAACCGATGGGTGGAGGCATCAAGAAGTATATCAATGGGTTAATTTATCTACACATTATAGATGTGAGACTCACACTTTAATACTCCCCTTCGCGTGTAGGCCTGAACATATACATATGGGCCGGGATGGAGGTGACAAACAGGTCGTGGGCCAAAATCAGCTCTGATACCATGTTAAAGCCTAAAATCCAACTCAAAAACTCGAAATGATGTGTTGAGTCATCAAGATGTATATCAAGGGATCAATTTATCTACACATTATCGACGTGAGACTCACACTACAACACCGGACTACGGTCTTTAATACATAATTCGATGCGTACGTTTCATTCGTCAGGAAGGATAACTTACCAATGATAGGCAATTTCCAAGTATCCAAACCATGCCAAGTATGGACTCATCAAGGAACAATTTGGGGACAAGTGAATGAAGTTGTTTCAGGATCATCCATTTCTGCTCCTTCCGAATCGGCACTTGCACGAGAATGGAGGTGCAAAACGAACTTTAAGGTGTTGCATTTTCGGTTCCTTACGTGAGAGTAGGAGGATACGAGTCAGGACATGTTGATTATTACTCTTATTTGCATAGACATGTCTTGTTTTTATGATGCTCGTGTTAATTACGGGCACAATCGTTTAGATCATTTTTATTTTGTTTGTTCTCTAAAACGTGTATATAAGATATAAGTTTATCGTGAACACTAGATTGTGTCTAGGTTAATTAAAGAAATGTATTTCTGTGTAAACTTAGGTTTTAATTTTAATAAAATATAGACACTAGATTATGTTCGTGGTTAATTAATGACATTTATTTGTTTGTAAAGTTCATTTTTAGTTTAATTTACTTTACGTGGTTACATATTGGATGAATGCATGGTTACATATTACATCGATACAGTTGAGGGATAATTGCAAAAAATAAATAAAAAGTACCATAAGACCATTATGTTGACCTCGTAAAAAATTCAAAAATATATGAAAATTTTAATCTTTTTATTTAATTAGTATTTTTAAAATTTATACTTTTAAATTATTTTGAAAAAATAGATACAAAATGCACCAAAACAATAAATTTATGGTTCTTTTTCACTAGAATTAGATGGGCACCCTTCGGCAAGATGGATCCACCCAGGAAGGCGTCTGGACCACCAAGAGATTTTCCCTTAGCATTTGGCAACTACGTTAATTTTTGTTGGGAGAAAGCGTTCGGAGAGGGAGGAAGGGGAGGTAGAATCGGAAGACAACACTCATTCGGATGGAGTATCACACATAGCAGCGGGGACTTTAAGAACCCTCGCCTCGCCAAATGAAACCGAGGTGGTCCAAAGGGGGGTCGCCCGGATTTACCGCCCCTATGGACATAAGGTGGCAGAGGTTCCATCAAGAACTGACAAGGTACTTCCCTACCTTCTCGGAGTTCAGCGATCCTGCGTTTTGGAGTCCTACCATTCTCATTTCAGGGAGGACGACGAACGCTGGCAGTTCTTGAGGGAGTACCCAGTCCACCATAGTTTGTGATATTATGACTTCACAATTCTAGAGACTGTAATATTACTGTTATCTTATATATCCAACAATTTGATATGTGTATCTTCACGTTAATATATAATACATGACAAAAAAGTCATTTCAAAATGTCACATATTTTTTAGTTAATATATATATATATATATTTTTTGATTGTAATTGTAATATAACAAAATCACGACTGAGTTTTTAACTTGGGATTTAATTTTGAAAAGGATCATTATAAAAATGCACTCATATATTCATATGTTGAAATTTTTTTGCATCTCATTTAATAGTTATAAAAAATATATCTTGTATAAATTTGTTTTTAAATAATGATTCTACCTTTATAAAACAATACTTATAAATATTTTTAAAAATCAAGAAATTCTATCCCCCCTGACAGAAAATTGCTTGTATGCATGTGAAGAAGAAGAAAACCGAAAGAGATAACTATTTAGAGTTCTATTTATTTATTTATGGCTATTTAAGAATAAAATTGTCATTTAAAACAATTTTTCATACAATGTAATGAAAATGATAAATTTAAGATATTTGGGTTATTACTTAAGACCGGGAACTGGTCGGCACCTCCAGACACCACAGATGTGGATATCACCAACTTCTACCACGGTTCTCAATCGGTGTCGACATTATGCCACCGAATGTCTTCGGTCCGACAACTGGAAGTTGACATCTCTCCATTAGTTATAACCAACCGACAAATATATATTTATCCATTTTCCTTTAAACTATCACAAACAAGTATTTTTAATATTCCTTTTTACAATTACCCTAAAATTAAATTCTCACCATGATGTGAAATTCAACCTCTAAGAAAAGAAGAGACAAAAACAGATAATAGTGAGATGCATAACTGGCCATTTCCATATTTGGAAACTCTCAACACGCTAAGATAAAGCTCTCTTTTTTTCTCTCACTTTGAATTGCATAATAATTATTATTAATAAGCAATTAATGTCCCTTTTCTTTTCTGCAGAGACAGTAGTGGTTCACACTTTATCCTACCACCTGCATTATTAGTACATTACTCAATATTCAAGAGCCACCCAAACCCTTTTCTTCTATTTGTTTCACAATCAAAGTATACAAAAATCTTCCTTTTTTTGATCCAAACATCACACAGTCACAAACCCATGTTTGTTTACCCAATAAATACCCTCACATTCTCACTTTCAACTACATATTTCTCCCAAAACATATAAAAAGTAATATTATTACTTTCATAGATATTTTTCTTTTAGGTTAAGGATCAGAACTTACTCTGAAATATTGATCGCAAACAATACATTACCTAACAAAAGTGTTCGTGACCTATACTTCAGAGTAATACTTAAGAGTAAGTATTCGCGACTTTAAGAGTAAGTTTCGATATTTAACCCTAAATTGAAATAGATTTGATACAAACATCCGCCTCTCTCCCCTACATAGAAAAAAAAAACCTAGCAGCCCCTCTCCCCCTTTTTTGATCTCTTGCCCCTGCTGGTGACGGTCGAGGCTCCGCCTCGGTTGTTACCGGAGGAGACCAACCTTTACGATTTCTCCATCTCTCGGGAGTTCTATTTCGTTGGTCATGGCTACTTGGTTTTTCGTTCGTTCGTCACATGCCCGTTTTCTCCTCCTCTAGTTTCGGCTCCTTCAGTCTATTCGTTGCGCCGTATTTCGCGGTTTAGGCCAGAGATTCCGTTGAGGAAGCCTCGGATTTATACTTTGAGTGTGGAAGGGGCGTTGTGGAAGAAGAGTCGAAGTGTTATGCGAGGGTCTTAGATTATCCGGCGTTGTTTCTTCGGATACCGGTGATCAAAGTCAGATAGAGGAATATCGAGATGGTCGGCGTGGTTGGATCCCAAGAGACATGGTCACATTTATAGTTTTTTCTATGTTATTTTTTGTTAGGTTTTGGTTGGTTGTGGCCTTTCAGTCCAAATAATTGCACTTTGTTGCAGATTAGTGTGCATCGGTTGCACGTTTGTGTGGACCGGTTGTACTTTGGTGTGCCCGTTATGTGTCACTT
The DNA here is from genome assembly GCA_963921825.1 of Erodium maritimum. Taxonomy (NCBI): domain Eukaryota; kingdom Viridiplantae; phylum Streptophyta; class Magnoliopsida; order Geraniales; family Geraniaceae; genus Erodium; species Erodium maritimum. The sequence continues at coordinate 1,114,583 of OY997594.1, read as the reverse complement.
ATGGTGTGAACTTTGTTGTACTTTTGACATGCACGGTATAGTTACACGTTCTGGACGCATTTTGTTTCATTGCATGTTTAGATTAGGGGTCAGTAATACTATGGTCTAGCTTGTCTAGAGTCTATAATATTTATCGATGTACTTGTACAATCAACGGTTGTAAATTGTAAATGATCGTTTGTATGTATTTACCAAATGATATATTAAATTATATCACAAAAATGATATATAAAATCCAACAATAATTTTTTCTTAATTTTTTGTAGTAGATAAATTCAAAGTTATGTTTGTAACATTCTCCACAAATTGAGGAGGCAAGTGAAAAAGTAGGGAAGTTTTTTTACAAGTGGAAGAGCAAGTGCGTGTGGGGACCACCAAAACGAAAGCGATAGAGCACATGGGCCTCGTAGAAGAAAGCTATGTTTCGATGAAATTAACTGCGCGGTGGTCCAACGTTCGCAGGACTTTGGAGTTAGTTGGCTGTGTTTCGATTGGGCCCCACACCCCAACAACAAAAGATCTGACTTAGCTCAAGTGTGTAACTTTTGAGATCTCTCCATATATTCATGTTGGTTTTGGTCTTATAAAAGTTTTGGTTGTTTTACATTTTTACCCCTTTGTATTTTGTTGGTTTGAGTTCGAGTATAATCTGTCAATAATAAATCCATGACCCGTTTCGAAAGTTATTCGTTCCGTCCAATATCCATTGAATCGGATGTGTCAAGGTTGAATTCACATCGAAAAAATATATAAAAATAAAAAATAAAAAATTACTTATGAAGGTTAAGGTCGCCTTCAACTAATAAGGTTGACATTTTAATTATGGAAGTCTGACTCACTATAAGGTTTGATTCGACTAATGACATGTTGGTCACCTCCATCATATGGCATTTGGGGAAATATTGGAGTTGAGCTCACATTGAAAAAATATGAGAATGAAGTAAAGGTTAGGATCATGTCCAACTAACAATATTGATCGTTTAATTGTAGAACTCCGACCCAACATAAATCAATTGTTTTAATACAAAGTATCCATCGAATCAGATGTGTTGTGTTTTTTGGTATATTTCAAGTGTTTTATTTTTTATAAGCAAAAGTTTATTAAGCACATGTCCTTTTGAGATGGAAAAAACAAGACAAAGAGAGGTACCCGTTTTATAGTCTTGATTATTGGATACCCCATAACTTCAAATATTTGTTTTTTTGTAAATAAAACGATTTCATTTCATTCCAAGCTTTGTAACATGAACCTTGTTCTTATTGTATACAATATTTGTTGCCATGAGTGGTGGGAGAAATTTTGCGATCCATCAATTGAGTAGCGATCAAGTAGTAAAGTTACCAACGAGATAGTCGGGTTCAGATTTATTAACAACTGAATTAAAATTAGTTGGTTGCGACTCACGACTACCGTGACTCACGACTTACTATTGTGAGTCGTCAGTTGCGATTCACACGCTATTATTTTCACAACTATGCGATTCGTGACTCGCAACTCACGAAATCGCGAGTCGCGAGTCGTATATATGGGTCGTCCGCTCTACATTGTCTTAGATATTGAGTTTTATGTGACAAAATGTTAAAGGTTGAGACAAAAAAGAACAAAAGGTTGGAAATGAGCAACGAATCATGCTTGCCAATCTACACCATGCACGCTTGTAACTGTTGACAGAAACATTTAGGTGACCAAATTTAAGATTGTAAGGACAGTAAGCCATACCATGATGTTGCACAGAGACAAAGTTTTAAGGCACTTGGCTTTCTGTCTCTATCTTTTAAGGACATCACATCCTTACAGCTGACTCAATAATGCCACTAATTCTCGCCGGCTTCATGCAAGTACACTATTGATGGAGGAGACGGTCGCTCCCCCGTTACGATTGGTTATATCTGATCGTTCTTTTCTATCAATTATTACACTTCCTGACTAAACCGAGCATTGTGTCTGTAAGAAACAAACTCAACTAAAAGCTCAAGCTGATAGTTGAAGGCCCAATTATATGTATCTAATCTAACACGCACTCTCACGGACAAATCCGTTTACGAGTTTGGAGGTGGATCTGAGGATAGCCCATTAGGATGTAGGTAGGAGCCCAATGAGAAGATAATTGGGGAGCCCATTGAGAGGGGATTTAAAGATAGCCCATTAAGAGATAGTTGGAGAGCCCTTTGAGAAGTGGCTTGTAGATAGCTCACGTAGAAGGAGTATAAGGGCTGACCCATTACATGTAAATTTGATAAATAGACAAAAAATTAGAATTTTTTGTAAAGAGTGGAGTTTGAACCCGAGTCCGTAAGGTACCAAGCTCTAATACCATGTAAGAAGATCAACTCAACTAAAAGTTCAAGCTGATAGTTGAAGGCCTAATTATAGTTATATTCTAACACGCGCCCTCACGGACAAGCCCGTTTACGGGTTTAGAGGTGAATTATTTAGAAGAGGAGATGAGCCCATTAAGAGAAGTGATAAGGGCGTGCCCATTTGAAGGCCTAATTATATATATCTAATATAACAATATCCGGATATTCAGTGAGCCATAGAAGCTCCAGCTGTAATTAGACACACATGATCTATTTCAGGTCGAGACGGGATCGATTACTCTATTTTTTCTTGGTAGTATGTGTATTGGGTGTAGCTTGTTTGTCAAAACCGACTATAACTTGGTTGCAGTCAGATGACTACTTTTTTAATTTTCAATATTTTGTTATGAAAAGAGTACACATACTTTTATTAGAGGTATCAATACATACTTGGATGATCATCAACCCCTTCACGTTCTTTCATTCAATTCTTCAACAAGAGGATCCAATTTAGGAGGACCCAAACACAGCATATATATTATAGGTGAATTTAATAAACTATCCTTTATTCTCATCCCTTTATTTACTCCATGAACAATCAACTTCAAAATAAATAAAGGGCTGTTTTGATATTGCACATTAATCGTCATACCAATAATTCTACCAAATTATTTTTTTGAATAATAACTATTTATATTATTTAAATGTCGATAATAAAAACACGATAAAATAGTTCAGGTAAAAACCCTCTCTGTTATTTTCGGACAAAGGAGGAATAGGTCGTCCTGACAAGACAGTGAGTTGCTTTGTTGTTCGTTTCACAAAATCGAGTTGCACGACCTCGATCTAGATAGTAGGATTATACAATCACTAACAACTATCCCTATTAACGACTATCGCTAATGGCAATTTTCCGTTTATAAATACAAGTATTATTTTACTATATGATAAACAACAGTTTGACGTTCAATGAATAGTTACAAAAACTTGCAATGAATTATTTACGTTTTATTAATACTCGATAAGTTAATAATTTTTTATAAATATTATGATCGAACTATTTTCTAATCACAAATCCGTTACCTATAAAGAAAATTAGTCACAAAATGATGATTTTGCTATTTACATTATATTTGTTATCTATTTTGTAGCTCTCATACATATGTATTTCATAATTTGGATCACTTATGTATATACTTTGTCATAGCTGTTTTATTTTGTTTTTGTACAAAATTAAATTAAAACTATTTGTGAATTTGCGTAAAAAATTATTCAATAATATTATTTATAAAAAATATTGTTTTTCGATATAAATTTGTTACACATATTCACAACAAGTTTTTGTATTTATCTTTCATTTTAATCATCAACTTATTTTCTTGAATTAAACCATCACTACACTAAATATTCAACTACTTGAATGTCGGGATCAAGGCGTCGAGTCGGGAAGGCATCCGTCTCACAAAATTTTATGGAGAACCGGGGAGGTTAATGACCTTTCTCTTGGCATCGGTGTTGTGTTTTCGGGGATTAGCACTAGGAGCATTTGTTGGCCCAAACCATTAGGTGAGGTCAGTTACTCAGCCTCGTCGGTTCCAATTAGTACCAAACGGAAGAGCAGGACGCTATGGAGGAGACACGTCCCGTTCCAATGAAACATGATTTGGTACAACCCGATCCCAAGTTTTCTCATTTTCCTAAGGACCTCCTCGACTACCTGACATCATCTTCACCTCCCCTCAAGGGTCTCCATTAAAGGACCAACCTGTTTTTTAGACAAAGCAGGTCCACTTGAGTCGAGCATAGAAAAGTGAAAGAAACAATAGATAGACACCCCATGTGAAAGGGATACACCCCTGCATTGTTACCGGGTTAATCAAACATTTTAGATACATGATTAGCGGTTCGAGTCCACTTGAAACTTTATCTTGCCCTTTAATTCCGGTATCAGTTACTTTTCATTAATACTAAAGATTGATGTCAAACTCAAAAAATACCCAACTACTTATTAAAATAAAGTCGAATATATATCGTCCCTTTGTCTAGTTGAATTTCTTACTTTTGCTTTACTATGAATCGAGCCTTATCATAAAAATGTCTTAAATTGACCATTCACAATGGGCTATAAAAGTTGGTAAGTTTTTTTTTTTTGACGAAAATAAAAGTTGGTAAGTTTATTCCCTAGTGTAGAAACCTTGTCGAAGGTCAATTACAAGGAAATATGACGTCACGTTTGACAAATCACCTCAAGACAAAACAAATTAAGAATATATAAATAAATTTAAGACATCACCCGTTGTTGTTGGGCGGTGGGGACCACGAGAGGAAAGATCCAACGGCTGAGATTAACTACCGTGGGGGGCTAATCCTAATGTCACGTCCGTTACCTTAAAAAGTCAGGCACAGTCAACGTCAAATACGGTGACACGTGGGAATAATACCGATTATAGCACGTGCTTTTAAGGTTGTCACGGTCGAGTGGTTTGAGGCTCCTCCGAACAAGTCTTATCCCAAAGCAACCTTTCTTCGCACGCTTCACTCTCGCTTGTGTTTGAATTATACCTAGAGCATCTACAGTGTTGGTGGAGAAGCCGACGATAAGACGCTGACGAAGATATCATTGGGGTTGAACCGAAGGAAAGTTGGCGGTGAGAGCTGGTGATAAGTTTACCATCAGCACGAACCGTCGACAGTTGAAAATTTGTAAAGAAAATGGCACGAATAACCAACATTAGCAGACGAGTATTGGAGATTGTTGGCTGTTCGTGTTGATTGTTGGTTGAGAACTTACTGATTTTTATCTAATTAAACAGTCGACACGAACAGACAACACCAACATGCTAGCATTGTGGATGCTCTTATATTAAGATAGTGGTAAAAGAGTACGTGGAATATTTGTTTTTTATTTATAATTTATAGTATGTTATTTTATAATTAAAAGGAGAGGTATAAAATCATTTTGTTTTTTATCGTATTTATTATAGATTAATTTTAAAATGATAATTTAAACATTCGAGGCTTATCGGAGAAGCGTACTACATAGATAAGGTGTGTCGGTATATGTAGTTGGCAGCTCAATCGAACACTGTGCAATTCAGGTGACAAGTTGGTCGAACATGCAACAGACTGAATTATACGAGGTTTTATTTATGGTCGCGTGCTTGGTAACTACTCCTTTATTACCTGGTGTTTATGAAAAAACGAGGTTAACAAATGTAAACAAATGCATCCAATTTTATCAGAGTTATAGTCGATGCGAATAAAAAGTATTTATCATTAGTTAGTGTAAAGACTGTTGTTTGCAGATCGAAGTTACAAAAAAACGTGTATTGTGGGATTGCTAGTTTAAGCTGTTTTATATTATATACAATTGAACACTGGGTTTGAAATTTATTAAAAGGGTCGTCCGAATTGAGTTGAACCCAAGACCTCTCACATGAAAACGTGAGTTTTGATCGTTAGATTATTCTTTTTAAGACAACTAAAATGATTTCGAATCAAATATTTAACATTTGATTTCAAACAAATGGTTAAATATACTTGTACTTTTACTATACTAAACAAATATATATTTTGAAAAATAAGATTACAATTGAGTATTGACAAGTCCAAATCACCCATAAATGACAAAACTATGAAATGATTGTAGGGTATATAGGTTACTTGTTGCAACTCTTATAATTTGCCCCACCACGAGGTTCAGGCACTTGTTCTTCTCGTCCTACCCTCACACCAAAGTTTAAGTTTTTATTATGCAAAATGTGACACATGAGATTCATGTCAACACTTGAACTAAAAGTTCAACCATTCTGAGTATGAGTCGGATTTGGTTTTGAGATCGGGATCGTTTTTGGTAAACGAGTTGATCTGAAAATTAATACTCGACAATTTACGTGCCAGTTCGTTTAATGCTTAACATATGATTTATCGACGTTATTGACTATTTGTAACGAAAATTAGAGGGTTAAATATTGAAACTTATTCTTAACTATTGGTCACAAACACTATACTAGCCTACGTTTTAAAATGACAAATATTTTACCTTAAGTATTTGTCACATGATTTTGTTAGTAAATATGGACAAAATTATTCCGTTATGTCAATCATACGACCTTATGTACCACTTAATGGATTATAAAATGACAATTTTGTCCTTACTTATTTGACATATGTATATATTTTATAATGGACATTACTAGTATATCCTCATTATTGTTTTTTGTGAAATACATATAGGTCAAATAAGTAAGGACAAAATCATCATTTTATCACCTATTAAGTGATACATGAGTAACTGTAACTAACATAACATAATATTCTGTCAGTTTTTGTTAACAAAATCACGTGACCAATACTTAAGGTAATGCATTTGTTATTTTGAAACGTTTCATAGTGTAGCGTTTGTGACCAATAATTAAGAGTACGTTTGAATACTTAACCCAAAATTAAATGTTGCGAATAAAGTCGATTCGAATTCAAACCTGGATACTTGTTGTTTTAGAGTCGAATTCAAATTCTAGACATCTATCGTTTAGAGTCCAAACTCGTTTGTCCTGTGATTACTTTCAACATAAGAAAACACGTATGGGCCAATCGAGATGGGCCGGGCCGAGGTTGAAAAGTGTTGGCCCATGACCAACAAAGGAGGTCCAGTTGTCAGTTTGGACAAAGGTATATATAGCTCTTCTTCGCACCTCTCGTACCTATTTGATTTCTCTTCGTCTCTCCCAAATCAGCGGCGGCCATTTATTAGCAAAAATCTATAGAAAAAGCTCGGAGAGTCGAGACTAATGAATTAAGTAGATTTTGGGTTTTTATTTGTTTTCTCGATTCAAAATGTAAATCAATATTGTTGTTTTTGTGACAAAAAACATTAAATAAATTATGCACATCAATACGAACCTAAGGAATATAAATTTATGAATTTTAGACACCGAAATCGGAAAAAGATCATGTGCCGCATATTGATTAGCTGACCGCGATTCACGACTCGCGAATCACCGAAGCCATGGTTCGATACGCAAATCGCGAACAATGATTCAAGAAGTGATGCACACTATTTCTCACTTAACTTTCTAAATGACAAAAATACCTTGATAAGTTTCAGAGAATTTCATTTCTCTAAATGATAGAAATGGCCCCTAGTGACATAGGGAACACAACCAAATAAAGTTATAACTTATAGCCCAAGTAAGAAAATTTGAGAATTAAGTGAAAAATATGACAATATTAATTTACTTTCGAGAGATTATCACAAGAAAATATGGCTGTTTAATACTCCATCCACAGTTGTTAATCGTCATTCATGCACACTACTATTCCCAAGAGAAGAACAGAGTCGGATGAGACATACCACCGGCCGGTGACCCGTCGATCCCTGACCGGAACATCACCGGAGAATGGAGGTTGTTACCGGCGCCGCCACCAGAACCCATAACATCCCCTGCCGCCGGCGCAACCTGTGGCCGGAGATTGTTATATCCGGAGGAAGAAATCAGGGGATGGGAGTTGAATCCAAACTCTGGAGTTTTTGACGGTGGCGATGACAGAAGAGAGAGAGCACAGTCGGAGGCGATGGCCCTGTTCAGGCTGTCGATGAACATTTTCTGGTCACCGGCACCACCGTGGGGATCGGGAAATGCTTCACCGAGAGAGTAATCTCCGGGAAGAGATGAGGTTGTGCCTTGCAAGAACGAGGTTTGCTTCCCTCTTTCGCAGCCCTCGGGGGAAAAAGCTCCGGCGAATGTGTTTTTCCGGTCAGCCAAGCTCATCGGAGAGTGGATGTGGCTGTTGTTGTAAGGTAACGGATCATTCTGGGCTTTCACTAAACCTGCCCATACGGAGCTAAGTGGAGAGCGTGTGGCGCAAGCTTGTGGGTTAGTGAATGGGAAGTATCTTGCACCTGGAAATGAGAAACTTTTGCTAAACTGACAAATTGATGACTAAATTTAAGGGTTTCGGAGAAATTAATGAAATGGGAAAAAGTTCGGAGGGAGTGAGAGAACAAACCTTGGTGATTGGGAAGGAACTTTCCGGGGTTTAGGGTTCTGGGTTCGGGTTGAGGCTTCCTTCGGCGCCTGTTATGTCCATCGAGTCTCTTCCGGCAGCTACGCTTACCTTCATCGAACTCCGCCAATGAATGAAACCTATGGACATGTATCAACGTATGAAATTAAACAAAAACCAAGAACGAATGTGTTTGAATCAGAACAATTACATCCCTAGCATTATTAACTTGTAACGTTGCATAAAAAAGGAAGGAAGAGAAAAGGTAATACTAGACGGATTTCTCACGTCGGGGTAATGTTAGAGTAACGGTACACTTCCCGTTCCCAATCAGATTTCATTAGTTCCGATTTTTTAAATACTATCAGTAGACACGTGTCATTACCACGGAGCCACAAGGCCTGCCCAACCGCTACTGGCCCGTGGAGTAGCACTGGTGGCTGGACGGTGGTCTGGCATGGGCAGCGGGGCGCTACCCTACCGTTGGTACAGGTGCAGATGCTCACATAACTACATTTGAAAATGTATTATTGCACCCAAATATGCTATGAAAACCATATACTCTACCGAACACATCCTAACAAGAGGCCTAACGTTTGAATCCTAATAAATCATATATTTGTAAGTTAAATGGGTGGGCGAATTGATGGTTGATTTATAGCGACGATAACATATATTGTATGATAATCTGATACAAAAGTCAACTCATAGAAGAAAGGTATGAGCGTGACATGACCTCAACATCAGAAATGACGTGTTTATAACAAGAATAGCCTCTACATCCCTTATTATCAGAAAAAACCTATCCCTAGCAAGTCTAGGGAAATATTGGTTGAAATTCCAAATACTTATACCACCAGCAAGTCAAATCCGTACAACTAATCTTAAAATCCATTACAAGTTCAGCGGATGTATTGGTTGAAATTTTAAATACTTATGCTACTAGCAAGTCAAATCCTTACGACTAATCTTAATATATCCATCACAAGTTCAGGTGCTTGTTATGCAACCTAACGACATTATGATCCACAACTACTTCAGAACAATTAGAAGTCAGAGGCATGTGATTATAAATGCCAACCAGAAAGTGACACTGCATTAGGGGACTCAACAACCTAAGTACTAGAAACAGGGGTGAGCAAAAACCTGTCAAACGGCCGAAAAAATGAAAGTTGAAAAACCGGTAACCGACACAGTCTATTAAGTTGGGCCTAAATTTAGGAATCTTATGTTGTTAAGTCCATTGCATTGAGGGACACAACAACCACAGTACGAGGAGCATTATGTAGGGGTGAGCAAAAAACTGTTAGAAGGGGTGGATCAATTCGTAAACCCAAAAAAAAACTGGTAACCGACAGTCTACTAATTAGGACACAAGTTTAGGAATCTTAAGTTTAGTTCATTTCTTATAAGTTAGACTTTTTTCCTAATACAGTTCAATCCTACTTAATTTATAGGGTTAATTGTCAACAACTACTCTAAAGTATTGTCCACAAACGAAAAAATACCTAAAATTTTGTCCACTCTTCTATGCTACACTAAAGTTTTGTCCACTAACTTCTGTTAGAAAAAACGTAACAGGTTAATTGTCAAAAAATACCCTAAAGTATTACCCACACAACTATTGAATGCATTATGTATTGCCCACAAAAAAACTGCCCACACCATTTATTCTGAACAGTCATCGCAGTTTCTCCCTGTTATGTTTTTCTAATGGAAGTCGGTAGACAAAACTTAGGGTAGTTTTTGACAATTAACTCTAATTTATATTGCATGTGTGATTTATTTCTGACATTACTTTTTGTCCAAAAAAACAAACTTCGGGTTTTAAATTGGTAACAAACCGACCAAACCAAATGTTGCTTACCCCTAACACTCGATTTAACGTACGCATGACATGAGTATAGCGATATCAAATAATGGAGTGGTACCTGCTGCATTGCTGGCAGAACCTCCTCTCATGACCTCCAATAGTAACAATTGCAGTCTTGGAGTGGACCTCACATACTTTATGGCGTCGGTGATAATCTCTGCATGTACTAAGATCCGACCTGCACCCATCAACCAAGCACGAAGCAACTTGTGCCCGTACTCGGGCTTTTCTCGATGAAGCCTGTGGGACTTTGAATTTGTCCGTCAAGCCTTTCTTTGGATCTCCAAGCCTCCCCAGCTTCAAGTCCACAAAACAGTCTTTAGCAGTCTTGTGTGCACCAAAGCTACTAGACCCAACCACAGGGAAGCCTTCTTTGTTTGATTCAGACAAGTCCCAAGGCATCTTCAAGTTATAGCCCATAAATCCGTTCTTTGTTATAGCTGTCCTCTTGATCAAATTTCCTACAACTAATCATAATTCACCGTCACACGATACTCAAATCGTAAAAAACATTAATGATATAAGAAAAATGGAGATAAATAATTTTGTGTTAACAACTGGCTACTTGGTCAAATGATACATGCAAATAGATTGAGAATTAGATTAGGAACTGCCAATTAAAATTGACTGTTTGGTCTCAATTGCTTTCAACATAATTTTCAAAGAGATAATTGCAAAAAAAAAAACAGATATTTACTTTTTGCAATTTATAACCCTCTTCTTTGATAAATGGATGAACTTATCTTTTTTTTTTGTATAAATTTGTTTCAAACTTTGCATGGTATAAAGAGGGAGAAAACTAAGGGTTAAGAAAATTTGGTGTTTTTACTTATTATTTTTAAAATATAAATGTAAGGGTAAAATCGTTCATTTGAAACAATCTGCAACAAATAAAACAAGTTTTGGGTACTTTATTACAATTACCAAAGAAGAGGAGAACAAGTCACAAAAAAGTAAATACCTATACCTTTTTTTACTACTATCCCAATTTTCCATTGCCAATAACAATTTTCATGGCCGCGAAGACGATTAGATAATTGCCTTTTCAATTCAATCAAAATCATGACACTTAGTTTATATTCAGACAATCAACAAACCCAAATAAATCCTAAAGCTCCCATGGTTCATATTCAGACAAGCAATATGGTTGTAGAATTGCAACCATAACTTTCTGATGGACAAGAGAAAGAAAAGGTATGGACTTGCAAGCAACAACAAAAAAACTATGTTATGTGAAATGAATTTGGGTAGAGAAAACAAACATAATTATTTGATTTGATTCTGTAAATTTTATCTGCAATAAAAGGTATTTACTTTTTACATGATAAAATGAAAAATTAATAATGTTTTTCTTTAAAATGTCATTTTCACTTTACTACCGAACCTACTTTTTCTCAGGAATTATGACATGTCCCTCAAGTGCAACTTTTATGCTATTAAAAGACTCTTGTCTGACTAGTCACATCATATAGGAGTCAGTACTCTCATCCCAGCCACACACTCAATCCCAAGCAATATTTTATTTTGCTCTTGTTTCACCTTTTTCTTTATAGATCAAATAAATTTCTCCTAACTTAAAAAGAACATGTTTGATTGCTAGACAAAACTCTATATTTGATGGCTTCATCAATCAAACCTTTAAATCTATTAGAACATCAGCAGTGGCATCGAATCGACACAAACAATAAAGATTTTAAAAGGAAAAATGTTTTTTTTCCTCCTTGGTTAAGTCGATAAAACCATTGACGTCAAATAGGAATTGATGTGCTCTCTTCAACCTCTCCCCTTGAGACATTTGCCATTTTTCTCTCTTCGACCCTATTATTGACCAAAAGACGCTACAAAATCGACTTCCCACTATGAATACTCTTATAAAACACCTTGGGCCGGTTCTATTGGGGTGAACCGAACATGATTTGGGGTCGAATTGACGTCAGTTCACAGTGGGCGTCGATTCCCGCTCGTAGATTCAGAGCAAAATCGACAAATGTCATGAGGGGAGGGGTTGAAAAGAGGACAGAGACGAAAATGAGTCTATTCCCAAATTTGTAGGGTCAGCAGATTCATTGAACCAGGAATAGAAAGAAAAGGAAAAGCCGTCTGTACGGGCCCTTATAACTGACGTCACAGTGGCTGCTCTTAGGTCTACTTGTTTGAAACCAAATCTAGCATTGTGTTGGGTCACAAGTAAGGATACCAAATCATCTCTTTCCTAGGAAAAAAAAACTTCCCTGGAAACTGAGCCAGAGAGTTACATGGAACCAAGCACACATCTAGCACAAAAACATGTTACTGTTTGGTTTGGAGCCACTTTTAATGCTCCCTGTGAAATTAATTTCATAAAAACATAGACCAAAAACAGAGACCAAATAAAAGCCAAAAAAGAGACCAGATAGTAAAGGAGTAAAGGATTTTGTATATATATATATATATATAATTTAATTGCAGTTGCAAGCTAAGAGAAGAAATAAAAAAGGACATTTTGTAAATTAAGAGAAGAAAAAAGCTAAGGTAAGCTTGAGTTATGGGTACCTGAAAAAACTTGAGAAGGGAAGCAGAAGCACTGAAGAGGCAATAAATCTGGTCTTGGAAGCCTCCACACTGTCAAGTTGTAGAGAACAATTACCTTCACAAGACACTATAAGGTGAAGAACAGTCAATCACAGCAAAAAAATCAGAACTATATACAAACTGTGATACTAACCCAACCAATAAAACAAACTGAAAGGACAAATTGCAGGAGAAAAAAACCAATAATACACAGAGAATCAGCAGCTTTTAATCTCAGTATCTTAGTGCCAAGTAGAAACAGAATAGAGGGTGTTTATTTTGGGGATTATTGGATGATGTAATAAATCAAACTGTGGAAAGAGAGAAGTGTGTGTTTTTGATGGAAGAATGAAAGAGGAAAGGAAAGGACTATAAAAGAGTGGGAGTTTGGCTTTCCCACTCTCTATCCTCCCCTTTTAGGCTTGTGAGAAGCAATGAAACAGCTTTTTATTTTTATTAATATATGCATGAAATGTATAATAATGCAACAAGCTAGAAACTAGTGGCAAGGAATGAGACAGGTGTTGGTATTTTGGTGCTTTCATCTTTCTACATGTAAGGGAGAAGGAAAAAAAGGAGAAGAGGAAATAAAGAGGGTGTACTAAAGAAATGTATTGAGTTTCTTTGTGATCATGTGAGACACTTGCTATTTCTTGTCAATAGCACTTCATATCCTTTGGTTTTATTACTAAGAGCATCCATACTTGGGGACGATTCGGAGATGGTTTGGTCAGGAATATAACCCTCTCTCCGCAGTAAATATTGCCTCAATAGGAGCGATCCGATAAGGAATGATCAGGTGTCATAAATCGATTGGCTAAAGGAGAGAGGAGAGAGAAACGGTTGGGCTATTCTGCAAAGAGGCATCATCGTCCCAATGGGTGGAGGCATCAATATGCTTATTGGTCTCACACGTGTTGCGCACCAGGGCGCCGAAAGAAGGTTTATGCAAACTAGGGCAAACTCACATGCCCAAACTAGCTCTGATGCCATGTTAAAGTTCAATCCAATCAAAAGCTCAAATTAATGGATGAAGACACCAATATGTTTATCAAGTGATCAATTCATCCATATACTTTCAACATGGATACACTTCAACATTATCGTACCGTCCCAAATAGCCCCACTACAAATGCCCTAAGAGTTATTTATATAAGATCATAATTATAAGGATATAATCACTTCCTCTAACCATGTATGCTTCTAAAGAGTGAACATCTTTCAAGACATAGTGTATCTTCTTTAATCATCCTTAGATTCTACTTACTCGTTAATAAAATATATATAATTACTACACATCCTATATGAAAATAAGTGTTTTATTTATTTACATATAACACTTGACATTACAATTATTTTTGTTTTGGACTATATAACAAAAAACAGAGAAGATACAGATGTGAAAATAATAGTTTGGTCATTGATTCCATGGTACCAGTACCAGAGTTAGTTGGCACCTAGTGTTCAAAGCTGTCAAATTTAAATTTTAATATCAACTGAGTTCTAAACATTAATAAGGTAACTTATTATTGGCAATCAATGATATGCAAAGTTGTATCTCTTCTATGGTGTATAACTAATATGTTTTAATGTTAATTAATATCTCACTTCCTAGTAAAATTATTCTAGAAGTAAAATCAAGACAGCATGTAGCCATATCTGTTTTACTAGGCAGTGACATTATCTGTCAACCTTTGAACCTGGTATTATAAATAAACAATTAAATTATTTATTCATTTTTAACACAAGCTAAGAGGAATCATGTTCCATATATAACAGTAACACAGTGACTATTGCATCAGTTCTTAAGGTGTTATATATTTCTTTAAATATAATTTGCTAGATAGTTAATTAGTCATAATTACTTGGGAAAACATTATTTACACCCCCTCGACGACCTTTGAGTTTTGGGAACCTCTATAAGTGAGAGGTTATCGATAACACACTGTTAACTTTTGCTATTCATCAAAAACCCGTGGACTCACACTGAATAGGTGATGGTTTTATTAGGAACACACTGTCACCTTTTCAGTATGTTCCCAATCAAAAACCCACATTTTCGATGGGTTTATGATGAATAGTGAAAGATGGCAATGTGTTAATGATAATCCCTCCCTTATACAGTGTGTTTTTAAGAATCAAAGATCACAAAAGGTGTGTCAATAAAATCACCCTTAAATTATTAATAATATCATAGAGTAGTTGGCAAGTATAATTTTTGCTTGTTATCCTAAATGTTTCACATTTTATAAAGTTTCACGTCACTCCAGGGATACTAATTTCACTCAAATAAAACAATTACTGTAGGACATAAGAAAAATACTTTATTACCTGTCCTGAAGCCCAAACAGTGGAGAAGACAGATGCTAATTATGAGCTCCATAAATGGAAATTTCCATAGTGGTCCAGCATAGGAAAAGCCTTTTGGTAACCCACTAACTCATTAAAAAGTTCCAATCACAGATAAAAAAAAATACTCACACTCTCTAAAGACCCTTTTTTCTCCATGTAGCTTTTTCTATTTTTGAACATGGTAAAAGAAGCAAAGAGAGGCCGTGCACCATCAACAGTGAAACCACTCCTCCTCCCCATAACTTTTGGGAAAGTGAGTTTTATATCTCTCTCAATATTTCTAGGTAAAGTAAGACCCCAAAGTAACTCACACACAGCCCCCCACCAAAAAGTCAAGGTCCTCCGACAATGCCGAGGCAAACACGTTTTACATTTTCAAATGAGGACTAATATCAACATTGGTCAACTACCTTTGATTTTGAAAAACAGTCACTTTTTTATTAGTATCAAAAAACCACGGATTCATACTGAATAGTAGATGACTTTATCGGGAACACACTGAATATGTGACCGTGAGTTCCTGATAAAGCCATCACCTATATGGGTTATAAAAATCAAAGATGGTCGAGGGGGTGTTCATAACGTTTTCCAATGGATGTTACGTACCTTGTTAACTTCATGACTTTTATTTGATACCTTTGTAAGAGGATCAGGGAGCAGATAGACCTGCAAAAATATATATGCAAAGTCGATTCTGTAAGGCCACACAGCAGGAGATGTCTCATAGAACACCGTCTAAAGTTCAGGAACCCATCTCTAGTTTGAATCATATGAAACTTGAACTTCTTGCTTAATAACTAGAATAGAAATGTCAATTTTACCCTACAATCACATATGTGGCCTTCTCTATTCTAATTTCCAAACTAGTTCCACTCTGTGCCACAAAAACAAAAATAAAAATAAAAAAAGTTGTTGATTCATAAGAACAGAAATAGCTGCAGGAACTTCAATTATTGATTTTGTTTCTCTTTTTCTGCACTTGCTAAAGATAGAAAGCAAAGTATCTAATTCTGACCAACAAAGAGAAACGTGAGCATTCCTAGTAGCAATCTGCGGAAACTAGCTAGTTAATTAATCCAAGCTCGGAGATTTATACTAGGGAGGATGATTCCTTTGCAAACCAGAAGTTAAGAACAAAGAATCTGTATTAATTTTCTTAAAAAGAAGAATCTATGAGCTATTATCATTATAATAGAGCTGTAATGATGTCTAGAAAAGCCGCAGAAAGTACAAAACATTGCATAAACAAACTACTATTCCATTCAGCTCCATGTGAATACATATAAAATGATTGCATGCTTCAGTTCATGGTGCTCTTCTGAAAAAGTAAGGGAATTTTGCACTTAAAAAATCCAATGTTGCCATTTTTTGCATGGTATAGATCTATTCATTTCAGGCAAAAGAAAACATGAATTAACTATATTATAGAGTTATGAAGGCTCAACCGAAATCTTGATACTAATTTTTTTTAAGATAAACCCAGAAAGCTTATAAATCAGAGTATGTTTAGTTGTAACTGTGTGGAACACATGGTGTCGGCCTGTCATGCGGGGGCACGAGAAAAGAGACCTTCTCTCCGATCCCCTACAGACCCGAGACCGGCAGGCTCCAGAGCCCGACATAGTAGACCGGCCCCGGGGTCTAACTGATCCTATTTAAGGGGCTTCTCAGGCCGCCCGGTTCCAAACTTTACCCTCCCAAAAATTGTACGGGGGCCGGAAAGGAAAAGGAAAGGTCATGGCTGAGGACGCTCTATCTCCTCCACACGCCAATTTCTTCTCTATCAGAAAGGCCAACCTGATCCAAGACCCCGGATCACAAGCCAGGTTCTTTCCCGTCAGGGGAATGAACCCGATGTATCGAGGGGAACCCTCCTCACGAGGACAGGAGCAGCAGGCTTTTAGGGGACCAATTCGAGCACCCTCGAATTCGTTCCCAAGGAGTCGGGCGGAGGACGACCAGAAGGAGACTATTGAGAGGGGAACAACCTCCCTTTCAGTTTGGAGGAAGCGTCCGACAGAGGATTCTCAGGATCTAGAGTCGGGAGACTCTTCACGGACTACAGGAGCACAACGGATAGAGGCGTGGGGCGTTAAGCACCCTCGCCTACACAAATGAAGAGTTCATGGTCCACAGTGGATCGGCCAGCAACACCGCCCTAGTGGAGGTAAGGTGGCAGTGGTTCCATCAAGTCCTAGCATGGTACTTTCCTACCATTTCGGAGGCCAGCACTCTCGCGTTTCTGGAGCCCTATTTTATCAATTCAGAGAGGACGACGCACGCTGTCGACGGAGTCGTCGGGGGCGAAAAGGAGGCCTTGCCACCGGTTGGTTTCGGAAATGGTGGTTTGAAAATAGCGGCCGATGGAGAAGAGAGGGGATAACCCCTATGTGGAGTCTCTAACACTTTTTTTTTCATAAGGGTAATTTGACAATTAGCCCAAAGAAATATATATTTAGCTAAGTTTTCTTTGGTCTATTACGTTCTGTCTCATGGTAAAAATACAAAAATAGGAGACAAAATAGACAAATAAACATGGCCCTTATAGATTGGTGGGCATCTACTTGAAAGAAAGGTCTTAAATGGAACCTGGAAATACATGCTTAGCTAAGTTCTTTTTTGTTCTATTATGTTTTGTATGTCTCATAATAAAAATACAAAACCGGAGAGAAAAATATAGACAAACAAAATAAATAAACATGACCCAATATAGTGGTGGGCTTCTAATTGAAGGAAAGGTTTGAAATCGAACCTGGAAAGAGCAGATCATTACTCTTGTAACTGTTCTTCACAGCATGCTGTCACTGTAGGATGTGGACTGGTTCTGGTCCTGTAATTATGGCAAGAAAAAAAACAAATTAGCCACATGTGATGTCCCTAACTGCCGACAACCTTGGGTTGTTCAAAGCTTCTAGTCAAGCTCTAACAAAAAGATAGATGGCTGGTTCCAAATTCAAATTCATTGGTTGGATGATCAAAAAAATGGATTTTGTTTGGTTTGAGTCTAGAGTTACTTTAAAATATGTGTAAAACGTTAACACATCCACTTTAACTTTTGTTCCTCCATAACACACCGTAAAGGTTAACGTGTATCAATAAAACATTGTCACCTTTCGTTATCATCAAACACCACTCAAAAATTGGGTTTGCCGCCAAGTTACGGGGTGTTTTGGCCCGAAATCCGGGGGTTGGTGCGAAACCCACCTTTTCAGTAGTTTTGTGATGATATCGAGAGGTGACAATGTTATTGTCCTTTGAAGTGTATTATTGAGTATGTAAATGATGTTTTTCCTATATTATACAAGATAGCTTGTTGAAACACTCAAAGCAACTCTAACTATTTTCTGAAGAGAACACAAAATAGACTTCGAAAATAAACAAGAGGGCATTTTTTTCTCTGTCAATTATTGACAATCCAAAAGGCCATAATGAGTATTTGTCTGATGTCATTGGTCATTAGCTTTTGACTGCTTTGCCAACCAAGCACAAACCGTAGATGGGGCAAACATTTCATATAAAAAAAATCAAAATGAAATTCAATGGTGGACACAATCATATTGTTGGATTCCAATTTATTTGAATTGACAATGCACAATCACATATGGACCGGAAGTTAGGAACTCTTCAATGTAGTATGTGGGACATGTACTATATGAAAGCTTGATATGTATTTGAGGACTGCAATGAAAGTCTAACATAAATCATCTTCTTACCTTTGTCTGAGCGATTTCTGGCTCACTG
This sequence comes from Erodium maritimum, assembly GCA_963921825.1. Classification (NCBI taxonomy): domain Eukaryota; kingdom Viridiplantae; phylum Streptophyta; class Magnoliopsida; order Geraniales; family Geraniaceae; genus Erodium; species Erodium maritimum. The sequence continues at coordinate 1,095,760 of OY997594.1, read as the reverse complement.
AAGTACTGATCTGGATGATTAATTCCGGCACCAAAGAATGAGCCATGAATGGCTTCGAACGTTTAAAGGTGCATGCCACAACTGCACATGGTTTACTACATGTCATTCATAAAACTAAGACTATACACTGTATACAGAGGAAAAGGCACTTGCAGACAAATATAGTGACAGCCTTTCATCTTTTGAGCCGGTAATGTCTATTATGTTTTATTGTCCATCACATCCTCCACTACACCACTTATCATACCCATTGACCAAGAAAAGGGCAACTCTTAAGTTCTCCTCATAGTCACATAGGAACGACGGGCCAATGAGAAGGATCAAATAACTCAGCAATAATTCAACTATGTCTACTTAGCCTTATTGGGTTTCCTTCAATTATTGAAAAACCTGAAATGCCTGCAGAGCATCCATGATGATCTCCTAAACAGGAACCATATAAGAACACCAAGAAATAGACACAAGAATAATTGAGGACAAAAGGTGATCTCATAATGACATTAATAGAAATCAAATTAGTTTATGTCCAATTGTTAATCCTTTCCTAATTCTCCGTTAGCAGTCTAATCCACAGTTCTCACACTGAATAAAACAAAGAAGCTCATTGAAGTACAGAATTAGATTCAGTGGTACTAAGTTTGTCTTACCATTCTCTTCATAGCATATGCATATTTCTTGCTAAAGCTCTTTGCACCAACCTACAACAAAAAATATCGAATAGCATAAATTAAATGAAGGGTTAATTGTCAAAAACTCCAAAAAAAATTATTCATGCTTTTAGGCTACACTAAAGTTTTATCCACCGACTTCCGTTGGAAAAACGTAACAGGTTAATTGTCAAAAACTACCCTAAAGCATTGCCCGCACAACTATAGAATGCATTATGAATTACCCACACGACTTTGGAATACATTATGGATTGCCCACAAATCTATTGAATCCGGGAAGAACTGCCCAGACCATTCATTCTGAACATTTATCACAGTTTCTCCCTGTTATGTTTTCCTAATGGAAGTCGGTTGACGGACAAAACTTTAGTGTAGCCTAAAAGCGTGGACAACATTTTAGGTAGTTTTTGGACAAAACTTCAATGCACTTTTTTGACAACTAACCCTAAATTAAATGAATATATAGGTGATTTGCAAGGGTGAAACACTTCCGTATCGATAATTAACTAACGCCAGTAAATCCCAACATATTTGATAGTAGGAATGCAAACTACTGGAAAGTGTTATTCATAAAAGCATAAAACAGAGGCCTTATTTGCACCATAGTTACCTTGTGGGAAAACTTGGTCTTCCAGAATGCAAGGGCAACATCTAACTTTAACCCTACACCCTACACATGGATAGATGGCTTAGAAAAACACATAAACGGATTTACAGACCATACATGTAACTTGTCATCATGGTTATCAATAATTTCCTCGTTCTGCAAATGTTATTAGATAAAGAACATAACTTACGATGTGTTAACGAATTAATATAATTAATTACTCATGTTGTGCTTTACAAATTCAAGCACTAACAGCACTTATTCCATTCAACTCCTATCCAGTAAAAAACAGTAATGCATCGCATACATGACCAGGGCAATAATTGCAGTATGGAACATGAAAAACACGAACAATCACATGGGTAACGATTTCAACCTTGAGGGAAAGACCTAATTGCATTCACCTTCATGCTCTAAATGATGATCCTCTCTAAAATGCACATAAGTAGCCTTGAACAAGATGAAAGAAAACACATAAAACGAACAATTTGTGTGGAGAGATATGACAATTTCAAATTTGTATTTGTTAAAAGCAATTCTTAGCACAGTATACAGATTCAATACGATGCTCACAAGGCCTAATGGTATACATCCATCTTCTTCCAGCAAAACCTGTAGGATCTGAGAACTTAAGATTCTCTGGAAATGTGACTCATATGTATTATTCATCAAGAGCTAAAACGGATTAACCTGGAGTGTTACCAGTTTCTTCTTTCCGGCGACAAAATCCACCAGAAAATAGTTTAAGCACTGCATTGAACAATATCAAGAGCACAGATCAATGAACACTTCGAATGTTAATTTCAAAATCAACCCCTAGGTTTTGCCAAAATAGTTACCGAAAAACGAAAACCCAACAATTGATTTCTCTTTGTTCTTGAAACATCCAAAAACAGCTCCGATTTGTGCTCTTTCAACTATTTTTCTCGGGAACCAAACGGAACACAAATCCAGGAAAAAGAGCTCCAAGCAGGAAATTGTAACCGGGAGAGAGAAATGAATGAGCACCTCGAAGACGATCCGAAGAGCTCGAAATCTCCGAGGCCGACATCGAGAACTGGAGCAGATCGGTAGGGAAGGAGAGTCCGAACGACGCCGTTTAGGGAAGAAATCCTCTGAGATCGGACGATTTCGATCGAGAGATATTAAGGTGTCTCTGATCGTCACAGCGATCAAAACCGCCAAAAATTGGGAACCAGGTTATGGCGGGAAATGGGTCTGGCTCGGCGGCAGGTATGGCCTTTTGGGCCACGCTTTCGGTGTTGGGCCTGGGCCGTAAAATTTGACGGGTTCTAGAATGGCGCAATTGGGCTGAGTACATCTTATAACAGCTATGTAAATGGCCCGGGCCATCTCGATGAACCGCAAAATTTGGGCTAGGCCAAGTTCTTTATAAAATGTATAAAGGTCAAATACGTTAAAGAATAAACATTATTTTATCATCTACTATGTGATACTTGCGGTTATATGACTAAGAGAATGGAATATTCCGTCTATTTGTGTTTTAAAAAGTTGTGTAGCCAATACTTAAGGTAGTGTAGTGTTCGTGTGCAATAATTAAGAGTAAATTTCAATATTTAATAGGTTACTTTTTCTCATGTCTTCTTCTTTGATCAAAATAGTATTGGTTTCTTTTAAAATCTTTATATTTTGTATGTGTTTTAGTATCCCTAAACTTCAATACTTACAATCCAATGTGACTTGTACTTTTAGTCAACGAATCCCATGAATTATTTTTTGATAAATAATCTTAATTTTATTGAATACTTAGTCAAGTCTAAGATATAATAACATTGATTATTAATATGTCGTGTTTGTCTTTATCGGATAATACATATATTTTTTAAGATTCATCTGCCTAAAAAAATAGTTTATAATACAAAGGTGAAGTAGAAGATAACAAATCATTAGTCATTTGTTTCTCAAACAAGAACAAACCAATATTCTTGTTTATCAAACAAGAATTATAGTGTATATACCAATAAATCTGTCCTTTAAACTTATATTTTGTTTGGCTGACGATAACTTTTTCACTGCTAAATAAACTTCCTTGGATTTTCAAAAATGTTCAACAATTAAGAACAAAAATGTCTTCATTTCTATTGATATATATTTTCCTAAACAAACAAACTAAGTATAGAACAAAATTCCTTTCAACCAATACTAAGATTTAATTTCAAAAAAATAGGCTAAATATCTTTGTTTGATTAGATTTAATACAAAATATATATCATTGTTACATTAGAGCCTTTGTATCAAATGGTAACATAGCCGCAGTCACTAAACTCGCGTAAGACTTGGGCCGGCCTTGATCTCCGAAAAACCACCCTTGACCTCGTCGATCATAGAACATTGCTGGTAAACTTGAAAGAAGTTGCTGCGCTGCGAGTTCTAGACAAAAGAGAAGCACCGAACTTCATTCCATTGAAACCGGAACTCGAGGACCCAATGAGAGTATTGTCCAAAGGATGAGTATCACTTGGAGCATCAGACCTGCTTGATGAGCGAGCCACTTCCGAGATTCCATTAATATCCTGTTACATATTAATCAGGACAATAAGAATGAAAATTGATTCAAAGAATAGTAGCAAAATAGTATATGAGATATTCACTTTTTGCAATATATAGCCCTCTTCTTTAATAATTACAAAAGAAATATCCTGAACTTGTCTTTTTGTTACACTTTGCATGAATTTGTTTTAAAAAATAATAATTAAAGAACATAAAATCCAAATTTTTATATACCTTAAATTTCTCACCCTTTGTACAGTACAAAGTGGAAGAAAATTAACCGATATGAAAATTTGGATTTTTGTTTTGTTTTATACTTCTTATTTTTCAATCTAAACTATAAGGGTGAAATAGTCATTTTCATACAAATTGCAACAAAAAAACAAGTTCAAGTACAAAAAAACAAGTTCAAGTACTTTTTTGCAATTATCTTGATTTATTCCCATAATTAATGCTTAGTGTACTTTGATGTGGGAGTGTAATCGTAGCATGTTTTTCTTCTATTAATATATTGGCTGAGTGAAACAACAAGGAAAAAAAGGAAATTCAGTGTCCACCTTCAGGCCAAAGGCCGAGATTGCAGTGCTCTGCAGGGATCGCTGATCCTGGAAATGGTGAAATTCACACCCGTGAGAAGAGCAAAAGATAGGTCCATTTGGACAAATACGCTACACATTGAATTCAAACACAGGCGCACTTCCGCATATATATATTGGCTCACGTATATTCACATGCCGGACTCCGGACACAAGATCTAGATCAGTAACAAGGGTTAATTATACATAACTACCTTTATGAATTGCCCACAAACACATGACTACCCTTATGAATTTCCATGTGACACCAGCATACAAAATACAGAACCATAAAAGGTTTTCATTATTATTTTTTTGTCATGTGACTTGCACTTGAGTTAAAAAAAATTATAATATGCCCAAAGGCAAAACTACTCATTCTCGTTCTTTAATCTTCTGATTTCAATACAACTCCACAGAGGATTTTGAGAACGGAATCAAATTGAAATCAGAAGTATAAAGCGTGCCAATGAGTAGTTTTGGAATCTTTTAAAATTTACACTCACGTGCAAGTCATGATACAAAAAGAGCAAAACAATGTGATGGTTTTCATCTATCTTGTCCAGTATTGACACGTGAAAATTCATAAGAGTAGTCATGTGTCTCTGGAAAATTTAACATGGAGTACTGTGTTTGTGGGCCAATCATAAAGGTTATTATGTGCAATTTACCCTAATAATAATGTAGTACAGTACAGCCGTGCACAAGTTCCTTGATAAAATTGACAGCATAAAAATTCCCTTAGAAATGTAGGACAATTGTAGGGGGTGTTTCCATGCCCGGTGCACAGAGGTTGACAAGAAATGGCATGCATTTGCTCATAGGTTGTTTACCTTGTGAGAACCAGAGGTAGACGGAGACGGTGATTCAAGAAATAAACCAGAAGCGGGTCTAGAAGATTCAACCTGCAGATCCACCCAAATAAATAAATAAATAGTCATGAATAAATGAGTACATCATAAGCTTGGGGATTAAAACATACCCTCGGTGATGGGGGTGGCAATAGTTCAATAGTTGGCCTGGACGAATTGGATGGCAAAGCCTACAAGGTATCCAGAGAACAATGATAAATTCAAGTTCAAATCAAAACACGAGGTCCTAAAACTAAAGGACGTTCACTAAGCCATGCATATAGGGTAACACTAAGGAGAGAATCCGAAGGTTGGAAAGTTAAAGATGAAAACTGGAAACTAATTGTAGCCATTGGATTAATATTTGACATACATAACTTTCCATTGGCGAGTCAAGTTTCCCAGCTTAAGTTTGGAAACATCAAGTTTCTCTATATATATATGTGTGTGTGTGTGTGTGTGTGTGTGTGTCCCCAAAAGGACAACCCAATTGTTTAAACCACACATTTTAATCTTGGAGATTGTGGGTTTGAATCCAATTGAATGGGGAGGGGTAGTTAGGATTTAGGTTGGTAACTGATATAAATGAATATATAAAGCATTTACAGTTGGGATTTGAGTATCATATAGACTAGTAATCGAATGCAACAAGCACACATAGTTACTTGAAAGTACGGCTAGTGATTCATTTTATAAACAGTAGGAAGAGAATAATTTAATTCATGCCTGTGTTTGGTTGTTGATTGCACCATTCTCCATGGTCACAGCAAAATCACATAACTTCTTTACTCCGGAATTAGTTGCATCCTAAAATGATAATCAAAGATGATGATAAGACACAATATAATGTACAATCACATCACTAACTAAGTACTTATTGCGCTGGAAATGAAGTTATTAACACGATCGGTACCTGAAGGACCTCTATTCTACTGATTTTAGTCTCCTGTGGCATAGAAAGATCGGGTTAATATTCAATTAAACTAATAGCCACTATTGGAGAATGATATAATAAATGAAAGCATCGGGAAGACCAGTCACCAGTGATTTGACTGCACTACGAACGGAATTAACATCCAAGCACATAATCTCTGCGTTACCTCGTAGTTCAGAAACCTAAATAGTTCAATAAATGTTAAAGTAAATAAACTTGAAAGGTAAACCAAAGTAAACAAAAAACAAACATACCAGTACATTAATTTGGCTTACCTGTTCTTTTGTAGAAGTAGTAAGTCTAGAGACATTGTCTAAACTAGAATCCACTTTATCCATTCTAGAAGATAATATCTGCTTTGTAGCCTGGAAAACAAATGAAAAACTTTTGAGAGAACTTCTTTTCGGGATACAGTAATAATTGTTGTGTCTGTGTACATAATGTTACTGCTTTAATGCTGAATCGTGGGTTTTCAATGTACTACTACTAGTAGAATCTAAAACACACTAACCCTGAGTTTTAAGAGCAAAAGATATAAGGAAGGCTAATTAAATCCATTGTGCAACCCAACCACTGGATTGAATAAAATTGTTGATTAAATGACAAGTCATCTTAAAGATAAAACAAGAACATATATGAATGAGTGTACAAGGAAAAACTCACCGCAATTGATGTATAAACATTCTCGAGTTGCTTGGATACAGAATTACAAGCATCAGATAAACTCCGCTTTGTAGCAAACATCATATCAGGGAGCTTCCACCCCTAAAAATGGCACACCAAATAGATTATCATCTAAGAGCCAGAAAAATATACTTATTAGAAAGAGCAGCATCATAGCATGCACGTGAGAGAGAAGAGGGGATTAAGGTTAAAAGTCAATGAAGGATAGGGGGTACTCTTATCTCAAAGCTATAGTAACCATGTCTAGAGTCTACAGTGAAGCAAAGCTATGCCTATAAATTGAAGATTTGGCTTCTTAGCAGCAGCTAACTATATGTATATCAGAGAAGGAATTCGATAAATTTGCGCACTGCGGTATACTGAAATCATATTTCTGTGGAAATATATTTGTAGAACGGTCATTGAACGAAATGTAGAAATCAGAGATGCAAGAACGATACCTTCCACCATACATAGCCATATCCTACTACAACAATAACAATAACAAGACCATATTTGCTAGAACCTGTACAAGAGAAATAAATAGAATAATAATTAGCAACAAACACAGCAAAGGGGCTAAAAGCAAAATAGATACTGAACATAACCCCTTTTTGAGAATAGTACATATGTGCACTGCAAAGTATAAACATTAAAGATCTCATCCCATTCAAAAGTCAAACACACAAACCTCTTCCACTAGTAGTTATTATTGTAATCGGTTTATTTGATGCTAAGAGTTGCAATTCCTGGCGTAAGTTGTTCACCTGCAAAGAGAAAACACTCTCTCACGATCTAAGTTTGCAATTGCTAAATAAATTTCTAGTATAATGCATAAGACAGTCAGTTCACTAAATCGATTAGCCACGTGAAATGTTTACGATAGAACATGGGATATTGTATAAGTGTTTCACAATCATCCCCTTGGGAAATTTCATAATATTAAAACGCGTTTTATATTAAAAATGATTATTAATATATTTTCACCATCATCCCCTTGGGAAATTTAATCTCGAGATGTTATTTTCTAGAGCTCTCTTCAGAAATTAGGCAGTTCTTGCACCAGAACATTGATAAAGAAGTATAAGCCTTGATATCGGCCCTTCAGTCATCTAGAGAAGCTTTTTAAAAACATTTTACATATAACTTTGTCTTCATTCTCAGTGCTAGTTGCAATGTGCATACCAAGCATGCTTTTTTTTTCTTGGGTCTTTATTATAGGGTACAGCTTTGTTTCAAAAATGGAAATTTACAACAGTAACCCCATGATGCAATTTATCCTAACGAAAAATGCTCGGGACCAGGAAAACAACATTCCCTCAATAGCACGTATTGAGAATCATAGTTTTTTTCCAAGTAACCGTACACATAAGTTCTTAAGACTAACATAATGGTTGACAAAGAAAACATGCATGAAACACACTACAGCACTTGACTATAGTTCATCTTATTTTAACAAAATGACACAAAAATCATCTTGAGCAAAGACCACTCACTCCAGGAAATATGTAATGCTAAAAACCAGTTCTAGTTGAATAATATATGCAATTGGTCAAAAGAAACATAAAAGTAAAGTATTTTAATAGACGCACTAAGGGCGGCATCAACGACCATAGATAAGAAATGTAGCTATAATGCTTAAGGAGCAGCCCCTAAACATAGAATGCTAGATTTACAAAATGTGTGTGATGGAAACAAGAGCAATATGCAAACCTGAGCCATCAAAGCATCATTTGGAGGCTTCTTAACGGTTGAGGACCTTGAGGTGGAACTATCATCCCTAAGTTGTCTCCAAACAATCTGTGGAAATAAAATGGTTCTAGAACTTCAACAATTAACATGGACAATGTCAACGATTCACAAGCACGCACTCACACACACACATTTCAGATCCCTTCATGCCTCCTATAGACAACATAAAAACAAAGCAGCAAAACTAATGCAAAGTTCAGTTCCGAGTCTAGAAAAATACCTTTGCAGCACCAGAGACAAAATTAGAGACAGTTGATGCACTCCCTTCTTTTACAGCAAAAACAGACCCCACGATTCCTATACACGATGGAAATCGATTAGTAAACCAATTATTTCCACACCAAAAACAAACTAATCTAAACTGCAAAAAAAACATGCCAACAACGACTCAGTTCCTCGGTCTAGTAAACATAACAAACTAAACAGAATCTCACAAGTTTCTAACCCTTTCAGTAAAGTCCTGAACTAAGCTCAGTGTTCATGGCACTTAGTAATCATAACAGGACATGAACTAAGCTAGGTGTTCCCAAATCTAAACTTCCCACCTACCCAGTCTGACCAATTATATCTACACTTCAAAACATGAACCCCAATATTAATCTAGGGTTTTAGCAGAAGCACCAATAATCCAACCAAAATCGTCCAAATTTGACTAAACAGTACACATAAACACAAACACACATTAATCAGCTACCAAAATCAGATTATATCAGCAATGGCGGAAGTCTCAGGCAACCAATACGATCAAAACCCATCATCAGAACACCAAAAAAGTTCCTAAAAATTGAATTCCGGAGAGGAATCGCACGGACCTGCGCCGAGGAGGATGGTGACCTTTGCAAGGGGAAGAGCCATCGGGGAAGATACTCGAGCGAGCTCAGTGGTGCGTGTGCAGAGCCGAGAGCTAGTGCGAGGAGCGACTCAGAATCGGAGCATATACGAGCATGGCGTGAAGGTCACAGAGCTTTGCTGAATGTGTGATTGCTGAGCAAGAAAGGCTCTGCTAATTAATATTTGGGTCTCTTTTTTTCTCTCCTATCTCAACTCGGTCTCTGAGCATGTGCTTTCGATACATGAAACAGCCCTATTTTCCGAGTGAAGCTACAAAATATAATATTAGAATTACCAAATTACTAAATTACCCTTCTACATTCCACTATAAAACTATTCTTTTTTTTGGAACGAGTAACTTAGGTATGCATTCCTGCCAATCAAACTTATAGAATGAAGGACCATGACATTGAACTCCAGAATAATGTCTGGGTGCTTCGTAACGGATTTGTGCTCATAGACTTCGAAATAGTCTACTTTGTTTCGTACACACAACCTGAGGAATTCCTCGTACCGGAATTTTAATTATTCTACCAATGGTACCAGCAAAAAACATAAACACATAATAATCAAAGTACGAACTGAAATAAAACCAACTAAAACTAACAAAGAGAAATAGATTGTGCGCTGCTCTTGTTGTTGTCCCGAAGCTTCCCAATACTGACTGCATCGGTTATTGGGGGATAGGCCACCCGGTCTTCCCCCTGACCCCCGGCCCTCTCATTTCTCCTGGCGAGTCTGTAGATGAGTCATCTCATGTTGATCCTTGTTATCCTCCTCCACCATGAATTGATGTGTCGGTAGGAGTATTCCCATACCTTATAGTTCTTCCTCATCATCTTCCCAATTGGGAATCGGGAGATGAGGGGACTGCGACTGCGTCAGCCTGACCGCGGATCGGGAAGGATGTGTCGGAGGCGACACGAGGGCAAGGGACATAGGAGCCATAGAAATGGCTCTTCGATCTCTAGGGGGCTTGAAATGATGTTCCCTGCTTCTGCATGAGGGATTCGGAAACTTAGTCAGGCCGGGGCTTGAGATTCTCGGGGGGTCGAGGCCGGTCGGAGTCGTTGGTTCACTTCGGTGGGACATGCAGTCCCTGTTCCGCTATACCAAATAGGAGGTGTGCCAGTACTTGGAGGTCTGTCGGAGTGTATGGCACCACGACTTTCATCTCTTCCTCCTTGGAAAGACAACAGACTAGAAAATGTTGTTTAGAGGTCCTTCATCAGTGACAGAAGAACAGGAGGAGCTGGAACCCTAGCATGGGTATCTTCCTTCGGATCACCAGAATATGGATAGCCGGAACCTTAGCGGTCACACCATCCCCCGAGATTGGATCCACATGGGCTTGGGATGCCCCCATGGGTATCTGCAGCTGCGAAAGAGATTGGCTAAGGACCTTCAGAGGTCAATCTCTATCTCTCTCCACATTCGATGGGATCGTGCCTGGTGGGACGACTCCCGGAAAGAAAACTACCAACGCCTGATCGATCATTAGAGAATGACGCAAAGGGAGAGGCATGACTAGTGATGATAGTGTCGTGATCGGAGAAGATGATGAGTAAGTTTTTGGGAGTCGCTTCTTCCTCACCCTAATCGGACGTACAAAGCCCGAAGAAGGCTTTGGGGGCCTGATAAGGGGGGTTAGGTATGGCTTTCCACCTGACGATGGAGACGTATAAATAGCTTGGGATAACGACACGACAGTCGAAGGCGACAGAACAGACATAACATAAGGTAACGTTTAGGGCTAAAGCTGATTCTAATATAGGACATACGATTCGATGTGAGTTTATTTTCTCTTAATCCTAAGAAGATATTTATTTTAAGTTGTTTCTTTAATGAACTACAAATAGTGTTTAATCTTTCCTTTTTTTTAAATGAACTACGAATATATTTTCCGTATATTACACGTCTAAAATTTAATTTTAATAAACATGCTAAATTAAAATATATGTTTAAATTTAGTTATGCATGGACTAGGGCGTGGGAGCAAAAACGACACGTTTATCGGCAAAAGAGCGTAGCGTCTCGGAATTGTGGCCACAAGCAAAAACAAGTGGTCCCTCTAGAGAACGACCTGACGTTTTCATTCGTGGCCCAATGGACTAAAGCCTAATGGAGATCTTCATGGGCTTGACTTTCCAAGGGCCCGTAGTTGGGTTATACTTACAGTAAGTGACCTCGAAATGGGCCCTGAAAAAACATTGTTTATCAGAAGAAAAAAAACAATCAAAGAGAAAATTACAACTTGTTACTGCATTTTTTGGATTATTATCAATTTACTATACTATAATTTACATCGCATCAGTTTATCTCGGTTAATTTTATCATAAGGTCAGAGGATCTACCCGTACGACCTCCTATGGTACTGTTTACTAGTTCGGTTGTGGTTGTTCCGAACGATCCCTTGATACACTATCCGTTAGTCTAGTGGGTTCGTGAATCGTGATTGTTGTGGCGGAGCGGAATGATTGTTTTCTCTTGTACTTTTTTTATTGCTTCTTGTCTTTTTTATTAGATTTTTATTGGTCTTTTGTTTGGTGGTTGCGGTTTCTATCCCTCGACGCACACTTCCCTATCTTTAATGCATTTCTTTCTATCTGATAAAAAAATCCTATAATTTGACAACGAGGCAAAGTACGTGGTGGATTGTGGCTTCTACCTAATTTATGAGTTTATTTTCCCAGACTCTGTTCATGCTCGATCCGATGTTATTTATTTATCAAAATTTTGGATTCTGATTTGTTATCAATTTTAACATCCAATATTGGAACGAAGAAAAACTTAATGAGTTGCAAAATAAGTCGTTGAAGTTGAACCCATATCAAAAATATATATGTAAAAAGTTACTCATAAATGTTGGGTTAGACTTAATTATAAAAATGTTAACATTTTAGTTATAGAAGTTCGATCCAATATAAATGACATGTTTTAAACAAAATTTACATAGTATCAGAACTAGTTCGGTCCATAATCTGTTTGTCTCCTCCATCACGCATGTGGTCTCCGGTCCATATGATCATATATAATGTTTAGTCCGAAAAATATTAATGCTGAACCCACATTGAAAAATATAAAAATAAATAACTAACTGAAAACCTAGATGCTCGAGTTTTACTAAACATGATCAAGGTAGGGGAATCTCAGGACTTCCCGGTCGGGATCATTATTAGGCTTATCCGTCATATGTTTTCTCAAAAAAGGGAGTAACCCTCCGATTTGTAAAAAGAACTACGAATAAGTTGTTCATTGACTTGTCAGAAAAACGTGTTTTATGTATGTTCTCCAGTGGTCCAGACGTCTTCCTGGCGTACTCCAATACATCGTAAATTCTAATAATTAATAAAAAAATCACACTTTCAGTCACACAAAAAAAAATGCAAGTAAAATATTAAAAAAAAAATACATAAACCATTATCGTGTTTTATATGCATTAATTGTTTTTATCTATCATACATGTTGCTAATAATAATAGACATGTTTTCGTAACACAAATCAAAGAACACTCTCGTTAATTAAGGACCGTAGATTTGCATCTGGGTCAAGATATGCTCAAAGTTGTCCGTTGATTTCTCGATGAGATGTGAATGCATTCCTTCGTACGTTGTCACCACCACTTCTTCGTCTTTGCTCAATCGTTGAATTTGCTTCTTCACGTCGCATCCTTGGTGTGTACAGCGATAGTAACTTCTGCATAGAGTTGTCATGAAATAAATATAATTAATTTACAAATGCTATAAATCTTATAATGCATGTTATGGGGATGTATATTTATACTAACATAACTCGAATTGGTTCAAGATGAAACGAGCTTATATGCCGTCAAACTCGAATTCAACTTGAAATCAAAGATTTAGATCGGACTGTATCTCGATTGATTGAGTTTGTTTAGTTTCCACTACAATATTCACTATGATTATATATTAAATCGAATACATATGGTTAACTAAATACAAGTCGATCTGATTTAATGAGTTCGAACCTAACTCGTTTATCAAACGATTTTAACAAATTAAATCAGAACAACCCGTCTCAATTCTACTCATTTACATTTATGATACATGTTAATACATCACATTATCACAATTTTAGTCGTTGATTTAAATTACTTTAGCAGGCACATCATGCACCTTTAATTTTACCAAGCATATAACTTATCCACATTCAACAATCGAACTAATCATAAAGATCGAACTTTGAATTGATCATAGAAAATAGTGTTAGTCTTAATTAACATTATAAACTATATAATCAAATATCAACAATATCTATATTTTGATAACCAATTTTCACACGACGTGAGTTTTGTAAATCGAATCTATCAATTGTTCACTTCATATAATAGATATATTGTGATTATATCAAAACACAATTCAATTTTAGAGGTTTCCAATAGGGAAAGGTGGAAAATTCGATAGTATATATACGGTCGGTTTTTAAATCCACCGATTTATAAATCTTGAAGTGCTCGTCGACCACCATGCCTTTGGTTTGACGATTTTCATTCAAAAGTCACCGGAATGATTGTTGTGGGTTTTTTTCCATGCATGCATAGTGGTCAAATTGGTTGGTTTCTGACGGTCCAGATTTTTATTCCCACCCCTACCCGTTATCAAACAGATTTCGCATTCGAATAATGGAATAATGTATATTTATTCAACTAGTAAACACTACAAAGCTTCCTTATTCTTTTAGGCCATAATTAGGTTAATATTACAAATCAATCATCAAATAATATCAAAGACTCAAATATTTAACGACCGATATAATGAAAGGTGGAAAATTTTGATAGTATATATACAGTCGGTTTTGAAATCCACTGGTTCGTAAATCTTGAAGTGGTCGTCGACCACCATGCCTCCAGTTTGCCGTTTTTCATTGAAAAGTCACCGGAATCCACTATTGTGGGTTTTCCCAATGCATGTAGTGGTCAAATTGGTTGATTTTCGACGGTACATATTTTTTTTCCCACCCCTACCCGTACCCGTTATCAAACAGATTTCGAAGATTCACATATTTAACGATCGGTATCCACACGAACAAGAGTTATGTAAAAAAACGAAAAACGATTAGTCGTTGTTACCTGGGAAACTTGTTGTTCTTAACCGCCTTCTGGCCATACTTCCTCCACCTATACCCATCGTCAAGTATATCAACCTGGCTCCTTGTCTGAAACGCGTACCTAGGCTTCTTCACTTTCTTCCCAATTAACTTCGTACTCTTAGTACTCCCAAGCCTCGTCTCTTCGCCCTTCTCGCTCTCCGACCGTGTTGGTCCGAACATGTTACCATGATGTTCCCAACCGGAGCTCCGGTGGTTCATCGCCGGAGACGGTGCCGGAGATGGAACGTAGAGAGCCAGAGGGTTTGGATAATTCTCCATTTCTTAAAGAGACGTGTATGGTTTTGGAGTAACAATGACTTGTGTAGATTAATATAGACTTTTGAAGTTTTGGTGCCTGTTTGAAAGTTGAGAGCAGTGGCCGAGGCTGCGAAGATTGTGATTTGTGAGAGGGGTATTAATAGTTGTTTTTGTATAGTGACTAATGATGTGAAATTAATGTAAACTAATGTTTAAAATATAAATATTTATGAAAAAAATCTATGTTCTCTATGAGGCTGCGAACATAATATTAGAGCATTTTCAACGCCAATCAGTTTGTTGGCGTTTCGTTGTTGAAGGAAAGAAAACGTTGACAGCTCGGTGGTGTTTTGCAGTCGGTTTGCTGGCGGCTCGTTGTTGACGGAGAATACAACCGATAAGCTAAACATAGGCTCGAACCATCGACGGTTGAAAAATTGTGAAGAAAATGACATAAACAATCAATACGAACGACCTATCATTACAGGTTGCTGACTGATAGTGTTGGCTGATAATTTTCTTCAATATTTTTTATTCAAACAGTCAACACGAAAAACCAATACCAATAGATTATCATTCGAGATGCTCTTAATGAGAAATACTAATAATTGTTTGTATAATGACAAATGATTTGAAATTAATGTTAAATAATATTAAATATATAAATATTTATGACAAAAGAACAAATTATTCTTTATCATAATATACCACCAATATTGGATAGTTATGTATATTTCTTTTCGTATTAAATATCGAATTATGGAATTATAGTTTAGAACAAATTATCATAATTTTGTAGTTTTTATTCTTATGTTTTATTGAAATTAGTGGAGTCGGATTTTCTTTAAAATAGTATTTTTATAACTGCATAATATATAGTAATTTTAAAGAGAATTAACTTTAAACTTATTTAATATTAATATGATGTCATAAGTTTTTTTTAATTAAAGATAAGCACTTGACATATGTTATACTAATAAGACATCATATTAATATTAACATGATATTAGTTTTTAAATTACAAACAATTATTTATTTTTTTATAAAAAGAAATCCATAGAAATCTAAATTTAAAAAATAAAAATAAATAATAAATAGTAAAAAAAACGAGGAAGAAGACTATAATCGCTATGTCGATGGTGATGAGTGATGACCTTTATTTTGTTTTTTATTAATGTGTAAAACACATATGTAATGAAAAAAATGATATTGTTAAAAATTCATATCTAGGATTAATTTAATTATGTTTTAAATATATATTTAGCATCTTTATTTGTGTTTTGAATTATAAATGTATGTTAGTTTAATAGTCTTGAGTTACATCTCGAGTTTATATTGTTTGTTTTTATTAAAATATATATATTTGCAACTATTTGGATGTGATATCTTTGGTTGGTTTTGACCAAACTCAGTTTACGTACACGAGTACTTTTTTGAGAAAAAAAAAATCATTATGATTCACATTAAAAAACAACTAATCAATTATATAATTGGACCAAGTTTTATTTTCTAATAATAATATTGTGTATGCTTCGAGATTTTTGATCCGCGACTGGTCAACGTAGTGGAACTGTTTTCTTCGGTCAGATCGCACGTGTTTATTGAAAGTGTTTCGGTTGTTGAATTAAATGTGTTGCCATGCAGCCTTCCCAGTGAGCTTCACAAGAAACATAAATTACATATTTTTTTTGTTTTCGATAAAAGAATGAAATATTTAAACTTATTCTTAATCATTAGTTACGAACACTATACTATACAATATTTTAAAATGACGAATGTGTTGAAGATAATCAAATCAAACAAATAAATAAAAGTGATTTGTTCTGATTTGATTATGATATTTAATTACAATATCATGTAATATTAGTTTCCTTATAATGGTCTTGTAATCTCTTATAAATAGGAGTAGTGATTCTTCAATAAAATTATTCAAAGCATTTCGATTAACACTTTTTTCAGAATGTATTGTCTTAAATATTAATCGTGCGATTCTATTAGTAAAAATAAACGAAATATTCTATTCTGTTAGTCATATGACCTATGTATCCCTTAATGATGGTAAAATGATGATTTTGTCCTTACTTATTTGACTTGTCGCCACACTTTCGTCCTCAGGTATTGTTGTGCACTGGTTTTAGAGGTTTCGATGGCCAACTTCTTGGTTGGAATTGCCGAGGTGTGAGTTCGAATAAAAACCGACATCAGTTAAAGATTTATCAACCGAACACCCGCACGAGCCGGTTGAAGAAGGTCTTGGAACAATCCAGTCAGTGGGTCTGAGATCCGGGGGTGGAATGAAAAGATGAGGTATTGTTCCACGGCACTCAAGGTCGAGTTACCCCGGCATATCAAGACGGGTCGACAGTATAGAAACGCCCCACTATGAAAGTTATATAGGTTCAAGAGAATTGACATCATAGACTCCCTAGTTTTAGTGTTCCGCTGTATTGGTTGTTTTTTGCATTTCTTGGTTCTGTTTTTAGGTTTCAGATCAATTATTTGCTTGACTTAGGCGTGTTTTTGGTTATTTGGTTTTGTTGTGTTTGGAGGGTAAAACGAATGATTTTTTTATATTTGTCTAAAATAAAAATCAGACTATTTCTACCGTCATTTTTTCCGCTTGATCCAATAACTCCTCTTAAATTACTATATAAGTATGTACTCGTTCGATTAAATTTAAGAATATCCCTTGTTATTTTCAAAAGATACTAAAATTAATCAAATCAACCATTATTGACCATAAAGTTTTATCACAGCAAGCTCACATGCGCAGCAGATAGATTCAAAGGATGTGGAAATTGTACCAAACTTACAAACTATTCATAGTCTACGAAGATTGACCGAGTGCAATTTTCTCACATATATTTAATGCAACAAATGAGAAAGCTACGAAGAGATATTGTTTACGCTACAACGATCAGACAGTGACAAGCTGTGGAAGAAAGAGACAATCCAATAATAATACAAATTTGCATAAGAAAATTAGAGTTCGGAATTCGAATAATATACTAAGAAGAGTCGTGTTCATACAAGTAACGACGTTGAAGAGCTAACCTGCTGCGCACGTAACAGCATGCATCGAGTCGCCACTTTGCGGGGTGAAATCAAATGTCTCGTTTTCTTATAAAGAAATTTTATAAGACTTTGACCTCGAATGAGATATAGTTAATCAGTACGAGGGCAGACTAATAACATGAGTTATGAAATTTAATCAAGACTAAAGTTGGAAAAAACCCGATCAACCACAATTCAGCTAAAAAGCACATAACAAAACCAAAAAAGAAAAAAAAGCACAAACTAAAATAGTCGAGTCGCATTAGAGTTGTTTTGGGTTTAAAAAACGGTGCAGTTTAGGTGGCGCGCCATCGTCCTCTCTCTATTCCTCCGGTTGGCTGCCACTACTCCGCTCTTCTTCTCTGCGTGTTTGGTTGGTTTGGACAGATCTGTCCACCTCGGACAAATATGAGCTTAGGGGATGGGTTGCTCTTGCCGGATCTTTGTTTCCGGCTCCGATGGTCCTCCCCCTTGCCTGCTACGTTGGTGGCTTTTCCTCTCCCCTTCCTCATCTCGGGGCAACGGTAATTCAGACTTGGACTGTTTTGATTTCGGGGAGGCTTTGTTGTTTCTCCTTGGCTCTGATCGTCCTCTCGTGTTTGTGACCTGTGGTAGAAGCAATCTCAAGGAGTTCGGTCCGGTTTTGGTTGTTGGCCCCGTAGTACCTGACTCTGCTGATAAATTTGTTCCTCGTGGTGGTGTTTGTGGTCCACTCTCGTGTCATTGGAGGAACTTAGTTCTAGATCTGGTCGTGGGACGCGTTTCTCCAATCTACCGGATGTTGATCGTTGTAGTTCTGGTCCAACCGCGTCTGATGGTGCATTTGTTGCCCAGCGTCCCGTTTCTATTCAGATCTGATGGTGCAAATTTTTGTCATTTTAATCAACGGAGAGGTTTCTAGTTACAAGTTGTAATTTCAGGGTATGCATCAGTAGTTTTTGAACTTTATGGTAAGCATCGGTTAAACGTACCAACTTAAGGATAATCATTTGTGGTTTACCTTTTAAAATATTATGATCATCGTATCAGATAAAATCTCAAAAACACTAATATAAATTGGGACATAAATGTTATAATGAAATCGAAAATACATTTTTGATTTAAAGTTGGATAACTGAGACAAATATGAACATTTTGATAATCAATGTATTGTGGACTAAGAAACTTGAGTTCCGTCAACATAACTTTAAATCACACCAACCCAAATAAATAACAAATAAATGGTTGCTTAATTCGATTGCACGTGTATACGACGTATTTTCTAGTAGATGTTGAGAGGAATTCTAATTTCAGTATGGAGACGAAATAGGCTTCAAAGCACATCATATGATAAAAGTATACGATCTTTATTAGTAACGCATGGGTTTCTTTTTAGGGAAAGGAATTATTCTGTTAAAAAATCATGAATAATATGGAGAAGAATAGTGGAGAAGTAGGCCATCTGAAAATAATCCTACCCTCAGTTCTCTAGTGATATCCGATATATAGTCGGTTATGTTTAAACGGCTAAATGCTATTGTAAAAATAAGTCTTGTAAAAATTAGGGAAAACTACCAATACCTACCCAAAACCATGCGCATTTAACTGATGTTTACCCTGAACTTTAAAGTTAACTGATGCATACCCTGAAGTTACGACTTGTAACTAAAAACTCATTCTGTCAGCTAAAATGACGAAAATACCCTCAGTGATTTTTTAAAATAATTTTTTAAAAATATAAATGAAGTGATTTTTAAAATAAAAATGAAGTCATTTAATAAGTAAATATATATATATATATATATATATAACAAAAGCAATTTTTAAATATTTTTTCAAACATAATTATTGAAGTGTAGTTGAGAGTATTTTCGTCATTTTAGCTGACGGGGGGGTTTTGAGTTACATTTTCGAAACTTAAAGGTATGCATCAGTTAACTTTAAACTTCAGGGTAAACATCAGTTAAATGGGCATGGTTTTGGGCAGGTATTGATAGTTTTCCCTAAAAAATAACACTGATTCTCTTGTCTCAAAGTTTTTAGATCACGGATCTTTCAAGAGATACGACCATTATATAATAACTTTTTTAATATATTAATATAACTATCCCTTATTCTCAACAAAAAAAAAATGAGACCGACGACTTGGTTTATGTGGTTGGTGGTCGGTCAACATTAGAAAATTATGGATAACGTTCACATTGGTATAATTGTCTCTAACGTATACACATCAATTCGGGTTTTGCTACGAATCATGCAACACCCGATTTTTGTTTTGAAGATATTGTGTGGAGTAAATTTTGTATGTAAGTCCATGACCCCTTAATCAGAATACATGAAATGAAACGATGTTTTTGATCAAAGGTGTATAAAAAATGGATGATAAATCTGATCATTTATTTATTCATTCGAGTTTTCAAGTGAATTACGTTTTAACATGGTATTAAAAATTTATTAAGAGAAATGTATTGTTGAACGACTTAAATGACGATTTGATTACTTAATACAATCTCACTTTTTACTCAAAAAAATAATAATAATTTGATATTGTATGCCCATTTACGACATTCTTTTATTATTTTCTGTTTTGTGTTGGGCCGTGGCCCGTGTACTTTAGTTTGGGCGGGCCAGGGGGTTTATTGTTTCTGTTTGTGTTTGGGTCGTGGCCCGTATACTGTTTTTGGTTTAGTTTCGGCCCGAGGCCTGTGGTTGTTATGGTTGTGCTCGATTGTTGGTTGTTTAGTTTGGCTCGAACGGGGTTGTTCTTCAAGTTAGGTATATCTAGGTATTAGACATGTGTTGTAATTGGTGTGTTGTTTGTTTCACCCCTTGTTGGGTGTATGTTCTGAGGGCTTTGATGTTGGATTTTATAAAAAAAATTGCTGATCAAAAAAAGAAAAAAAAAACTTCTGCTTGCAAAAAAGACTAAATCTCGATTTTTGTTGTTTTTAAGCGGGTGACATATTTGTTTGAAATTTTAACGTGTTATTACATCTAAATACCAAGTCAATTCATTTCTAAATAATTCAGACGTCGTATCGATTTTTTTTAAATAAGTCGATCACAAACTTCTACTTGCTAAAATCCAAATCTTATGTTTTCTTCTTTTATAGGCAAACGACACATTTATTTAAATTTTTGATGTATTATTACGCCTTAAAATCTCTTGAGTAATTTGTTATCCTTTTCAAGTAAATTTTAAAAGGTAAAGTTGATAATGTTTATATATTTTTAAGGGTTAAATATCGAACGTTATTCTTACGTATTGGTCACGAACACTATACTACCTAACGTTTCAAAATGACAAATGCACTACTTTAATTATTAACCATGCGATTTTGTTAGTAAAAATAGACGGAATATTTCATTTTGTTGGTCATATGACCTCAAGTGTCATATAATGAATGATAAAATGACGTTTTCCCCTTAAGTATTTGACCTTTATATATTTTATAAGGAACATTACCATTGTACCCTCTTAATTGTTCCTTATAAAATGTATAGAGGTCAAATACTTAAGGGAAAAAATGTCATTTTACTATCCATTATATGACCCTTGAGGTCATATGACTAACGTAATGGAATATTCCGTCTATTTTTACTAACAAAATTGTGTGATCAATAATTAAGATAGTGCATTTATCATTTTAAAACATTTAATAATACAATGTTTGTGACCAATATTTAAGAATAAATTTCAATGTTTAATCCTATTTTTAATAAATAAAATACATGCATCTCGATATATAGACATTAACCATTAAATAAATATTGTGAATGTGCACTAAAAAAACATAGCAAACATAATAATTTGCTTAAATGGGCCTAATGCCATAAAGGTCCACTACTAAAGATCCATGGCATTGACGTCTCGAAGTGACTCTTTATTTGTAGCCAATGGATTATTTATTGGTAAATCATTTTCGGACAATAATCTTTAGCAATAATTGCACTTTGATTTTGAAGAAAAACTTGCTTAAAGAGCCAAACGTCCCATGGTTCAATCCACATCATTTTGTATTAAATGCGTATTTTGGGGCTAAACATCAACATCAAGAAACAAAAATATAAGTGAATAAAATAATTAATCATGGTTCGACCTGATACGATTAGGGGATGACGGTAATTAGTGGAGGAAGACGATCAGTTGGAACCAATCATGATAAAGGCTAGACACTTCTCTTTCCCGACGTCCTGCTTCCCTACAGGTGCCTTATAGGACTTGACGAGGTTGCATAAAAGACCCCGCCTAGTTGTTTTGGCCAACTGGGGATGGTCTACATTAGGCCTAATGATCAAAGTTTTGGAGCCAGACATGTTTGCCTTCTATTTCGGGTCCCAATCAGCTAAGGATTGTGTCCCAATCAACTAGGACTGGGTCCGTCAAAGTGAACCCTAATGCTTCGACAAGACGCCACTCATCACTCGCGGGTTTACGTTGTTCCAGTGGTTCTTGTAATTCTTAACGTACCACAACAGATCATTTGGTCCACGCAGCGCAACGACTTCCCTCCCGATGCCATCCCAGTACTTTACGTTCATCTTGTTATTCCCGATAATTGAATCATATGAATTTATCATCCATGTGCAAACAAGATGCTCGTCCTCCTCGACGCTCCATTTCATGTGTGTCTCTTTCGTTGTCACATGGCTCGCTTGAGTTGTCTGTACTTGCGAACCTGAGGCCGTGTGGGGACTCGAAAACACCTCCACGACGTCTTCGGTAATGTGGGTACTTTCTTCACTTGTCCGAACAGAGTCTTGGCTCAGAGGGAAATACTCTTGTGTTTCCGGGATGTAGTCATTCATCCCGACCAAGATAGGATCGAAATCGAAATCCATTGCCAACGAAAAAAAGAATATCGAGAAAGAAAAGAGTAGTACAATAAAATGATCTGGGTAAATGTTTGAAAATTGAAGGGAAACTTGCCGTTTATATATGAGAGAGAGAGAAAATTAGTCTCTTCCGATGCATTCAATTGACGTCATTGTACAGGTTGGTAACAGCCGACGATGCTCCGAGGCAGTCAGCGATGACCGTTAACTGACAACGGTCATATGCGCGGACTGATAATACTGTCGATAACGTAACCTCCAACATATATCCGCCCACACTTCATCTCCATCAACACTTATCTACCACAAATCCGCCCGTGATTAAAGATGCTCTTACAAAACAAAACATCGTATAATCAGTTTAATCGAGACGCAATCCCATCACCAAATCATTATTTTAGATCATGACGCAACGCAACCCACCCGCCAAAAAAAAACTTTGCTACGCTACACGCGATCGAGACGAAAAATAAAACCATTTTAAATTATTTTTTCACATCCGGTTTCATCGCTCAGAGACCAGAGTAGCCGAGAGAGAGAGCAAATCTTCGAGTTCGACGATAATGGAGGACACTGTTGATTCCGTGAAGCTGTTCCTTCTTCGTTCCAGAGCTTCTGCGAATTCGTACTTGTCGCAATTCGAGCCGCTGGCTCTGGTCCTCGCTCCTCTCCTGGCTCTCTTCGTTGCACGGACGATTCAATCGGCTCTCGATGTGGTTTACGACAAGGGACTCAAAGCCGTCGTGCTAGGGTTTTTCATGAACTCTATCAAGTAATTTCTGGATTTGGAACCTTTGTTTGTTTGTTTGTGAAGTTTGAGTTTGTGCTGGATTTGATTTGGTTGTGGACCTGTGGTTGATTTTGATGAATAGGTTGGTACCTCGTGTGCAGAAGTACATTGATGCCGAGAAACAAAAGGTCTTGTGATTTTTTTTGTTGTTGCTTTTACTGTTTGTTTGATTGCATTTATGTTGGTCTTGTTGCGTTTTTTGATTAGTTTTATCTATGGAGGTGTGGCAATTGGCATAGTGTTACTTTATTGAATTTCTTAGGGAACCTGTTGGAATTGATTTTCATTCTTTTTGGTAATGAATGAAATCGAATTGTGGGGATGGAGCATTTAATGTCTGAGTTGCTCTGAACATGAATATTTACATTAATCACTTGTTCATTTTTAAGGGAACTTGTAGGAATTGATTTTCATTTTTTTTGTGTGGTAATGAATGAAATCGAATTGTGGGGATGGAGCATTTAATGTCTGAGTTGCTCTGAAAATGAATCTTCACATTAATCACTTGTTCATGATGAGCTGAAAATGTTATTGGTCGGGTGGCTGATCTAAAATGAACCCTTAATAGGGGTCAGAGTTTGGTAAAAATACTATGATATAATGATGGGTATAGTATAGATATTTGCTTGAACTTGTTGACTAGTAGATAGATGCCATTTTTTATTCTGCTCAGGTTGAGTTCAGGTTAATTAAATATATGAGTAGCATGTCAAATTGTGCCAGTAGTGCAGGTGCAGGAACTTCTCTGAGTAGTTGTCGCTCAGCAGGTTTAGAAAGTTTAAAATAGCTTATATCGTGACATAGCAAGTGAAGGGCTCAAAGTAAGAGTGCCATCATCACTGTTTGCCTTGAATCTTATGGGGGTCTGGTGCCTTGCTAGTCTAAGTGCCTGGACAGGGCCGGTGGTCTGGGTTGATAAACAATTGTAGAACTTCGGCCGCTGAAAATAGTCTCCATCACCAGTTGTTGATGTAGGTACTTGATTGAACTGATTAGCCTTGGTTAGGTGTCATCTTTGATTGTACCCCAGGTGGATATTGTACATCAATTGGGAAATGGCTGGAGTTAGTAAAGAAACTATTTTTTGGTTCTTTGCTTGCAATTATGATGCATATAGGCTTTCTTGTTCCGTGACTTTGAAGTTGTTTAGGACTTTTTTTTAATTTGTAAATTAACGAATAATGTTATATATTGGTTGATTGAACAAGCAGGTGGTGGATCAGATGCAGTCTGGTAATAAAAGAGAAGGTTGGTTGACAGAGTTGCCAAAGGAAGGCTTGGGGGTTGGAGTGATAGAGAAAATGAAGGAAGCAAAAAATAAAGATGTTGATTGGCAAGGAAAATGCTCTGGTACAGTGTATGTTTTTATCTACCAGCATTGCAACTCACTTATCTTCTCCTACACTTTATACATCCATCGCTTTTCTCTTCTATTATGGTTAATCTGAAACGTATGGTATGCTGCAGATACATTCGAGGCAGTGAATCAGAAGGACATTTTTCTCTGATAAATGAAGCATGTGCAATGTTAGTACAATACGTCTGGCATATATCTCCTCTGCGTTATTCTTCTGCAAATGTTCTATTTAGAGTGCCACCTATTTAGGTTATTAGTTTTATATGGTTAGAAGCTGATGCACACTTTATTTAGAATGGTATTCACTGCTTGATGCTTTCTAATTTCATTTTGAATCTTTTAAACAAAGTAACATTGAATTCCTTACTATCCTCTTGCTTGCCCCTTATTCTCTTTCTAGCAACGTAGTTGATTTTAATCATTTTGCAGGTTTGCACATACCAATCCACTGCATTTAGATGTGTTCCAGAGTGTAGCACGATTTGAGGCAGAAGTGGTAGCAATGACAGCTGCACTACTTGGTAGTAAAGAAAAGGCTTCTGGAGGACAAGTATGTGGAAACATGACATCAGGAGGAACTGAAAGTATATTGTTAGCTGTGAAGTCATCACGTGACTATATGAAAGCTAAAAGGGGAATAACAAAACCTGAAATGTAAGTCATGTTCCATTATTTTGCCAAGTGTGATTCACTTATATTTACCTGCTATAGCTCTATGAAAATAAACTACTTATATGGTTTCCTCACAAGCTTAGGATAATAGCTGAATCTGCACATTCAGCATACGACAAGGCAGCTCAATATTTTAAAATCAAGCTGCGGCGTGTCCCTGTAAACAAAGAATTCCAAGCTGATGTCAAAGCGATTAGACAATGTATTAACAAAAACACTGTATTGGTATGCTTCTAGACCATGCTTAGTGCCTCCATATTTTAGTGTTGCTTATGTTAGATACTGCATTACCTTCTATAAAAGAACCCCCCAAAATGATTGCACTCTAAACAAAAGAGCATAAAAATCGCGTTCTAACCTTTAGTGGCATTGTCATGTTATAACTTAACACCACTTTTCCTCTCCCTTAATGCTTTTTGAGTTGAGCTTAAATGAACTACCTGATCCCCTGCAGATTGTTGGATCTGCACCTGGCTTTCCACACGGAATCATCGATCCTATTGAGGTATGTGTCCTCATTAGATACCTGTGCCGCTTCAAAGAGGTGTGGCCTTGATGTTGTCAATATGAAGCTATTAGCTTTGTTTTGACTGTAACTGAGAATCTGTAATTTTTTTTGTAGGAACTTGGCGAATTGGCTGTTAGATATGGAATATGTCTGCACGTGGACCTTTGTCTTGGTGGTTTTGTATTACCTTTTGCTCGTAAACTTGGGTATGGTTGGCTGACTTCACTACTATTCAAATTTAGCTGCTTATTCTGGCATCATATTTTTATTACCAATTTTTCTCTGGACCTTGTATCCCCTTTCTGTCCTGCATATGCTTCTTTACTGTGTATGGCGTGTTGCAAGGAAGATATGTTTTCCTCAACTAGGGAAGATATGTTTTGAATGATTTAGTAATTCCGTTGAGTTGATATTCATTGCACGCTGTACATTATAGATTCGTGAACAACCTTAATGTTTTGTTATGCCTTATGGTGTCTTATAAATTAATGGAAAAATTATGATATTGGGACTTTCTCATGATTGCTTCCGACCATCAATATTAGTAATCAACATATGAAAGCCAATGCGTCCAATATTTTGTGCACACCAATATCGTTCATCATTATGAGATTTGGATGAAATGGTACCTGTCATGTGAATGAAATGGAACCAATATTGGTCTCTATTTTCTCGAATATGCTCAAATTTGTTTTGTTTTTTCAGGTACCCAATTCCACCCTTTGATTTTTCTGTTGAAGGGGTAACCTCAATATCAGTGGATGTGCATAAATATGGGTTGGCTCCCAAAGGAACAAGTACGGTGCTGTACAGAAATCATGACATTAGAAAGGTAAGTTACAGGTTTAGGTTACATTATAAAAGCCATTGTTTTTTAAAAAGAAGCAGACTTAGAATTCCTTTACTCAGTGCATTAGGTCTTGCATATTGTTTTTCTTATTAAATGTATTAGATGTGGCCATCTATTAGTTTGCTCGACACCAATCTAAATATGTGACTCATCGTGTGTACTTTTTTCGATCATGCTTGGTGGGATACTAATCATGTGTTCGCTGGCTGTCTTTGACGCTCATTTCCCAACAGCATCAATTTGTTGCTGGTAAGTTTACTTTCCTTTTTAATAAAGATTTTTTTTTGAAGTTTAAGTTAGTGTTGGTGATTACCAGGTAGATGTGTGTATGGAGTAGAATAAGAGGTAGTGACTTGGTTATCTTCGAACATGTCTGCCATTTTAGACTTTTCATAAGTTAGGACCAGGAGATCAGGGTTGAAGTCTAAGTAGTGGTATCTCTGAAGCCTTATTTCTCTCCAACTTTGGTTGAGTCTCTTTGGCATTCTCTCTCCAACTTTGGTTAGGCCTCTTTGATCTCTCATCAACTCTTGTTGGGTCAAGTGGTAAAAATAGACCTCCCTTACATAAGGGGTGGTGAGCCCAAATCTTGATACATTAAAATAAGGGATAATTGCAAAAAATCGCGGTGAACTATGCATGTTTTGCAAATACTATCAGTGAACATTTACAACTATTTTCTGCCTGCAAATCCGTTATCTTTAATATAATTTAGTCATATGATAGTCACGCGACTTCAATTTTTTTAGATATGACAATTTTTCCCTTTACATTATACGTATTTTGCAATTTGTAACCCTTATGTAATACACTTTTTGCAAAAAAAACCCTCGTTAGTGGATGCAGACGGAAAATAGTTGCAGGATGTTTTTTGCAAAAAAAATAGTTCACCTATAGTATTTGCAAAACGTACATAGTTCACTTCAAGTTTCTGCAATTATTCCTTAAAATAACTGCAGATTAAAAAAAGAGAACGCAAGAGGTGTTTTGCTTGGTACAATGTATGTTCTTTCCTAGACTCAATAGTATAATAAGATATGAAACTAGAGAACCTAATGGGTTCAAGTCATCTTAATATGTTCTGCAGATTATCTAGGTTTTGGTCTTTTTGCTTATGCCATTTCACACTTACTTTGTTTACGCATTCTGCAGTTACTGAGTGGTCAGGTGGGTTGTATGTCTCCCCAACCATTGCCGGAAGCAGGCCTGGTTGTTTGATTGCTGGGGCATGGGCTGCAATGATGTCTTTGGGCCTAGAAGGTGAAACACTTGTTTTTTTTCCTTTCTAATATTATTGAAGCTACCATGCCATTCTAGCCCGATACTCAATTGCGCAAGTGTCTAAAGATCCTGTCTTCCTGGTAACTCAGTGAAACTTAGCCATCGAGTTCAATAAGTGAAAATCGGTCAAAACTCTGTCAAATAGCTTCTATGATTGTCAAAACTCTGTCAAACTCGACCAACTGTTTTTCACATGCAGTTCTGAAGTGTATATGAAATTTGTTCTCAAAGATCTGTGCATAGCAAGGACATGAAAAGAGATTATCGATATCAATTTCTATTCATTTTTCAAGTATCATTCAATTTCGTGGAACGTGAATTAAAATGTGTTTGAAGTTATCTTTCTATTTTTTGTCTTTAATATACGTGTTATATGTTAATATATATTTGGAACAAAATGAATTTTGCCGATTTTTCCACGATTAGTCAGAAGATCATTATTTGTCGCCTCGCCGAATTTTTGCTGATCCCGAGTTTTAGGACATTGAGCACTTTAACTCATTTCTTTTCTTTGGGTGCTACAGGATACCTGGAGAACACAAGAGAGATCATGGAAGCGTCAAAGAAAATACAGAAAGGGTAATTGCTTAATGTAACTTTAATGTCTTCTGAATCTACTCTAAACTACGAACTACTGATGATTATATCGTTTTAATCTACAGGATAAAGGAGATGCCCGAGCTATTCATTGTTGGAAGGCCTGATATGACAATTGTAGCATTTGGATCTGACGTGATGGACATATTTGAAGTCAACGATATCATGTCATCCAAAGGCTGGCATTTGAATGCGTTGCAGCGACCAAACAGGTGAGTTTTCTTTTGGGATACTTGATAAAAGGTACCTGAGGTATTCACTTTTTGCAATTTGTAGCACTCTTTGATAATTGTAAAAAGTTCCATGAACTAGTCATTTTGTTGCACTTTATATAGGGTACTTTTTTGCATCTATTCTTTTCTTTTCTCCCACTCAAACTAAACACTGAAGACATGTTCACATTCACAATTTGGATTAGATAAATCCCGATTTGTTGGTTGTCTATATCTCCATGACTGTTGCATATTGTTACATCGTTTCAGTTCTCACATGAATTGCTTTAGGATCCACATATTTAAGATTTATGAACTCTGGAAATGTTTGAACAACTAAATATTTTCCTTTTACCAGCCTTCACATATGCGTCACCCTTCAGCATGTACAAGCTGTTGAGAACTTCCTCCTGGACTTGAAGGAATCCGTGCAGACTGTAAGTTTTTTTTTTCATTTGGGTAAATTGCACATAATTATCTTTATAAATTGCCCACAAACACATGATCCCATAGTAACTTTTTTTCGGACACTTGACTACCCATGTGCACTT
The DNA here is from genome assembly GCA_963921825.1 of Erodium maritimum. Classification (NCBI taxonomy): domain Eukaryota; kingdom Viridiplantae; phylum Streptophyta; class Magnoliopsida; order Geraniales; family Geraniaceae; genus Erodium; species Erodium maritimum. Next base: position 1,066,314 of record OY997594.1, on the reverse strand, counting down.
TCATGCGTTGTCATCGTACAAACTAGACATAAACCATCAAAAATTTCGATTTTTTTTCCGACACAGGAGTTTAAATTTTTATAATAATCCCAAAACCCCTCATTCCCATGTTTTAATCTTCCGATTTCAATGACTTTGTAGAGGATTTCGAGAACGGGACCAAATTGAAATCAGGAAAGTAAAGTGTGGGCGAATGATTTTGGGACATTTTAAATGTGACTAAAAAATCGAAATCTTTCCGTCTATTTTGTACGCTGGTCACAAGTGACAATTCATAAGGGTAGTCATGTGTCTGGAAATTTACAAAGATAGTTACGATGATGTGTCGTGTGACGGTTCTGAATATACTATCGTGCACCAAGCAGCGTTAAATACTGTTAAAAACTTGTCGTCTTTCAGGTGAAGGCTAATCCGGGCCCGATCACCGGAGGGCTAGCTCCCATATACGGTGCTGCAGGGAAGATCCCAGATAGGTCTATGGTTCAGGATCTGTTGGTAAATTACATGGATGGCACATGTTAGTTATGCTACTAATATGTGTAGTGTTTCAAATGAGCCTTCTTAGTTTGTGCACACAATAACATTATGCACCTTTTCATAGTTATCTAAACCAAACATCCTTAGGAGTTGGAGGATACTCATTATTGGTGGAATGATAGGAACCAGTTTGAGATGGGACATTGTTGATGGTAGGGGTGTTAAAAAAATCCAGCTTTACTTGATTTATCCGTTAATTCGTCCTGATATCCATTCGCATAAAGTCGGGTGGATTGCGGATTATATTTTTCAGAATTGGTCGTATTGTGGGTGGATTGTAGATTATATTTTTCAGAATTGGTCGTATTGTGGGCGGATGACGGATCCTGGGAGTGAGATTCGTGGATCATCCGTCCGCTCGTTTATGTCAACCCACCGCTCACACATTCTTCTAAGTAATTACTGGGATTCGGACCTGTGACCTTAAGGAGAGGTGAAACCAGGATTCGAAGCTGTGATCTTAAGGAGAGGTGAAACCGTGCATAAAATGATTTAGATGCTTACATGCTTCAACTATAAAATGATTTATAAGCACTTTGTAGAAAACAATGATTTAGATGCTTACATACTTCAACTATAAAATTAAATAGAAAATTATGATCATACTTTCTAGGCTTCTCTTTTAAGCCTTACATGTTTGACTGATTAGTTTACAACATAGAGAAAAATAGGCAAGCATTGGACTTGGAGGAGTGGCTGTCCAAACCTTTTGTCTCTCACAAATCAAACAAAATAGATAGAGACAAATAGACAATATAGTCCTCACCCTTGGGCTTTCAATCTTTCCCCTTTATTTCCCATGCTCTCTTTGAATATGACCCCCCAAATCCCAACCCTAACATGCCAAGTTGCCACTCAAAATTATATAGTTAAATAGTTAAATCAAAGGTTTTAAAAATTGTTAGTAGTTAATAGGATAGTTAAAGTTTTTTAGGGATTAATCGAAGACTAAATAGCGATTAACCGAAAATTAATTGAATTGATCAACAAGAAAATAGTGCCTAAGCATACGCCACCTATCGAGATTTTTAGAACATTGGTTAAATCCATGTTTTATTTTTAAATCGAGTTATGTGTATTTAATCACAATTTATACCAACATATTGAACGGTTCTTAACAGTTTGGGTCTTTTAGTCACTTATTGTAGGACCAATAGTCTTATCTCATAGTTTTTGTATCAAAGATCTCCCGGGTCTTTGGCTGTTTCTCAGTTTTTGTATCAACGATCTCCTGGGTCTTTGGCCGTTGTAATAACTCTTTCATTATTTCAATAATATTATCGCAACAGATTTATCGGCGGGAAAGAGAAATTCTGTAACTACGCTTCAAATTTCCTAACTGATTACCCTTTTAGGAGACCTACACGAACCAGAGCCATACTTGGGTCACCGAGAGCCCTAATTTAGGGCACCCAACCCCTAAATTGTAGGTCTAAACAGAGAAAAAAGGCATGGTTACTTTAGAGGTTTCAAACCCAAAAAGTCCTAAACCATGACAAAGAAAATCACACCAATTTGACCACACAAAAAGAAAAATTAATAAATTGAATAATTAACATCATCCAATGCAATATCATAATTCAATAAAAAAATAAAAATAAACCATCATCACTTCTCTAGGACCACTAGTCACACTTCTGATTCGGCCACCTCATTACTATCTCCACCTAACCACAGAACTTAACTCCAAAGCAAAAACAGATTCTCTACAATTTTCCAGGAAAGAGCCAAACAACCCGTAAGCCGAGAAAGTGACTTCCCGCCGGCCAATGGGTGAAAAAAAAAGCCGACATCGAAATGGGAGACAAAAGCATTAAAGCTAAGCTTCATTGATTGCGACCATATCTATATATTAATCTAATCAACCACCAAAAGATAATGATTTTTTTCAATAAAAAAAAAAACTCGAATCGATTTTTGATTTTCGATTTTCGATTTTCACTACGGATTCGGACTCCAGAGGCTCCATAAACGCGAATTTAATAACCCCAACACGTCCGGTAGTACCTTCCTCGCCATTCCCTTGTGTCCGATCGCCGCCATTACGATCTCTTTCTCCGCCTCCGTCACCGTCGCCGCCGCGGAGACGACGTGTAACGCCTCTCCGATGAGTTCCTCTCCGACCCTTTTGCCTGAATCGTCGTGGGTTCTCGCCGGAGATGGTGGCTCCGGCGAGGACGGAGCGGGAGGGTCGGCGGGTTTTTCGTCCGGCGACACGCGGCGGCCGGAGGACTTGTCGCGGCGCTTGCCTCTGGTGGGCTTCTTCGGCCTCTCGCCGGAGGCGAGGTGGTCCTCGAAGGCTTCGATGGCTTGGTTGATGAGCTCGCGGTTCGGGGACGAGTCCCACCGGAACCAGTAGCTGGTGTAGCAGTCGAAGCACTCGCAATCGAACATCGGCGGCTTGTGGGTCTTCGCCGCCGCGGCGGAGGAGCAATTTCCGGCGGGTTTCTTCGGCGGCTTCTTCTTCGAGTCCGGTATGGTGGTGGTGGTCTTCAAGGACCTGGTGATGAGGTAAGCGAGGACCTCGCGGTCCTCGAGAGAGAGAACCGAGGCCAGGGCCAGAATCGCCGCCGGGAGGAGCTTGAGGACGGCGATAGCGTCTGTCTCCGGCGACGCCGGAGATGGGTATACTTTTCCTTTGTTCTTCATCTTCATCGTTCGGGTCTCGGAGCTCGAGGTGAGTACACAACAATGGCGGATTTGGGAGAGGAGGGGAGGGAGAAGAAAGGGGAGTGAGTGTGGAGAGGTAGAAATGGAGGTGGGTGTGGGATTTTTATTTATTTAATTATTTTTAATGTTTATTTTTTATGGAAATAAATAAATAAAATATATTTATTTAACTTGATGGACAAGAAAGTGAGGGAGAAAGTGTACCTCGGGTATGGAGAGGTCGCTGTCCCTTAAGTTTTCAGGCTATTATGCCTCTATTCTATACACGCTCTTTCTTCGAACGTGCTTCACACCGCATTATTTGACCAATCTTCATAATGTAAATAATAAATATATGAATAATTTTTCACTGATTTATATTGTTATTAAATTATTATTATATTCTAATATTAAGAAAGACATGATTATGATGTATGAGCATCTACGGTAAGAGAATTATGTCCGTTAATCATGAGTTGTATCACTGTAAAAATAAAAAGCAACTCGTGACTAACTAAATACGAGTCGTGTGTCGCGATTTGTAATTGTGAGTCAATAATTCGAGAGTCGCGGTCATAATCAATTAAACAACAAAGAATGTGTATATCATTTTTGTTCGTACACAGTTAATGTATAAGATCATGTACAACGTAAGGGTTCGGGTTAGAAGCTCGAGTTAAGGGTTCAGGTGCTAAATTAGTAAAATAATAGTTCTTAGCCCTTTAAATTAAGTGTGTTTTTATAATTGTGAGAATCAGATAAAGGCTCGGGTTAGGGCACAGGTTGTGAGTGGACAAATCCTATTTAATTTAAATCTGATTTTATGTATTTTTTTAAAAAAATAGTTGTGAGGCCACATGTTGCGATGTGAGTGGTTGGCACGCGAGAAGCGATCCGCGAATCAGTAAACCGGATTTGCGGTTTGCATGTCGCAGGCGGCGATCACAATCCACTATTTAAGGATTCCTGGCCACAGAAATCGCACTCCACAAAACTCGACCCGCGACCACAAACCGCTAGATAACGGGTCGCGATTCATGGTTCACAGATCGGATTGTAACGTTGTACATGCTCTAAAGTGTTAAAAAAAAGGACTAATTTTAGATTATTATTATTTGTAAATGGACGAAGAAACGTAAATTTATAACCAGCGCGTGGAATGGGCACGCCGCCGGTCGCGTGGGATTGGGCTGTGGGCGCGCTTCTCGCGATACGTCCAGTGAAACAACCACGACGCGATTGCTGTGAGCTGCTGCGCAGTACACAGGGGACAGTACAGTGCACAGCGCTGCATCAGGGCCTGGCTCGTAATTTCGGGATGTTTGCGAGGGTATCTCGGTCATTTCACTTGTGCGGCGTGGATAAGGACAACCGACCAAAAGAAGGGTAGATTGTACCCTGTTTTTGAGGTAAAACAATGTAGGCCCTGCCACGTGGCACTAGCTTTGACGACAACCGAGGTACCTTTTTACCTGTGTTTTTTTTACTTCCTATATCTATGATTCATTTTCTAGTGTTCATAAATGGAAAATATTCTATTATATAATAAATATTATTATTTTCAGTAAATTGTAATGGGAAGATTATTTTAAAATATACGAATAAACTGTAATGGGCTTTGGGCCAGGTTTTACGGCTTCTTCATGGCCATGAAAGCAGATCTTAACGCACTTGTCTTCTCTGTCAATACTGCAGAACGGGCTTCAAGGCCCAACATCATTCCCACATAACAGATCCACACACAGGTGTAGACAAGTCCAGACTCAGGCCTCATTTTATGAGGATTTGACTCAAGAAATAGAATCTGATCCAAACAAAGGGTCGAGGTAGAATGAAACCACAGACGGATCCGAACATTAGCATAAAAACACAACCTCGATACAATCCTAATTTGGGAGGAGGTATAATCAATAGATCTAAGCATCAGATTTTACAATTATGAAGCTCAAAACTGGTAACCAGCTTTTAACAAGAACATCCCTAACCTTATCTGTATTGGTAGAGAATACTTTATCTCATCGACACCTCAAACTCAGAGAATTGAAAAGACACGCCGACGCTCAACACCGCATAATATCAGAAACAGACCGGTGATCAAAAACTACCGAAACTCATAAAACAAAAGGATCATAAACCTTTCGACTCCAAACTAAGGCCCAAAGGCAAAACAATCTGTCTGAGGTCAACACCTAAAGAGACCTACCAATAAAGAGACGTAGAATTATATAAATTTGGAAAGAGCAGTGACTCCACGAGTAACAAAAACACACATAGGAAAAGTAATTATTCTCTTACCAATTGAGACGACACTCAGCATCACGACGAACCCCCAGATCCACCATCAAGCCTGGATAATTACATTCGAATTATAATGAAAATAAAGATTTAAATTCATATGAAATTAATTTAATCTATTTAGTTTTGGTTGAAATATTTAATAAAACATGGTTTTAGTTTGGTTTATTGATTAATTTTTTTAATTACATGTTCAGAATTTATTATAGTAACTATATATAGGAGATGACTGCTTTGATACAAAATTTTAAATTAAAAAAATTTATATACACTGTATGTTGAATAATCCTGATTTATTCGGACAAAAACAACGTATAATCTTTGTCTGATTATTACAAAGATATGTTACTAGATAAGAAGATTTCAGGTAACAGCCGTTGTCGCAATCATAATATCAACGCGTGTTTCCTTAAACCAGTCAATTTACCGTTGATTGCATAAACACAGTGCCACGTCACTTCCGACCGTTACCATACCACACGAGGAGGAGTAGGTGGTGTCTTCGCCTGCGCGCCGGCCCTCACTCACACCACTGCACTCGCACGCCCTCTTCGCCTGTCACCTAATCCGACGACCCTCATTGGCCGAGATTAGAACAAGTGGGACCCACACCAGACCTGTGTTATTGACGTGTCGAGTTTCTAGTGGCCGCCTGGGTACCAGTGGGGGATTTTATATTTATTAGCACGGGCTTAATTGACTGGCTGAGCTTATCGTGGCCTACCGGCTTACGTTAGCATTTCCCAACGTGGAAAATGCCAGAGTGTCGCTGTTCCCTCAGATCCCGCCACGTGTCCTTCCCTCTCCCGCGTTCTTAAAATCTATCCGTTAACGCTTCTCTCAGGTCTCTCTCTCTCCTCCTCCTCCTCCTTCTCTCTCTCCTCCTTCTCTCTCTCTCTTTTGTTCTTCAACGCCTCCTCCATTGAAGGAGAGAAGAGAGGAATAGGAGTGAGTAATTTTCATATTTTTTTTAATTTTTGAAAAATTAATTAGGAACAAAAAGAGAATCGAAAATGGGGAAATTGATGTGTGATTCGACGGCCGTTGCAGAGACATTTCAATCGTCCTCACCGAACGTAGCGTGGAGAGATCCGAAGCCGGCGGCGATCGATTCAATCGACGCCGTCGTTGACCAAATCGCGACCAACGCCTCCGCCGCGGACGGCGGAGGATGGGACGGCGTGGCGGGGCTGGAGGACATGCAGATGCGCCACCTGCAGAGGCTACACGCGAAGGGGGTGCTCTGGAAGCATCCGGAGGGCGCCTCCGGATCCTCGGTCCTGTTCCGGCTCTCGCACGGCGGCGAGGTCTCCTCCGACGGGAACTGCCTGTTCACGGCGTCGCAGAAGGCGATGGCGGCGCGTGAGATCGACGCGCGGGAGCTGAGGAGGCGGACGGTGGAGCGGTTCCTGGAGGACTTCGGATCCGCTGGCGGCGAGGAGAGGGAGGCGATCGACGGCGCGATCCGGAACATGTACTCGCCGGATCTGAGCAGCGGGTGGGGGATTCATGTGGTCCAGGAGGTCAAGTTGTTGGCGAAGAAGGAGGACCGTGACTCGCTTGACTCGGCCGTTGATGAGCTCGTTCAGATCGGTATGCAGAGGTACGGATCTGTTCGTTGTTTCTCTCCTATTGGTTTTTGTAATTCGTTAAATTTGGGTAATTTTTTGATAAAAAAAAAATTGGGGTTTGATGAACTATTGAAATTCGGGTTAATTACATTATATATTGTCGATCTGCGAAAAACTATATTATGTATTGTTCACGCTATCTTTTGTTAACCACGATCGTTTACTTGTAAAATTTGGAATATTCCGTTAGAATTAGAGAATGTAGACAATACATAATGTAGTTTTTCGCACGTGAACAATATACATAAAGGTAGTTTGAAGTGTGAACAATACAGAATGTAGTTTTTCATAATGGACAATACCTAATGTAGTTTTTAGCAATTAGCCCTTGAAATTATGGTCCGGACTTGAAGACCCTAATGTTATACATAAGGCAGTTTTTCGCGCGCATAAAGGTAGTTTTAAGTGTGAACAATACAAATGTAGTTTTTTTGCAAGTGAACAATACATAATGTAGTTTTTAGCAATTAACCCTTGAGATTACGATCCGAACTTGAAGACCCTAATGTTAGAAATATGAGTATAATGTTATAAATTTGAAATATGGGGTTTGTGTCAACATCATGTGATTGCAAACACAATGTACTAATGTAGGTCTTATGGAGAAGGAATTGAATATGACATTTTTGTACGATGTTTTGTTTATTTGAGAAGCATTGATTTAATTACTAGATATGGTTAGATCACTTGTATTGCAGAGCGAATTTAACGGGTGAATCGTGAAAAATAAAACGTTTTTTTTGATGAATCGCCCACCTTTGTATCCAGTGGGTTAATCGCATTAGAGATACTCTCATGTTGCATGTTTTTCTTTCCACTTCAGTTCATGCAAAAAAACACAAAACTTGTTACCGAAGGTTTACACTTTTTTGTAATTGAGCAATAACTTTCAGATTCCTGAGAAGTTTAGTTGAACCCTTAGTCTTTTTTTTCTTCTTTTTTTATGAAGAGAAAACGCCGCTGAGTCTATTTACAAGGAGAGATGTATTCCAGTGAACGACGGTTCAAGTTGGGCCAAATACATGGCCATATCCGGTTCGCCCGGTGATGAACATGACATCGTAACCTTACAGTATACTGAAGAAGGTTTATTATCAGTTGATGAGAACAGGGAAGGTCACGCTGCTGCTTTTGGAGACGATATTGCTATAGAGTGTCTTGCAACCGAGTTCAAGCGGGAGATTTATGTGGTGAGTTCAATCATCTTATACAATGTTCTATATCGGGATGGTTCAAAGTTTTTATTTTTTAATTCTTTTGTATGTAGGGCATTTTTGTCATTAAAGTTTGAATTAAGGTAAACTTAAGCAAAAATAAAATTGATTCGGGGTGAATTGATAAGATTTAAATGTCAAAAGAACAAGGTAGTAATGTGCAGTCTCCTCAATATCATCAACTTCATTCGTTGAGCTTTATTGGGAACTTTTGTTGGGTGCAAATGAATGTATTATAAACCTTCTTTGGGTTGGATCATAATTTACAGGTGCAAGCACATGGATCCGATGCAATGGTTGACGAAGATAATTGTGTCTTCTTCCTCCCTCATCGCCCGAGGAGTCAAATTTGTGAACCTCCCTTCTTTCTGTTCATGAAAGGAACAGGTAATTTACCTAATAACGCTTATTGTTGCGTCTATACTGTTTCTAGGGATAATATCATAAAAATAACCTTGTCACCAAACCTGTACAACAATTTTCTCACTTGCTAATTGCTATACCAACTTCATACTTTTAAATAGATGACAGAAATACCCTCCCAACAATTTAGTAAACTTGTGCACGCCTCAACACCATATTTTTGAAAATTCGAGAACCATTAAAGGATTATTTTGTCATCTATTTTCAAAAGTGAGTAAAGATGACGAATTCAGTGTATTTTTATGAGAGTATCCCTTGTTTCCATATCCTCTCTCTTAGTAACTCGATCAATTGTGACAATTTCTTGGGCTTACACATTTCTGAAACACAGGTTGGTGCGGGGCTGGAGCAGATCACTACGAGCCTCTAATAGCCCACCCATCATCGGTTGTCTCCCAAGAGAAGGTCGGATTAATTCTTTGAAATGAAGAACACAATTTTTGTGACTTTTGCAGCGTAGTAGAGAGAACGAGTAGCGGGTTAGTGATTCTAGTTCCGTGTTTGGCATGCAAACCCTATAGTTCTCCAATTCTTTCTAGGTCCGGCTGGAGAAATATTTCGCAGCGTGACATTCACATTCTTTTTACGGGTAGCATTTTTCTTAGAATCAAATCTCTTTGACTCTCCTTAGGTTGTTGTGTGTTCTTGTGCCTGTTCATGGGACAAAACAAAACAACCTTTGTAGGCTTTTCCTTGTGTCTTGTTTTTACTTCCTTACCGGCTTTTCTGGGTTATGTTGTTGAGTTTTGTTTTGAGGGCTGAGCTATGTTGTGGTTCTTTTTCTTGTCCTGTTGTACCTTATGCTGAGTTTTATGAATTGAAAATTATAAGAGTTGACTTTTTGTTGGTTCAACTGATTCTTTTGCATTTTATTGCACTCTTCTTTGATAATTGTTGGGTTAATTACCTCTAGTACCCAGTACCTTTTATGTATTGGTAACGCACTAGATGAAACTTTGTTTAAGTTTACGCCATATTGTTGATTTGTGACCAACTCATAAGGCATGTTATTGTTCTGTTACCGATACATGAGGGATATTAAATAATATATGACCAATTCATAAGGGGTATTAAAGGTGTGTTACTAAAACATAAGGACTCTTATTGAACATTATATAACTTTAGAGTATTAAATATGTGTTACCAATTCAAAAGAGGTACAAAAAATAATTAATATGATAAGAGTAAATCAGAGTGAGGAAGCTCAAACAAATGTCATTTTCCAAGGTTTGTTCAATCTAATTATCCACAACAAAGGAAGAGGCACCAAATTCCACCTTCAACCAAAGTGCTCGCCGTTGGGCGGGGCAAGACTGGAACGCTCGGGCGGTGGATGGATCCTCGCACAAGCGTTGATATACTTTCATTTGCATCTCATCGCTCATGCCTCCGACCTTTTCTATCTCCTAAAACAGAGGCGTGGCTTCTCTAATGACGGGAAGGCCGGTCGTGCCCCCACATGGGTGGACTAACTACCCCTCTCCACCCACACACTCAGTCGGGGTTGGGGGTAGCTGAAGGAAGATCAGAAATGATGTTATGCTACTATGGGTCAGTAATAAGAGTTTATGTTGGCCCAAACAATCAGGCGAGGTTTACGATGCAGCCTCGCCAGTCCTAATAAATATCAGACGAGATAGCGAGATGTTTTTGATGAGACACATCTCAGTTTAATGGAATTTGACACAACTCGATCCCAAGACCCTTCCTTCTACTCGAGAAATTCTCGGCAATCTGGCGTTCCTCATCCCATAGGGCCTCCACTACAAGACCGACGTGTATTTTAGGCACCACAAGTCCACCCGAATAGAACCGGAAAAAGTGATAGATACGCCTACTTATATGAATATGGATAGATCCCTTAATTTATCATCTTGATAAACCGGGTTTGTTAATTGCAAAATAAACGTTTCAAACCTGTCTGAAACCATGTCTTTTTCTTTCTCTTTATTATCTTAACAATAATTCCATGACTTATGCTAAAAAAATATATATCTCTAAATGGGTTTAAAATACGAGGCTAATCCTAATTCATTACAGTGGGAACATTCAAAACACGAGGTCCACGACTATGCAGTTTTCTCCCTTTCCAAACAGCTAAAGGCCCATTTAACCAATAGTGAGACCAAACGGACCAAAGCCCAATGGATAATTGGGCCCATGTAATAATTATACAGATCGAGATTGCTTCTCCAACCCAACCAAATCCGAATCACATGGGCCATGGGCCCATGGCAATTAGCAGGCGGGTCCCACTTGCTACGGTCTGTACGGACATCATGATCTCGCTCCATTGTGTTTGGATCCTTTGATTTTCTTCAATTCAATTCAATGCTATATTTAATTCATTGATTGGATTGATCGTTGCATGCTCCTTTGCATCACATGCTGCACTCAGGCTGCTTACCTTTTATTTTTTTGAAGACAATGAGTATTTTTTTCTTCAGATTTTGTATATCCATGTTTATTTAATATTTTTGACCTACTATATAAAATCGATGATTTATATTATGATTGACTAAATATTGATTAATGGTTTTTTATGTTTGATCTCCCGAAGGAAGAAGAAAAAGCTTCCGTGGAGAAAAAACCTTAGCCGTCGTCGAGGGGTAACTCACTGCCTCCATCGTCGAACGAGATACATCGAATCTAAGAAATCTCCAGGTACGCGTTATTGTCGCCACAGTTTCGTCTTCTACTATTATTTGAGCAATCGGTTGTGGAAGCTTTTTGGAGTGTTTGATGACCATGTTCATGGTGTGCTTTTCCCGATGTGTGGGTTCGAACGAAAATCGACAGGAGCTACCAAACACCAACACGAGACGATTGAAGAATGTCTTGGAGCACTACAGTCAATGAGTTTGGGATCTAGAGGAAGGGACGATAGGATGAGGTATTGTTCCGCAGCACCCAAGATTGGGTTACCCCGACATATCAAGACGGATCGACAATACGAGGACACCCCACTACAATAGCTATGAGTTTCAGGAGTTTTGGCATCAAAGTCTTCGTAGTTTTAGTGTTTCATTGTATTGTTTGTTTCGTTATTTCATGTTTTTTTTCTTTTTCTTTTTTTGTTTTTAGGTTTCAGATTGTTGTTTTTTCCCTTGTTTTGGGATAGTCAGGCGTAATCTCTATTTCTTTTTCATTGTCTGTGATGTCAAAACAGACTATTTCGATAGATCCACGAGCGTTGGGTACCGTACGAATGACCGGACTATATTCTTGAGCTCATGAGTCGTGACCTTTGGTCCTTTGTAACCGATATTGACAGTAATACACTTTGACCCTGTTACCATTTAAAAAAAATATTTGATCTCCCAAACAATTTTAGTATCACTTGATCGATCGAGGTAGATAAATGTTTATTTTTAGAACCCCTTATTCTTTTCGTATGAGATATTTTGTTTCCCAAATATTTTAAAAAGTCTAGCAATTATATAATGTTATAATTGGATATGTGATTCTTCTCTCTTCATCATTTGGTTATATTTTCTCCTTAGAGTTCTTTTGTTATTTGGTTGAACATAATTAGTGTTTTTTTTTTGTTGATAAAATATGAAGAAATTAGTGATAACTTATATTTTTTTACAAAGCAGATAATCACTTAATTTGTGACCATTCATCTGTATTTATTTATTTATAGACTTTGTAGCCATTGACTTCCCATCCCAATAAGAAGTTGACATAGAAGGGAAACAAAGCTAAAAAAGATATTCCAATTAGATTGATATTCCTTGGAATTGGAAATGATGAGACATTTGTATACTTTTAAAATAGAATTTTTTTTAAAAAAAGGAATAGATAAAGACATTAGCATGAATTAATTACACTTCTTTTGTTTTCTCTCTTTCCATATAAAGAAATAAAATGTTATGTCACCCATGCCAATGGTTGATCCTAAGCTTTATATAACTAGTGTTATTTCACTAGTAAAGCAAAACACAATTTATTCTCTAATGGGTTTTTAATTCGTATAATTTAATTTTCAATTTTTTTGTTTATATCTTGTTATAAGTAGTTGAAGCGTTACATCATTTTATCATATTTATTGTTATTATAGTTTTATCGATTTGAAAAGAACGAGTTAAATAGGCCTAAAGTTCTTCCACCTAACTCTTCCCAAATTACAATAGAGGTAAAGGGCAAGTTTGATTTAATATCTATTGTTGGGCTATTTTGACTTCATGTGTCTTGTTCTTATAGGAGATGAATCACTATACTCAAACTCTATGAGTATTATGTATTCATAGCTCACGAGAATAGCAAGGGATGATCATTGATCAACATACCAAAACCCATTATGATAGACAAGTACACAAAATAAAATTGATTTAATTTTCTCTTCAATTTGATTCGATTTTTTTTGTATGTATAACCGCGTAGTTAGAAAAGACTCCCAATTATAAATCACATCGTTTAAATATAGGACAATTACAAGAAAAAATATTATGAGGTATTCAATTTCTATAAATTTTAAAAATAAAAATATCTTGGGCTTGTCTCTTTGTTGCGCTTTATATAATTTTACTTGAAAATAAAATAATAAATTTATCCTTGAAATTTTATACTTAAAAATGATAAGTACCGTAAAAAAAACCACCCTTTGACTTTCTTCCGGTAGAGAAAATGAACGAGATGAAAATTTGATTTTTTTAATACTTTTAATTTATTATGTTTTAAAGGATAAAATTATAAAAATGATTGAAATTACAAAAAGTAAATATCTCATAAATTTTTTGTTGTAATTATCCATTTAAATTCACCTGACCTGAAAGCATAAATACATGAAAGAGTTAGGGTGGTAAATTAGAGACCTAAAATAGAATAATAATCTTAAAAACATGAAATTCACATGAATTGATGGGATATGGAAATAGAAAATATTGGGGAGATAGAAAAGATTCTGTTCTGAAAGTAGCCAAACAGAGGAAATCTGGGGATAGCAAATAGCCAAGTAGCCAAACAGACCCAAAAGGATCCATCCATCCAATTCAACCCACATGGCACAAGAATCATACTAAATTTAGAAAGCTTTGCCTCTCAAAAAATGAGAGCTACCCATTTATCTCATTTCCAAAAATGGTAAGTTGTAGCCCCTAAAGCATAATAAACATTCATAGGGCTCCCATGAGCACCCTACTAAGATTGAGAATGTCCTAAAGTTAAGCACCAACCCAAAGAAAAATCTCACTTGGATTTTTGAGAATCATTTGAGAAGGGAAGGGTATTTTGGGAATTTAGGTTTGGAGCTCAACCAAATCATTCTCACTTAGGATACCAACTTGTATTGTGTAGGAAGACTCTATTTCACTCTTTTGGTTAGACACAAACAAATCATGAGCAACTAACTTAATTTGCTTTATGTTTGTTCTGGGATTCGGATTCTTGTGTTTCTGATGTTGCGTGTGAAGTTTGACTTAGTTTTTAAAATGTAAAACTAATCGATAATGGAACAAAAGGTATGAGAAAGTTATAAAGACATGTTGAATTGATTATAAAAGATCCTCATAGTATTTTTGAATTCAGTTAATACTTATTGTTGAATTTTCCTGAAGAGTAATTTATCATGCCATGCGAGTTTACTTTGTTGGGGTTTTTATTTTAGATTGTGGTTTGAATGAAATATAAATAGTACATATTATAGAATATCAATTTTCTCGTGAAAATATTTTTTTTGGCGGTTGATGAACATAGGAACACATTACAATAAAGAATCATAACATGAAAAATTAAACAGTATATGTCGCACAACTAACCAGTCTAAAATGTAAAATGAATAATTAATAACACATTCATATTGAAAATCTATTAAAGTCTGATCCAATTCAAAAACTCAAGTTCATAGATGGAAGCATCAAAATGTATATCAAAGAGACAATTCATCCACACACATTCAATGTGAGACACACACTTTAACACTCCCTCTCACGTGCGGGCCTCGCATGTGGCACATTCGGGCATCAAGGAGAGGTTCATTAACACATGCCCAAACCAGCTTTTGATATCATGTCAAAATCCGATCCAACCCCAAAAGTTCAAGTTGATAGGTGGAAACATCAAGATTTATATCAAATAGTCAATTCACCTACACACATTCGATGTGTGAGACACATTTTAACAACATCCTTGATTATATCATTTGAACTAAACATTTACATGTTTGGAGCTAAAAGAGCTATTCAATGCGCTGGACAACCAGTCCTGGTGATAGTGATTTTATCAGACGATTTGATCGACTTCTTTCAATAGTTATATCGTAATACATGAGTGAATGGTCACGTGTTGAGTGACAAGTGACTACACCCTTTTTCTCTCATATTCATTCGTCTGCATGCATGTAGATCATCCATCCGAATCCCAGACACCGAACCCCTTCGTCTAACTAACTTTCGAAACACTTTTTTTAAGTGATCCGTCCTCTCAATCCACCTCCTATTAAAGAGCGTGCACAGTCCTTAGGTTGAAAGGGAGAGACTGAAAGAATAAAATAATAATATCGTCATCTTTCAGTCTGACTACTATATTTTTATTTGCAGTCTAAGAGACTGAAGGGGAGGGTTGAAAGAAAAAAACAAGACGTTTTTCTTTATTTTTCTCACATTTACCTATCAGTCGGTCAAAAACATAGACAATTATCTTAACAATAACACCTAATTAAGACTGGAAGTTATATTTAATTATTTCTCTCTCATTAAATTGTTTTTCGTATTGGGCTAAGGATGCTCTAAATTACCCTAATTTGAAACATGTAAAATTACATTTAGAACACCTCCAATGGTAATACACTGCGCAATGGTTTGAGTACATTTTGAGTTTCTCTCTTCTCCAAACCATACTACCTCCAACCACTACACCTCTCATAGAAGACAACTAGTAGTTGTTTGGAGTTATTGTTTACACTTTAACAACTAGCAGGTTCGTTTAAAAACCGACGTCGCCACGTGTCGACGTGAGGTTGAGCCGTCGACTAGCCGTTGAGTCAACGACAACTAGTCACGTCGTTGCAGAAACCTAAGACGACCACCTACGACGATACACTAAATCACGCCGACTAAGACAATTAACCGTGACAGTCAACTGTTGTAAAGCCTACAACGACACACCTGTAACAACTAAACGACGACCACTATAACTGTTCTTATCAGTGGCAAGTGAAAGTAAATTTTCATTTACCCAAGTTAGATTAATAAAAAAGCATAGGGCAGTCTTGAAAGACAAAACCTAGGGACAGTGAGAGTTGGGCCAAATGTTAGGAGGCTAGGAAGGTGTGGGTCCCACCTTCTGCAGGGACAACTCCTCTGCCTCTCACCATGTGCTGCTTTTTCCTCTTATTTTTCCTTCACCTCATTTTTCCAACCCTATGTCAACTTATCAAAGGTTGTGTAACTCTTAAAATAAAATTAAGTTTTATTTAATAAAATATGGTTTTAGATTTTTTTAAAATATTAATAAATACCATGTTGTTCTATTTTCATGTATATGAATTCATTTAATTTTTATGATGGGTGATGTAATTATTTTTCACGATATTTTGATATTAATTACTATCTCAAAATTACATGGTTGTCATGTTTTATTTTTAAAAATATCTTTAAATTTTATAAATTAATCTCTAAATCGAGTGATTTAATGTCTCATTTAAAACTCTTATAGAACGTGTCAATCATTAGTTTGAAAAAAAACACCTCCGACAGAACTCATAACTACCTTGATAGTAGACAAAATCCGTTTTCGATAGATTCATTTTTTTTCTCAATTTTGTTTAAATAATTACTTAGATTTTTTTTATAAATTAACCGCACACTTTAAATGTAGTATAATTAGGATATATAATAATAATAATAATTGTATATTTAATTGTGGCTTAGGGGTGTATATTTTTTATATTTATATGTGTGTGAGTGTGCTTATATAAGCTCTTGCACCAACTCAAAAGGCACCACCAATCCAACTAAAAGCACACACCCACACACTCTGCACAGAGCCTTACACGCCTAACCGAAAATTCAGATTCCGAAGGCGAATTCGGGAACAAATCGACAGACCCAATTGGGAAAAATCTCTAAGAAATTAACTTCGCTCCAGATTTGGAGAGCGAAGAAATGGAAACAGAGTGAATCCAATAGAGACCTCTATCTCTCTCTGAACTCAATTGCGTCTCCGCCATAGCTCTCTGTTTCTTCTCCTGCTCTGTTCTGGGTTTTGGGTCGAATCTGGGCTATGGATTGCTGGACCTCTCCTCTCGCTGTCGATGAAGAGTTCGAGAAGCTCGTCATTCGGATGAACCCACCAAGGTGCGTGTAAATTCCACCGAGTTATTCGGATTATCCGATTATGATTCTCGTTTTAGCCATCTGGGTTTCGATGATTCTGTGTTCTCGAGCTGAGATTGTGGGTTTTTGATGAGTTGGGTGAGATGGGTCTTTGATTTTCTCTTGCTGTTCGTCTGGGTTTTTCAGGGTCATGGTCGATAACGTCTCCAGCAGGAAAGCTACGCTGATTAAGGTACTTGGTTGTGTGGGGAAGAAGATGAACTGAGGAGGGTTTGAGTTTTTGACCATCTTGGGGTTTTAATTTTGCAGGTTGATAGTGCTAATAAGCATGGAAGTTTGCTAGAGGTGGTTCAGGTTTTGACTGATATGAACCTCATAATTCGCCGAGCTTACATTTCTTCTGATGGAGAATGGTTCATGGATGGTTTGGCTTTTCCCCTCTCAAGTTTTTCTTAGAATCTCTTCGGATTATAGTTGGTGTTCAGTGATTGATTTTGTAGTTTTTGTTGTTGTTGCAGTATTTCATGTTACAGATCAGAATGGGAACAAGCTATCTCAAGATGATGTTGCTGAACAAATTCAACAGGTAAAACCTGCATAATTAGTTCTTATCGTCTTTACTTCACTCAATTTTATCTTGTTTATGATTTTTGAAGTAGAGATTAGGAATTGAGTATAGAACTTAGATTCGATTCTTGGGAGATGAAACCTAGTGTAAGGTTACATTGGTTCGGTCTATTGTGGAAATAAGGTCTTTGCCTTGGCTTTTCCGGATCCTGTTTTAAATGCCGGTATGTTTGATTGAACTAGAATCAAGGGAAAACGCCATCTACATTCCCTCGACCACATTTGATTCTCAAAAACGCATCCTAAAGGTTCGGGGTTGTGTACCCTGTCATCTTTCAATACTAATAAAAAAATCTACGGATTCACACCACACTGTCACATTTCTCATATACTAGTGGGTTTTGGGGACAAAATGAACGGAACTCGTGTTTTTTTATGAATAACGAAAGATGACAGTGTGATACTGATAACCACTCACCCAAATATTGTGTTTTTCGAGAATCAAATGTTATCGAGGGGGTGTAGATAGTGTTTTCCCTAGAATCAACCTTCATTCTATTTTTGTCGCGGTCACTTTATGAAAATGCTCACCCGTACAAATCTATCTTCATGAAGTCTGTATGAAATGTTGAATGCCATGTGAAGAACTGGGTCAGAAAATAGTACATTGTTAGCTGAATACATACCTGTGAAATGGGATCTGCATATAGGACATACCCTTCAAAATAAGGGTATGCCCAAGCTGCAAAATTTAGGCAGAATAGCCTCTGAAGCCTTTGAGTGTCCGATAAAGCCCAGAGTGGGGACCTTTTGGAGTTTATTTTGGTAGAGACTTGACTAGTTGCATTGCACAATACATAGGATAGCAAAAGGACCAGACCAAGCTGTGGTTGATGTTTGGTCTGGGTCATAATCATCAACCAACATTATGTGTGGAGTTATGTGAGTTGCAATTTGCAACTCATCCAATGATTTGTCTACAAACACACGACTTTATAGTAAAACAATTTACAAACATTTGATTACTCTTATGAATTATCATGTGTCACAATCATGTAAAATAGACAGAAACCCTCAAAAGGTTAGATATTTTTCATGAGTGTAAGTTTTAGGGAAAACGTCATTTAAAATGAAGGGTAGAAGTAACACATTCACATTGAATAGGTGATGGTTTTACCAGGAACACACTGTTACCTTTCTCATTTATCAATGTTTTTTTAAACAAAATGGATGGAATCCTTGGTTTTTTGATGAATAACGAAAGGTGACAGTGTTACTGATAACCCCTCGTCTTTATTCTGTGCATTTGAGAATCAAAAGTCACTGAAGGTGTGCTAATAAAGTTACCCCTAAATTTTATAATATTTAAAACTGCTAACTTTCATTTTTTATGACTTCCATTTATTTGTGCAAATTCATAAGGATAGTCACCCGTATGCATAAACTTTACAAATCATGAACATAGTTATCTGCAATTAACTTGTAATCTCCATGGCAGTCCCTCGGGCCAAGGGGACGTAGCTTTCGCTCCCTGAGAAGGTCAGTAGGAGTGCAAGCCGCTACTGAGCACACAACCATCGAGCTAACAGGAAGGAACCGGCCAGGCCTGCTCTCAGAGGTCTTTGCCGTCCTCACCGACCACAAATGCAATGTAGTAGCAGCAGAAGTCTGGACGCATAACTCGAGGATGGCCTCGGTCGTCTTCATAACCGATGACATCACCGGTATGCCAATCGACGATCCTGATCGAATCACCAGGATCAAGAGGCTCCTCCTATACGTGCTCAGAGGGGACAGAGACAAGCGTAGCGCCAACACCGCGGTTTCTGTAGGCTCCACCCACAAGGAGCGGAGATTGCATCAGATGATGTATGCTGATCGGGATTATGATGTTGATGGTACGGATTGTGTGTCGGGGAGTGATCGGAGAAGGCCTTTGGTGACGGTGGAGAATTGTGCCGATAAAGGGTACACGGTGTTGAACCTGAGGTGCTCCGATCGGCCTAAGCTGATCTTTGATACGGTGTGCACGTTGACGGATATGCAGTACGTTGTTTATCATGCTACTGTCATCGCTGAAGGACCGGAGGCTTGTCAGGTACACTCTTCATATCCAAGCTAGCATTTCAAATATCTCTGTGATTATTTCTTGTATGTTAAGTTTGATTGTCAGAGTTCTCTAAATACGCAACTTTGAACGATTTTATTAGTGAAAACTATTGGTAAAGGTCGATTGTTCACAAATCACACCGTCACACCGTATTTAGGGTTAAATGTAAAAACCTACTCTTATGTATTGGTCACGAACAATAAGCTACCCTAAAATATTGGTCACTATTGGAGGCCGGTAAATGATTTGTGACGAATTCATAAATGTATGTAATTGATTTGTGACCAATTCAGAAGGTATGAAAATGATATGTGACCAATTAAAAAATGCATGTAAATGTCTTGTGACCACAACATAAGGTCCTTCATTATATACTTTTAAACTTTGGGTAGTATATTGTTCGTGACCAATATATAAGGGTGGGTTTTTGCATTTAACCCCGTATTTATCATCAATAAACAACGACTTTCGTTAATTTGAGAGGGAGTTTTTTTATAACAATTCGGGTTTGTCAACCCGTACATTGTTTGATTTTACCGTTATGGCAACAGGAGTATTACATCAGGCATATGGACGGATGCCCTATAAGTTCTGAAGCAGAGAGGCAAAGAGTAATCAACTGTTTGGAGGCGGCGATCAAGAGACGAACGTTTGAGGTACAAAAAATAATTTTATTTGCAAGGAAATTACATTTCACTATCATGTATTTTCAAATTGTTATAAATTTATTAAACTGTACTTAAAATCGTATCAATTAACCTTAGTTTCAATGAACTCTAATGTGATATTTAGTGACGAAAATTCCCCTTATATATAAAAATAACTATAAGAGATGAACACAACAGTTAACTTAATTTTAATTTCTACTTTTTGATGTTTAGATTATTTTTAAAGTTTTTACTTAAAATGTGAGGGTCATTTTCATCATTAAGGGTCAAATTATGGTAAATTGAAACAAAAACAAAATTCGTTAGGATAAAATTGATACGCTTTGAAGTACATGTTTGTGAATTGATAATGCTCAAAAGTACAGGTTAGTGAAGTGTAGTTTTTTGTTCATTTCTCGAGTTAACTTGAGACACAAGATTCCCGTTTAACCCGTCGACATTGTTTCTCGAGCAGGGGATAAGGCTCGAGCTCTGCACAGACGACAGGGTAGGCCTCCTATCCGACGTGACCCGCATATTCCGAGAGAACGGCCTCTCGGTGACTCGAGCCGAGGTCACGACGAGGGGCTCGCAGGCTGTGAACGCGTTTTACGTGGCCGACGCGTCTGGGGATCGGACGGTGAGTAGCACGACGATCGAGGCGGTGCGGAAAGAGATCGGCTCAACGATTCTTAGGGTCAAGGACGATGATTCGTACTCCAAATCTCCGACGGACGGAGAGAGTGGAGGGTTCTCTTTGGGACATCTGTTCAGGTCGAGGTCGGAGAAGTTTTTGTACAACTTGGGTCTGATCAGGTCGTGTTCTTGAGCTGGTTTGGTGTAGACTAGCCGTTACCGGTGGCTGTAAATTCGAATTAATTAAATCCGTGAAAGCTTCTTGTACATATTGGTTCTCAGACACCTTGTTAAGTTGTAAAAAGAAACAGTGAAGTTATTGTCTGTTGATGTTGAAAGTTTTAATCGTGTTACATGAATTCGACTTTTACTTATTAGTCTTACAACTAAAACACGTGAATTAAATTTAGGATCAAACCGAAACTGAAAAATATTGGGTTTTTGTATTTTTTTCCGGATGGAACTAAATGTTGAATAATTCGGTTCCATGACATTTAACTCTCTTTTATAGGATTTCTAAAAATGACGGTTTTCGGTTGGTTCCTAAAAATCTAGATTGAAAACCAAAGTCCGAAATCGGACTTGTAAAAAATAGAACGATTGATGCTCACCCATAATCAAAATATTAGTCTATGTGTCGAGTTAGACACTCAACTTAATCTTCATGTAAAGAACATCATAGTCTCACGTCTAAAACATGTTAATCATAAAATTATTCATGTAAAAAAGTGTCAAACTCTCGCACGAAAAATATATGAATGATGAGATTAATTAGGCGGTAAATATAAATTTTTAAAAATTAATTCGATTTTTTTTGGCACGAATCAGGTTTTAATACGCACATGTATACAAAGAAAATGGACTTCAGGCTCAAAACAAACCACGATCCATGCATGTACAGAAACGTCTATACATCCTATTTTATTTTGATTGTGGAATAGACCAGTCCAGTACGTGACAATGAAAACGACGTGGTTTTGAGACGAAAGATCCAAAGAGGGACCAGAATCATACAAAACGGCTTGTCGCGGCTGCCGTTTTACAGACCGTCCAACTCGAGCCTCCATGGACGTTCACGCACCGCTTTCGACTTCTCTTCTTTTTTTGGGACTTTTGTTCGGGCTGCGAACGATCATGTCCGTCCACGTGTCGGGCGATCGAGACGGCTGCTAGAAGCCGCAGCGGCGGAGTGGGGACCACCGCGTGTGGTGGTGGTGGTGATAAGGGCACGCACAGTCCAAGTTGGTCTGCCTTTTGGTTCACCCCACCAGTCACGTGCTGCCGATCGCTTATCCTGCTGTCGGATCCTCCTCGATGCACGTGACCTGACCTGAACAGTAACAGCGAGCTCACGTACAGACAAAAGCTCTGTCTTTATGGGTAGTAACTTTAAATTGTTAAATTTTCGACAAGATTAATAACATATTTGGCCAAAAGCAATAAAAAATAGTTGTTTTAAATCAGAAAATAGAGGATAAAGTGAGAAAGCGGTGTAGATTACGTGGAAAAGAAACCACCGTATCAACAACAGGATCCAATCTCATCATCGAAGAGGTAATAGAAGGTGTTAAAAGTGGTTGGAAAACATAAATTGATCATCTTGACTTTGCACCGCAATTTTTCGACTTCTCTGATTTTGTCCACCTCAACACCACTAATCTTTAGAATAGCTCATAATATAACCCACAAATCCTGTGTATAAATACTCGTGTATAGTAAGCTATTATCAAGCAATACACAAGTTTCATTTTTGTTTTCACTCCCCAAATTCACTAATGGGTGAAGACATTAAAATATATATCAAGTGGCCAATTTATCTTTACACTTTTAATATGAGACTCACACTTCAGTAGAAGGTGGACAAAAAGACTAAGCAGAACACAACACATCTCTCAACTATTCGGAAGTAAAAGAACGACCTTAAAATTGACTCTTTAATATATACAGTTAAGATCGTGTCTATTAAAAATACGTATGTATGTATCGTCATGAAGATTTTTTATAATGAAAACGAACTGGCTGAAAATTTATTAAACAATACTAAATGGTATAAAACAGCCAATATACAATCACAGCGAAGAATCCAACAACAGAATAGATTAACCGATAGATAATAACATAATAATAACTAACAATTACACCGATAAATTGGTCACTTCATTTATATGTAAGTAATATTTTCTGTTTTTAATGTGTGACAAGGTTAAATTAGATAATGGACCACCAAATGCTAATTTACAACGGCATTAAAATTTTGTGGCCACTGTCAAGACAGTAAGGGCTCTGACATTGACAGTGTGATTCTTTTGGATTTCAAATTTAACCTTCCTTTTTAGTTACACCAAAACCAAAATAGTCAATTTTTTTGCAGAAGTCACATGAAAATGTGTAAATCTCTCTACAGTGATGTGGCCATTACAATTCCTACAATCACTGTGCTGCACGGTTGCTTTTCTGGCTTTTTGAAGAGAAGAATCGAGACTTCGTTTGACTTTTTGCTTACTGGATTGACGTGTGGAACAAGGTAAATGTGTATTTATAGATGTTATGGGGAAGGAAAGATAACAGATTCCTTGTACTTATGTCTGGTTGAGTCTTGAGATCACACCTCACCAGGAACATAGGTTTACCTTTTCACCTATCTTGTGTCTAAAGGTGTACAAGAGCATCCACAATGTTTATTGTCGGTGCTGGCGGGAAGCTGTGGGCGGTGAGCATTAAAATAAAGGTTTTTTACCTCACTGTTATTTCATCGTCAACAGAAAACGTCAACACCGTACAATGATAGATGATAAGAGCTGGTGGTAAGGGATTTTTGTTCACAATTTTGCTCACCGTCGGTGTTGAGAAGAGGTGGTGAGCTCCCCGTCGGTCCTCACCGCCAACGAGCTCCCCGCCGCCCACTACTCCCCGCAAGCACCTCCCCGCCAGCTCCCAACCCATCACTGTGGATGCTCTAAGGTCGGTAAGATAGGGTTGTTATTGGAAGAATTAACCGATCGATGAGTCACCATTTTATTGTTCTCGGTCACCTACATAAACCCGACGGGCGATTTTTTTATTTTTATTTTTAATAGCACCTATCACCGATCCCAACAAGATATTATATTTTTATTTCTAATCAAACGTGTCATTGATCTATCATCGATTTTAATCAGACCGACCAAAATCAAATCAGCTGAACTTCACATTTGGGCCTGAACACATCAAAACATTTCAGTCCTTAATGTTCTTTTTTTTTGAAATACAGTCCTTAACATTCAATGACCGTTAATTTCATGCATATACATCAATAAAAATCAAACACAATCATTTTCAATAGACAGTCAAATATTATTCATTTCCAAAACCCAAGCCCAAGTCCACCACAAGCCCCAAAACACAATAAAATATAATTCCAATCCAAAACCCAAGCCCAAGTCCATCACAAGCCCAAAATATGGCCCATTTAATTACAGACTTCGGACGGGTGCAAATGATTTCAACCCAAAGTGGAAAAAACAATATGGCTAGATCTCTAATTAGTATAAAACAGGCTTAATTACTTTTATCACCCCTCAGGTATTGGCAAGTGGTAACACATCTTCAGTTCTCCTTACATATTTAATACCTCTTATATATCGGTACTAGACAAAATTTTAATGATCAATGACCAATTCGTAAGGCATGTAATTATCCTCTTATCAATACATAAGGAATATTAAATGATATATGACCAATTTATAAGGGGTACTAAAGTCTAAAGGTGTGTACCAAAACATAAGAACTCTTATCATAAAGGTAAGTTAACAATTCAAAAGGAGTACAAAATATAATTACCCTCAAACAATCTTAAATACTTACATGATTAAGCACCAATTGGCTAAAAAGTAGATATCCAAACTCAAACGTGATCCGACCTAATTCGAGTAGTTTTTATAACCAACATTTAACAAAACTAAAAATTGTATTATATAATAGAATACATATATTCATTAAATATTAAAACAAACAACTCACTGATATATCGAACTCAAAATGAGCACATTAATTAAATATTTGGTTGACCTCAATAAGTTGTCTGAACTTTTTGTTAAATATTCGGATCAAGTTTGTTAAACCTGAACTGAATTCAAGCTGCTCCAAGGTAATGTATCGAGGTTCAATGATGATACAACTTAAGCTTGAATTCAACTCGGGCTCAATTATTACGAACTCAACCCAAATATTTAACAAATAAAACTCGGACAGCTCGATAAAGAGTCTACTCGAGCCGAATATTTAACAAATCCACTATCTACAAGGTAAAGATGGAAGGGCGTACTTGAAAGAGCATCACCCTAAAAGCAAGAATATATTAACGAGTAATGACCGGTTCATAAATCATAACATGCTCAAAAGCTACACTGAACAAGCCTCACCCTGAAGAGTACTACAAGTAACCAGAAAAACTTGTAACTCTAAAGTAGATTGTTCAAGAGCGTTACCAAGAACAAGAGAGCAACACGGATTATTGAAAAAGATTGTGATCCCCATATCTTAAACCATAGGAAGCTCACCACAGTCGAAAATGACCACCTTCTGTCTAGGACGGTCGCCCCTGTCTGTCTCCTGTGACTCGATCAACTTGACCGTCTCCATGCCTTCCAAAACTTGACCGAACACGACGTGCCTCTGGTCCAACCACGGTGTCTGTAATGGAAGAGACTCTTATAGGATTAGTGTTATGCTCATTTTTTTGTATCAGTAAGAAAGTAGGGAAATATTACTCTAGCCCGATCTAATTCCTAACCTAGCCTTTACCCACACTTGCTCCAAAGCAGATGTACCTATTGGGATTCAAACCTCCGATCTTAAGGAGGTGACAGAGCTTTTTGACCACCAGACCAACCCATGAGGGCGGGCGGGTTAGTGTCATGATCATTGAAATGGGTATTGTGCAAAATGAATGTAACCGAGTTTTTACAACTTTGTTTTTCAAATGGTTATGGTTGCATATGAAGATGAATACTAGACAGTTCTAAACAACGGTCGCGGTGAAATATCAGCGAGGCCTCCTTTGAGGTTATTTCAATTTTACAAATCATTCAAGTCCGAATCATACGGTTCTGCTTTGAATATGAAACAAGTTTTCATCAGCATTAGTCATGTTTTTACACATAAAAGAACCGGGGAAAACAAGCATTTCTGATTTCTCATTATTAATGACTTTGCATAAGCAAAAAATATAAAGTAAATTCCATACGGAAAGATAACAAAATAGTGGATGCAATTACTTCTTAATCATAGACCTGATATATTTAGAATGAAACCATAATGCAAATATTGATAATTCAACACGAGAAAAATGTGGAGACTAGCATACCTTGACAGTGCAAATAAAGAACTGGCTGCCATTAGTGTTAGGTCCTGCATTTGCCATGCTAACAACTCCAGGGCCAACATGGGTCACTGCAAAGTGTTCAAATTTTCGCAATAAAGTTGGCAAATCCATGATATGCATTATAGTTTTATAAATACGAAGTGCTATGTATGGTGCTAGTACACAAACACCTGTCCAGTTTTCAATTGAAATTATGATGAACAAACAATATCTTAACCACTATGTTTTCGCATTTTTCCATTTTCATCAAACCAAAGAAATCCAGGGGAGTCTTATTTTAGCGGGTTTTAAAATAACACAAGTGTGGGGACTTACGCTTGAAGTTCTCGTCCTTAAAGGTGCGGCCATATATACTTTTACCTCCAGTTCCCTACAAACATTTTTAAATTTGAGAAGAGAAAATTAGCTGACATATAGTATCTACACGGCCTCAAACTAAGTAGCTTCACATAAGAAAAGAGACATATAAAATCAATAAAATAGCTGAATTGGTTGTACTGTACATGGTTATGCTATGAAATAAAGACCTATAAGGATTGCTGGTTTTAAATTGAATGAAATTCTTGCAAAATTACAGGTTCAATAATCAATGATAAAGTACATATTATGGGACTTCACATATCACAGCTACCGCGATATGAGTTGGAAAATAAGTAGTGCCTTAGCATGATTGAACAGTCAAAATTAAAATGGTATGACATGTGAGTCGGTTGATTGGGTTTTATGTTAAACTTAAAGCAGAATCAACTTATAAGCAAATCAGATATATCATGCCAAAGCTATATAAAAAAAACACTACTCTTATCATTCTAAACCAATTTAACAAAAGATAAATAGAACATGAACACTAGAATCTGAAAAGTTTGAGGAGATAACTCACATTGCCTTTGTCAAAGTCACCACCTTGAATCATGAAATCCTTGATGACGCGATGGAAGGCAGAATCTTTGAAACCAAAGCCCTTCTCTCCTGATAAGATTCAAAAACAAAAATCAAAACGAGAAAGACATACAGCTTGATCATAACAAACAAAAAAAGGTAATTAAACTAAATTTGCTACAAATGCATAGCCCAACCTGTGCAAAGAGCACGGAAGTTTTCGGCGGTTTGAGGCACATCATCACCAAACAGCCCGATAACAACCCTTCCAGCAAGCTTACCCACTGGATTCCCAATGCTTATGTCAAAATACACCTTGTTTGTTACTTTTGCTTGCAAGGCCACATCCTGAAATGATGTCAAACTGTCAGTACAAAAGAAGACATCAACTTCCATTCACTCACAGTCAACAACGCCAATTCCATCCAAACCTCGATTTTATTGAACATAACATAACTCATAGACTTTGTGGCATGATTTATCCAAACCCCACTTAACTTTGCAGCAGATAAAGTTAATTCCAAAAAAAAAAATTCACTGACAACGACAATTCAAATACGATACAACAGTAACTGAACTGAGTTCCTGTTAGCAATGATTTTATTTTCCATTCATGCATTGAACTTGGAGGTCAATCATGAGGTCTTTCAGGGTCACTATTTCCTTGATTATGGACATCCTCCTCAAGTTAACCAATTATCTATTTAGTATTGCTACTCCGTTAATCTAAAGCATGCTAGATCGAATTAAACATCTTACAGTCCCTTCATCCCCAATCATGTACATTCCAGGACAGTAAACCGAATAAAAACATTAGTTCATAATCATATCACATTGATTACTTCCTTACATGCATCAAATTCAACATTAGAACCCTATCTTGTTTCCTGAACAATGAATCCGAACAAAATACCAAAATGCCGCACTAGATTGACAGAATTCAGCATTTAATCAGACCGTTGATTGACAACATAGCTCAGCATAAGATTCTCCTTCGTTTTCTCATAAATCAACAGATACCACAACATACAATCGCACAAAACAGAACCATTACCTCAGCAGCGGCACGAATCGAGCTAATACCATCCCTCTTCCGAGAAGACAAGCGCACGGGACGCAACGAGCCGGAGAAGAAGCTCAACGAGTTTCTCTTCGGCTGGACGGAACTACACGAGGCACTCACGGATTTGACGCACGGTATGCTTCGCGGAGCAGAGAGCGAGCCAACGTTGGACTACACGGTGAGTAGCAAAAACCAAAGGAAAAAAAACATCGTGAGAAATTCAAGAGAGAGAGAGAAACAAAGCAGAGCAGATTCAGATCCTGAATACTGATATTTCTCCCCCGTTTTCTCGGGAAACAAACGGAAAAATCGGCTAGGTTTTTACCAGAGTCGCAAAAGAAGCCGCCATAGATGGAGAGAGAGAGCCTAGAAATGGATGACGAAGATGATGAAGATTTTGATAAGAGAGGTGAGCGAGAGTGAGCTAGAGACTTTTTGTTGTGTACTGACCGAGACGGAGTTTACTAATATGTGAAATGACGGGAATGCCCTTTGTTTTCTTCGTAAATGACGAATATGGATATGAATATTCCGTTGGGTTCGCCGTTACATGGACGGGCACGTGGACAATAGGCCAATTGTGGGATATAGGTAAAGTCGGAGTCCTTCGCATGAAAGTTAAAATCTCCCATATTTTTGGCTATTTTATGACAATTATTTTTTCACTATTAAAAAAAATATTGATAGAGTTTTTATTTCAAGATGTTTAACGACCGAGAATAAATATATTCTTTCGTTCGATAGTTATTATTCTGAGAAAAAAATACGTTAAAAATAGATTTAGTTCAACGAGTGTCAAGATTTTATTTCAAAGGGAAAAACATTATTTGTATTTAATTATACTTAAAATATAATTATTTATTACATCATTGTCTTTTATCAAACGGTAACATAACTATTAGTCTCTAAGGTTTTATTTCGGTCTGAAACATTATGAGCATCCATAGTGAGGAACGATTCATCGGTAATTTGTTCGGTGAACAAGAAAGAAAAAAGGAATTGGGGCAGATTCAACGTTTCTTTCTCTTGCTCAACATAGAAGACATCGAATATCGAATCAGACGAATCTCATTCTCTTGCCTTCCGTCCATTTCCCTTGCGGCATGAGGCCTCTCCTTCCAATTGGAATTTAGTTCGCCTGCCTTCTTCTGCCCACTTCCCTTTCGACCCAAGGTCTTTCCCTTCAGTTCTAGGGCTAAACGCCACATCACCGGTTACAGGCGAACTGGTTCCTTCCTTAGGAGGTTCGACAAACCGGTCGGTAAATTGAGCGCTAATTGACGATTCCCACCGTGAATGCTCTAAACGGTTTCTTAACTCGCTTAGGTTAAGACCGGCCTCATGAAAGAATCTCGGCCCACGCAAAATAACCATCGGCAAAACCAAGCAAGTAAAAGAAAAAAAGGAATTAATGAACTGTAGATATGAATATATTTACACTGGAGCTTTCAATCTATACAAAACTTCTATGAAGTGAAAGAAAAACTCTACAGAGTTTACACACAACCTAGCTAATCATCTACGCGCTGTATCTCACCCATCATGATCCGGTTACTGGTGACTTTAAAGCCGAGGAGCGCAGGATCGATCTGCCTCCCTTTCTTCCCCTTCTTTTTCCCGCTCCGTCCTGCTTGGGATCCGTCCGCTGCTTCTGAAGCCCCTCCGGTCGGATGGGCCTCGGGCTTCTTCGTGTTGCTCTTCAGCATATCTATGAAGGAGGTCTCGGACACGTCGGAGTCGCTGCAAGACGAAGTACGGCGGAAGCGCATGTCTTTCTTGCCGGAGACCGGAAGGTCGGGGACTTGGTTGCTTGAGTTCCCTAGTTGATCCCTTCTACCGGCTGAAGAATTTAAAAAAAAATTAATTACTACTATTCAATAGAAATTGCACACAAAGAACAGACATTGGAAAATTCAAATGGCACAATTTACTGTGGGTTGTAAACAAACATTGAACACAACAAAGTGAAACCTCTGCAGAGTACTTGTGTTTCTATATAAATGGTACTTGTTTCGACTCTCTCAGAAGAAGTAAAATATCGTACATAACTACCTTTATGAGTTGCCCACAAACACATGACCTCAAAGTACATTTCCACAGACACGTGATCACCACCATTGTGAATTTTCAATACGTGGAACCATCGAAAGTTGTCACAAGATTTACACATGAGTGTAAATTTCAAAACATCCCAAAATTACTTACTCACATGCTTTACTCATTTGATTCCATACAGAATTATATTGAAATCGGAAGTTTCAAAGATGGTAATGAGTAGTTTTTGGAAAGGGTTAATTATGTTTACCTACACTAACGTATACACGTATTACACATGCAGATACTAACGTTTGGAAACTATGGATACCTACACTAGCCTTTACATATTTTCAAGATTTTAACAGATACCTAAACTAACCTATCTGTTAAAATTACAGATGCATACACTAACCTACATACCAAATGTAAAGGTTAGGGTAAGTATGTGTAATTTCCAAAAGTTAGTGTGTGCATGTGTAATGCATGTATACGTTAGTGTAGGTAAACATAATTAACCCTTTGGGATATTATAAAATTTTAAAATAAAAAATTAGCCCTTTGGGACATTATAAAATTTAGATTGTTTCCATCTTATTTTGTACGATGGTGACACATGAAAGTTCAGAAGTGTAGTCATGTGTCGGGGCAAATTTACTTATAGGGTCAAGAATCAGTGGAAAATTCGTAAGGGCAGTTTTGTGCAATCAACCCATGTACCTATTACCAAACAAGTCATCAGCAAGTGAGAGCACACGAGGACATAATGCAAAAGTGGATCACTAACTCCGTTATACTTGGAAAGTGCAGGAGAAAGGAGAGAGAATATACCATCGGGAGCACCACTACCAGAGTTCTTCCCCCTCGCGACTGGATCAGAGACCAGCTCCGACAATGCTTCATGAGACAATGAAATCCGCGAGACCGGAGGTCGTCGCAGCAGGATATTATCTTGTCCTTTTGAAAGAATTATGGGCACCCTACAAAGAAACGTGAAAGGTCGAGTAAGAACATCAGAGAAGGTATCATCTGGCAAATGTAGTTCGGTACCCAGATTGATCCTCGGATACATGGTCAGAAACTTACCGATCCTTAGGCATCTCCTCTGCGGCCGAGTTAAGAGGCCCAATCTTATCATTGTAGAAGCCTGCACTCCCACCTGGTAGGAAATTCAAAATATTATTTTAAAAGAACATTTTTATGAGAAAAACAATAAGGGATAATTGCAAAAAAAAAAAAAAAAACTTGCGGTGAACCACGCGCGTTTTGCAAATACTAACTGTGATTTCTTTATTTCTTTTTTGCAAAAAACATTTTCCAACTATTTTCCGTCTGCAAATCACTAACGAGGAAAATATCTTTGCAAAGGGTCAAAAGTAGCCATTCATAAGAGTATACATAAGTGTTCCGAATTGCAAAACATGTATACATAAGAGTTACATATGGCAAAACTGTCATTTTCAGAAAGAAAAAAAAATTGAAGTCATGCAACCATCACTTGAATAATTTTCGCGGATTTGCAGACGGAAAATGTGTTTTTTGAAAAGAAAAAAAAGAAGAAAAGTTTACCGTTAGTATTTGCAAAACAAGCATTGCCAGTATCCCTAATAATAAGGAATAAAGAAAGGCGAAGAGAAGGTCATTAGTAATACCAGGTGATGAGTGTCTGCTAAGAGCATTGATAGTAGCCTCTCCACCGGCCAATCCCGATTGGACATCGGTACTTTCTTGACTATCAAAAGCTTGCCTCTTTGTCAAACGATCATTTCTCATTCCAGACTTCCTCTCTTCCACCTCTGAGAAATCTTTGTTCACAGAGGACTTGCTAATACCCGTCATATTAGAATTTGTGTATGGCTCATTGATGCCAGACAAGAATGAATCAGCCTTAACTTGTGCTCCAAAGTCAGGTCTAAATGGGAACTTTTCATTGGCTTCCATGGCCTGCTCGTGACCTGAAAGGACCTGTGGAGGTTCACCTGAACTAGAATCATAAGACCCTACTGAGAAGGTGTTGCTTAGACCCGGATCTCGATCAGGACGGTGGCTAAACATGTGGTCTGAGGAGTTTGACCCAGAATATAAGCTAGCGGGTGGGCGGATTTCTGGTGACTCAGTAGGCTGGTGGGCGGATTTCTGATGGAGCAACTCCATCAACAATTGTTTTGACTTGTTCTCGTTGAAACCATCGGACATCCATAAACTCGGATCATCTGCCATCCTACTCATTTCTAGCTCCCTTTTCTGTCGCTCGGAGATGATGTGCAATTGTTGCATCCTAGACTCCATCCAATCATTGGTATGCAGTTGTTCGTTGTTCTCAGACCAGCGGCCATCTATCGCATCGAGTGGTGAAGCGTGGAATTGGTTAGCTAAAGGTTGGTGAGTGTTATGGTGGAGACCGGAAGAGAAGGCTTGCATTCGTGCACTTGAGTCCTGCCGGTCTAAACCGTGGGCCCGGGCCATGACTTGTGCAACATCTAGATTCATCGAAGCACCGTTAGGCAACGACATGGTTCGATCGAAAGGGGATGAACTAGGCTCGTGAAAACCTTGACGGATTCTTTCCTGAAACGAAAGGTTGCGCTCAAGGTGATTCAGCTGTTCATCGTGAGATGGCCTCAACTGTTGTTGATATGGATCTAGTGGGCCGAACCCTGATGAATGAGATCTGTGACCCCCGGAATGACCCTTGTAAAACCGATCAGCTTCATCGTGTGGCCACGCAGACCCGATATGCCTGTCTTCTTCGATATCATTCCGCTGCCTCAAACCCATTAGAAGCTGCTGCCTTGCCTGAAGTTGTTCTTGTTGAAGAATCTGTTGCTCCATCGGCTGCATTTGAGCGTGCTGCGAGCGTGATATCAGCTCGAGCAAATCCCTTTGGTGCTCTTGTGGAGGTGGAGGTACCTGACCATATTTTGCTTGGATAAATTGCTCTATAGATGGATCAACATGTCGAGAACGCTGTTGAAGTTCGAGTCGAAGTTGCTGCTCCAACAACGCTTGATCCAGAGCATTGTTGGCTCTCATATGATCAACATGGGACTGCCCCAGGGCTGGATCGTGCATCTGAGTGTGCATCAACTGCTCAAGAAGTGCCTGGCGAACTTGAGACTGCTGTTGTTGCTCCTGCAACAACTTTTGTTGCTGATGAAATTGCTGCTGCTGATGCAATTGCTGTTGCTGGAGCTGATGTTGCCTTTGCTGTTGTAGCTGAAGTGTCAAAAAATGTTCCAGATCAGGGACAGGCGAATGGATGTCGTTCAAATGCATGTGAGGAGACAGCATATTTCGTTGTTGGAGCTGCTGTTGCTGAACCTGCCTTGACAGAAGCTGATCCGCTATATCGAAACGGTTAGACTCCAGTTCCATGCGTG
Organism: Erodium maritimum; assembly: GCA_963921825.1. Classification (NCBI taxonomy): domain Eukaryota; kingdom Viridiplantae; phylum Streptophyta; class Magnoliopsida; order Geraniales; family Geraniaceae; genus Erodium; species Erodium maritimum. Next base: position 1,032,611 of record OY997594.1, on the reverse strand, counting down.
ACATATGCCGTGCGGGCCCCATGGCATCTTCGTACATGTTGCTGTCAGCGAGATTGTTTTTCCTATAAACATCAGGCCATGCCTCTGGAACGTGAATCTGATCACCCATGGCACCGAAAGGGGAAGCCTGTCCCACACCGGAAGGCATACCAGATGACTGATTCTGTTTTGTTTGACTGCTTTCAAGCTCGGACCATAACAGTCCAAAAGGGTGCAGCTTACTATCATTTAGTGTCATTCCAGGTTTTGTTGGATCATTTGAGAGAGCAGAGTGTGCAGCACGATTATTTGAAGTATCATGTACACTACCATGAGATCTTCCAATTGGATAACCACTACTTCCAGGTCTTCCAGGAAACACAATCTCTGAAGAGAGAGAGAGAAAACAAAAGATTAAGAGTAGGTATAGTGAGATAACATGGTTGGTGCAATTATTAATACGAATATAAGAAAAGTAAATCTAATAAATAAATAAAGTTGAACTTAAAAAAAGACCTTCGTCATGTGAGATGAAATCATTAAAACTCTGACCATCAGATTTAGGCAGCTGCAAGGGAGATTCATGTTCGCGAATTCTTGACTGATTATGCTGAGATCCATGGCTGCTAAACTCAGACAATGGTTGGAACAGGTCATTAATGGCAGAAGTTGGCACATTAGCCTCCAACTTCCCTCTTGATGAGCCAAATTGTTCTGAATCAGAATTTGGATTGAAGCTATTGGCAAACTCATCTCCACCTTTCAAATGTGGCATTACCTCGCCCAATTCTAGGAAAGGTGTTGATTCTGGAGCATCCGCTAGGCGGACTGGCAAGTCTAGTCCAAAAAATCCTTGTTCAAACCATGATAGAATGTCCACGCCGAGAAATGGTCCCTGTACCTCTCCTTGAGGGTCAAGGTAGAACAAACTTAACTCCTCAAATAGGATACGCCCATCCAACTCTTTTCCTTGACCAGTTCTTCCAAAATGATCAATATTTCCATTGCCATCATCCCTAGCAGAGGATGGGACATACATAGAACTAGGATCATCATGAAGCTTGGATCTGAGGTCAAAAGCAGTGCCTCTGTCAACAGCATCAAACTGGGGATGTTGGCTTAAAGAGTCCATCTGAAGATTTTCACCAGCAACCGCGTTGCCCCTAGAAATACCGTTACTCTTGGATGATGTTGTGTTCATTTGGTCTGAATCCAGCATAATAGCTTTGTCCCCTTCTCTGTATTGGGTATCTGGAACAAAATATATTCATTCTCAGTGAAGTACACTGAAATCCATTATAATTCATAGAAGTAGCTGTTCGAGACATGAAGTAAACATTTACCATCGGCTACGCTGATTTGCGAAACATAATTCCGCAAGGCACCGTCCGTGTCAGCTTGATATGCATCATCCTTTACCACCTCAGTTGAGATGCCAAAAGACTCTTCAGTTCCAAGTGATGAGAGGATATCTTGTTTACCCTCAGCCAATTCTAAATCTCCAACACCTACACAAAAAGGAATAGGTTGGAAGGTTCCAACGGGAAATATAGGCCGGTAAAAGGGAATTTTCGCTATGTGAATTGCATTTAATTCACCTGTGGCGTTTTCAGTTGATCTCCCTTTTTTGAATGAATTGTAAACCACCCCGCTACTCGTCATCCTTCCCTTCCATATCTCATTGAGAATACCCTGTTTGTAATCACCATTCCAATTACAATGCAAATGTAAGCAATCAAACCAATAATTTCAAAACACGCGCAAGAAGCAGCATTTGACAGTTATAAGTGATCACATAATTTCTTCGTGTCATTACCTCTTCTTCTGCATCAGGGGCAACAAAAGCCAACGGGTCTACCAAGCCTATTTGAGTTACAGGGGGTAACTCCTCCATCTCATGAGGCTTATCAGCAAATGATGGTTCAAGCTTCTGTTTACGATATATATCAAGCAGCTTCCCCCTTGGATAACAAAAAGCATCAGAGGTTGCACTTGGTTTTCCAAGGATGCTTTCATTCTTCTCAAAATGAACAACACCAATGGTGCTCGCAGATGAAGACCTGCCAACACCATTAGATCTTCCTCGTCCAGCAGCAAATCCTATATTTGCACCCTCTGTCTTTCCTCTTTCAAGTGCAAACCCTGGTGCAGCACGGTAGGGAGTTGGACAGCTGGAATGACCTTCCAGTCTATGGCGCGGTCTCCACTTATCACGTGAATCTGAATCACGATCAGTAGTCGTACGGTTGCTGCTTACAAAAGATTGGTTGTCATTGTGAGCATCATCCTTCTCCACATCTGTCTTCTTCTCTGTTCGAGATTCTTTCTCTTTTTCATCAGGACCCCACCTAGATGACCATTTGCTATCACGGCGTGCTTCATGCCCAGAGTTACGAGTATTACCATCATTCCACCTATCAGATGACGGCAGTGCTCGATTGTCACTTGCTTCTCTGACAGAAACATTGTCAACACGGCGATCCGCTTTACGACGATCTCTTCGATTGCCGAGCAGACCAGTCTCTCTTTCCTCTTCACGCCAGCGGCGAGTACTATCACTGTCAGCAGCAGTCCTCCTCCAATCTTTCTTGTCCTCAGATGCATCCAAACGCCAACCTTCTTTCTGGTTCAGATCAGTGCCATTTCCAAGAGAAGCAGAACTTGGAGGGCGTATATCCTGTTACATACAACATAATTATGTAAGCCAATATGATGGCATGCGAGATACACAGGATCCCTATAAATAGCAGGTGGCATAGTTGTTGCTCTAAAAAGGCTCGGGCTGAATCAAAAGGATCAGAACATTAACATACAAGGGAGCACAAAATCTGTTGTGAGGACAACCATTATTAAAGCACTACACTTCCTACAATAGATATTAAGCTAAGAGCCTAAGAGTCGATTTCATTTTGAACATTAAATTCACTTACGACATAAATGAAATAAAAATGCCTACACAATATTGCAAGAAAGCAATTTATTAACAAGAAGATTAGTAAGTGTGCGGTTATTGCATAGTATGAGGTATGGACGCAATGAAGCATGGATCAATGTGGAAGCGGGATATGGCCTCAGAAGTAGGTCAATCTTTGAAATTTAGGGTATGGTATGAAGGAAAGTATAGATACTTTTATTAATGCTAATTACTGGTTAAATTAGAGTTAATGACACCAACTCTGCTTGAACATACCATCTTTGCATCACTTGGTTTGGCATAAAGCCACTGGGGTGACAAAGGAATGCTGCTTTCTGATGTCAGTTGATCTGCAACATATACCAATTTAAGATAGATTTGAATACACAAACACAAAAGGAAACAAAACCATTAAAAATATAAGCATGCACTAAGATAAAACTACCTTTTGACTCATCAAGTAATCCCATAAGCCCCTTCTCATCATAATTTGCTCCTGATTCCGCTGTCACCGAAACAATTACATGAAAACACATAAAAATTACTACAGTTGCAATGGCAAAAAAATAACTGGTAATCATCAGAGACCAGAAACAAAAATATGAGTTTTAAACATCAATATGGCTCATGATGTTGATTTGAATTGATGGAAATGGCACATGTGCAGTTTATGTGGGTCTGAAATCCTCTATATGTACTAAAAATGAATTGATGAAATGATACAGATGAAACAGAGCTACATAGCGAGCTTTTCCGCACAAAAATGGTAAATGAAAATGACTTGAGAATGCCTCCTCATTATCCAAAACCAAAGTAACATGTAAGGATATGTGCCCGAATAAGTCAGGATGCAACCTATTCAGTATCCTAGGACTCAACCAGTGCCTTCACTATATATCTTCAACAGAAACAGTAACATATTCTCCAGATCATACCAAAAATTCAAATCCAACTTGTCTCCATTTTTTTCAGGGAAAAAACTTAAACAAAACCCAAGTAAAACTTCTGGATTCTAAACAGAAACACCTGCAACTTCAATTATCGCGAAAATTGCAGGATCTAGATAAAATAAAAACGACTGAATTTGCGAGATTGCAAATTTCAATTCAATCTATAGCCAACCAACAGATTCAAAACCAAAACACAGCCTGCAACGTGAAAACCTATCGATCCAATAACACAACGAAAACAAATCAAATCCACCACCCAGATAGCTCAAACCCTAAATTCAAAACAATCGATGTTGACCGACCGCAAAAACAACAATACGACCTCGGAATCGAATACTCCAGATCAACGATCCACCAATCTCGCATTGGCGCCACACCAATCAAATCCACAAACGAACACAACGAAACCGAGAAAACCAGAACCGATTCAATTCAAATTCCCCGAGATGGCGAAGGAAGCGGGCAGAGATCGAGGATGAGTTAGTAACCGGTACCTTTGGGAGTCCAGGGGCGATCGGAGGACTTGGAGGAGAGGAGATCGTCAGGTAAATCGAGCTTGCCGTCGGCCATCGGAGAGGTTGGTACAGTGCGCGAAGCTGAGATCGGAGCGTGAACAAGTAGCAATTGGAGTGAACGGAAATGGAGATCTCTGCTGTGAGATTGGGGATGGAGAGAGAGAGAATATCTAGGGTTTGGTTTCGAGGAACAGCTTTGTATCTGAGGATGCTTTGTATGTTTGCAGAGAGCGAGAGAGAGATATGTCTGGGAAGGAAAAGGGTGAGGAGGGTTCGGGTGGTCAGAACTAGCAAATGGAAATTATCAGGTAAATATGATTTTATTTTCTCCTAATTGTTTTTTTAGAAATAATCTCATTATTATATATCACATTTTTAATTATATTAGCTTGTAAATTTTTTCTTCATACTTATTCTATGAGTTTCAAAATATGTTATGCTTAACGAATGTTAATTACCAATATATTTTTTCAAACGGTGAACAGATATATTTTAGTTGCATCAACGGACTTACATGCGAGTATCATCGCCAATCTCCACTTGATGGCCACTCCGTCGCCAAGACTTCGAGAGCCCTCGTATTTGATGAAGCCCTAATAAACATATAGATCATTGGTTCTGGTATTATAAATTATAATGATGAATCACAAGATAAAGAGACCGTCAAACATTCGACAACGATACTCGAAAGACTCTCGCCGCTCATGACGGCTCATATGCTATTGGTGTAAAAAAACGACACCGATGAATATGATTCGACACCCTCGTATCTGAGCCTCTCGTCGCTCAGATACAAGGGTGTCGAATAACTTCCATCGGTGCTAATTAAATCTTACACATCCATTCTCGATAAAATATGAGTGTAAAAAAACCTTTAATGGTTAATGATATTGCTTTTATCATTTATGTAAGATTGTCAATTGAAAATTTCTAAGAACTTGTTGGGCTCATATTGAACCCCAACACTACGTGGGCTGGTCTATAAGAAAAGCTGCTGCTTAAGATTTTGAAATAAGATGGGCTTAATTTGATCGAACTAAGCCCAACAATCCAGCCCAAGCGTCCTGCAATTCTGGTTTAAATCATATTTAAATCCCGATAATTATGTCCTCTTGTTTGATTTATTTTGTTGACAATTACACCACAGAAAAACAATTTAGATCACAATTTTAAGTTTAAACATCAGCATTTTTAAGTTTAAACAATTTAAATCATGTTTTTTGTAGTCTAATTAATCAAATACTTGAATTTGGTATTACAAGACCACAAATTTAAGTTCAAAATATTAGTAAAAGTTATAATCCAATAAAAAAAGTACAGAACCTCTTTCTCGAGTGTTAGGGTCTTTTGCGATTTACCACGTGGCGCAACGGAAACAAACTCTTCCACAAGCAACCATGCGACGGAGAGCGGCGGATGGAAGACAAGAATGGTAGAGGCTTATCCTCGGACGCCTCAGTTCTCGTCTCGTAGAAGAAAGTCTCAAGTGTTAGGGTTATGAGCGGCGGATGGAGACGAGTTGTCGTCTCGTAGAAGAGGAGTTCGAGTAGTCCGACGAAGCTCCTCCAACACCGATGTCCTTGTTGAAGTGGAGGCGACGCAACAAGGAAGGACTAGGTAGGGTTCCTAACCGAGATAGGAGACACATAGGGCATAGTGGGCTGATCCAGCCAAGAGGGCTAATGGCGGCCGAGGTGCTTAATCGGGCCGGATGGGCCTATTGAGCCGAGATGGGGTTCATCCTCAAGAAGGATTGTTTAGGGGAGAGGTCCGATAGTGGGTTAGACCCATCGTAGTTCCGCTAACTTACCAGGTCAGTTTACCTAGGGACGGATGTCGAAAGTTACTAGTCATCCTGACATGGGTGATTTGGGATCGCAGACGAGGGATCTTCGAATAAAAAAAGTGGTAGTGCCTTTCTCAGAGGCTTGTGAACAAGAGCCAAATTTCGCCTACGACCTTGTAGCTAAGGTATTGTATACAAAGACCTTCTTTTGGCAGACACTTGTGAACGACTGGCTGATCTTTTCCCTAATGTATAAGCTAGACCGCTTGAGGATGGAGCAGTCAGATTCTTTTTCATGACGGTGAAGGAGAGAGCAAAGGTCCTGGCTGGGGAGCCTTTGGTGTTCAAGAATTCCCTGGTACTGCTCGCAAATCTTAGGCCACTGATGAAACTGAGAGATATGTTTTTACTCATTTCTCGGTCTAGGCTCGGGTATCCAACTTACTAGTGGGGTATTGGAACAAAGGCATTGGATTCCATTTGGGTGGAACGCTTGGTATTTGCATAGCAGTGGAAGATAATGCGGATGGAATGTGCTAAGGAAATTTCATGAGAATCCGGGTCAGAATAGACATCTGACTACCTCTACAGAGTCAATTGTGGTTCAGACTCAACGAATCGCAAGTACGGACACTTTTGCATGTATCTTGTGAGAGATTTTTGGACCACTGTTTTGGGCGCAGCTCCGCTGGACACTTACTGGCGGCATGTCCTCTATAGGAAGGCCTTAAGGGACCGTATTTGCGATCTCCAACTGACCCAAGGTCAGCACACTCTCGAACTCGTCATGGGAGAGGAGTACCAGGGACGAATTGGGCATACGTAATGGGTTTTCGGGCCAACCGACCCCTAATTTTACCCCGGTGGGCCTAAGGGCGGGCGGTAGGAAAGGCAAAGGAAAGACCGAGGCTCCGAGATCATTTCTTGAGGACTAAACCCGATCGCCTCCTATCAAGAACAACCAACATGTACATTACTTGGGGCTACGAAATCGACATTTCCTTGTCCTGAGAACCTGGAATGAGACATAAAGGGAACCCTCATTAGGAGGAATGAATCTTAGACACCAGGCGGAGTACCCGGGGACCACCGGGAATGTAGTCACTTCCTCCATGCTAAAAGGAAGGAAACGAACAACGTGAAAAGTTAGGGATCCGGATTCAGAAAGATATATGCGTTCTTGGAGGGGTGGGGGGATAAGCACTCTCGCCTCGCCTTGCCCGATAAGTAACTAATAGACAATTAGGATGTGAAAATAAAAGTAAAGAAACGGTTATTTCCTAGAGTTATCCTGATTTTTAAATACCCAAACTACTGTTTTTGTAGGTCATAACCCTAAAATACCAAAACCCTGCCATTTTATCTATGCTTCTTTCTCTGCAAACTCATGGCCACCAGTTCCATCGATAATGAAGCGTTGACCAATCATATATGATGGAGAAGACATGCACCAACTCTATTTAAAAAAAATAGTAAATAAAAATTAGTGAAAATATAAAAAAGTCAGTTAGGGTTATGACCCGTAAAACCACCTTTATCTACTCTTTTGTTCTAGAGTTATTATTGAGGAAAAACTTGATATTTCGTATGGTCAGTTAACGTATCTTTATTTTATAGTTTTTAATATTTTTGATAGTCGACCATTATGATGTACAAAAATATAGTCTAAAATTATGATCTGCCTAGTCACTTTTGTCTACCATTATTTTATGGAGTTATCCCTATTTTTCCACACACGGTGCAATTTTAAGCCAAAAGGTTGACACATTTGGTCGATTGCTGATAAAATAAGTCGACGAACACATATTTGTTATTTAACTTTAGGGTTAAATGTAGAAATTCACCCTATGTATTGGCCACCAACAATAAACTACCTAAAGTTTAAAAGTGTTAAATGAATGACCCCATGATTTGGTCACATGTCATTTCTAGTCTTTATTAATTGATCACATATCATTTACATGTCATATGAATGGTCACAGACCATTTACATACATTTATAAATTGATCACAAATTTATTACATGCTTTGTAAATTAATCACATATCATTTACATAACTTGAACATAGATAATACTTTAAAATAGTTTATTGTTCGTGACCTACACTTTATGATAGATTTTTACATTTATATAAATTTTTAGCTATATTTTAAAAAAATATAAAATTCGGTCTATTGTAATTGGATATTGAAATAACAAAATTTCCTATATCAAAAAAAAAAATCCTTATTATAAACAGATTGGCGCGAATAGGAAAGTGACGTGGTGCTCTCCGATTGGCTGTCAAAACTAAAAGCCACACATATAAATAGCAGTGGCAAGACTCGTATTTGTCGTATACATCTTCCCTTTCCCTCTCCGCAAGCAACTCGTACGCGACTCTGTGTCTCCGCATTGTTCGCAGCTACGCCATGGAAGCTTCCACGGCGAAGAGCCGAGCCTTTCCAGTTTCCGGAGGCGTCGTCGATGGAGTGAGTGTGAAGCTAGAGAGGAGATTTGATCGGGTTGAGGAATCTGATGAACAGACGAGGATGAAGAAGCAGAAGCTAGGGGGCTTAGGGTTTACGAACCCTCCAGGATTTTTCAATCCTCTTCCTCCGCCTATCGCGGCGGTGCCGATCTCGGCGGTTCCTCTGACGACGGCGATTCCTCTGACGACGGCGATTCCGGCGCCGGAGCGGGAGAGAGAGCCGGAGGCGGCGGCGGTCCGCGGTTCTGGTGACGCGAGTAGGATTTACCGGCAGTTCTGGAGAGCGGGCGATTACTGTGACGAAGGCAGAGGAAGTGAATCTTCTTCTTCTTGTTCTGGTAATTTTCGATTTTGGGCTCTACTGTTGTTGAATCAGTAATTGATTGTGTTTTTCTTTGCTACCGGTGTGGTTGATTGGATTAGAGGCGTTGGAGCGTCGTAAAATTCAATGCAAATAATCAGCTCATTATTTAATAGAAGAGAGAAAGTGTATAAAACTTTGCTAATAGTAATGTCAACAATGGGAATAATCAAAGTTAGACTAATTGGATGGTGAATAGTGTTTTTAAGGGTTAATTACGTTTAGTACCCCTGATGTATTGGTAACGCTCTGGACAAAATTTTGGTCAAGTTTGCGCAATTCCTCTGATGATCTGTGACCAATTCATAAGGGCTATTAAATGTTCTTTTATCAATACATAAGGGGTATTAAATGATCTGTGACCAATTCATAAAGGGTACTAAATGAAAGTTACTAAAACGGAAGGACTGTTATTGAATGTTACAAAACGCAAGGGTACAAAAGGTATGTTACCAATAGAAAAAGGGTACAAAAGGTAATCACCCTTTTTTTAACCATACGGACATGTGACGTTCAAACGTATGAATTAGGCTAGTCAAAACATCGTCCGCGTTTGAGTTTCTCTTATTGTTGTAGATTTTTTATTGTGATGAGGTTGCATTCGATTAATCACTTTAGTAACGGTTAAGTTTGTGGGTAACGGTAAGGTTCTAGTCCGAGTTAAACTAGACTAGAGTAAGATTTTCTTACTGATCAAACAAAAAGTAACGAGTCTGATGTTGGGAATTTTCGTACAAAGTTTGCGGCTAAATCAAGTGTATGTGGCAATGCCAAATTGTTTTGCAGGTGGCATGGATCGTCTCAGGGTCCATCCTAAGTTTCTGCACTCTAATGCAACCAGTCACAAGTGGGCTTTGGGAGGTAAATACTGAATGAGGATGTGAATTTTCAAATTTCAACACAAACCCTCTCAGATTATTATTCTTTTTTGAATATGAAAGCATTTTTTCTTTTCTTATATTCAATCTTAACTCATCTTGCTGATAGAAATTTTGGTTTGCAGCTTTCGCAGAGCTTCTAGACAATGCATTGGATGAGGTAATTAGATAATTAAGTCACTTGCAATTTTCAAGAATATACACACACACACACACACACATATATATATTGTTACCTAACCGTGAGTTGTTCACCAGGTCTGCAATGGAGCTACTTATGTTCATGTAGACATGCTGAAAAATAAGAAAGATGATAGTAAAATGTTGTTGTTTCAAGGTATGTATTTCTACTACAATTTAGTGCTGCCCTTTTTTCGTTGTATATTATGAATAGTTGTAAAAAAATATAAAGAGGGGTTTACTTGTTACAAGCTATAGCCCTATATTATGAATAGTTGTAAAAAAATATAATGAGGGGTTTACTTGTTACTAGTTATAGCCCTCTTTTTTGACAAGTTTTAAAAAAAAGGCCATGAACTTGTCTTTGTATAAATTTGTTTCAAAATGATGATTTTATCTTTGAAAACATAATAATTTGTTTCAAGGGTAAAATCGCCATCTTGAGAAAATCTACACAAAATACGACAAAGAGACATGTTCAAAGCATTTTCTTATGATTATCATAAAAAAAAAGACTACAACCTGCAAAAACAAAAAAATGAATATGTCGCGTTGCTTTTTTGCAATTATCCTTATATGGTTTACGTATATCCTTACTTGTGCACGTGCCTAAATTACAGATGACGGTGGTGGAATGACGCCCGATAAAATGAGGCAATGCATGTCCCTGGGTTACTCGTCGAAAAGCAAAATGGCTAACGTCATTGGTCAATGTAAGATTATCACATTAATTACATTTAATTATGTACATGAGAAATGGTCATGTAAGTATGTTACTGTTTTTTATCTGCAGATGGAAATGGTTTCAAGACTAGTACTATGAGACTAGGTGCAGATGTAATTGTGTTCTCGAGCTGTAAAGGTGTTGATGGAAGGTAGGCACTTGATGTGTAAATTTGTGTTTCTGCCTTTGTTTATGTGTAATACAATCGTATTTTGTCTAGTGAATTTGAAAACTGATAATTGGACCTTCTTCACTTGTATTAGAGAAACACTAAGCATTGGGATATTGTCTTATACATTCCTGACGAGCACCAAACAGGAAGATATTATTGTTCCAATGGTAAGTAAAGTCCGTATTTACATGTATTCTCACTCTAAGTGTTAAGTACTTGTCAAGTTTATTTACTATTCAAACATTTAACTATGAATTTTATTGTTAAAGCATCTCCAGTGCAAATAGCCCGACTTAAATTTATAAATAGGTTAAAAGGGTATTTCGTAGGAGAGAGAATGTGTCAGGTTGTACTTTCGATATAAATTGTCTAATAATAGGAATAACCTATAATAGGCTGATCGGGTGGATGAATATTTTTTTCTAACAACCGGGATATGACACGCGAAAATTGTGCCTTGCTTAGACATAATGTCTGTTTGGAGTTGCTATAAGTCACGCTGCCGAGTTATTATTACACTTCAATTACCAAATTGGTGATTTTTCTCATTAAAATACATAATCCCTTGGCTTTTCTTCTCACAACTATGTTTTTTATTTATTTCTGAAATGATAAGGTTGACTACGAGAAAAGAGGAGAATGTTGGGAAAAGATTGTGAAATCTTCTCTTGCCGATTGGACTAGAAACTTAAAAATCATTGTGCAGTGGTCACCATATTCATGCGAAAAGGATCTTCTTCAACAAGTAAGTTCTTCTATACCTATCTTTTGTACATAATATGTTTAAAATTACTCTTCTGCATGCATGTTGAGTTGTGAATTAAATGAGATTGAGCTCTCCATGTATAGTTTTGTAGTTTCATTCCACATACTTGGTTTTGACATGAACATAAATTTGTAACTTGAACTCCAAGCTATTGCTGAAATTTGGGCAATGAATGGTGAAATAGAGCTATATATATTGTGTCACACTAATTATCTTCTTCCTAATATGACATTAATTTCCGTTATACTCCAGTTTGATTTCTTGGAAGCTAAAGGAAGTCGTATAATCGTCTACAATCTTTGGGAGGATGACAAAGGAAATCCGGAACTCGATTTTGATTCAGATCCTCACGTAAGCTCTTACAGACCATTTTTTTTCATCAGTAACTATTGTATCAAGATTTGGGCTTAAGACCACCTCTTATGTAGAAGGGTGGGTCTATTTATGTCACTTGACCTAACCAGAGTTGGTAAGAAATCAAAGAGGCCCAACTAAAGTTGGAGAGAAATAAGGCTTGAACTTGAACCATGATCTCATGGACCCAAGTTGAAGTGCTTGATCAATTGGAAAACTTGGACTCGAGTCTCAAAGTTTCAAGTTCAAGTGTTTGATCAGTTGGACAAGCAAACGTTGATCAACCTAAACTTACTTTGGCAATTCTTTTGAACTTTTCGTGCTTATTTCAGGATATCCAAATCAGAGGAGTGAATCGGGACGAGAATAACATACAAATGGCAAAGCAATACCCAAACTCAAGTCACTTCCTAACTTATAAACATTCATTAAGGGTATATCTTCTTTGTCTTCATGCAAAATAAAAATCATTCAATTTTGTTCTTTATTCCGTTGATTGGATTCTAATTATCGTATTTAATTGTTTACAGAGTTACTCAGCAATCCTGTATCTCAGGCTTCCTACTAAATTCAGAATCATTTTGAGGGGAAAAGATGTGGAACATCACTGCATAGAGAAAGATATGATGATTAGTGAAGAGACAACATACAAACCTAAGGATCTATTTATTTCTGAAACTGGAGTTCCTCAAAAAGTAATCTTAGTAATAGCAATTTGTTTTTGATTCCTCACTGTACTTTTAATTTAAGTAAGCTGATAATGTTAATGTTGATGTAACAGGTAACTGCACCGGTGAAGATAGGCTTTGTGAAGGATGCACGCCATCATATTGATATTCAGGGATTCAACATTTATCACAAGAACCGGCTTATCAAGGTGAACCTTTTAATGGAAATTACTTTTATGTTAGTGTATCATCCACATTATATCCAAATGTGAACTTCCATAGCGCAACGGATATAAGAGTAACGGGGGCAAATTACTTTGGGCGAATCGGGTTTTCGAGACTTTCGTCTGGACGAATACACCTGAGGTGGGCAAGGGAGGCGTGGGGAAAAGGGGGCAACGGTCGGTTGGGGCTCTAATCCCCAACTGACACGTGTCCTTGTTCAAACAAAAAAAATCAGAATTCCGTAATAAAATTACTATTCACCCAACCTATTAGTCTAGCCTCCTGGCCTATTCTCATTGTGTGACATTTTTCATTAGCCCAACTCTTACAGTTTATCTCTTGCTAAATACTTGTTATAACCCTAGACTAGCTCAGGCGGGACTATTTGCATTGGAGATGCTCTAAGCATTAATTGCACATAACTACCTATATAAAATTGTCTACAAACACATTACTACCCTTATGAATTTCATCGTGTCACCATCATACAAAATAGAGAGATACCATCACAATTTTAGATTTTTTCCGTCACATGACATACACAGGTCATGTGTTTGTGGGTAATTCATATAGGTAGTTATATGCAATTAACTCATGTATTTCAATCCGACTTTTGAACTAAACATTTTTTTTCTCTTATCAGCCATTCTGCCGAGTTTGGCATGCTGCGGGAAGTGGTGGCCGTGGGGTTATAGGTAAACTTTCTTGCATTGCAACAAAACTATACATAGTACTGTCTTCATCTTTTTTAAGAACTTGCTATAATTAGTTTGTTCTTATTGGTGTGGTTCAAGCTACCAATTTTTGCTCAACATGCTTGGTTTTGTTTTTTGTAACAGGTGTAATAGAAGCAAATTTTGTCAAACCAGCTCATGATAAACAAGGCTTTGAGAACTCAGTAGCACATGCAAGACTCTTAGAACGACTCTGCGTAATACAAAAGAAATACTGGTTTGTTTCCTCATCCACTTTTGCTCACATATACGCCTTTTTTGCTGCTCGATATCTAACTATACTGAAATTGTTTTCTCTAGGCATGCACATAGCCACGAGATTGGTTACGTTGCACGAAAACCTGAGCAAGACTCTGAACAAAGACCAGTGCCAAAAGAAAAATCCTCTATGCCTGAAGCTTCTAGAATGAATCCTTGTAAGAACTCTAACAATAGATCACAGCCTCCGGATACTGTGAAGCAAAACAAAAGTCTTCCTCGTGAGGAAGTCTGTACAAATCAGCAGCGCAATTACGAGGATCACAATATTGCAGAGTCCTCAAATTCGAAGGTAAAATTCTGTAGACCACAGCAGCCTGTGCATGAGGATCACATTGCCGAGTCTTCGAATTCAACGGTAAAATTTTATTGCATTTCCATTCCATCCCAGCAATGGATTCATTACACACACATATATAGAGATGATAGGTTTCAAGTAAAAACCATTTTTTTTGTGTGATCTAGTTGAGTTATTAGTTTGTACCATGAATGTACCTCTATGTATATATATACGAATATAATATAACCCAATCAATCTGGACCTTAGATCAACATGTTAACTGCCTCTCTCTATATATATATATATGTATAGGAATCAACATGGGATGTTTTATTATGACTGTTATCTTTATTTTGTAACAGATTATCATCTTGTGTTTTCTTTTAGCTGCACTGTCTTTAACAAAGTTAAAGTCTAATAAAGAAGACTATACTACCCTTACAAAAATCTTGAGAGTCTAAAGGAAGAAGGTTATTTTTGTCATTTTTAAAACTAGAAAAAAAACACATAATAACATTGTTACCTTGTACTTTCTTTTTCTATTAGTTACAATAAACTTTAGCTAACAATACAACTAAAAAAGTATAGGGTAGCAACCTGCAAATAGTTTAAATTACTCGTATTTCTGTCAATACCCCTGCATATGGTTATGGCTGATTGAGTTGAATCATATTAACTTCAAAATATTTTTGTTTCTAACCTTCCCATTCAATTCACAGCCCGCTCCTAATAATGAACATGGATGCACAGCCTCTAGTAGCAATGCTGATGTTAGAAGCAAACTGTTGGAAGAGAACAGATCACTCCGAAAGAGGTCAGACTAATGCTCTCATGCAACTCACTTCATTCACTATCTCGTCTTCACCATCTAATTATCGTAACTTTCTATGCAGATTAATGCAAATAGGAGGAAGCGCATCGATCATTATGTTTAACGAGTTATATCAGATGAGAGAGAAGCGTAAATCTCTGGAAAAGAAGGTGATTATGAAGTTAATATGAATATTTTTGATGAATTTTGTTCTATTAGGTAGTTATTTACAACGACAAAAAATCACAAGGATGTTTGGTTTTAACCTTTTGTGTTTGAACCAATGCAGCTTGTTGAGGCCAATGAGATTGTGAAGAAAATAAACGACGAGCAAGAAGCCACGATCATGCTGATTACGCAGGAGAGGTTTGAGAGGGACGAGAGCGTGGAGGGCTTGAAGAACAAAATACGGGTTTGTCACACTTCTTTACTTTTTTTGGTTGCGGGGAAAACGTTAAAATCATACTATTCTTCACGACTTTTGATCTGCAAACACACATTCCCGCTAACCTTTTATATCATAAATACCCCTTAAATACAAAAAAAAAGTTAATTGCTACAAACTACATTATGTATTGTCCACTTGCGAAAAACTACATTATGTATTGTCCAAGCTTTTAAACTACACTATCTTTTGAACACCGTCGTTTACTTACAAAATTTGGAATATTCTGTTAACGTTAGGGATGTGGACGATAAATAATGTAGTTTTCCGCACGTGGACAATACATAATATAGTTTTTCACACGTGGACAATACATAATGTAACTTTTAGCAATTAACCCTACAAAAAACAACTGACTTCACTACTTTGGCTAACGATGTGAAGAAAATATGTGAAGACACGTATAAAAAACGTGATCAAACTAACGAAGTCAACGTTTTTTTGTATTTATCGTAAATGTGACCGTGTGTTTTACATTAACCTTTTTTGTTCTTCTCTATATTTGTGCTTTCTTATGATTGAGAAATTTATGGGCTGTTCTGTTCTTGTGTTGTAGGTTGCTCGTGAGACTGTAGAGAAGCTGGTTCAAAGAAGAGGAGAGCTATGTGGGGAGGTTTTGGATTGCAAGGTTGAGAGGCTTTGAAGCACTCTATATAGAAGACATTTTGGTTACCTTCTATATGGAGTTAATGTGAATTATCTGTGGATGAAGCATTAGAATTAGTATTATATATTTTTTAAATATATATATAGGCAAATGAATCAAATTGGTCAATGTGTTTATTGACAATCATAATAATTCAATCATCATTTTGGTTGCTTATGTATAGTCAATTTATGATTTTGTTTCGATCAATTGTATTGTTGACAATCATAGTGATTCAGTCATTGTCCTGGTTGGTTATGCATAGTTGATTTATGATTTTGTAAGAACAAACATAGTGGGCGGTCGATTACTTTAGAGAGCGAGGAGGTTGGTCGATTATCATATGAAATTGGACGGTTGATTGGGCGTCAATAAGATCGGGTGATTTCTATGTGAAGAGACAGATCGTTTCCTCTTATCTTAGTAACTACTTTCGTCTACCCACCCAGTCGACCCATGTCTAACAATCGTCGACCCCGGCCTCCTAGCCGATTTTGACAGTAATGGTAAATGCTCTACGGCTCACTTTGTTTCTTATGATATGAAAACCCAAAATGGTTGGTTATCCGTTAAGTTTTGAAAAATCTAACTGAATTTAATTTGTTATCAAACGAGTTCAATCTCAAAATTCAAACCATATAATATATAATTTGGCAGTACAAAACGACAAATCAATTGTTAATAATAGTTTGGCACTCCGACATGTCGTTTCTGTTTACCCTCCAAAACCAAATTCCAATCATAAATACGCGCCGAATCCAATTAGCTAAAAGGAAATTTTCAGTGAATCACAAAAACAATTCGAATCAGAACCTTTGATGTTCATCTCTATCGGCTTGCTTAAATTTTCTCAGGAAACAAACACGATTTTCCTTGACGAAGTAGCTTTACCAATTCAACATTCAATTAGTACGGATCTTCAATTTTTTGTGGATTTTATTGCACGATTTAAATTTCTCGAACCTGTTGATTCTGATCGTAATCTCGTTGTGAAATTGCAACGTTTTCTAGCACGAATCCGAGACTTGATACTAGAATCTTCCATTGAATTGCACCAACAGTTTCTAGCTGTCAACAGAGGTATAGTTGCAGCGGATGAGAAACTTCGGTGTTCACTTCTCTCGGCTTGCTTCAATTTTCTCAGCAAACAAACACGACGATACGATTTTCTTGACGGAACAGGTTTACCGATTTAACTTTCAATTAGCGATTAGTACGAACCTTCTGTTGTTCGATTCGAAAAAAACGACGCATATATGTTGATTTTGATCGTAACCTTATTGTGTAATCACAGCTGTTTCTAGCACGAATCGGAGACTTGCTACTGGAATCTGCCATTGAATTGCGCCAACAGTTTCGAGCTGTCAACTGAGGTATAGTTGTAGATCCGTGATTATTTTTAATTTTCTTTGTTCAATTTCTCTTGCTGTGTTGATTGTTTCACCATTGATTAGCTTCACGTGAGGAGTAGATTTCAGTTTGAGCACATGCATTTCTAGGGTTCAGATCTGTAATTTCTTCAATTTTGTTTTATTGGATATGAGGATCAACTTAGATTGTTAGAATTGTAATTGTTAGGTTAACTATTAGCAGCTTTGCTAATTTTTTGTTTGTTAGAAATCAAGTGTAGGAGAGCTTTAGAGGATCTATATGTATGCAACTGTAGTCCTAACCTTGCTTCTGTGAGGAAAGTGTTTTACTTACTCAAACAAGTGAACTAGTGTACTGTCATGGCCAATGGGGTGGGTGAGTAAATGGATATTCAGATCAGATAACGAATATTTTGCACACCCGTTGACCTATACGAGTTAGATAAGAAGTTGTTGTTCTTGAGTAAAATGTGTTTTTGTTCCTATATCTGGTTTAGAAAGGGAAGCACAAAAGTAGGGAGATGAACTGTCTAAGTAGACTGCTCTGTATATGTCTAAGATTAGTTTCATCTAAGAAGTGGGTGTGCCAATTTTCCTTTCCTAGTAGTGAGTTAATAGTATCACGTGTTAAGAGACATCAATGTTGAGAATATGGAGTCCTGCAAGATGTAAAGGTTCTAAAGGACAATACCGGCATGATATGTAAGTTGAACATTAAAGCTCAAGTATAAGATTTATGGAGTCATTTATGAAACTTTGGGGACTTGCGGCTGAGTATTAGATGCATCAAGCAACTACGCCTGTTGGCTGTTAACTTCACAGACTTTACTAAAAATCCTAATACATTCCTCTTTCTAGTTTCTGTACTTCAAACTCTATGAAACTGCTCAAACAATTGATTCTGAAACCAAGCAATGAACATAATATCTTTTAGATAAAAACACACAGAATAAATGATTAAATTAAGAAAAAGGGAAAGGCACACTTGGTATTAAGGTTTTTGGTTTTGAGGGCTATTAGGAGGAGATGGAGGTAAATACGGTATCCAAGTTCTAGGGTCTGTTAGGCTAAATGCAGGTGGTGGAGGAGGAGGAGACGAGAAAGAGAGTGGAGGGAGATTCGGTATCCAAGTTCTAGGGTCTCGTAGATCAAATGCTGGTGGTGGAGGCGGGGCGAAAATAGATGGGGTTGGAGGAAATGGAGGGTAAGATGGGAATGGAAATGGAGGCAAGGGAAAAAACGGGAAAGGAGGCAGGGGAGGGAAGGGTAGTGATGGCAAAGGTGGTAACTGAGGTAACGGAGGGAAGGGCAATGGAGGTAATGGAGGGAAGGGAAATTGAGGCAAAGGGGGCCAAAAGAAACCATATGGAGGAAAGTAAGGGATGAAGAACTTTGATGAATTAAAAGAACCTTCCATTTTCATTTCCATTTCCATTTCCTCGTTGTTGCTTGCAGTTGCACATAGTGTAGCGTTTGTTTCTGACGGTTTGTAGCTCATAGCGTTCAAGCTGTATAGACAGATACTGTCTTGCTTGGACTTTGCTGATATCTCATGTGTCGTGGTCTTTGCAGCGGGGATGTTGCAGGATCCGGGGGAGCTTCCCAGCAAGGTGGCTTGGCACATTGACTGGATCGATAACCCGTCTACGCAGTCAACCCCGTCGACTGAAGGTATTTCCAGCTTGTACACTCCATACTTGTCTGTAGTTCTGTTCACTGAGAATGTCACCTTCTCTGCTGTCTTGGGTGAGGTTGCCTTGAACTTGCACTTTATGTTAACATCAACACCTGATCACACACAAGACTATAATCACACATCACTTGGAACTTAGTATCACAACGCTTTTAGGGATAATTGCAAATACTGCTGGTGAACTATTCTTTTTGTAAATACTATGGGTGAACTATTTTCCGACTGCAAATCCACAAACGGGGCAAAAAGTTGAAAGTAACCATGCAAAACTGTATACATAAGGGTTCCAAATTGCAAAACATGTATACATGACGGTTACAAATTCCAAAGCACATACAATGTAAAGGGAAAAATTGTCATTTCCGAAAGCTTTTTGAAGTCACGTGATTGTCACATACTGATTTTTGTTAAAGATAACGGATTTGCAGATGGGAAAAAGTTCGCAACTAGTATTTTAAAAAAAGTAGTTCACCATGTTCTTGATGTTTAACATCAACACCTGATCACACACAAGACTAAAACCACACAAAACTTGGAACTTAGTATCACAATGTCGGGTCTATGAAACAATTCGTTACCTGGTAAGAAATAGCTGTGTCTAGAGAAGCCATTGTTGGAGCAAATATCACAGTAGACAACGCCCGCTACTGTGATATGAGTAGTGTGCTTCAACGGTCGGGCTAGCAAGGTAGGCGATAGAAGAAGTAGAAGCAGAAGGAGAAGTATTAGATCCATTAGAGAAGAGGAAAGAAGTGTTCTTGTAGAACCTTACTCTTGAGTGTGTGTATATATATTATATAAGTACTGAGAAAAAGATGAGCAGAACTCTGAGGATACATTATGAGCCCGTGAGTAGTTGGTGTTAGAACCAACTGTAAACAGAGTTTCAAAATGCTTTTTCAATTCGCTACAAAACAGAGACATGTGAAGGAGCCTTTTTGGCTTGTTGTGAGTAAAGAAAAGGTTGTGTTCGTATTGCTAGATGCCAATGGAAGGTATGGAGCCTAGGAGACTTTTTTTCGCTGTGGAACGTTTGAATTTCTTGATGTTCTGAGTCTTGTCAGCTACACATTAGGAGTTTCTTTGTTTTGTGTCTCTACGAGCATCTCTAACGGGATTAGCCCACTCGAGGGGTATTAGTCCGGATGAATCCGACCTATTTGTCCAGTCACCCATAATGTTGACGACGGGTGTTCACTAATCCGATCGAGGTTACCCCAAACGATTCCTTGAAGCATTGTTTGTTAGTGTGGTGGATTTGCGGTTTGTGTTCTTTGGTTGTTTTTCGCCATTCTGTTCGGATCTTTATTAGACTTTGGTTTGGTGGTCGTGGTTACTATCCTGAGACCTGCACCATCTTTTTCTTTATACATTTCTCTCTCATAAAAAGAGGATTAATAGACGAATCTAGTCAAATAGCCACGTGTTACATAACTAGTGACCTCAAGGTAGATGAATCCCTCGCCCCTAGATGAGCGATTAGCCTAAAACCGCCGAAACCACAATTCATATATTTGTTTGTTGAATTTGCTCCCAATTCGGCCTGTATTGCAAGTGCTCTAACATGAGAGTAGGTAATATCAATATTTGGTATCAGGATTGGTCAGACCTGAGCCTGCTAGAGCTCAGTCAGGTTGCTCCGTTCACTTTTCTACTAGAACATGTTGGGACAGTGATTTTGAGAATCATTTGGAGAAAATTAGGTTGAAATAGAGGCCCAATAGTTCAGCGTTTTAGTTTCTGACCACAATCGAGATTCGAGTCTTGATAAAGAAAATTTAGTATTAACCTTACGGGAAGTTAATAAGTTATTGGGAAAACCTCAAAAACATGCCCTCGAACGACCTTTGTTAGCATAAACATACTGTGGTTACCATTCTTTCTCAAAAACATGCTTATACCTTTTGTTTATTATCAAAAAATAGCGATTTACGTTTATTATTTTTATTTTTCCGTTATTTTGGACGGAAAACGAACACGTGCTCGACACACAATCTTTATATTTATCATTAATATAGTTGTCCCTATTTCTCTCATCTAAATGAAATTCCGGAGAAGAAATTGAACACTCGTACGACCATATCCAATATTTAGACTAGAGAAATATGGACAATTTCAGTATTTATGATAAATATAAAGACTGTGTGTCGAGCACATGTTCGTTTTCCGTCCAAAATAACGGAAAAATAAAAATAATAAACATAAGTCGCTACTTTTTGATAATAAACAAAAGGTATAAGCATGTTTTTGAGAAAGAAAGGTAACCACAATATGTTCTTGCTAACAAAGGTCATTCGAGGGCGTGTTTTTGAGGTTTCTCCTAAGTTATTATTTGTTTGGATGATGAATAGAATAGAATTTTTTTTGACAATTTGACCTTTTTCAATAAACTTAGTTATTAATCCCTATAATGTTTTTTATACTTATTTTAGAAGAAAAAAATATATAAAGTGCATATATTCCCATTGTTGTGTCAGGAAGAAGAGGTATAGTAATAAGGCCCAGTTGGGCTCAGGGTAGGGTTTTGTTTTGCATTGTGTTGGGCTGAAAGAGTAAAGCCCTTCTACTAAGACTGAACCTCATTACTCATTAGGCCCAGATGGCCCATATTAACCAGGCTGAAATAAGCTACTTATGCATCAAAAAAATTTCTCTATATTTTGTTTGTTGCATACGTCATGATAAATTAAACATGACCTGATGATAAAGTTTCTACAAGCAATATGTTTTTTTCCTTGCTATTTTAGCGAAATAATTGTCAGTCTAGTCCAAAAGTTAATTTTACTTCAAGAAGTTTAGGCAAAATTTTAGCTCATCATTCTAAAATTCTTTTACTTGCAAATCAATACCTTAGCATGTTTTTCTTTCTCGTTATCTTAACGATGCATTTTTTCAAATTCTTTTTTCCGTTCATGTTTAAGTATAAGTCTCACATAGAAAGTGTATGAACGAATTGAACACTTGATAAGCATATCAGTGCCTCTACCCATCAGTTCGAGTTTTTGAGTTGGATTGGACTTTAACATGGTATCAGGGCTGGTTCGTTCCACAGTCCGTTTGTTACCTCCAGTATGTGGTCTCTGGTCCATATGTAGATGTCCAATCCTGCTATACCCCATGTGTAGATGTCCAGTCCTACACGTGAGGGAGAGTGTTGAAATTGAACACACATCGGGAAAATATAAGAATAATAAGCTTCTTATAAAGATTAGGACCACACCCAACTAATAAGGTTGATCTTTTAGTTTTGGAAGCCCGACTTGATATGAGTGGCCTAAATTTAACATGGTAGTAGAGTTGGTTCAGTCTATGACTTGTTTGTCACCTCCACCATGTAGTTTCCTGTTTATATGTCAGATGTCCAGTCCTATTATAACCCACGTATAGATGTTAAGTCCTACACATGAGAGAGTGTTGAAATATAAGTCTTACATAGAAAATATATGAACAAATTAAACACTTAATAAACATATATACGTAGGAAAAGAAAAAATAAAAACCTAAAAACTTACAAATACCCACATACCTTCTTGTAGATTACATCATCTATTACTTCAAAACAATTTTTTGGCCAAACTTCATAAATGAAGTCAAACATAATACATAAACATATGGGTATGATGACAGGTGGATGCTCGTGGCCGCGTTTTGGGTAGTAGTTGTCGGATTAGCGTGCGTCATCATGTAGTATTGTAGTTGAGTGTAGAGTAGCAATAGAGTGGCAGATTTAATTAAATTAAACTATATTAATTTACTAGTGCTGTATTGACTATTGAGTAGTAACGGATCATTTCATTTTCTCCTCAGCCAGCGCGGATAATTTCTACTGTCATAAGTTATGGTAACGGATAATTACATCATGTCATCTTTGGTCTTATATTAAATAAATCGTGAAATTATTTTGGTTAGGTATAAGAGTTAACTCAACTGAAATATTAAATGATCGATTCAACTAAAAACGCGAACAGGTAACTGAATTTTTTGTATTATGTGTTTTTCGTAGCTCTAAACCGAGGATGACGGTTTAATGTTTGTTATTTACATTAGTTTTTGCTATAAGCCACCAAAACTTAGGTGTTTACGAGGATAGTTTGGCAAAAGATCAATAATAGGGATAATATATGGACATTTCAGGTCGTAGTTGACAAAGTTTAACAGATGCAAACAATTTTTATCGTTAATTTGTAAAAAAATCGTCTATCTATCGTTTAGAGTTGCAAAAACATTTGGTACAAATTTTGTATTTGGGGTTAGTATTTGGGGTTACCCTTAATTGTAATGGAGCTAACATTTTTTTTAATAATCGTGCGTTAGGGATAAGAGCATTTTCAATCCATTGATCGATAACTGACTGATGGAAACAAAAATAAGAAGGAAAAATAAATAATTAAATACTTCTATCAGTCAATTGGTGACACATTTCGTTGACGAAAAGGTCACCAACGCCATTATCCATCGGTCAATGAAAAATTGTAAAGAAAAAAGTTTGTTTTGTTGCTTTCAATCCCTTCCTTCAGTCTTGTGACTAGATTTTTTTTTGTTTCAGCCGACTGATAAAATTATTTTAATATATTAAATGTTTCTATCAACCAACAACTTTATTAAAAATTAGAAATGCTTTAAGGCCATCCACAGTCGTGGACAGAGAGGTGCTGGCGGGGAGTAATCGCCGACGAGGAGCTGGCTGGGAGGTTGCTGGCGGGGAGTGCTGACTGGGAGCAAAAATATGAACAAAAGAGATTAACATAAGACAACAAAAAGGGTTAGCATTGTAGCATACTGGTTGGGAGAGTTAACTATAAGTCAACAAAGATAATTTTTTATTCTCCCCGTCACCAACCGGCTGTATGGATGCCCTTAGTGATTATTAATCGGAACATATGAAACAATACATATTTAAGAATGTCATGTGTTGTGGAGAACTTGCACTAGTCTCAATTGGTAACTGTAAAAGATCAATCAGAGAAACTCAACATTATGTATAAAGACTTCTAAAGACAGGACAAAAAATGGAGAAGGAAAGAAAATCAACAAACAAACTCCCACTGCTCCATCCTAAAACTCCTTCACTAGACACTGTATTGTAAAAATCTCCACTAATTAATAAACAGTCATGTAATCAGTCTCTATAGCCAGAGAGCACCAGCCTCCTTCAGTAACGGCACCAAGGTGCCGTTAATGTGGGCCCCCATGACCCTATCCATAGACCCTATCAGCTTCCCTCCGACGAACACCACCGGCACCGCCGGCGAGTCTCCGACGAGCCTCACGAGCGCCCTCTCGATGTCCCTCCCGCCGGCGAGGTCCTCGTCGAGCTCGTGCACCGTCGGGCTCACCCCCATGCCGGAGAACAGCCGCTTGACGGCGTGGCACATGCAGCAGCTGCTGACGCTGAATATCACCACCGCGCTCTCCGACGCCAGCCGCGCCACCCTCTCCAGCGGGTCCGCCGCCATCGTCCTCGCCGCCGGCAGGTAGTAGCCCCATGACTCCGATTGGTATTGCATAACTAATGTGTGGTCGTTAGCAGCGGATAACGTGGACTTGATTAAGAGAGCACACCAGGTGTTCGAGAGATGGTGAGGATAGTGTGAGAAGGTGATGGAGGGTGGAGGGGTTTTATAGGGAGTGTGAGATTTGGACTCACGAGTGAGGTGATGGGTCGGGGGAGGGGTATAAGAGTAATTTTGGAGTTTGGGGGAGGTTTGTCTGATGTTGTCGTGAGGCGTGCGAGGTGATGGAGCTCGTGGAAATATGCTTTAGAAAATGGGATGAGGGTGAGGAGAGTGTTAAAAGGATTAATAACGTTTGCTCTCACTAATTGTGGTTGACCGGATAATAACAGCATGTACAACAGAAAGGACCTTGGTCAGCGAGTGGGAGTGCAGACCTTGTGCTGACTGGACAAAAGTCAGGGAGTGGGAGTGCAGACCTTGTGCTGACTAGACAAAAGTCAGGGAGTGGGAGTGCAGAAAAGTGGGTGTTTTGCAACAGAAAGGACCTTGAGGTTCTGGGAGTGCAGAACAGTGCTGACTGGATTATTAGTTGATATTTTCCTGTTTTATTTAATTCGTTATCAGAAACCGTTTAAAATATTTATAATTTAAACAAATTTGGAAATAAATAATTAATGACAATAAATAATTCATAAATAAATTTAACACGAATAAAAATTAACTTTTTAATAATGGCAAAGAAATCAATAAAATATGGTCAACTATGTAATATTCATAGTAGTTGATATAACGATTTTTTTTAATCGGATCGGATATAAATACACACAAAAATGATAATATGGTTAAATACATATTACATAAATATGTTATTTTATTTGAAATATCATCCAACACTAAATTATATGATATATAATCTATTAAAAAGAATATTTGATTTTAAATTTTAATATGTATTTCACTCCAAAATTAAAAATATACCATATACATTATAATTAAACATAGTAACAAAAACTCATCTAGCTCAGTGGTAGAACCACATGGCTTTTCACCTTGAGGTTGGGGGTTCAAATCCCACAATTGACAAAAAATTTTGTTTTAAAAAAAAAAAAAAGTCGCGCGCATGGCCAGGTGTCGGCCCGAGATTGGGCCAGCGTGGGCCTAGGAGCGAGGAGCGAGTCTGCGAGCCCGGCCCGCGATTGAGGAGCGAGGGCCGGCCCGTTGTTCATGCTCTAAAGACAATGAAAGAAGACTATCCACGATCTAATGAGACGAAAAATAGGGAAAAGATGGACCCGATTCGTGGGATGGGATGAATTGAGAATATATTTAAATTATTTAATGTCACGTGACGATTCTCTATGAGAATCGAATAATAAACGCGATAGACGGTCGACGAATCCCTAGAGTCTCTTCGGGGTCGAAACTCACGAATCGTGACTTTTGGGGCTTTTTCCCAAAAAGTTTCCGAATCAAGGCCTCCTATTCGACGTGCAGAAGACCCACTGTGGAAGATTTAAGGTTTACCATGAATACTAGAACGAATTATTTATTTATTATTATTTGTAATTATTTAAATATATCTCGAGTTTAGGACGACTATTTATGTGAGTGAGAGTTTTATTTTTGTAAGGATATAAAACACTAAAAAGGACTCAACCAAAAATGAGGAGGAAATGTTTTAGAAATACCGTTCTTGAGAATCTGGTCTCATCATGATCCCAAGTTCATAAGTCTATACAAGTTTCTACAATAAAATTAGTTAAACGGAGACTATTAGCGCTCTATATGTCTAGTTTCTCACAATGTGGGAGGCGTTAGTTAGATGAATCTAAAAAGAATAGTCACTTGTTGTGTGACAATTCAGCGTAAGATAGAGGAATTAGATTTATCGACCGTTTCAAGGGGATAATGAAATTACTCATCCCAGGGAAAAGTGAATCGGCTAAATTGTTAGAGACACATTATCCCCACAATTTGTTCATTCAATTCACCCTTATTATCATTGTTCTAGCTAAAGAGTAGTAGACAAAATATTATCAATGACTTACCGTATATTTTATCTTCATCTTTTCTCTTCTTGTAGCGTTACTTGTGATATGCGTCGATCGAAACACAAAATTTTGGTTCGACTGTAAATTTGTTTTAGAGTTTTATCGTCTATAGTCCGCATTTATTTATGTACATACTCAAATTTTAATCCTAGTCCAATATGTCTAAGACCTTCCACAATGATATCGAATCCAAACGTCGATTCGGCGTTGAAAGGAACAAAAGAAAAGGAAAAGTTGACGTGTCGTCATCGATTTTCTCTCTTCTCCCGATTCTCCGTCCCGAGTTTACAAATTCATCGACGTCGAATCTCTCTCTTCCAACTCGCTCTTCTTTCTGTCTCTATCCTTCCTCGCTGTTTTTTTTCTCCTCTTTTTTTTTCCTCTCTTGTCTCTCAACTAATCTTCTCATTACACTTGTAAATTCGACTCGCTGAACCCGACCTTTTATTACAGAATCCACTAAATCCGACTCTAATTTTTTTTAGTTTTTCCGACGTCGAATCAATATCTTGAATAGCTTCTATTGTGGAGGGCCTAAAAAAAGTCTAAATTAATAGATAACTCCAAAGATAGACCGTGAAGGAGAAAGTCGGCTGAAGATGCCATGGATATGGGGACATGAAACACAGACGTTAGAGAGAGAGAGAGTAGAGTTTGGTGTTTTATTTGAAAAGACGGCTTGTTCTGTACTTGTTGTCGGAGATACCTTCGACAAACCAACCGAGTAATCTCTCCATTCCTTCTCTTTTTTTTCGATTCCTTTTGCTTTTTTGCCTCTTCTGTGACGTAGTGACTCTGTTACTTATGAGCATGTTTGGCTTCTCAATGAGTCTTGTCTCTTGTTTTGTCCTGTCATGGCCATTTAATCAGTATATTCATTGGTCAATAGTAAATTAGATATGGTTTCAAATAATACTGTTGATCAACAGTATATTAAGATTTGACATCCATTCCGTTGAAAAAATGTCCAACAAGAATTGAAAAGAAAAATGTTAAATGCAACGAAAGTATCGTTGCGAAAATTTAAACTTGATCTGTCTTGTCTTTTTTTTTCCTTTTTATCATATCGAGTGAGTGTTTGTTCAAGTATTATATATAAGATTATATTATCTTTGGTTGGTGGTGATACGGGTTTTGCTTAGGTTTTTTTATTAGACTACAAAGTTTACTTTTAATAGTTTCTTGTGACACTGTCCAATGGTTCGATGTTTGAAGTTTTGGATAAGTTGACTCATTTGATCTAGATGATACGATCGATTATCTGTTTATTTTGTTTTGGGTTCTTCTGTTTCTTTAACATTGTCTAGTGGTTCGATGATTGAAGTTTTGGATGAGTTGATTCATCTAATCTAGATGATACAATTGATTATTTGTTTATTTTATATTTGAGTTTTTTGGTATTTTATGTTATAATTTGTTGTTCGTTTGTGATTTTTTCTCAAGATCCATGCTATTTTTAATATATTATTTATTTTTGAATAAAAAATATCTAACCCAACATGAATCCTTATCTAAAAAATTCAATTCAATATCTCCACAAATTAGATAATTAAACATTGATTTTTAAAAAAAAAATTGTTGATAGATAACTAGTTTGTAAATCTTACATAATAGTTGGAACTCATGAAATCTAATCCCATCATGTCCATAGGGTGAATATGAGTTTTGATGTTTACAACTCTTTTCAATGCCATGCGTTGACTAGATATTGTTGGAGAAGGAAACATTATGTAAGGCATGTAGCAAACAAGTGTAATAATGATGGTTAATTTCTAGCAGCTGAGGGTCTTGTTGGTGAGGTCAGAGGGCATGTCATCATGGACCACAAGCCATGACATTGAAACATGCACTCATCAGACATCACCTGTTTGTCTCCTCATTTTTGTGTTGGATTAGATATTAGATCCTATTTCTATCTCACCAAGGGTAGTTTTGGTTTTAGACCTTTTAGAATGAAGGTAATAGTTGAAAATGAGGAAAAAAAGAATTTGTTAACGTTTCAGTTTTAATTTTCTCTCTCCCATCGATTCGACGTTTTTTAAGTTTGTATATTCATCGACATCGATTCTCTCTTCTCTTTGTCTCTCTCTTATTTGTATTCTTCCTTCCTCTTTTAACGAATCTTCTCCTTACACGTGTAGATTCGACTCACGTAATCCGATCCTCCACTGTAGAATCCATAAATCCGACCCTAATTTTTTTAGCAAGTTTTGATACCGAATCGATATGCTGATTCATCTCCATTATGGACGGTCTTAGAAATGGGTAATGAAGTAACATGTTTCTTTTATAGAAATATGGTTTAATTAATGGATTTATACATTAAAAAACTTAGACTTGTACTAGACATATATCTATGAATTATTTTGTTTATTTTACCTAATAAAAGATTAGTAATATAATTAATTGAGAAGATCATCATCATTCGCGATATTGATTTAAATCCTAGAGAACTATCTGTTTATGAATATACTTGTGAATTCAAGTGTTTTTGTTGATGAATGAAAGATAACAATAAGATAACCCTTTACATTGGTAGTATACATTTGAGAAACAAAGGTAAAACTGTTTATTGATCAAATTACCATAAAGCTAAACTCGTCTTGCCTGCTCATGTTGTGCTGTGACCTAAGCTATAGCTAATTAAAGTTTATCAATTGTGTTCAATGCAAAAATGAGATGGATAGTTCCACGTGGGTGAATTAGTAGATCCAAAATATGTATGTACACATGTTTTTAATGACTATATAGTGTAGTGTTATAGCCTATATAGGTGGAGCTCAATTTACTGTTTTTTTTTTAAAGAAAATAGGAACTCGATCTATTGTTTTTTTTTTTGAAATAAAGATGTAATAAACATAACAAACCTTACCCATTATATAAATGCATCCATCGATTGACCTCGAAAAACCAAGGGATGTCCAATGAAATGATAAATTTCGAAACAGGACGACGTAGCGCCTAGACAACCAACGATAAGGTCAATTCTTTTTATCGACGTTCCGAAAAAGGTTATTGATAAAAAAAGCCCAACCGATCACGCCACTAAAAACAACAACCACATCCAACAGAGACACGCCGATCAAAGACAAATCTTTAACTATGAGTTCCGATAGATGAGACTTACAAAAAACGAAACAACAAAATAACATAAAAACAACAACGATGAAATTGAAGAACTTGCAGTCAGCTTTCGATGGTCGAGGGCTGGGATCGGATTGAGGGGGAGATGGGCGGTGTCGACAATACAGATCTGTTTCGCTTGGGCCAAAGGCACGGGACTGACCGAGTGAGCACGGTAAATAAATAGGAGCATGACTCAGATTGCGATGCTCCGACGGACGACAGGAACAGAACTGATTGTCAGGCCAAATAAGAAACATGACGTAGAGGCTAGTGCATAATGGATCGGGTCATCGTCGTCGTGAGATAAGAGGAGCATGAACTCAATCTACTATTGATGAAGAGAATATTGTGGAACAAAATGTGGGTCATTTATTGGATCAATAGTTAAAAGTGCAAATGTAAAGTTTTAATTTATGTTCAGCTAAAAGCTGAGATAAAGAAGCTGTTTTAATGTATTGTGTGTGAGAGATAGAGAGCCAGAGAGGCGTGCTCTGGCAAGTTCTGGGCGGGTCGGGCGGCTGTTTTACGGCCGATGCTATTCCTTTTTCCAGCTTTTTCATCCTTCACCTCAACATCAATAGATTTAGTTTCACCTTAGAGTAAAGGAACATTTTTTTTTGGGGTGAGTTTTAATTTAGTAATGGTGTTGACTCTTGCTCTTTCTCCTTCAAAAATACCGTTGACTCGACCACGAAAAGCTGACGTTGTCATTTCTCTCTCCGATTCTCTATCGACGGTCGACAAATACGTCGAGGTCTATTCCTCTATGCTCTCTCTCTATCTGTCTCCTATTTTTTCTTCTTTCTCTTCTCTGTCTCCTTCATCAACGATTATTTTCCTGACATTTGCCCATTTTCGTCAAAATCCTACCCCAAATTTCACTGAATCGACGGTATTGAAACTGGCCCGGCCCCCACTGTAGAATGTCTAAGGGATGGTCTAGAGCTCAAGGAACTCTACACAAAATTTGTTTGTTCTGAGTCAAGTGCTCAAGTCTTGAACTTGTCTAAAGTTAAAATCCTATCCTAAAAAAGATGAAAACCATTGACTCGTCGAAAACGCAAAATTCCAGAAATTCTAACAGAACTGAAGGGCAATCACTGAGCAAATCAATGCTGGTTTGTAGTCATACAAGTAAAAAAAGGCTAAATAACAAGATCATCGCAGACGAAAAAGGATAAATACTTACAGAACATGAACCTGTACATACGATGGTGTGGAACTTCATCTTCTCACCATCTCCAATTTTCGGTATTGATACGAACCTGCGTTCTTGGCTCTGAAGCTTCAACTTGAAAAAAACTCTCGCCCCATCATTCAGTTCCTGCAGACATCAAATGTGGATCACTTCCAAAATAAATAGATTGTGATCTACACTGGATAGCATTGCTAGAGAAAAGAAAAAAAAACGACGCACTTATGCATGTAACTCTATGCTGCGGGCGACCTTCTTTTGCACAAATTAAAGAGAATATTTTGATTTGCAACTTTTATAACTGTTAAATTTGCACGCATTTTTTTTTTGCATTTACTGACCATTAGTTTTTGCAAAACACAGATAGTAGGGGGGTGGTTTTGGAAAAATTGTCCCGGCGTTTCGAACCATTCGTGTCCAAATTTGACAGAGTTGGAACGGATGCAAATTAATGGTATTTTGTCGTTAGTTTGTGCAAAAAAGGTTGTCTACCATGGCGTGACTTGAGTCACTATTTAACTAGGTAACCTAACAAAAATGTATCGGTGATTGCTAGTCAAGCACTTGAACTAGGGTCCTTAAGATCAGGGTTCAAGTCTAATTTAACGGTATCTCCCCACTTTTATCATCTATTTCCATCTAACTCATGTTCGGCCTCTATCATCTAATATTCTAACTCTTGTTGAGCGTCTCTCCTCTTTTTTAAGGTGGGGTTATCGTCAATCTTATATCTAATAAGAAACACAAATTTGGTGCTCCCTTGTTTCCACGTACGAAACCCAAATCTTGATACACCTAACCGATAGAAAAAAAAACTCTATGTAAACTTTGCCTTTGCTCAGTCAATATTCACTATCGTATATCTCCTTTTTATGTGAAATAATGCATTTAAATCAAATAATCATTCTCTATAGTTAAAGGAAGAAGGAAAGTAAAGCACTGAGCTAGTTCATAAGTTACCTGCATTCCTCGTGGCCTGCCCTCCGATCACAGAATCAGTCAATGTCTTGACGTAGGGTAAGGACGGTAGTATCAAAGGAGGTGGAGAAACAAGTTCAACCATGTCTGATCTCCGGGGAGCTTCCACCGGCCGGGACACATTCAAGACACTCACCCTAGAACCTCTTGAAGGAATGGAGAAACTCCGAGGCAGAGCCTGGGGTGGCTTTGGCAATGGAGATGCAGCATTAGAAGCCGTTGATTTACTAGTACTGGAATGCTCTTGAGCTCTGAACGCTAAGGGGGCAGAATAACCAGTTGAACTAGGAGGCCTAGGAAGCTCATGAAGCTCACTTATTTCAGGCGAGGACAGAAAAGTAGGAGAAAAAGATGGAGATACCTTCGGAGGAGACAGTGACTGAGACTTTGGATTCGGGAGAGGCCCAGAAAACATCTGGGGAGGCGAATTATGCACAGCTTTACTCGATATTGGCCCAGAAAACGACTGTTTACTATACTTCTTTGTATCGGTTGTACCATGTTGATTGAGTCTGGGAGATGAAGCATTGTTATTTCTTTCTTTGAGTAGTGACTGGGCATTCAGGACTGTTTGTCTGGAGGGTTTCTCGTTGTTTTCGTGTTTCTTTGGCTCCAGTGGCGAAGAATGCCAAGGATGGTTTGTCTGAGGAAGTGGACTGGGAGTCTTTGTGTCTTCTGGTGTTGGGAGGACGTATGAGTGAAATTTACGAGGTGTTCGTTGCACCTCTCTTGCTCTTTCAGCAATATCTGGGTTCTTCTCGGCGTATAGTGGAGCAGACATGCTCAGTTTCAGAACTTTGTTTGAAAACGGGTCTCGATCGCCTCTATCTGCATTGTGCTGCAAATACAGAAGCATGAATTTTTATTAGAATAAAAAGTAGAATATATCATACAGAATAAAAAAAACGCATATGCTCTGCAAAATGCATGTTTGTTGCATTTTACAAGTCGGATAATAAACAAAAGAAGACTGGGTTTTTAGGCAGAACAAGTATGTTGGATTTAGAGATTGTTCATAACAAAATCAAGAACATATAGATGACAGAAAGCTGAAACTAATGTGTTTAATAGTTAAAAAACCCAATAGCACAACCCATTTCAACTTTTATTAAGACAACCTAGTTAGTTCTTGCAGAAACTAACCTTCACCTTTGCAAAGTTTTTCTCAAAAACAACCCCCCTAAAAACGAAGGTGAAGGTTAGTTTTTGCAACAACAAAAAAACTGATGGCGTCAGTACGATTTAGCATAAACCATTGTTTTTTTTTAATAAATGAAAGGTGACTGTCTTTTTATATATAAAAAAAGGTCAGCGAATCTAGTTTGCCTTAATAAAGGGAGTGCTTTAATGGAGTTGTCTCTAACTAATGTCCAAAAGTTCAATTAAACAGCCAAATCCAATATTGATAACCATATTCACAGTGATTGTATCATAACTAAGACAACAATTTTTTTACCTTTGATGCTTCCGCAGTTGAAACATGGGGAAATGTGATGTCCACCTGGTCCAACTGTATAATACGACATATAACAAATTAAAATGACAGAGAAATGCACTATAATCTCTACACCAAAGATATGGTCTCTATCCAAAACAGTAACGAATAAAATGATGCAGGAATAAAAAAATTGTACTATAAGTAATGTATTTAAGCAGGGATCAGATTATCTGCACTTGTGTAAAACATATGCTTACTTTTTTGCACCACCCCTCATCTTATGATTCTTATCTAATGATATTTTTATCTCCTCTGTTAAAGTCATACATGTATCTTAGGTTAACTTTAGCTTAAATCAATTTCAGTTAAGGAAGAAAGGGTAAAAAAATTTACCTCCATAGAGTCTTGTGATGTAGAAACCACATCATGCTCCTGATCATTTTGGCCATAGTCAAAACTCAACTCACCAGCATCATGTGCATCAACTTCATTTCTACCATCATTTTCATCATCATAATCCTCGTACTCATCATCGTCTTCACTATTGTCACTAAATTCATCTTCCAATCCACTAAATTGGTACTCAATGTGTTCCTGTTCAGAGATCCATTTCACATGTGGCTCTACAGCTTCAACAGATTTAAGAGCTTTTTTAAAGAAGCACAACTGTTCTCAACAAGAAAAAGAAACATGTAAGTGATTTTTCAAAGTAAAATAGAGATAGTATTAGGGATAATTGCAAAAACTTGCGGTGAACTATGTGTGTTTTGCAACAAAAAAACACCCCCAACCATTATCGTCTGCAAATCCACTAAGAGGGTTGATTTTTTTTGCAAAAAGTTCAAAGTAATCATGCAAAAGTGTATACGTAAGGGTTCCAAATTGCAAAACACGCATGCATGAGGGTTACGAATTGCAAAACATGTGTAATGTAAAGGGAAAAACTGTCATTTCCAAAAAAAGCCTTATGACTTACTTCCGTCGAAGATAATGGATTTGCAGACACAAAATAGTTGGTGGTTGTTTTTTGCAATAAAAAAATAGTTCACCGATAGTATTTTCCAAACATGCATCGTCTCACACAAGTTCTTGTAATTATCTCATAGTACGAGAATAAGCAGGGAATAGATTAAGAAAACCTGAGCAGCATGGTGACGAGCTGCCTGTGTAAGAAGGCTTCGGGATTGGCCTTGCTTCAAAGATTTCATACGAAATACAAATAAAGTTGCCTCCTCGTCATACTCTTCATGAGCTGCCTGTATCTGATGCTTAGTAAACGTCTCCACATTTCCATTTCTTGATCTCCCTTTTTCTTTTTGTCTTTGGATCATATATTCGTATACATCTCTGCAAAGCATGTGTGCAAATGAGAAGACAGTAATATACAAGTTATATAATTTAGGGAAAATTTGACATAGCTACACCTAATTACACCTAACTATTTTTTTCGTCTAGGAGATACTCTAACTTTCCAAAAATTTCACTTTACTACCTTTTCGTAGTTTTTGGACAGAAAAAATGGTTATGTGCCATGCACGTGACCTTGTTTTCCCAAAAATGAAAAACATAAAATCCCAATAATGATAGAAAGTGAAATTGAGGGAGAACTAACAATGTGTATAAAGACATTTATGTCACTTTTGGGAAAATATTGTCATGTCACATGTGCGTCCAAAAGGTCGTAAAGTGAAAATTTTGGAAAGTTATGGTATCTCCCAGATGAAAAAAAATAGTTAGGTGTAGCCAGGTGAAAATCATGGATAGTTAGGCATATCTAAGTGAAATTATCCCTATAATTTATAATGAATGATTATAAACCTTTTTTCATCGCATTGCCGCTTCATCTCCTGCATCAACATTATGAAATATTATTGGCTGCAATTTCACCAATGAATACGTATAGAGATGCAATTGCTCATTGCTAAAATAATTGGGGAAATATGAAGTCACATCCAGGTAACTAACAATACAATTAACTTACATGCCTGACAAGAAAATTGTTGCGATAAAAACAACAGATGAGTTACGCATTAACAAGCCTTTGATATGAACAGATAATGACTCACACCTGATGAGATGTAGCAGCATCAACAGCCATTAATCTCAGAGAATTTTCATTATCTTTAAGGTATGTACAGATTGGACGTGAACTATCATATAACGGACACAACAATTTACTGAACTGGCTTCAATTTAGGGAAAATCTTATTTACATGCTCCCTTTGACCTTTCACTATCAAAAACACCCCCTAAAGGTGAGGGGTTATCAATAACACAGTCACCTTTAGCATTAATTAAGAACACCCGGATTTACACAGAAAATGTGATGATTTTATCAGGAACACATTGTCACCTTTCTCATTTATCAATGGTTTTTTGAGACAAAATAACCCAAATCCGGGTTTTTTATGATAAACAAAAGGTAGCAGCGTGTTGGTGATAACGCCTCACCTTTACAGTGTGTATGTTAGAAACAAAGGTCAAAAAGGTACTCCCAATGGTTATAACACACACATTATCATCATCAAGATGAACAGCAAGCAAGATACCAATCAAATGAGATTTACAATGCAGGTAAGAGAATAAAAGGTGTGTTATGCTGAAGAAACAAACCTCAACAGTTCGAAGTTCATTAAGAAGAGATTCTGATGGATTTGTAATTGTCCTGGTTACATGAGAGCGCTGATATACATAGAGCATTAATATGTCATCAGTCATCACCGAGGGGTAAAACCGGAAAAAAGCTCTGTGATTTTATCCACACAGTAAAAAGGACTTACGTAACTATCAACGAGTTTCTGAAGATCGAATTGCACTTTTCCCAGCATTAGTAAAACTTTACCTGCCAGGAATGAAAACAATCTAAGCTTTATTTCTCTATATCGTTCCAAAACAGAACATTGTGGTTTCAAAACAGAAGATGTTGCAGAAAGGACTTATGTGGCTATCATCATGTTCATCTAATGCTTAAACCTAATAGTACCAAATCGTGGTCAATTAGTAAGGACAATTGTGATTGAACTCGAATAAGCGAGACATTTGTATACTTTAGGTCAACAATAAAAGAAGTTAACTAAATCAATATGGCACTAACAAATGACATTTTCGAACACTAATGATTCATCAGTTATTTGTTCACAATATTCCATTGAAGTAAAGAAGCTATTCACTTACCACTTTCTTCGTCATCATTCAATGCAGTTTTCTCAAGAAGACAAGACCCCATTTCCCGCAATGACTCCGAGAACTCTGAAAGTAAATGTGATCACAAGAAAGAAAAAGGATTAATTACGTTTTGTACCCCTTTTGAATTGGTAACACACCTTTAGTACCCCAAACTTTTAAACCTTCAATAAGAGTCCTTACGTTTTGGTAACACACCTTTAGTACCCCTTATGAATTGGTCACAGATCATATAATACCCCTTATGTATTGGTAACAGAACAATTGCATGCCCTATGAATTGGTCATAGATCATCAAAATGGCGTAAACTTCTATCCAGTGCATTATCAATACATAAGGGGTACTAAAGGTGTGTTACCAATACATAAGGGGTACTAAAGGTAATTAACCCAAAGAAAAAACACTCATTACCTCCAACACCACACCACTATCATTACATTTAGGTTAATATTCACGCAAATAATTAATCACTAACATTTGCTTTCTCTCCTTTTTCTTATTCTTGGTAGTAATAATGCATCCTTAAGAAGCGATAATTGTCTAAACTCTCTCCATTTCTAGGTTTCGTATCAACGAAGTACCGTATGCACTGTTTGCAGTTGCTGCAGCAGCAGAAAGCAAGCTATCATAGCAATCTCTCATATCTTGCATCTCCTGCAAAAGTAGAATAAATCATGTTACAAGAAAGGAGTTGGCAAAATCATTGTAAAACAGATAAACCCAAAAAAGTGCAGTTACAAAAGCATTAACTGTAACCATTTCCTAAGTTTGAAATATAGTTACCATAATTATTCATTATGATACCTAGATGATCCATTAAATAGCTATAACAAATCTCAATCTTCAAGTTCAAAACTCACTGATACTATATAAACTCATGGGATAATCGCAAATACTTGCGTTGAACTATGCGCGTTTTGCAAATACTATCGGTGAAGCATATTTTTGTAAATGACATCCCAAACTATTTTTCTTCTGTAAATCCACTAACGGGATTACATTTTTTTGCAAAAAATCGAAAGTAACCATGAGGGTTCCAAATTGCAAATCGAAAAACCTGTAATGTGAATGGCAAAACTATCATTTCCAAAACAAATGTAGTCACATGACTGTCTAATGATTAATTGTCGATAAAGATAACGGATTCACTGACAAA
This sequence comes from Erodium maritimum, assembly GCA_963921825.1. NCBI lineage: Eukaryota > Viridiplantae > Streptophyta > Magnoliopsida > Geraniales > Geraniaceae > Erodium > Erodium maritimum. Next base: position 994,847 of record OY997594.1, on the reverse strand, counting down.
TAATAGTTCAGATTTGCACACAAAATAGTTCAGATTTGCAATTATCCCTAAACTCAATTTAAATATACTTGTTCATCTTTTCTCAATCAAAATATCATGAATTGGACACCAAATTGAGCCAATGTATTCCCCAGATCCACAACCAAGTACCAATTCCAGCAAAATCTCACTCCCTTTTCCTCTAAGGTAACAATCAATTTCACGTTGACCATTCCACAAACCCTAAGATCTACAGCTCCTTTCTCAGCCGATTCACAAATTCATAAACACGATGCAAATTTGCGAATTCTATAGAGAAGTTGATATCGACAGTAGAAAATGTTTTTCCATTTCCTCCCCCTCGGATTTTCTCAGCAACCAAACAGATAAACAAATCGTGATAACCATAGACGCACATAAATGATATACCTGAGAAGCCTGAGCGAGCTCGTCCAATCGAACCAAAGGAGCAGGTGACGATGCTCGGTCTCTGGCCTCTCTGGATTGTCTTCCATCGCCGTGTTTCCGACTCCCTAATCCCTTCAATCTCTTCAGAGAATTCATGAATCTCTCTCAACTTCTTCACAAATCCAAAATCTCCGATCCAAGCCTCTCTATCTCTCTCTCCGTGTTGCGTTCTTACAAATTTGCTATCAATCTGAAAAATTATTCGCATACAGCTCAGAATTGGTGAAGGAAGCTGGTTTTATCAGAAGACTCCATGTGTGTGGCTTCCTTGCGAAGGTGACGATGAAGATGGTGAAGAAGACGATGGAGAGGGATGAAAGAGAGCTTTTTCTGGTCAACGGATATGTTGGTTTATTGACTTTTTTGTTTCTGTTGTGGGCTTATAGTGGGCCCACGTTTTTTTAAGAACATTTAGACCACCCTCGTCGAACCGGTAAGTTAAATCAAAATCGGATCAGTAGTTTTTATAATGAAAGTCAGATTCATTGAATCAAATCCGACCCAATTCAAGACGAAGAGTAGCTAAGGGAGGAGAGAGGTAGAGGGAGAATGGTCGTAAAATCAACAACGATGAATATGCAGGCTTTGAGGGCGTCGAATCGCAAGGAGAACAAAAAGTAGAGCCAAAACGTCAATAAAACTGTTTTTTCGCCATTTTCGATGATTCTTTCAACTTCCACTACATGTGGTCTTACAATCTTCTAGTCTGATTGAAGTCGAAAGGTTGAGGTTGAAACAATTTTATATGCGGTTGTTTAACATGACCAAGACTAAAGATATAGATAATACAAAAAAAAAACACTACATTAATAATTTAAAATTTTAAAAATATAAAGGAAATGTCTTTTATGTATAAATAAAAAGTTAATTAAACTTTGATAAAAGATGAACACAATTAATTTGGAAAATCTAATTTTTTTTTATAGGATCTAATTAAATTGAAGATAGAATTTTATCCCTAAAATAAAAATTGAAAAATCTAAACTGTAATTGAAGATAGAATTTTAATTCTAAGAACCACTTATTACACAATATATCAAATAAGACAAATTCTCAATAGTAAATACCACATATGATAAATATAGCTCAGGCCAATTTAATTTTCTGTTATGAACATAAAGTCATTACGTCAGCTCATAAGATTTCTATAAGCCATTTTTTATTTTTGTTTATTTTAGATTAAGTTGTGTAGGGAAGCGATCGGTGTTTGTGGGCTCAGACTAACAAGCGTGATGGGCTTCACCCTGTCGGCCCAATGGGCTACACTAGTGGCCCGGTTTCGTTTCTATTTGGAAAGTCCCACATCGGAAATTTTAAGCAAAACTAAGTAGGATTGAAGTTACAAAGAAGCATTAAAATTGTCAAGAGTCACGCAGCCTTGCCATTAGTACATAGCGATTTTTTTTTCGCTTTAACTTTATTTATTTGGAGTGTGTGCGCTTGTGTCTTACGCATGAAAACAAGAGATAGTTCGTGTTTCCATACGTGGGGCACAAGCACACACCACTCCAGATAAACAGGATAGTAATCCTAAGAGTTCATCTATGCAGGTCAATTTCGCAAGCTCTTGGATAACCACAGATGCTAAGTTGTGTCGCAACGAGCATGATGAACAAAACTAGTACATCACCTCCGTGTTTTGGATAGATAGGCGTTGGATGGTTTTAGCGAGTGTGACAAAATTTTGGACATTATTGCGAGGTTGTGACAATTCTCCCCCACCCGTGATCTAATCGTCTTCAATGAGTGAACTGCCTAAAGCTTCGAGTAGCCTAAGCGAGGACGCGTGGGCGTCTTGCAATCTGCTGACTAGGAAAAGCAAGGGCCACAGACGCTCTAACGGTCCGCACATGTGGTGTGTTGAAAACACCATGACATGCTTTCGTGCCTACCCAAACTTAGTCGTTATTGGCACGGTCTCGAACACTTTCTCAGGCTCGAAGTACAAGGCTCGCGAGGAAATTCGCATTGGTGGACGATCCTATCGTCTAGGATGATCCAATCATCCAGCAACTCCAACGGTTGCTAGTCCTTCACGCCGGAAGGAACGTGCAGCGCCAACAGCTACATGACATGAGCCATTTCCCCGCAAGGTTAGGGCAACAACGACAGTCACCCTACAAAGGTCTTTCACATCTAGAGGAATCATGCAACATGGCACAGTCGTTTGTACACATGAGCATGTAAACGTTGTCCCCATAAACAACATGGTCCGCTTGAAGACGCCGGTCATTTGTCCTCGGCTCTCCCAGCAAGGACGCACGAATGTCTCAACATCCGGCGTGGCAGCACTACGCCTACGACAGTGCACATGGTTGCGACTCGTCATCGCCTCGAACGGGTGTTGTAATATAAAAATATTAGTATAGGCATCCGTAATTTTCAAACGTTGATATGTGTATGTGAAATCCGTTAATAGATTAGAATAAATATGTGTAATTAACCCTTGTTTCTTAAATGTGTGGGTCTTTGATAGGGCATAATGGGTGATTAAGGAAGAAATTGAAACCAAAGTTATATAATATATAGACTAACCTCTAAGCCATAGACTTTCAGCTCAGGTTTGTTGCATCATTGCATGTGAAAGTTTCCTTTTCACAACCTAATCCATGGCCCTCGTTTTTGACATGTGAGGAACATCTCTTCTGTGCAAAAGAGCAAGAGGACAAAAAGGTCATAAATATGGAGAAGAATAATGCAAAAGGTAGATAAGCAAAAGAATAAAAGCTTTATGTCACAATAACTAGTGTATGTGCATGTTCCCTTTGCCTAAGTGATTCGTTACAAAACCATGAGTGTATCCATTGTCAAAGGTGAAAAGAGCTTCGAGTATGTGCAGTCAAAAGGGTGAAAAAATAGGTTGAAAACAATTTAATAAAAGAGAAATAATTGAATATTGTTTTGAGCGTTACTTAGGTACTGAGCTAACCGTCAGTGTTTTCAACCGGTTGATAAGGGATTGTGATTACAACGACGGTTTCAGCTTTTTGAACCACAAATAAGAGTCTGTTAGTCAGATTGAAATGAAAGTTTATTATTATTTTATTCTTTCAGCTTCTCTCCCTTTCAATCTCCCCCAAGCTAAAGGATCGTGGATGGTCTTAAAACAGTTGTAATGGGTTGCGAAAAGAGGGGCGAATTGGTAAAAAAAAATATGGTTTTTGATAGTTTGAGACGACCCTCTCCTTTGTAAGATGTAGGGTTTATCGTCCCTACCAATTCGCATGTAAAAAGTGGTTTGTGGCCACTTGCATCGCGCCATATGGCAATTCGCCCTGCATGGTGTGAATCGGTAAAAAAATGTGTTTTTTGGCGGCTCAGAGCTATTTTCTCTCCTTTGGTGCAAACGATTTATCTTCCCTACCCGTTCGTCTGAAAAATGTAGTTTGTGGCCCTTTGTCATGTGTCGCGTGATTATTCACCCTGCGTTTTGCAAATTGGTCAAAAATTGATATTTTGACAGTTCGGGGCTATACTCCTCTTGTGAGGCGAATGACCATATTGTCCATACCAAGTCACCGACGAATCCAAATTCGTCTGAAAAAGATGTCTTGTGCCACGTAGAAGTACACTTACGTGAACCGAATACAATTGTGGAAAACTGAACGAAACGATAGAATACCACTACAGATGCTCTTAATAAGCTATCAATTGACTATGATAATGTATGAGCATTTGATACACTCTAATTGAAAAAATCAGAATAACATTTCCACTTTAGATGATTCAGATTCATATACCAAACAACTAAGTAACAATATACACACATATATGAACAGACTTGTAAACATCAGTGATAACTAAGAAAGAACAAATCTATATGCCCTCAAGTAAACAGAGTTCAGTGAGAAATTTTGAGGATCATCTTCTTCCAAACAATCCCCAACTCTTGCTTCGATCCAGCTTGTCCGAAAGCTTCTCAGCTCCATCAATGTCCATCTCAACGAGCTCTAGCAATCGAACATTGACACCAGCAGCCACCATTTGTTTCCGGGCAATGTTACAATCTGCAACCAAACCTAGTACAGAGATCAAGCATTGCTTATCCAAATTCAGTATCGATGGATCGAGAAGCTCGATTATCAGCTCAATTGCTCTCTCTTCTCTGATGAAGATCTTCCTATTGGAACCAGAGAGAAGAAGAGAAGACAAAGCCTTCACAGCCATGTCCTTCTCCTCAACCATCTTTGCATCCAACATCTTCACCAGTTCATGTATGATCCCAACCTCTCCCATCTCTTTCCTCGCTTTCGGGATAAAACCCAGTTCATGAATTGTCCCTGCAGCAGCAATTCTCACACTCAGAACTCCACAACTCAAAGCTCCTGCTAGCTTGCAGATAAACCCATTGGAGGCTATGGCTTCTCCGATCGATTTGATGCTTGACAAGCTCTTCAGCAAGTTAATAGCAGCTTCAAGAGCCTTCACTGATGGTACCACTTCCCAGAAGCTCATCAAGCACTCAAGCACACCTTCTCTAGCAATGAACATCTTCAAGTCTTCATCACCAGAAACCAGATTACACAAACACCCAATTGCATTTCCTTGAGCCACCCATGTCCCTGAAGCTGCAACTCCAATGAGGACATGAATTGCATCTTCTTCCTCCAGAAAGTTTTGTTTGTTTTCAGGGAAACTAGACAGATTCAGCAGAACCCCAGCTGCAAAAGCTTGTGAATATGGAGTCCCAGATTGGCAAATCTCTAGAAGCGAAGCAATCCCAGCTCTGGACCCAATTGCTCTTGCATTTTCTCGGGAAAAGCTCAGAGATTGAAGAGCAACACAAGCTTTCCCCTTTGCAAATCCACTTCTGGAGTCCAAAATCCTGAGGAGGAGGCTTATTAGGTTCAGTGACAGACCTTCTGCTACTAACTCTTCCTTGCAGATCTCCATAACCGAGACTCTAGAAATTGCAGAGACAGCTTTCTCCTTAATCTCCATGGAGCTCGAATCGAGCAAGGTCACGAGGACGGGGACGAGACCCTGAGCTACAGCGACCACCACGTTCATATCGTCCTCGTAGAGCAAGTCCAGAACCGAGTCCATAGCCGAGCTCCTCGACTCCGAGTCCCCGATCTGCAACCGAGTCACCAAGCTCCTCGACTCGGTGAACCCAACAAAACCCACACCCGATTTCGTCAAAACCTCAATGTCCTTCACGTGCTGGTCGATTTTGGCGGCGATTGAGTCGACATCGCTCTGGGTCCGGAGCTTCCCGTCGGCGGGGTTAGGGCTCGAGCATTTTCCGGCGAGCGAGAGGGCTTCCAGAAGGGTCCGCGAGACGGAGGAGACGAGCGAGCTCGCGAGCTCGATCGCGAACAACTCGGCCCCGAACTCAGTGACCCGAGTCCTGAAACCCTCGAGCTTGGTCCTTATAGCGCCCCACTTGCCCCGGAAAGCTTCGACACGAGAAATCGCCGCCATTACAGAGCAGAGGAGCTGCTCCAAATCGTGGAGACGATGGGTTTCTGGTGATTTCTCGGCCAACATTTCTGTGTATATTAATTATTGCACAAATCAAGCTTTTTTCTCATAGGGTTTCGAGAGTCGAGACCGATCGTGCAGAGACTGAAACAAACAATAACGACGAAATGATGAAGAAGACTGAGAAGGCTGTGATCATAGCCTGTGACAGTGAAAGAACTGGTGTTTTTGCTGTTCTTCGATCTCAGCCGTTGGTTTTTTGATCAGATGGAGAGTACTGTGATCTAGCCGTCCGTGGCTGGAAGAGGTGGGGCCCAGCCGGCGAGGCACTAAAAGGGAAAGGACAAAGACAAAATGGCAAGGATGTGAATAAGGTTTATACCCTACCATTTTTATGCATTTATTTGTACTATAAATGGTCGGATGTTCTATGCACTTATTGCAAGATTTTTTTGGGGGGTTAATTACGTTTAGTATCCCTTACGTATTGGTAATACTTTTTTTGAACAAAATTTTGATCACGTTTACATTATTTTGATGATATGTGATCAATTCATAAGAGGTATTAAATGTTCTGTTATTAATACATAAGAGGTATTAAATGGTATGTGACCAATTTATAAAAGGTACTAAACGTGTGTTATCAAAATGTAAGACTGTTATTGAACGTTATAAAACTGTGGGATATCAAATGTATGTTACCAATTCAATAGGGGTACAAAAGATAATTAACCTATTTTTTATTCATAGATAATTTAGTAAAAAATAATAAATATTAAAGTTACATATCCAATGAGTCATATATTTATATGAATATGATCGGGAAATAGAAGAGGCGGTATTTGGACGACTCAACGTTAATGACGTGTTGTTTGTTGAACACCGACGAGATATAGGGTTTTTCAAAATGATCGAAATCCATAGTTACATGTAACTATAGTGGAAGAATTGTCTCATGAGGTCAAAAGCTCAGTCCATAAGGAGATCGAGGGGGGCCCAAATAGTGGGTCGTGGTCGCGGCCCGTGAACCGCTATTCTTGTTTGCTGGTCGCGCGCCATCCACTCACGTCACGACACATGGCCTCTCGATTGTTTTTTCTAAAAAAAATACATAAAATCATATTTAAACTAAATATGATTGGTCCACCCACAAGCCCCAACCCGAGCTCCTATTTAGTTTTCATCACTATAGAACACACTTATTTTAAGAGGATAAGAATAACTATTTTGTTGATTTGACACCCGAGCTCCTAACTCGAGCTTTTGACCCCATGAAATAGTTTTCCCACTCTCAATACATGTAACTAAGCTTTAGCAAAACGTGCAGAAATAAATGTATGAAATCCAAATATAGTGTGATTAACAGGTAATTATAATATATTCAGTAGCAGAATCATAATTGATATATGAATTGGTCCTTTCAAAAAAAACAAAAAAAAAACCCAAATCCAAAAATCCCCAAAACTACAATTCACCGGCGATATCTTCGAACTCAGTTCACCGGCTCCGGTAATCGTCGTCGGAGCTTCCTTGTTCACGGTAAGTCCTCTCCCTTCTCCGGCACTGTTCATGATTGTCTCATAGTTTCTCATCTCTTCGTACATATGTTCAATTTTTCCTGTTCATGAGATCTTTGCTTTTGTTTCTCTAATTCGAATGGGATATGATGAATCAAACCGAAATCAATGTGGAGTTGAAAGATTTCATAAATCTAGGAACTGGAATTGTAATTTAGGGTTAAATGTAAAAACTTAGGTCACGAATATGCGATTTGTGATCAATTCGTAAATGTGTGTAAATGATCTAAGGGCATTCACATTGGTGGGCTGGGAGCTGGCGGGGAGAAATCGTCGGCGAGCAGCTGGCTGGGAGTTGGCGGGGAGGTCGCTGGCGGGGATGGCTGGTTGGGAGCTCCACGCCTCTTCTCACCGCCGGCTGGAAACAAAAATGTGAACAAAAAGGACTACCATAAGCATTTTAACCACCTAGCATTATATGGTACTGACTGGGAGAGCTGACTATAAGCTAACAAAAAATAATTTTTTATTCTCCCCGCCAGCAACCGATTGTAGCGTTGGAGATGCCCTAACCAATTCGTAAGGCATGTAGAAATCTTTAAAATATATAAAGGTTAGCGTAGGTATGTATAATTTTGACAGGTTAGTGTATGCATCTGACAATAGTGTATAGGTTAGTGTAGGTATTTGTAATTGTCCTTTTTTCTTTCTTTCTTTCTTTCTTTCTTGTCTTGATATTCTGTTGGGTTTATTACGTTTATCTATACTAACATATACACGTATTATACATGCAACACTAACCTATAGAAAAATTTCGAATACCTACACTAACTTTTATATATTTTCAAGATTTTAACAGATACCTACACTAACCTATCTGTTAAAATCACATATGCATACACCAACCTACGTACCAATTGTAAAGGTTAGGGTAGGTATATGTAATTTCCAAAGATTAGTGTGTGTATGTGTAATACGTGTATACTTAAGTGTAGGTAAGCGTAATTAACCCTATTCTGTTTGATATGCATTGAATTGATTGCTTTTTTGGTTGCAGTTCCATGGCACGCCCAACTAATCAGGAAATGATCGAGCAGATGGGATATTTCAAGATAATCAAAGACGGGGATGAGAGTAGCCAATTCGTTGTGTCGCGATATGTATTTACTCATCGGAAGACCGCTTCTATATATCTGGGTATGTACTCTGATTTGAACCCTGGCTGCAAGGTAAGGTTCATGAGGAGGACGGCGGACGGAGATTTGGTCGTCATTCCCAAAAAGGAAACGCGCGATTTCGTCGCTTTCAGAGAGAAGGTTGATTACTTGATGATTACAAGTAGGCGATGATCACAACAAGTCCAGCAACACTATGATCATGACATTTTAGTAGCTATTCTATAGTTAATTGCTGTTTTAATCACTAATTTCTGTTATGGATTATCTGCACTGGATTGTGTTTCACATTACTATGATGCACTAGATTGGATTATCTGCACACGATTTGGTCGTCAAATTTTATCAGATTTGCATGTAAATTGTTGGGATGACTGCAAAAAAGTACCTTAGGGTATTCAAGTTGTTACCTTAGGGTATCTAGAACTTATACTATCTAAACTTGACATGAATATATCTTAAATATTTGGATTTTTTATATCGAATTCTAGACATTGAATCTTATCCATCGAGTAGTCTTGTTAGAAATTAATCTCTATCATCCATTTTAGATTTTTTAGTATTATAAATAAACGTTCAACCCAATTGCTCAATATGATCTAGTATAATACTTATATGAGCAAATTTACTTATTTTCTTATCATATGAAAAAAAGACATCGATCAAAGTCTTGCTTGAGGCCCCAGTCAAACAGCCACGACACCATTGTTGTAAGCCTGTAAGATATTCGACTCAGATACGCCAGCACTTTCCCATGTTCAACTGGTCCGGCCAGTTTTGGCTGTGATTGGCCGTCGGCGTCGACGAGGTGTGATTCACTAATACCTGAAAACTTGTACATTAAAATAAGGAGAAAGAGAACACTGAGCTTTTATTTTTTATTATAAATTATCTTTTTTTGGCTCTCTTTTTTTGCTCTAACTAGCTAATCAATCTCGGTCGATTCATCAGTGGAATAGTCATGCTCAGAAGTCACGACGAAGTCGGTACGGATGTCCACATGGTGGATCCACTCCCGAAAAGTGATGAAATATTCCGCTTCTGCGAAATCCATATCCTCCATGTCGCCGTCGGCAGTGCGGCGCATGAAGTGAACGGTGCGCCGAGGAGCGTAGTAGTGGATGATATCGACGAGATGTACGAACCACTGATAAGAGGTGCAAGACTCGCGGTGACACCGAAACTTATCCAATCTTCGTAGATGTACTCGAAGTAGGAAGGATTATTGGCCAAGGGATGACGGATCCGGTTAAACGCAACCATAGCTAATTAAACGAGGGAGTTATAGTTTAGAAACTTCTAAGTTGTAAACCAGCCACGAAATTCATTTTAGATTATATAGGTAATTTGCATGAATGTGTTAAGGGGCCCGTCGAATCGATGGATACGGGTCTTACTAATGTGTTTGATATTTTGTCTGATACTGTATATTTTGTAACAACTTATATTACAAAAAAAATCGAATGACAATATCATTTTCATTGAAAATAGTTTAATTTCCAATATTGAGTTCGAAATAACTAAAACAGAAATACAATTAAGGGTCGTCATATCTATTCCAAAAATATTCGACGAGATCATTCTTAATTTTATAATGAGCGCGCTCATACTGTATCTTTTTAAGTGTTTCAAATTATGATATGGATCATGACAAAGACATAAATAAAGGTGAAGAGAAAGATGATAAAAATGTTGCTTTGACAGGCTCAAGACCTTGGGAGTTGAACAGTCTAAATCAGAACAAACAACAAGATATATAGAACTATTCTTCAGCTACATAATTGTTTTTGAAACGAAAGATTCATTAATCACTTAATCAATCTTGCAAACCGAACACATTTCGAAACGCAAATTAAACCATACAAGCGTTGTATCTATCGATCGTTTTCGGGAATCCGAGGGATGACCAGTGAGATGAATAGCTCTCGAGACGGACGACGCAACGCCTAAATAAAACATACTACCAAATCGATCTTCCTTATCGACGTTCCAGATAGATCCGCTGATAAAAAATCCCGATCGGACACGCCACCATAGGCAGCAGCCACACCTACCGCATATTTGAGATTCCGGCAAGAAGGACAAACAAGAACAAGCAAAATATACAACAACAACGAGCAAGAAACTAATCGCAATCGACCTCCGAGGTCAACGATTAAGGTCAGAGCGAGGTGGACGGTGAACGGTGCCGACAGAAACAGATCTGATCCACTAGGGGCTGGTGCACGGGACTGGCCGGATAAACACGAAAATGCAGGAGCATAGCTGAACGACTTCGACTGCGGTGTTCCGACGAAAGGTGGGAGCATATTTGACCGCCTGACCGTAAGAAGAGTTTGACAAAGAGGTTCAGTTGGATGTAGTCGAGTCGTCGTCGGGAGCTGAAACCGGAAGGGATGAGTCGGTCTGCCTTGGTCGTCACCAGTGGAAGGGGGGTGCGCGGTGGCCGGAGTGGCCGAGACGTGAGGGGATCGGGACTGGCGGTGGAAATGGATGCGAAGCACGGTAGGACGGCGAGGCTGACGAAGGATAGAGGTAAAAAGCGGAGGCGAGCAGATCTGACCTGTTTGAGGTCAGATCTGGGGTTGAGGGCGGCGAACAGAGTTCCACGGCGGCGGTGGGCCACTGGCTGGGGTGGAGGAGCACAGGCGAGGTCAAGAGGACGCAAGCGGAGGAGGGAGCACCGGGAGTAGAGCCGGCCACATCCGGCGTTTGCGTGGTTGTCCGACGACGGAGAGGGGACGTGCCGTCAGCACAACCGGTCATATCCGGCGAGCGCCGGTAAGGAACAACAGGGACCAAGCTATCGTGGAAAGGCCGCTTGGAAAAAGGAGGAGAAAAAGGACGCTCCGGCAGATACTCGCACGTCCCATCCCGACGAAAAAGGCGGCGGGGGGAACCAAGACAGGCGGCGAAAGGAGGCCAGTGGACGGAGAACAAGCGGAGGAGGTCAGCGACGAGGTGAGGAAATGAAGTGGAAGGAGAATAGGGGAGGGGGAGGACGAGGGTGGAGAGGGGCTGTCACCGGCAGCCATCCTGACCGGAGCCAAGATGGCTACCGGTGGTGACGGCGTGATAAACCTTTAGGGTTTGCCGAGGTTTGTTTTAGAGAGAGAAAAGCGTGTTCTGCTGAGTCTCTATATCTCTCAACTTCAGCTACATAATTGTTCTATTCAGAATGAGTCATGTACACATAAAATAATCATGTCAAAGAAGAGGGCAATAAATTGCAAAAAAATTGAATACTCTAAGGTACTTTTTTGCAGTTATCCCTACAATTACATGCAAATCTAATAAAATTTGAGATTCAAATACAAGCGGTAAAAATCTAATAACTAACGACTACTGTACAAGGAAATTAAAAACCAAATATTCATCTGCATCACAGTAATATGAAACACAGTCTAGTGCAGATAATCCATAATAGAAATTAGGGATTAAAATGTCATGATCATAGAGTTGCTGGACTTGTGATCGTCACCTACTTGTAATCATCAAGTAATCAACCTTCTCTCTGAAAGAGACGAAATCGCGTGTTTCCTTTTTGGGAATACGGACCAAATCTCCGTCCGCTGTCCTCCTCATGAACTTCACCTTGCAGCCGGGATTCAAACTAGCATAAATACGCAAATAAAAAGAACCGGTTCTCCGGTGAGTAAATACATATCGTGACACAACCAGTTGGCTACTCTCATCCCCGTCTTTGATTATCTTGAAATATCCCATCTGCTCGATCATTTCCTGACTAGTTGGGCGTGCCATGGAACTGCAACCAAAAAAACAATTAAAAGACTTGCTCACTTCAAACTAGGAGCTCAGGAAAATCTTTCAGCAGCAAACTTCAATTTACAGGCGTAAAAGTGTCCTACTTATAATCTCAACTCAGTCCCGATGTGTACCAAATCTGTGCATGAAGCTCCAAACACATCTTGTGCGTGAAGCTCCAACTTCAGATGGGTCATTACTATTTCCTTTCATTCTCCAACGATAACCCGTGTTAAAATGAAACAACTTCTGTTTTCAAATACAAAAAAAATCATGCATATTGTATGTTTTGTGAAGGTTCTTTTCATGATTTCCAGTGGCCAAATTCTAGCTACATTGTAGATTTTTATTAATTTCTCAACCAAATATTATAAACAACCGCCTATAAATCGTCCACAACAACCAGGCACGTTATATTATACAACAATAAGATACATTATGTATCGGTCACAGTCACACGACAATCAACAACAGTATAAATTGTCCACAACAATCAAACGCATTATAAATTATCCCCGCTACAGATTTAAGCCTTTAAATATATTGTTCATAGTTTAGACTTGTTTTGTGCTTGACAATCCAACTACACAAAAGACACCTTAACGTTCATAGTTTAGACTTGGTTTGAAAATCTAGAGACTTCTTCAGAATAATTTATAAGATGGTAGATTTATAGGGTTAATTACCTTTAGTACCCCTTATGTATTGGTAACACTCCTTTAATACCCTGATGTTTTGGTAACGCTCTGGACAAAATTTTGGTCAAGTTTATGCCATTTTGATGATCTGTGACCAATTCATAAGGGGTATTAAATGTTTTGTTATCAATACATAAGGGGTATTAAACGATATGTGACCAATTCATAAAGGGTGCTAAATACGTTACAAAACGCAAGGGTACAAAAGGTATGTTACCAATAGAAAAAGGGTACAAAAGGTAATTAACCTAGATTTATAATAACTGTGTGGTAATTGTATAAGTTGGAAATCAAAACAACAATCATTACAAGATCAATCAACAAACAATAATATTAAGCTGAAATTTCAATTATGTGTTAAATGTAAAAACATACCCTAAAGTATTGGTCACAACAGTAAACTACCTAAAATTTTAAAGTGTCGAACCAAATGTCCTAAGTTTTGGCCACATGTCATTTACATGCCTTTAAAAATTGGTCACATATCATTTACATACCTTTACGAATTGATCACAAATAGCATATTACTGACCTAAGTTTTTACATTTAACCCTAAATTATAATTCCAGTTCCTAGATTTATGAAATCTTTCAATTCCACATTGATTTCGGTTTGATTCATCATATCCCATTCGAATTAGAGAAACAAAAGCAAAGATCTCATGAACAGTAAAAATTGAACATATATACGAAGAGATGAGAAACTATAAGAGAATCATGAACAGTGCCGGAGAAGGGAGAGGACTTGCCGTGAACTAGGAAGCTCCGGCGACGATTACCGGAGACGGTGAACTGAGTTCGAAGATAGCGCCGGAGAATTGTTGTTTTGGGGATTGTTGGATTTGGGGTTTCTTTGATCTCTCGGGGGAGATAAGTATTAATTCATATTCCGAAATTATGACTTTGCTACTGAAAATATTTAATATTACAATTACCTGTGTAGTAAAAATGGGCCTGCCCATGTAGAATTGGATTTACTATGGGCCTTACTGAAATTTTAAGAGCACCTCCAGCGGGTTGTGTTAGGAGGTCGTTGCCGGCGCTGGCACGGTGTCGACACGGCTCGTCGTGTCAAGAAGTCGTGTCAGGGACGGCGTATCAAGGTGTCGTTGCAGAATCCTGCAACGACCCGACTTCGTGGTAGGGGTAATTTAGAGGAGAGAGAAATGTTATTTTGCTTGAAAACAACTACAACGCATGGTTCATTGACACTGGTAGTCAAACTATTGGAGAAGTCATGTCAGGAAGTCATGTCAGGAAGCCAAAAAGCACTTACTAACATAACTCTTTGACGCTATTAATGTCAAACCATTGAAAATGCTCTAAGGACATATGCAACATATAATTGAACTTTATTAAATTAATTTTAACTTTTCAAAAAAAAATCAACTTAAAAGAAAACGGGTTTATTGAGAATGTAAGATTAGAGGTTTAGTGTTCAACCAAGAATGCAAGCCCTAGTAGCTCTATAGTGGTTCTCATGTGCATCTTCGGAGCTCCGATTCTTTTGGATTGGTTGTGTTGTCGTAGAGGAGGATCGTCACGATCTGCGACTTTATGAGGGTTGAGCCTAACGTGTAGTTGAGCTCAGTGGAGCCATATGGTCTCGCACAAATGGATGGAACCCTAATCATGTAGTGTTGTCGCTTTGTATTAGAGAATCAACTCAACTAAAAGTTCAAGCCGATAGTTGAAGATCCAATTATAGTTATAACACGTATTCTTACGGACAAACCCGTTTTACGGGTTTGGAGCTGTGAGCTGCTGTGTACAGTGTGTACGGTATAGTATGCATTCGAGCAAGATTGAGGTGTGTTTCAGTTCACATGCGTTGTTCTACAAAGGTGATCATTTTTGTTCGAAAAATAAATAAGTATTTAATCACTTGAAACAAGAGCTTTTATTTTATTTTATATATATTGTTTTTTGAGGAATTATAAAATATATTTGTTTCGCTCTTAATCTCTCATCCCTAAACACACTGAAAAATAATACTAATCGGTCTCCGTAGTCTCACCTGAGGTATCATTCTCAGTAGTTACGACGGAACCCGTGCGAATGTCTATATGGTGGATTCGCAGTCGGAAAGCAGCGAAATCCACCGACTCGACCAAGACGTCCATCTCCTCCATCCCTCCGACAGGTGTGTAGCGCATGAAATGCACCGTGCAGCCTGGATGGGTACTAAGGAGGTCGTCACGAAGGGTTAGGAATGCTTCGTGGGAGTTGTAGGACTCGCGTAGTAAAACTCCATAGCTAGTAAGATCATCCTTCACTAGCTCGAAATATGCGGGGTCATCGGCAGACGGATGAGGGTTAGGATGGAGATGAACACCCACCATATTGACTTACTTATGCAAAATTAACTTGGTAGCCAAATGTAAGAAGGGATTAAATAGCTAATATGCATGAATAGTGTGTGAAATCCCACACATGAATACATGTCATGAATGATTTGTGAATGTTATTATTATTATTATTATTATTATTATTATTTGGTAACCAAGCCGAGGAGGGACGAGAGTCCGCTTTTGTCCTTGGATGCATGACCGTGCCCTTAGGCAGCGACAAATATGATGGTTCTTAAAGACGGATCCAAGAATATAATTTAAAATGTATTATCGATTATTACTAAATGCGATACAAAAATAAATGCAAACTACACTCATATGTAGATTTTGTACAAATTACGTGCAAGACATATCTTAAAACGATCATATTATTTTAAACAAACTCTGATATTTTTTTGATCAACCATACAAACTCCGATATAAGTCCGTAAGATATCAAAGTGAAAGTAAATGAGAGCTTTATGTCCTCTAAATCTACCCCTTCTCACTAGTAAATTCAGTTCCGCTTGGGAACCTTACGACCGTGACGAGCAAGGGCCTTGGCTGCATGGGGTCTGATTGAGCGAGCGCCCCTTACCCTCGTACCTTCATGACAATTTGGGGCTATATGATCAACACAACTGTGGCCTATAGGTGATAATGACGGTTTGGAAGCATAGTACGCGACTTGAGCAGAGATCACAGAAATTGGTAGAGGTGTGACCAATCGGGATGGGAGCGGGACAAAGCTCCTCCCCTGCGTCCCGTTTTCCTTTGGGCCTTCTCCGATCTTCAGAAATCATGTCTACTGCTTTTAAGATGCGTTTTGTCAATATTGATAGTGAAACCTAATTGTATATGGGCCGACTACATTTTGAGGGGTTTGTTCTCTCCACTATCGATTTATTTTTCCTGATAAGAAGTGAGAAGATCGTTAAGATCATCTTCAGATTACAGTTTTATTATCGAAAAAAATGTATTTTATTTTGTATGGAATAACAAACTTGTTGGACTCACCGTTTCAAAAAAAAAAACTTATTGGACTCAATATATTATTTTTGGGATATGCCCATCATCCTAAAGTGGCCTTTTATTGGGTCTTTACTGGATCTGGGCCTCAAGGCCCAAATTAATCCAATAAAAAAATTCATGACACTAATAGATTTAACTTTTCAGTAGAATATTCGATATTGATTTGTCAAAGTGGTCCTACGATCTCTCCTCGTTTTACTAAACTGATTTCTGTAAACTATTTTACTAAACATAATTTGAAGTCAACTTAATAAATTATTGTTATCATTATTTTATTGTATACAAATATTTCATTTTAAAATCGCTATAATTTGTAATAATAAGGTACCACTAAAAATCGAGGTTCGTACCTTAATGCCCTCTCATGTTACTTTTTTATAGCAAGTTACAATTTATTAATAAAAGGGATAAAACACTTATGATATTTCGAGGATGGACGTACACAAAATGAATTTTATAAATAATGATAAAAAGATCAAGCTTAGTTCTTCAGGCATTTGGAGTGCAGATCATATAGTTACGACTAAGCTATCCCAGGTAACATGTGGGGAGTGATTCCCTATTTTTTTTCAGTGAGTAGCTTGAGAGATCCAGTAAAATTTCCCTACATCGACTTGTTTAAGCCTGTGAAGCCACGACGGTTTGTCGAGTGATCCGGGAAAAGGATGAGATTAGGGTCGGCCAAGTGTCGAACCCTAAGGTCGGGTTGTGGATCCTCAAGGTAATCCGTAATGCCTTATTTTTCTCGGAACGTCCAACGAAGCGGTTTTGCAAATCTCATCGTTGTCCCCCTCAAGACCATCTTCAATTCGGGGAAAAGGGTTTCAGACATCCCTACCTCGATTGATATGATGACCATAGTAACTACATGCATTCCCGAAAGTTCTCATGTCAACGATCTTGACATCCCGATTATATATATTCATAATTCTCTTGGATATATTATGTATTTAATAAAAATAAATAATAAATGAAATAATCAGCCAAATTTTATATATAAAAAAAATTGGTTATTTATTCGAGATAATTGTTTCATTTTTGGGTGCATGAGAAAGTCGGCTTATTTTATTTTGTTTTGGAGAAAAGTCGGCTTATTTATGAATTAACACTACATTTTTTTTAAAAATAAGAATAAATAATGAGACTTTGTGCCCAAGAAACAAATATGCTATAAATACACCTATCATTCTTCAGTCTCCACTCACTCGCTGTACCTTCTTCTTCATTTCCCAAAATCTCTGCCCCATTTTTCTCTCAACAAACCTTTTTCTTCCGAATCCGTCAACAATGGCGCCTACGTTCCTCGGCCCACCGGAGCTCTACCAGAAAGCCGATGAGAATAAATCCGAATCCTCAGCCGATTTCATGGATCTCATGGTGGAGAACTTCAACAGCACCTCCGTGCCGGAGCTTCCCCGGCGCGGCTACACGAGGCACGGAGCCGGGACCTTCACCGCCTCCGGTAACCCCTGCGTGGATCTCTTCTTCGGGATCGTGCCGGACACACCCGCTCGCAACGTCCAGACGAAGCTCGTCGCTGCTTGGTCGCACGACGCCTTGACGACGCTCAAGCTGATCTTCCACCTCCGCGGCGTGCGCGGGACGGGGAAGTCCGACAAGGAAGGGTTCTACAAGGCGGCGCTGTGGCTCCAAGGCCTCCACCCCAAGACGCTCGCGTGCAACGTCGCCGCCGTCGGAGATTTCGGTTACTACAAGGACTTGCCGGAGATTCTGTACCGGCTTCTCGAAGGTTCCGAGATCCGGGAGCAGCAGAAGCAGGAGTGGGAGATGAAGAAGGGAGGATCGAGGATGAAGAGGCGGTTTCGTGGTCCTGACCAGAGGGAAACGGCGCCGTTTAAGGGGTTCCGGACGAGGAGCATGAAGAAATCGAGTTCCGGAGGTAAATCAGAGCCGAAGAAGCCGTCGCTGCAGAGAGAGATCCGGATCCAGAACGCCGAGAACAGGAGCAAGCGCCAGAAGGAGATCGCGAGCGCGGAGAGGCACGAGAAGTGGAACGAAATGGCGAGGAAGGTTCTAGAAAGGTACAACCGAGATCCAGATTTCAAGTTCCTCTACGACCGGATCTCCGATCTCTTCGCCGAGCGCCTGAAGTCCGATCTCGCCCTCTTCAACTCCGGTGAGGTCAACAAAATCAGCCTCGCCGCGAAATGGTGCCCGTCCGTCGACTCCTCCTTTGACCGGTCAACGCTCCTCTGCGAGGCCATCGCGAGGAAGTTCTTCACCCGCGAGTGGTTCCCTGAATACGACGCCGTCGAGGAGGCGCATTACGGGTACAGAGTCCGAGACCGGTTGAGGAAGGAGGTCCTGGTGCCGCTCCGGAAGGCCCTGGAGCTGCCGGAGATCTACATGGGCGCGAAGCAGTGGAGCGAGATCCCTTACAACAGGGTCTCTTCAATCGCCATGAATCTCTACAAGGAGAAGTTCCTCAAGCACGACGAGGAGCGGTTCACCAAGTATCTCGAAGACGTGAAGGCCGGCAAGGCCACCATCGCCGCCGGGAATGTTCTTCCCCACGAGATCATCGGGTGCCTCTCCGACTCCGACGACGGGCTCGTCGCCGAGCTTCAGTGGAAACGAATGGTCGACGATCTGTTAACAAAAGGAAAGCTCAAAAACTGCATCGCGGTCTGTGGGGTCCACGGATCCATGACCGGAGCTCCGTTGGAGGTCTCTGTTTCAATGGGTCTTCTGGTTTCCGAGCTCAGCGAAGCTCCATGGAAGGGGAAGATCATAACGTTCCACGAATCACCCGAGCTCCACGTGATCCAAGGCTCCGATCTCTACTCCAAGACCGAGTTCATCCGATCCATGAAATGGGGCCAGACCACCAACTTCCAGAAGGTCTTCGACCTCATCCTCAAGGTCGCCGTCGCCGGGAAGGTCAAGCCGGAGCAGATGGTCAAGAGGGTGTTCGTGTTCAGCGACATGGAGTTCGCTCAAGCTTCCTCGAACAAGTGGGACACGGACTACGAGTGTATCCAGAAGAAGTACAAAGAGAATGGGTACGAGTCGTCGGTGCCGGAGATCGTGTTCTGGAACCTGAAGGACTCCGAGTCGATTCCGGTGGCGGCGAGTCAGAAAGGGGTGGCTCTGGCCAGTGGGTTCTCTGAGAACATGATGAAGCTGTTCCTGGACAACGATGGAGCTTTGGATCAGTCCGAGGATGGCTTCGTCGGAGCTATGGAGCCGGAGGCGATCATGGAAGCTGCCATCGCCGGCGAGGAGTATAAGAGACTGGTCGTCATCGATTGATGATCTCCGGCGAGAAAAGTGTTGAGACTGATGCAATCTCTCTTTCAGTAGTTGTGCGTTTTCAATTGGCTGGTCAAAAGTAACAAACAAAAAGGAAAAGAGTAATAATATCTCGGTTCATCTGAAATACATGTTTCTGATATTGAAGTCATTAATTTTCAATTATTGCGTCATTTGTCCAAAAGTTTAAAAAAGACCATTGAATATTGATTTTAGTGTTAAGGTTGAAATATAAAAATAAATAAAAACGACCTACGCAAAACAGAATATAATATTTTAAGAGGTTGATCGTTCCTTTTAGTTAATCAGTAAGATGTTTTGTTCGTTAAACGTCTAACAAACTCGATTTGAATCTATTTAAACGCAGACAAAACTTTAAAAAAATCACTAACAATTAAACTGACATGTGAATTAAATAAGCTTCCCTTGTAATTCGAAATAAGGTCGACCATCACTTTACAATCAGAATGAAAGTGAATCTCAATCATGGAGTTTGTCCTATTTCATACTATAGTCTCACTGAGCCCTAAAACTTCAATTACAGTCGGGTCTGTGATATTTGGGATTATCCGATTGAAACATCTAAGTACTAGTTGAAACATAACCGAGGCAGTCGATTGAAACATCCAAGATTATTTCATACTAAATAACCTTACACTTAATCCTCTCATCATAACCGAGGCAGTCGATCATATTGTTGAAAGATAACATATCTAGAAAGCAAAAAATCCGATCTCGACTCGATTGAAGCCAACCACAAGCTTACATACATGTGGAGCCTCTTATAAGACTCACTAACTATCGGAGAAATACACATGATTCGGGAAAAGAGCTATGGGACTAGTGGAGGAACCTCATAATGGCTATGTTGTCAATCCTCCCTGACAACCCGAGACCTCCCGAAGGACTCATTAGATTTGGCAAGACTGCAAAGCAAACCTGATTTAATAATGTGGAACAACAAGATCACATGACAACGATTCACGACCGCTATTTTTCCACTACTCTTATTTCATTCGGTCTAGATTTTGACCGACTTCAAATCTGATTTTGAAAAATCTTATCTCCATAGATTACAATGGCATTAAATTTGAAGACCCCTCAAATATATACCAAAAATTGACCAAGTCCAATTTCTTAATTTGATGGGAAAATAAAAATAGAAAAAGAAATACACGAAGGCGGTTACATATAATGGAGTGGATAATGGAGTGGTGACCAAGAAACCGAATCTCTATAAATACGCTAACCGAACAGAACTTTACTCATTCACACGAACACTCTCTCATATCGTCTTCCTCCAGAGAAACCCTAATCAGATCCACAAAATCCTCCGATTCAACCTCTCCAATGGCTCCAGCTCTCGTCGGTCCACCGGAGATCAAAACTCCAGCCACATCCTCCGCCAAACAGACCGCAAAGCCGTCCACGGCGGCCGATCCATTCATGGATCTGATGGTGTCCAATTTCAACAACACCGTCTTGCCGGTGCCATTGGTGCCGCGTGGCTTCACCGAGAACGGCTCCGCCACCTACCTCGCCTCCGGCAATCCCTGCGTCGATTTCTTCTTCCACGTCGTGCCAAGCACTCCGGCGGAGTCGATCAAGGAGAGGCTCGGTGTTGCTTGGGCACACGATGCTCTGACGACGCTGAAACTGATCTGTCACCTGCGAGGTGTTCGAGGGACCGGGAAGTCCGATAAGGAAGGTTTCTACACGGCGGCGTCTTGGCTCCACGGCCTTCACCCGAAGACGCTCGCGTGCAACATCAGTTCGATCGCTGATTTCGGTTATTTCAAGGATTTGCCGGAGATTCTGTACCGGCTCCTTGAAGGCGCCGAGATCCGGCAGACTCAGAAGCAGGAGTGGCGGCTGAGGAAGGCCGGAAAGACGAAGGGAGGGTTCGGAGTTCACCGGAGGATGCCGGTGATGCGGTACGGCGGAGGAGGGAGATCCGGCCGAGCTCCGTATGGAGGTTTCCAGAACAAGAGGTCGAAGAGAAGAGACGGCGCCGGAAACGGAAAAAAGTGGCCGTCGGTACCGAAAGAGAGCCGGATCCAGAACGCGGCCAAGAGAGCTCAGGAGGAGAAGGAGAAAGCAAGCGCCTCCAGGAAGGAGAAGAAGCTCGAGAACGCGAAGAAGCTGATCGCGAGGTACGGTCGCGATCCCGATTTCAAGTTCCTCCACGAACGCGTCTCCGATCACTTCGCCGAGTGCTTGAAGGCCGACATGGCTCTGCTCAAATCCGGCGAGACCAGGAAGATCAGCCTCGCCGCGAAGTGGTGCCCCTCGATCGACTCCTCCTTCGACAGATCCACGCTCCTCTGCGAGAGCATCGCGAGGAGGATCTTCAACCGCGAGTCCTTCCCGGAGTACGACGGCGTCGAGGAGGCGCACTATGCCTACCGGATCCGCGACCGCCTGAGGAAGGAGGTTCTGGTTCCTCTCCGGAAGGTTCTAGAACTCCCCGAGGTCTACATCGGCGCCAACAACTGGAAATCGATCCCGTACAACAGAGTCGCCTCCGTGGCGATGAAATTGTACAAGGAGAGGTTCACGAAGCACGACGGCGAGCGATTCGCCCAATATCTCTCCGACGTCAAGGAAGGCAAAGCCACAATCGCCGCCGGAGCTCTGCTCCCTCACGAGATAATCCAATCTCTCAATGACAGCGACGACGGCGAGGTCGCCGAGCTTCAGTGGAAGCGAATGGTCGACGACATGCTGAAATTGGGGAAACTGAAGAACTCCATCGCCGTCTGCGACGTCTCCGGCTCCATGTCCGGCGAGCCCATGGAGGTCTGCGTCGCATTGGGCCTCCTCCTCTCCGAGCTCAGCGAAGATCCATGGAAGGGCAAGGTCATCACCTTCAGCCAAAACCCAGAGCTGCACTTAATCTCCGGCGACGATCTCCACTCCAAGACCGATTTCATCAGGAACATGCAATGGGACATGAACACCGACTTCCAGAAGGTCTTCGACCTGATCCTCAACGTCGCCGTCGCCGGAAAACTCCCGCCGGAGCAGATGATCAAGAGGGTCTTCGTCTTCAGCGACATGGAGTTCGACCAAGCGTCGAGAAAGTCCTCGTATGTGTATCCCTCGTATTACCCTCACTACGGTTCGCATTTTCCGGCGATGGCGCCTCCTCCGGCGACGGGGTGGGAGACGGACTACGAGGTGATACAGCAAAAGTACACGGAGAAAGGGTACGGGTCGTCGGTGCCGGAGATCGTGTTCTGGAACCTGAGGGACTCGAGCGCCACTCCGGTGCCGTCGAACCAGAAGGGTGTTGCTCTGGTGAGCGGCTTCTCGAAGAACCTCATGAAGCTCTTCTTAGAGAACGATGGAGCCATCAACCCAGAGGTTGTGATGCAAGCTGCCATTGCTGGACCGGAGTATCAGAAGCTCGCCGTGATCTATTGATCCGAAGTGACCCGGTTCGACCGGAGATCGAACCCGGCTTTATCTGTTTTTCGAGTTTATAGTTAAATGTTTTGTCATTTTTTTTTGGCAATATTAATGGAACTGAACTATATTGTTTCTGGTTCATTTTATATTTGCTGACGTGTCACAAGTGGATTGGTGCGTTAAATTGCTTTGGAGTACATTTGGTAAAATTGTGGAATCTTAAAAATGTTAATTCAATAGCCAAATTGAAAACTGAAAATATCTTTTAAATAAAGAAATATATTATTATTGGTTTGTTCTAATAACATTGTCATTGTTTGTTGATGGTGATTGAATGAGCTTTCTATGGTTTAGATTTAGGAACATGAATGACAAAATATAGTGTTTTCATATGAAAGATATGTTTTTTTTGATGAATTAACAGCTTATTATAGTCTAATTTAAGTAAATATTAAATTTTAAGTTTCAGAAAAGATAAGTGTTTTATTTGTCTGAATTACAAATATACATTGTTTATAATCTAATAATATTGTCATTCCTCTCAAAAAAAAATACATTGTTTATAATCTTATGTTCGTCCAATAACGTTTGGAGCATTACCATATAGTGGAGACGATTACAAGTGGATATTTCCAGTCTTTGATGCTAGTCTTATTGACGTTTGCAACTGAATATTGCTAGTCTTTGATGCTAATCCTATCGTCATGTTTAGTTCGTCAACTGACACATCTAGTTTTTCATAACTAATCATCTGACACATAATTATATCCGCATATGTCAAACCTTGTATAATATGCATTACTAAAAAAATAAATAGAAGACTAATTTTCTCCCAAGGCCAAATCATACAGTATGTCCTAAATTTGGGGATAAATATTAAATATCCATTTTAAAAATTGCTGAGTATTAAAAATTCCATATAAACAGAGAAATACAAGTAAAGTGACGGCCAAGAAACCCAACCACTATAAACAAGCAGCACATTGTACGGAACCGTCACTCACACAATACTCAAAAATGTCAGAGTTAGTCTTATCCAAAACCCTAACTAGATTAAGAAAACCCCTCTACAGATTACACAGAACCCTTCACATAAATGCTCCAATGGCGCCTCCTCCTCCTCCTCTCCTCGGTCCACCGCAGATCTACAAACCGTCTCCAACGCCCCTCCACCGCTCCACACCGCCATCCACGGCGGCGGCCGATCCTTCCATTGATTTGACGGAGTACAACTTCAACCTCGCCGCCGTATCCACCGCGAGGCTTCACGGAGAACAACTCCGCCACCTACCTCGCCTCCGGCAACCCTTGCCTCGATTTCTTCTTCCACGTCGTGCCTGACACGCCGGCGGAGTCGATCCGGAAGAAGGTGAGAGCTGCTTGGGACCACGACGCCTTGAAGACGATGAAGCTGATCTGTAACCTCAGCTGCGTCAGAGGGACCGGAAAGTCCGATAAGGAAGGTTTCTACACGGCGGCGCTTTGGCTCCACGGACTTCACCCCAAGACCCTCGCCGGCAACGTCGGCTCGATCGCCGATTTCGGCTACTTCAAGGACTTGCCGGAGATTCTGTACCGGCTTCTGGAAGGTTCCGAGATCCGGAGGATACAGAGGGAGGAATTGGATGTGAAGAAGCAAAGGATAGTTATGCAGAAATGGGAACGAGAAACGGAGAGGAGGAAGAAGGAGAAAGGTAGAGAAGTAAGGCACGAGAAGTACATCGCCAATACGAAGAAGCTTCTGGAGAGGTACAATCGCGATCCCGATTTCAAGTACCTCCACGACCGGATCTCCGACCACTTCGCCGAGAGCTTGAAGTCCGATCTCGCACACCTCGCCGCCGGCGAGATCAATAAGATCAGCCTCGCCGCCAAGTGGTGCCCCTCGCTCTACTCCGAATTCGATCGCCACACGCTCCTCTGCGAGAGCATCGCCAGGAGGATCTTCGACCGCGAGTCCTTCCCGGAGTACGGCGGCTTAGAGGAGGCGCATTACGCTTACCAGATCCGGAGTCGCCTGAGGAAGGAGGTTCTGGTTCCTCTCCGGAAGGTTCTCGAACTTCCCGAGATCTACATGAGCTCCAACGACTGGATCTCTCTCCCGTAAAGCAAAGTCGCGTCCGTGGCCATGAGATTGTACAACGAAAGGTTCACGAATCGCGACGGCGAGCGATTAGCCCAATATCTCGCCGACGTCGCCGCCGGAAAAAGTACAATCGCCGCCGGCGCTGTGCTTCCTCACGAGATAATCAGATCTCTCGGAGTCGCCGGCGGCGACGGAGTCCAGGTCGCCGAGCTTCAGTAGAAGCGAATGGTGGAGGACATGGTTAAATTGGGGAAATTGAAGAACTGCATCGCCGTCTGCGACGTCTCCGGCTCCATGCGCGGCGATCCCATGGAGGTCTCCGTCGCTTTGGGCCTTCTCCTCTCTGAACTAAGCGAAGATCCATGGAAGGGGAAGGTCATCACCTTCAGCGAAAATCCCCAGCTGCACTTAATCTCCGGCTCCGATCTCCACTCCAAGACCAATTTCATCAGAAACATGGAATGGGGCATGAACACCGACTTCCAGAAGGTGTTCGATCTGATCCTCTCCGTCGCCGTCGCCGGTAAACTACCGCCGGAGCAGATGATCAAGAGGGTCTTCGTCTTCAGCGACATGGAGTTCGATCAAGCTTCGGACTCGCCGTGGGAGACGGACTACGAGGTGATTCAGAGGAAGTTCGAGGAGAAAGGGTACGGGTCGTCGGTGCCGGAGATAGTGTTCTGGAACCTGAGAGACTCGAGATCGACGCCGGTGACGGCGAGACAGGACGGAGTGGCTCTGGTGAGCGGGTTCTCGAAGAACTTGATGAAGCTCTTCTTAGAGAACGATGGAGATATAAACCCAGAGATGGTCATGGAAGCTGCTATTTCTGGTCCAGAGTATCAGAATCTAGTCGTGCTGGATTGATCCAGTAATGCCCATTGGGCTCGAATTGGGTCTTTATATTTGGGTAAATTCCATAGGCCAATATATTTTATTGTTTGTTTTTTTTGATTAAATTATGGAATATATTAATTCAAATCGTCCAAAAGGACTTGAAACAAATAGTTCGGAATGGCTATATCAGCCCCCTCTACATTATTCCATAACAGAGCATTTCTAGCTAGCAAATAAGCCGCCTTATTTGCGGTACGACGTACAAAGAGCAACGAGAAACCTGGAAGGTCTCGCAAAATACTCCTGCACTCAGATATTATCAATCTTGTCGGTGACAGTTCCTTAGCATCGCTTCCAATTGCCTGAACTACACCCTGACAATCCGATTCGATTGTCCCCTCTGGCCAGCCTCTCTGTTTGATCCACTGCAATGCCTCACGGATCGCCAGAAGCCCAATAGTTTCCGGTACTTGATGACCCGGAAACGTGACACATTGTAAACCCAACATCTGACCTCTTTCATCTCTGCATAAGAAACCGCCCCCTCCTAAAGATGGTCCCAACACGGCACCGTCAACATTTATTTTAACCTTCCCCGTCGTTGGCCTCATCCACTTTTGCTGTCGAGCTTCGCGGGGCTTGGGGTCCACTATATGAGCTTCCTCCCACTCCCGAAGCATGTCAGTAGCCTCCTTCCATATCTCCTCAGGCAACTTAATTTTCTGCTCCCACACTCTACTGTTTCTAGCTCGCCAAATACTCCACCACAGCCCCAACACCTTTCCTATTGAGACACTTTGTGAATTAGTCATGCAGGTACTAAGCCAACTTTGCAAAGGCTCCTCATCATCAGGTGGAATTAAATTCAACTTATCCCATACATGTCCTACTGTCCCACACTTGAATAAAGCATGTATCTCGGTTTCAATCAACCCACATAGACCACATTCGGCAGCCACTGGCACAAACCTATCCCTCAGATTCGAATTCGTTGGCAACGATCCTGTTAACGCCCTCCAAGCCATTTGCTTTAAAATTGAATTAGCCTGAGACATCTGAAATGAGAATTGGAAACATATGTGGCTGTAAAGGATTTATTGAGTGAGCTTTTGATGTGAAGGAGCTGAAGTATTGTTACGTCAAAAGGTATTAAATATCGTTTTAACATGACTTTTCAATTCATGTTCTTGAGACGGACTTTTTAAATCTCGGTTAATCGATGGAAAAATCTGATATTTCGAAAGCATACGACAATCTCATTGAAAATACTGTTACCTATATTTGTAAACTTCTCTTAAGAAAATGGAAACTTGTGAAGTGATTGGCAAATAAAGTTGCTCATGGAAATGCAAAATAAGCAATTGGAGATGGGAGGTTTTAAATTGGGAAAAAATCATCCTATGTTTATGCCAAATCTTGTGTCGTATATCTCTTTTGATTCGATAAATCTTCACAAATATGTTGGGGAAAAAAAGCTTTATGCGTCCTAACCTATATTTTGCATTCATTCCTTTCATAATTCTTTTAATTGCATTTGTGTGCAACATATGCATCAAAATGTATGCACAAATAATTATAACAGCCATGACATCAAAACAAATTTAAAAAAATTAAAATTTAAGAGATCTAGACTAGTGGACAAAGAGCGCCAAATGAAATTATTCAAATATGGACAATAAAATGTAGAGAATATTCAGAATTTAACCTCTACTTAGTCTGCATATCTTCTTTGCTTTTGGGGAGCAAGAAGAAACTATATGAGTTTTTTGCCCATGGCTGCTGAAGAAACCGAAGCAGCACGGGGATATAATAAGATTATCTCGAGTGCTAGATGGCGTTGGATTTGGGAGGGTCGAATAGGTCACGATCGAGGGTTAATTTTTTTATCGTTAGAACGATGTTGTCAGATTGACTAACCAGAATCTCCATATTTCCTGAGAAGAAAGAACGAGAGGAAAGAGAAGATAGAGAAATATTTTGACGAATATGAATGTGACAAATTCATCGATGTAGAGAGGGACGAAATAAAAAGCGTCACTAAAACATTAGTTTTTTGGTCGAATCAATTGCAAAATTAACATCCACCACCTCTGTTCAAAAGAGTGTTTATAGAATCAAATTATCAACATTATCCTTAACATAATTGAATTATTAACATTATCCGTAAAATAAACGATTTAAAATATATATAGAAGTGGTGGAGACAAATTATCAGCAAACCTCAATACTTCCTTGAAACGAAACCCACTAAAAATACTCTTATACGTTTAATGATAAAAATCCATTTATCAAAAGTTAAGATAAAATTAAAATTAATTAAATAAATAAATATGGAGTGGAGCTCAAGAAACCCAACCACTATAAATACCCAGCACTACAGTACAGTAACGTCACTACTAACACACAACACACAAAAATGTCAGAGCTAGTCTTCTCCAAAACCCTAAACAGAGCCAGAAAAACCCTCTACAGACTCCACAGAACCCTCCACTTCAATGCTCCAACAGCGTCTCCATCTCTCCTCGGTCCACCGGAGATCTACAAACCACCTCCACCGCCGCCATCTACTCCGGCGACCGATCCATTCATCGATCTGATGGTGTCCAAGTTCAACACCGCCGCCGCCGCCGCACCGCCGCGAGGCTTCACGGAGAACAACTCCCCCACCTACCTCTCCTCCGGCAACCCCTGCCTCGACTTCTTCTTCCACGTCGTGCCGGACTCTCCGGCGGAGTCGATCCAGGAGAGGACGAGAGCCGCTTGGGACCACGACGCCTTGACGACGATGAAGCTGATCTGTAACCTCCGCGGCGTCAGGGGCACCGGAAAGTCCGATAAGGAAGGTTTCTTCGCGGCGGCGCTCTGGCTCCACGGCCTCCACCCGAAAACCCTCGCCGGAAACGTTGGATCCGTCGCCGATTTCGGATGCTTCAAGGACTTGCCGGAGATTATGTACCGGCTTCTGGAAGGTCCCGAGATCAGACGGCGGCAGAGGGAGGAGCGAGATCAGCGGAGGAGAATCAATCGGAGGTGGGACCGAGAAACGACGCCGTTTGGGGAAAGGAGAAGGAGAAGGAGAAGAAGAGATCGATTGATAGGGCGATTCGGATCCGAGACTCGGAGATGAAGAACAAGCTCATCTCGGAGAAAGCGAGAGAAGCGAGGCGCGAGAAGCACATCGCCATGGCGAAGAAGATTCTAGAAAGGTACAATCACGATCCAGATTTCAAGTACCTCCACGACCGGATCTCCGATCACTTCGCCGAGCTCTTGAAGTCAGATCTGGCGAAGCTCAGCTCCGGCAAGGTCAACAGACTCAGCCTCGCCGCGAAATGGTGCCCCTCGCTCTACTCCTCCTACGACAGATCCATCCTCCTCTGCGAGAGCATCGCCAGGAGGATCTTCAGCCGCGAGTCCTTCCCGGAGTACGACGGCGTCGAGGAGGCGCACTACGCTTACCGGATCCGCGACCGCCTGAGGAAGGAGGTTCTCGTTCCTCTCCGTAAGGCTCTCCAGCTCCCCGAGGTCTACATCGGCGCCTGCGACTGGAAATCGCTGCCGTACAACAGAGTCGCGTCCGTGGCCATGGAATTGTACAAGGAAAGGTTCATGAAGTACGACGGCGAGCGATTCGCCCAATATCTCGCCGACGTCAGGGCAGGAAAATCCACAATCGCCGCCGGCGCTCGATTTCCTCACCAGATCATCGGATCCCTCACTTCCGGCTCCGATTCCGGCGAGGTCGCCGAGCTTCAGTGGAATCGGATGGTGGAGGACTTGCTGAAATTGGGGAAATTCAAGGATTGCATCCCCGTCTGCGACGTGTCGAGCTCCATGACCGGCAAGCCCATGGAGGTCTCCGTCGCTCTGGGCCTCCTCCTCTCCGAGCTCAGCGAAGATCCATGGAAGGGGAAAATCATCAACTTCCACCAAAACCCAAAGCTCTACTTGATCTCCGGCTCCGATCTCTACTCCAAGACCAATTTTATCAGGAACATGGAATGGGGCGCGTACATGAACACCGACTTCCAGAAGGTCTTCGACCTGATCCTCGACGTCGCCGTCGCCGGGAACCTCCCGCCGGAGAAGATGGTCAAGAGAATCTTCGTGTTCAGCGACATGGAGTTCGATCGAGCTTCGGACTCGCCGTGGGAGACGGACTACGAGGTGATTCAGAGGAAGTTCGAGGAGAAAGGGTACGGGTCGTCGGTGCCGGAGATCGTGTTCTGGAACCTCAGGGACTCGAATTCGACGCCGGTGATGGCGAGGCAGAGAGGAGTTGCTCTGGTGAGCGGCTTCTCCGGGAACGCGATGAAGATGTTTTTGAGGAACGATGGAGATATAAACCCAGAGATGGTTATGGAAGCTGCTATTTCCGGTCGAGAGTATCAGAATCTGGTTGTGCTGGATTGATCCAGTAAGGCCCATTGGGCCTGAATTGGGCCTTTTCCTCTCAGTTATATTTTCTTTTTTGCTAAATATATTTTAGTTTTTTAGTATTTTAATAAATTGTTTGTTTCGTTTTAAGAGCACGTGCAATTGACGACGTTTGAATTGACGGTTTTCTTAAATAGAAGCAATCCCTCTTCTCTCATATAGCGCTATTTTGCACCAATGTTTATAAGTGTAAGGCGGTGTAGCCTAAATTTATACAATCGTCTAATGAATTCGTCGTTGAATTATATAAGAATCGACGTTTAGAACGGCACGTGCCCTAATGACATTGTTATTGTTTCATTGTTTTGTTTTAGATAATATGTTTGGGTGGAGGGGCTTAAGAACAAATATTAGTTAATAGTTAAATAAGTTGCTAAATATATTATAGTTTATAGTATTGTAATAAAATTATTGTTGTGTCTTAAGAGTAGTTGACAACGCTTTGAAGGCGCTTCAATCAAGGATTTTCTTAAGTGGAAACAATCTATCTTCTCCTATAATCAGTGATGTATACCAAATGTATGATGGTCTCAATAATTGGGACATTCTCTTATGTTTCATCGGAAGAAGAGCTAAATTTACGTAGTCATCAGATGAACTCGCCACTGAATTAGGTAAGGATCGACGTTTAGAACGGCACGAGCCCTAATAACATTGTTATTGCTTAATTGTTTTGTTTTAGATCATGTGTTTGGGTGGAGGCGCTTAAGTACAAATATTATTTAATTGTTAAATAAGGTGCATAAATTGTAAAAAAGAGAAATTTGTTAACTCAATTTTTTCAAAGAAATAAACAGGCTTTATTGGCCCAATTGAGATTGGGCTCAAATCAACATTTTAAATGGACATTGGAAGTTTGAAGATAAATATAAATCAAATAGAAGAATGTAGAGTTGAGTGAGGGCCAAGTAACCCAGTCGCTATAAATCAGCAGCACTGCAAAATGACGCCGTCACTTACACACAACAATGTCGGAGCTTGTGTTCTCCAAAACCCTAAACAGAATAAGAAAAACCCTCCCCAGCTTACGAAGAGCCCTTCACTACAATGCTCCAATGGCTTCTCCTCCTCTCCTCGGCCCACCGGAGATCTACAAACCGTCTCCAACGCCACTCCACCGCTCCACACCGCCGTCCACGGCGGCTTCCGATCCTTTCATCGATTTGATGGTGTCAAACTTCAACATCGCCGCCGCAGCGAAGCCGTCTCTGCCGCGGGGCTTCACGGAGAACAACTCCCCCACCTACCTCGCCTCCGGCAACCCTTGCCTCGATTTCTTCTTCCACGTCGTGCCGGACACTCCGGCGAAGACGGTCCAGGAGAGGTTGAGAGTTGCTTGGGACCACGACGCGTTGAAGACGATGAAGCTGATCTGTAACCTCCGCGGCGTCAGAGGTACCGGAAAGTCCGACAGGGAAGGCTTCTACGCGGCGGCGCTTTGGCTCCACGGCCTCCACCCCAAGACCCTCGCCGGAAACGTCGGCTCGATCGCCGATTTCGGCTACTACAAGGACTTGCCGGAGATTCTGTACCGGCTTCTGGAAGGTTCCGAGATCCGGAAAATTCGGAGGGAGGAATGGGATCTGAAGAAGCAGAGGCGAATTGAGAGGATGATCGAACGCGAAACGGCGCCGTTTGAGAAAAAGAAGAGAGCCTCGCCGGAGACGGAGAGGGAGATCCGGATCCAGATCGCAGAGAGGAGGAGCAAGCTCGAGGAGGAGAGAGCGAGAGAAGCAAGGTACGAGAAGTATATAGCCATGGCGAAGAAGCTTCTAGAAAGGTACAATCGCGATCCCGATTTCAGGTACCTCCACGACCGGATCTCCGATCACTTCGCCGAGCGCCTGAAGGCCGATCTCGCACACCTCGCCGCCGGCGAGACCAGGAAGATCATCCTCGCCGCGAAATGGTGCCCCTCGATCGACTCCTCCTTCGACAGATCCACGCTCCTCTGCGAGAGCATCGCGAGGAGGATCTTCAACCGCCAGTCCTTCCCGGAGTACGACGGCGTCGAGGAGGCGCACTACGCCTACCGGATCCGCGACCGCCTGAGGAAGGAGGTTCTCGTTCCTCTACGGAAGGCTCTAGAACTTCCGGCGGTCTACATCGGCGCCAACGACTGGAAATCGATCCCCTACAACAGAGTCCCTTCCCTGGCGATGAGATTCTACCAGGACAAGTTCATGAGCCACGACCGCGAGCGATTCATCCAATACCTCGCCGACGTCAAGGCCGGAAAAGCCACAATCGCCGCCGGAGCTCTGCTCCCTCACCAGATAATCGCGTCTCTCGAAGACCGCGACGGCCTTCAGGTCGCCGAGCTTCAGTGGAAGCGAATGGTGGAGGATTTGCTGAAATTGGGGAAAATGAAGAACTGCATCGCCGTCTGCGACGTCTCCGGCTCCATGTACGGCGATCCCATGGAGGTCTCCGTCGCTCTCGGCCTCCTCCTCTCCGAGCTCAGCGAAGATCCATGGAAGGGGAAGGTCATCACCTTCAGCCAAAATC
This sequence comes from Erodium maritimum, assembly GCA_963921825.1. NCBI lineage: Eukaryota > Viridiplantae > Streptophyta > Magnoliopsida > Geraniales > Geraniaceae > Erodium > Erodium maritimum. The sequence continues at coordinate 961,908 of OY997594.1, read as the reverse complement.
CCCAGCTACACTTAATCTCCGGCTCCGATCTCCACTCCAAGACCGATTTCATCAGAAACATGGAATGGGGCGTGAACACCGACTTCCAGAAGGTCTTCGATCTGATCCTCGACGTCGCCGTCGCCGGAAAACTCCCGCCGGAGCAGATGATCAAGAGAGTCTTCGTCTTCAGCGACATGGAGTTCGATCAAGCGTCGGGGAAGTCCCGGTACTATCACCCTTACGACGGATCGACGTCGCCGGCGACGGAGTGGGAGACGGACTACGAAGTGATAAAGAGGAAGTACAAGGAGAGAGGGTACGGGTCGTCGGTGCCGGAGATCGTGTTCTGGAACCTCAGGGACTCGGAGGCGACTCCGGTGACGGCGAGACAGAAAGGTGTTGCTCTGGTGAGCGGGTTCTCGAAGAATCTGATGAAGCTCTTCTTAGAGAACGATGGAGATATGAACCCTGAGATTGTCATGGATGCTGCTATTGCTGGGCCTGAGTATCAGAAACTGGCCGTGATTGATTGAGGCCCATTGGGCCTAAGGTTGGGCCTTTTAATAGATTTAGTTACTTGGGCCGATTTATTTTTCTTGTTACTTCTATATAGTAGTATTTTAATAAAGTGTGTTATCATACATAACATTCACTTGAACTTACTTTAGGGGATGGTTGTGAAAACTTCCTTAAGATATTTTTCTTTTTGTACTCGATAGTATTTTTTTTCATACTTGCGAGAGACACGACACGTTGCGTAGCAAAAAGTGCCCATAAATTTACAATAAATATAGTTATTTGTCCAGATTGAGTCGAACTAAATACTTTGTACATATAGGATTAATCCCGACTCGCTAGGATGTCCCCTTGGGGACCTTATTTCAAAATTTCAATTTCTAAAGAAGTTATTTTTCAAAAATTTGCATAAAATTGAATAAAAAACAAATTGATGCCGAGCCTTCTTTTATACATTCATAGCAATATTTATATCACATGAAAAATAACGATCAATCTTAGAGCATCTGTAGTAGGTGACGAAAGGATAACGTTTTCTCTTCTATCTATTTGATCTTCTTTCTATCGGTCATGTATTTGTCTATCAACGAATCCAATGCACTTTCTTTCTCTCTGCTCTCTTCAACCTCTACACCTAGAGATTTTGGCCCGAATCGATTCACTTAAATCAACATTTACTGTTAGACAAATACGAGTCAATCTTTAATCGCTTTCAATTTGACCCGGTTGAACCCGATTCTGCTGTGAATGCCCTTATACGTAGGATATGAATAAGTATTGATAGTAATATTGGTATCAATGGCGAATTATATAACATATAGTCATGAAGTATCATTTTTCTTCTATTGTCATGTCATGTTATGTCGACCGATACTACCGAAAAGTGAATGTGTAAGGAGTGTGTCCAGGCAAGTAAGATAAATGTAACTCACACGATGTAAACGTTTATGGTTGGTCATGTGTGGTTTGGTTTCTTCCATGAATCACAAATGGGTTGGTTTCATAGTTGTTGATATCTAAAATGTGAGTTTCATACCCTAAGTGGAGCTATCATTGATATCGAAACATCGAATCATGTTCATTTAAATAGTCAAGTGTTCGGGTGTGTGGACGAGTGATTCGCTTATAAAACTAGAATTGTATCTGTCCAGCAAAATATTGGTTGATGTTTTATTTTGTAACCAATCGTTTATAAAAACAGTATTTGACGGATTCGATGTGCAGGGATTAACGGGTGAATCTGTATAATTTCCTAACGTAATCCACCTTTCATTAAAGACGATAATTATTTTATAAAATTTATGTATTATTTATAAAAATCACTCGTCCGTCTTCCGCTATAATGATTCACTTACTTAGTTTCATTATAAGCTGAACCTTCGAATTCAAGTTTTTAAATTCCAACCATGTCTTGAGCTTCAACAAGAGTCGTGGATGGGCGGGTGATCCACGGATCTCACACAACGGATCTATAGTTCCCTTACGAATGTGTGAATCCTCCAACTCAAGTTTCGCTATCCGTTCATTGTTTTACGAGTGAATTCTATGTAAATATTAGGTTTAGCCGGTTTACAACAGGCGAATTGAATTGATCTTTTAACATTCCCTCAATCATTGGTTCCTAAATCAATGACAAAGTTTAAATAATATCAATAACACAACTTTTAGAAGTCTGATTTTTAGCACATTTGTTGACACCCTATCTTAAAATTGAATTATTAAGTCATGATAATAACACTTTGTAACTATCTGAACAAACAAAATTTTATATCATTGACACACTATCACACATACACTTGTTATGCTATGTAATTATCTATATGCTATAATCAATTTGTTTATAATGATGTTCATTAATTTACATAAAGTAAGTCATTATAAAACAATGGTTTTGTTGCACTCCAAACTTGACCATAATTTTCTTAGTTTACATAGCAATGAAGCCACGAGGAAGCTGCATGGAAACAGGAAAGATTGTTCCTTCTCTTCTCAACACTTTTCTCTCATAATAGTAAAAGGTCCATAGAAGGAAAAGTAATACATATAAAAAGATTTAACTTTTTTTAAAACGAAGAGACATGTGTATTTTTATTCAACGCAATGTTTTTAACTTAAATAGATTTTTTAGGATCATAGATCCTAACGTTTAAGATAGTGTCCGATAGACCCGTAGGATTTTTGACGCTCGTGGACCTATAGGGAAAATCTACGTTGCATCGTAGAACTGAAAAGGAAACAACAATCAAATAAACACAGGAGCAAATACATAAAACTATGGAGCCTATGATACCAGTTCTTCTGAAACTCAAAGCTTTCGTGGTGGGGAGTTCTGGTCTTGTTGCTTCGTCGTCTTGATTTGTCTATCTCGTGTTTACATGGGATTTGTAAGATGGATCGTGCGCTGGCGCAAAACCCGACGTCCCTTGAACGATTCGCCCATAAAACAGCCTCCCTCGAAAGTTCAACTCATAACATTACTTAACCCAAACGGACAGCCCATAAATCGACTTCTACCAACGCCGAAACTTGAATATGTCGACATTAAATCGGACCGCAAAGCGAGACAACTACATAAGAATAAAAAAAGATAACAAATAAAATTAAACAAGAGAGAAACAAGAGGGATAGAGCCGCCGCCACGGTATACATATAAAAAATTATTATCGTATGAGTTTTTTACGTTATTGAACAAACGAAACCGGCAATATACATATATCGTTGTTTGATTTCCTACTATTATTGTATAAGTAATCCTACCATTTACTATCAAGTTATCAACATAGAGTAAAATGAAAACGTGACGAGTTTAACATATTTACCTAAAATCATATCTTAATCAGTTGAATATAATTATTTTTTCTTTATTATTTGAAAAGATAAATGAGAATCAATACAGTAGCTTATCATTCACATGACAAAGATATTATTATTATCCAAACACGAAAAGCGACGAACAAAAGAATGTGAAAATGCGAGAGACACGCTGTTTCGGACACAAGGCGCGAAGCAGATAGAGCATAGAAGTAGGACCCACCGACCAAGTTCACTTTCACGTGTGCGGCGCAAGATTGCAACTGGGTCCCGCCAAACCAGTTCTCTACCGTTGGATCTATATTCGGATTGGTCACATGATTTAATGATAATTGTGAATAATATATGATTTTTTATTTGATGAAAATACACAAACAAACGGTAAATATTACATATTTCAAATTTATTAGTCTACAATATTATTGACTTCTGATCGAAACAAGAGTGTACACAAACGCCCCAGAACGTGCATTTTAAAAGTACAACAACATGTACATCAAAAATACAACTAATGCACATAAAAAATGACTAGTGCACACCAAAGCTGTAACAGCTACACTTATTTGGTTCGATGCTGCCACAAAAGAAGCCGAGGGAGTCCAAATAAAATACGACAACCCAAGCATTTATTGGGGTTGACAAACCATCTGGATTAACCAAAACCCAAAACTAACAGAAAAAGAACCGCCTGGTTTTATCTGCAATAGAGAAGCCGAACTGCCAACTCCGCTGATCGCACCATCCATCGCCGACGACCGCGTGAACACAAAGTTAATATATCAATCGGGATCTCCGCAAGAGACTCGGAAGCAGTAATCAGTCCATCGAAGGATGTCCAGCACAATTAGAACAATATATAGCGAAGCACCCCGAGCGAATCAAGGCAGGTACCTGTACATGAAATCGAGTTCCCGAGAGAAAAACAAATCCCCAAACAAGAGAGTTCCACATAAATCCACCGAGTCAGTACTAACAAATCTAGATCCCTGAAGTTGTGATGAGTCTAGATCTAACTACACAGAGGCAGAAGCGGCCGGTATCGAGACCTATCAAAGTCAAAACGATGACGATAGTAAGCATAGGGAGGAGGGAGAAAGCCACTCGCAGTCCGTTTGGACGTAACATAGATCCAATATACGATAAAGACATCGATAACTGTGTTCGGACTAGAGACATGATTAGACCAGATACCTTGTCACGTTGGTACGTATTTTGGACTTGGATATATAAATAAATATATTTAATTAAAAGACAATGGACTCGTATTTACAAAATTGGTATAAACAAAAAAAAAGTTTCGATTGTGGCGGTCGACACAAAGATGGGAGAAAAAAAGATGCTTCATGTTTCGTAACTTGCTTTGCTTTTTACTATTTAGTCCAAACTTTTAAATTTTAATGTAAGTATATTCAGTTTATGAAAAGATCGTGACAGAGCTTCGCGGCGCACCGTTCGATCTATAGTGATTTGGGGCCACCGGATGTCGACAAGTGTCCATATCTGCTTTAAATATTTAATTTAAGTGTTAATTGTATTTAGTCACGTGTTTGTTGTGTGTTGCGTCTCCCGACAGCTTTACTAATCTCAAACTGGAAGCGCCGTTTCAATTTATAATTGGTCTCTTTTTGCAAACAACTGGCTTTGAAACGACGTCCTCATTATCCTTCTCGTCGACAAGTTGATTTTTTTAATAATTTATTCTTTGAACGACAAAACTAAGAGTTTGATTGATTTTTTTAAAACATGAAACTAAAGTACCCATAATATAATAATAGAATATTTTATAGGCCTTTCAAATTACAACCTGATTTTATCTATAAAAAAAAACATTTGGTGTGGTGTGATATGAGGTCGAAGACATCTAATGTTGTATCTCCACTGATCATAGGTATCGTTTTTGAGGACTCGAGAAGAATGATTATCGAGGGGGCATTTACAACCGTCTCGAAAGAACTGTTGTACCTCAAAATCAGACACTAATAGGGTCAAATGACATTCACAACTAAAACAAGAGTAAGGGACGAAGATTACAGAGCTCAAAGAAAGCCCTAACAGAGGTGGTTTATCAAGCGCAATCGAAATCTCATTCAAAAACAGGGAGCGGGACTCTAAGAGGATGGTTTGGGATTATGTTAAGCGTGTTGGGACCAAAGCTCTAGTTTCAGGTGATCTTGTCTTGGGCCAGTTCAATAACCCCGATTTAGAGGTTCCTCGAAGGTTAATTTTGGACAATGGAGTTTAGGAAGATTGTGAGGACGATGGTGATGACGATGAAGGTTATCCGCCTTTAGCCCCTATTCTTTTTTCGGATTCCTGATCTTTGACGGTTTCGCACCACATGTGAAGTTTGTGGTTTTTGGCGAGGTTCACGGTATTTTTTGTACAGTTTCCAGAGTAAAAGACGAGAAGGCTTTTGGAGTTTTCTTTTAGTGTAATTTGTTTGTTAACTTTGTTGTTTACTTTTTCCGTTTCGTGTAGTTTCGATCGAATATCTTTCGGTTCGCTTGAGCGCGGCGGTGGTTTTTTGATTACCAGTCTTTTTTTATTGGTAAATAGTGTTAGGAGCTACTTGCTTCTTTTTTCATTGTAAGTTTTGCGGGTGATTCCCGTCTTGGGTCGTATCTCCCCTCTTAGTATTTTGATCTTGAAAATCAAAGATATGAATAAAATCTTGTTTATAATAAAAAAAAAGCTCGCTGAGAAGAATCTACAAAGAGAAAAATCGTGGAGACTCGATATTGGTGAAGAAGATAACGATGGTGCCGTTAAATAATAGCCAAAATTAGCTGAACAATTAAATCGGTTCTCCAACCGCTCCGCCATCTGTCACCGTCTAATTCACCCATCAACATTTTAGTAGATAGATAGTCTGTTAATTCCGACTTTATCTATATTGTGGAATCTATCGGTACAACACTCAATGCTTATATAAACAACTCAACGTTCGACGATATCCAGTTGTTTCGATTAGATTTTCAGATTTTCAAATGAAATCGACGTGAATTCGACCCACAATCTGTGCTCTTACAAACCAACATGTTTTAGATCAATACCTAAGGATGCCTAGGCACGGCGCATACCTAGAATATGAGCTGAGCATTGAAAGCACGTGGTGTTGAATGTTGAAGATTTGATCTCTCCTACGATACATAGAGATATGTAGGTTCACCAAAATTACCAACCCACTCACATCTATATAGTCTCTAGAAGCTGCTAATGTGTTAAGTGTGAGGTCCATGTTTCGTTTCTCATTTACGACCAAATCATATATATGGTCTTTATGGAACCATTGAGTTTTGGTAATTTCTTACGAGCTTCCCATAAACACAACTCATCAAGTGGGCCCTAACAATCTAATTCTTTTTTTTATCTTTTATACTCATAAATGTTTCGAAGTTGGATTCGTACGAATTTTCTTACGAATTAAAAGATAAAAGCATGTGATTTTTTCATCGAGTTTTGTTGGGTTATTTTTGTGAAAATGAAAAATTACCCTTATTTATTGTGGAAAATTTATTATAGGGATAATTTTGGAATCTAACCCTATATTATATCTTATCCTTACGTCATAATTGTCCTCGACTTTTCGTTTTATTTCTTGATTGTGATTTTTCAGAAATTGGAAGACAATAACATAAAGGTGACGGAAATCTTTCATAAAACGACACTAGGTCTTACGAATTAACCATCACCTTTACGCTGGATTCTATCAAGTTTTGGAAAGTCACAGATAAGAAGTGGAACAAAAGATCGATAACGATTAGATGCAAAATTGAGGTTTAGTACATGTTTAGCTTTCAGGATTATCCCATTGTATCTAACCCTAACCCATCCAATTCGTTTACGAAAGGGATAGTAAATAAATGGAAAATGGATTTTGTTATTGGAGGACAAAGTCAGTATAAGTATCAGATGTTTATAAACTTTAATGTAAGCATACGAAAAATATGTATAATTAGTACAAATAGATGTAAATATCTCTTATATTAATCGAGCATAATATTAATTTTTTTGGTTGAGTTGATCTTTACGATACGATAGCATGGTTTGATATTTTACTAACACATGTTCAAATTTCGGAATCATTTGTTCACTTGGAATAGGCTGTTGGCGATGAATTCTCTCACTCTCACGGTCTCACCTTTCTTGTAGGTCATATATTCAAGTTCCGGTGGATACATTTGTTTGGAAATAGATGTAGATGAAGAAAAGAACTACATGTCGACAATAGCATTATAGACGACAACTTGGAACATCTAAGATTGAGAGTTTTTAACCCTAATAAAAAGTGTCACATCTCTTATCTATCATTTAATTTCAAAGTTAAACTCAATCAATACACCAAAAGTCAGAAGATAAATAAAATCAATAATTTTGACATTAAGTCCAACTTGCATTTACAGTAATCAATTCTGATTTTGAGTGTATGAATTGGACTCCAACATTTATAATTACTATAGCCTTAAATAACAATTAGTACAACTTTATTTATTTATTAAACAGGGGTATATAAGTTAGGGGTGGGCATTAGGTGGTTAACCACCCAATGGAGTAATGGACCTCTTTACGATCTCAATCCGATGTTACCGGTTTGATATATTTTGGAACCAGTCCCAATCCAAAAACCAATTTTTCTCAGTGAAACCAATAAGTTCACTGACCGGTTGGTTAGTGATTTTAACCAACCAACCACTTTACCACATGTAAGTACAAATTGATATACCAATAATCATACACATATTTCTATTTCAAACCAAAACATATTACTACATTCTCCAAAACAAAAGAAAAATTACATACAAGTCATCGTAACTATGTTAGTAATCCGTGTGACATAAAAGAGTGCTCATGAGTCATTCATTTATATCAGATCAGTGGTTATTATGAAGCCACATGTATATGATGAACAGTATGGTTTGGTAAGTTAAACGATGGTTTGACGTTTCAAGTTCTCGACAACCAACCGTTAATTTTTCGGTTTGATCGTTAAGAACCCGCAACCAACCGTTAACTTTCCGGTTTTGAGTTTTCAGATACAGTTTTGCGGTTGGTGGTGGTTAGTTTTAGCGGTTTCGTTTTTTTTTGCCCACCCCTACTTATTACTATTATTATTTAAAATAAAAATTATTGTTCCATTGGTGGAAAATGAAAAGCAAGCCGAAGTACAAAGAAGGGCCATTAGAGCATGTACAACGGGCCGGCCCTCGCACCCCGGCCTACCTGCGCACGGTCCGCGGGCCGCGGCCCTGAAACAGCGGGCTCGCTCCTCGGGCCTCGCCCCTTGGCCCACGCTGGCCCAATTCTGGGCCGACACCTGGCAGCGCGCGTATATTTTTTTTTTAAACAATTTTTTTTGTTAATTGTGGGATTTGAACCCCCAACCTCAAGGTTAAATGCCATGTGGTTCTACCATTGAGCTAGATGAGTTTTTGTTAATATGTGTTAGTATAATTTATATGATATACTTTTAATTTTGGAGTGAAATGCATATTAAAATTTAAAATCAAATATTCTTTTTAATAAATTATATATTATATAATTTAGTGTTGGATGATATTTCAAATAAAATAACATATTTATGTAATATATATTTGACCATATTATCATTTTTGTGTGTATTTATATCCGGTCCGATTCAAAGATTTTTCGTTATAGCAACTACTATGAATATTACATAGTTGACCATATTATTCCATACACATATTTTATTTATTTCTTTGCCATTATTAAAAAGTTAATTTTTATTCGTGTTAAATTTATTTATGAATTATTGATTGTCATTAATTATTTATTTCAAAAATTGTTTAAATTATGACTAAATTAAACGGTTTCTGATAACGAATTAAATAAAACAGAGAAAATATCAAATAATAATACAGTCAGCACTGTTCTGCACTCACAGGGCCTCAGAAGTCCTTTCTGTTGTAGAACACCCACTTTTCTGCATTCCCACTCCCTGACTTTTGTCCAGCACAAGGGCCTCAGGGCCAGGGCCTCACACAGGGCCAACCCGTTGTACATGCTCTTAAAGTGCCGTCGTTTCATAAATAAGTCTCAATGAAAGTACAAGTACGTGCCTGACCAAGACAGTGTCTAAATTAATTTTTTTTTCCAGAAGTCTCTAGAGTTATTATTATCTTATAGAAATGACAGTTTTTGCCTCTCGTGTCGACGACAGCACGTGCAAAGCGTGTGCCGGTTCTTAACAGTGGCTGGTTCTCACGTGAACCTCGTGCCTTTTAATACCCAACCACTTGTTTTATAAACCTCTCCTCTCTCTCCTTTTTCTCTCCACATTTCATCATTTTCTCAGCAACCAAACAGAAACTTAGAGTCAGAGACAGAGCTAGTTTTCGAACCTAAACAAGCGAAGTTGGAGACCGATTCACCATGTCTAGAGCAGCTGTGGAGCTCGATTTCTTCGGCTTGGAGAAGGCCAACGCCGCCGCCGCCAGCTCCTCGAAGTCGCAGTTTCAGAAGTTTCTCCACCGCCAGAGGAGCTTCCGAGGTCTGTTTCTTCGATTTCGGTTCCGATTCCGATTCTGATCTCGATTCTTGATTCTGGCTTTTTCGGTTTGTGATTTTTGGTTTTGGTGCTGAGATTTGTGGTTTTTTGATTCTAGATGTTCAAGGATCTATGTCTAAGATCGATCCCGAGCTCCTCAAAACCGTGATTGGCTCTCGCTATGCGAACCAGAGCCAGAAGCAAAGCGGTTCTTCGGAGTGTAGCGGAAACGAGAACCAGATCTCCTCGGCTTCCGTGCCGTCGTCGCCGAAAGAAGATCGGACTCAGAGCCTCTTTCCTCCTCTGCCGGTGTACAGCCCGGCGCCGTGGCCCGCCGTCTCCGAGACCTCCGGCACGACGCCGCTCACCATCTTCTACAACGGTGTCGTCACCGTCTACGACGTCCCTCGCGATAAGGTTCGTAGATCTCGAAATCAACATCCAGTTCAAAATCCTCACTAATTTTTCCCTTCTCTCGGAAATTAATCATCAGTTTCACTCAAAATCTACAGGCTGAGAGCATTCTGAGACTCGCCGTCGAAGGCAAATCCGGGGCCGCCGAATCGCCGGAGCAGATCGTTGCTTCTCCCTCAGCCGATCGGAAGCACCTTCTCGAGACTCTCAACAGTGGAGGTCGGTGAATCTATCTCTGTGTTTAGTGTTTCCGTTTTGGAGGGAATCGAAATCATCAGAAATTTCGTTTTCGCGCTTGTTTTGATTTCAATTTCGAATTCTGTTTCGCTGATCTAAGGTTTGTTTGGTCATTATGAACTGCAGATTTGCCGATTTTCCGTAAGAAATCGCTCCAGAGATTTCTAGAGAAGCGCAAAGAAAGGTACATAACCGATTCAATAATTGAATTACTTTTTCTGTACTTTTTTTTTTCGAACTGATAATTAATTAGTGTTCTGAGAATCGAATCCGAAACTGGTCCCAATAATTTAGCACGTGGGGAATTGTTTTGAAGAACAACACGTCTTTGTTGATGTGAACTGATTTTATTAAAGGGATCTTTTTTATTATATAAAGTACCACACGGTTTTGACTTTGAACGATCATTCATAGTATTAGGAACCTATGTAGTCTTGTCGGTGAACGTGTATTATTATTATTATTATTATTTTAATTAGTTTGACTCGATTTAATTATACCTAATTTACTCGTTTTAGTGCATGTGTCACTTTGTTTTGGTTTAATAGTTTTGTAAGTTGATAGAAATAAAAAAGATACTCTTTTTAAAAAAATATATATTTTTTGAAACTAAATTGCCTAAGGGGATCTCTGCCTCTATGTGGGAGATCATGAGTTTGATTATGTTGTTGATGGGTTGTTTTTTGTTTCATCTGGAACACCATTGACGTTATATGTTTAATAATTACTGAATAACGTAGTTAGTTGGATTGTTAGTTTTGGTAAACCTACCGGATATAAGTGACACGTTCTAAACAAATATTTATATGTTGTCAAAGTTAGTTTGGTTTATGGCCCGTCTGTCACCTCTATTTTGTGGTTTTTGGTTCATATGTATATGTTCAGTCATGTTGTGGCTCACGGGATGTCTAGTCTTACGCGTGAGAGAGTGTTAAAATATGTACTCACATCTACTGAATATAAGAATAAAGTACTAGTTATAAATGTTATGGTCAAGTTCAGCTAACAACTTGATTATTTAGTTGTTGAAGTCCGACCTTTAACAACATTTATATAACCATCTAAAATTGAATATTTTATGATATTTTTCTGTAATTATATATAAACGTAGTCACGCCAAATAATAGCATAACAAATTTATACCGGATTCGACTCGCTGTAACACCTTTGTTGTCCCGTTAGCGTCAATAAATGTCAATTCTTTCGATATCTTTACCCTCCATTGTTTGGTATTTTTTCTAATTTCCCTTATGATTAATCAGACAGAAACATCTATTACCGTCAATAAAACATCGATTTCTTTTGGATATCCAAACACTAACCCAAATTTTTTGTGTCTACAGGCTAATCTCAGCATCTCCATACGCTCCCTCTCTTTGAAGCTCTACCCAAACCGTATCGAGCGAAAAAAATTGAAAACCGTATCGAAAATCACGACGATTAAGATAATTAGTACACAACAAGTAGTCAAAGGAAGAAAAGCGTGTTTATTTTGTTGATCGAGATCTGGGGCTGATTCATGCATCAATTGAGATTGTTGTTGTGGCCGATTCATGCAATAGAGAATGGCTTTATTTGGACAGTCACGTTTCAGAAATGGCTCCTTCCATGCACCTTCATATCACCTTTATTTTTATTTTGTATGCGTGGCTTTGTCGGAGCCAGCTATTTAGTTATGTTCTTTTATTTAATTATATATATGTTATTATTATAAAGTACAGGTCTTGAGCCACACATTTGTCTAAATCTATAAACTATTTAACTTTCGATTATTTTGGTGTTTTGTAAACACGTGTTTCTTTTGATAATGGTCGGATTTAGTGGTCAACTATTGAGGGCTTTGAGGTGTGTGAATGTAGACTTGTTTAGCATCATGTGGTGTGTTGGTCAACTACTAGGGATGATAAGATATCATGAAAATGAAAGTAGACTTGCTTGGCACATGGTCACTCATTTTATATATGCATATAAAATATGTCAATTAGTTGGGTTTTAAAATTTAATGAAGGGTAACTTATGTTGATATACTCCGTATTATACGTGTTTATCGAATAAAAGTTATTTTGTAATGACATCATATTCTGAACTAACACTTGGTAATAACATCTCTTTCCTTTTATTTTCTCATCCATTTTAGGGTTAGATTTAGGTTTAGAAAGAGATATAGAGTTGAATTTAGGGTTGAAGTTGGGTTTTAGGATTGTAACACTATGGATAGTTTCAGAATTTTTGAAAGAATGAACAATAAATGGATGAAAGCGGGGATGTTATTACTAAGTGTTAGTTCGGGATATGTTTTCGTTACTAAGGAGAACGTCACTTTACCATCCATTATATAATATTTGAGGTCAAATGACTAACGAAATGGAATATTCCGTCTATTTTTACTAACAAAATCACGTGACCAATATTTAAAATAGTGCATTTGTCATTTTAAAACATTAAATAATATAATGATAGTGATTAATATTTAAGAGTAAATTTCGATATTTAACTTTTTATAATATGTATTTTTCTCACTCGCCTCTTCTTAACGTTGAAACTTAGGTATGTGATTGAAGCTTGTCCATCATTTTTTTTCAGCAATCAATTATTGCACTTTTATCTCTCTTTTGGCCGAGACAGCTTTTCGAAGCATGGATTAGATTTTACCAAATTCATACTTGTTTAATCTAATTGCTTTACGATATGTCCTTCATAATGTCTAGGACCATCTTATAGCTTAGACACACAACTCTTAAACTTACATACATTCGGTGCTACACGTTTAATAAGTGGATGATAATGATTAAATGAAAGGTATTATGTTATTTTAGTGTAAATGTATTATTAATAATGTCCTTGAACCCGAAATTGTATTGAAAATACGAAAAAATAAAACTAGAAACCTAAATAACAGGAATAAAAATCCGTAGCAGATCAGGTGTCGATAGAAATCCAAATGATCTTTTATTGGAAAAACAATGTCGGGTAAATGACGACCACAATAGGAGTATTCGATGAAAGATCGAGTTGGAGGCTTGGCTTGGCCGTCATTGATGAAATGGTTTGACGCAGGTAGATTTTCTCCCGTCTTGGATACCAACACGTGATGTACATCCTCAGATAGATGTGAGGGCTATGTGTATGTAGAGTATGTTGATAACCGTCCAACGTGAGAAGAGACGAATTGAAACCTGGTGGTGTCGGTACTACCTTAGGCATGGTCGTTGACGAGTATCAACCCAACCACTCGACTTTAAGGATATCATTAAGATAGACGAGGGATCTTCCCGTCTCTCGCCGTTAGAACATTACCATAAAGAATCTGGATGTTTCGAAATATCGGTCTTCTCGTTAAGGTGTGTCCGATACGAAAACCCTGGTGATTCCATTTCCTATTAATTCAAATTGAAACATAAAGAACCTTTAGGAATGCTCTTTCCATAGCAGTAATGTTCTCACGATCGTAACGAAACGGGAGACGCATGTCAAGGCCACTATCGTCAAAAGGATCAACTCGAATCGTCGGAACCCAGTACAAGATATTAATCACACTGAAAATCCGGAATAAATAAAACTAGAAACATAAATAACATGAATGAATATCCCCAGCGGGTCAAGTGCCGATATAAATCCAAATAATCTTTTATTGGAAGAACAATAGCGGGTGAGTGATGACCACTCTAGGATTATTCGATGAAATACCGAGTAGGCCTAGCTTGGCCGTCATTGAAATGGTTTGACACATGTGCATTTTCTCCCATCTTGATTACCAACAACTGATGTCCTTCCTCGGATAGATGTAAGGACTATGCGGATGTAGGGTATTTGATAACCTTTCGACGTGACAGGAGACGAATTAAAACCTGGTGATGTCGACACCACACTTACCATGGTCATTGACAATATCAACCCAACCACACGTTTTTAAGGCGATCATAGATATAGACGAGGGAACTTCCCCCCTCTTGCCGTTAGAACATTACCATACAGAATCTGGTTGTTTCGAATTTCGATATCGACCTCCTTGCTAACCCCAAGGACAGAAACCCCGGTGATTCCATTTGTCGCTAATTCGAATTGACACCTAAAGAACCTTAAGGAACACTATTTCCATAAAGGAAATGTTTCACGATCAGAACGAAATGGGACCCGCATGTCAGGCCCACGATCGTCAAAAGGCTAAACCCGAATCACCGAAGCCCAAATACAAGATATTAATCGGAAACTTGCAAAGCCCATATGTTGGGCCCAACTGTTCTTCAACCACAAAACTAAACGACGACGTTTTAATTTTACCGCCGTGTTAGCCTATTTGTTAGTTTCTTCCTCTCCCGCCGATGCCGAGTTCTGTGTTTTGTTACAGATCACAAGAGCTCCGATTCACTGAGCTAAACCGAAGCAAGCTCCATTTTCGTCCGTTTCAATGATCCGAGATTCTGATCCGTCAATCCGATTTTGAATTTTTTGTGTTCTCATCGATCAAATCGCGCGCATGATTGGATTTTTCAGTCACAGAAAGCTCCGATTTTCGACATCTGCGAGAAAATGCATATTCTTCACGGGTTGGTTTCGATTTTTACGATTTGGGTTCTCTTCTCAGGCTTCCAATTTGACCCAAAATTGCTCCGGTCAGGGAGAACCGGGAAGATCGGAGTTAAGCTCGTTTGCTTTCTCCGACAAGCTCCGACGAGGCGTCCTGAACGGAGACGTCAAGGACGGAATGGGTCTTCATAGTGACGCGATGAAGAGAGGTAATTTCTCGGATTTGTTTGCTCTGAACAATTTATTGAATGAGTATGTGAAAGCAGGACTTTTATCTGATGCAAGGAAGCTGTTCGACGAAATGCCTGAGAGAAACACAGTTTCATTTGTTACCTTGATGAGAGGTTATGCTCAGTCTTTGAAGTTTGTGGAGGCTATGGAGTGTTTTCACAGGCTTCACAGTGAAGGGCATGAGCTCAATCCCTTTGCTTTCACTACTATTTTGAAGTTGCTTGTGAGTGTGGGTTTAGGAGATTTGGGTTGGAGCTTACATGCTTGTATTTGTAAGCTTGGTCATGACTCTAACGCTTTTGTGGGGACTGCTCTAATGGATGCTTACTCTGTTTGTGGAAATGCTGATGTTGCGAGGGAAGTTTTCGATGGGATTGTTGATAAGGATATGGTTTCGTGGAATGGGATGTTGAGCTGCTATGTTCAGAACAATTGTTTCAAAGAGGCTTTACAAGTCTTCACCGATGCGAGGAGGGTTGGTTACTACCACCCTACTAATTTCACCTTTGCAGGCGTTCTTAAGGCTTGTCTTGGGATGGAGGCCTTTGGTTTTGCCCGGGGGATTCATGGGTATGTGTTGAAAACCCGTCATGAAGTGGATCATTATGTTGGTATCGCCTTGCTTGATCTGTATACCAAGTTTGAAGATATGGGTGATGCTCGATTAGCATTCGATGAGATGTGTAAAGATAATGTGATCCCTTGGAGTTTCATGATTGCACGGTATTCTCAAAATGGCCAGAGCGAAGAAGCTGTGGAGCTGTTTTGTCAACTGAGACGAGGTTTTGTTCTTCCCAATCAGTTCACGTATGGTAGTGTGCTACAAGCTTGTGGAGCCATGGAATGCCTATCTTTGGGAAGTCAAATCCATTGTCATGTGCTTAAGGTCGGTTTCAACTCCGATTTATTTGTTACAAATGCCCTCATCGATGTATATGCTAAATGTGGACTGATGGAGAACTCGATGGATTTGTTTTTGGAATCACCGAATAGAAATGACGTGAGCTGGAACACTCTGATTGTTGGCTACATGCAAACGGGTAATGGAGAGAAGGCGCTGAACATGTTCATGGACATGCTTGAAAATGGAGTGAACCCAACAAAAGTGACATACTCTAGTGTTCTACGTGCTTGTGCGAGTTTAGCATCATTGGAGCCTGGATTGCAGATTCATTCCTTGACTATCAAAACCATACATGACAAGGATGTAGTTGTAGCAAATGCTTTGATTGATATGTATGCAAAATGTGGGAGCTTTAGAGATGCTCAAATGATTTTTGACACGATGAATTATCGAGATGAAGTTTCTTGGAACACTATGATTTCTGGGTATTCCATGCATGGCCTTGGTGAAGAGGCTATACGAGTTTTCGAGATGATGCTCAAAGCAAAGTGTAAACCAGACAAGTTGACTTTTATCAGTATCCTATCAGCATGTAGCAATGCAGGACTACTGTATCAGGGAAAGACTTTTTTCAAGTCTATGGTCCAAGACCACAACATCAAACCATGCATAGAGCACTATACATGTATGGTGTTGCTCTTGGGAAGATCGGGCCATCTTGATGAGGGTATGAGGCTGATCAATGAAATTCCATTTGAGCATAGCGAAAGGGTGTGGCGTGCTTTGCTTGGGACTTGTGTTGTCCATGAAAATGTTGACCTTGGGAGGATTTCTGCACATCGCGCGCTCAAGATGGCACCAGAAGATGATGCAACCCATTTGTTACTATCTAAAATCTATGCCACTGCAAAGAGGTGGGAAAATGTTGCTTCTGTGAGGAGAAATATGAAAGTCAAAGGAGTGAAGAAGGAAACGGGGCTAAGCTGGATTGAGAACCAGGGTGCTACTTATTATTTCGCTGCTGGGGATACTTCACACCCGAATAGTAAAGTTATTTTTGGGATGCTAGAGTGGCTGAATGTGGAAATGAAGAGGGTTCCTGATTGTGATGCTGGTTTGCTTGTTGTTGAGGATATCAAAAAGGGTTCAATTTCAAGGAACTTTGTATGAATATGCTTCTTCACCTCTTGGAGATTGAGATTTGTTCTTTGATCATTGAAAAGTGGTAATGGGTTTTGGTAAAGGAGCTCATACTTCACACCCAAATAGTGAAGTTATTTTTGGGACAGTGATTGAATATGGAAATGAAGAGGGTTCCTGATTGTAATGCTTGCTCGATGTAGAGGACATCGAAAAAGGTTCAGTTTCGGGTACAGAATCAAAGACCCGCTGAAGGAACTGTATATGAATGTGCTTTACCAGTTCACCATTTGGAGATTGGGATTTCATCTGTGATCATTAAAAGGCTCTAATGGGTTTTGGTAAAGGAACTCACTTTGAGGAAGCTTATGATCATGGAGGTGAAGAGAGGATGTGAAATGAAGTTTCTCCTTTCTAGGTAACTTCCATACACAATCATTTAAGCTGAAAATTTTCTGCATACCTTTCAGTATTGAAATTTGACATTTACTAGCCATTACTCGATATATTTTTTTTGCAATAAAGTTAGTAAATCGCGTGTTTTTTCTTTCTTCCAGAATTCAGCCTTAATATACGTCGTACTGCAACATATGCATTCATTTAATTTACTAGGCTTACTTGTGCTGCAAGTTTTTATGTATGTATGTCTTCTCTGCAGTTTAGTCTTTGTTGGGTCATTGTCTAGTTTATGCATCCATGTCCTTGGTTCTATAATTAAGTTCAATGAAGTGAAGAACCTAGTACAGATCGAATTATATTGGGATAATAGCAAAAAAGTACCCTTAGGGTATTCACTTGATATATTGGGATGAAGTGAAGAACCTACTACTGGTCGAATTATACTGGGATCATAGCAAAAAAGTACCCTTAGCAAAAAGGTAAGTTCGGGTCACATACTTGAGATTAACTAAGAAGAGGTCTACAACTTGCAAAAAAACGAATACCTCATGGTATTTTTTTACAATTATCCCAGCTCATGGTACATGAATGTGTGAGTATTGAGTAGCATTTAGTTGTGTTCTAAATTCTAATTGATATTTAAGGCTGCTCTTTGAAGTGCAGTAGAGGTTTTGGGTATGATTTTAGTTTGTGATTTTTGTGCTTAACATAGTTTCCTGCGGTCGGCGTTGGCGACGATAGCTCCGTTCCATTACAAGAGTGAGTCGTTGAGGTGAGAGAAGGAGAAGGAGAGTAACGGTCACGGGTAAAGATGTAATAACCTGAAAATTCGCTGGTCGTGTAGATGTTGGTCTCTTCTGAGTTTTTGGGGTTTATGGTTCTTTTGGTTAGCTTGTAACACCAGGATTTTCCAGATAACTCCGGTCCCTGATTCGACTATCTATTTCTCGGAAAATCTAGTTTGGGGGTTTACGTTGATTCAGGCGGATATGCGAGCTCCGTCTCCTAGTTCTTGTATGATGTCGGTGACTTTTGTTATTTCTCCGCCTATTTGACCTCTTTTTTTTTTTCTTTCTTCTATCCTGTTTACTCTTATTTTTCAGATCTGAGACGTCTCTATTTCTAAGTAGTGTGGTTGGCTTTTTGTTCTTTTACGTCATTACAGATCTTATAAATTTAAATCTTGCGCTTGATTTGGTGGTTTGTGATTTCTTTTCCGAAACCCGCATAATTTTCTAATGCATTATTTCTTTCTGATAAAAAAATAGCTTGAAAATGCAGGCCATTTCCTCTGAGCCCAGTTCGATTGGGCTCTGATCGGGCCGTGAAGTCAACAAAGCCCAGTTCTGTCCACCCACAGTCCACGTGGAAACAAGTGGATAAAGGAGTGATTTCAGACCAGTCAAAAATTACAGATCTCATCCAAATCAAATCCAACGGTCCAAAATGAGCAACCACTCCATTCTATAAATAAGAGCACACGATAAATCTTTGTTCATCAATTATCTCTTCGGTCTCTTCTTCGTCACCTCTCACTTCCCTTGCTCCAGCTTCCATGGCCGCCCTCTCCGCCACTTCCTTCGTTTCCATGGGGTGTTCTCTGAGACCCTCTTTCAAGACCGCTAATCAGGTCACTATCTTCTCTTCAATTTCTTTGCTTTTATCAAATTATATGAATCTGTAATTGTCACATTGAAATGGTTTAGAGTTGCTGCCCCTGTTTTGCTCTGGTTCCTGATACTAGTTTCTTTCTCTGACATTGCTGATTGCTCGTATGGAGGATTTCGATTTGTGGGTTTAATTTTTGATTGTATATTTGTGTTGTGGTTTTGTGAGGGTTCTATGGAAAACTTTGCTTCCAAGTATGTTTCATTAGTTAGGATTTGACCTGGGTTTTGATAACTGAGCTGAATTGTATAAGAATAAGAATAATATAACAATGATTGGGTATAGAAGAACTTATCGAATTGAAGCTTCAAGCTGTGGTATGGTATAATCAACTCACTTGAAAGCAATTTGAGTGGTAAACTGTGGTAGCCGGTTGCTCCCCAAGATTAACATAGTTGCTAGCTCGATTTGTGCCCATTCACGAACAGAGCCTCGGAATTACAATATGATACCAGGGATGTAAGAAGAGAATAGAGAGTTTGTAGAAATGTTTTTGTGTTCTTCATCGTCAAATTGATAGTAGGCAGTGAGGAAAGATAGGTTTGATAACAACACATATAAAATGGAAGTCATTCCTTATTTCTAGGCCTCGGCTATACAGTTATGGAAGACCAAATCCTTTCGCGACATTATTTCCAACAAAATGTACTTTGGGGTCAGTTGAATTGGTCTGTTATGCTTTGATATGCATGGTATCGTGAATGATAGTGTTAGGAGAATCACAGTGTAGCGTTTAGTATTTTGGATGATGCATTGAGTTGTCACGATTGTCCTACTAATCCTTAATCTTTGTGAAAAGCGAATTGGAGTATGTATGAAGGTTATGTGCATAATTGTTTAAGTCCCATTTCGTATTTGTGTATCTCTAGGCCTACATCAAGAACCTGAAACCTTGCATATCGTGCATGACTCGTTGTGAGTGCTTACACAAACAAGTTGCTAACACAAAATTGCCAAGATTAGTTTGCTTCTTAGCAACTTGTTAACCTAGGTCCAAAGTACTGACAACATGTTATGATGCTTATTGCTTCGAAAACCCATATGTTATAACGTTTAAGTGCATCTAATTCAGCCTTAAAATGCTAAGTATAAGGTTTAGATATAAGTAAATTTTGCAAGCTTATGTAAATCTGGATCTTGCCATGCTTTCTTGCAGATTAAGGCTTCGAGTCTGAAGATAGGTGCTGCCTGTTGGGGAAAGAATGGTTTCTCTTCCTTGAGAACCTCCCGCCTTCGAGTCTCTTGTGCGGTATATTTACTTTCATACCCTTCCCATAGCTTCATATCGTTATGTATACTTGTGCTGAATGCTGATAATGCTTGTACCCATTCTGGTCAACAGGCCAAGCCTGAGACGGTGGCGAAAGTTTGTGAGGTAGTCCGGAAACAATTGGCTTTGTCTGCTGATTCTGAACTTACCCCGACGTCCAAGTTCTCAGATCTTGGTGCTGATTCACTCGATACTGTATGCCTCTTTCTCTTGATACTCTTTAATTTATCGAATAAACATCTGTATAGGAGCATTTTGGGCGCAAGATCTTACTTATATAGAAGCAAGAGAGCACCAAACCCCTGAACTTTACTTCATTTTCATCTCCTAGTTGTGCTTCACCTTTGGTTTCACTTCCTAACTGTGACTTTTTAGAAATTTGTACAACATAGCATAAAGGTGACGAAATTCGTCTAACTTCACCATTGGGTATATTTAACTACCCCAACCTCTAAAATGCACTCGTGAATGCATAAGTTTTTGGTAGTTTATGAAACAAAAGGTCGACCGTAGTTAGGATGTGCAAATGAGGTAAAGGTGAAGGCTAGGAAATGACGTTAACCCTCACCTTTACGCTAGGTTCTACAAATTTTTGAAATGTCACAGTTAATGTCGTCTTGTATAAGTCTTGAATCATCAAAATACAGAGGTAAATTCTTAATATTAGCACCACCTTTAGAGAGACCCCACAGAATCTGGCAAGAGAAACAAGATGTGTGGCCAAACCCGGGTCTCAAGACCCAGATTTCTTTGGGTTGTATTTGACTTAGATAAGGCTTAATATCGGGTCTGTGATGTTTTATCCTACCAATACATACAGGTTGAAATAGTTATGGGTTTGGAGGAAGAATTCGGGATCAGTGTGGAAGAAGATAACTCTCAGAACATAACTACAGTCCAAGAAGCAGCCGATTTGATCGAGAAGCTCATTGAGAAGGCTGCTTCAGCTTAGAGAAGAATATGAAGAAACTGGTTGGTGTGTAGAAGTTTTGAATCGAATCTTGCCTAGTCTTAGAGCATCTTGGTCTCTTCATCGTTGTTTAGGTGTTTTCATCTCCCATTCTTGTGTTAGCCTCAGAACCATTGGTGAGTCAAAAGTGTAACATTTTGCAAGGTTTTGAAACCAGCAATGTTTCATTCTATTTGTAGTTGGAGTGATTTGTGCATCTTATCCTGAAGATGATTTGTTTGGTTAATTCGACATTTTTTCTTTCTAATTTCAATATGGAATTTGTTGATTATGTTAGGGATTATTGCAAAATACTATGCTGAGGTATTTATTTTTTGCAAGTTGTAAATGTGCCATGAACTTTTCTTTTGTTGCAGTTTGGATAAATTTGTTCTAAAATGACAATTTTGTCCTTTAAAATATAATAAGTAAAAAAAAACTAATATCTTCATAACTCTTAATTATTTTCTTCTTTGTATTTTTGAAAAAGAAAAATAGAAATGGATCTAAACTTCATGATTAAGATATAAACAAATAAAAAAGAAAAGTAGAGAAAATGTGTGCAAACCAGAAACCCATCTTCTTTCAGTTAGCTCCTTCAAGAACCATGATTTCTTATCCTCCATCCTCTTTATATTCTCCTCCATTTTAAACTCAATTTTTGTGTGTGATATTTTCAATAACATGTACACTAAATGATTCATTTATTTTCAATAACATGTATACTAAATAATTCATTTGAAGAACGATGTGTACACGATGAAGTTACAGTAATTTTAAGATTGAGAAACTCGATAAATCATATGATGTTATTGTGATTTGAATCATTAACAAAGACCCAAACACTTAATTTGTTTGAACGTATACACATTCAGAACCTGTTCATTTTCTTTCTCTTATGCTTATCAATGAACAATTCAACTCTAATTGATCCGAACAAATAAAATTTTAAATATATATATTAAGAAAAATTATCCATTGTTTTGGATCATTGTCCGTTTATTACTCAGTGCTAATCTATCTCGATGAACTTTGTTTGGTTTCGATTACAAAAATATCCCCAACATACATAGAAAAACTTTTTTCATAAAATTGAGAAAAGAAAATGAATTCCGACAAAAACGAAGAGAAAACGTTGAATTATAAAGACGGTTGTGTTCGTTTTCCCACAATCTTATATAAACATCAAATCACACTGAATTGAAACCAAGGGGTAAACATGATTTTGATTTGTAGGCAAATGTCGTTTTTCATTTCTTGCCTGTGTGTCATCTTTATTTTCAAGTCCGGTCAACGACTACTTAATGTAAACTAAAAATCACTAACAAGACTTGAAAATATAGAACACTTACAATACAGGATATTAAAATGATATCAAACACATCGAGAATAAAGTTCTTCTTAGAAACAAAAACAAAGCTCACCCGGATGAATCGATACGACTTAAAATGCATCTTCATTTCGTTAAACAAGTGAAAATCAAAGAACACCCTCTTTTTTTCTCTGCTTTATATGATTATATAAAATGTCCCACACACACACTAACCCAACATATCACCTGCGTCTTTTTCTCTTCTTCCTCACTCCCAAGAAAGTTCTGTACAGTTCATGGCTTCTCCGCCATGGAAGTCTCTGGCATTGCCTCTGCTCCTCCTCCTCCTCCTCTGCTGCCTCGAAGCCGAGTCGACTCGCTCCCGGCGCGACCGAGTCTCTCGCCTCCCGGGTCAGCCCCGGGTCGGGTTCAAGCAGTACTCGGGTTACGTCACCGTCGACGCTAATAATCGTAGCCGGAGAGCTCTGTTTTATTACTTCGTTGAAGCAGAGACCGACCCGGGTTCGAAGCCTCTCGTGCTTTGGCTCAATGGAGGTCTCTGGAGCCGATTCGTGATCGGAGAACTCGGATTTGTGTATAAAAATCGGGTCTTTTTTCTGGGTTTTGATGGGTTGATTTGCAGGTCCGGGTTGTTCTTCGGTCGGAGTCGGGGCGTTTTCGGAGAACGGGCCGTTTCGGCCCGGTGGAGAGGAGCTGGTGAGGAACGAGTTTAGCTGGAATAAAGGTAATAGAACTGATTTTAATACATGTATTGAGTGTTTAATTTGTTTTGATTTCGTTTATGTATTAAGTGTTTGGTTGCAATATACAAATTTTGGACTATGGTCGGATGAATGTTTAGGCCTTGTGTCGTTCTTTTGTTAGTTGAGTTTGTATTTGATTCGGGGATATCGAACCCGAGAGTTGAGAGTTATTATCTCGCTGGTCGTCTTTCAGGATCCCGAATACAGTTGGTGGATGCAAAGCTTCTGTTTCACTTTGTATAAGGTTTTTATTAACGAAGTTTTCTTTCAAAAAAAATAATAATCATGGTCGGATTTAGTTCTCAAATTAACCATATTCAAGTAATTCAAATTTCCTGTTGTTTTTGTCGAACGGGTATGTTGAGAGCCAAGGTTGTACGAGACTTTGAACGCTAGTCGGGCGGATAAGACCACCGGAGATTACTTGGGAACTAGCCGGAGATTAATCGGACTTATATTTCTCTGATTTTTAGTTTTATTTGGTAAAATATTGATATAAAATCAAAAAATTAAAATTCTTTATTAAGAGACGACTCACAATTAGGAAGACTCAAAAGTTACGGGGAACTTTAAAAAAAGTTTGAAGGGGAGCCTAAAGTTAATTAGAATTCAGGTATTTTCCCTTTTGTTTGAAATATTTTTTTTTAAGTCACAAAAATATCCGCCTAGACACCCCACTTGTCTTGACCCGTCCAACTTGAGAACATCGGATCAGTGTTGTAAAAGTCAACGCCTAGACCGATTTTTACAACACCGTTGATAGCATCTCAAGTATTGATCTTTTCGTGTGTTTTTATTCATTCTTTTCAGTAGCAAATATGTTGTATTTGGAGGCACCAGTTGGAGTTGGGTTCTCTTATGCATCAGATAGCTCCTCCTATAAAGCTGTAAATGACAAGATCACAGGTATATTAAATTTATCGGTTAAAAGGGGTATAAATAACGTTTTCCCTATATTAAATTTATCGGTTTAAAAGGTTATGTTCGCAATTAGATTAGGAATTAACGATAAAAAAATTCAATGAATCGATATTTTTTGCCTCTCTGTAATTTATGCTCAGCCAGGGACAATTTGGTCTTTATGGAGGGTTGGTTTAAGAAATTCCCACAATACAGATACAGAAGCTTGTTCATTACTGGGGAGAGCTATGCTGGTATGTGTTGTTTTTCTCTCGATTTACAGTTAAGCCCTTCTATATCACTTAATTTACAGTTATGCCATCATCTGTATCATCATCAGGTCACTATGTTCCTCAACTGGCAGAGCTCATGCTTGAATCCAACAAAAGAAAGAAACAATTCAATTTAGAAGGCATTGCTGTGAGTATTATTAGTAAGCATAAAATCTTTCAGAAATAGTCTCTATATCGACTAAATCCGAACAAAACATGTGCTTCAGCACTATTTAGGAACATTTTCCTATGAGTCGATTGCACATAACTACCTCTATGAATCGCTCACAAACACATGACCCCATGGTAATTTTTTCAAGACACGTGACTACCCTTATGAATTTCCTCGTGCCACCATTGTATCAATAGGTATCAAAAATCCCATACCGTTAGTGGATTAGTCATGTTTCTTTAGAAAATTTACTATGAGATCATGTGTTTGCGGGCAACTCATACAGGTAGTTATAAGCAATCAACCCGTTTCCTATTAGTACGACTGTTGTTCTTACCTGATGGTTACGCTTCGTTGCAGCTTGGAAATCCAGTTCTGGAGTTTGCCACTGACTTCAACTCAAGGGCCGAGTTCTACTGGTCTCATGGGTTGATCTCAGATTCAACATATAGATTGTTCACTTCCGGCTGCAATTATTCACAGTATGTGAGTGAGTACTATAGAAGCAATGTTTCTTCCGTCTGTTCGAGGGTCATGAACCAAGTGTCCAAGGAAACAAGTAAATTTGTTGACAAGTATGATGTTACCCTCGATGTCTGTATTCCATCTGTGCTGTCTCAGTCCAATGTTCTTCATCCCCAAGTGAGTCAGAAACAAAGTTTTGCAGTTACTTGAACAGCAAGTTACAGATCTGACTGTGTTCTTTGTCTCACAGCAAGTTACAGAGAGAGTTGATGTCTGCGTGGAGGACAAAACAGTAAATTACTTGAACCGGCATGATGTCCAGAAGGCTCTTCATGCCCGGCTCGTGGGAGTTGCGAGATGGACTGTCTGCAGCAAGTAAGAAAAGTGAACAATGTTGTTATAAATCGAATAAACCAGGCTTCAGTTGTATGAAATGCTTGGATTTTCTTTAGTTTGGTCGAGGGGAAATGAAAATTCACTGCCCTGAACTATGCACGTTTTACAAATCAATACCCTGGACTATGCATGCTTTACAAATCATTGCCCCGGATTACCAGTTAGTTACACCGTCAGTTTTAAATAACAGAAGGTATTGATTTGTTACACTTAAAATTCAGGGTAGTGATTAGTAAAATGTGCATAGTTCAGGGTGTTGAATTGTCATTTCCCCTTTTGTTGACATATGCACTGATTGACCTTTTGTACTGTTCCTCTCCATTTTGTTGACCATGTAGCGTCTTAGACTACGAGCTGCTTGACGTGGAGAAACCCACAATCACCATAGTCTCTAAGCTTGTAAAGGCTGGAATCCCGGTATTGGTTTACAGGTATAATTAGTATCATATCACTGGTTCTAATCCTCGTACCTAGGAACTTTATATGTAGTGTTTGGTCTCTAACTTCATGGGGTTGTTCTTGATTTACAGTGGAGATCAAGATTCGGTGATCCCATTAACGGGAAGTAGAGCATTAATTCATGGTTTGGCAGAAGAACTAAGACTCAACACTACTGTGCCATATCGAGTATGGTTTGAGGGGCAACAGGTGAGTCTTGTAACGAGTTAGGACAACGATTAATGTTTCAGACAAAGTACCATGAACTGATGAAAGTTTTCGATGTTTCCTTACCTTTTTTTTTAAGGTTGGCGGGTGGACTCAAGTGTACGGAAACATCCTCTCCTTTGCAACGATCAGAGGAGCATCCCATGAAGCGCCTTTCTCACAGCCTCAGAGATCACTAGCGCTGTTCAAGTCGTTCCTGCTTGGCAGGCCTCTACCAGAAGCATTATGACCTGTTGATGATCAGTTCCAGAATCTGAAACAAAAAAGATTCAGACATGTAAGTTTGTGTTAAGGATTCAGAAAACAAAATGTCATTTGTTTGTTTGTTCCTCAAATTCTGCAGAATGTAGAACTTTTGTAAAGATCTAATGAAAAAGAACGAAAAACTGTTTTTTTTTTTTCACACAATAGTACAAGAAATTATCAACATGCACATATAACATGTAGGAGTAATTGCAAAATAGTACCCTAAGGTATTCATTTTTTGCAACTTGTAGCCATCTTGTTTGATAATTTGTACAAAGTACCTTGTCTTTTTGTTGCAATTTGTATAAAAATGACGATTTCACCCTTACAATTTAGACTATAAAAATAAAAATAAAACAATTTTTCATTTCCCTTAATTTTCTTCCTCTACCTACCATACAATTAACAAATAGCAGACAAGAAGGGTCAGTGCCATTGCTAAGATCACCAGCAGTCATTGCAAGAACATTGTCCTGATCTGAAGTGATGAAATCTTACTGTATCTCTGACAACAATCTCCCGACCGGTGATCAAGGAGACATGTTTAGCAAATCCATGGCAATACTTGCAACCCCTAAAGTTCTTGAAAACCCGAATAGGAACATTGCTAGGCATTGATATGAGCCCAAAAGCCATGGCAAGTCTCTCACTATGCTCAAGAAACTTACCCTTTGGCTCCAAGGAACTACACAGGTCTTCTTCTTCATCTTTTGTGACAGAAAAGCTCAAATCTTTCAACTTTGCAAAGATCTCTTCAGATCGAGGATGGTCTCGATCCCCAGATACAAACCTGTGTAGCTTACCTTTGACTGTAACCCAGCTGCAAGTAAGCTCCTTCTCCAAATTTCTCTCCTCCATCATCTCTTTAACATGGTCTACTCCGTCTGAATTCCCCGATGAAGTGTGCAAATGAAACAAGACAGCATAAGCTGCTGTGTCTTCTGGGTTCAGCTGGAGGAGGTTATCAGCTGCAATCTTCCCTAGGGTAAGGTTACGGTGAGTCCAGCACCCGCCCAAGAAGCTTCTCCAGCCCAAAGCACTTGGTGGGAAAGGCATATTCTTTATGAACTCAAATGCTTCCTCTAATAGCCCAGCACGAGAATACACATCGATCATACAATCATAGTGATCCACGGTTGGATCCACGCCATACTCACGCTTCATCGAGTCCAAGTACTTTTTGCCTTCCATGACCAAACCAGCATGGCTACAAGCCATCAAAATACACACAAATGTAACTCTATTTGGCCTCACACCACAGTCCAGCATTGCACTGAAAAGCCTCAGAGCTTGACTGGCATTTCCATGGTAAGCATAAGCAGATATCATAGCAGTCCAAGCCACAGTATCGGGTTTATCTATTGACGCAAAAGCTCGATAAGCATAATCTAACATACCACATTTGGAGTACATGGTAGTGATTGCAGTTTCTCCATGGAGGGCACAAACCAGCCCTCTTTTCATCGCATCAGCATGAACTTGAGAACCCGTATTCAGGTCTGCAAGAATGGAGCAGGCTTGGAAAATGCTTGTGTATATGAACGAATTCGAAATCGTCCCTTCACTTCTCAATGATTTGAAGATTTTGAGAGACTTTTCGATTTCACCGGTTTGGTAGTAGCCAGAGATCATAGCACTCCATGACACATCGTTTGGTTCGGATATCCTCTCAAAGGCATGAGATGCTGATTCAAGATCCATACATTTTGCATAAAAGGCTACAAGGGGAGTTCCTACTGAGACTTCAGTCTCCAACCCGAGTTTCACAATGTAGCCATGAACTTGCTTTCCAATACACAAGTTCTTCGATGTAGAGCATGCCTTGAGGACAATCGAGAACACAAACTCATCCGGGTCAATCCCTTCCCTCAACATGTTACCAAACAATGCAATAACATCATCGTCTTTCCCAAATCTAGTGTAGCCCACCATCATTCCTGTCCAGGATATGACGCCCTTTTCAGCCACTCGATCAAAAACAAGCTCAGCATCATCGATCGATCCACATTTGATGTACATGTTGGATAGGGCTGATTCGATCGAAATATTGTCAGCTAAGCCTACTCTAATAACATGAGAATGTATCTGTCTCCCAAGCTCAAAACAAGAATCACCAGCCAAAGATCCCAACAGGCTCATATAGAAAGGTCGATTCAGTCTAGTTCCCCATTCACACATACACGAGAGCAACCCAAAAGCTTCACCCAAAAGTCCCCTTCTCGCATAAGCTAAGATAAGTATAGCCCAAGTAGCCAAACTCTTCTCAGGCATTTCATCGAACACCTTACGGGCATCCGAGAAGTTCCCACAATTCAAATACATCCTCAGCACACAACCCTCGAGGAACCCAGATGGGTCCTCCAGATTTCTTCTCAGAATGTCGTGAACAGCTCGTCCATGGTGCGAAGATTTCGATTTCCCGCACGATTCGAGGAGGCATTGGTAGGTACGAGGATTCACGGTGGCACCAACCTTGTCTGTTTCGCGAAGAAGCTCCAGAGCTTCCCTGAGCCTGCCCTGGTTCGAGAGAGAGGCCAATTGGGCATTCTCGTCCGGCCCTCGTCGGAGCTGTTGGGTATTGACGCCGTGGGATGGAGATTTGAGAGAGACCCGTGGAGGAGTTGGGGAGAAATTTGCAGACTTTGAGGTCGGAACCTTGTTTTGAGACTGTATCCTTGGACGACACGACGGAGGTGGAGAGGAAATGGCGGCTGTGATCATCGCCGTGGATTTGAATTGGCTGATTTTTGCACTTCCCTGCAGCAGATGAGTGGAAATGGTAGAGTGTCGGGTTCAGCTGGTGCGGTTCAAGCTCTCTGGTTCACGGTGCAGTTGTTGAGAAATTTTCAAGTGTTCGAGTATTGTTGTTTAAGACCCCACCTTTCTGTTTTTATGGATGAAATGAGGTCCGGGGTCTAAACTTGTTAGAGAATGTATAGCGGTTGTGAGACTTACTAAGGAACTAAGACAGTGTATGATAGGTCGGATCTGAGTCTCGATCCACGACTCACGATCTATTATTTAGTGGGTCGGAACTATAAATAGTAAGTTGTGATGTGTGGTTTTTGCGGTTCCTACAAAATAAGTAGTGGGTCGAAGTCGTTGGTCGCGACCCATAATTCACTAACGTGGGTTGTTGGTTTGAGTCCGAGTGGGCGAATAGAAGCAGCGGCCCCGACCTTGTGACATCCCTTGGGAGGATCGGGCTGCCCCGCTACACGGTGACCGGCCCAATGGATGTTGGCGGCTATGCATGTGGTTGTCGGGGACGAAGTTGGGTTGCATGTCGTTGTGGGGACGGGGGTTAACCTGGTGGGGCAACTGCGACGACGACCCAACCAAGAGATTGTCCATCAAGGGACCCGGGGCGTGACAACGCCACTAAAACGGGTCGAAGGAAAAAAAAGGCCAGAGTGGGGGGGGGGGGGGGGGGGTGGATCCTCCCTCTGGGTTGAGGGAACTCGGAGACGAAAGAGTGTGTTAGGGTGACAATTGTGTCGCTAAGGAAGACAACGGCGACATAATAAGTATGAGAGGTGCGACGACTGAAGAAGAAGAGGGGAGAGAACCCTCGATTTCAGAAAGATGTCTAGTCTCTTATACTACAATACTGTTTACTAATTACTAGATTTGGTTCGTCTCTGTTGCCGCTCCTCTGCCTCCTTCGGTCCATGGCTGCAGCTCGTCGGAATTTAATCTCAGATGGTCCTCCTCTTGTCGGTCTTCCCTGGGTGCTGACCCCCGACATCTCCTGCCCTTGGCTCTCTTTGGACCTCCTGGCGACACAACTCCGACTTCTCGTTGCTCAGTGGTCTCTCGAAGGCGGCGCGTATGCACGTGTTGTGCGTTTGGTTACCGACACTTTTGGCGCGTGTACAACTGTCTGCGCAAGGTCCCGAGGTGCTCGTGGGTTTCGCGGCGTTCCGAGGCGTCCTGAAGCTTCCCGATGACGTTGCTCCTTCCTCTCTCAAAGTCTTGGGCCTGTTTGGCCTTTGGGCTTTGGGCCGGTTCTTTCCTTTTTTGCGCCTGTCCTTTTCCTTTGTTTTCTTTCCAACATTTGTGTTGATGTCGTTTCCTTTCTTCCGCTCTGATTGTAATTCTGTTTGAGTTTTCATGTCGAGTGGAATAAAACCGTTTTTCTTACTGATAAAAAATATATATTTCTATTTACTAATTTGTACATTTTTTATTAAGAAAAGTCAAGAATTATATATGCTCTCTGGGCCAATATTTTGACTCCAAGTCTAGATGGCCCAATAGAGTCATAACCCACAGGCCCATACACGAGCTAAGCCCAATCATGACTAGCCTAACCCACCAAGCCCAAGTGCGCGCCATCAAAGTCAACAGAAATACCGAACTGCGATCACGGCCACGTGTCCCATTATGATCGCGGGACTATAAATCTCCCGGTGATCTTATCACTCACTGTGCTGCTTCTAGAACTTGAAACTCGGCGATGAAGGGACTGAGCATCGGAACCTGCCGTGTGCGGCGGCTGTAGAGAACGCCGAAACCTAGCCTGAGCTCTGTACCACTGCTCCGTCTCTTCGTTCCTTCCAGATCTCCGAGCAACACTTCAGGTTTGCTTCGATTCGATTTCTGTGTTTGGTTGCTGAGAAAACGCTGGAAAGTAGGGGTGTCTGTTAAATGTGGTAGCGCTTCGGTCGATCGGAGCAATTTTCTGTGATTTTGTTTTTTATTTTCCTGGAAACCTGACGGTAGGAGCGTGGGATTGTTGGCTGATTGCGATTTACGAGGCTGAGTATCGGAATCTGCCGTGTGCGGCGGATGTGGAAAAAAGCCAAAACCTAGCCTGTGCTCTTTGTCCTGCTGCTCAGTCTCTTCGTTCCTTCCAGATCTCCGAGTAACACTTCAGGTTTGCTTCGATTCGATTACTGTGTTTGGTTGCTGAGAAAACGCTGGAAAGTAGGGGTGTCTGTTGAATGTGGTAGCGCTTCGGTCGATCGGAGCAATTTTCTTTCTGATTTTCCTTGAAGTCTGACGGTAGGAGCTTGGGATTGTTGGCTGATTGCGATTTTCTTTTCTGTTTCAGTTCGGTTGAGCCGATAAGGATTTGTGCACGCAACCTGATTGTGCTACTGGTCTTAATAGTTCGTGTATAGAACTTGTTCTCTGAAGAGAAACTTAGGATTCAGTTCTGTTTGGAAAAGGGAAGTTGATTTGGATGAAACCCTAAATGTAGTGTGAAAATTAGATACTAAGCTGCTGAAGGTATATAATAGTAGGATTAGAGCTTACTGGCTTGCGAAATGGAACCTTTGATGCACTTATGTTCTGTAAAATCTTGCTACAACGTCTTCTCAAGGAACTCGCCTTGTGCTCAAAAGCCATGCCTCTTATTTCAGTCCAAACTGTTAAATTTTGGCTCCTATGATGCTCCGTTTTGTGGGTTATATATTCCATTTAGAGATACTTGTAGAAAGAGACCATTGAAACTTAATGGCAATGGAGGAATCCGAGCTGTGCTTGAAGATGGAAAGAGTGATCAGAAGCAAAACCGTGGTGGGGAGGAGGAATTAACGTGTGTGATGAAGTTTGGTGGGTCGTCAGTGTCATCTGCAAAGAGGATGAGAGAAGTTGCTAGTCTCATTCTTAGCTTCCCCGAAGAAAGGCCCGTCATTGTCCTCTCTGCCATGGGAAAAACTACCAACAAACTTTTGCTTGTAAAGCACCGATTCTTTGATGACTTTGTTTTAATTGCAGTATCTTACTTGCCATCAAGTTACTAACGTTTTTGTTCTAGGCTGGAGAGAAAGCTATCACTTGCGGTGTTTCTAAAGTATCAGATATCGACGAGTTGAGTTTTATTAAGGAACTTCACATCAGGTTTGATTTATTTCCATTTCTTGAATACATACATACTTTTCCTGCTGTATGGATTAGCATTTGTGGCTTTGTATATGTAGGACTGTAGATGAACTTGGAATTGATGGTGCTGTTATTTCTGGTAAGGACCCTTTTACTGCTTTGCTAAGTTTTTGTCATTCATGCTCATAGTCCAATTTCCGTATTAAAATTATAATTAAGGGTAATGTATTAGAGATTTTTGCCAGAACACTTGGAAGATCTGGAGCAACTTTTGAAAGGGATAGCTATGATGAAAGAGTTAACTCCCCGTACAACTGACTACCTAGTCTCATTTGGGGAGTGCATGTCCACAAGAATCTTTGCAGCTTATCTCAATACAATCGGAGTTAAAGCACGTCAAGTATGAATTACCTACACTAGACCTGACTAAACTTCCAGGCTATCTTTTAATGGAAACTAACCATGCCACTTCATATTGTTTGCAGTATGATGCATTTGATATTGGTTTCACAACCACAGACGACTTTACAAATGCAGATATCCTTGAAGTGACTTACCCAGCCATTGCCAAGAAATTGCATGGCGACTGGATTTCTGATCCTGCAATCCCAATTGTTACTGGCTTCCTCGGAAAGGTCTATTCCTGCTTGGAAATTCTATTTAAAGTTTATCAGCGGTGCATTACACATCTGAGTTGTCTTCTAATTGCAGGGATGGAAATCCGGTGCAGTTACCACCCTGGGCAGGGGTGGCAGTGATTTGACAGCCACAACCATTGGCAAAGCCCTAGGCTTGAGAGAGATTCAGGTAAGATTGGATGCCGAGTTCATGTATTGCCTGCCATAGCTTCATAGTTCATGACATATGTGCAATATTGTTCGTGCATCGATCCCCCTTTGTGTTTGTAATTGGCATTTGATGATCTATTGTCCAAACTACATTCAGAACTTAAGTTGGGAATAGATTGCCATTTTAACAGGTGTGGAAAGACGTGGATGGTGTTTTGACTTGCGATCCTGGTATTTATGCACACGCAGAGCCTGTACCTTATTTGACATTTGAAGAGGCAGCTGAGCTTGCTTACTTCGGTGCCCAGGTTAGTTTATTGTTGTTTTATTTGATATTGATATTCATCTGATTTAAATTTGAACTAGACCAGTGAGTGCATTGAACGGTCAATATGCTAATTGGAAATGTAGTGACTAACCTTAATCAAGTATGCAGAGTTAAACCAAAATAAAAAAAAAATTAATTCAGGTAAAGCATGGGTGTTCTTACTAACAGCATGCCCTGTTTATAGGTTCTACATCCGCAATCCATGAGACCAGCCAGAGAAGGTGGAATCCCTGTCAGGGTTAAGAATTCTTACAACCCCAAAGCTCCCGGTACTCTCATAACCAAGACAAGGGATATGAGTGAGGTATGTTTCGGCTTCATTTCGACAGGTTTGAATATGAAGAGCTTTGCTCGATATGCTGTCCTAACGAGCGTAATTTGATGTAAAACCAATCACAGGCTGTGCTGACAAGTATAGTTTTGAAGCGGAATGTCACCATGTTGGATATAGTCAGTACCCGCATGCTTGGTCAATTTGGCTTCCTTGCAAAGGTTAAATTATTACAGTCATTTCCCATAAACCTCACTGATTGTCACCTTCATGTCATTGTCGCCCATTATATATGCAATTTGCATGGCTTCTTCCTCCAAACAGGTGTTTGCAATCTTTGAAGATCTGGGCATATCTGTGGATGTTGTTGCTACTAGTGAAGTTAGTATATCTTTGACCCTTGATCCTTCTAAAATTTGGAGTAGAGAACTAATTCAGCAGGTAAGCATGTGATTTCATTCGCTTTCTACTTGCGTTTTTTTAATCAGAAAATGCTTTCTACTATTCATTTAGTTGGGAAAATCTCGCAACGGTACACTAACCTAGTCACATTTCTCATTTAACTACGTTGGCTTTTAAATTTTCTCACTCAATTATATTGAACTTTCAAATTTTCTCACTTTACTTTATTTTGATGATAAATGACAAAAATACTATTTTTAAAATTTTCGAAAACATGTCACTGCTGTAGTAAATTTTGCCTGAACTCCTTAAATTGATGTAGGGGTATTTTGTCATTTACTAACTAAATAGAGTAAAATGAGAAACTGTAAGTTAATTGGTTGAGAAAATTTAAAATTCAGTGTAGGTAAAGTGAGAAAAGTGACAAGATCAGTGTATTTTTGTGAGACTATCCGTATTTAGTTTTATTTTCTGTTTATGGAGCTTTATTTTTCATGTTATGAGTAAATAAATTCAGTTCCTAGACTCCGTCTCAAGGATTTTTCAAGCAGACGTGTCCTGTTTTCCCATCTGTTAGATATCCTTGCTACACGATATCTACTAAATTATCTCCAGATTGTTATTGTGAAATCTTCATTACCATCTTCTATGAGCAGGAACTTGATCACGTGGTTGAAGAACTTGAGAAAATAGCAGTTGTGAATCTTCTGCAGCACAGATCAATCATTTCTCTCATTGGAAACGTGCAGCTCTCTTCATTGATACTCGAAAAGGTATCGAAACCAATGTTTCCAAAGCTACACCTTTATCGATCAATCTTCTATAGGAACTCGCCATGACTGTAGTTACTCGTTCTCTTCATTCTGGTGCAGGCATTTCGAGTTCTTCGAACCAATGGAGTCAATGTGCAGATGATATCACAAGGAGCATCCAAGGTCTGTATTGAAGAACCAACTCATTTCTAGTTCAAGCTGATAGTTGAGACTCAATTATAGCTTGGGTTAATTGTCAAAAAGTACTCTAAAGTATCGTCCACAAACGAAAAAATACATTTTGTCCACTGACTTCCCTAGAAAAACGTAACAGGTTAATTATAAAAAACAACCCTAAAGTATTGCCCACACAACTATAGAATGCATTATGAATTGCCCACACAACTTTATAATGCATTATGTATTGCCCACAGATCTATTGAATCCGCGAAGAACTGCACAGACCATCCATTCTGCACATTCACCACAGTTTCTCCCTGTAATGTTTTACTACTGCATGCCGGTGGAAAAAACTTTAGTGTAGCCTAAATACGTGGACAAAACTTTAGGTATTTTTTCGTTTGTGGACAATACTTTAGGGTAGTTTTTGACAATGAACCCTTATAGCTTTATGTTATGACAGGCATCCTCACGGACAAACCTGTTTTCGGGGTTGAATGTGGACCGTTTAGGAGGAGAGATTAGAGATAATACGAGGCATACTAAGAACAGTGAGATAAATAGAGGGATAGTATTTTTTCGGAAGGTCATTGGTTGTAATTTTATAGTTAAACACGTGTTCTCACGAGCAAATCTGTTTTCGAGGTTTAAATGTGACCATTTAGGAGGAAAGATGAACCCATTTAGAAGATAGATAAGGGCTTTGGAGATAAAAACAATAAGAAGCCTACTAAGGACCATGAGATAAATAGAGAAATAATATATATTTTTGAAGGTCATGAGATTTGAACTCATGTTTTGGAGGAACCAAACTCTAATATCCTACTAGAGAACCAACCCAGTAGCTTTATGTTCTAAGAGCATCTCCAACGAGTGGTTAGCCTCGATTTTCCAAGCCTCCCACACACAACACGCCGCACGTGTCGCGTGGCAGGTGGGTTTAAGACGAATTCACAGGGCGATGTAATCTTTCGCCCCAGAGGAGAGTGAATCGCCCGTTGAATACACTCCTAATTCGCCCTCAATACCCTAACAGTCCGTTCCAAGCAACTCTGTCTTTATTTTCCGTTACAGAACCATTTATCTATAAAGATCGTTTTGAATGTTGAACCAGGTGAACATATCGTTGATAGTAAACGACAGTGAGGCTGAGCAGTGTGTGAAGGCCTTGCACCAGTGTTTTTTCGAGAGCAGTGATTTCTCCGAGCTTTCACATAACGGTGGATCTGTGAACGGCATGTCTTTGCCGTTGAAAGTGGTCGGAGAAGATCGGTGACTTTGTGAGCAACTCTTTTGTTCTACATTGACTCATTAACCTGACATTAGAAGACTTTCTTCTTTAGCAAGTGTTTCGTGTTTGGTCGAATGATAATGAGTGATTATTCTTAAAAAGTGTTTCGTGTCCGGTCATTGAAAAGGGTCAAAGATCAAACGTAACATTACTGACTCCAGACCAAAACAACGCAACGTAGTCCGCACAGACGTGCACACACTGCATTTGTTGCAAATAATTCAGTTTTGACCCAAAATCGAACTCAAAGACGAAAACAATCATATTATGAACATCTCCGATACTAGCTGTTGGTGTTGACTGTTCGAATAATTTTTTTCTAAATTTTCTATCTCAACACTATCAGTCAACAACTTCTAGTAGTAGGTTGTTCGTGTCATTATTTTACAATTTTTCAACCG
This sequence comes from Erodium maritimum, assembly GCA_963921825.1. Classification (NCBI taxonomy): domain Eukaryota; kingdom Viridiplantae; phylum Streptophyta; class Magnoliopsida; order Geraniales; family Geraniaceae; genus Erodium; species Erodium maritimum. The sequence continues at coordinate 924,977 of OY997594.1, read as the reverse complement.
TCGGCGATTTACGGCGATGGTGAGCTTACCGCCGACGGATGCTGGCTGCAAGAAATTAATTTAATTATTATTTTTTGCTTTCTTTCTCTTATTTTTTATTTCTCTCTTGCTTTTGTTCCAACAACTAAGCATTGGAGATGCTCTAAGAGCATTTCCAACGCTAGCATGTTGAGACTGACTGTTCGATTAAAAAATAATATTTCATCCATTTCTCAACCAACAGTTAGGACGAATAGTCAATAAATTCCAATACTAACATGTTCGTGATGACTGTTCGTGTCATTTTTTTACAATTTTCCAGCCGCCGGCGGTTCATGCCGATGTTGAACTTACCACCAGCCCTCACCGGCTCACCGCCCGCAGCGAAACGCGGCGTTTTTTCACGCCAACGACTTACTGCCGGTTTTTCCACCAGCGTCAGAGATGCTCTAAGAATGGTCACATTTCTCCTGAGATTAAAATTTGATTGCCATAAAATCTCACGTATTTACTTTGTTAAATTGGAGTGGCCTGACATGAAAGGTGGTCCGATGGACCTATCACTGGCTATGTGAAATGTGCATTAAGTTTTAATATGAGCCCAGAATGCTGAACCAACTCTGGGCCTCAGCCCATGTGACCATTAGGTTCGTTTTTCCGAGTTTCCTCTGTTGAACAGTCCACGACCAGGCGTGAGCTGAAGTGAATCAAAGGCCATGGTGGAGAGGTTCTTCTCGGTGGAGTGGTGCAGACGGGTCTCAACACGACCCTATCGTCGTCCTATCGGGCCTGACTTCATGGTGGAGTAGTTATTTTGGGGGGGTTAAATGTAAAAATCTATTTGTATATATTGGTCACGATTAATAAGCTATGTTAAGAGGCATGTAAATAATCTATAACCAATTCATATATTTTTTAATATTTTTATTCGAACTCCCGGCACCAACAATTGACATTTAAGATGCTCTCATAAGATAGTAAATAATATATAACTGATATGATGTAAATAACTTGTGACCAAGATATAAAATCATTCATTTAACATTTTTAAAATTTTAATAACTTATTGTTTGTAATCAATACAGAAAAGTAGATTTTTACATTCAACCCACTATATTGAGCAGGGTTGGAATAGCTTAACGGACCTCTACCGGTCCTTTTAATTGGGCTCGAATACGAGCCCAAATAACTAAGCCAACAAGGGGCCTTGGCCCATACAATAGACAGTTGAGACAAGGCGACAGTGAAGTCCCACTTCGTCTTCCTCCCGAGTCCCCAGAACAGTTCAGGACCAGGTGTGAGCTGAAGCGAAGCGAAGGCCATGGTGGAGAGGTTCTTCTCGGTGGAGCAAATAGATCTCCGGAACGAAGAACCCGACTCGATCAGCCTCTTATCGGGCCCTCCTTCATGGTGGAGTGCTGATCTTCCTCTCTTGTTTGTTTTTCTTTGAAGCAATACGTCGAACACATTGTGGGCACTGCAGCTCTTCTCGCAATCGCTTCAGATTGTGTACATTTTGAGCTCTATTTCACGGAATGTGTTGTTTATTTTCAGCGGGAAGACATCTTTGCTGTTCCAGTTCGCTTTCAACTCAGCTCTGGGGATCGGTTCTAGCAGCGATGGTAAAGTGGTGTTCCTTTGCAACCGGCAGAAGTTAGAAGCTAAACCTCCGTATCTTTCTCAGGTAACAATCTCTGTTATCTGATATGTACTTGTATAAGATTGTTGCTCTGCAATTTTGAGGTCACTACTCGCAATTAGGATTTGGACTGGCTACTTACTGAAACAACAAATAGTGTTTTTCATGTATGAACGTGAAGTCATGATGTGTAATGTGCATTGTGTTTTTGTGTTCAATTTCGGGGGAATATGTGTTTGGTTTGTGTTTTTGTGTTCAATTTTCGGAGAATTGATCCGTGTAATGAGATGTAATGTGCATGGACTGTGTTTTTGTGTTAAATTTTCAGGGAATTGATCCATGTAATGAGATATAGAACATGCTTGGTGTTTTTTGTGTTCAATTTTTGGGCAATTGACCTGTTATGATATGTAACTAATGTGCATGAATTGTGTTTTTTGTGTTCAATTTTAGGGGAATTGATCCGTGTTATGATATGTAATGTGCAAGAATTGTGTTTCAAGAATTGTGCTTTTGTGTTCAATTTTTGGGAAGTTGATCCGTGTTATGATATGTAATGTGCATGAATTGTTTGTGTTAAATTTTTGTGGAATTGATCCGTGTTATGATATGTAATGTGCATGAATTGTGTTTTTGTGTTAAATTTTCAGGGAATCGATCCATCCTCGGATGTCTTTCAGCGAATAGAAATGAAGTATGACACTCCCTCTTGAACAATCATGTTGGTGTGTGTAGAATTTTTGCAATTGGGGTACGTTAAAGATGTTCAATTTTTGGTATTTGTCATAGGTATGTGGAAGATCATGAATCAATCAAGAAGTATTTTGCTGCATTTCACTTGCATGATTCATTTCCTATCGCGGTCATTATTGATGATTTTGGAGACTTCTTTGATGAAAGGTAACTCTCCTTTTCTTGTGCAAGTGATTCACATTATGCACCATATTGAGAATGTTGGTTCTTATGATTCGGGTGTATGGGCATTTTGATCTTTCAAATTCGTAAAGAAGCTGTCAGGAGAGGTATGCAAATCCTCGTGGACGAGACTTAGAGATGGTTCGGACCTTAGCTTTATGCCACAATGCCATAACTCATGCAAAGTAAGATTTTGGTAATTGAATTTGCAAGTTCATCACAAAGAGCATTGTCAATGACTCGTATACGTGTGTGTCTTTTATCCCATATTATATATAACAGCGAAAGGGGCCATTGCAAGCTTCTCTTGTCTGATACGCACCATGGAGATGCGCCAAGGTTGATCTTTATCTACAAGAGATGGATCAGAAGCATCTTTATGATCAAAGGTTGGTTCAATTATAGGATGATTCTATGCGCAAAAGGGTTTCTCCAAACCTATTGCGTTTTACTTTTAGATTCTTCTTTGAGGTTTTTGAAGTACGATTCTTTTGTTGAAGGTGATGGATTGGGATCCTATCTTCTGAAAAGAACTGGTAGTAACTATTCTGGAAGTGGTAGCTCAGGGAAGGCAAGAACTGCAAAGTACTCCACAGCTCTACAATACTTGGTTTTTGAGGGGATCACTGAAGACAATGACCAATAGTTTTGTTTTCAAAATCCATCAATCACGGTATGACCCTGTAATAATCTTCTAACCTTCAAACGCATAGTTGACCTCGTGAATTTTTTTTCCTTTCTCCTGTTCTAATCTTGCAATAGAGTTTACATCTTAGTGGAAATTAAGAATATAAAGATAGTGGTGATAATCATGCATAATTAGACTGTTTTTTGAACCTCAAGACACTTATTTTGGAACTGAGGAACCGTTCCTTCTCCAAAACGCTAACCATATTCAAAATTAATGGTTTTGATATGAGACTGAATGCAAGAGATTATAAACCTCACATGGTAACCAATAGATTTGACATGAGTGCCTACTTGGGTTGGCCTGGTGGTCAGAGAGCTCTCTCTTGAGGCCAGAAGTTCGAACTCCAATAGGTACATCTGTTTAGGAGCAGGTGTGGGTGGGCCCTAGAGTAGGATTCCTCTGCTTTCTTGCTGATAAAAAAGAGAGATCATAAATGATTGGTTGAAGTGTAATCCATCATGACATGTTTGAGATTAAAAAAAATAATTAATGTTAAAAATCAAGTTGAAATAAAATACACATTTAATTTTGTAACACTATCTACCTGCACATTGAGAAATTTCAAATTCAATATATACAACTACTGAACTGTTGGTTTTGGGGGGATTTATTCCCCTAGAAGACATGAAAGCCAACAAATTTGGAATCACAATTGGGAAGTAATTGCAATTCCAATTTTTTATTTTATATATGGATCTAATTATTTATTAAATGAGATGCATATTACCAAAACAATGCTCTAGTAGTATAGATATATTAGGGTTGAGCCAATGTGACAGCAATTCCAATTTTTAAATGCATGAATTAAAATAAAATATTAAATGAGATGCATATTACCAAAACAATGCTATAGCAGTATAAATACAGAGTTGAGGGACTGTAAATAGCACATTGGTAACACCTGAGGATTGGAAAATTTAGAGCAATGGATTTGGTGAGGAAAGGATGGGCAAGTTTGGTCCTTGTGGTGGTGACTTTGTCCATGTTTGAGCAATGCCTGTGTGACTATGGACAACCACCAATTTGTGACAAGCTTGACTGTCCTGGCTATGAGTTGATGTATAGCCAAAGTGATTTTGAGATTAGACGCTACTTCGAGAGCTTGTGGATGTATAATAGATACCTTGTATATGCTACTTCTTACCAAGATGGATATTCCCAGGGCTCCAAAATGTAAGCCTCCCTCCCTCACTCTAAGTTGATTTCATTCTTGTTACACTTGATAGATGATTTAGGGGTTGAGATATCATTTTCAGTCTCTATACGCCTTTCGTAGACATAAACCGCAGGCGATCTTTTGTTGCTGAAACTAACGGGAATCATTGTTTCGTGTTGCAACTATTACAAAGCCATCGGTTTTGGAGTGAAATGACCAAAATGTCACTGAAAATTCTGCATGTGATAAGCCCCTGCTATCTGCGGTTTTGCAACAACCTTTGTTGTCGGAAACTAACGATAAGTAAATGCAGAATCATTTCACACCATAACCGACGGTGTTATAACAGTTGCAACATAATATAAGGTTCTGCAACAAAAAACGGGCCGCGGTTAATGTCTGCAATAGTCGTGTACATCCATGTTTAAGGGGTTCTAAATAGAAAACAACATATTCAAATTTCTGCATATTTACAATTCATGTCATTACTGAATTTTTTTTTCAAATCTGAACCATCCATTAAATTTTAGGGTTAATTGTCAAAAACTATCCTAAAGTTTGTCCACAAATGAAAAACTACCTAAAGTTTTGTCCACGTTTTAGGCTACACTAATGTTTTGTCCACCGACTTCCGTTTAAAAAACGTAACAAAGAGAAACTGTGATGAATGTTCAGAATGAATGGTCTGGGCAATTCTTCGTGGATTCAATAGATTAGTGGACAATTCATAATGCATTCTATAGTTGTGAGGGCAATACTTTAGGATAGTTTTTGATAATTAACATGTTATGTTTTTCTAACGGAAGTCGGTGGACAAAACTTCAGTGTAGCCTAAAAGCGTGGACGAAACTTTAGGTAGTTTTTCATTTGTGGACGATACTTTAGGGTAGTTTTTGCCAATTAACCCTAAATTCTATCTAATAGCCCAAATGAATTCTCAATTTGCAGTATAGGTATCGGTTTTCATCTGATTGTGTTCCAGGACACAAAGACCGATACCCAACTTGGCAAAATGTTCTTGTATATTAACGTTTTTTTTCCTTGTTCCATCAAAAACAGCATATCCAATTACAAAAACGGCGGAAACAAGCGAGGAATGCATATCAACAGGACGGCTCCAATGCTGACCGATGTATTCCCGTCCTCTCCGGTCTCGACTTACCAACTCCGCTTCTTAATGCCCTTCAAGTCCAGCACCACTCCCTTGTCCGAAACCGTTTGGCCCACTTCGTGGCCGCTGCATCGCCTGGTCGCCGTCAGGAGGTTTTCGGCACCCTTAAACGACTTTACCATCGCTGTAGAGCTCGATGTGCTCAAGAGTAGCTTGATGGGCACGAAGTGGCAGGTGGCGGCGGCTGCAGAATATTATACCATTGCCGACTACAATTCGCCAACGGACACTGAGAACCTCGTCAATGAAATCATGTTGAGGTTCTATGAATTTGCATGATTGGTATGTTGATTCAAATAAACACAATTTTGTTGTGTTATGTTTCTTCGAGATTGCATATCTGTGGGGAAAAGAAAAATACATATGAATATATTTTTGTAGTTTTGTCATGGTGTGGTCAACGGACAGAATTTTTTAATATTTCTTAGGGGTAACCATGGGTCCTAACCGCCCTTGAGGTTTGTTTTGGCTATCCTAACATGGCTTGACCTTTCTTGTACTTCCCAACTGTGACCTTTCTATTGTTTACGTAAACTAACATTGCTATCTTGACGATTCCGTTAAAAAAAATGCTATTGTGCACGTGACTAACACGTGTCAAAAACCTAACGAAATCCGTTAAAATAGACGGAAATTGTTAGTTTTCGTAAATAAAAGTCAACGTAGTTGGGAAGTGCAAGGAAAGGTCAATCCCAATTAGGATCGTCAAAACAAACTTCAAGAGGGGCTAGGACACATGGTTTCCCCTATTTCTGATGCAAATAGCTTAGTCTGGACTGACAAGGGGTTAAAATAAGTATTTCACATGAGCTTGTAGAAACATAGCTAACAGAAATGCTCAAACATTGAGAATAGTTAAGAATGGTTAATAGGGTGGGTGAATGAAGTTATGGGTTTATTGTCAAAAACCACCTAAAGTATTGTTCACAAACTAAAAACTACCTAAATTTCTATCCACCGAATTCTGTTAGAAAAACGTAATAGGGAGAAACTGTGATGAATGTTCAAAATGAATGATCTGGACTATTCTTTACGAATTCAATGAATTTGTGAGCAATACATAATGTATTCTAAAGTTGTGTGGGCAATTGCATTTTATAGTGGTGTGGATAAAACTTTAGTGTAACCTAAAAGCATATAGACAAAACTTTATGTATATTTTCCATTGTGAACAATACTTTATGATGGTTTTTGATAATTAACCTATTTTTTATCACTTAATTATATTATCATTAAAAAAGTTGGTGCCCCTCACTTTAAAAAATTGGCCCTACAAGCAAATTGTTCCAAAATCCCTATTCGCCCCCATTGGAGCTGCTCTTGTGGAGAGAATGTAAATATAATAACAGACAAATGCCCTTCCGCGTGGGGGTCAACATCCGAACAAGACATGGAAAAACCTGATCAGCCCCTCATGAAGGAGTAAACTTGCAAATAGGGAAGATTTTTCTATTGTAGACTCATTAACGACGGATAGAAGAGAAGAAAATAAAAGAAGAATCGTTTTTACAACGAATTAGGTGGTTTTCCAACTCGTTTTTTGGTTTTCTTTTTGTCTATTTCTGATTTTCTACTAATTATACGAAGGAGCATCGAGCTACGCGGAGCTTCACAATTTTGGACTCATAAATGCCTGCATTCTTTTTTCGGCCTTTCATTCGTTCTCGTATAGAAGTAACCAGAGTTGGCCATTGTTGTTGATCAAGATTTTTCCTAGGGAAAACTACCAAGATCTACCCAAAATCATGTCCATTTAACTGATGTTTACCCTGAAGTTTAAAGTTAACTGATGCATACCTTTGAGTTTCAAAAATGTAACTCAAAACCCCTCCGTCAGCTAAAATGATGAAAATACCCTCAACTACACTTCAATAATTATGTTAAAAAAATTATTTAAAAATTATTTTTGTTATATATATATATATACTTATTAAATGACTTCATTTTTATTTAAAAAATCACCTCATGTATATTTTAAAAAAATCACTGGGGGTATTTTCGTCATTTTAGTTGACAAAAGGGGTTTTTGGTTACAAGTTGTAACTTCAGGGTATGCATCAGTTAACTTTAAACTTCAGGATAAACATCAGTTATATGTTTTACTCTTTATGAGCTATTTTTGATGTTTTCAAAATATTATCATTCCTTTGTTCATCTATGTAAGAATGAGGATGAAATTTACAAATGACACGATAGTTTTTGGGGTCAATTGCTAAAACTATATTATGTATTATTCACATTTTTAGACTACATTATCTTTTGATCACAAACCACTTACCTATAAAGTTTGCAATATTCTGATAAAATTTCGAAATATTCCGTGAATTAGGAACGTTGATAGTATATAATGTAGTTTTTAGTATGTGGATAATATATAAAAATAGTTTAAAGCGCGGACAATACATATTGTAGTTTTTCGCAAGTGAGTTAGGGCTTTAGAACAATTTTACCAAAACCGAAGGCAATTTTGTTTGGGTGAGATACAAATTTCATGTGTTTCGTTTGGACGAATCGTGAGTATATGGGTGGATGAGGAGGCGAAATCAAAGGAAGAAGATGCTCGGTCGAGATAGGGAGAAAACCCAACTTAATATAAAATTCTGTATTTTTTTACTTACTATTTTGAGGATAAAATCATCATTTTAAAACTAAATTACACAAGGGACAGGGACATGACAATTTTTTTTTGCAATTATAATAGAAGAGCTACAACTTGCAGAGGTCGAAACTTGAGGTAGTTTTTTGCAATTATCTCACATAAATTGCTAGATTTACTGGAAGAGGAAACATAGATAGACGTGGCACATTGCAGTTCGTCGACTACGCTCCAGCGTCATCGAGGCCGTTGAAGTTGTATCCTTTAGATCAATACACGTTAGGGCTGTGTTTGTGTTCCCAGAATCTGATTTTATTTCTCCGTTGCTTCGCGACAATCCATCGGCGGAGAGGTTCAGCGAAGAAGCTCGGATCCAGGTACGCTCTCGTGTAGATCCTTTGCTCGTTCTTCGTTGTAGCTGATCTCTGGATTTTGCTACTACTTTTTGTTTGAATTGTTATATTGCGTTGCTGTTTGGTTCGGCAGAAACATTTTCCTGTAAGATTTTTAGTATTTGTTATGAATTCGGATTTCAGGTTGTGTTTTGAGCTCTATGAATTGTCGGTTTCTCGATAGATTTTACTGATTAATTATTGTATGCACCTCTCGATTATGTGGTGATTTAGGGAGCTAAGGATTATGGTTTAGTTCATTTGGTTACTTTAGAAATTGCAGAGCTTGTGGAAGGACTGGGCAATATTATTATGTTACCTTCAATTTATTTCTGGAGGATAAATTTGAAACAAAATGGTAGAGTTGAAGAGTCTGGTTAAGTGGGTGAATGCTGCTTCGTCCTGTTTTGTTTATGGATCAATGGTGGATTTTTTTAATGAATCTTGCAATTTGGATGTAATATGGTGATTTGAAGAGCTTGCTGAAGTCAATGACAGTTGATGTAAAACGTGTGCAAGATTGAATTTAGGGTTACACAGTTGGGTTAAGTGAGTGAATGCTGCTTCGTCCCGATTTGTTTATGGATCAATGGTGGATTTTTTTAATGAATCTTGCAATTTGGATGTAATATGGTGATTTGAAGAGCTTGCTGAAGTCAATGACAGTTGATGTAAAACGTGTGCAAGATTGAATTTAGGGTTACACAGTTGGGTTAAGTGAGTGAATGCTGCTTCGTCCCGATTTGTTTATGGATCAATGGTGGATTTTATAATGGATCTTGCAATTCGGATGTAATATGGCGATTTGAAGAGCTTGCTGAAATCAATGAGAGTTGATATAAAACGTGTGAAAGAGTGAATTTAGGGTTATATAGTTGGTTTATTGACTAATGCTTGATGGGTTTATTTACCAAACATGTTTGATGTTCTGTCCACTATGAACACATTGGAAAATACTTGTGTTTTTATATATGGATATGTTCAAATCAACAACGTGTATCCTTCCCTCCCTAACTTTATAGGCCTTCCTGTTCAATAATAACAGCATGCATTTCATACAAGTATATGATGCATGGTTGTGAAATTGTGACTTGGTTGTTTGCGTTAGAACTCAGCAATCATTGGCTCATGTAATGTGATTGATTGCAGTCTTGAGTTTCAAAATCCCTTTCAAAAATCTCTCCTATGAAGGTTCAAAAGAATCGTGTGGTATCTAGATCGTTTTGTCGTTGTCATAGTTAAACTCCATACCATACAACTAGCTTTTTTGTTATGGGTCTTGTTAATGGTGCAACACACGAGCCTGTTCAACTTGGGAAAAGTTACTTGTGCATTTTTGTGAAAGATAGGTCTATCTATTCTCCCCCACGTGCATTTTCTCCTTTCCCCAAAAGATTAGTCTTTTCCCATTGGTTGAATCATTGTAATCTCAATTGGCATACATTATCTTGAGACAATAGTTTCTTCATACCATGATCTGTTTCCTAGTTTTTTTTTTCTTTTCCAATTTGGACATTGTTTTCTTTGTATATGTTTTGCTCCTTCTTGTAGGATACCTCTGTAATACAATCTCTTTGATCTCCATCTCCATTTTTTTTAAATTGTGAGTTTATTCTCTCCCTCCATATCCGTTCCCAACTTTTGTGACTAATAGCTTTGGGTATATAAAGGATGTATGAGGTGTTCTTGTTCAACTCAAATAATTTATTCTTTCTTCAATTGAGGTGGCAGGTAACAAATGGAGATTGCCATTACACCTTCAAACGAGGATAAATTGTCTTTTCCTTTTGTAATCATTCTTTATCTTTGATGTTCAAGATATCAAATAGATATTTGGTTACATTAAAGAACAATGTATTTTAGTGAGTTTGTGAAGTGCTTAAATCACATCACAATATTCAATTTAATTTGTAATTGTTGTGCTTTTAACATTTTCTAAATCTACCTAGTACCTTCAATAACAAGAAAAATGAATAATTATTGCACAATCCTTTGATATCTTCTACATAAGTTTAGGAAAAATGAATAATTGTTGCACAATTATCTGAAATCTTCAACATAAATTGAGAAGCGAATTGATTGATCTCATTTTTGGAGTATATCTAAGTCAAAGTTAAATGTGAAATTCTAGATGTTTTATCCATTATAAGCCAGTGTTGTGCACATGTATAAGTAATAATCCTTACCTGTTTATATTAAGCTTATAATATTTATGTTATGGATATTTCTGCGTAAATAGTTTCGGCTTGAGTTTCACTCTTTATAAATCTAACAGTACCACCATGGGAAGGAAAAGACTAAAGAAGGTGATAAATTTGGGGTCGTCATCAAAGGACACAAATGTGGCTAAGAAGATAGATAAAAAAGGAGAGAAGAATATAACAAGGAGAGGATTAAAGAAGGCAATAAATTCGAGGTTGGCAGCAAAGGATTCAAATGTGGGCAAGAAGATAGATGAAGTAGAGAATAATGGCAAAACTTTAACGGAAGCCTCTACGCCTACCTCTCTCAACCCCCCTTCAATTTCTACCGCTATTGATGGGCTTATCTCACCTCATGCTTTAGCTACTACTACTAGTAGTAAAGCTATTGAGAACAAAGACAAGGACAAGGTCCATGAAGAAAGGAAGAATAGTAATAGTAGTAGTAGTAAAGCTATTGAGAACAAAGACAAGGACAAGGTCCATGAAGAAAGGAAGAATAAGGATGGTGAGAAAGAGATTAAGAACAAAAGGAAATACAAAGATGACGAGGAGGCGAAAGGCAAAAGAAAGGACATGGGTGGAGAACCAAGCGCCGGATTCATTTTTATGTGCAACGCTAAAACGAAGCCGGAATGCTATCAACATCGTGTTTTTGGGCTTCCAAGAGGGAAAATAGAAGTAGTGGAAAAAATTAAGGCTGGTACAAAGCTCTTCTTGTATGACTTTGATTTGAAGCTTCTTTATGGCATATACAAGGCGACTTCAGACGGAAGGCTAAACGTGGAACGACATGCATTTAGAGGAAGTTTTCCCGCTCAGGTAACAAGGATTTCTCTATTGAAGTAGAATTGCGTTCACATTTCTGGGTGGCACTTATACGTGTGCCTCAAATTTTGTTGTTGATTAAGCTCGAGTTTCAATGCCCTTTCTTCAATAAGTAAGGTCGATCCATGGTTGATTTTGGGATTTATTAATTGAGCCCTATGTTGGTTGACCTTGATTTGTATCCTCATTAGAGCATCTCCAATGCAAACAATCCATTTCTCAGGAGAAAGAAAGTGTAAAAGTTAGGCTAATAGAAATTGTCAAACAACGAGTTGATGCGCAAAGTTTCGTCCACGCTGTGGATAAGGATTTTAATATTATATTAATATTATATTAATCTTAAACTCGATATTATAACATAATGGGATAATTGTCCAAAATTACCCTAAAGTTTCGTCCACAAACGAGTTGATGCACAAAGTTTCGTCCATGCTGTGCGGCTACCAAGTTTTGTCCACAACTTTTTTAGTTTTGACGTAATAGGGATGTTCAGAATGATGGTCTGGGGCCTCTGGGCAGTGCTTCCCGGATTGAATAAAAGCGTGGACAAAACTTCAATGCACCCACAAAAGTGTGGGCAACACTTCAATATACCCACAAAAGCGTGGACAAAACTTCAGGATAGCCACACAACGTGGACAACTTTGTGCATCAACTCATTTGTGGACGAAACTTTAGGGTAGTTTCAATTGTCCCTAACATAATTATTAAAACAATTGTGAAAGTAGAAAAATAAATTGCAATTTTTTTTGGTTTCAAGTCACATGTCACTTGTTCATTGGGGGACCAAGAAAGGGAATGCACTATTACTCCATGCTTGAGTGATTAGCTTAGGCGATTGCTCCTTCGCTCAAGCTGTTCCCCTGCTTCCATTCGGGTAGTTGGTCCTTCGGTGAAGCTATTCCCCTCCTTCCACTCGTTTAGTGATTAACCCAAACACCATTTGTCTAGATGAGTATGGATTGTTTGGTGTTCACCCGCCCCTATTAGCCTGCGTTGGAGTCGCTCTTAGTGTCAATTAGGTTAGTGATTCAGCTTCGTGAACTCACAGTTCTCATCCTTGGAGAGCTTTACGAAACTTCCTTCATTCATCTATAGTTATTCTCATGTTCGCCTATAAATTTGTGTAGTTTTGGTCCATCTTAGATGGTTATCATGCAAACCCTTGAACCTTCATAATTCTTTTTTGTTTTGTGTTTTTCGAATTAAGATAAAGACAATATAAGGTAACAATGAGAATATCTCTTGCTTAAGTGAAACGCAAAATCGTAATCAATAAAAGTACAAAAGACCAAGGTTGTTTCAGTCGATCTTTCCACTCGTTCTCTAATGTAGTTATTCAAAGAAATTTGTATGTGATGAAGCGTGATCATTGTAAATGCATTCACCTCTAGTTTTGACAGCCTTGCATTTTCCAAATCTTTTGAACTAGCCCATATTCAATACATGTTTTTTCCTTAGACATTTGAAGGGGGTAAATGTTTCTATTGTAAAGTTGTGAATTCACTTTAAAAGTATTTGGTGGTGGCTTGGATTCGTTGAAGGTAATGGAGGTGTTGCTCTATATTGATATCCATTTGACTTTAGCGTGCTATCTTATGATTTATCAGAATCGACCTTTTATGTTTAGGAGCATAGTAATTAATGGTTAGACATTTGAATATGAATATTATATGGGCTCAAGGTCTAGTACTTAATAATTAGACATTTGAATATGATTGTTGTATGTGCCCAAGGTCTATTAAGTTGGCGGTCTTATGTAGTTTTTGTTGATTATAATGTAACATTTAAAGTTTCATAAATGAGCCTTGGTTATTTAATGATCAGTTATTTGAATATTGCTTCAATAGACTTGTTTTGAATCAACGTATAAGTATGTCATGTTTACATGAAAATTGGAGCTGCTTTCTTGATCCTTACTATGCCAATCTTGTCTCAGCGTTGTATATATGCATATTTTATTCTACTTAGGTGAGATTCGAGATTTACAAAGACTGTATACCGCTCCCTGAGAAATCTTTCAAAGAAGCAATCAAAGAGAACTACAATGGTGGTACTAGATTCAGACAAGAACTCAGCAGTAAACAGGTAAGATGACATTCCCTGCTTATACATCTTGTATTTTTTTTTTTGATACACTAAATCAAGTGTATCAAAGCATTTCGGGTTCAAGACCTTATTGATGGAGAAGGGAACACTGACGATTTATTTAAGAGTAATTGTAAAAGCTTGCGGTGAACTATACGCCTTTTGCAAATACTATTGGTGAACCTTTTTTGTGTGCAAAAAACGTCCCCTAACTATTTTCTGTCTGCAAATTCACTGACGGGGTTATTTTTGTTGTTGCTAAAAGTTGAAAGTAACTATACAAAAGTGTATAGTATACATAAAGGTTCCAAATTACAAAACACCTATAATGTAAAGGGAAAAACTGTCATTTCCAAAAAAAATCAAGTTACGTGACGAATTTTCGTCAAAGATAATGGATTTGCTGACGGAAAATAGTTGGGGGATGTATTTTGAAAAAAATAAATAAAAGCAGTTCACCAACAGTTTTTGCAAAACGAGCGTAGTTCATCTCAAGTTTTTGCAAGTATCCCTTTTTTTATTGTATCAAGAAATGGGCTTAAGAGCTCCCTTATGTAGAAGGGAAGTCCTTTTTGCCACTTTACCCCCGCCATGAGAGCGGCCCAACAAGGGCTGAATAGAGAGGAGAGAAAGGCCCAAAGGGCTGAATAGAGAGAGGCACTACAGAACCCAGGTCTCCAAGCTCAAGTTCTTGACCAGTTGAATTGCTTGTATTGCAGGTCAGAAAACTCATTTCTCTGTTCCGCCCAAATACTCTGCAGTCACAAGCTTCTCATCCCCGCTCTTTACACGCCCCAAGTTCTAGCCTACTTCCAACTAGGTTGCAGGAAGTGTATCAGCCTCCTGTGAGGCCGCATCCAGAGGATTCGTACCTATCAGGGGTGCACCATGGTCAGTCAGAGCACATACTTACATATCCACTTTTGGGAGCACAAGTTGGGCATGCACAATCTCCTATGGAGCCTCGTCATGTTCTTCTGGAAGCTTCTCCTCGTCACATCGAGTCGCATTATTTGACGGAATCTCGTCCGCCATACGTGTCTGACAGAGTGTTGTTTTCTGCTCAAGATCCCTACAGAAGGTATGTTATACGAAGGGATAATTGTAGAAACTTGTGGTGAACTGTACGTGTTTTGCACATACTATCGATGACCTTTTTTTTTTGCAAATGACACCCCAACTATTTTCCGTGTGCAAATCTGTATCTTTAACGCGAATTAGTCATGTGACAGTCACATGACTTCAATTTTTGGGAAATGACACTTTTGCCCATTGCATTATCGTGTTTTGTAATTTGTAACCCTCATGTATGCATGTTTTTCCTTTTGGAACCCTTATGTATATATTTTAACAGGGGTGTTTTTGACTTTTTGCAAAAAAAAAACCATTACTGGATTTGGAGACATAATATAGATGGGGATGTCATTTACAAAATATAAATAGTTCACCGATAGTGCACCGCCAGTTTTTGCAATTATCCCTTGTAAGAATTATCTTCATTTGTTTGATATTGCAGTAGGTTAATTTGTCATGCATACAATTATAGAAAATGGTTTCTAATTAGTTATCAATGTGACATAATATATATTTAGTTTGTGCTCTTACTCTTAGTTCTATTCTCCATTATTTGGACATTATAAAATCAAGCGATGATTACAAATAAAGTGCCTTGTATCATTCATTTTTTTTTTTTGCAAATCTTATCCTTCCTTCTTATGGCAAAAAGTGACTCAAACTTTGTATCAATTTATTTCAAAATAAGGGTTTTGCCCTTGAAAATTTGGAAGTAAAAAGAAATCCTGAATTTCCACTTCCCTTAATTTTTCTTCCTGAAGAAGGCTAGGATTTGCATAAAGTGAATGGTAAATGGTACTTTTTTGCAATCATCCCTAAAATCAATTCCTTGTTCGTTCCATATATGCATAGGTAGTGTAATTGCCTTCAAACTCTTTATGACTGATTTGGGATCAAATGTTGTCCACTTGTGTTGGGCCGGTGGTCAGAGGGATCTCACACCTCCTTGAGGTCCAAACCTGAGTGGTCACATCTGCTTGATGTTGCCCACTTTCTTGCCGATAAAAAAAGATGCCTCAATGTTACGTATACTTTTTAGTAGAAATTGGAATCGAACACTAACATCATCTCAACATTATGCACTGCCCTGTTCTCTCTCAGGTACGGAGTTGCTGCAGAAACGGCCCCAACCAGGGAGCAAGTCATGGGATACGAAACCTCTCATGCACCGTTACAATCACACACCTTGGCACCACTATTATATGCACCACCGGCTTACCCTCAAAGGGAGCTGGCACCAACCCATCAGCCACCCTTTTATCAGGGCCATGGCTATGCCGATGCTAGGGCCATCACCAGCATGGTCGAGAACAACGTGCCGGTCTCCTCTCGCTATTCTTTCGCCGGAGCAACACCGAGGCATCGTTGAGTAAGCTAACCAGGTCTCGGTTCGGGTTTCTATTCCTTCTCAGAGCAATGCCGAGGCATCACCGCATGGGTGAGTAAGCTAACCGGGTCGGGTTGTGTGTCATTTGTTGAATTCGAATCCAACTATTTAACATTTGCAGCTGTGGATGTGATGATTATGTCTCGGGCTCTACTGTCAATGTTTGTTTTCTGTTGATGGCTTCTTGGTCATGAAATGAAAGTGGTTGGAGCTTGAGGAATGTATGTGATGTGAGAACAAATTTTTAAAAGGTTTTATGTAGGAATTCTACTTATATCATGTCTGTCCTTATTTTATAGGACTTTTATACTTAAATGTAGATGAAAATATTGATTTTCGGTGACGATTTTGGGGGAAAATGTAGCAAAATTTTGATGTGTTCTTTTTTAATTCGTGCTGAAACATATACGACAGAATAAATGATAAATTGAAATTTAGGCTAGACTGATTCCACGAATTATTAAGATGTTTTGAATTGTCTGGTTTCGGCGTCGAAGCTCCCTAAAAATTAGGGTCGGAAACTGTTGATTCTGCAGTGAAGGATCGGACTCGATGGTCGAATCTACACGTGTAAGGAGAAGATTCGTTGAGAGAGGAGAGAATCAGAGGGAGGAAAGAGACAAAGAGAAGAACAAATCAGAGGAGAAAGAATCGACGTCGAGGAATCCGCAGACTCGAAGGAGAGAGAATCGTCAGGAGAGAAAAGATCGAAAGCATCACGTCTATTTTTCGTCTTCTTTTGCTCCTTTCGACGCCGAAACCACACGCGAAATCGGACGCCATTACGAAAGGTCTTATGGGTTCTCTCTAAAATGAAATTTGAGGGATTGCAAGAGGAAACAGAGGAATAAGCATATCCACGAAACGGACAAGGATAACTACAACCCGCTGTCCAAACAAGCCGCATAAACCACTGGCCTCCTTGTCGAAGATGACAAAACCCTAGTTAATAAGTGACCACGACGATGATCAGGATCACAAGGCTCGCAACAACAACATCCCCATCGCCATCGTACGGACGCAACACCTTCTTCTTCTCTCGCATCGCCGCTTGCATCTCACGCGCCTCCTCATTTCCGCCAACCGCCGCCGCGCGCGACTCGCATTCGATGGACGCCTCCGAGGAATCGCTCCGCCGTGCCTTGGCCGAGAAGCTATCGGCCGTGGAAGCGCAAGGTAACGCCGTGCGGTCGCTGAAGGCGTCCCGCGCCGCGAAGGCGGAGGTTGAGGCCGCGATAGAGGCGCTGAATGGATTGAAGCTCGAGAAGTCTTCGATCGAGAAGCGGCTGCTGGCTACTGTCGGTGGCGGCGCCGGCGCCGGCGAAGGTTCGGTCAGCAGGGAGGCGTTCCGTCAGGCGGTGGTGAACACGCTGGAGCGGCGGCTGTTCTTCATTCCGTCGTTTAAGATCTACCGTGGTGTTGCTGGGCTTTACGATTATGGTCCGCCTGGCTGCGCCGTGAAGTCTAATGTGCTCGCGTTCTGGCGTCAGGTGAGCCGATTCCGATTGGGTCTGTTCTTCATTGTTGCATGGTTGGTTTCAACTCTTGCTGGTGTTTTTGGCTTGTGGGTATTGGTTACTGTTAGTTTTCAGTTGAAATGTATACAGAAACATCAGTTTTGTTATGAATTTAGAATGCAGTTCAGTTGTCAGTTGAAATGGACACAGGAAAGTCTAGTTTAAGTTATTGTTTTTGTTAGAATTTAGAATGGGATTTAATTGTCATTTGAAATGGACAGAGGAAACTTAATTGAAGCTAGAAACAATGGACACAGGACCTCACTTTACTTTCTTCACATTATCCATTGGGTCTGATTCACATCTTTCTGTAATCGCTTGACCTTGAGAATCTTCACAAACTCCAACCTGGAGGATTGTCCTCCCAATTTGAAGTGATTCAAATGCCTTTCTTAATTACTTAGATGATAGTACTTTTGACTGCGACTGGGCTTCGTCGGGTTTCTACTTTGAAAAGTATTCTATCCCTTAGAAGGGACGAATCACTTTTGTTATGAATTGAGAATGCAATTCAATTGCCAGTTGAAAGGGACATAGGAAAGTCTAATTGAAGTTAGAAAGAATGTCTACTGGAAAGTCACTTTTGTTACGAATTTAGAAGGTAATTCAATCGGAAATTGAAATGGACTTAGGAAAGTCTAATTGAAGTTAAAAAGGATACGCAGGATTGTCACTTTTTTTATGAATTTAGAATGCAATTCAATCATCAGTGGAAATGGACATATGCAGGTCTAATTGAAGTGAGAAAGAATGTATCCAAGATCATCTCTGTTGTTACGAATTTAGAATGCAATTCAATTGTCAGTGGAAGTGGACATAGGAAAGTTAATGAAAGTTAGAAACAATGTGTACATGATCGTCACTTTTGTTATGAATTTAGAATGCAATTCGATTGTCAGTTGAAATGGACATAGGAAAGTCTAATTGAAGTTAGAAAGAATGTATACAGGAGCGTCACTTTTGTTATGAATTTAGAATGCATCTAGTTAGCCAATTGAACATTAGGTGTTCAGCTTGCTTAATCTTTGCAAATTGTTAAATGAGTAAATTGAGAGTAGTGGGTTGTATGTGATTTTTCAATTATCTACTATATAAATGTGTCATGCATTTGATCATTGGAGTGTCTGAGACCGATGCAGTTTGGCCTAATATGCTTACTCTCTCAAAGATGCAGTTTGGTTACTTCTTGATAAGGCTCTACCCTCTAGGCATCCATTTTGGATTGCTTTTTTGTAGTAGTGAATTAGGGACAATCTTCTCATGGCAGATTGTTTTGTTGATTTTTCAGCATTTTGTTCTTGAGGAGAACATGTTGGAGGTCGACTGCCCGTGTGTGACGCCAGAGGTGGTTCTAAAAGCATCTGGTCATGTTGATAAGTTCACTGACCTCATGGTAAAGGATGAGAAAACTGGAACGTGCTACCGAGCTGACCACTTGCTCAAGGATTTCTGCAATGATAAGCTTCAGAAAGACCTTACCTTATCTGCAGAAAAGGCTTCAGAACTGAAACGTATACTTGCGATCTTGGATGATCTCTCGCCTGAAGAATTGGGAGCAAAGATCAAGGAGTATGGTATTACAGCTCCAGATACTAAGAATCCACTTTCCGATCCTTATCCGTTCAATTTAATGTTCCAGACATCCATTGGCCCATCTGGGGTCAGCCCTGGGTGAGTATTCAATGATTTTATTATCCGAATTCCTTCCTTTTCAAAGTCTTGTGGTTGACTGATGGAGTCGAAGTGGTAGTGTAGACCCATTTACAAAGAAAAACCATATCAGCCTTTCATTTACTTGGATGATTTGCATGACCTCTAAAATTATTCTTTGTGCATAATTTGATTCTGTTTTTCTTAGGCAATGAGCCCACAATTCAATTGTTCTGCTGCAGGTACATGCGTCCTGAAACAGCCCAAGGCATATTTGTAAATTTTAAGGATTTGTATTATTACAATGGCAATAAGCTTCCATTCGCCGCAGCTCAAATTGGCCAGGCCTTTAGAAATGAGGTTTTTATTCATTTCCTTCATACTCCAGAATATGTTATGTTGTGTTGAGTGTTTGTAGGCATCGTACTTCATGATGCATGCCTGATACTAGTGGGTTTTTAGTGTTTAACCTTCGATTTCTCAGATATTGTTAGATTTGGTTGTTCTCTCTGATTTGATGTCCATAAATTTAGATATCTCCTCGCCAAGGCCTTCTTAGAGTCCGCGAGTTCACACTGGCCGAAATTGAGCACTTTGTTGACCCTGAAGACAAGTCTCATCCAAAATACTCTGAAGTTGCAGACTTGGAGTTTTTAATGTTTCCTAGGGAGGAACAAATGACAGGCCAATCTGCAAAGAAGCTTTGCCTCGGGGAAGCAGTTTCAAAGGTTAATTAAAATCTTAGCATATCTAATTTGGTTATGCTTACTCTCTCTCACTTGTCTCTCATGCGATTTCATGCTGTGCAGGGAACTGTCAACAATGAAACTCTTGGGTACTTTATTGGAAGGGTATATCTATTCCTAACTAGGCTGGGTATAGATGAAAAGAGACTACGGTTCCGGCAGCATCTCGCTAATGAAATGGCCCACTATGCTGCAGACTGTTGGGATGCCGAGATCGAGTCTTCCTATGGGTGGATTGAATGCGTTGGCATTGCAGATAGATCCGCCTTTGACTTGAAAGCTCATACGGTGAGCACATGGATGGCCTTATCGACTATATAATATATTTTTGGCCAAAAGACAGTAACTTACCCTGTATTATTGGTCATACACGCTGTGCTACCCAACGTTAAAAAAATCATAATTATAATACCTAAACTTTTGGTCACACACTCTGAACTACACATTGCCAGTTAGTGGACAGTGAATTGACGATTTTGCCCTTACACAATTGAACCCTAAGGATATTATGTATTATTCTTGTTCTCTAAACCTATCTCACAGTACAGATTCAACCAAAAAATCGTCGATTTTGTTTTTTGTCCAATCCCTAATATAGTACAGATTCAACCAAATTATCTACACCATCTTCACGAAGAGCCGAATAATAAATAATATCCATAGGGTTCAATTGTGTAAGGGAAAATCATTGTTTCACTCTCCACTAATTCACAATGGGTAGTTCAGTGTGTATGACCAAAAGTTTAGGTATCATGTTTATGATTTTTAAACAATAGTAGTTCAGTGTGTGACCAAAACTTAAGGGTATGTTACTGTCTTTTGCCCTATATTTTTTTGTGGATCATGCCTCTAATTGTAGATGGTTGAAAATTTTCTTTAGTGATGCATGTTTTGTATATGTTCAACCACAAAGATTGTTATACGTGTCTTATGGTTATTTCCTACGTGACATTTTAAATTAATGCATTGTGGTTCATGCAAGGAAAATATCTAGCTGTTTCTTCATGTATTGTTTTTTTGTGTGTGTGGTGTATGCAGGAGAAAAGTGGTGTGGCACTTACAGCTCATGAAAAATTTGCTGAACCTAGAGAAGTGGAGGTAACGGTTTAGCTTTTAACACGAATCTCCTTATGATTCACCAGGACTTGTAAGAGCATCTCCAATGTGAATAGCCTAGACGTATTCCCCTTTTACTGGCCAATTCGCCCAGCCTCCCACAGTGGTATTAGCCCAGTACTTGGGCAAATAGCCATGTGACAAGTGGCCATAAGGCTGGTGAATTGAGTTTGCCGGCTATGAATCCTTTACCCCAAGGTGGGCGGGCAGTTCGCCAAAAAAAAACCCTTTTTCGGGTTTGCCCGTTGGATTCGCCCTGTGTTGCAGATGCTCTTAGTTCTATTGTTTGCTTGACTGATGGATCCATAATTGCAGAAACTAGTCATAACTCCGATAAAGAAGGAGCTTGGCCTTGCATTCAAGGGGAACCAAAAGAAGGTGGTCGAAGCACTCGAGGCCATGAAAGAGAAAGAAGCACTGGAAATGAAGGCAGCATTGGAATCCAAAGGAGCTGTGGAATTTCTTGTCTGCACTCTTGGGCAAAATGTTACCATCACGAAAGCTATGGTCACAATTTCAAAGGAGAAGAAGAAAGAACACCAAAGAGTCTTCACTCCATCAGTAATCGAGCCATCTTTTGGTATCGGGAGAATCATATACTGCCTATATGAGCACTCCTTCTACATGAGGCCAAGTAAAGCCGGGGATGAACAGTTGAATTGTTTCCGGTTCCCTCCTCTCGTGGCACCGATCAAGTGCACGGTCTTCCCACTGGTTCAGAATCAACAGTACGAGGAAGTTTCTAGACTCATCTCCAAGTCATTGACCCTTGCCGGTATCTCACATAAGATTGACATTACAGGTTAGATATATGTTACTCTCTCATGTGAATCATATATACACTTAACAGTAATGTCTTTGCACGAGTTACATATTTCCACATTCATAGTAAGTAGGAGGCATGGTCGGATAACTAATCCTTAATTTTTGCAAAAAAAAAAAAAAAAAAAACTCAACCATGACACTTGTTTAGTATGGAAGATTGACATTACAGGTTAGATATATGCTACTCTCTCATGTGAATTATATATAGACAAGCAATGATGTCTTAGCATGACACTTATTTAGAATGGAAGAATTCATTTTTCCATTTTTCCTTATTTAGAATTGAAGATTGACATTACTGGTTACATACATGTAGAGTACTTTAACTTTAATTTTTGCAAAAAAAAAAAGAGTCAAACATGACACTGTTGCTCGTATTGATGATGGCGACCTTTACAGGTACCTCTATTGGGAAGCGATATGCAAGAACAGACGAGCTTGGCGTACCCTTTGCGATCACCGTTGATTCAACGACCTCGGTGACAATCAGGGAGAGGGACAGCAAGGATCAAGTTCGAGTCGATGTGAAGGATGCAGGGACGGTCATTAAGGAGGTCACCGAGGGTCTCTGCACTTGGTCTGATGTCTGGTCTAAGTACCCACATCACTCTTCTGCATCCACTGATGAGTGAACTTTTGAGTATTGTTACGTTTTTATCCCCTCAGAGACAAGTTCCGCTATTGCAGATCAGTTCAGTAATCAAATATGGATGTTTTTTTCTAATTGTACGAGGCATTTTTGCATTCTAGTGTTTAATGTCTACATTTCTGTATTCAGATATGGAGCTTTGTGTGTGTAATCTGCAACTCTAATAGATTGATCAAATAATCTATAAATGTTTCTTTGTTATATGTAGGGAAACTTCTATTAACACTTGCAGAGTACTATGTTGTCTGCAATTTATAAAAATTAACGGTCACCTACATCAAGGCCATGGAGGGAGACACCCTGTTGACAACCTTCCCCTCCTCGCGTGGAGGACTCTCACACTAGAGGATAGAGGAGCCTTGTTTTTACGTCTCCTCTATAAGGACGGATGGGTTTGACACTCTTACTCAGAAAGTCTGAAACCCACATACACAGCTGAGAGAGACGGCCTTGATGGGGGTAGGAGTGAGGCAAGGTGCGTTGTTTCGCGGGTCGCCACGAGTAACTTAGGGCATCTCGGGGTGTCTATGAGAAGCTACACACCGGCCTCTATGAGTCAACTGCCTTCTGACTCTCAGTCTTCTCCTTTCTTTCTCATACTTCTAGATCAACTAGTTTGATATCGAGACGGAGGAAATATGATGGATTCAACGCACTCAACATAGTCGGAATAGGAAACCACCCCTTATCATCTCCTTAGGTCTCATCGGATACTTAAATGTAGAATCAGTATTTCGATCGTCAGAGAGATTGTATCTCATATTGTTTAGTTTATTTTTATTCATGTATAAAAAGTTTGTGTCCATATGCTTAAAAAAAATGGAGTGAGTGGACCATGAAAGGGTCCAATAAACCAGAAATAGAAAGGCCCATAAATATGCTCTAAATTTTTAATTTTTAATATTATAATCATAGTAAATAAATAAAAGTAGCTCTAGACCCGTCCTCTTCGTCGCAAGTATCATCAATTCAATCCGAGTCCGAGCAAAGATGCTGAGAGTTTCAGGGAAGAAGCTATCGTCTCTGCCATGGATGTCCTCACGCGCCTCGTCGGCCTTCCTCGCTCAGGGAAGCGTTTCCGGTAGCATCTCACCGGCCGATGGATCCTCCAAATCCATCTCCTCCGCCGATCCCCTTTGCTTCAACTCTCGCATCTCGGTTTTGATCAGAGGTAATCGCTTTTTCGATTCGCGTTCTTTTCGTTCTCATTTTTTCTGAGATTTGTTTTCCTTGTCGTTCCATCATTTGGTTTGGTGTTCTGATTTGATTCTGAAATTATGAATTTGTAGAAAGATGGCGTTGCTTTGATTTCAGGTTACACTGTTGTTTTGTGATGCGAATCCATGTTCATGTTTGATTGAATTGAATTGCTTCTGTAAATTTCAATATTTTGTGGAAGGAGGCTTGATTTGAGTTGTTAAAAAGTGTTAAATGTAGAAACTTACCCTTATATACTGGTCACAGACAGTAAGCTACCAAAAGTTTAGAAGTGTTAAATGAAGGGACCTTATGTTTTGGCCACAAGTCATTTACATGCATTTACGAATTGGTCACATGTCATTTACGTGCCTTATTAATTGGTCACAGATCATTCACATACCTTTATGAACTGAACATAGATCTTTTACGTGTCTTATGACTTGGTCACAGATCATTTACATGCCTCCAACAGTAACCGATACTTTAGGGTAGTTTGTTGTTCGTGACCAGTACTTTGGAGTAAGTGTCTACATTTAACCCATAAAAAAATTATGGAGTAGGTACTAAAATTATGCCAAAAGTAGCAATTACACTGGAAATCGATGTGATCAAAAGTTTAAAACTGCACCAAAATCTATCTGTAAATAGTTATGTTCAATATATATACGTAGTCTAGTGGTTCTTGTAGTTGTTTCTGTGTTTCATGTATGGAGGCCTGTATTAGATAGAAGCTATTGAGTATCGAATGGGAGACATAGGTGTGATAAGAAGTCTCATTGATTGAATTTGATTGTAAATCGAGTTGTGCCCGTCTGTAGTCTGTACAAGGCCAAAGTTTGGTGGTTAGTGTCCTCCCTAGTCAGGTATTGCATTAGTAGGATCAACTAACCACAAGGTATTGAACAATGGTCAATCCTCTGAAATTGCCACACAAATGAGCTGAAACAACTTGTAATTAGCTCCTATTAAGTTGGGTTTCTCTCATATTTTATGACAATAGATCATGTTATCGGTTTCTTGTAGTTCAGATTTACTGTTCTTTTCATCTTTCGTTTTGGTGGAAAACAAAATCTAGAGGGAATATTGATGAAAAATGGCGGGGGATTACTAGTCATTAGATTGTAAGAGCATAACATTGTGTGGAAAGGGAATTGTATTGTATGAGCATTCTCCTCTTGGCCTTACTCTAAAAGGGAATAGGTGGGATATTAGAGAGATATCGGCAAAACTCGGTTTTTATTATATGTATTAAGCTGTAACACATGTATTAAAGACAAAATAGCAATAGTTTAGTAAAATAAGATCTAAACACATTTCATTCATGTTGCGTGGATAATATCTTTTCGTATTTGTGCTATGTGCTAATCTTTCGAGTATAAGTTTGACTGAGTTTTGATTGAGTCGACCGAGTTTTTACCACTTTTTTTAGATTATCGGGATTTTTAGAACACTGATAGTAATAGTTGTACTCCTATTGTAGGCATGCTCTGTTTTTCATCAACTTATCACATCCATATATGTTCGAACAGAAACAAGTACACATATTCATTGTTCTCTTCAGTATGATATTTGATGATTTCTTACGTTTTTCTTTTTCCCGGGTTTCTATTTATCGGTGTAGGCTACTCGTCCAGGGAGTTCAACAAGTCGACTCATGGCAGTCCCCTCAAAAACCCCGAGAGGCTCGTTAACGATGTTTCCTCCCACCAGCACCTGTCACTGCGGCACTATGCATCTCCAGCAGCAGAACAAAACAACACACCCCATGCCTTCCGCCCTTTATCTCCTCATCTCCCCGTTTATCAACCACAGCTCAACTCAACATTATCGATTTTGAACAGAATCTCCGGGGTGTACCTCACGGGCGTGGCCTTGGCTTTCTATCTGCTTACCATGAAGATGGGTCCGATCTGTCTCACCTATGAAGGTTTCTACAAGACCATCTTTTACTCCTCAAAGCTCGTCCCCCTCACCTTGGAAATATCGGCTTTGGCTTTGGCCTATCATCTCTACGCTTCCATTCGTCACATGAAGAAGCTCTGAGGTTGACCTTTTAATCCTGAAAGCTGGTTTAATCGCTGAATGGATCGAAGGTTGGCTTTTTGGAAGAGAATAATTTACTTTTGGTTCCCTTTTGGGAAGTTGGGTTTCTGGCCTTATTTCATGAAGTGTGTTTGTTAGACTCATGAAAAGAAAATGCTTGGTGAATAGGGCTTTTTCAATAAGTAGCAATTGTTCTGTATGGATCCTGTTTTGATGCCTATTTTGTTCTGTTTGTGATATGAATGATGAAAATTCAAGTAGTACCAGAGATCAAAGAGCAAATATTTGTGTTTGATCTCGTTATGATGAGTAAGTTGCTCCGATAATTAGAAAACGGGTTAATTGTCAAAAACTATTTCTCTTCCCCGACCAGCCAGTCTCTATGGATGCTAAATGCCTAGATCACGTCGGTCATCAGCATCTGTCCAACGTCGTCTATCAGTTCGGCGTCAAATCACAGCCCGATCAGCTCATTGGAGATCCTGGATCATCTCACAGGTGGATCTAACGCCCTCTCCAATGACTGTCACATTCTGCAATACAAAATGGCGTATCCCCACCCAGTCATCCATCTTGTTCGATCGAAACCATGAAGACAACCACCACGTCGCCAGATTGTGACGGCCCCGCGGAAGAGCTCGGCCCCGGTGTATCTTCAATTCAACTGATGTGGACATATGAAATCGGAGACCGATTAGGGCACGCCCGGTGTTTATGATCCAGCCTTACCCGTACCACCGTCCTCCCAGTCACAAAAATCGATCTCGACAAGAACAAGCCATTATTCATGGCGACGGAGCGAGAGATTGAACGCTAGACCCAAGATCACGAGCCGGTCAGGACCGTTGGTCCTCCTCTCATGTTCCCTACTAATGGTGGCCAATCCGCCATTATGGCCGCACTTTTTTTAGCCTAGTATGACTGGTTTGAAGGATAATGATCCTGACCGAGAGTCATGCACGACGGTAATGTTGTTGTGATTTTAAGTGACCTTACTTGGGAGCAATCCCTATCCCGAAGTTGGAGACAACACAAGCAAGCGACAGAGCAACCTCCGGAGCCGATCCATAGAGTACGTCGAGAAGAACCTGGTGGTACTCCCCCCCCCCCCCCCCCCCCCCGGTCCAGGGACCAAGGAAGCCTCGATGGTACGTCTCCTCGCCAAAGATGGATGGTTCCGAGACCCCCACCCAAGACACTATGGAGTCCACAAACACTTCGACGGTAGATGGTCCCAAGAGGGAAAGAGCAAGGCATGGCTAGTTGTCTCGAGGGTCACCATGGCATCTCGGTGTGTCTTAGAGGAGTCATACCACAACCCCACTGAATCAGATAGGCTCTGGTTCCCAACCTCCTCCCTCCCTTGACATACTCCTTTGTCGCCTAGTGCGACACACTAGTATCGTTCAAGTCGACAAGGGGGAGATTCACAAGATCATCCGTACTCAACACAGCTGGAGCAAGGACCGATCCCCTATGCTCTCCTTGGATATGTCCGGATTATTAGATATAGGACCAATGCTCTCATCGTCATCGGCGATATATCTCATCTTCATTCAGTTATTTACAAACATCTACGACCTTCTGCTTTCTACCAATAAAAGCGCTCGTTTATTGTGCTAAAAAAATATAATACTTTTATATATGAAATTAAAATATAAATATGTATTTTTCACGTTTTACAATTATTTTAATATATGTTTTCCTCAATGGCATTAGCAGGTGCAGTGAACTAATGAAACCATAAAACGGCGTCGTTTAAACTACCAATCCAGTCTTATTTTTATTATATTTTTCTTAAATTTACAGAGGAAATACTGCGTCCCTCGTTCACTGTGGCGATCTCTCTCTCCTGCGGGAAGCTGATTGTGAAACCCTAGAAATCGGAGAAGGAAGAAGAAGAAGATGCTGAGAGTTGCTGGTAGGAGGCTCTCGTCGCTGTCGTGGAGGTCGTCGAAGACGTCCTCAGCGGCCTTCGTCTCTCAAAATCCTCCCCTGTCCGGCAATGGCGTCACCTCGTCCTCCGATGGTTCTTCCAGACCCATCCTCACCGGCCATCCACTCTACGCCAGCTCCGGGATCGTAGATCTAATCAGAGGTTATTCATCTCATCTCAGATTTACTCGTTGGTTTTTTATTTACGGGATTCAACGCTTTTTTCTAGGATTTTGAATTTGAATTTGAATTCTTCTGGTGATGGTATCGTTTTGATTTTGTTTGTCTTATTGACCTTGTGTGACATAGTTCAGAAAAAGAATCGAATTTGGTGTCTGGATTGATTGATTGGTTATGCGTGTAATGGGCTTGTGATTTGGAATATGTGTGTTTTCATTTCCTTCTGTTTACTTGCTGTTGAAAATCTGTGAACTCAGTGGAGTGAGAAATGGAGGTTTTGATTGAATTTGTGGATCAGTATTGTATTGTGAAGTCTGGTTTGGTGATAATATCTGGGAATATTGTGTACCTTCCCTATTTGTTGGTTGATTTGCTTATACCCTAACATGTGTTAATAATGAGGCTGCTCTCAGCTATCCAGTAACAGGAAAATGGGATACAGTTTAAGAATCTATGTGAGTTTCGTGTTTGTTTATAGCTTCATTTTCTTAATATGAACCATTTTAATTAGTTTGCCTCATTTCTAGTTTAAGTAATATAACTTTGATGATTTTAATGAAGAAAAGGTTAGAGTGTGGTTATTTTTCTGGTTGATAGGAAAATGCAAAATGTTTGAATTTGTACTCTTGAAATGGGTGTTATTTTTTATAGGCTGTGTACCGATATTTGGGATCACTTGCTTATGTAGATAGGCTGGGAACACTAAACTTTTGATTCTTAGACATTTAAGATTGTTGTATCATGGGCTCAAGGCATCCATTAAGCTAGAAAGGAGCTCTAATATTGCTACAAGACCTCCCACCTTGAGAAAGAGCCCCAACGTTCAAGTGCTTGACAAGTTGGACAAGAAAGCTTTGAATCTTAATGTTATCTTGGTTGATGATGCTGATGATAAACAAAGATGCTATATTTGAGTTAGATATACTTGTAGGTGAATGTGGACCTTTGTTTTAATGAGCATTGAGAGGTATAGTATAGAAGTTTCAAGTCAGTTCTTAGTATATATATATATATATATATATAAATTGAGTTGCACAAGATGGGTAATTATCCCCTTCCCCAACCCCACACCCGCATTCAAGCATGTGACCCATTAGAAATCAAACAACACACCTCTTACGACTTACGAAGTGTTGCTCTACTTGACCAATTAAGCCATCTCGGGCATTTTGAAGCTCGTTGTTCTTGTAGCTAAGTGTAGGCCTTTTGTTTTCATTAGCATAGTGAACAAATGAAATATTCAAGTTAGTAATATACTTGTAGGTAAAATCTGGCCTTTGTTTTGATGACCTTAGCGAAGAAATGAAATATTCAAGTTGGGAATGCACTTATAGGTAAAAGCATTTGTGAAAATGATATTTGGACCCATTGGACGATCTTTAATTCTCAAAAACACCCCCTAAAGGTGAGGGGTTATCGGTAACACTGTCATCTTTTGTTATTAATCAAAAAACCCAGATTCACACCTTTCTTATTTATCAGTGGTTTTTTGGAATAATATGGGTAGAATCCGTGGTTTCTTGATTAATAATGAAAGGTGATAGTGTGTTACTGCTGAGTGGACCTTTACAGGTCATCGAAGGTGAATTAATAAAGTAACCCCAAAGTGTGTCATAATGATATGATTTCTGATAGTTTCTTTCAATGATGGGGTTGTTATAGGGTATTCTTCACAAGTCATATCCACAGAGCAAAACGTCAGTCTTGTCCCGGACCTCCAACCTACCGTGGCAGCTACCAAGAACCCTACCTCCAAAATCATATATGACGAGTACAATCATGAGCGTTACCCTCCCGGTGACCCCAGCAAGCGTGCCTTTGCCTATTTCGTTTTGACAGGTGGCAGATTCGTCTATGCATCCTTGATTCGCCTCTTGGTTCTGAAGTTTGTCCTGAGCATGTCTGCAAGCAAAGACGTTCTTGCCCTTGCCTCCCTTGAGGTTGACTTGTCAAGCATCGAACCCGGGACAACCGTGACGGTCAAGTGGCGTGGGAAGCCAGTTTTCATCAGGCGGCGAACTGAAGACGACATCAAGTTGGCTAACAGTGTGGACCTCGGATCCCTCCGGGACCCACAGGAGGATGGTGTGAGGGTCAAGGACCCAGAATGGCTTGTCGTTATCGGGGTCTGCACACACCTTGGATGCATCCCCTTGCCCAATGCTGGTGACTTCGGTGGCTGGTTTTGCCCGTGCCATGGCTCGCATTATGACATCTCTGGCAGGATCAGGAAAGGGCCTGCACCTTACAATCTGGAGGTACCTACTTACAGTTTCTTGGAGCAAAATAAATTGCTGATTGGTTGAGAAGATTTTATTCGGTGAGCTCTCGGATTTGATATTTCTATAAACTGCTGAAAATGGGAGTAATTTGTCTCTCCTGGCATGAGTTTTGTTGTGTTTTTACATTTTTGTGATACTGTGCATCTGCTGTTCATCATCAAACAGGGTTCCATACATCTGAATAACACAGCAGTATTTTTCTACATATTTGTGGTTTTAAGGGTATTGAGGTCAGTCCAAGTTTGTTAGGACAATGAATAAAGATAATTGTCTTTTTCCCGTTTACGGTGTACTATATGTATTTCTACGCATTCTCACTATTTTGAACTCAATATGAGTTGGATACGGCAACGAGAAGAGAATACGTCTTTTCACCTGTTTTCGACATATAGTGTGGCAAATTTGACAACAAAGAAAAAGAAAATAGTTTGGGATGAAAACCATTGAGTAATGCAAAAATATGTATCTTTACGGGTATCCATTATTTTTAGGTCAACACGAGTTCATCATTTTTTCCGTTTTAAACATACTAGTGTGTGTCCGAAACAAACTTACGAACTCAGATTGACCAAAAAAGTAGTGGGTATGCATAGATATGCATATTCTTGTTCTACCTACATATTTAACCCGATAATAATTCTTGCCACTTCTTTTCCGATTCTGACATACTTTATAGTATGCCGAAAATGGTGAGAAACCGAATAATCTATTTTTCACTGATTTAACCAACTCGGATTGGACAAAAAATAGTGGCTAAGTGTAGCTACGCATATTCTTGTTCTCCCTACATGTTTTAACCTAATAATAAAATTTCCCTTTTTTTGTCGATTCCGACATACTATAGTATGTCGAAAACGGTGAAAAATCGAAAAATCTATTTTACACTGACCTAACCAACTCGGATTGACCAAAAAACAGTGAGTATGCTTAGATATGAATATTCTTGTTCTTTGTATATGTTTTAACCCAATAATAAATTTTGTCGAATTTTTACTGATTCTGACATAACGGTGAAAAACCGAAAAATATATTTTACACTGACCTAACCAACTCGAATTGGCTAAAAAATAGTGGGTATGCGTAGATATGAATATTCTTGTTCTCTGTATATGTTTTAACCCAATAATAGTTTTTGTCGATTTTTTTCCGATTCTGACATACTATAGTATGCCGAAAACGGTGAAAAAATGAAAAACATATTTTTCACTGACCTAACCAACTCGGATTGGCCAAAAAAAAGTGGGTATGCGTAGATATGAATATTCTTGTTTTCTTTATATGTTTTAACCCAATAATAAATTTTGTCGATTTTTTTCCGATTATGACATACTATATTATGCCGAAAACGGTGAAAAACCGAAAAATCTATTTTACACTGATCTAACCAACTCGGATTGGCAAAAATATAGTGGTTATGCGTAAATATAAATATTCTTGTTCTCTGTATATGTTTTAACCCAATAATAATTTTTGTCGATGCCGAAAACGGTGAAAAAATGAAGAATATATTTTTCACTGACCTAACCAACTCGGATTGGCCAAAAAATAGTGGGTATGCGTAGATATGAATATTCTTGTTCTCTTTATATGTTTTAACCCAATAATAAAAAATTTCGATTATTTTCCGATTCTGGTATGCCGAAAACGGTGAAAAACAGAAAAATCAATTTTACACTGACCTAACCAACTCGGATTGGCCAAAAATAGTGGGTATGCGTAGATATGAATATGCTTGTTATGTGTATATGTTTTAACCCAATAATAATTTTTTTCGATTTTTTTTCGATTCCGACATACTACAGTATGCCGAAAACAGTGAAAAACTGAAAAATCTATTTTAAACTGACCTAACCAACTCGGATTGACCAAAACATAGTTTGTATGCTTAGATATGAATGTTCTTGTTCTCTGTATATGTTTTAACCCAAGAATAACTTTTGTCGATTTTTTTTCGATTCTGACATACTATAGTATGTCGTAAACGGTGAAAGATCGAAAAATCTATTTTACACTGACCTAACCAACTCGGATTGACCAAAACATAGTTTGTATGCTTAGATGTGAATATTCTTGTTCTCTGTATATGTTTTAACCCAAGAATAACTTTTGTCGATTTTTTTTCCGATTCTGACATACTATAGTATGTCGTAAACGGTGAAAGATCGAAAAATCTATTTTACACTGACCTAACCAACTCGGATTGACCAAAAAATAGTGAGTATGCTTAGATATGAATATTCTTGTTCTTTGTATATATTTTAACCCCATAATAAATTTGGTCAATTTTTTTCCGATTCTGACATAAACCGAAAAATCAATTTTACACAGACCTATCAAACTCGGATTGGCCAAAAAATAGTGGGTGTGCGTAGATATGAATATTCTTGTTCTCTGTATGTGTTTTAAACACATTATAATTTTTGTCGATTTTTTTCCGATTCTGACATACTATAGTATACCGAAAACGGTCAAAAACCGAAAATCAATTTTACACAGACCTAACCAAGTCGGATCGGCCAAAAAATAGTGGGTATGCGTAGATATGAATATTCTTGTTCTCCGTGTGTGTTTTAACCCAATGATAATTTTTGTCGACTTTTTTCAGATTCTGACATATGCCGAAAACGGTGAGAAACCGAAAAATCTATTTTACACTGACCTAACCAACTCGGATTGGCCAAAAAACAGTGGGTATGCGTAGATATGAATATTCTTGTTTTCGTTATATGTTTTAACCCAATAATAAATTTTGTCCATTTTTTTCCGATTCTGACATACTATAGTATGCCGAAAATGGTGAAAAACCGAAAAATATATTTTACACTGACCTAACCAACTCGGATTGGCCAAAAAAAATTGGGTATGCGTAGATATGAATATTATTGTTATGTGTATATGTTTTAACCCAATAATAATTTTGTCGATTTTTTACCGATTCTGACATACTATAGTATGCCGAAAACGGTGAAAAACCGAAAAATCTACTTTACACTGACCTAACCAACTCGGATTTGCCAAAAATTAGTGGGTATGCGTAGATATTAATATTCTTGTTCTCTTTATATGTTTTAATCCAATAATAATTTTTTTTCCATTTTTTTCCGATTCTGACATACTATAGTATGCAGAAAACGGTGAAAAACCGAAAAATAATTTACACTGACCTAACCAA
Source organism: Erodium maritimum (assembly GCA_963921825.1). Classification (NCBI taxonomy): domain Eukaryota; kingdom Viridiplantae; phylum Streptophyta; class Magnoliopsida; order Geraniales; family Geraniaceae; genus Erodium; species Erodium maritimum. The sequence goes on along the minus strand of OY997594.1, from coordinate 891,545 downwards.
CTCGGATTTGCAAAAAATTAGTGGGTATGCGTAGATATGAATATTCTTGTTCTCTGTATATGTTTTAACCCAATAGTAATTTTTTTTCCATTTTTTTCCGATTCTGACATAGTATGCCGAAAACGGTGAAAAACCGAAAAATCTATTTTACACTGACCTAACCAACTCGGATTGGCCAAAAAATAGTGGGTATGCGTAGATATGAATATTCTTGTTATGTGTATATGTTTTAAACCAATTATAATTTTTGTCCATTTTTTCGGATTCTGACATACTATAGTATGCCGAAAACGGTGAAAAACAGAAAAATATATTTTACACTGACCTAACCAACTCGGATTGGCCAAAAAATAGTGGTTATGAATAGATATGAATATTCTTGTTATGTGTATATGTTTTAACCCAATAATAATTTTTGTCGATTTTTTTCCGATTCTGACATACTATATAGTATGCCGAAAACGGTGAAAAACCTAAAAATCTATTTTACACTGACCTAACCAACTCGGATTTGCCAAAAATTAGTGGGTATGCGTAGATATGAATATTCTTGTTCTCTGTATGTGGTTTAAGCCAATAATAATTTTTGTTGATTTTTTTCCGATTCTGGCATACTATATAATAGTATGCCGCAAACGGTGAAAAACCGAAAAATATATTTTACACTGACCTAACCAACTCGGATTTGCCAAAAATTAGTGGGTATGCGTAGATATGAATATTCTTGTTCTGTGTATATATTTTAACACAATAATAATTTTTGTCCATTTTTTCCGATTATACATACTATCGTATGCCGAAAACGGTGAAAAACCGAAAAATATATTTTACACTGACCTAACCAACTCGGATTGGCCAAAAAATAGTGGGTATGCGTAGATATGAATATTATTATTCTGTGTATATGTTTTAACCCAATAAAAAAATTTGTCCATTTTTTTTTCTGATTCTGACATACTATAGTATGCCGAAAACGGTGAAAAACCCAAAAATATATTTTACACTGACCTAACCAACTCGGATTGGCCAAAAAATAGTGGGTATGCGTAGATATGAATATTATTTTTATGTGTATATGTTTTAACCCAATAATAATTTTCTTCGATTTTTTTCTTATTCTGACATAATATAGTATGCCGAAAACAGTGAAAAACCGAAAAATTTATTTTACACTGACCTAACCAACTCGTATTGGCCAAAAATTAGTGGGTATGCGTAGATATGAATATTCTTGTTCTGTGTATATATTTTAACCCAATAATAATTTTTGTTGATTTTTTTCCGATTCTGACATACTATAGTATGCCGAAAACGGTGAAAAACCGAAAAATCTTTTTACACTGACCTAACCAACTCGGATTTGCCAAAAAACAGTAGGTATGCGTAGATATGAATATTCTTGTTCTCTTTATATGTTTTAACCCAATAATAAATTTTGTCCATTTTTTTCCGATTATGACATACTATAGTATGCCGAAAATGGTGAAAAACCGAAAAATATATTTTACACCGACCTAACCAACTCGGATTGGCCAAAAAATAGTGGGTATGCGTAGATATGAATATTCTTGTTATGTGTATATGTTTTAACCCAATAATAAATTTTTTCCATTTTTTTCTGATTCTGACATACTATATAGTATGCTGAAAACGGTGAAAAACCGAAAAATATATTTTACAATGACCTAACCAACTCGGATTTGCCAAAATTTAGTGGGTATGCGTAGATATGAATATTCTTGTTCTCTGTATTTGTTTTAACCCAATAATAATTTTTTTTCGATTTTTTTCTGATAATGACATACAGTATGCCGAAAACGGTGAAAAACCGAAAAATCTATGTTACACTAACCTAACCAACTCGGATTGGCCAAGAAATAGTGGTTATGCGTAGATATGAACGATCTTGTTCTCTGTATATGTTTTAACCCAATAATAAATTTTGTCGATTTTTTCCTATTCTGACATATTATAGTATGCCGAAAACGGTGAAAACCGAAATATATATTTTACATTGACCTAACCAACTCGGATTGGCCAAAAAATAGTGGGTGCGTAGATATGAATATTCTTGTTCTCTGTATATTTTTTAACCAAATAATAAATCTTGTCCATTATTCTGACATACTATATTATGCCGAAAACGGTGAAAAATCGAAAAATATATTTTACACTGACCTAACCAACTCGGATTGGCCAAAAAATAGTGGGTATGCGTAGATATGAATATTCTTGTTATGTGTATATGTTTTATTCCAATAATAATTTTTGTCGATTTTTATCCGATTCTGGCATACTATATAGTATGCCGAAAACGGTGAAAAACAGAAAAATCTATTTTACATTGACCTAAACAACTCGGATATGCCAAAAATTAGTGGGTATGCGTAGATATGAATATTATTGTTCTCTGTATATGTTTTAACCCAATAATAATTTTTGTCGATTTTTTTCCGATTCTGACATACTATATAGTATGCCGAAATTGGTGAACACACGAAAAATCTATTTTACACAGACCTAACCAACTCGGATTGGCCAAAAAATATTGGGTATGCGTAGATATGAATACTCTTGTAATGTGTATATGTTTTAAATCAATAATAATTTTTGTCGATTTTTTTCCGATTCTGACAAACTGTAGTATGCCGAAAACGGTGAAAACCCGAAAATTCTATTTTACACAGACCTAACCAAGTCGGATTGGCCAAAAAATAGTGGGTATGCGTAGATATGAATATTCTTGTTCTATGTATATGTTTTAACCCAATAAAAAAAATTGTCCATTTTTTACCGATTCTGACATACTATAGTATACCGAAAACTGTGAAAAACCAAAAAATATATTTTACACTGACCTAACCAACTCGGATTGGCCAAAAAATAGTGGGTATGCGTAGATATGAATATTATTTTTATGTGTATATGTTTTAACCCAATAATAATTTTCTTCGATTTTTTTCTTATTCTGACATAATATAGTATGCCGAAAACAGTGAAAAACCGAAAAATTTATTTTACACTGACCTAACCAACTCGTATTGGCCAAAAATTAGTGGGTATGCGTAGATATGAATATTCTTGTTCTGTGTATATATTTTAATCCAATAATAATTTTTTTCCATTTTTTTCCGATTCTACATACTATAGTATGCCGAAACGGTGAAAAACCGAAAAATATATTTTACACTGACCTAACAAACTCGGATTGGCCAAAAAATAGTGGGTATGCGTAGATATGAATATTCTTGTTCTGTGTATATGTTTTAACCCAATAATAAATTTTGTCCATTTTTTTTCCAATTCTGACATACTATAGTATGCCGAAAACGGTGAAAAACTGAAAAATACAGTTTACACTGACCTAATCAACTCGGATTGGCCAAAAAATAGTGGGTATGCGTAGATATGAATATTCTTGTTATGTGCATATGTTTTAACCCAATAATAATTTTTGTTGATTTTTTTCCGATTCTGACATACTATATTATAGTATGCCGCTAACGGTGAAAAACCGAAAAATCTATTTTCCACTGACCTAACCAACTCGGATTTGCCAAAAATTAGTGGGTATGCGTAGATATGAATATTCTTGTTCTGTGTATATATTTTAACCCAATAATAATTTTTTGTCCATTTTTTTCCGATTCTACATACTATAGTATGCCGAAAACGGTGAAAAACCGAAAAATCTATTTTCCACTGACCTAACCAACTCGGATTGGCCAAAAAATAGTGGGTATGCGTAGATATGAATATTCTTGTTCTGTGTATATGTTTTAACCCAATAATAAATTTTGTCCTTTTTTTTTTTTCTGATTCTGATATAATATAGTATGCCGAAAATGGTGAAAAACAGAAAAATATATTTTACACTGACCTAACCAACTCGGATTGGCCAAAAAATAGTGGGTATGCGTAGATATGAATATTCTTGTTATGTGTATATGTTTTATTCCAATAATAATTTTTGTCGATTTTTATCCGATTCTGGCATACTATATAGTATGCCGAAAACGGTGAAAAACAGAAAAATCTATTTTACATTGACCTAAACAACTCGGATATGCCAAAAATTAGTGGGTATGCGTAGATATGAATATTATTGTTCTCTGTATATGTTTTAACCCAATAATAATTTTTGTCGATTTTTTTCCGATTCTGACATACTATATAGTATGCCGAAATTGGTGAACACACGAAAAATCTATTTTACACAGACCTAACCAACTCGGATTGGCCAAAAAATATTGGGTATGCGTAGATATGAATACTCTTGTAATGTGTATATGTTTTAAATCAATAATAATTTTTGTCGATTTTTTTCCGATTCTGACAAACTGTAGTATGCCGAAAACGGTGAAAACCCGAAAATTCTATTTTACACAGACCTAACCAAGTCGGATTGGCCAAAAAATAGTGGGTATGCGTAGATATGAATATTCTTGTTCTATGTATATGTTTTAACCCAATAAAAAAAATTGTCCATTTTTTACCGATTCTGACATACTATAGTATACCGAAAACTGTGAAAAACCAAAAAATATATTTTACACTGACCTAACCAACTCGGATTGGCCAAAAAATAGTGGGTATGCGTAGATATGAATATTATTTTTATGTGTATATGTTTTAACCCAATAATAATTTTCTTCGATTTTTTTCTTATTCTGACATAATATAGTATGCCGAAAACAGTGAAAAACCGAAAAATTTATTTTACACTGACCTAACCAACTCGTATTGGCCAAAAATTAGTGGGTATGCGTAGATATGAATATTCTTGTTCTGTGTATATATTTTAATCCAATAATAATTTTTTTCCATTTTTTTTCCGATTCTACATACTATAGTATGCCGAAACGGTGAAAAACCGAAAAATATATTTTACACTGACCTAACAAACTCGGATTGGCCAAAAAATAGTGGGTATGCGTAGATATGAATATTCTTGTTCTGTGTATATGTTTTAACCCAATAATAAATTTTGTCCATTTTTTTTCCAATTCTGACATACTAGTATGCCGAAAACGGTGAAAAACTGAAAAATACAGTTTACACTGACCTAATCAACTCGGATTGGCCAAAAAATAGTGGGTATGCGTAGATATGAATATTCTTGTTATGTGCATATGTTTTAACCCAATAATAATTTTTGTTGATTTTTTTCCGATTCTGACATACTATATTATAGTATGCCGCTAACGGTGAAAAACCGAAAAATCTATTTTCCACTGACCTAACCAACTCGGATTTGCCAAAAATTAGTGGGTATGCGTAGATATGAATATTCTTGTTCTGTGTATATATTTTAACCCAATAATAATTTTTTGTCCATTTTTTTCCGATTCTACATACTATAGTATGCCGAAAACGGTGAAAAACCGAAAAATCTATTTTCCACTGACCTAACCAACTCGGATTGGCCAAAAAATAGTGGGTATGCGTAGATATGAATATTCTTGTTCTGTGTATATGTTTTAACCCAATAATAAATTTTGTCCTTTTTTTTTTTTTCTGATTCTGATATAATATAGTATGCCGAAAATGGTGAAAAACAGAAAAATATATTTTACACTGACCTAACCAACTCGGATTGGCCAAAAAATAGTGGGTATGCGTAGATATGAATATTCTTGTTATGTGTATATGTTTTATTCCAATAATAATTTTTGTCGATTTTTATCCGATTCTGGCATACTATATAGTATGCCGAAAACGGTGAAAAACAGAAAAATCTATTTTACATTGACCTAAACAACTCGGATATGCCAAAAATTAGTGGGTATGCGTAGATATGAATATTATTGTTCTCTGTATATGTTTTAACCCAATAATAATTTTTGTCGATTTTTTTCCGATTCTGACATACTATATAGTATGCCGAAATTGGTGAACACACGAAAAATCTATTTTACACAGACCTAACCAACTCGGATTGGCCAAAAAATATTGGGTATGCGTAGATATGAATACTCTTGTAATGTGTATATGTTTTAAATCAATAATAATTTTTGTCGATTTTTTTCCGATTCTGACAAACTGTAGTATGCCGAAAACGGTGAAAACCCGAAAATTCTATTTTACACAGACCTAACCAAGTCGGATTGGCCAAAAAATAGTGGGTATGCGTAGATATGAATATTCTTGTTCTATGTATATGTTTTAACCCAATAAAAAAAATTGTCCATTTTTTACCGATTCTGACATACTATAGTATACCGAAAACTGTGAAAAACCAAAAAATATATTTTACACTGACCTAACCAACTCGGATTGGCCAAAAAATAGTGGGTATGCGTAGATATGAATATTATTTTTATGTGTATATGTTTTAACCCAATAATAATTTTCTTCGATTTTTTTCTTATTCTGACATAATATAGTATGCCGAAAACAGTGAAAAACCGAAAAATTTATTTTACACTGACCTAACCAACTCGTATTGGCCAAAAATTAGTGGGTATGCGTAGATATGAATATTCTTGTTCTGTGTATATATTTTAATCCAATAATAATTTTTTTCCATTTTTTTTCCGATTCTACATACTATAGTATGCCGAAACGGTGAAAAACCGAAAAATATATTTTACACTGACCTAACAAACTCGGATTGGCCAAAAAATAGTGGGTATGCGTAGATATGAATATTCTTGTTCTGTGTATATGTTTTAACCCAATAATAAATTTTGTCCATTTTTTTTCCAATTCTGACATACTAGTATGCCGAAAACGGTGAAAAACTGAAAAATACAGTTTACACTGACCTAATCAACTCGGATTGGCCAAAAAATAGTGGGTATGCGTAGATATGAATATTCTTGTTATGTGCATATGTTTTAACCCAATAATAATTTTTGTTGATTTTTTTCCGATTCTGACATACTATATTATAGTATGCCGCTAACGGTGAAAAACCGAAAAATCTATTTTCCACTGACCTAACCAACTCGGATTTGCCAAAAATTAGTGGGTATGCGTAGATATGAATATTCTTGTTCTGTGTATATATTTTAACCCAATAATAATTTTTTGTCCATTTTTTTCCGATTCTACATACTATAGTATGCCGAAAACGGTGAAAAACCGAAAAATCTATTTTCCACTGACCTAACCAACTCGGATTGGCCAAAAAATAGTGGGTATGCGTAGATATGAATATTCTTGTTCTGTGTATATGTTTTAACCCAATAATAAATTTTGTCCTTTTTTTTTTTCTGATTCTGATATAATATAGTATGCCGAAAATGGTGAAAAACAGAAAAATATATTTTACACTGACCTAACCAACTCGGATTGGCCAAAAAATAGTGGGTATGCGTAGATATGAATATTCTTGTTATGTGTATATGTTTTAACCCAATAATAATTTTTGTTGATTTTTTTCCGATTCTGACATACTATAAAATGCCGAAAACGGTGAAAAACCGAAAAATCTTTTTACACTGACCTAACCAACTCGGATTGGCCAAAAAACAGTGGGTATGCGTAGATATGAATATTCTTGTTATGTGTATATGTTTTAACCCAATAGAAATTTTTGTCCATTTTTTTCCGATTCTAACATACTATAGTATACCGAAAACTGTGAAAAACCAAAAAATATATTTTACACTGACCTAACCAACTCGGATTGGCCAAAAAATAGTGGGTATGCGTAGATATGAATATTATTTTTATGTGTATATGTTTTAACCCAATAATAATTTTCATCGATTTTTTTCTTATTCTGACATAATATAGTATGCCGAAAACAGTGAAAAACCGAAAAATTTATTTTACACTGACCTAACCAACTCGTATTGGCCAAAAATTAGTGGGTATGCGTAGATATGAATATTCTTGTTCTGTGTATATATTTTAATCCAATAATAATTTTTGTCCATTTTATTCCGATTCTACATACTATAATATGCCGAAAACGGTGAAAAACCAAAAAATAAATTTTACACTGACCTAACCAACTCGGATTGGCCAAAAAATAGTGGGTATGTGTAGATATGAATATTATTGTTATGTGTATATGTTTTAACCCAATAATAATTTTCATCGATTTTTTTCTTATTCTGACATAATATAGTATGCCGAAAACGGTGAAAACAGAAAAATCTATTTTACACTGACCTAACCAACTCGTATTGGCCAAAAAATAGTGGGTATGCGTAGATATGAATATTCTTGTCTGTGTATATATTTTAATCCAATAATAATTTTTGTCCATTTTATTCCGATTCTACATACCATAGTATGCCGAAAACGGTGAAAAACCGAAAAATATATTTTACACTGACCTAACAAACTCGGATTGGCCAAAAAATAGTGGGTATTCGTAGATATGAATATTCTTGTTCTGTGTATATGTTTTAACCCAATAATAAATTTTGTCCATTTTTTTCCGATTCTGACATACTTTAGTATGCCGAAAACGGTGAAAAACTGAAAAAATACATTTTACACTGACCTAATCAACTCGGATTGGCCAAAAAATAGTGGGTATGCGTATATATGAATATTCTTGTTATGTGCATATGTTTTAACCCAATAATAATTTTTGTTGATTTTTTTCCGATTCTGACATACTATTTAGTATGCCGCAAACGGTGAAAAACCGAAAAATCTATTTTACACTGACCTAACCAACTCGGATTGGCCAAAAAATAGTGGGTATGCGTAGATATGAATATTCTTGTTCTCTGTATATGTTTTAACCCAATAATAAATTTTGTCCATTTTTTACCGATTTTGACATACTATAGTATGCTGAAAACGGTGAAAAACCGAAAAATATATTTTACACTGACCTAACCAACTCGGATTTGCCAAAATTTAGTCGGTATGCGTAGATATGAATATTCTTGTTCTCTGTATTTTTTTTAACCCAACAATAATTTTTGTCGATTTTTTTTTCTGATTCTGGCATACAATATGCCGAAAACGGTGAAAAACAGAAAAATCTATGTTACACTAACCTAACCAAATCGGATTGGCCAAGAAATAGTGGGTATGCGTAGATATGAATGATCTTGTTCTCTGTATATGTTTTAACCCAATAATAAATTTTGTCGATTTTTTCCTATTCTGACATACTATAGTATGCCGAAAACGGTGAAAACCGAAATATATATTTTACACTGACCTAACCAACTCGGATTGGCCAAAAAATAGTGGGTATGCGTAGATATGAATATTCTTGTTCTCTGTATATTTTTTAACCCAATAATAAATCTTGTCCATTTTTTCCCGATTCTGACATATTATATTATGCCGAAAAAGGTACAATATTCCCAGGAGAAAAAAATGAGAGCTGGAGTGGGAGAGCACGCTGGGACGCCGAAGTCGCCGGCCACCACAATCTCGGGCGGGTCTGTTGTCACGCCGACGTTCAGAGAGGTTGTCATTGAGGGGCGTTCGATTCCTTTCCCTAGGACGACGGTTTTGGCCCAAACTTTTGGCGAAACTCGTGTTAGGGCTGCTGTTGAGGATCGATCAGTCGATGATCGGAGTAAGAATGGGGATCGATCGTTGGATGATCGGTTTGCTGTTGATCGAGATTGTAAAGGGAAAGGTGTGCTGGGGAAGGATTCATTGGGAGCCGGCATTGGTGCGTCCTCTGGAGGCAGGGTTGAGCAATCGGGTGTGGCTCCTTCCCAGGTTTGTAAGTTGTTCGTTTTTAAAGTTACCTTATGGAATGAACGATGGTTGGCTATTCGAATACTGCAATTGTGCTGGTAAGGTGATCAAAGCTACAGTGATTCGTAAACCAAATGCCAAAGGGAAATACTTTGGGTTTGTGTTTGCTGAATCCAAGGTCGATGCTGATTGGATAATTGGACATTGTAATGGGTCGTTGGCTAGGGGCCATAGGCTACTGGTTGCTTATGATCGGGTTTTTAAGAGCCTTGATGATCATGTGAAGAAGGTTAGTCGTGCTGCAGAGCCGAGACCTGCTCCGTTTGGTCCGGTTTGTGTGGGGAAGTCCATTTCTGTTAATCGTTCTCTTGTTGAGAACGGTTTCTTGGGTATAGATCGGACCGATTGCTCTGTTACCACCATACATGAAGCCATGAGTAGGGAAGGAGTTAGGGATGTCGAGTTACGTGGTTTCGGGAACAGGGTGTTTCTCATCTCGTGCCCTGTTCCTGAATTCGCTATTGCCTTGAAAGCAAACGACATCCCGTGGCTACAGAAATGGTTTGTTAATGTTCTTCCTTCTGCTGCAGTGTTATTGAAACCTGGTTGTTTCAAATGGTTTGAGGTGTGTGGAGTCCCATTCCATGGATGGTCCTTGCAGAACTTTGAGGCTTTAGCTTCATCACTGGGCGAGGTTTTAAGTGTGATAGTTACCGATGGTGCAGGGGATTCTTTCGGTAGATTTTTTGTTTTGGTTCGCAGCAAAGTTGTATCGCCAGTTCTGTGTGATTGTACTCTTGTGTTGGATGGTATTGATTTCCCGGTGGCTTTTCATCCGGTTGCTCCAAGGGAGGTACCTTTTCGGTTTGAGGTGGCAACCTCTTCCCTTTCGGATTCTTTGGCCACATCGGGAGACAAGGTTGCTTCAGTTGGTGGTGCAGCTTCCAGTTCGGAGTCGTCTTCTACTTCGAATGGGACTCTGGTTAAGGAGACATCGGATAATGCTGGGTTTGCTAATGACTCTTTTCAGTCCAGCCCAGTTCGGAGTGAGGGTTGTGGGCCGGAGATAACCCCATTCTCGAAATTGTTTGGCGACAGCGAGCAGATTTCGGCGCTGAACTCGTCTACGCAGGGATTTTCTGAGAACTCAGAGCAGCGTGAGACTGATCTCCTCCGTCTGTTTGCTGAAGCTGAAGCACGGTTTGAGCAGCCTTCTGTAGTGGCAGCTGAAGGGGAAGTGCAGCCTCTTTATGTGGAGCCGGTAGCCTTTGTTACTCCTATTCAACAGAGGGCTGGTCCGCAAGGCGTCAAAAGGGGGAGAGGTCGTCCAAGGAAGTCCGGCGTGCCGAGAGAACCTGTTTCACCCACAGTGTTCTATCCAACCAGATCCAAGTCGGCTTCATCGGGGAAGGGCGGTTCTTTTGGAGGTAAAACCAACACCTTCATTGTTGATTTTGCCAAAAAAATGAAGGACGGTTCAGGGGGCTGGAGCTATTGTAAGAAAGTGGGCAAGAAGGCAATTGACATTGGCCCTTTGGTTCTCGAACAATTCGACTGTTTGGATATAGAGGTGCCACAGCGGGTGGTGTTTTCTGAGGAGGGAGGAGATAGTGAGGAAGATTGTTCCCCCAAACCGAAAAAAGGTAATTCTATTTTTCCTGTTTCGGCTTCTATTGTGTAATTTGTGGATGATGAGGTGCCTCACGTGGAACGTGAGGGGGATGCATTCCGAGGTTAAGAGGAATTGCATCAAGAAGTTAATGTTGTCTAAGGGTGTTGATATTGTGTTGCTTCAAGAAACTAAGCTTGATTGTGTTGATGCTAGTGTCTTGAGGAGTTGTGGTTTCAGTGTTGGTTGGGGGTGTGAATGAGTCCCGGCAGTTGGGACAGCGGGTGGTGTGTTATTGGCCTGGAAGGAGTCCGTTTTTGCCAAAACTTCGGTGTTTTTTGAGAATAATGTAATATGTTGGAATGGAGTGTTCTTGGAGTCTCATTTGCCTGTCAGTTTTGTGAATGTTTATGCACCAAACAACTATCGTGAACGGCGTGTTCTCTGGTCTACTTTGGTTGGTTTGAGGGATCAGTTGCATGATAGTTTAGTTCTTGGTGGTGATTTTAATTATGTGCTATCAGCTGGGGAACGAAGGGGCAGTCGTTTTCAGAGAAATGATGGCTTGGCTTTCTCTAAGTTTGTGGAGGATATGGGGGTATTGGATCTACTATTAGTTGGGTCCAAGTTTACCTGGTATGATTCGGGGGCAAAGGCTTCCCGCCTGACAGATTCTTGGTGTCTTCTGAGGCTTTATCTGCTTTTGGTGTTCTGGTCCAGAGAAGTTTACCAAGGGGTGTTTCAGATCACAGGCCGGTCCTTTTGGGGGTGGATAGACAGGATTGGGGCCCCAAGCCAATCCGGTTTATCAACGCTTGGATTGATCAACAGACTTTTTTGCCCACGGTCAGGATGTTATGGACTTCTTACTCTTTTGTTGGTGATCCTGATTATGTTTTGTGGTCGAAGTTACGTTGTTTGAGAAGAGACTTGCAAGTGTGGAACAAGGAGATTTTTGGTAGATTGGATACTGAAGTTGCTAGTTTGACGGCTGAGTTGGAGAGGTGGGATTTGATTGTTGAGGAGAGGGTGTTATTGGGGGAGGAAAGGGAACGAAGAGCTTTTTGTAGGGCTTTGTTACTCCAGAAAAGTCGAGGTTTGGCTAAACTTTGGAGTCATAAAGCCCGTGTTCGGTGGTTTAGAGGTGGAGATCGGTGTACAAATTTTTTTCACCGGATTGCTAACTTCAGGGCCACTCGGAATAGGATCTCGAAGATCCGTGTGGGTCAAGTTTCTTTGTCAACCCCGGCTGGTGTGAAATCAGCGGCGGTGGCTCACTTTGCTTCTCTTTTTCGGGTAGATCCGAATGTTGTTGTTGGGTTACCGGATCTTCCTTTTCGAGAACTGTCTGCTGTCCAGGTTAAGTGGTTGGAATCTGACTTTGGGACTGAGGAGATCCTTCGGGCTGTGAAGGATTGTGGGGGGGATAAGGCGCCAGGTCCGGATGGTTTCTCTTTACGTTTCTTTCAGGTGTGTTGGGAGATTGTGGGAGTTGATGTTTGTCGGTTCCTGCGGGATTTCCATGAGAATGGGAGGTTAGGCAAAGGAATTAATTCATCGTTTTTGACATTAATTCCTAAGTCTAACTCGGTGGAGAGTTTTGATGATTTCCGACCAATTAGTTTGATTTCGGGGCCGTATAAGATCTTGGAAAAGGTCTTAGCGAACCGTCTCAAACAGGTTCTCCCGGGTTTGATAAGTGACACTCAGAGTGGTTTTGTGGCAGGGAGACAGTTGGTGGATGGGGTGTTAATTGCTTCAGAGCTCATTCACAAGTTGAAACGCTCAAAGGAGGAGGTGGTTCTCTTGAAACTCGATTTTGAGAAGGCCTATGATAAGGTGCATTGGGGTTTTATTGATAGAGTTTTGGAGAAGAAGAGTTTTGGGAAGAAGAGGAGGGGTTGGATGCAGGGTTGCTTTTGTGGCCACATGTCGGTCTTGATTAATGGCTCCCCGAGTAGTGATTTTCCTGTTCTCAATGGCATTAGACAAAGATGTCCTCTTTCCCCTTTTATCTTTCTGGTAGCTGCTGAGGGCCTACATCAATTGTTGGAGAAGGGGAAGAGAATAGGAGCATTCCGAGGGGTGGAGGTGGGTGCGACAGGGATTTCTTTATCTCATTTGCAGTTCGCAGATGACACCCTGCTGTTTATTAAGGGTGACTTGGATGGCTTATCTTTTGTGAAGGATCTTTTGGAGGGTTTTCAGGTGATGTCCGGTTTGAAGATAAATTTTTCCAAGTCCACTGCGGTAATCCTTAATGGGGTGTCTTGTTCGGGGGAGTTGGTGACTCGTGTTTTGGGGTGTCAGGTGGGAGTGTTACCCATGAAGTATTTGGATTTTTGGTTGGGAGCGAATCCTAGGCGGATTGCCTCGTGGGATCCGGTGGTAGAGAAGTTCAAGAAGGCCTTGGGTTTATGGAAACTGAAAAACCTGAATATGGCCGGGAGGATTGTGTTGGTGAAATCGACCCTTTCAGCCTTGCCTCTATTTTATATGTCTCTGTTGAAGGCCCCGAAGAAGGTGATTGCGGTGTTGGAAGCTTGGCAGAGAAGATTTTTGTGGACCAATCCTTATACCGACAAGATGTTTTGCAAAGTCCGGTGGAGTTCAGTTTGTAAGCCTAAGGAGGAAGGGGGTCTTGGTATCAGACGTTTGGATGCTATGAATGTTAGTCTTTTGGCTAAATGGTGGTGGCGTTTTGCCAGTGAGACTGATTCTTTATGGAAGCAGGTCATATGTGCTTTGTTTGGATGGGAACCTCGTGATTGGGACTTGTTGAAGGTTGATAAGCCAGGGTCCTCCTTTTTGGTTGGTCATATTATGTCCTTAGAAGCGGATCCTGTGTTTAAGGAATTGTTTGGCAATCAAGGGGTGCATTGGAGGCTTGGAAAAGGGAATCGCATCTCTTTTTAGGATGATGTGTGGGTGGACTCGATTTCTTTACAGTTTCGGTTCCCTGTTTTATATGCCCTCTCTTCGGCCAAGTATGAAAAGGTAGAAGCTTTTTGGTTGTTTGGAGTTTGGAGGGTGGATTTCTGTCGTGATTTGGAACCTTGGGAGGAGGAGGAAGCGTTGGCTTTGATGAAGGTGTTGGATGGGGTCGAGTTGAGGGCTGATCGTGAGGACACTCTCATCTGGGAGAGGCATGAGAAGGGATTCTCGGTGTCATCTACTTATGAGGTTCTTTCGGGGTCGGCCAGAACCGGGTTTGATTTGGCATGGGCGTCCATCCTATGGGTGAAAGGAGTTCCACCGAAGCTGAGTGTTTTTGTTTGGTTAGCTGCTCATAAGGCTTTACCTACTATGGAATACCTGGAGAGTAGAGGTATGTATATTTCCCTGAATAGCATGTTGTGCCCGTTTTGTAAGGGTAGTTTTGAGTTTGTGGATCATATTTTGCTGCACTGTCTATATGCTTGGGAATTTTGGGCAAAGTTGTTTCGGTGGTGGAGGTTAGTGGGCCCAATGCCGAAGCAGGTGGGAGATGTTTTATTGTGGTGGAAGGGATTGGGCAGACAGAGTTGGTGTGACGTTTGAAGATTGGTCCAGGGACCCGGTTTGGTGTTTGGGGAGTGCATGGCCAAGGAGGGTGGCGGTTTGAGGAGTTTCAGTTTTTATTTAAGTTGTTTTGTTCTCTGTTTGGTTGGTTGTTTTGATTGTTTTTGTTGTTTGGCTTTTTTTAGTTGTTCTGGTCTGCGGGGTAGATTCTTGCTTTGAGGATCGCCCCTTTGCACCGTTCTATTATCTTGTAGAACGGTAGCCTAATAAAATTTATATCGCCTATCAAAAAAATAAAATATTATGCCGAAAACGGGGAAAAACAGAAAAATATATTTTACACTGACCTAACAAACTCGGATTGGCCAAAAAATAGTGGGTATGCGTATATATGAATATTCTTGTTATGTGTATATGTTTTATCCCAATAATAGTTTTTTTCGATTTTTTTCCGATTCTGGCATACTATAGTATGTCGAAAACGGTGAAAAACCGAAAAATCTATTTTACATTGACCTAAACAACTTGGATATGCCAAAAATTAGTGGGTATGCGTAGATATGAATATTCTTGTTCTCTGTATATGTTTTACCCAATAATAATTTTTTTCGATTTTTTCCGATTCTGACATACTATATAGTATACCGAAAACGGTGAAAACACGAAAAATCTATTTTACACAGACCTAACCAACTCGGATTGGCCAAAAAATAGTGGGTATGCGTAGATATGAATATTCTTGTTCTCTGTATGTGTTTTAACCCAATAATAATTTTTGTCGGTTTTTCACCGTTTTCGGCATACTAAAGTATACCGAAAACGGTGAAAAACCGAAAAATCTATTTTACACTGACCTAACCAACTTGGAATGGCCAAAAAATAGTGGGTATGTGCAGATATGAATATTCTTGTTCTATGTATGTGTTTTAACCCAATAATAATTTTTGTCGACTTTTTTTCGATTCTGACATACATAGTATGCCGAAAACGGTGAGAAACCGAAAAATCTATTTTACACTGACCTAACCAACTCGGATTGGCCAAAAAATAGTGGGTATGCGTAGATATGAATATTCTTGTTCTATGTATATTTTAACCAAAAAATAACTTTTGACATTTTTTTTTCCGATTCTGATATACTAGTATGCCGAATATGGTTAAAAACCTAAAAATCTATTTTACACTGACCTAACCAACTCGGAATGGCCAAAAAATAGTGGGTATGCGTAGATATGAATATTGTTGTTCTCTGTATGTGTTTTAACCCAATAATAATTTTTGTCGATTTTTTTCCAATTCTGACATACTATAGTATGCCGAAAACGGTGAGAAACCGAAAAATCTATTTTACACTGACCTAACCAACTCGGATTGGCCAAAAAATAGTGGGTATGCGCAGATATGAATATTCTTGTTCTATGTATATATTTTGACCAAAATATAATTTTTGACGCTTTTTTTTCCGATTCTGACATACTTTGGTATGCCGAAAACGGTGAAAAACCGAAAAATCTATTTTACACTGACCTAACCAACTCGGATTGGCAAAAAAAATAGTGGGTATGCGTAGATATGAATATTCTTGTTCTCTGTATATGTTTTTACCCCTTAATAATTTTTGTCGATTTTTTTTCCGATTTTGACATACTATAATATGCCGAAAACGGTGAAAACGCGAAAAATCTATTTTACACTGACCTAAATAACTTGGATTGGCAAAAAAATAGTGGGTATGCGTAGATAGGAATATTCTTATTCTCTGTATATGTTTTAAGCCAATAATATTTTTTGTCGATTTTTTCCTGATTCTGACATACTATAATATGCCGAAAACGGTGAAAAACCTAAAAATCTATTTTACACTGACTTAACTAACTCGTAATGGCCAAAAAATAGTGGGTCTGCGTAGATATGAATATTCTTATTCACTGTATGTGTTTTAACCCAATAATAATTTTTGTCGATTATTTTCCGATTCTGACATACTATAGTATGCCGAAAACGGTGAGAAACAGAAAAATCTATTTTACACTGACCTAACCAACTCAGAATGACAAAAAAATAATGGGTATGCATAGATATGAATGTTCTTGTTCTATGTATATATTTTGACCAAAAAATAACTTTTGACCTTTTTTTTCCGATTCTTACATACTATATAGTATGCCGAAAACGGTGAAAACAGAAAAATCTATTTTACACTGACCTAACCAACTTGGATTGGACAAAAAATAGTGGGTACGCGTAGATATTAATATTCTTGTTCTCTGTATATGTTTTAACCCAATAATAATTTTTGTCGATTTTTTTTTCCGGTTCTGACATACTATAGTATGCCGAAAACGGTGAAAAACCGAAAAATTTATTTTACACTGACCTAACCAGCTCGGATTGGCCAAAAAATAGTGGGTATGCGTAGATATGAATATTCTTGTTCTCTGTATATGTTTTAACCCAATAATAACTTTTGTCGATTTTTTTCCGATTCTAACATACTATAGTATGCCGAAAACGGTGAAAAACCTAAAAATGTATTTTACACTGACCTAACCAACTCGGAATGGCCAAAAAATAGTGGGTATGCGTAGATATAAATATTCTTGTTCTCTGTATGTGTTTTAACCCAATAATAATTTTTGTCAATTTTTTTTTCCGGTTTTGACATATTATAGTATGCCGAAAACGGTGAGAAACCGAAAAATCTACTTTACACTGACCTAACCAACTCGGATTGGACAAAAAATAGTGGGTATGCGCAAATATGAATATTCTGATTCTATATATATTTTAACCAAAAAATAACTTTTGACGTTTTTTTTTATGATTCTGACATACTATAGTATGTCGAAAACGGTTAAAAACCGAAAAGTCTATTTTATACTGACCTAACCAACTCGGATTGGACATAAAATAATGGGTATGCGTAGATATGAATATTCTTGTTCTCTGTATATGTTTTAACACAATAATAATTTTTGTCGATTTTTTTCCGATTCCGACATAATATAGTATGCCGAAAACGATGTAAAACCGAAAAATCTATTATACACTGACCTAACCAACTCGTATTGGCCAAAAAATAGTGGGTATGCGTAGATATGAATATTCTTGTTCTATGTATATATTTTAACCAAAAAATAACTTTTGACTATTTTTTCCGATTCTGACACACTATATAGTATGCCGAAAACGGTGAAAACCCGAAAAATCTCTTTTACACTTACCTGATCAACTCGGATTCGCGAAAAAATAGTAGGTATGCGTAGATATGAATATTCTTGTTCTGTGTATATGTTTTAACCCAATAATAATTTTTGTCGATTTTTTCCTGCTTCTAACATATAGTATTCCGAAAACGGTAAAAAACCGAAAAATCTATTTTACACTGACGTAACCAACTTGGAATGGCCAAAAAATAGTGGGTACGCGTAGATATGAATATTCTTGTACTATGTACGTGTTTTAACCCAATAATAATTTTTGTCGACTTTTTACCGATTCTGACATACTATAGTATGCCGAATACGGTGAGAAACCGAAAAATCTATTTTACACTGACCTAACCAACTCGGATTGGCCAAAAAATAGTGGGTATGCGTAGATATGAATATTCTTGTTCGATGTATATTTTAACCAAAAAATAACTTTTGACATTTTTTTTTTCCGATTCTGACATACTATATTATGCGAATATGGTTAAAAACCAAAAAGTCTATTTTACACTGACCTAACCAACTCGGATTGGCAAAAAAATAGTGGGTATGCGTAGATATGAATATTCTTTTTCTCTGTATATGTTTTAACCCAATGATAATTTTTGTCGATTTTTTTCCGATTCTGACATACAATAGTATGCCGAAAACGGTGAAAAACAGAAAAATCTATTTTACACTGACCTAACCAACTCGGATTGGCCAAAAATAGTGGGTATGCGGAGATATGAATATTCTTGTTGTTTGTATGTGTTTTAACCCAATAATAATTTTTGTCGATTTTTTTTCCGATTCTTACATATAGTATGCCGAAAACGGTGAAAACCCGAAAAATCTATTTTACACTGACCTAGCCAACTCGGATTGGCCAAAAAATAGTGGGTATGCGTAGATATGAATATTCTTGTTCTCTATATATGTTTTAAGCCAATAATAATTTTTGACGATTTTTTCCGATTCTGACATACTATAGTATGCCGAAAACGGTGAGGAATCGAAAAATCTATTTTACACTGACCTAACCAACTCGGAATGGCCAAAAAATAGTGGGAATGCGTAGATATGAATATTCTTGTTCTCTGTATGTGTTTAATCCCAATAATCATTTTTGTCGATTTTTTTCCGATTCTGACATACTCTAGTATGCCGAAAACGGTGAAAAACCGAAAAGTCTATTTTACACTGACCTAACCAACTCGGATCGGCTAAAAAATAGTGGGTATGCGTAGATATGAATATTCTTGTTCTCTGTATATGTTTTAACCCAATAATAATTTTTGTCGATTTTTTTACTGATTCTGACATACTATAGTATGCCGAAAATGGTGAAAAACCTAAGAATCTAATTTACACTGACCTAACCAACTCGGAATGGCCAAAAAATAGTGGGTATGCGTAGATATGAATATTCTTGTTCTCTGTATGTGTTTTAACCCAATAATAATTTTTGTCGACTTTTTTCAGAATCTGACATACTATATAGTATGCCGAAAACGGTGAGAGACCGAAAAATCTATTTTACACTGACCTAACCAACTCGGATTGGCCAAAAAATAGTGGGTATGCGCAGATATGAATATTCTTGTTCTATGTATATATTTTGACCAAAAAAATAACTTTTGACGCTTTTTTTCCGATTCTGACATACTTTAGTATGCCGAAAACGGTGAAAAACCGAAAAATCTATTTTACACTGACCTAACCAACTCGGATTGGCAAAAAAAATAGTGGGTATGCGTAGATATGAATATTCTTGTTCTCTGTATATGTTTTTACCCCATAATAATTTTTGTCGATTTTTTTTTCGATTTTGACATACTATAATATACTGAAAACGGTGAAAACCCGAAAAATCTATTTTACACCGACCTAAATAACTTGGATTGGCCAAAAAATAGTGGGTGTGCGTAGATATAAATATTCTTATTCTCTGTATATGTTTTAACCCAATAATAAATTTGTTTTGATTTTTTGCCTATTCGGACCTGCTATAGTATGCCGAAAACGGTGAAAAATTGATTTTTCATTGATCTAACGAATTCAGATTGTCAAAAAAATAGTGAGTATGGGTAGTTATGATTATTTTAGTTCTACCTACATGTTTTAACCCGATGATAATTTTTGACACTTTTTTTTCCTGTTCTGACATACTATACCGAAAACGGTGAAAAATCGAAACATATATTTTTCATTCGGTTGTTAACCGACTGAACCGCAGACCTTTCCTGATTGAGAGATCGCATCCTCGCCCTCATAGGATGCACAATTTTAAGCTTCGGAGAAGGAGGCGCTGACAAGGTCTTTGCCTTCTGGCCTCTACGTTTTGGCAATACAGAGCTCCCAATACTGGCAAAACCCTGTTAGAGGGTAGGTAACTGACCGACCAACTTCGCTTCAACTCCATATAACAAGGGCCTAGTCGGTATCAAGCAGAAGTGGGAACTGACTAACCGACTCTACTCCAGCGCCCTGAACTACCAGCTCCATAGAACAAGGGCCTAATAATGGATAGGCACGAGCCTGTTCAGTATCAAAGGGAGGTGCCGAACCCATTTGGTCCAAATCATTCACCTCGCTCACGACAACTTCCGACAGATCAGGGCCAGAACAACCATGACCAACTTCCTAATAACTTATCTGTAGATCAATGACTTCTTGAGGAATAAGCGACGACGAAACACTTGAAGTTACCGATAACAACATCAGGGATTGACCAGTTACACAAACATGATCAAAAAACATGATCAAACACGACTACTCTGTCCATGTCAATGGGTTCAAAATTTGAAAACAAAAACAGAGAATCTTCCCGCGACATCCTCGACAAAGAATCTCCCCGACATCCTCGAATAGTGAGGCTTGAACCAACTACGTGAACCCCCACATAATGTCACCCAATTTTGTCATACTATATAGTTTGTCGAAAACGGTGAAGAACAGAAAAATCGATTTATCAGTTATCTAACAAACTCGGATGGGCCTAAAACAGAGGTTATGCGTAGACATGCATATTCTTGTTCTAAACACATGTCTTAACCACATAATAATCTTTTCCTTTTCTTGTCGATTTTGACATGCTATAGTATGCTGAAAACGGTGAAAAACAACAAAATATATGTTTCACTAACCTAACATACTCGGATTGGCTTTAAAAGAGTGACCTAAAGTTTTGTCGATAATCGGTGGACAAAACTTTAGATAGTTTTTCGTATATGGACAATACTCTAAGGTAATTTTTGACAATTAATTCTTCAAATTATAATGTATAAGTGGGTATGTGTTGATGTACATACTTCGGTACTCCATAATTTTTCAAACTCGAAACAATGTCCTCTTTTTTCCGTTTCGAACATACTATAGTATGCAGAAAATGTAAAAAAGAGAATAATTTCTTTGAGTTGAAAAAATATAAACTTGCACGTCTTGGCGTACCGTTACTTTCAAGTTACTATTAATTCGTTGGACAGTGAAACAATGAATAAAAATTTACCATAATAATAGTCCAAGTTTGTTGTGGTAGTCAAAAAGATAATCTCTTTCTTACTAAACAACGAAAACGTTTTTTCTTTTTTCTAGTACTAACAAACTCGGAATGGTTTCAAATTTCGGGGAGAGTACATAATCATGCATCTCTAATCATGACGGAAAAAATTGTACATTATACCCCTAAGAATAATTTCTTTGAAAACATAAGTGAAATTCAGGACTCATAAATTGTTGACATGCCTGAAAAATACATTTTTCTTAACAGCAGTAAATTAAAAGGATAATTGTAAAAACTTCTGTAAACTATGCATGTTTTGCAAATATTTACAATATATTAATTTTTTGCAAATACTTAGTGTACTATTTTCCATCTGTGAAAGTATGAAACTAATGGAAAATTAGGATTTTGGAACATTTTAAAACATATGGTTTGATTAAGGACTTCAATTAAACACTGCACATGCTCCAAACTTCCCGTTTCTATTAGTTTTCACACTTTTGCAGATAAAAAATAATACACCGTAAGTATTTATAAAAAAACAGCGTAAATAATATAATATTGAAGCAAACAAAACGAGGTAATAGCTTCACCCAATAGTCACCGAAAGTGTGTTAACAGAATTAGGAAGAGCCACCGAAGAGAGAACATGGTGACACTAATGTTCTACGCCATGCACATACACTTCTAATGTTGTCAACAACTTCCTAGGAATGTCACAGGAGTATCTTGATGCCCTGTTTGGGAACTATGATTTCGTTTGTAATTCCACATTGGGATGATTGCAAAAACCTGCGGAGAAATGTGCACGTTTTGCAAATGCTCTTAGTGAACTATTGTTTTTTTGCAACTATTTACCGCCTGCAAATCCGTTATCTTTAACGGAAATTGGTCATGTGACAGTCACGTAACTTTAATTTTTTGGAAATAATAGTTTTCCCTTTACACTATACATGTTCTGCAATTTGTAACCCTTTTGTATACACTTTTGCATGGTTACTTTGAACTTTTTGCAAAAAAATAACCCCGTTACTGGAGTTGCCCATGGGAAATAGTTAAGGGATGTTTTTTGCAACAAAAAATAGTTCACCAATAGTCTTTGCAAAACATGCATAGTTCATTGCAAGTTTGGATGTCGAAATTATTCGGGTTGCACTCAAGGCATACAGTATGATTCATACCTAATGCAGAACGTGATTAAAAGATGGCATTTCATACATAACCTATACTAAAAGTGTATTGATGATTAAACTTCAAAATTGGACTAACCTGTATGATGTAAGAGTCACTTTCATTCTGATGGTAGTTGTAAGTTTTCATTCCTTGTCAAGTTGTTAGGACACATAAAGGTGTCAATAACAATGAACAAGCACCAACTTGACATCGATATACAGCCTGAAACATCGAATACATACAAGTTAGTCAAACAGAAACATCGGTACAACCGAACGAGAAATTCTTACCGATAATCTTGACGGGCGGACTAATTTATAAATCACAAACGAACAAGCACTTATGGTGAATAAATACACGAAAGATGAATGAGACGACTAGTGCAAGAAAATAACGTAGCATAACATAAAAGGGTAGTAAAATGTCGCAAATTAGCTACACGAAGACTTGCGAGTTTTTATTTACAAAAACACCCTGGACCTATCTATTGTATTGTTATCGGATCCACACGAGCTTAGGGGCTCTCACAGAACTCCATCTCCTGAAATTTGCAGAAGAAATTGAAGTGAGACACATTACAGAACATATGAAACTTCGAAAAGGTTGTATATATAGAGCTTATGTCAACGTGAATATATCACTACACTTGTAAACTAACCCATCGGTGGATGAAAATAGGAATCATTGCAAAAAAGTACCCTGAGGTACTCACTTTTTTGCAACTTGCAGACCTCTTCTTTGCTAATTGCAAAAAAGTATCATGAACTTGTCATTTGTCGCACTTCTTATATATTTTTTGAAATGTCAATTTTACCCTTAGAAACTAAAACTTACAAATAATAATTAAAAAACAAGAAAATTAATTTTTCATATCACTTAAATTACTTAGTCTTTGTACGGTACAAAGAGGAAGAAAATTAAGGGATGTAAGAACTTCGATTTTTTTTGTACCGATGTTTTTTTACTTGTTATTTTTTTCAATCTAAATTGTAAGGGTAAAATTGTCGTTTTGTACAAATTTCAACAAAAAAACAAGTTCAGGGTACATTTTTACAGTTATCAAAGAAGAGGGTTACAACTCACAAGTTGCAAAAAATGAATACCTCAGAGTACTTTTTTGCAATTGAATACGCACCTCAAATTTCATAATCTAAGTTATATCAGAATGTACCTTGCCGCATATTGGACAGCTTTCACTTCTCTCCAACCATTCGTAGATACAACCCAGATGAAAATGATGCGAGCATCTTGTAGTAATTTTGGGGTTTTCGGAAGTATATTCTGCAAGGGATTAATCAACCATCACCAAAACATATGAATAAACAATAATGCAGTTGGAGATTTAATTTTAAAACAAGTAGAGCAAACCCTTTTGTGTATGCTACGTAAAATCATGGGTTAATTGAACATAACTACCTTCGTGAATTGCCCAAATTTTGCAGACACATGCTCACTCTTATGAATTTCTAAGTGTCACCATTATATAAAATAGCAGGAAACCATCGGAATTTTTGATTTTTTTCTGTCATGTGAGCTTAAAGTTTTATAATATCTCAAAACTCGTCATCCTCATCCTTTAATCCTCCAATTTCAATATGATTCCGTGGAGGATTTTGAGAACGGAATCAGAAGAGTAAAGCGTTCAAGTGAGTGGTTTTGGGACATGATTTTTTTTTAATCTCACTCGATAAAAAAAAATCCTTATTTTGTACAACAGTGACACGTGAAAATTCATAAGAGCAGTCATGTGTATATGAAAATCTTACAACAGGGTTATGTGTTTGTTGGAAATTCATAAAGGCATTTACATGCAATTCAGCCTCAAACTAAACCAGACATGATAGCATGACCATTTACCAAACCAGAGTCAACCTCAAACTAAACCAGACATGATAACATGACCGTTTACCAAACCATAGAACTGTTAAAAAGCAAAGGAAAAACATCATTTACATACCCACTTTGACCTTTCGTTATCAATAACACGCTGTCACCTCTCGCTATCTGTTAAGGTCCTTGCTAATGGATCTCGTTATGGCACCTTGGTATGACTTCAGATCAAGGGTTCGTTGGTACGAATCCTTGTTCTTCTTTCGCCCAATGGTGTAGGGTTATGAGCTCAGGGGTAGGGAACTCAAAGACCTCGGTAGAGAACTAATAGATAGTTAATTAATTCTCAATGCTCTATTCATAGATCTCTTATGGTTTATATAGCCATAGAGATTTCCCAATCCTAATGCAACATTAATTGAAAGCTACCCAAGTTTCCAAATCCTAATACAATTATAAATTGAAAGCTACCCAAGTTTCCAAATCCTAATACAATTATAACTAAAGGCAATAATAATAAAAAAGGAAATTTTCTAATCCTTTGTGCCGACTTCACCACTGCCTTGATCGGCACAGCTTTTCCTCTTGTAAACCAACCCTTTGAACCGGCCCACTTGGCCCATAACACTATCATAAAAAAACTCACTCAAAGGGAGGGTTTTGTATTCAAAAAACCTTGTTTCGGGTCGAAACACCTCGACTTTTCGGCCGAAAACCAGATTTTTAGTGGGTTTTTGATGATATCAAAAGGTGACAATGTGTTATTGATATGCAATGACCTTTACAGTGTGTTAAGGATAAACAAAGGTCATTGTGGATGTGTTAATGAAGTAACCCCAAAATCAAAAGTTCGTTACATTACCATCAAGACATGTTGGGCAGACATCTTCATCTTCAGAAGCTAGTCCATGAGAAACTTCTACTGTTGGAGCCTTTTCCAAGGAGTCCGATTGGCCGGTTGTACAATCTTCTTCTTCAGAATCAACTCCATTCCATTTCTTCCCAAAACTTGTCAATTCTGTGCTGGAACCGCTGAAATTTCTTCTCACGGGTTGCGAATCTTCCTGAAAATGAGTCATTGACTTATCACGCCTAGAGACCAAGCCATCACGCTGCAACCGGGAGTATCTCGGATCGGCATCGTAATGGGTATCTTCTGATGAGCTGTCCGGTGATGTAGTGCCGACCAAGGTAGACGGCGAAGAAGTTGCCACCGGAATAGGAGTAGACATTGGACGGCTTTCGAGTCTATGAAACATTACCCCGTACTGCACATATGTTCGAAGAATCCAAGAACGTTCACATAAAAGCAAATTATAAGAGAGAATTGGGATTTTTTATTTTCTGTTCAAATTTAAGGAAAACGTAAGGTGAGGGGTTATCAGGAACACATTATCACCTTTCTACTTTATCAGTGGGTTTTTGGGACAAAATGGACGGAATCCGTGGTTTTTTTATGAATAACGAAAAGTGGCAGTGTTACTGATAAGTGATAACCCCTCACCTTCACAATGTGCATTTGAGAATCAAAGGATGACAAAGGTGTGTTAATAAAGTTACCCCTATAACTTATTTCCTGTTAGTAGTTTGTAACTTATTAGTAGTTTATTTCCCTTTCCTAATTCGTTTCCCATTTAGTGTAGGATTGTTCCCTATATAAAGGTATCACCAATTGTAACTCCTAATCAATTCAGAATAACCATCACAGGACGTAAAAATCTCTCAAGTGTAATGAATATAAACCTAGATACAAAGACAGAACTTCACATGATAATAAATAATCATATTAAGAAAATACCCTTTTTGAAAAAGAAAAACTTACATTTTCTTATTTTTAAATGTTAAATCATTGTAAACACATTGACCAGAGAAGCATCCCATAGACCACACACAAAAGAGAAACAAAACTTTCTAAAATCCCACATTCTGAACAAGATTCTATGTACAAAATGATGGGAAGTTAAGAACGTTGAACAAAGTAGCAACTCAGAACAACATCAAAACACAACAAAAGCTAACAATTTACAAATCAGAAACACCCACAAAAACAGTCACAAGAGAGAGAAAATACCCTTTGGGAAGAGCACACATTTTCAAGCAGATTCAATTCACTAAATAATGGGGAAGTTAAGCACATTGAGCAGAGATGCAGCTCAGAGAACAACAACAAAACACAACAACGTGAACATATACAACTCCCATTAGAGCAATCACAAGAGAGAGAGAGAAGCCCCTTTAGGAAGAACATACATTTTCAAGCAAACTCAATATATTAAATGATGGGAAATTAAGCACATTTGAACAGAAATGCAGCTCAGAGAACAACACCAAAACCCAATAATTTGCACATCCGCAACACACATTAGAACTATCACAAGCAAATTTAATATACTAAATAATGGGAAATTAAGCACATTGAGCAGAGATCCAACTAAGACAATAACATCAAAACCTAACAATCTGCACATCAGCAACACCCACAAGAACAACCAAAAGAGAGAGAAAAACACCCTTTTGGCAAAATACACATATTCAAGCAAATTCAACAAACTAAATGATGGGAGATTCATCACATTGACCTCAGAGAACAACATCAAACCCCCAAAAAACTGCACAATCTGCAACACCCATAAGAACAATCACAAGAGACCCAACAACACCCTTTTGAAAAACACCCATTTTCAAAACAAATTCAACACACTAAATGATGAGAAATCAAGCACATTGAGCTCAGAAACCCCAAAATTCTCACCATCCACAACACCCATTACAATAATCACAAGAGACAGAAAAAAAACCCTACAAATTAACAATCAAATCCAACAAACAGAAGGAAAAATCAGAAGAGTACAGAACCGCTCACCCCATTGAAGATCTGATGGAAGAGGAATCTGAAGCAGACACAGTGCCGGTAAAGGGAATTGCCATGAGCGTACTCTTCAAGCTCTTCGCCACAAGGGCAGCAGCAAAACCCAGCCATCTTTTCACGCACAATCAAAATCTGAGGTCCACAGAGGTTGAGAACTGTGAAGACTCTCGGGGAGTGAAGGTCGTTTTCAGAAGAAAATCGGCAGTGGAGAAGGAGGTGCCAATCGAGTGGTGAAGATATCAGAGGCAGTTTTGGATTTCACGAAAATAAAAAATCATTTAATTATTTTTATTTCTGCTACGAATTAGTTACAATCATATTGTGGGTTTGGTGGAAATGTGGGCCAGAATCTAATTATTTTATTTATATTTTTCTTAGCTTTTGTATAATAGACACAGCTTCGTGAACATTCGCACCGACGTACGAAATTTATTTTAAAACATTTTGATTTTCAAATCATTTAATCAGTATTTTTTTTTGCCGTTTCTTTAATGTTACATGTTAAAATAACGAGAAGAAAAAAATAGGTTAGGGTATTAATTTAAAATTCAAAATGTTTGAATATATTAAACTGAAATGATCTCATTGAAATAGGTAAGTCAAAATGTCTCAAACTCGATATCTCAATATGATCAACACGGTAATATATTTTGAGATTTGACATAGAAAATAATTTTAAATGACTCAAATTGTAGATCTGATTTTATGATACAACATTTTTTTTAAAGATATGAGGTGAGCTCAAATATCCCCAGTCAATATAAAAATGTTCATATTCATTTATCAATCATCTAACATTGACATGATCATGTTTATTCGATCAATCATCCAACTATAACGTTCAACCGATGTTGGAAAAATCGAGTCATAATACTCGAGTGCTTTATAAAAATCGTGTCAGGCAACTTCTGGACACAGAAATCTTTGGTACCGACCCAATTTGTACCAAGTAGACGTTGCCAGGGGGCTCACCAATTCAGACCCGACTAATCGTGCAAGTTGGATCAGGTGACCGGTTCAAATCCAGGCACGAGAGTTGGATCAAGCGGTTGGTTCAACCATCTAAGGTTTAGAACCTACTCCAGCCGCTCAACTCTAGCACTTTAGAAAAATCGAGTCAGACAATGTCTGGGCATCGTAATCTATGGTACCGACCCAATACCAATCAGACGTTGCCAGGTGGGTCAACAATCCAGACCCGACTAATCGTGCAAGTCGGATAAAGCGACCGATTCAAATCGGTGCACGAGAGTTGGATCAAGCGGTTGGTTCAACCATCCAAGGTTTAGAACTTCTACACTAGCCGCTCAACCCTAGCACTTTAGAAAAATCGGGTCAGACAACGTCTGGGCATTGGAATCTATGGTACCAACCCAATTTGTACCAATCAGACGTTGCCAGGTGGGTCACCAATTCAGACCCGACTAATCGGGTGAGTCGGACCAAGCGACCGGTTCAAATCCAGGCACGAGAGTTGGATCAGGCGGTCGGTTCGACCCTCCAAGGTTTAGAACTACTACTCCAGCAGCTCCGGTTGATGGAGGATTACCAAAATACCCTCCCAATTTTGAAATGGTTCATAAACATTCAGTAAACTTGAGATATATTCCAAAGCCATCCAAAGTTGCTCTTACTTGGAACCTTCCTTGTCAATTACAATGCATAAAACTACAACTAGTTCGCTTCAGGTACACATTAACCAGACATAATTAATCACATTCACAGATACAATAGCTTAAAATGTGCAGACAAACATAAAATGAGAAATGGCGAATTTTTCAGATATCGAAACCAAAATATACAGTTCTATTCAATTGTAAACATTTCCTTCAAATTGTTGACAAGCGAACAAATTAACGTCACGTTAAAATCAATCGAAACCAAACAACAAAAATGTGTACTCCTGACACCAGACATTGATCTAGTTTATGAAATTTGAACTAAACAGATATATTTTTTCCATGAAATGTTGATAAACATGAGCAATGAATACATAATAGAGACCTGTCAAAAAAAATACATAATAGAGACTTTATATAATATATAGAGACAATTGTAAAAAAATACCCCAAGGTATTCACTTTTTACAAGTTGTAACCCTCATCTTTGATAATTACGAAAACGTGTCCTGAACTTGCCCTTTCAAATTAAGAACCAAAACAATGTCAAATTGGCAGTCAGACAATTATAATGTTGATCTCCAGTGAATTAATCAAAAGGGTACATTGAATTCAGTATAGAACGATCGGTAGTTCTAATATACTCTCATTGCAAATTATTAACTTATAATCAGTGGACCTAGGAGCATTTCAAGGCAAACAAAAAGTAAAATCAAGATAAGAGAAGTGAAGTGAGAGACAAACCTGAGTTTTTATGCCTGAATTGAAAATTGCCAAAAAACAGTCTACAGAGTATGTATTTGCCTAAATATACTTCAATCCAGTGATGTATTGCTGTCTAGAGATTAGATACTGAGCAAGGGCGTAAATTATTCCTAAAAGCCCCAATATTTTAACCTTGAGAACATCTGTAATGATGATCGACGGTAGATTGAGGGGCAATGAGAGCAGAGGTGTCGAATCTGTTTGCTTTGTGTAACTCCACACAAACCTGTTGAAAAGAATGTGACTTGGGAAGGTGAGAATCAGAAGAGCCAAATTCTTCACAGCAAAGAACCAATCCGGGCCACCGATTTCAAGGCCCCACCCGGCATTGCCATGCCATATATCTTCCCAGATGCTGTATAACGATGTCAAGACCAAGTAACCAGATATCACCACAACTACCGGGAAGTACCTCTGTTTGTCCCCAAAACCGGCAACGAAATCCGAGTCCTGGTTAAGAAGCAGCAAAATCGGTGCCAAGAAAAATATTGCACGGTTCGAGCCACCTGTGAGATTGACATTCAATATTAGGCAAATAGCAAAACACATCACTGTGGCTACATTACCAACTGCCGGCATCCAAGCTCCCTCGGCAGCAATCTTTTTGATGGTGAAGCTAGGCACAGTGGAGGCGCGGCGCTGTTGCATGAGTCTCATTCTTGTGGGAAAACCGGAGGAGCCAGTTTGACTTGTCTGGTTATGTCTGATCCCGCCTCTTTCAGAGGACTTCTCACGCATCAGTGAAGCGAGTTCGAACTTTATCTCTAAAGCAATAAGCATGAAAATTGCTGCATAGAGACCGAGGAGAGAAGTTCTTGCCCCCTCGACAGCTAGAAGAGTGGTTAGCTTCTTGGCCTCCTCTTCCATGTCTCCAACTCCACTATCTATGAGGATGTTTTTTATTCTCACCTGACCTTCCAATAGATAGGTCACGGGAAACAGAGCAACAAGTAGAGCGAATATCCATGGGAGGAGCTTTGTACTGGATGCAGATGGAAAATGGGTGAAGACCACGAAGATAGATGTACAGACCATAGTGACAACAATGAGGACATGCAGTACAGCAGCCTGAAGGAAGTACTCTGCAGATATGTAGACACCCAAAGCAATACCCATAGCTATGGAGTAAAAGAGTCTCAGTTCAACAATGTACTTGATGGGTATGATAGAGGTAACGGATGCCAAGGTGAGCAAAGTTGCCATAATAAGTAGCCAAGATGGCCATGTAGGCTTTGATGCCACAAAGCCATAGATGGTGATGTCATCAGTGGATAGGCGGGCAGCTTTAATCAGATTAGATCGGTAAGTCCATGACAGTGGGAGCGGTGGCTGCATTAAGATGAGGAGCAAACCTGTTGCCACTACTAGCAGAAGGCATCTCTTGGCAGACTACAAATGGAGGGAGATAAAATGCAGTTAGTTCAAGTGAATAGGAGAAATTGCAAGATGCTATAAAGCCAACATTAGTTCATGTCAGATACTGATGATAGCAACAAAAGCTAAAGTAGAAACCAATAATGATGATCCATTTTCTCATCTAGTGAGAGGAGAATGTTGTTTGCAAGGGAGGGATTATTAGGGAAGCGTTACGTGTAACATAAACAAAAGTGTTAATAGTTTTCTGTTCTTGAGCCCAAAATTTCACAAGGGCGTCAGCTTCTCAGCTATAACTGAAACTGGAGCTCAAGAGTTACTGGAAAATATAGCTATTAAGAACACACTCCACAAATCAGCAAAAAGAAAAAACTAATGCCCTTAAAATTCATAAAAAGATTCCTAAATATGAATATTTATTCCTGTAGTTGAAATCCTGAAAATATAACTATGAAGAAAAATAAATAAAACAAATAAACTTTAAGTAAAAATATATACTTACCAAGACATGAAAGAAGTGAAGAGCAACAATGGGCACACAAGCAAATCCAATCAGAAGAATACAGAAACCCAAAAGTAAGCCATCAGAAGGAGATCTTCCATTCCACCACTGGAGGGATTCAAAAATTGTTTCCCGACATAGAAAGACAGAGAAAGCAACTATACTAGCGTGTGTATAAGCTTGCCAAGGTTTCATCTTAGAGCCTGTTCTTGATTTATCTCTGCATGGTGGACAGGGAAAAATTAGAAACTTCATAATGAAGGATAATAAAAGGTTTGAGAGACACTTGAGAACTATAAGGAAAAATGAAAAAAGAAAATGAAAGATATCGAGTAAATACTTGTAAAGAAGCACTGGAGGAGATACGGCCAACAAAAGCACAGCTGATACAAATACAGCAGACTTTGATGTAATAAACAACATGGCCAACTTTGAAGAATATAAGCAAGTTAAAATCCAAACTGCCTTTGCTCCAATTCGCTGATCTGTAGACAACCTTCTCACCACAGCCAGGCCCATCAAAGTAGTAATAATAACCATGTAGCTAGGGTACATAACATCATCCTCAAACCCATAATAGTATATGCTGGAGTAATTGAAGAAACGATTCTCGATGAGGCATAGCAACAATGCATGGCTAATCAACCCAACTTCAGTTAAAAAGCGGAGTTTCGATGGCAGAACAGCTAAACCAGGAATAGCCATGGCAAGGACAACATTTCCAACTATGAGCTTACAGAAGGACTTCAGAGACATGCCAGCCAACCAGATATTTAGATCCCAGAAATTATGCATCACAAACCACATAACCATCATGCTGCCAAGCACGACAAAGGTAAAGTACGATGTGACGCTCTTCTTAGTGAAAAACCGAGCCAAGTAAAAGCCAGCAACAGAAGGCAACGGAAGAAACTGCAAAATGAAAGAGAAATAAAAATAACGAAAATATAGTGAATACCTTCGGTTCAAACTAATAGATACATTATGCAGATGTGCCTTCCATGGAATCCAAATGGAATTTCAACCCAATACAGACACTAATTTCTTGACGCAGAATTTAGTGTCCAAGTACATATCAAGTAAGTAATAACATTTGATATTATCATACTTAAATGATTCTACAAAAAACAAAAGCATTGGATGCAATAATAACAGAGTATGCCTTCTTGATTCATCTAGTTTCTCTTATCTGAGTTTCGTAATCCAGCATATCAAGGTTCTTGTTTTTGAAACAATCAGCAATTCATATGCTAAGACTATTTGTAAAACCTAATTTATAATCTCCTAGGGAAATAGAATAAATTACAATGAAAAAATAGATTCCCTAATCTCCAAGTAATGAAAAGGCTACCAATAGAATTTACTATTGTAAGAATTATGCTACTAAACATTAATCATAGAGACTTAGAAGCAAATATTTTGTTCTGTTGACTCCAAATGTATAACATTCCTTCATGCATATAAGAGTTTTTGTGATCATGGAATAGAATCTTTGAGTAGCATTTGTTTGGTTGAGTCTAGACGTATGTATTACCCTTTGGACTACATACAAGATTTTGTTCATGGCATAGTGGCCAAGCTAGATAAAGCACGTGCCAGTAGTATTTTTGTTTAGTTTGGGCTCCTGATCATTATCCATTAACATGGTAAAAAGGGTTCATTTTCAAGCGTGATTAAAGATTGCACTTCAACTAAAAATCACTCTATTCAAAATGAAATAAGTTTTTAAAAGTAAAATGCATACCATTACAGGAAAGCCAACAACAATTGCTCCGGCAGCACTGACAACTACAGCCAATGATGTAAACGCCACAGAGCTAGAAGCATCAGAAATCATTCCAAGAGCATATGCACCGGCTGCACTTGCTCCTCCAAGCATTGTAGTGGTCACAAGAAGATAACTGAGTGGTGGCGGCACTTGAATGTATCGACCAAACGAGTGAAAAACAACTCTAATCTCTAAGCAAAGAACCACAACAACCAGAGCCACAGCCCCATTGACCACCCGGATACTATGCAGCTGGTGGGCATTCTTGGTGACCCACCAAAGTGCTCCCCTTGTTGAGGCATAGAGTTGGAACAAGAACGGCACGAAGAACAGGAGAAACAAATCAGACACAGAAGCAGCTGACGAGAACATCACAGAGTAATGCGAGAAAATATGAAACATCAATGGAAAGAACATCAAATTCAATGTATGCACACAGCTTTCGAGCTGACCCAGAATCAAATTCTCATCAGGAACCTCCCCACCATGGTACTTCACCTCCTGCTTGGCTTTAAACGAAGAAACCCGAGGAATCGAGTACAGCCAATAGAACACAATATTGAACACCATGAGATAGTAAGCAGCATTGTTCATACCAACAGCGGAGACGGTGGCCCAAGTGAAGAGAGCCGAAGCAACGACCGGCACGCAAGCAAAGAGAAGCCGCTCGAGAGCGAACACAATCGAAGGGTTCTCAATCTGAATCCACTTGAACTGAAGCGACGCCCAAACCCCGATCAGAAAATTCGTCTCCGCGCAGAGGAAGGCGGCGGAGATAGCGAGCGGGACCGAGTTGAAGCTGTGAGCAAGCGACGACCCGGCGCTGAAGAAGAACGCGATCTGAGCAGCGAGTAGAGAGAACCACACACCGAAAAACGAACCGGACCTGAAATTCAACGAATCGACGATGTACGAGACCATGAGGCCGATGGTGAGGGTCACGACGACGGGCGTGCCGCCGAGGTCGAGGAGGAAGGCGGCGCAGGGGACGAGAGCGACGGCGATGCGAGCGTTGTGCGCGAACGAGGAGGGGGCGAACCGCGAAGCCGGGTTGAGGGATCGGGAGGAGGAAGATGAAGTGATGTGGCTAGGGTTAGGGTTTGGGGAGCCATTGCCGAAGGAGGAGAAGGTTGGGGCGCTCATGGAGGTGGAGATGTACGGCCGGAAGGACCGTGTCTGGAGCTCCGGCGGCAACATATTCGCCGGACGGCGACGGTGGAGGTTCGATTCCGGTTCCGATCTCGCTGCCGCTGAAGCTGGTTTTGTTGAGCGGAGTTGGCTCAGTAGTCGTTGTTGCGACCGTGAGCCTGATGGTGAAGATCAGAGAGCTCGTGAGTTTCAGTGAAACGGTGGCGTTTCGGGGTTTCGGTAAAACGGTGGCGTTTCGGGGTTTCTTTACCGCCGTTGGATCGTGGTTCTTGTGGGGTGTTGCGACCGTGAGCCAGATAGTGAATCAGAGAGCTCGTGAGTTTCAGTGAAACGGTGGCGTTTCGGGGTTTCGGTAAAACGGTGGCGTTTCGGAGTTTGTTTTACCGCCGTTGGATCGTGGTTCTTGTGGGGTCCATGGTGAGGTGTCTTGCTGTCTTTTGTCTGAAAACTGATCCATTGGACGTTGAATTAATTAGTACAGTGATTGATTGTTGTTAGCTTGTAGTGACGTCGTCGACTCAACGACTAACCTTCCTTAAACTTACCCTTTAAAGGATTTTTTTTGTTTTTAGGGTAAAGGATGGTATTAATACTGAGGAGAAATCAAATTAAAATTGTGTAAGCTTCAAAAAGGAAATCAAAATTGAGTAAATGGATAATAGGTAAATTGGTTTGTTTTTTCTTCTTTTTATCAGAAATAATGTATTAAGATAGTAGTGTCGGTTTCTTTCTCGAAAACCATAAACCAACAACAAAATTCAAAAAGTCGAAAGAGTATGAAAGAGTCGAAAAACAAAGAGACAATTAATCCATTCAAAAAGGGAGAAACACCAAAAATGAGAAGTGGGGGGAAGAGTTCAAACATGCTGAAAAAAGTTATAGTTGGCGACACCATCCAGGAACTATGAGACAATATAAGCAATTCCGCTTGAGCCAACGTAAGTGCCCCAAACTGAATTTTCTAGTAAAATGATAGAGGGATCAGGAAACGAACCTCCCTGAAAGATCATAACGTTTTGAACTATCCAAATGAACCATAAACCTAAAAGATCGAGGTGGAGGCAAGATTTGCGAAGCATGTGCACCCCACAAATAGAAGACCACGAAAAAATGAGCAAAGCAGAAGATGAAGGGAGTACAGAGGAAACCCCATTATTGGAGAACCAATGACCATAATTGGCAAGTCCAACTACAAGTAATGAGAAGGTGAAATGTGTCCTCTCTATGGCTACCACACATAGGACACAACCATAGGCCCATCAGAATAAGGAAGCTCCAGCGACTAAGAAAGATTTAATAAAGATGACCTTGAGACGACAAGTCAAACAAAAGATTGAAACTTATGAGGAGCACCTCTACATAAATTTGTCCAAAATTAAGATACATTAATTGTTTTAGACGATGAAATTATATTTACTTAAAACATAAGACTACCTAAATCCAGTTGATTTTTCAAAGGACATTTGTTAATTTATATATTGTTATTATACTATTTCATCTCAATAAATATAGAGGTGGATTGAAGAAAGAAGGAAAGGCCGTAATCCCCCACTATCTCACCAACAGATTTGGGCCTTCAAATGGGCCTAATCCAATATGAAACCAGGCCCATAAAGTTTTCTCTTCAAATGGGCTCGATTTGTACCCAAAAGAGTATACATGATCCATCTCTTTGCAGCCTCAGTTGCAAAAGGAAAAATATAAATGGTGCCAATTTCACCTAAATATATCAAACTAGTTACATTTCTTTTTCTTTTTTTGATATAAAGTTACATTTCTTACTCAATTGTTATTATATTTAAAAATTAAATAAAATAACCACATTCAGTCTTCATTTTACTCTATTTGGATAATAAATGACAACATTATCCCTACAACAACTTATGGAACTCGAACAAAAATATTTGTACACCATTAATCTCTTTCATGTATTATCGTAAATAAATTTATTACGAACTAGCTTTTACTTGATACACACCAAAAAAACTATTACAAGCTAATTTTCGAAAACCACCCTCAATCAATTATATCCCTACAACATTGAATACCTAATGATCAAAAATTTCGTCGAGATTTTACGGATACGATCATGATATCAGTAACTTATATTTAAGAAATGATTGATAGAAATTCTTTTACATGTTGTAGTCCTATTGTTTTATAAGTGCAAAAAAAAAATACTCCTTTGATATACAGAAACAAAGAAAATTAAGAGAGATAATATCACAGTTATGAAACAAATTTACACTAATTATAATTTTAAAAATTATTGTTTTTTGTAGCTATCTATCGATGAAGATCCATAACTAACAAAAAAAATGAATATCTTAAGACACTTATTTTACAATCATTCCTGCATTAAAAACCGGGCTTATTCAAAAAAATTGTTAGATGTCGATAATCATTAAGTGGAAAGACTTGACGTGTCTTGCCTGGTGTGAACTCACATTATTCATATACGACCCGTTTCTTATCAATCCAAACACGATCATCACATTTCGACATTATCGTTAAAACGAATCCATAAAAACACATAACACAGAACACGATGCACGAAAAACGGTCGGTTGTACATGACAAAGATTAGTGGGGGTATGGCAAGTCCGGAGATAAGAGTGACATGAAGGACCCAAGGGCATAGACCTTTCACTTTCGGGGACATGGCAGCAAGGGACATGACCTTATCCCGTAGGAAGAGAGGCCCAAGTGACCATTTTCATTCTATTATATACTATTTGCCATGGTCATGGCAAGGACAAGGTATGATTAGGGTTTTGTAGGGTTACCAATGGGGACTCACACCCTCCGGGAGGGTCTGTGTCCCTAAGTAGGGCTGGGCAAATATCCGGCCGTCACCAAAAACCGACCGTCACCGGCCGTCCCCATCACCAGAATCACCCGAACCGGTGTCACCGATGACGGTTATGGTTAAAAAATACCAATCCGACAACATTTTGGGTGGGTACGGTTTTTTATCTTTCAAACCGGTAAAAAACCGACCGATCGACTTTAGGTGTGTATATAAAAATGTTTATTTTTTGTTTTACTAATGTGATGGTTATAGTATTACAAGAGGTTTTAAATAATTAAATATTGAGATTAGTATTAGATTAATAGCCTAACACAGATAACATATAAGACATTATTGTACTTTTATTCTTAAATTTGCCTATAAACAATCATGCAGTAAGTTGGTTGTTCAAGTTAAATTGTAGAATAATGAAAGTAATATGCTCTAGTGCTTCGTTGTTCATGTGAGGTAAACACTATTCGTTCGTTGTTATGCTAATGTATTTATTTCAAGATGATTAAGATTTGTAGCAAAGATGCTTGCCGTTTTTGGTTTTAAGAGATGATAATCGGGTTTTATTGTCTTGATGTGAAAAATAATATCATGAAATTGATGTTATTATTTCATTTTTGGGCTTTAATTGAAGGCCCAAAAGAAAACCCAATGAGCCAGTTAAAAACCGTAACCGGCTGGCTCTGTGACGGTTGGTTTTCAAGCTGCCCGTTGGAATCCGGTGCGGTGACGGTTGTGGATTTCATGTAACCGGTTTTTCCGGTTTGGGTTACAGATAATGGAAATATTGCCGGGGCTCGGTCGATGCCCACCCCTATCCCTAAGGACAGCTAAAAGAGCTTTGTCTTTTCCTCCCACACACATGTGTAGCATGGATGGTCTGTAGTCTTTTAGAGTATTTCCCGACGTTAGATTTCTCGTTTTGGAAAGTACGTATTCGAGGAATTGATTCCTTTTGTTTAGTATATTGTTTGTGTAGTGCAATAAGGGCCTTGGTGTCGATTTCTCTTATATTTTTTTTTATTATTCTTACGATTTTATTTTATTATTTAACTAATATTCGTTGAATAAAATAATACATAACTACTTTTTCTAAGCACGTTCTTGATGGATGAAAGAGAGAAATCAAATGAGGAATTAGCAACATCCGATTTCTAGTACTGGAAATCGAAATTGACCGAATGTTCTTGGGCATGTATCGTTATGATTGTCCTTTCAGGAACTGGAATCGTAGCATGAATCTTACCGTTCCGATTTATCTTATCTTTTAAATATATTTTACGATTTTACTTTATTATTGTTGTTATTATTATTATTATTAAAGTAATATTTGTTAAATAAAATAATACATAACTATTTTTTTTATAAATATTTATATATTTTTAATCAAGTGTCATGTGACACGATCTGAATGGTTGAAAAGGCATAATCTGAACCCTATTCAAAAGGAAGTTCTCTCTATCAGTATTTACGTCGCCTATCCTAGCCTTGTCTAGCCCTCCTACCATGTCTACACTGTCGCCGCCCTCGTTTGCTGTGTCACCGGCCCCAGCCACCGACATGTCTCCATTATCAGGTGAGCACGCTCCCTTCCCCCTTATCATGCCTCTCAAACCACTGATTGGGTTTGTCAAACCGATACGCGAGAGGAAGAAGCGTCGACCCAAAACTCCTCCAT
Source organism: Erodium maritimum (assembly GCA_963921825.1). NCBI lineage: Eukaryota > Viridiplantae > Streptophyta > Magnoliopsida > Geraniales > Geraniaceae > Erodium > Erodium maritimum. The sequence continues at coordinate 852,579 of OY997594.1, read as the reverse complement.
CACCACCCTCACCGGAAGCTCCGCAACCTCCACTGTTGCAAGACCGACCACTGGTGGTCTATTCGTCGAAGGACACCACACCGACCTCGATCACGACTAAGGTCAAACAGGCCCGACCTCTCAAACTTCAAGTCGTCTCGCCGACTTTCATGGGGGCTCCCCATTATCGGGTGAACTTACCGGACCCGACCCCACCACCTCCTCTGTTGCCTATAGCTGTGGCAATTGCGACTAGGGTTTTGGAACCTCCCGCTTATAGTTGAAGGCCTAGTTATAACTATATTCCAACATAATGAGCAACATCTGATTCCAGACCGGTTGTTTTTCTAGGCCTATATTATAACGATTTTCAGTTTCGATCGCGGGAACTCGAACCAGAACCGTCCCATGCTCTTATTGTTTTGTAGGGCTACTAAAAGGGACCGAGGACCCTCCCGCAAAGATAGTGTCCCTAAAGACAGCTAAAGAGTTTTGTTTTTTCCTAACACACGTGTGGCTGGGCTTTAGTCTCCGTATAGACCTTTGAACCACAATAATATTAATGGACACGCATAAGCTTGGTCCACACTCCGGACATTGATAGAACCAACTCGATCGACCCTATTATTTCCACCCCATTTCTAATCAATCCGTGTGCCCCTCTCTCCCTCGTCGAGTCGCAATCCATGTACAAGCACGGACTAGCATTGTGAAAGGTCCCCATTGCGAAGTTTAGCGAACGTCCCCACGTGTAACGATGATCACGACGTTTTTGTTGGGGACGCAATAGTAACACGGTTTACGATTTTCATCTATTGTCTTCCTTGAGGAGTGATTTTTTTTCGGAATATGAAGAGGTGTTGAGTTGATGATGAAACTTGTTCGGTCGTTGGTGATCATCACTGACCGACGGTTTGGTCGGTGATGAATTCGTTACCAACTAATTTATTCGACCAGAATTGAACTAGATGATTTTGTCGGTGATGAACATTCATTACCGACCAAACTCTTTGTTCAATGATAACAACTCATACCCAACCTACTAGTCTGGTCGGAAATGAACGTTCATCATCGACATGATCATTTTTTTTTTGATAAGCGCTAAAAAATTTATTCAATGGCCAAGAAGGAGAAGCCAAAAAGCAAGCAACCACAATTACAAAAATCTCCATTGGAGAAAACATGGAACAATCGCTTAACAGAAAACGACCAGAATCAACTAGTCGAAAACAACTTCCTCTAATCTTCCTCATCGACATGATCATTTAGTTGGTAATGATATACATTACCGACCAAGCGAGTAAGTCAATAATGAATTTTCATTACCGATTATGTCAAATAATTCAGTCACCTAAGTTAAATAATAGTTAAAAAAATATTTAGGAATCGTGCACCCTTTGAGGATTTATCTTGTTCCAGAGGATTCAGTTGCCTAAATTTTTCATATTTCATTTAGAGTGTCTTAACTTTTTTTGTCACTCCAGTACCCTAAAATTTTATTAATTTATTTACTGTACCCTAAATCTTTTTGTGTCGCCTCAATACGCTAAACTTTCATTAATTTCATTTTAGTACCTACCATTAATTTTTCATCTGATTTTCCATCCAAAACAGGTAAAATGACCATAATACTCTTCACTAACAACCAAATTTAGGATAAAATTAACAGTGGGTATTAAAATAGAATTAATGAAAGTTTAAGGTATTGAGGTGACACAAAAAATATTTAGGATACTCTAAATAAATTAATAAAAATTTAAAGTACTGAGGTGACACAAAAACAATTTAGAGTACTCTAAATAAAATATACAAATTTAGAGTACTGATTCGAAATTATCCCTAAAATAATCATTTCGAGATTCTTACAATCGTCCTGGACTAAAGATCGACACACGATCGAAACTCGACGACACTGCTAGTCGTGCAATGGCAAAAGATGGGAGGTGGGGGCCATAAATGCAAAGAGAAGCTAGAAGCCAAGGAGAGATTGCTTAGAGAAATAACTTTGTCTCCCTAGGGTTGCTCTCGCTGTCCCCTCCTTGCTCCTTCTATAAATCCATGCTTCATGGATCTCTCCTCCTCACCTTATATTCTATACTCCTCTCGTGGCCTCATGTTAGCCTCAACTTTTCTCTCCAATTTTCCTTCACTTTCTCTCCCGAGAAAATTGTATAGTATCAACATATAATGCAATTATTACACTCCTAATCACATGTTAAAGTTTCACATGTGTAGGGTTCTATCAAAGAAAATCGAATTTATAAGGAGATTTAAATTTATTGTCGAAGCCGATGATTTGATTGATGGTAATTTTGTGTGGGATTCTGATGTCTCATTCGGATCTGGAACGTGGACGGTGAGATTATGGTTCTAGTTAGATTGACATAGAGGAATATACGTGTATGTGAGAACTTTAGCCCGAACCTTGTTCTGGTGTTATATTGACATTCGATAACTCTATTTTTGAGGTTAAATGTTAAAACTTTAGTGAGTGTACTTGTTTAGGAGCATGTGTAAATATGGTTCCGATTGGTTGACTTAATTATTTTTTTAGTCCTCAATTCGGACGGGTTCATGTGTGGGTGGAAGTTGGATTAGTTAACCTACTTGTTTTTTCATAGCTCGTTAGGGTTAGTCCGTTGGTCAAAAAACTTTTTCATCTTCAAATTTGAACTCCAGTTGTTTACTAATTAACTAGGTTGGACTAGATCATTCAACTCGACACTAGCTTAGTTCTAGGGGTGTTCATACGCGAATATTTACTTGAAGAGCGGAGATTTTCATCCGTCCGTTCGGATACAGATTTGGATTTTTGCAGTTCACGGTCAGTCCACGACAAATGAACATTTGGCATGCTTCATCTGTAAAATATATGGGTGGATCGGATATAATCTGCGTGACCCTCAAAATGTACATCAAAACCTAAGATTGAGAATTAGTTTTAGATAAAAAAAAATAACATTCGTCGATTCAAGACACCTGGTTACATTATAAAACTAATGCACCTGATATTATTATAAAAGTATTTATTTCAGTATTTCACACATTTAGTTGGGCCGATTTGTGATAAATATGTAATATATTTGGACTCTATGTATTAAATTGAGATTGATACCATGTGCCGGAGAGCGGTTCATCCACAGACGCATCTACCCTAATCCGTGATCCGCCTGTATTGTTGTAAATCAATAAAATTCGATCCATTTATTATCCACTCATATGCGGATGGACAACGGACCTAGCGGAGCAGATCACCGAATATTTTTGAACACCCCTAATTAATCCTTAACTCAAACGGGTTGAATGATTAACGAATTCCCACGTATGACCGACTGACAAATTGGACTAATCATTTTATATTACCTCAAACCCATACGTCCTAACCGTTTCAACCACAACAGAAACACTGCATTTCAACCAACTACAATTTTCTTATAACGCGGTTGGTTTCGTCGAATTCAGTTAACTTTTTTCCACCCCTACCCAACAATACCTTTTTAGCAGTGTACCAAAAATCCCGACTAGGCCCTGCCTAGACGCCATATCCTTCTAGGCCGACCGATTAATAGCCGATTAATCCCTATTTAATCCTCGATTAATCCCTAAAATGTTCTAGTCGTCCGACTAGCGCCTAACGACTAGGTTCATGATCGACAAACCCTCACGTACCCCCACTGACTGACAACTGGACTAATCATCTCGTATCACCTCACACACCATACGTTTTGGCCATCACAACCACAACAAAAACGTCGCGTTTCGACTAAGTCTAATAATTCGATCATCGATCGGTCACGGTCGCCGTGTTGACCAATTGACGAACCCATCCATGCCGAATTTATGGGGGGTGTTGCCGGATAGCAAGACAGATGGTGTCTAGGGTGAGCTGTCTTCGAAATGGGCTTTGAAGAGGAAAATGATAGTGTGTGTTTCTGAATTGACACGTCTCGTATATACCAAATATAATGGAACAAAACCATCGTTTTGAGACGGCGTCGTTTTCGACCCCGCAACTTGGACGACACGGCCATGCAGGTTTGTGGTTAGGTCGCAATCCTTTCGCTTTCTTCATGTGTGTGTCGGCTAACTTACACATATGCACAAGTCATATTTTTTTACTAACTAGTTATTCGGGACCGATTATCGTCTCGATAAGTACAATACTCTGGTCCATATGAAACGTATGAGATTCATGTTTGAGTTGAGAATTATCGAATTTTCGATTCGAGTTAGACTGGATTGTCAATTGTGCGTCTCGAATCTACGAAAAGGACTCATGTGGGAGGAGTGATACGATAGCTGTTCGGGGAGTAACCTATGGAATGTCGTGGGAGTAGGATTGGCCGAGGGGGCTTCCTTCGATTTTCACGAACCATGCCTATCGTCTACAGGCTCGATCTCGTCCAGGCTGTTAGCCAACTCATTGGAGAACAAAATCATAGTTGTTGAATTATGAACCCATATCGACTAAATATAAGAATAAAAAGCTACTTATAAAGGCTAGGAACACACCCAACTAATAAGGTTGACCTTTTAGTTGTGGAAGCCCGGCCCGATATAAGTGGCCCAAATTTACAATAGTAGCACATACAATGATTGTCGGGAAAAATCTGATTTTTCCGACCCTAATAAATCGGCAAACAGAGCGAAAAGACCCCATACAAAATCATCACCCAAACAATTGCGTTCGAATATTTGTTCGAATATTTGTCGATACCCGATGAAATGAAGTTAGGTTTATTTATTTATTAATTACCACTAAAAGCGCAAGTGAATGTTACATTGAAAGACTGAACCAGAACTGCTTCGACCCTTTAAACATATTAAATCAGAGTAACTCACTTCAAATATATCGAAACATTTTCATCAACATTATACAGAAAAACTAAACTGAAACAACTTCAACCGCTAAAACAGATTAAATCAAAATAAAGATATTCAAAACATTTATCACAAGCATTGCAATGACTAAACAAAATAAAACAACAAAATTTACATCATATGTATATAGAATTAGAAACACAACAGTAAAAAAATTCAATCGAAAGCAAAACCTAAGCTATAGAGTAAATCACCACGAATCTATCAAAACAATTACGTCAAAATAATATATAAAGAAACTAAACCTCAATAATTTCGATCGTTAAAACCGAATAAAATCAGAACAAAGACATCGAAACATTCACACAACATTACAATGATTAATCAGAGGAAATTATAGTCCAAAACTACGGACTTGTTGCACCCGCCCAACGATTGGGCGATTATAATCACGATGCATTCGAGCATTCGTCCATACCCAATGAAATTAAGTTTCGTTTTTTGTTTATTAGCAATAAAAAACACGCCGACATTCAATCGAAAGACTACACCATAACAATTTCGTCCATTAAAACATATTGGGTTAATTACTTTTTGTACCCTTTTAAATTGGTAACACAATTTTAGTACCCCTAAAGTTTTATAACATTCAATAAGAGTCATTACGTTTTGATAACACACATTTTGTACCCCTTATGAAGTAGTCACATATCATTTAATACCTCTTATGTATTGGTAACACATCTTTAGTATCTCTTATGAATTGGTCACATATCATATCAAAATGACGTAAACTTGACCAAAGTTTTGTTATCAATACATAAGGGGTACTAAAGGTAGTTAAGCCAAACAAACTAAATCAGTACGGATGTATCAAAACATAAAAATCACACAAAACAACTAAACTCGAAAAGCTTCAACCGTTAATCAGAACGAAGACATCGCAACATTTACGACGAACATTACAATGCCTACATCAAGTTAAACAACAACAACTAGATCATACATATATATAGAAACAGAATAGTAAAAAAAAAATTAAATAAAACCCAAAACCTAATCATCAATAAAAATCAAGTCTTGTCCATCCTAAAGGGCTCCCAACAGGGCGTGGTCTTGCTGAAGAAGTTTCCGACAACCCTGGAGTGTAGAATGTCGATTCCGTCCTCGGAGTTGATGCACCTCGGCGTCTTGTACTGGTTGACCGACGAGCCCTGCGACACGCAGTGGTCCATGAGTGCGTCGAACGCGCCGACCATCACCACCCTTATCTCCAGCGGCCCTATGGACTTGTCCCGCCGCCGGCACCGCCGGTACACCGAGTCCAGCCCCTCCTCCACGGCGGAGCAGCACCGCTCCATCAGGGTGGGGTCCAGGTCCGGTACCTGTAGATACGTGGAAATGGAATTAAAATTTTGAATTGTTGTATAGGGTTCGATTATTTACGCCTTTCTATGTCGGGTTATTTATCGTTTTTTACAATGACAAAACATGACGGTGATTGGGTCGGATTCGAATGATTCGGACACGACGTGTATCTAGTGGTGGGAGCGGCGGAACCAGTTTTATCAGTGAGGGGAGCACCGAAAATTTTCAATGACAATACGAGACGGTAAAGGAATTTGAGGGGCACAACTATGGAATCAGAAGGAATTAAAGGGTATTTTTAAATAAAATCAAAAAACAAGTAATAATTTAAAAAAAAAATTGAGGAGGACACGTGCCCAATTCCAAATTTTATTTTATTTTGAAATTTCGTTACTTAATTTTTGAAATTTTCTAAAAAATACTCCTTTAATTTCTTGTCATTTTCTATAACGTTACGTGCTACCATTGAAAAAGTTTGGCGTCCCCCCTCACTGATTTTGTTTTTTAACGTTACGTATTGCTTGTATAAACACCATTGTGATACGTAAGGTGTCGATAAATGAATCGAGTCTTCAACGAGTATACTTAGATTCAGTTTGTTAAATATTCAAATCAATACTATTATAATTAAGTTGAACTAAAGTTTGAGGGTAGGTTCGAAAACCGTATTATTTGGTATTTAACCAACGGTTGAGATATAAAACAACCCATCTCATGAACTTAAGTTCAAATGTTTAGCCAGCGGAACAAATAAGAGTTGAAAATCAACTTTATTTATTTATTTATTTATTTCTTATTGAATATTTAGTGTAAAAACTAAACGAACCGAACTGAGTGGACTCAAATAAAATCTTGAATATTTACTTTGGAATCGTATCCAGGCTTAACTACATGAAATATTTCAAACCCGCCACGAAATATATTTTTCAATAAAATTCAAGTCGATCGAACTGTGAACATTCAAACTCAATATGACTCGTTTACACTCCTAAACCCTACTCCGTCTAACAATTACTAACTCGAATATAGATACCCAGTCCTATAATGTTCAACTCAATCCATACAAACTTATATCTAAAAAAATTAATAATCAAAAGGGTAATTACACCTTAGTACTTTAATTTTTTTTAATTTCATTTAGAGTACTGAAATGATACAAAAAAAAAAGTTAGGCTACTATAAATTTATTAATAAAAAATTAGGATACTAAGATGATATACAATTTTTTAGATATTTTAAATAGAATATAAAAGATTAAGGAAATTGAGGTGGAATTATCTATAAATAAATATAAAAACAATGATGATAAATATATTTTATGAGTTTGATAAATTTGTAGTACCATGTTGTTGGTTCCTCGTTCCGTGAGCTCCCAAAAGAGGACATAGTGTCCGGGAATCGACGAAGTGTCCGCATAGCTCGTGTACTCCGTCAAGAGAATGCCGAGGGGCTCGAGGAGGAGCTTGGCTCGCGTCACGGCGTTGAGCAAGTCCTCCTCGTTGGTCTTGTCGGTGTCGATGCTGAGGACGACGTTTCGTCGGTGCACGAACCGGAATTGAGGAGCGTTGTTGTGGAAGCCGGTCACTTTGAGGATGTCCCCGACACGGTATCTGTACAGACCTACGAAAAATGTCCGAAAATGACCAAAATTTGTAAGGGGGAAATGGTCTGGGATTGTAATTGATGACTCGTATCATATGCTTAAATCAGACACTGATCTAATTTAAGAATGACAACGGGGTAGGTATGACGTTCATATTCACGTTTATGTTCGATACGAGAATTCCCCGTCATTAGTAAGGGTTGAAATGGTATTCTATCGGGCTAATGTATTTGTAAAAAACGAATGAGAGACCCCTGCATTAATGTTAAGAAACACGATCAGATTTAAGAATGACAACCGGACGGATATGACATTCCTCTTCCTGTCCACACTGGTGACCCACTAAGATTAGACCTCCAAACATGACTAAATTGCAATTTAATTTCTATAAGACCGGATTAAAAATTCCCGATAAAAAATAACTAAAAACCAGAGGTAAAAATTACCTGTAAAAGTTGTAACAACAAGCTCGTAGTAGTGACCGATTTTCACATCCACAAGCTTAATAGGCTCATCCTCATTTTCCGACACACCATTGCAAATTGAATCCGGAGCTTGGTCTCCGTAGTTTTTCTCCACGGGCAAGAACTCGAAATAAGCCATATTCGGTAGAAGCGTATAAGACACATCCGAAGGGTCGCACAAGGGCTCGAAATTGATCCCGAAGTAACATTCCGAAGAAGCATACATAGTTGAAACAAGTGGAAGCCCGTCGTTGTAGAATCTAAGCGTCGGGATGTATTGTGCCATGGACCCCGTCACGATGACCTCAATGTACTTGGTCCTCGGCCATAATCTCTTCACGATCCCCTCCCAAGAGCCGGATTCGCACTCTGTCCGGACCGAACCGGCTAGACCGGGGTTCGGTCCGGTCAGGATCCGGTTCACGGCTGCTCTGCAACCGGGATCGGTGATCCAATCGCTTACCCGACCGGTTCTAAGGTTTTCACATAGCTCCGGCCAATGATGTTCCAAAAACTTGATGGCCCGGAGGAAGGCGGAGGCAAAGACAGCGCCAACTCTGAGGACCTGGTCTCGTTGAGCCAGGCCGCAGAGGAGTTGGCAGTACATGCTTTGCTTGTTATCCAGGCACAGGATGGTCTCGTTCGGGCTCGTGTACACGTTGTACTTGTTGAAGGGCCGGTTTATGAAGTTCCGGCTCTTGTAGTAGCTTGTTAGGACCGGCCTAGCCGTGAGGCCGGATGGAGTGGTGATCTCCGGCTTGATGAATAGTAGGTACATGCCTTTCCCTTGGTCCAACCCTTTCACATACCTAAAATCGTTCACCAAACCCAAAATTGAATTAAAAAACACAATATTACCCCTATATTCCGTTTCTGACTTAAATCGACCAGAAAATAAAGAGAAACAACATAAGATCGTGCGTACTTAAAACATCGTAAGACATAAAAAGAAGTACAAAATCTCTAATTCTGATAGTCTATTAACGAAAAAACGAACTTCACATTGTACGAGATTCTCACTTATTCATGATGGGAACAAGAAGGTTGTAAAAGAACGTCTTCCTGTCCAAATCTTCAGCCGTCGAAGGCATCATCTTCGGCTGTCCTCCGGAAGTTCCGGAGCTGCATGAAAAATACCCAAAACAACTTTCCAAAATCAAAATCAAAACATAAAACTTTCCAAAAATGGAAAATTTACTAAAATCTTCAATTATAATGGGTTTCTCCTTGCATGAAAACCCAACAATAAAGACCAAGGAATGGAAATCAAACGAAAAGTTTCCAAAAATGGAAACTTTTTAAATCTCGGGTTCTAATAAAACAATAAATCCAAATATCATATTTTCTAACCATCCAGCGAGAGAACTATTTAATCACCAGGTGAATTTTAGTGGTTTCTCATTGCATGGAAATCCAAGGAATCCAAATCAAACCGAAAAGTTTCCAAAAATGGAAACTTTTCCGCTGAGAAATTATAATCTAATCCTTTTCGTCCGTCTTGCCACCGACTCAAGGACAATTTTAAAGGGTCGCTTTTCAAACTAAGATTCGAATCCCTGACCTCTAAAAGACCTCAGAGAGCTCACTGACCACCCGACCAACCCTAACGAATATCATTTCCCGTACCTTGTTAGTAACTCCGTGATGGGTTGGGCCGAAATGATCTCGGAAGGCTCTCCATTGGCGATCCGCTCGATAAAAGGCTTGACATCCTCATAATTCACGACCGGAACCTTGTCCTTGAACGATGCTTCGTCGGATTGGCCATGGAGGAAGCTAGAAAGGTACTCGGTACGAGCATTCCGACCCAAGATCTCCTTCAAGACGTCGTTTTGTACTTTGGCTGCATTTGAGGTAAGTTCTTCGACAAACTCCAAGCCAGCTTCATCGTCGTCGGGATCATAGTTCATCAACATGGTTTTTCTCAAAGGACGAGGTGGGTTTAAGGTTTTTCGGACAAGGAGCACATTTTCGGACAAGTTTTGGATCTGCAAATAAGTTGGTTTATGAGGATTTGGAGTGTATTTAAAAGGTTTGTATGTGTGTGTGTCTTGGGAATGGGGCTGTAGTAATGATTTTTGAGTAATTGTGGGGAGAAAAATAATAATATGTAGTGTGTAGGAGGGCCTACACACGTGGCCTTGTCTGGTGAGCTGCGATTGGTCAAAACCACCTACAGATGTGTTCTTCTTCTGGTGGATCTCCTTGACAAGAAAATTGTTAAAGTCCATGTTGAATATTATATTTGGGAGAACCCTATTTTAGCAGGTAGCATTGTGGTCTATTCTGATGTTATATTTGAAATCCGTTCGAATCGTCTAGACCCGTCTATTATTAGAAGACCAATCTAACTAAAAACTCAAGCTGATAGTTAAAGACACAATTATAGTTATACGTTAACACGCGCTCTTACATACAAGCTTGTTTGCAAGTTTAGAGATGAATTGTATTTAAGAGGAGATAAGGCCATCGAAAAGAGATATAAGAGCTGACCCATTTTAAAATAATTTTGATAGATAGAGAAGAAATTAAATTTTTTGTAGGGTGGGGTTTGAACTCGGGTCCGTAAGGTAACCAGACTCTGATATTATATTAGAGGACCAACTCAACTAAAAACTCAAATTCATGGTTGAAGACCCAATTATAGTTATAACCAACTCAACTAAAAGATCAAGTTGAAAGTTAAAGACCCAATTATAATTATATTCTAACACCGTCAATTGATCATACGAAATATCGAGTTTGATTTCTAGGAAAAAAGGTTGGTTAACATTATAAAATGGGGTTTGTTTACCGTTTCTTAACCCTAGTTGAAGTTAACGAGTATTGACAGTTTGAACAGATTTCGTTAGTTTTTAATAGTTTTTGATGGTCGATTGTTATGATTTAAAAAAAAATCGGGTAGGGATATGACGTTTAAAACCATCTTGGTCTACCGTTATGTTATGGAATTACCCTTTACCTTTAACCCCACATCAAGTAGTAAAAAAATTATTCATGAAGGTTAGGATCATGTCTAATTAATAATGTTGACCTTTTAATTATAGAAGTATGACCTGATGAAAGTGGGTATCAGTTTGATTCGCCCTACAATTCGTTTGTTATCTTCATTCCGTGGTCTTCGAACCACATCTATACGTTCAATCCCTTGTTTGTTAGTTTCATCATGTGGTCTCCCGTCCGTATACATGTCCAGCCTGGTCCTATTATGGCACAATGTAGATTTTCAACCATATACGTGAGGGTGTGTTGAAATACTATATTGAACCACTTGTAAAAGTTGGAAGCCGGACCTGATATAAGTGGATCTTTTAAACATGAATCTACACCTAATCCTCACGCCCTTGCCACATTCATGGACGACCTGTTTATTCGAAAAAAATATCCTCAAAATATTGAATCTTTACACAGTAGCTTGCATATTCGTTCGCCCGTAGACGTGCATAAACAAAAGAAAAACCGAAATTCTAGATTGTAGGTTAAGCATGTTAAAGAAGACGAAAAATATATAAAATAAAGTTTAGTTAAATAATTAGAGCGCATGAAATGGGATTTGCTAAGATTTGGTCTATCAATTACTACAAAACTGGACTTAATTAATACACTAAAAATGCTAATAAAACAAAGTGGTTGTTTAGTGAGGGAACACAAAGCCCTTGAATTGGGCAGATGAGGAGGAGCAAAACAAGGGAAGTCAAACCGTTGACCATGCCCTTTGCTACTTCAAAAATCAAATACATGGTTCTAATTTTAATTTTATGATCATATATCCACATATGATCATAAAATGATGAACTGTGGTCCATATCTTTTATGTATAAAAATTTGATATTGTGTTAGTATAGGATCAAACGTAAAACCCACGTGAATACACAAATCGTCAAAATCTTATAATTTCAACATTCGACTCGTTTAAAAGACATGAGTTAAAATATATTATACAAAACTATACTAGTAATGGATTTTGAAGAATCGTAACAATTCGACAGTCACACTAGTCAATATTAATTTTTCTACGCGATTTTTTAAGATATGTAATTTCATTTTTTTTGTTATTTGATTATTGTATTTATATTATTAAGGATAGAATAGTCATTTCAAATCTCACTGGAATGAAAGGGATTAAAAATGTAGTACTTATCAATAAAATACCAGTGATTTTGGGGAACAATTTCCCAATAAATTTATTTGATTAGATGAGCTAATCCATGTTTAATTAGGCTAATCTTTCATGAAACCTTGGACCCTAGTGATCATATGCAAGGACCCGAAAATACCGGTCCCAAGTGGCCTATGCTACTACAGTAGGCCTCAATGTTGGTGATTACTAATTAGATATAATCACAAAAAAGTTACCCTATAGTTTTCGGTTTTTAGAATCTATACCTTTAAACAAAAAGTTCTAATAATTTACACCTTTTATTTTCCATCCATCACAAAGTTTAAAAAAATAGACAAAAAGAGTTGTTTATCCTCACATTAGAGAAAAGATCTATTTATCTTTAATTATAAGTCGTTAAAATATTATATTTAAAAGATATTTTCTGTTAACATATAACAATCGAGGGTAGGGTCATTTATTTTAATATAATTATCCCTATTAATTATGAATATAAATTAAAATATAATTCATGAATATAACTAATCATTCATAATGTTGTAAGCACAAGACATTGAATTTTCAATGTTGGTCAATGAGAAGATGAACATCAATTATGGATGTAATAAATAAAGAATGATGTAAACACACGCAATTGATGAAAATAATAATAAACATCATCAGATCCAATAACGAAAAGGATTTAATTATTATTAAAAAAATTGTGTGACGTTGAGGATTAGATGATCATATTTATTTGTTGCAAAAATAATTAAAAAAGCCTATCCTTTGAAGTGGATCACATGATGTTGGAGCTGCCCATTACATATTTAATGTGGAGGATGGTGCTGTGGATTTGAATCATTTTTCGAACTATCATAAATAGTTTGACAACATTAATTTTTATCCGAATGTAACTACATTAAAACTCGATGATATAACATGAATTTAATTCAGTTGAATTATATGGAGAAATGTGTTGTTTCGTGAACTCAAACTTTGAAGCTCGTTCGTCAATGTTGATGTTAGTGTTTGTTTGGGTATGGCGACGTGACTCCTAACATCCATAAATCTGTGATAATGTCGGATGAAGCGAGATTGGGAGCCCTGCAAGACATTCGCCCGAGGGCTCGGGAATCCCTAATGGCAAGTTTGCAGACTTTCGGTATTCACTATGTGTCGTAGATCAAGAGAGAAGCAAATAACTTATCGGGTACAGTTTCGTTTTACTCTGGATCAGGGTTCAAGTCCGAACAACGGTACTTTCTCTCACCTTTATGATTGACTTCCCCAACGCTTGTATTGGGTCCTTTCTCAAGACCAGATCTAGAAGGAAGTCTATCCCTCATTTACCGTTTATTTTTTGCAAACATTTGTTGGGCTTCTTTCTCAAGGTGGGAAGTTTTGCCACTATATTGAAGTCAAACGTGGGACAATAATGGGAGGTCTTGGGACAATATTTAAGTTTGGTGCTCTATAAGACATCGGGCATCGGGCTTCATTTTCCGTCAAAAATAGTCAATTCGGCGAAAAAATGACGAAAAACTATCGTTTTCGTTTCTCTCTCCGATTTCTCTATCGACGGTCGACATGATTCCTCTCAACTTTCTCTCTATCTCTCTCCTCTTTCTCTTCTCTCTTGTTCATCAACGATTCTTCTCCTGACATCTGTCCATTTTTGTCTAAATAGACCCTCTGAATCCGACCACCATTTTAGTGAAAACCGAATCGACCCCTAATTTTACTGAATTGACAATACCGAAACTGACCCCCACTATGGAAGATCTAAGAAAGCGGACCCAAATCCAATGACAAAAGAAGAGGCTTATTTGGGAAATAGCCTTATTTCAAATATAACTGCGCCATACTCTCTCAATTCTGATTTTTGAGCCCCGATCGGATAAGTGGGAATACTTGGATCGGTAAGAAAAATCCCTGGTCAATAGCGGATTTCACCCGGTTGCGTTAACTTCAGGTAGCCTTCATTAAGGGAAAATCCGGGTTTCCACTAGAAACGGAGGCTGGTTTGCAAAGATTTGAGAGCCAAACTAGCTCTCCGCACCCTATATTTCAAAATAAGACTGTTGTGCAAATTTACCCTAAAAAAGAAAATGTAATGAAACATAAGAATGTCATGAGAAAATTGCAGGCATAGCAACATCTATCTATTTTAAACTTAATAAAGCACAGAACCTGATACAACTCCTCACCACCCTCTGGCGTAATCCGAGGCCATCGTGGCTTTCTTCACTGCAAACTAGGAACCAGCTTTCTGTAACAACTACATAGGTTTGAAATTCGTATCACACAGAAGCCTAACACGGTGAAAATCAATTCAACTTATACATATAAAGGCACACAATCAACCATAAAACCCTATATATAAGCAACTAATAATGATTATGACAGATCTATTTATTCAAGCAACTCTTAAAACCAAGAAGAAGATGCAAAGTTATGACTTCATATGAAGTCACACAATCACGTAAAAGGTCCAAAACACAAGGTATAATAGAGATCACTGGATATGACACAGCACAATATCAGGTTACATAAACACGATCAAATCATGAAAAGACAGCTAGACAAAAAGTTCATCTGGCTCTTCTAAATGAATGAGTAAAGAACAAAATGCTACGTCGAATCTAACGATTCTTAACTAATATCAATGCTAAAATCCCCATATCTAAAAATGACTTGCATGGCAACAGAGAAAGCCGATGTAATTAAAATCAATTCAAATATATGCAGACTTAGGTAATAATAATAACTACAGCTATTTATCCGGGAGTGTTTCTTAAACCCATATGAAGAATTACAACATCATGATCCTTCCTTACCCTGGATAAGGAAAAGGAGCAATTTCAACACTATACCAAAACGATCACATAAAGGTCCGAAGACACAAGGCCGATAACGGGATATGACATACAGCACAATATCAAGGATACCTATGTTCACGATCAAATCATGAAATGAACAAAAACTAGATAAGAAGTTCATCTGGGAACATACATCAAATTGTTCAAGAGCACTTCTAAATGAATCAGTGAAGAACAAAATGCTAGGTCAGATATATGATAAAACGATTCTTAACTGATATCAATGTTAAAATCCCCATATGAGAAAATGACTGACATAGCAACAGCCAAATATCCTGCAACAGAAAAGAAACTCAAACATCAATTACTAAACTAATTAAAGCATCATAAAGTTTATTTTTCAAACTCAGCAATTTGAACACCATACCATGATGTAAACGAGTTAGACGCTTAACTCTCAATGAGTGAAAAGAGTCTCATTGCGTCTTGGAGGCCTATCAGGAATGGAACCCGGCTTGAATTTCGATGCTTCATGTCTTGCCAGCTCTGGAGGCACTGGACTATTACTCTGGATGAGCATCTGCTTGAGATCATAGAAGACGTCAGTGTCAGAGAGCGTCAGGAACGTTGTGGCTGTCCCCGTCTTCCCAGCACGACCAGTTCGACCAATGCGATGAGTGTACATCTCAATGTGATTAGGCATATCGTAGTTTATGACATAGGCCACATCAGGAATGTCTATTCCACGCCCAGCTACATCAGTAGCAACAAGTACATTAAACCTCTTGGTTCTGAACCCATCAAGACTAACTTCTCTCTGGTCTTGTGACTTCCCACCATGCAAAGCCGTTACACGGTACCCAACCTTATCCAGGTTCTTGGCAACAATGTCTGCATTTTTCTTAGTGTTTACAAACACGATAGCTGTCTTGTCACCTAGTTCATCGAGTAGCCTCTGCAGCCTCGAAAACTTATCTGATTCCCTCATCATGATTACGGTTTGGGTGATCAATTCAGTTGCTTTTCCAGCAGTGCCTATGGTAACTACAACCGGGTTTCTCAAGTACTTCCTAGCAAGTCTCTCAACAGCAGGAGGCATAGTAGCACTAAACATGTACGTGGTTCGGTAAATCCTCTTTTCATCAAGCTCTTCATCTTCATTCTCGGGCTTCATATTACTGGACGGCATAGCATCAAGAACACCCATGACCTGTGGCTCAAAACCCATATCGATCATGCGATCAGCTTCATCAAGAACAACGTAGTTACACTGGTTTAGAACAGCGTAACGCCTCTCCAAACAATCAATAAGCCGCCCAGGTGTAGCAATCACAACTTCGCAACCTTGTCTAATCTTAAACCCTTGTTCTTCGATAGACTGCCCACCAACAATTGAAACCACTTTGATACCCAAATAATGTGCAAATTTCATTGTTTCTTCTTCGATCTGCTGAGCAAGCTCACGGGTAGGAGCCATCACAACAGCATAAGGCCCTTCGGCCTCATTCTCTTCGCTAATGGGAGGCAATCTAGTAATGTAAGACAACATAGGAAGAACAAAAGCAGCAGTCTTACCTGAACCCGTCTCAGCAATGCCAATCACATCCCTTTGCTGCAGCCCAAGAGGGATAGCAGCCATCTGAATCGGAGATGGTTTCTCGTACTTAGCTCTCTGCACCGCCTTCAAGAGCTCAGAGCTCAAGTTACTCTCCTCCCAGTTCCTCATAGGTCGAGGAAGCTTCGAACCCTTGTAGGAGATATTGAAATCCTCTCTGAAAATCCTCCAATCCCTCTCTGTCATCTCACTGAGCTTCTTCTCACTCCAGTGCCTATCAACCCTCATATCAAATGTATCATACATATCAGCAGCCTCGTCTTTGAGCTTCTGGGCCTTGGCTTCCTCAGGCTTCTCCTCAATCCCCTCCTTCTTCCTAATCTCCTCCCTCATCTCCTTCTCGTTCTTCGCAGCCAGCTTCTTCTGCTCCCGGCGATCCATCCCAGCACGAAACCCTCTCCCGAACAGGAGCTGAGCCTCGTGAGGGTTTTGGTAGAGAACATTCATGTCCCGAGAAGTGTCCTCAGTGTTCTCCCAGTCGAACGAGAACCTGAACTTCTCACTGGGCTTGATAACCCTCTTCTTCGGCTTCTTCGTCCCTAGGTACTGCTCCTTGATCGCTTCAAGCTCCTTCTCTCGCTCCCGCTCAGCCAATTTCTCCAATCGAGCACGATCCCTAGCCTTACCCTCCTCCTCCCTAGCCCTAGCCCTACCGTCCTCCTCCCGATCCCGGTCCCGGTTCCTCCTATCGGAGTCACGGTGATCTCGTCCAGATCGGTCCCGGTCCCGGTCTCGCTCACGGTCACGATCGCGATCCCTGTCCCGGTCGCGATCCCGGTCACGGTCACGGCGGTCGGAGTCCGACGCTCTATGGCCGGAAGATTCGGCGGCGGAGCGAGGCTGAGGAGGGAGCTGGTCCTGGTTGCGCCTCTGATCGGCGACTTCCTGTTGCCGGCGCTGGAGGGCGAGCTTGGCGCGTTCCTCTTTGGTGAGGAAGACGGGCTTCTTGACGCCACTTGCGGCGGCTCCGGCGGCGGCTCCGGCGACGTCGTCCAAGGAGCGCTTCATGGTGGTTCTGTGGATTCGGATTCGAGCGCGAGATCGCTTGGGTAGTTGCAGGAGGGGAAGAGAAATATACTCGAGAGTGGAGAAGAAGATAACAAAGGCGGTTTCTGAGATAAATCGGTCTCTGCTCTATGGTTCATCGTAGCTTTTCTGTGACCTAGCCCAATAAGGTTTTCAGCCCATAATTAAATTGGGCCTGTGAGGCCCGTTTTATTGGGCTTTTTAGGCCCATTGTGGAATCCATTTGGATGTAGTTTTCCTTTTGAGGCCTGTTTAGGTAGAGATATTTAGAATTAAGGGTGAGCATCGGCCGGTACCCGTCCAAAATCCTAAACCCATTACCCAAACCGTTTTTCCCTGTTACATAAAACTCGTACCCATCCCCATCACCGGTCGCTAAAGGGAAGGTCGATAACCGTCCGACCTCACTACCGGTCGGGGACGGTTATAACCAACCAACCCAGGCCCAATGGGCTTCTTATTGGGCCTACTAAAATAAACATTCAAAAACTGTCTATGCAACATGTTCCCTTCAAAACAATACACTTCAGTGCTCCATTTTCACTTTAAAAATGATTAAGGATTTAATAAAGGAAGATCCTAACTCATTTTATTTATCATCACCAAATTATTAGAAGGAAATACACAGATGCAAGTATATTTGAATAATAATTTGATTCCCGTCTTCTTCACGAAAAATGAACCGTCGTAATCTTTGTTTGCACGCACGTACCTGGTAGAAGGTCAACTTCGACGTATTTACTTGTTTTATCTATTGCGGAGCAAAAATAACTACCGAAAAACAAGTATATACTTGAGATAACTGTCGATTTAACGTGTGTGTTTTTTTATCCTAACCTAAATGAAATGAGTAAGTACATAGAGGATTGACCTTCTACGGGGTTTGTACTTGAAAGCAAAAATAACGACGGGTCAATTTTTTAGACGAAAAACCATTTAGTGATCAAGTCATTTACATGCCCTAATAAATTGGTCACAAGCCAAGTATATTAAGTTTAGAAGTGTCAAATCAAGTACCTTAAATTTACAATATGTTTTTAGATTTAATCCTTTTTTTTCTTTCTAAAATACATCTAAAGACTTTGACCCATGCAAAAATATGAAGTAAGAGATCAACATTGTTTCAAGCCCTTTGTTAACTTACAAAGTCCTAAAAGAGACCTATCTAAGAATGTAACCTATGCCATGTCAAAAAAAATGACTGAGTTGGGATGGGAACAAAACTACTTCTAGCATTCTTCTTTGATAGTCGCAAAAGTATCGTAAACTTGTTTTTTTATTGCACCTTGCATAAATTTTCTTTAAAATGACGATTTTTTTTAAATAACTAATACAAGAAATGCACAATTCTCATACTCTTTGGAAGTCCAAATAGATAGAAAATTAAAGAAAGTGAATATTCTAGGGCAAAATCGTCGTTTTGAAACAAATTTTCACAAAGTGCACGTTTTTGCAATTATCAAATAAAATGACTACAACTTGCAAAAAATGAATACATCAGGGTACTTGTTTGCGATTGTCTCTTATATACTAACACAATGTCCTAAAAACCAAGCTAATCTCTACAGGACACAATGTCCTCTAAACCAAAACCAAACTAGTCTCTACATTTTCAGCACCTGTAACTGGTCAAAACATGTTGTAAAATCTGACTCCGACGTATTGAATCCCGGAGAAAAGATACGTGCCAATTCAGTATGCCAAAGAAACGAACGGGTTGGCTTATAGCACCAACGCTCATTACATACCTCTGCAAAATCGATCGGGGTACTTTTTTCACAAAGTGCACGTTTTTGCGATTGTCAAATAAAATGACTACAACTTGCAAAAAATGAATACATCAGGGTACTTGTTTGCGATTGTCCCTTATATACTAACACAATGTCCTAAACACCAAACTAATCTCTACAGGACACAATGTCCCCAAAACCAAAACCAAACTAATCTCTACATTTTCAGCACCTGTCACTGGTCAAAACATGTTGCAAAATCTGACTCTGATGTATTGAATCCCGGAGAAAAGATAGTGCTAATTCAGAATGCCAAAGAAACGAACGGGTTGGCTTATAGCATCAACGCTCATAACATACCTCTGCAAACTTCTGTTCTTCAGATTCCGATGTCCATAACCAATTCCAAGCATAACCCAGTTTCGGAAACTCTCTGTTGCCTCTAAAACATTATAGTCTGAGCTTCAAGTGCTGGTGCTTCATTGGGTGCTCCTCTTCTCTTTCTCTTGTAACCCATGTTCCGCCTCAAATTCAACAGCAAATCTGTTTGTGTAGTTGGTTTTGGGATCATAATTCGAATGTATTGGCTCTGTCTCACACCGCTCCAATCCACCAAAGAGACCGGGATAATTGCTCTCAAAATCATCACCAGCAACACCTCGGCGCTTCCCCATCTCAAGGTCAGGGACCTTGTTTGCATACTTCGGGCTCACTGAGAATCCTGAGGATGGATCTGTGAGGTAGACTTTTTCCCTGAAGTTGTTCTTGGAACGGGGAATCTTGGAGAAGAAGACACCGCCGGTGTTGCGCAGGCACCCACGGTTGTAAGGATTCCTCTTCCTGTCGTACTGGTAACGGAAGTTCTCATATGTTGTCTGGTGGAGGGATAGAGAGTTTATAAGAGAAACAACGGTAAGGAGAACAAAAGGGGAAGGTACATTTTACTACCACGTGCTATACACGATTTGCAAGTTTACTATCTTCAATTTTCAATTGTGTCAATTTAGTACCCCTCAAATATTAGATATGTCAAGAGATGATTGCAAAAAAGTATCTTGAGGTATTCACTTTTTGCAAGTTGTAGCCCTCTACTTTTATAATTGCAAAAAAGTTACTTGAATTATGTTGTTGCACTAAGATTGTTTCAAAATGACGATTTTAATCTTTAAAAATTAATAAGTAAAAACAAAATTCTAGAAATTTTGTCTTCTTAATTTCCTTCCTCTTTATACGTCCCAACAAAGAAGAAACTTATTAGAGGTGAAAATTCTGAATTTTGTATGTTTTTACTTATTATTTTTGAAATTTCATTGGTAAAATCGCCGGTTTGAAACAAATTCACACAAAGTGTAATAAGGAGACAAGTTCAGTGCACTTTTTTGTAATTATCAAAGAAGAGGGCTACAACTTGCCAAAAAGTGGATACCTCAAAGTACTTTTTTGCAATAAACTATCCTGAAAGTGTGCCAATTTGCACTATCGGTTAAGTTCTGTAAAATCCGTTAAATATAGGGTTTAGGAAATATGAAATGCTGAAATTATGCCTTCCTGTGCTCAACCACCTCGTGCAAAAGCATAAATTTTGCATTTCATATTCCTGAAGCCCCTAAAATTAATGGATTCTATAAAACTTCACACAACACTTTAAAGGTTAGGATAGTAAACTGCAAATTGTGAATAGCACGTATGGGACAGTAAAACGTAATTTCCCCAAAATAAAACAAGGCCAGCGGTAAGGTTAGAGAAAAAATATGGACCTGGTTGCTGGTAATTAAATAGAGATGAAACGAAGTGAGACCTCCAACAAACCAAGCAGCAATAAATGTGTACAGAATCAGAACTACGGATACAGGAGACTTTGCACATGCCTTCAAGAGACCACATTGGGACACATCCATTATGTTCTTTATATTTATCCAGGAAAAAGCAAAAACATATAGGCAGAGCATTGTTGTCGATGAAACAAACATGAAAAAGAACCGGTAATTCCTCTGCACAGAAATTATTTTAACCCGTAACGCGTCAGAGATAAGATAAAGTTCAACATATTCATCCCCAAAAATATGAAAATAAATGATACGAAGGACAGTTAAGTTAGAGCTTACCTTCCCAATACACTGCCCCACCCAAGGGCAGTGGTGATCGAAACGCTCTACACAGTTATTGCAGACAGAGCAATGAGAGCATCGTGGCGGGCGATATAACATACAGGTATGGCAATACTTAACCCGGACGATAATCCCGTTGACGACAACATCTTTTGTGGGCCGTACACTTGGGTAACTAACTTGACTTCCCGGCCATTCTGAAGAGATGGCGGATATGTCACAGTCATCGTCAATATTTTCTGGAGGATTTAAATTACGGGGAATGATACCAGGATCCCTTCCAGATGTGAGCAAGAGAAGAAAAATAACCTGCAGTAGTTGACAACCCAACAATTTCGATGATCATAACGAAAGGTGATGCCAGAAAGAGTGTAATAACAGTAGAAGTTTTCACATATTTAAGCACAATGAAGAGATAATATGAAAATGGTACACAACATATTTGATATTGAAGTGTTGGGTGTGTTTGTGTAGGTGTGCATGATCATGTTTGAATTATTCAATGTCTCACAATATCCTGATTTGGAGGGCTAGGACAAGCTGTAAAGAAGAAACTTTGTCTATTCCTATTGCAAAGTTATCGTTTCATTGTTGAAACATTTGGTTTCCTATTTCACTTCCAAACAATTCTCCATTCTATTATAATTTAATCATGGCCAACAGTTTGTTGTGTCAATGCATGTGATTGAGAACAAAGTGAAATGATAACCATATTTAAAACATTTGCATTGCTTCCCAAAGGTCTGTTCGTTGAATTATATTGTACGGATAATTGCAAAAACTTGTGGTGAACTATGCGTGTTTTGCAAATACTATCGGTGAATTATTATTACTTTTTTTGCAAATAACATCCCCCACTATTTTCCGTCTGCAAATTCGTTATCTTTAACAGAAACTAGTCATGTGACTTCGACTTTGTATTTCCGGAAATGATAGACTTTCCCTTTATATATGATTTGCAATTTGTAACCCTCATGTATACGTGTTTTGCAATTTGGAACCCTTATGTATACACTTTTGCATGGTTACTTTAAACTTTTCGCAAAAAAAAATACCCTTGTTACTCTGGATTGGCATATGAAAAATAGTTGGGGATGTTATTTGCAAAAAAGAAAAAAATAGTTCACTGATAGTATTTGCAAAACGTGCATAGTTCACCACAAGTTTTTGCAATTATCCCTATTATATTCCATCATTTGGCAATGTCAGCATATGAATCAATAGATCTTTCAAATGTTTTACTAGCAAATAAAAATTGACACAAATAAAGGACTAAAGGCGAGGAACTCACATATATGGTGAAGAGAGTGCATATGGCTACAATAAGAATTCCTAGCTGCTGGAATTCTTCAATGAGCCTTCGAGAGACAAAAACACAAAACAGGATTACTGGAACCAGAATTAGAGAAATGGTGAGGAATATCGATCTCAAGTCCGGACCAAATACAAGTCTTCCTCCAAAACAGAATCTCTGCAAAGAATTCACAAGTTATTAGCATTGCCTGGATTGCTAAACAGACCATAAGGTTTCATATTTCAACTGCTAAACAGAAGATTGGTGATGTAAAAAACTAAACAGAAAATACTATCAGTAGGCTTATAGATACACATACGATAAATAAATGAAACACGGGTAAGAAACCGTATGAAATCGGGTATCAAAACTGATACAGTTCATTAATATCGGCATTTCATTTTTTGAGGTAACAAATTATACATTTACTCATCCATAGATCCAATTTCCTTGAGACTGACATGCCAAGAAAGACACATACACTTGTTGAAAGTGAAACACGAAAGTTCATCAACTAGAACTCTCTCGTATTCAATCAGCCAAGTGAGTACCAAGAATTGAATTTTTCAGCGACAATGAACAATCAACAACCGGTCACATCTTGCATATAAATTACACAATCTCACATTAAGAGCAATTTAGCCTCTACATTTCCATATAGTTACTATAGTTGATTAAAGGTTCAATTTCCACATCCTTCAATTTCAATCATAAAATTAACATTTCATCATCCATGTTTGAGGAAATTTTATCAATCATCTTACTAGGCAATCATGAAGATGCATCAGCAAATGGAGGAGAAAAAAATGGTTAATTGCTAAAAACTACATTATGTATTGTCCACTTGCGAAAAAACAACATTATGTATCGTCCACGTGCGAAAAAACTACAATTATGTATTGTCCACGTCCCTAATTTTAACGGAATGTTCCAAATTTTGTAAGTAAACGACCGTGCTCAAAAGATATTGTAGTTTCAAAAACGTGAACAATGCATAATGTAGTTTTTTTGCAAGTTAAACGATACATAATGTAGATTCTAGCAATTAACCCAGAAAAAATCATGAAGAAACAAACTAAAAATGATCCAAAAAAGGGGCAGAGAAGCCTGAGACCATACATTGTTCCCTCTCCAAACTTGATAAACTCGGAGACTAGAATATTTCGGGTCAATGATCGGCCGATTGGGAGTGGCCGGAGGAATCGGCATCGGATCTCTGTACGCTCCCTGAATCGTCATCGCTAGGTCACAATCGCACCCGATCTCAGATCTCCGAAATCACCAACACATTCGATCTCCGCCGGAAACCGCCGTGATCCACCCTAATCTCCCTCACCTGAGCGTTAATTTCACAAATCTCCCATCAATTTCAAATCAAATCGACTTAACATTCGAATCCATCAAAGGGATCGAAAACGAAAAGGGAAAAATCAGTAAAATTAGGTTACCTTGAGGTGGAGGCCGGCGGCGAGAGAGGAGACCAGCCGAAGCTCATCCTAGATTCGAAACGGAGGTGGCGGAGCTCCGGCGGAGGGACACGGCGGCGACGGCGGAGATCGTCGTGAGGAGACCTGCGAAACCGAAGTTTCTCGAGGAGAGTGAGAGAGAGTCTCCGAGAGAAGAGCTGAACCGTCGATTTTGGCGGGAAAATCGGAATAAATAGAGCTCGCGGGAGGGAGTGATCTCCACCGTTGAAATTTGTTTCTCCTTTTTTGTTGCTCGCTATTTTGAAACATCGACAGCAATAGACAAAACTTTCCCTTTATATCACACACTAAAGTGAAACTTACTATTTTTGTTTTGTTTGGTATCTATAATTGGAAACCGGTTATCACTCACACACACCCTCCTAAGATCAATGTTAACTTCAGAAAAAAAAAAACTTAAATTACTTTATTGGATAAATTTTAATTGGAAAAATACGTTGTTTTAGGAGGTGTATATGTGAATATGAGAATTTTGCATATTGCAAGCATAATTGTAGAAATTTACAATAATTTATACGCATTTTGTGAAAATTCTTGATAAATTATTTTGGAATAATTCCATTTTAGTACCCTAAAATTTTTGGATTTCGTTTTTAGTACCCTAAATGTTTTTTGTGCCACTTCAGTACCCTAAATCTTCGTTTATTCCAGTTTAGTACCCAACGTCTGATTTTTTATCTATAAAAAATCATTTTTATTTTTCAAAAATTCAATTTGTTTAAACTACCGAAGGGTAGTTTTGGTATTATTATAAAAGATAGGGTCATGTGCAAGGCACATGACGTTTTTCCACCCAAAAATGGATGGAAAATCATACATTGGGTACTAAACTGGAATAAACAAAGATTTAGGGTACTGAAGTGACACAAAAAACATTTAGGGTACTAAAAACGAAATCCGAAAATTTTAGGGTATTAAAATGGAATTATCCCAATTATTTTTCATATGTAAATCCACAACAAAATGTTGATCTATAGAAGTGTATACATAAAGGTGTTAAAGTACAAAACAAAAACGTATATATAAAAGTTACAAATAATAAAACACATGTAAAAGACAAAGTCATTTTCAGAATACAGTTTATGTCATGTGACTATTGAAGTTGCGTACAAAATCAACCCATCGTAAATTTTTATTAAAAATAATGTTCTGTAAATGTTTTAAAAGTGCATGAACTTTGTCGTAAGTCTTACAAGTACTCCTATATTTTACCGTTAACCCGCTAGAGTGATTATATTTGATTACATGAGTTTATAATGTTTTTGTGAAACACATTTTTTTAACTAAAATGTATGATATTATAACTGTAAAAATGTTCGCAAAATGCCAACATTATAGTAACGAAATAAAAGTACATCGAAATTGAAAAACACAAGAATCGAAATATAAATTTGCTCTTGAACCTAGTTGTTGATTGGACAGGAGAACTGCGGTAGCATCTGACGACACCGATACAGCATAAGGCAAACACTGGGGCACTGATCGAGCAGATCTAGTGTGAAGTTTTTGAGATTTCCGATTAGGCGTAAATGTTAATCGACGCCCCGATCAGCTATGTAACCAGGAACTGAAATAACTCAGTTGTATTTTGCATTCTCCCGAATTACTAGCAGACGTCGTCCCCTTATGATGATAATAAAGACCCTTAAAAGAAACGCATAATATCAACACTCCAAAGAACACAAACACGTATATGGAATCCAAGGCAAACTTGTCTAAATAAGTCTTTCTACTTAGTGATCATTACGTAATACCTGACGTCACCCGAATCCTACAACGTAAGCGCGTAGCTAACACAAATCTGATCACCTTAAAGTCATCGAAAACCTTAATTTTCCGTGTAATAAATTCATTTCTAAATCTATATATACAGAGCTTCTTCACTCCCTTCCTCACTCATCATCTCTCCATGGCAAAGCTAACACACGTGGCTATCGTTCCGAGTCCGGGGATGGGTCACCTCATCCCACTCGCCGAGTTCGCTCGGCGACTCGTCCTCACCCACCCCAACTTCCGAGTCACACTAATCGTCCCCACGATCGGTCAACCGACAGAAGCCGTAAAGTCAATACTCGCGTCCCTTCCAATCGCCGTCCGACACGTGTACCTCCCCCCGGTCATCTTCGACGGCTCGCCGCTTCACGGAACCCCGATGTCCGTTGCCATGTCACGCTCCGCCGCTCCTCTCCGCGAGTTTTTGAAATCCTCGCCGGAGACGAGCAATTTCTCGGCCCTCGTCACCGACATGTTCAGCTCCCAAGTGCTTGACTCGGTCAACGATTTTAATCTCCCGCCGTATATTTTCTTCCCCGGGAACGCGACGACTTTGTCGATTTTGTTTCATGTCCCGAAATTGGATCGGGTTGTTTCGGGCGAGTACCGGGACATGCCCGACCTGGTTCGTGCACCCGGGTGCATACCGATCCACGGGAGGGATCTTCCGGATCCGGTTCAGGACCGGAAGAGTAAGTCCTACGAGGCGTATTTGGCGATGGTGAAGCGGTTTGGTTCGGTTGAGGGTATAATGGTAAATAGTTTCGCGGAGTTGGAAGAAGGGGCTATTGAAGGTCTCCGGGGAGGAGAGGGGGTCCCGCCCGTTTACCCGATTGGGCCGCTGGTTAACGACGGGTTGTCGGATCAAGTGGATGGATCAGGATGTTTGCGGTGGTTGGATGAGCAGCCACGTGGATCGGTGTTATTCGTTTCGTTTGGGAGCGGCGGGACCCTCTCCCGTGCTCAGACGGACGAGCTGGCGTATGGATTGGAAACGAGCGGTCAGAAGTTTTTGTGGGTGGTTCGAGACCCAGACGACAAGTCAGCCAACGCAGCGTATTTTAGAGGAAAAAGTGACGACGACCCTCTCAAATTCCTCCCGATAGGGTTTCTGGATAGAGTCGAAGGGAGGGGTCTCGTAGTGCCGAATTGGGCACCACAACCCCAAATCCTCCGCCACAACTCCATCGGGGGGTTTCTGACTCACTGTGGATGGAACTCGACTTTAGAGAGTGTTATGAATGGTTTACCACTGATTGCCTGGCCTCTTTTCGCAGAACAAAAGATAAATGCAACCTTACTTTCCGAGCACCTGAACGTAGCACTACGACCGAAAGTAAACGAAAACGGCCTTGTGACACAAGATGAGATCGCAAAAATCGTGAAAACTCTTATGGAGGGTGAAGAAGGGAAAATGATGAGTAAACGTATGAAAAATCTCGAAGATGCCGCAAATAAAGCATGGAGCGAAGAAGGAAACGCTACCAAAACCCTAACGGAATTGACACTGAAATGGAGGAACTATGTTTCACAAGTTTAGTTTTAAATATGACTAACTTGTCTTTCATTATTTGTTTTATTTTGTGTGCCTTTTTTGCTTCATGTTTTTTTTCTGGCGTACTTCATATGAAACGAGTGATTATATTTATATTATATGTGTAGTTGTTTTTACATTTAAGTCAAAATTATTGGATATTTAACTAAAATGAAGAAAATAAAAGATGTTGTTTGAATTCACAGTCAATAAAAAAATGACTTTGATGGGTATTTCATTCCTAATGTTCGTTCTTTTGCAATTTAAATGGCCTAAGTACTCAATATATAAGGATCGAGCAAATTCATCGACACTTCCTTTATCATGTCGACTTTTAATTTTAGAAGACATCATATACATTTGTTTTAAACTATTATTTTATCCTTATTTTAATAAACAATGACTAAAACATATTAGAATTCAGAATTTTTATCTCCCTTGACTTTCTTCGTTTTATAGGTAACAAAATAATTTTTGGACTTTATATTTAAGTAAAATCGTTAATTTGAAATATACTTACAAAACAATTATTCAAAAGAGCTGATAAAAAAACAATTATTCAAAAGATTAGGTGAGAACACAAGTACTCAAGACTAAGTGGTCATGATGTTCCACTTATTAAATTTAAAATACGTCGGGTGTGATTTGTGATTTTATTATTTGTTTATGTGACTCATATATCATTAACTTGTGCGATTAATCGTTTAAAAAAACTTGTGCAATTAATTATTTATTTTACAGTAACTGCGCCTTTTATTAAAATAAAATAGGCAAATGGTGTCTGAACTGATTCCATAATATAATGTTTTTTAGGATTAAATACAAAATATTATTCAAGTATATTTCGCTATTCTAAAATATTGATCAGAATATATTAGTCATGTACAGGACAAAATTAAAGCAAAATTTATGATATTTTTCGATTCAAAAATACATATACACATTATGTGATCACTTCATAAGATATGTAAAAACATGTAAATGACCCATGACAAAAATTTAGAGTATTTAATCAAACTTTTTTATTTTTTGGTAATTTATTGTTTGGGACTAATAATTCAGAATAAATTTTTATATTTAGCCATTTTGTATTCCATTTCTGTGGCTATTGATGAGAATGGGACACTATTACTTGTTTGTTGTATATTTGTTTCACGGTTGATAATATTACTTCAAGTGATTACAATTTGGAAAATTTTCGGTTTAGGATTATCGTATTTCGAATTTTGTTTTCCACCTGTCTTGATTTAAGATAGAAGTAGGAGCCAGTTGTAAAATTCTATTTCGTATCACATCAAACAAATAAACCTTTATACCGAATTTATTATGAATATTAAACTATATTAATATCGATCGATCTATTTTGAATTTTAATTTATCTTACACGGTAGTTCTTTTATAATCCGTTGACTAATTCCAACGACAGATGCATGCATGTTTCGACTTTCAAAAATCGACACATTATGGTAAGTACATAAAAACGTTACCACTAACGTATGATTTCCAAACCCATCATCAAATCCCCCAGCAAAAAACAAAGGTAATTAAGTATTGAAGTGTTGCAAGTACTATGAACTAAAAACCCTAAATAGAATATTATTTATTACCTACAATATTACATTAAATAGTTTTGTTAAATAAATACTCTCCATCATTTCATTTCACACATTCTCTACAATATTCTTCTTCAAACACAACCGCCGGGAGCCATGGAGGTCGCCGGGAAGTCGTCGGTAGTACAAAAATCAACACTAAACCCTAATGCCCAAGAGTGGCACCCTCTAATAGATCGACCGCCCCTATCAGATCGAACCCTATTCTTCACCTTCTCAAGCGGGTTGCCCATCAGCATTCTCGAGATCACTCGTTTTTTCAATCAGTAAGTAACTGAATATTCAAACACAAAACTGGTCATACATAATCTAATTAAATTTATGTGACATTCTGATTATCGTGCGTTGAATTTGTGAAGGAATTTTGGATCAGGTGCAGTGGAGAGGGTGTATATACATTGGCCGGACCCGGGGTCGGGCCCACCGTTGTCCGGCAAGGTGACGTTCAAGAAATCATTGCCGGTGGAAATGTTGTTGACCGGCTAGAGTGAGTTCAAGTTTAACGTCAACGGCAAGCCCCTTTGGTGCAAGAGGTACGATCCGGAGAGGAACGTTCCTCCTCGTAAAAGGGCCAATGTTAACGTTGCCGGCGGCAACTAAGCGGTCGGACGGTGGTGTTTGTAATAATAACTGATTGGTCGGACGTAATTATTTATTTTACTTGATGGATATTAGGCCTTTATTACGAGATGCTGTGAGAATGATATTGCTAGTGTTTTTGTTTGGATCCCGAGAAAATCTACTAGGAATTACTTTAGGATACTTGGTTTGTTTAGGTTATGCATGATTGATTCAGTTTAAAATTAGTACACATACCGTACTTTCAAAACATGATAACTATCAATCAAAAGTCCCAAACCGTCTCAAACTGGAAAATTATATCAAAAGAAAGAGGAATGTAAAAAAAATTAAACTAAAAAAAATACGATTTCAAACCGAAACAACACAATATAATACATACAAACAGTTCAATAAACGTTCACACCACACTTGTAATATATAAAATTACCTACTTAAACTCAAATGCAATTATGTAAGGTCTCCCAAAAAAAATTGTATTATTTCCTACAAAATATTAAAAAAAAATCATTTAAATACAAGGTTCTGTGGATAAAATTCGTAAAAAGAATAAACAACTTATAATTTATTTATTTATTTGTAGTTATTTCGGAAATAAAATATATGGATAAAGTAAAAAGTTGGGCAACTGTCCGAATCTACATGGCATCATTTTCGGACAATCTTCAGACCCCACGTGCAACGACAAGCGAGAAAATAAATCTCCACCAATAGAAACAGACAGGACGAGTCTAGAAGACGGCGCACGTTAAGTAAGAAGGTCAAGCACGCACACTATAAATTATGGAAAGAGCACGCGGGGCCCACATAGCATCACTCGCTGACCATCTTCGACTATTAGTTTGTCCTTTTCGAGTACCATGAAAAATAATAATTATTATTAAAAACAGTATTCAAAGACACACTGTCTGTAGATTCGAAGACCCATAACAGTCTTTTCGTAAAGATCGTATCATTGGTACTCATCAATCATTGAAGCTCACCGATTAATTTAATTAGTAAAAATAATGTTATCAATTTTGTTTGTAAGTTCATAAATAATCGTATTAAAAATTAAGTGATAATTAACAATGTCGGAAAACTTTCTGTCTGGACCTCGATTAATCCTTGTCTAGACGAGGAATTTTACAAGACCGATCCGGTTTTTTCAAATCCGACTAATAAAGCTTGATTTGTCAAGATCGGATGCTTAAGCATCGATTAATCTCTGTTTAAGACCAAATTTGGAACAGTAATTATCCACATCAACTACTAGGTATTATACTAAAATATATTTGATTATTTTGTGAGTTTTAAACCATTTCATTATTGTAATATTTGATATAATTTTATAGTGAGACAATTGGAATTGATAAGTAGTTTACACTAATAATTTGAAAGTGATTATAACACAATTCGAAGTAGATCGTTGTAGATGCACCAACAAGACCGTTGGCTAGTAAGGAATAAGTCTCAAATAACACCCGTCATTATCAGACTGGTGTTAAACAATAAAATAAATTATTGGTTTGGAATTTTGTTAGTTTGTCCTTGATTGTGTAGTCCATATTATCATACTGGTGTTAAGAACCCGTCAAAAGTTCAAATCTATGGATGTAATCTCCTTCTTTTTGAGGTGATAATTTGTTGAGGATAATTAGAGTTCAATAGTTGATTGTCATTTTACACTACAAAATTCATACTTGTAAGAAACAACAACACAAATTTAGTGTAAATCATTAAAGATACACCCAATTTTTTTATAAACGACCCAAAAGTGTAATGTATTAAAGTGTTCGGTTTAAAATTATACTAGTCGGATTATACTTATCGGATGTAATATGTAACTATTAGATGTGAAACTTCCCGCATTTTCTTTATACAAATCAGATTAACAAAAATCTCATTAGACCATTTTTATTGCACCAACTAGTGAGACTAAACCAACATATGAAAAGATAATTTCCATTTTTATTAATCGAATCTATGTTCAACTAAGTATAGCAATTTTTACAAAAAATAAAAAGTGCAACACATTAAAAAAATTAAAAACAAAACCAATGTCATTTCCTTGATTTCGTCTTGACCTTAGACTTGGAACAAAGCTTGGCACAACTCGTCTCATGACCCGACGAAAACGACGACGTTTTGAGATGAACATGACCGTGACCAAAATGACCTTTCTGCCCCCCTTTCGACTTCCTCCTGAACGGAGCTCCGATCCGCCGCCGCTTCTTCTCCGCCGACGACTCTCTGATCGTCTCCAGCTTCGGCTTCCACTGCCGCGTATTGTACCCCACGAGCCTAGCGTAGTCCTTCTGCAGCTGCTCCGTCGTGCACACTCTGTTCCCGGCCAAGCTCTGTCCCTCCTCCTCCGCCGCCGCATCTCCGGCGAGCCTCTCCTCCACCAACTGGGCTATAAACTCGTCGGAGACCCGAATCTTCAAACACCCAGATGGGGTTTTCTGAATATCGAACGGCGGAAACGCCGCCGCCGTCTTCACGAACGACCTCCGCGCCGGCGCCGGCACGGCGGCGCCGGCGCCGGCGAACGAGGCCACGGTGACGAACGAGAGCGCCGTCTGGAAGAAGTGCTGCGGGAGGAGGAAGTACTTGTTTCCGATCTGGAGATGGTCGTGCTCCGACAACGCCGGGATCTTCCGGCCGATGTAGAACGAATCGGAGCCGCACACGAGGTGCTTCGGGAACTCGATCATCAGATCGGAGACGGCGACGGGGCGGTGGTAGATCTTCACGACGCCGTCGGATTTGATGAGCTTCACGGTGCCGGTCGCCGGAGACTCTGTTTCCGGCGAGAGCTGTAGGCAGGACAATCGGCTTCCGATCAGGTGGAAACACCATGGAATCGCTCGCAGAGTCAGGAATTTGATACCCATTTTCGGATTCTCTCAGTTCATGACAGATCGGGATCGGACCCAGATGGTGATTTTTTGAGATTGGATTGATTTGGAGGAGAGATAGAGAGAGAGATTTGGGGATTTTTTGATATTGAGAGAGAGATGGAGAATATAAGATGGCTTTGTTTTGGGTGTTTTTTTCAAAAACTGTGTGTCAATAAAAAAATAAAAATAAAAATTGTTTTTGGGTCTTTTATTGCTTTGTTGACCCTGCGTTTGACTAACCGAAATGTACCGTGCCTTTCCGAAATTTTGAATCACATCCCGCCTTTTTTTATTACAAAATATTTGGGATTTCATGATTTTTTTTTTAATCACTCGGAGAAATCACAAACGATCCTTTATAATTTATAACGTTGATCGTATATTAACCACAGATCATTCTCTCGTTCTTTGATCTCATGCCCTCGTCGGTGTCGGCCGAGGCTCCGTCTCAGTTGTTATCGACGGAGGCCAACCTTTACGCTTTTTCATTGTCTCGAGAGTTCTATTTTGTTGGTCATGATTACTCGATTTTTCGTCCGTTCGTCACATGCCATTTTTCTCGTCCTCCAGTTTCGTCTCTTTCAGTCTCTTCGTTGCGCCGCATTACGCAGTTTAAGCTAGAGAGTCTGTTGAGGTAGCCTCAGATTTATACTCTGAGTGTGGAAGGGGCGTTGTGCAAGGAGAGTCGATGTGTTATGTGTGGGTCTTAGATTCTTCGGTGTTGTTCTTCGGATACCGATAATCAAAATCAGACGGAGGAACATCGAGATGGTCGGCGTGGTTGGATCCCAAGAGACATGGTCATGTTTTCTAATTTTTTTTTTTGTTTTTTTTATTGGTTGTGGCCTTTTCGGGTCAAATAACCCACTTTATTGTAGATTGGTGTGCATTGGTTGTACGTTTGTGCGGACCCGTTGTACTTTAGTGTGCCTGTTATATAGCACTTGTGGTGGGCACTTTGTTGTATTTTTGGCATATACGGTATAGTTGCACATTCTGTACGCATTTTGTTGCGTTGTAGGTTTTGATCAGGGGTCGGTAATATTATGGTCTAGCTTGTCTGGAGACTGCGATATAGACCGTTGTTCTATTATTGATAAGTGGATAGCTTAGTTTTTTTTATTAAAAATAAAAAACAAATCTCATATTCATGTTCATGTGGTTTACATGGTCTACGGAAAGGTGACAATACCATGCGATTCACAACAAGTATTTGCAATTCCTTCTACACGATATGATTGTTTAATTAGTGTAAAGTTGAAGGTTACGCTACGTTAATTATTATTGTTATTATTAATAACGAACGAACTTAGACTAATGATACATATTCAATACGAGCACTATTTATTTCAACAAACATATGATAATCACTTATGAACCATTAATTATTATTTATGGCGATCTTTGACCGTATTATTTATTGTCCACGTTGACTGTACTGATTATTTGTAATCGGAAATTGACCATTATTATTTTGATCCCTTCCTTGTGATCTACTTATTCTCGAAAAAGATAAGGTTGCTTATCATGTGGATTTGTGTCCCTTTACTATATATGCTAAAAATAATATATATATATATCATATTCAATATATACATAGAGGATGAGACGATATAAGGAGAAATTATTTT
The DNA here is from genome assembly GCA_963921825.1 of Erodium maritimum. Classification (NCBI taxonomy): domain Eukaryota; kingdom Viridiplantae; phylum Streptophyta; class Magnoliopsida; order Geraniales; family Geraniaceae; genus Erodium; species Erodium maritimum. The sequence continues at coordinate 818,151 of OY997594.1, read as the reverse complement.
TATAGAGTAAATTAAAGTTTAATCTAAGGCATAAGATACAATCAAGATGATGTGATCAGAGCACACACGATGTTGACACATGTCTTTAACCGCACGCAACACATGTTGATCACGCGTATATCATGCATGCTTGCATGATACTAACATTCCGTATTTATATGATACCAGTACCTGGGTATACAAGGTATCAACAATGTGTTATGTTAGATACCAATACAATTATGTGTAAGGTACCAACACTTTGCAGACTATCAGTACCTTGTATATATGTGTGTGTCAGCACTCTGTATGTAGGTGTCAGCACCGTGTTAGACGAGGTATCAACACTCTATATGTAGGTATCAACATCGTGTTAGGTGAGGTACCAGCACTCCAAATATAGGTATCAACATCGTGTTAGGTGAGGTACCAACAATCTGTATTTAGGTATCAGCACCGTGTTAGGTGAGTTACCAACACTATGTATGTAGGTATCAGCACCGTGTTAGGTGAGGTATCATTACTTGGTGCGCACATCATCAGCGGGGTTCCCACGTATCAGCATCTTACGCAACCTGATGAGTCAGCGCACGCGCATCATGCGGCTCAGATTATTCCGTAGTTTGCAAAATAATATACGGTTTGTATTTGATAGCTATCTTATATAGGATAATTGTATTAAAAAATATTTTAGTTAATCTATTTTCGTAACAAATAATGTCAAATTTGTATACTTCAACAAGGAGATCTACATATCTTACCGGAATCTATAGATCAATGGCACCATCCAACCAACCATGATTTTGTTGGGATCTCATTTAGTTAGGTCATACCGTCCATCAATCCCTCGTCATAGAGACGGGTCTTCGGTCCCCCAACACTCAGACAATGGATATAATCATTAGGGTTTCCACAATCTCTATTTGAGGGTCGACGATTGGTCACCGTATAGTTTTCCATTACGATAGAAAGCACCAACACGAAGAATAAGAAGAAGCGACCATTGTCGAGCGTTATAGTCATCGTTGCAGATGATTAGGGAAGGAGGGGATCTTATAATTTGTTATGTTTTTTTTTAAAAAATGGGGCCCACTTGATTACCGAGAATAAGTGTATGTTTTTAGTACTTTAGATATCAGTTTAATTTTAAGATTGAATTGAGAAAAGTATATAAATGGTTGAGGAATTAGCTTTGTTCGTTTAGATTAAACCAACTAATTACACGTTAAAAATGGGTACGAAACTTCTAGAATTACACAAGTTGATGCATGAACTATGAAGGACTAGAATGTCAAAATTGACGTCTCGGGATGTTTTATTATGTATTGTGGAACGTATTGAAAACCACATAATGGCATTGTCGTAAAAAAGTATTATGATGGTTTTTAGTGTTATTTGTAGTTTTTTTATAATTGTAAAAAAGTATAATAAATTATTAGTTTATTATAGTTTGTATAAAAATAATCAACAAATAAAAAAAAATCCCAACTTTATATTTAAATAAAAACAATAATCAATAAATGATTTTTTTATCTTGATTATTTTTACAAATTTAAATTTATAAAGGTAAAATCATCGAAATTTATACAAAATATAAAACTATAAGTTATAAAGAATGACCACAACTTAGAAAAATTATATACGTCAATTTTTATATTTATTCTTAAAAATATAATAAATACCAGAAATGATATAATATAAAAAGTGAATATCTTAATATTTATTTTATAATACGAACCTAATGACTGTAAATTATGGATATCGTTTGTATAAAATTGGGTTTAAATTAATTAAAACTGAACTAAATTTTAATAAATATTAAAATTAGTAGGATACGTGCTGCATTTTGATTGGTTGATCGTGACTCACAACTCACAATTTAACAGGTTACGAGTCACGAGTCGTACACAATTATAAATTAGTAGAACACTTGGTGCATTCTATTGTTGATCGCGACTCAGGACTCACGATTTAACAGGTTACGAGTCGCGAGTCGTATACGATTATATCTACGATTAGACGATTTACTATTTATGACTCACTAAACCACAGATCGTGAGTCGTTGAAAACACTTACGTGTATATAAAGGTCACATGCAGTGTACATGTAGAAGGTTGAATAGAAGAGGAAATTGAATAATTCTCAAATCAAAACCGTGTGCGTGGCGCATGGAGGAATCAGAAGAGACAAATTGGTTGTGGATTTATTCCAAACATGGGACCCACAAACCGCACGTGTTTGTTGATTGTGTTTACAGTCAAACAAGTAAGTCTTATAGGTTACGTGCTCTTTAAGGTTGATTTGATTGTTTTGAGGAACATTTGCACTTTCTCATGCTCATTCTATCCTACCTAATTTAAACAACTTTTGATTAAGATGTTTTACTTCTTTTAGTTTATTCTACCAATTATGGGTGTCTAAAATTGGTCCAACATCCAGTTTATTCGGCCAACCCGTCCTATTTGAACTTAATGGATTTGTCTTCATGGGTTATGGGGCGGACCCAGATTTATAAATATCAAATTCAGATTGAACGGTTTGGATAACGAATCTGTGGTATGATTTTCTACGTAACCTACACCAGTCAGATATGGTACAAGTCCAGGGCATAAGACCATACTCTTATAATTTTAATTATATTTGCATATGAAGTGAAGGTTGATGGTTTGAGATTTTGAAGATGATGACCAATTTTGTAATAGAACATGTCGTAGTTTTGGGTTGAGTTGAACTCATCTTTGTAATCGTAATCTGTTTTTGATCAACTTGAACTCTCTGTTTGACGTTTTTAATCCTTGAACCGTTGATAAAGTTTTAACAGGATACATAGTTTTTTTTTTATCATTTAGAAGTGATCAAATTTAGAGCTTCTAAGCACCTTTGATGACTTTTTGATGGTTTTTTGGATAATGAAAAATGTTTGAAAGTATATGTATTACTATTTACGGTTAATGTAATCAATTTTTAACAAATTCGGATGAGTTTGTCCAGTCCGATAAATTGACCCATAATCTAGACGGGAGGGTTCAAAGGTCCCTTTTTGCACTCGGGGATGAGAGTAGATTAATTTTTTTAAACCCGATCACTCCACACGGTTCAAAATTTTGGCCACAAGGCCGAGGCCCGGCCTATGGCACCCTTACTACTAATTGAAAAAAATACGTTTCAAGATATTTTGAGGTTATTCTTTTTCGCCCATTCATTTGGGCCTTAAACCCAATAGTGTAGAATTGATTTGGGCTCTGAAGAGACCACAACAAAGAAACTAGTTGGGCTTGTTACTAGAAATATGGGCTTTTCGATACATGTTAATTGTGTTAATCTAAACATTTTTTAATTGGGAAGCTTGAAATTGAGGGTAGGACGTAAAAAGGATCAAATCAAACCGATATGGTTCTGTTGGGCTTGAAAAATTATTTAGTTTGGGCTCAACTTGAATTCAAATACTTACACAACTAAACTTGATTTTGATTTAAAAGTAAATACATAAATTTAAAGCTAGTCGACTCGTTTTGTTTCATTTAAGTTAATATAATTAGAAAAAATTGAACTACCTCTTGAGGCCTTGACCGCTGTAATGGCTATTCTATAATCTCAATATAATTATTGTTTATTCTAAATTTTCCTTTACACCTCTCCCGACTCGACTTCAACTTTACCAGGGAACCAAAGTGCATGTCAGTCTTTTGCGGGGGCGTGCGTTGTTGAAGGATCTCGGGAGATGGAATCGATGTGGGGACGGAACGATTCTCCTCTCCGTCGTCCCACATTCATGTGCCTGGCTATTCTATAATCTCAATATAAATATTGTTTATTCTAAATTTTCCTTTACACCTCTCCCGACTCGACTTCAACTTTACCAGGGAACCAAAGTGCATGTCAGTCTTTTGCAGGGGCGTGCGTTGTTGAAGGATCTCGGGAGATGGAATCGATGTGGGGACGGAACGATTCTCCTCTCCGTCGTCCCACATTCATGTGCCTGTCTTATTGGACTTGACGGGACTATATAGCAAAAAATTGCTCATTGGCGGCCAGGGGCGGCCCAACGATTTGTGGGGCCTAAAGCGAATTTTTTTGACGGGACTTTTATAAAAATATAAAAAGTTGTTATTTTTGACAATTTTATTAATTTAGTAATTAAACTCTATCACTATATTGTAAGGTTACAAATATTTGTGTTTATACAATTTCAACTGTGTAATTTATCATACATCTTTAACTCACTTATGATTTGTTCATACGAGTTGAAAGGTGTATATACATCCAATTTTGTTTATGTGTTACTCCCAATTTTGTTTATGTGTTACTCGAAGATACCATATTTCTATCTTGAATATTTACCGCTTGTTATCAACATTTATACAATAACAAATTTAAAAAAATCCAACTTAAATAGAAATATATGTCATATGACCAAATAATAGAGCATAATGCCATTTGATACTATAAATGAAAATTTATTTTTTATTCATAAATCACAATTATATATTGTAATAACATGATTATGACTGTAAATTAAGTAAAACTTATCCTACATATCTTTTTTTAACCGTATATTTCTTGATCCTAAAATTGATATTCAAACAAACCAAGTCTTAGTATATAGATTATCGACCATATGAAAGTCATATCTATTTACAAGCATCATACAAAGAAAATATACAGATTGAGTTAGAAAATCAACACATCAACTGCTTTACACTAAAAACAAATCGAATAATATTTTTTTTGAAACGATCGAACAATAAAATTACTTTTCATGTTTGACTAAAAACACACCAAATAGTAAAATTACCCTACATTGATTGAAATCATAACAAAGCTTGAAACATGGTTTTTAGTGTGGGGTTTATTTTAATGATATTAAAGTAAATGTTTTTATTAAAGTAAATTATAATTAATGCTAATTGGCTAGGCCTAAGCTAATAAGAGGCCTCTTTTAAAAAATGGACTAAACTCACTGTCAAACTATCGTATTTTGGGTTCTGTTTGGACCAATTAAGTTAACTTTAAATTTAACTTGCAGTTTTTTTTTTTGACAATAGATGACATATATATATATATAAAATATAAATGATATTTTGGGGCCTATCTTGATTGGGGGCCTTAAGCAACCGCTTAGGTCGCTTAAAGGCAAGGCCGGCCCTGTTGGCGGCCCACCGTCCTAATACTCGTCGCGAGGCTGCATAGCTGGTTTTGAGTTTGATCTCCCTGTTCATCACAATATTTAAATAAACATAATTTAAGAGAGAATTAAAATAGTGGTGATGTATTATATAAAGAAAGGGGTTGAGAAAATGTTTTATAATTGGTTATTTTACATAGTAAAGTTGAATAATGAATGGGGCATAGCTCGCAGCAAAGCCAGAAATAGAAGACACTATAAGTTGGATTATGATGAAATGTTGAGAAACAAAAAGGTGGATACACCATAAAGGCTTTTGATGGCGATTTCGAACCCACCATTTTTATTTATTTATTTATTTATTATTATTATTATCAATTTATATATGTAATATTTTCTTTGAATATCAATAAATTACAGAAGATTTTATGAGTTATTTGTGAGTGTAGAACATGTCGAAATTTGTTACAGAATGAACAATAAATTACATGTTGAACATGTCGAAATTTGAATATCAATAAATTACAGAATGAACATGTCGAAATTTGTTAGAGTTTGATTTGATTTGTAAATTTTGATCCATCTAAACTCGAACAAGTGTACATGTTGAAAGCCAAGTCTCACTAGAAATGAATATTTTAGGTTTATAATATTTGTCTAGATTCAACCTGATTTTTGAATTTTTAACAAACATTTAATATAAATATTTTTTTATCATTGTTATATTAAACCATATACATATCTAATTAAATACTAAACGGACTAGTTTACGGGCCTATCAAATATTACAATGTCAGACTAGAGCTGCTTATATCAAACAAACTCAATATTGAGTTTGGACTCGGTTCGAATTTGATTATAACTCATTTGTAACCCTAACTATACTCTTTACCATTTTTTACCTTTACCTATATTTTTTTCCGCTATCTTAACGTTTCAAAATTTTTGTTTTGCTCTTTTCTATCCAATTTTAAGTATGGACGACGGGTAGTGATTTGAAAATATTGGACAAAAATAAGTATTTTGTAAATTTTGAACATAAGAGTGAAAAAAAAGACTGATTAGACTAGTGATTTAAAAATCGGAATATTTTACAATAACAAACTAAAATTATATACATATTTTTGTTTGTTATCTTGATACTTCAATAAAATACATCTTGAATTAACCATTAATAAAAGATATATTTTAGATTTTTCCAACTACATTTTGAAACTAATTGTTATTTCCTCATGAATATTATAAAAATGCAATATTGTATGATTGAAAATCAAAAAGATGTGGAAGAGACAGCTAAGATACGGCTGATAATACACAAACAAGGAGAGTTGGGTTTGGATTATATGATGGGTCATATCAATATCATCACATCCCTCTTTATAATAATTTAATTTCATTTATGATATCTTATTTGTGGAAGTTAGCCTACAAACAAAAAAATACATTTTTATTTGGGATAATTCCACTCCAGTATCCTAAATCTTTCATATTTCATTTAGAGTATCCTAAATCTTTTTTGTGTCACCTCGGTACCCTAAACTTTCATTCATTCATTTAGAGTACCCTAAATCTTTTTTGTGTCACCTCGGTACCCTAAACTTTCATTAATTCCATTTTAGTACCCACCGTTAACTTTACATATGATTTTTCATCCAAAACAGGTAAAATGGCCATACTACCCCTCACCAACAACCAAAATTGTGGTAAAGTTAACGGTGGGTACTAAAATGAAATTAATGAAATTTTAGGGTACTAAAATGGAATTAATAAAAGTTTAGGGTACTGAGGTGACACAAAAAAGATTTAGGATACTCTAAATGAAATATGAAAGATTTAGGGTACTGAGTTGACACAAAAAAGATTTAGGGTACTCTAAATGAAATATGAAAGATGTAGGGTAGTGAGATGGAATTAACCCTTTTTATTTTGGTATATATTGTGGATTTTTTCTTCAAAAATAAAAATTCAGAAAGAGATACTTTGATCGAGTTTTCAGGTTGTGTCGATCTAGTGGGTGGAAATGAGACTTGAACCGATGATGTAAGTGAGTCGAATTGAACATAGATTTATCAAATACTGGTTAGTTTGAAAACAATGTTTTTATTCGAATGTGTAATGGAGATAAACCTAAATCCGATTAAAAATCAAATATCTAAACTCGAAATGGGTATAACTTCGTGAAAAATATGTGATCTATTAAGTACGAGAGAGATTATATGTGAGAGGTTGTTGATGGAGAACTAATAGGGGATTGTCAATATTCACAACCAACAACCGATTAAAATGTATTCGGTTCTTCGCTTTTCTGTCGATATCGCCCCGAATCATCCCGACTACGATCATACTAATATCGATGTCGATCGACAACATATTGACAATTGAATTAAGGAACATGTGAGTAATGTTGGTGAATTGTTGATTTGTTGGCCAACAAATCCACATGCACATGTAAAGCTAGCAATCTAATTCTCAACCCCACTTAATTATATTAGTTTGGTGTATAAGGAAACAACACTTGCACATGTCCTTGCATGAACTCCTCCAAACTCTCACTATCAGTACCAAATATGTTGTACTATCAAATCAACTAGAAAATTAAACATATAAGATAATAAAATCGTATAGTTATATGAATGATTTTAACATGATTTAAACAAAAATATTTCTAGAGTTAATCTAGTTGGTCGAGACAAATTCAGTATTCAAATTTGAGTGAATCAATCACTATGAATGTGTAGAAAGATAACTAGAATAAGGGATAATTCCACCACGGTACTCTAAATCTTTCATATTTCATTTAGAGTACCTTAAATATTTTTTGTGTCACTTTAATATCCTAAACTTTTATTAATCCATTTAGAGTACTCTAAATCTTTTTTGTATCATCTAAGTACCCTAAATTTTCATTAATTTCACTTTAGTACCCACCGTTAACTTTACCCTAAATTTGGTTGTTAGTGAAGAGTATTGCGGTCATTTTACCTATTATGGTCCTTGTGGAGAGCTCTCCCGGATCACAGACGTGTTGGACCCCTCCCGTTGATGCCTGCCCCTCAGTATCAGCGAGGACTCTAACCCGGACTCTCGGAGACTGGGGCCCAAAGAGGAATGGAAACCCGTTAGGCCCAAAAGTAAATGCCTCCTCTCAGTCTCCTGGCCGTGTCTTGGGACTCGACATCTAGCAGGTCAAGACAACTATCTTTTGAGGTATTTAGTTCTTAGGACCTGTCAATTCGAGCGAATCCGTTGTTGTCTATTCACTTCTAGGCACTATTTTAGAAGTTTATTTGTTAGTCCAGTGATCAAAAACACCTGTCTTTCAACAAGGGTATCGGCCATTACCTTGACTTGTAATCAAGATTTATCCCTAGATTTCTGTTATTGTACTTTTATGTATGTTTTAGATTTTTTTGATTAATCCAACTCATACCTTTTTCTAAAACAAAATCATTCATGCCAGAGCTAACACTATCATGTATGTATATTGATTCCCATTTAATGTTGATAAAGCATATGTAAAATGTGAAGAGTAACATGTAATGATGATACCTTGGGGACAAGTTCAGGTACTGACCAGTCCCTCTCTCTTAACTGTGAAGGATCATAATTGCAAATGTTGAGAGAGAGATAGAGAAATGTTGTGGACTTTCATGAGCATGGGTTAAAGGCAAAATGTAACTTTGGAGGAAGAGAAAGGCCACACAATAGTAAAGGGGGACCATCTGCCACATTATTTACTATGTATGGATCAGATTGTATGTATGTCGTTTTCGAATTATAGTATTGGGTTTTAACGATTTTGTGGAAATAGTAGTTAGTTGGCAAATGTAACTCCGATCATTTCGATCTTTGATGTGATATAAATGATAGATGTTTGATTGGAGGACATGTGACTGAGTTTGATTGGATGGTTCAAGAAATCGTAGATGGTTTTATCGACTAAAACCTAAGACCATTTGCAAGGGATCAAATCTGGACTCATACGTTTTTAGAGCACCTCCAATGCAACTATCATGAATCAGAAACAAAATTCACCGAAAAGAGTGTAATATAGGCTAGTACGAACTATAGAACGATGAAAATGCTTCGGTCCAGGTTATCAAAAAACAATCATACACTAAAAATGCGAGTTTCCAAAAATGATATATATTTCAAAATTAGATAGGTGTCAGTCGGGGATTGGACCCTACACATTTTCGCCATGACCAAGGCGATTAGTCCACCCTTGCAGCTTCGCTCACCTTACAAATAGTTTCGATTGCGTAAAGAATGCTTTCGGTTAGACCATATGCATGTAGGGCGAAGATTTTGAGCTAAATCGCTTCCACAACAGCCCACAAATCTATCAACATTGTAGATGCTCTTACTATCATTTTTCTATCATGTATATTATCTTAGATTTGATCGTTCCTTCCAACTTATTTTTATAATCTAAGTCGAGAAGTGATAACGATCGATTATCAACGATGACATCTGGTCACATGTCAAAGTTTATTTGATTAGATGTTCAAACATTTATGTATTAAGCTTGATAAATATTTAGTATCTTTTGAATTTCATGAGGCATTCCAAGTAGTAACCATTTCTAGTGAAAGAGTGGATAAAGGCTTTCCAAGCAAGTAGCAACCAACTGTTAGAAACCCACTTGACTTTGTATTATTGGAGGTCAAATCTTATCCACTTGGTGACTTGAGTCACCCTATTTTGTCTTATTGTTGGCCCCATACCCACCAAACTTGACCATTTACACTAATTATTTGAAGGTAATTTGTTAAAATAATTTGATTTGAGTTTAACAAGATTAATATTTGAATTTTTATATGTGTTTGGAGTAGGGATGGACAAAAAATCCAAAATACAAAAATCAGGTTAACCGAATCGAATGAAGGAGTTTGATATTGAACCGGAATTGATAGGTTAAAAAACAATATTAAATCTGATGAACCGGACCTTATTGATCCAAGATTTGGTTGTTCATATAAAAACACAACGATTAGGCTAAATTAAACGAATCATTCCTTCGTAAGCCTGCATAAGTGGGTTTGACCCGAGTCCATAGAAAACACCCAACGTCTCCGCCATTCCAAACCCTACCCAAAATATGACCTGCGCAACTACAACCCTGACACGTGGAGAATGTGTTATGTTAGGAAATACAATATGACCGAAGAGACTGCCAGAGTTAATATTGGTAAAATCATACATATTTTGTAAATTATGAATATTACGTTTCAATTCTAAACTCGCAATAATCGAAGTTGTCAAGTTTGAAGTTAGTCATGTCACAAAAACTTCAAAATTACTTACTATTTTCAAGAAATTACAATACAAGAGAAAACGTTGTTTTCTAGCCCTCAGCGACCTTTCATTAAGATTTTTTTACCGTCTTCGATTTTTTGTCACATATTCTAACATAAAATATTTTTTTACAAAAAAATAAACTAAAAGGTGACCTTTTGTCACATATCCTAACTCGGTTTTTCATAATTATTTATTCAAGTTTTATAAACAAAAACACCTTTTATGTTATGATCTGTGATAAAAAGTCGAAGACGGTTAATAATTGTACATGATATTTCCGATTAAATTAGGAATCGACGTTATCCCACACTACAATTATTCAAACTCACCCCTAATTACAAAGTCATCAATAAGTGGGTAAAATATTGTACACATTTGGGCCTAATATTCCTCATCCTTGATCAATCACTTACAATATCCTAATTACAGTGGATAAAATTCACAAGATTTTGTTCACTTGATCATGGTTGGGCTTGATTTATGATTACATTAATTGCAAGCTAATCACAGCTCATGATCATCTTCACAACCCTACAAATTTGACACCTAGTTTCATTGAATTCAAAGTAATCTTAGCCATCCAATCAAATCAAATCAAATCCAAACAGGCCAGGCCATGAAGAGCTGTCCCAAAAAGATTCATGTTCATCTTTTCATGCCCATTTGAGCTTGAGATAAAAAGACAAAAAGGGTAATAAGTGGCCCTTAAGACAAGAGCATATCCAATCCCAAAAGATCACAATATTGTCCTCATTTTCAAACAAAAATAAATATTCATAGGCTGGGCATTATAATCATGTGACCGACAATGAATTAAGATTAAAGGGTTTTATCTAAAATTGCTGATTTTAGGGAGAATTGCAAAAATTATATGGGTTTTGCAACTTATGTTCCTAAACAAAAGTCATGTCAATATTTTATGACATTAAGATTTTATAATGGTGAAGTTAAGATGAATTAAGATATTAATCTAAATTACGACCTATTTATTTGTGCCCTAAATTTTCAATACGTCTGTTGATGTGTCATAACATGTTCTGTATCACATGTTAAAACAATAATTTATTGTAAAAATGGTAACAAAAACGTTGCTTAAGTTGGCATTTTGCATAGTCAGTTAATGTATCTTGATTTTCGAATTATTTTATTTAGCTTTTAATAGTGTTCTATATTCAACGGTTATAATTTTAAACAAAAATTGCCAGCTAAGAATGTAATATAACGTCCAAAACCATCTTTTAACTACCTTTATGTTATGAACTTATGCCTAATTAAATCTGGATATCAACACACTATAGTAAAGAACAAAGAACAATTATTAATAGGGGTAATTCCAACTGAGTACCCTACATCTTTCATATTTCATTTAAAGTATCTTAATTTATTTTGTTACCTCAGTACCTTAAACTTTCGTTAATTCATTTAAAGTATCATAAATCTTTTTTGTGTCACCTCAATATCCTAAACTTTCATTAATTCTATTTTAGCACCCACTATTAACTTTCCATCTGATTTTCCATCCAAAACAGATAAAATGACCATAATACTCTTCACTAACAACCAAATTTAAAGTAAAGTTAACGGTGTGTATTAAAATAGAATTAATCAAAGTTCAGGGTATAATTGTGACAAAAAAAATTAGAATGCTGTAAATAAAATATAAAAAATTTATAGATTGAGATCAAATATCCCTTATTAATAAATACATTATTAATGTTATTAATTAGTTATTACAAATCTAAGAAAAATGTTTTTTCTTCCCTATTCCATGCTCCAATTCCTTTCACATAGTTGAGTCCTCCCTAGAAAAAAAGTCCAAGAACACCAAACCCAACCCAACATATAGTCCTTTCCCACAGCTGTATATTACAATACTGCCACTGAATTATTTTTATTTACTTCAATAATTTCCTTCTCACCACAAATAATTCAAAAAATAAAAAATAAATAAAACCCCACCAAACCTTTCTACTTAAACCCCTTCTCCTCCTCATACCTCTCCTCACCTCCTTCTTCTTCTTCAACCTCCATTTCTTCAGTAATGCTCTCTGAAACATATCTGTGTTCTTCCAATTTTGCATTCATAATAATATTTATTTATTTAATTTCTTATTACATTGTGTTATTCTTATAGGATATGGGTGCCACGTGGACTGTGTTGATTGGTGTATTGGTGTTGATGGTGTGTGGAGCAATGGCTGCTCCTCCGAGAAGGCCTGTGGATGTTCCATTCGGGAGGAACTACATGCCCACTTGGGCCTTTGATCACATCAAGTACTTCAATGGAGGGAATGAGATTCAGCTCCACCTCGATAAATACACCGGTACGATGAATATGTCGAGAACCAGTAACCTCGTACTTATTACAGATAATCGTGACACGAAGCACGAAAATACCCGAGTTTTCGTAAGTTAAAGTCTCGTTTTTTTCGTAATGCCAAAAATGTATATCGAATTTATCTTTCTGACTCTATTTTGCGTTGTCTTTAAAACGATGATTTTAATCTTTTTTTCTAGAAAAATTTAACTTTAATTTTTTATGTATTTAATACATTTAAAGTAAAAAATTAATGTAATTGGAATTCTAGACTTTTTGTCATTATTTTCGATATTTGAAATTATAAAGATAAAATATTCATTTTACATAATACGATGATGAAACAAGTTCGGATCCTTTTCATGTCATAGTTAAAGAAGAGGGATTCCTGATTTTTTTTGTTTTATTTTTTTATATATAATATTTCAAAGATAAAATCGTTATTTTAAAATAAACGAACGCAATACACCAAAAGACGGACCAAAAATATGTATTCTCCCTTTGTTGGGATTGTTTTGAGGCTGAGCTTTCATGTCATCGCTCGTGTTTGTGTCTTATTTTTGTTGTTGGTTTATTTGTTTTTTCACCTTTACAATTGGTTGCATCCTTCTTCATATTTTTGCGGTCTATATTGATCGTCTAGTACTCCTCTTTAACCTCATGAGAGGTTTTAATCTCAATTTGTGTTGTCGATAAAAAAATGTACACCAAAAGACGGGTTCATGACATTTTCTTACGATTGTTAAAAATTCGATTACAACTCGCAAAAACTAAGCACTTTTGATTCTTTTTTTTTTACAATTATCCCTACCTACTATATCGACTTAAGTTTCAATTCTGACACATCGGGTTTCTTCTAAAGGTACCGGCTTCCAATCCAAGGGCTCTTATTTGTTCGGCCACTTCAGCATGCAAATGAAGCTGGTTCCGGGCGACTCCGCCGGTACCGTCACCGCCTTCTACGTAAGCATCGTTCGTATACATATATTTTTTTAATAAGTATCAAATCGCTGATTCAGATCGATATCTTTTTATTTATACAGCTATCATCACAAAACTCGGAGCACGACGAGATAGATTTTGAGTTTTTGGGGAATAGGTCGGGCCAGCCCTACATTCTACAAACAAACGTGTTCACGGGTGGCAAAGGGGACAGAGAGCAGAGGATTTACTTATGGTTCGACCCTACAAAGGACTACCACTCCTACTCCGTTTTATGGAACTTATACCAAGTTGTGTAAGTCCTTTTTTACCCTCGTTCGATTCGTTTCGTTCAACGTGAGTAACGGTCGGTTTTATCGGGTTAAAATTTTAAATTCACTTTTTTGGTCGGTAATTTATCAGTTTAAAATACGACATTCGTTTTTCGGTCTAGACTTTAGGAAAAAACAATTGACCATCCAAAAACCGGCTAAATTCTATTGATCGGTTTAAAATATGAACTTTGATTTTTTGGTCGGTATTTTCCGGTACAGGTTTAAGGACATAACAAATGACTATCTAGACAAAAACGTCAAAAAGCTGTCGCTTTGTGTCGTGGAATTATTTATTATAATGAATATGATAATTTGGAACTCAACGTAACATTTATCATTAAAGTGAAACGAGATTAAACTTCGGATGTTGAGCTTAATTCAAAAGACCCTTGATATTGAAATTCAAGGCCAACGTAAAGGGTTTCTATCGATTTTTCCTTGATTTCCGTTTTCTACCTTCGAATGATCGGTTTTGTCGTTTTTTTGTTCACCCTTACAATTCGTGCTCCCCGGTTTACCCTCTTCGGTAATTTTCACTCCTTGTACCGTCATCCCGACCATTTCTTTACAATAACATTTTACTCGTTCGATCGTTTCCAAATTAGTCGCGGGTTTTAGGAGGACTCGAACCCTCGACGTCGAGGTTTGTGGTCACGTGCTCTATTAGTCTATTCCTATAAAGTACATGCCTTATCCTGTTTTCACTGGACTGCCAGAAATCTGTACCAACCATGCTCGTTACACCAATAATTGAAACACATGATATGTTATCTTAATAAACTTATGTCCTTTAATGTTTATTTTTTATTTTTACTTTATATGTTTCTATTCTTTTTTTGTGGGCCAGTCTCTTTTTTATTTTATTTATTTTACATTTTTCTTCTTATTTTAAGTCTCAACAGAAAAAATAAATAGTAAAATCCAATTTTAGGACACAAACAACAACACAGGACACAATCCCATGAATCCAGCTCAAACTTTGTCCTATTTTCAATAGTTGGAAGACTAGTAACCATAAAATCCAAAATCTAATTCTCTAAATCATTTTCGAATCTTTAAAATATGAGTTACATTGTCGGTATGAATCTTATTAGATATGCAATCGAGTTGAGTAATATTTGGAAGATTGGTTTAGTAACCGTCACGAGCGAGTTTTTTATAATATAAATTTTACGATGTGTTTCGAATCTTTTTATTTTTTGAAACTAGACTAAGTGAAAATGTAAGTATTTTAAAATAGAACGTGTGATGATTATATATGTATATAGAGTTGAATTAATTACGATTTAACAAGAAAATTAAGTCCGTAGTGAAACTCATATGAGCCTTTGATTATGTCGATCAAATTGAGGTGCTACAGAAAAAGATTTATGGTATTTTAAATGAATTGATGAAAGTTTAGGGTACTGAGGTGACACAAAAAAAACTTTAAGATACTCTAAATGAAATATTTATGGTACTGAGGTGGAATTATCTCTTAAATTTATAGCTATCCACATTTCAAGAGATAAATGCAAGTGGTTAACAATACGCGTTTCGTAAATAAAGCTCGGGGGTTCAATTTTTTTGATAATACCTTCTTTTAATTTTCCAATTGTACCCACTTAATTTATTTTAACGTTACGTACTATCATTAAAAATAAAATTGGTACCCCATCATTGAATAACCTCGCTCCGTCACTCGGTGAATTATCTATCGTTTGCAATTTCATTATCTTTAGCGAAACTCAATATACTTTTCGAACATTCGACAGTTTTGTCCTTAGATTATACGTTCTACGTGATTTATAGCTCTCATGCGTACGTGTTCCGTAATTCGAAACCTTATTTAAAGTTTATAAACTCGATTAACACGCAGGTTCTTCGTCGACGACGTGCCGATAAGAGTGTTCAAAAACTGCAAGGACCTGGGCGTGAAGTTCCCATTCAACCAGCCCATGAAGATCTACTCGAGCCTCTGGAACGCCGACGACTGGGCCACGCGGGGTGGGCTTGAGAAGACGGACTGGGCCAAGGCCCCATTCATAGCCCACTACAAGAGCTTCCACATCGACGGCTGCGAGGCCTCGGTCCAGGCCCAGTACTGTGCGTCCCAGGGCAAGAGGTGGTGGGACCAGCGCGAGTTCCAGGACCTCGACTCGTACCAGTATCGCCGGCTCAAGTGGGTTCGGGACCGGTTCACTATTTATAATTATTGCCACGACCGGACCCGGTACGGTTCGGTGCCGCCGGAGTGTAAGAGGGATAGGGACTTTTGAGGGGTCTTTGTGTAATTTGATTGTTTTACGAGGACGTGGAAATAAGTGAATCTGTTTAGGTTTGGTTTTAATGTTTTATAGGTGTCATTGTATTGTGTGTATGAGTTTGTTGTTAATTAATGGATTAATTATTTTATTAATTATTATCATTTTTTTAGAATCTGTATAATTCGACTCTAAATTTTGGTTTCTTTCGACGTTGAATCGGTCTCTTGATTCGTCTTTATTGTGGAAGGTCTTAGGTTGTTGATCTTATTACATTGTCTTATTGATCGATCTTGACAATTGGTTTGTCTTGGAGGTGGATTTTGATCTAACTACACAAGCGGGTGACATGATTTATCGTCTTTCAGATGGATACATCTTATTACATTGTCTTGGAGCTGGATTTTGATCTAACTATACAAGCGGGTGACATGATTTATCGTCTTTCAGATCGATACATCTTATAGCATTGTCTTATTGATCGATCTTGACAAATGGTTTGCCTTGGAGCTGGATTTTGATAACCGAGACCAGATTCCCGACTCCATACTGACCCTTCCTCCGTCTTCTTGTCTTTTAGATTGATGTGCCTTATCAAATATTTTTCTCAACCGATCAAAAATCTCGATAACTCTGAAGTTATGTCATGATAATCAAAACCAGACATCCGACACGTACCTAAGTGGACAACATAATAGAATCCAATCCAGTGCAAAGAGACAAATGGGATGGGTGTCCATCTGTGCCCACCCTAATAAAGGCTTGTTTGTGCTTTATGGTGTGTGTTATTGGAAAGGTGTTGGAGGATCTTCACTTAGTCATGTAAAGGAAAGGGTAAGGTGTGAACAAATCTCAATTCTCAGACAAAACTAAAGTGAAAATCATTTGGACCATAATATGTGTACAAGGAACAATATTGTCCGTGTCCACTTATGCATGACTTATTTTAGAAATATTTTATATTTTATATTTTATTTAGAATACTTAATTTTTTTATTACCTCGGTATCCTAAAATAACTTTGTAAAAGTGACCATTAGAGTTTGAAAAAGTATTAACCGCGTCAATACTATTTAATGGACGTTATATGTATGTTTTTGTCAAAAAGGAAAAAAGATTAGTGCAACATGTCTCCCTTAACGAAACTCGCTCGAGGGTAAAAAAAAAACGATAATCATAAATACAGCGTACCATATTCTACAACGTACAAACATTGCATACAAAATGTGCTTGTAGACAAGTCGAGTCTTTAACGAGTCACTTGAGCTCGATACATCTAATATTCGACTCAAGTTTGAGCCAAAATTGAAGCTCAGGTTTGGGTTTCTTTAACAAATGAATCGAACTCCAGAACTTTTCAAAATCCGATAAGATCACGAGCAGACTCGTTCAATACTTTTATTCCATATAATCACAGCGGAAAGTAAGCCAACCGAACTCATTCTAACAGAATTCGAGCTTAAATATTTATTTTCGAACCGAGCTCGTACTTGCTCAAACCCGAACCGAGCATTTTCATCTCCTGAATCGAGCTTGATAAGTTTAAGCTCGATTCGACTCCTAACTTTAGCATCAACAACATTGTATTGTAATACACATCCTGAAAACATAGAGCAATCACAGTCCAGAACTTAAATCTCAACAATTCTCACAAATCAGTGCAGAACAATTACAGAGACGTCGAAGCTTTAGAAGTTCGCTGCACATTCCCGAGAATGATCACAATAACGGTAACATCGTCATGGTACTTCCTTCTCCTCCCAGCAGGAATCCTCATCAGCTCTTGAGTTGTCATGAAACCTACGAAACAACGATGTTTAGACGTTAAGCGATAATTCGATATTATAAAATATATCGAGCTAACATAGGTTTGAAGGCATTACCTGCATTATCAGCTGCTCGGTGGACGAGTTGTTCAATCAAGTACTTGGCGGGATCACCGTGAGGATCGCACTCGATGAATCGATGAGTGAGGTTCACGATTTCGTTGTTGGTGAAGAAGTCGAACAGCCCGTCGCTCCCAAGAACGATGAACCTGTCGT
The DNA here is from genome assembly GCA_963921825.1 of Erodium maritimum. NCBI lineage: Eukaryota > Viridiplantae > Streptophyta > Magnoliopsida > Geraniales > Geraniaceae > Erodium > Erodium maritimum. Next base: position 799,888 of record OY997594.1, on the reverse strand, counting down.
TCTCCGACACCCGGTGACTCGTCCCGAACGGATGGGTGTAAACGTAAGGAGGACTGATCAAGTTCTGAACCCGTAAGATCCCCATCAGCGTGTCGTTCATTTCTTTCTGCAATGAAAAGATATATCAATCAGGTTTTGATGATTTTAAGGTAACGAAAGAGAAGTATTTTGAAGTGGGGATAGTTGCAAAAAAGTAACCCAATATATTTATCTTTTGCAACTTGTAACCCTCTTTGTTGATGATTGTAACAAAGAACATTGAACTTGTCTTTTATTGCAACGTGTATAAAAATGTCGATTTTACCCTTACAATTTAGATTTTAGAAAATAGAAAGTAGATATAAAAAATCCAAATATTTATATCCCTTAATTTTCTTCCTCCTCGTAACGTGCAAAGTGTAAGAAATTGGAAAGATATGAAATTTAAGATATTTGTCATTTAATTATTATTTTTAAAATATTAATTTTCAAGGGTAAAATCATAATTCTGACACATGTATACAAAATGCAATAAAAGAATAAATTCAGGGAACTTTCTTGTAACCATTAAAAAGTAAGGCTACCTGTTGCCAAAAAAAATGAATATCTCAGGGTACTTTTTTGCAATTATTCCTTTCTGAGTTTTACCTTTTTAAGATAACCAACGCCGAAAGCTCGCGTCAACTTCAGCTTCCCTTTGACCCGTCCATTAAAGATTGTAGAGGGATCGTCAGGGTGATCTGCTAAAATTTTCATGCACTCCGAGTGGTTATCGACGGAATGAGTCTCGGTTAACTCAATCGCCTTCACTGAACCGATATTTTTTGTATCGAGCTTTGCCAGTACGGCCCTGCTATCGCCTAGGTTCAAAACAAAAATGTCGTTCTCGTGAAGGAGTGCTACCAAAACGCATGACCCGACCGACACGAGATCGGGCCGATCCTCCATTTCTTGCTCGACCATGTTCATAAAATCGAGTTCCGCCTGGGCAAGAGCGTGATTGAGGCAATCCAGCACACCGTTACGAAAATCTTCGCGACCCAATTCTTTATTGAGTTCATCATCGAGCGGGGTTGTCGCCAACATGTCGAGGTGAAATCCGATGCTTTCGTACAGAGTCCCCGCCAAGAAGTCCGCCGCATCACGACCGTTGAATCCATCATATATGCCGCAGAACAACCACCCGTTTTCCTCCGAGCACACGGCCTGCACCCTGTCCTCCCCCGCGGCTCCTCCGGCCGTCTGCGTGTCCATAGCGTTGAGAAAGCTCGACGACTCCGATCTGTTAAACGGGTTTCTCTCGCTCTCCAGAAACTCGTTCTCCATACTCGCGCTACCGTTAGAAGACGACGACACGAGCTCCAGCCTCGGCAGAGAAGGCGATGATGGCATCCTCCTGAATGAGGTCGGGGAATCAAGACTAGGCAAGATCTCCTCCCCGATTAGGCCGTTACAAATGTTCGTGTTCGCAAGCGTCGCGTTGGCGCTAAGAGCAGCGCCGGACAAGCAAGAAAACGAACCGTTCCTAGCCTTCATGCTCGAGCTCAAGATCATGGCTCCGCTAGCAATGCCAAACTCGTTCGGCATGCTAATAGGAGAGCTCAATCCCCCAGTGTTGCACTGATAGCCAAAACTAACACTCAGTTCCCTTACAGGGACAGGAACTTCATTGGATCCACCCATTGTTTCTCAGTAAAAATGATAACAGAGAAATTCAGGTTTTTCCTTCAGGGCATTTCTTCAAACGACGGTATAGGTTAAAGACACAATTTCAAATATTTAGAAACTGATAAAAACTGAGCCTGCAGTAGAACGGAAATTAAGAGTTTAGCACCTGATTTCACGAGTAAAATCCTTGTCACTAAACTAGATACATTAACTGGTATTCAGCTTAACTATTAATATAAAGATGGTTATAAGTTCTAATTCCTATACTGAAGCCACATCTAAGGAGTAAAACTTTCTACATGGCATACATATATTTACTAACTCCCAATTGAAACTTTGGCCATTTGTTAAGATCAATAATCTTAAGAGATAACTGCAAATATGTACCTCAGGTATTCATTTTTTTGCAAGCGGTAACCCTTTTCTTTGATAATTGGAAAAAACGCCATGAACTTGTCTTTATATTGCAATTTGTGAAAAATGACGGTTTTACCTTTACAGTTTAGATTTAAAGAGTAAGATTTTTTTTTAATCAAAATTTTCATATCCCTTAATTTTCTTCCTCTTTGTCTCGTCCAAAGAGCAAGAATTTAAGGGATATGAAAATCTAGATTTTTTGTTCTTTAATTATTGTTTTTAAATTTAAATTTCCAAGGGTAAAATTGTACTTTTTGAACCAAATTATACAACGTGCAACAAAAAGACAAGTTCACTGCATTTTTTTGCAATTATCAGAGAAGGGGGTAGAAGTTGCAAAAAGTGAATATCTCAGGGTACTTTTTTACAATTACCAGTTCATAAAACCAAGGGTAAGACTTCCACAAGGTACAATCAATTGCTTGAAATTATACAGAGGTAAGCTTCACATACCTTCTGCAGAAAGGGTTGTGCTCTAAACACTTGTAACCAAGAGTACTGTCTCAGTAAGGTACCTAGAAAGTTCTACACAATAACGGAAAGGTGAATCGGATTAGTTTGTATTTAATCGAATAGACAATGGAAGCTAATAGGATAGAGATCAAGGATGCATTCTTGAAGAAGAACATGTACCAGTGCAGATGATTCCATGGTCTAAAGAACAAGCATGGTCAGTTGGATCAAACCCTCCCCTTTCCCCATTGTGTAGCTCGGCGCTCCTTTCTTCTATTGATCTTAATTAGAACGAAGAGCCTACGAAAAATGAAAAGAAACGAATCGTCATAAGCATATAGATGTTGTGGCTAGAAAGTAAGCAAAATAAAGATCGAAAAATGACATTTGTTTGGGTATGAATGTGCAAAGTACTTGATAAGTAATGACACACTCACAAATCAAATCATGTGCCCTTTTCATATGAAATTACAGTTACAATACCAAAATAAGAGAGTGGAGGGCTAAATGTCAACTAGAACCGAGTAATTACAGAAAAGTACCCTGAAGTATTCACTTTTGGCAACTTACAGCCCTCTGTTAATTTGTTTTAATAATTAAAGAACAAAAATAATCCAAATTTTCATATTCCTTAAGTTTCTTACTCCATGTACATTACAGAGAGGAAGAAAATTAATGGATATTCTTTCTTTTTTACTTATTATTTTTTAAATCTAAATTTCCAAGGGTAAAATTTTCATTCTAAAACAAACTTATATAAAGTGCAACACAAAGACAAGTTCAGGGTGCTTTTTTTGCAATTATCAAAGAAGAGGGATACAATTCGCAAAAAGTGAATGCCTCATGGTACCTTTTTGCAATCATCCCTAGAATCAATAATCATCTAGATGTTGCAGCAAGAAAATAAGCTATAATAAACCCCCTAAAAGGATCCAAAATAGACATTTTTGTGCATGAATGTGCAAAATATTCTATAGCTAATAACACATATTTACAAATCAAACCTTGTCCCATTTTCATAACAACTACGCTATAATAGCCGATTAAGAAAAAGTTATGATCTCAATTAGAGCAAAGGGACCAATGAAAAACTCTAAAACCATCATAATCATGTAGACTTGGCAGCAGAATTAGATCCAAAACCGACATCTTTCGGGTATGAATGTGCCAAAATATTTGATAATAACACACACTAACTGATCGAAAATTGTTCTCTTTTCATACGAAACGACAATAAAGAAAGAGCAAAGAGCTATGATCTCAAGCAATAAACCGTCATAAACATCTAGAGGTTGCAGCAAGAAGATACGTCACAGAGAAAACGTTATTTACACCCCAACATCATTCGCTATCAAAAACACCTCCTAAAGATGCAGAGTTATCAGTAACACACAATCACCTTTCGTTATTTATCAAAAAAACCCAAATTTACACAGAATAAGTGATAGTTTTATCAAGAAAACACCGTCATCTTTCTCATTCGTCAGTATTTTTTTTTTTTGGAACAAAATGACCTAAATCCGGGTGTTACTGATAACCCATCCCTTTACAGTATGTATCTAAGAAACAAAGGTCTCCAAAGGTGTGTTCATAAAGTTACCCCTAAGTTATAACAACCCAAAAACAGAGATCCAAAAACTGACATATCTTGGGCGTGAATGTGAAACATATTTGATAGCTGATAAGTGATAACCCACATCATATTTTCATCAGTATTGATATGAATCTACACATTAATACCAAACTATAAAGGACCAAAGAGCAATCTTATCCACAAAACCAAACAACATCACATGATATTTCCACAAAATCAAAGAGCAATTTTGAATTGTTCCCCCAATTCAAAATCAACAAATTACAAATCAAATAAGCATAACATCAGAAACCATGATTGGGAAGTTTCATCAGAGAGCCAATAAGAAGCTAGAGTCAAACAAAAACCAGTGAGCCTCTCTTACCTCCATTGACGAACAACACAAACCCAGATCAGAATCCAAACCTAATGCCACAAAAAATGCAATTCAGGAGAGAACAAGAGATGGGTCTGCTACAAAATCGGTTAATGGTGAGAAAGAGAGCAATAAATTGCAGTTCATGAGAGATAGAGAGAGAGAGAGATAAGGAGGTAGCAAATTGAATAAGTTGACATTTGAAGGAACAGGACAAGCAGTGTTGTAGAGAGAGAGAGAGAGAGAGAGAGAGAGAGAGAGAGAGAGAGAGAGAGAGATTACGAGGCGACTCGAGCTGCGAGATAGAGAGATTGAGGGTGAGGAAGGACCCACCTTCATCGCCAAGCGTCAAGATCGTCCCCAATTTCACTGTCTCTCACTTTTACACGCCATTTCCGAAGATGGGTTACGTCTCTTTCTTCACTCTTTGTTCTCAATTTCGCGACCTAATCGGCAATGTCATCGAATCTGAATTAGCGGGTAATGTTTCTATTGCGTTTCTAATTCAGTTTATGTGGTTGTGATAATTACGAGGCTAAATACACAAAAAGAAATAAAATATTAAATCAAAATAAAACGACGTTTAAGGAAATTATTTATAAAAAAACATTTTTAATAGTTTTAAAATATAAGAAGGATATTCCAATATTTTAAAATGAAGGTTTCATTTAATAATTTATGGACATTAAAATTTATAAAACAAAAGAAGAAGAAAAAAAATGTTTTTTTTTGCAACCAAGTTCTTCAATTTGTATTGCAAGTAGTGAGAAATTATGTATTTTAAAAGATGATTACAGAAAAAGAATATATATTAATTTAAGGCATTCATTTTATTGTGAATTTATTTTTTTATAATTATAAAAAATGTTTGTATAAATTTATTTCAAAATGAAGGTTTCATCTTTTGATATTTAGATTAAAATAATGATTGAAGAACGAATTTATTTCCCTTTTATTTCTTTCAATGAAATTTTAATTTGTTTTTTTAGTTATTACTTTTAAAATCTGAATGTGTAGGTCAAATCGTCATTTCATATAATTGAAACAAAAATACTAGTTCATGATATTCTTTTACAAATATTGTAAAAGATAGCTACAAGTTGCAAATACTGTTTTTATTAGTAATAAAAATTAAATCCATTTTTCTAATGTCCTCAAGATTTTTCTGATCTCGATACGGTATTATTTTGAAAATGATACAACGATTAATTATATAATTAAAATTTTACGTGTGATCTAACAGTTTGACGGAATCAAAGAACGTAACCCAATATAATCATTAAAATAATCTCTAAGATAGACCTTTCAAGATCATGCTTTGTTAATGGAAACAAAACAGTAAAGGGTCCAAACACAAATCAATAAGGTGGATGCAGACTTGAAAGGCCATTTTGATGAATAGATTGTTAATAGTAATAAAAAAATAATAAACAAATATTATAATTGCAAGTAGGAAATGGAGCAATTTCAGGCACAGAAGCTGACCCTAAGCAATGTTGAAAGGACAGAGAGAGGGAGAGAGCCAAAGCCAGAGCACCATGAACTGGAAAAATCAGCCTGACAAAATATTTTCTCGAGAAACAAACAGAAAAAATCAGCCACTGATTCAGAATTTATGCCCTCCTCTCATTTGAAACTTCAATTGGGAATATTTGAAGGCCATTATTGATGATGTGTGTGTACTAGTTGGAGGAGATTGAATTCAAATTTGATTTGATTGGTGTTGGAATTTTTTTTACTTGCTTTTTTGGAAAGTGATGAGTGATTATTCTTGGGTTGGATTGTGAATTTAATTTGGTATTTGATGATGTCATAAATTGATGATATTTTGAGAAAATAGTAGAAGAATGTTCTTAAATTCCGGACTTGAACATATCGATGCACTACTGCTAAAGCAGTTTTGGACAACAGATTCAATACGTTGCTTAAGAATAGATTTCCGTCGGCCGGTCAACGGATACATACGTCGATCAAGATCCGTGGTCCAAATTGCGTATCCTAGGTACTTGGGCCACGGATACCCGTATCCGTTGGACAAGTAAAAATATGTCCAAGGAATGCGATTCGATGGTGAAGTTTACCGCATAAGCTACATATATAATATGTGGCTTAGCTTTTACACCTGACCCACAAATACGATATGTTGGTGAAGTTTACCACTTGGACCACATTTTGAAATTATCGTTTTACTTGATATATATATTTCAAATAAAACAATTTCAGACTCCAACAAATCGATGTTCTGGTATTTCACGTAGAGTAACAAAGTATAACAAATTTATTATTAGATGTATCCATACTAATTTGATTAAAAATGAATGAAAAACAAAAATTATACATTTAAAATAGTAAAATTTATATTTTAAAATAAAATATGCTTCATCCTTTATTTTTATTTTTTTGAAACAATCCTTTATTTAATTATTTATTATTCAAAATACCAAATATTTCCATTTGAATATATTTAATTTTTCAAAATACCAAAATACCAAATATTTAGTCGAATAAGATTTTAGACAAAGGAAGAAGGGCCTCATCCCAGGCCCGGGAAGAAACCCATTAGAGCCTAATTGGGCTCAGAATTCACAAATGGGCCTGACTCAACAAACCCGCACATGAATATCTTGAGTGAATTTACCGTTTTGCCCTCTGAAACTCAGCTCCCGCTCCGATGGAGCTGAGAAAATGGCGGGTTAAGTTCCAAAAAATGCTTCCGATCGAGGACGAGAGACCTCAGACCCGTCGATACTTCACGGCTCCGTACCGTCAACGGCGTATTGGAGGCCATGCCGACGTTAAGGTCAACGACGCCGAGGCATTTCCTTGGCGTTTACGTTGACTGTTCCTCAATGTATGTGTTCTGAGATAAATCGATTTCGAAAATCTCAAATTAGGTCATAATTGTCCCCCAATCGAGTTAGGGATACATGTACAGATTGATTCTAAAGGGTTATTGCTGAAATTTTGTTTTTGATCAGTTTAATTTTAAGTTGACTGTTCCTCAAGCGTGCATTTTGAGAGAAATTGGTTTAAACAATCTCAAATTAGGTCATATTTGTTCCCCAATCGAGTTAGGGCTTCATGTAAAGATTGATTCTAAAGGGTCTTGCTGAAATTTTGTTTTTGACCAGCTTAATTTTACTTTCACTGTTCCTCAATGTGTGTATTCTGAAGAAATTGATTTTAAAAAAAAATCTCAAATTAGGTCATAATTGTTCCCCAATCGAGTTAGGGCTACATGTAAGCATTGATCCTAAGGGTCTTGCTGAAATTTTGTTTGTGATCAAATTTTGTTTGTGATCAATTTAATGTCAGTAGATTGAGCAAATTTTTTCATGTGTGTGTGGGGTCGTAAAAAGGGTTATAGTTTTGTGCTTTAGGGCATTTTCTATTGATATAAAACAGAAAAAAGAAAAAGAAGAGGACTTTTGGTCCAGTATTTTATATATTTGCATGATTGCTACTGTAGAAATGTTTTGGAGCTCCTAATTTAGACCAGAAATTGAACTGGGTTATAATGCAAATTTGCTGCTGTTATAGTATTATGTACCTCTAGGTTATACATTACAGTTTCAATAAGCTAATTGGTCCTTTTATCGTTCTAGATCGGATAATTATGTGCTGCAGTAAAGCTATACCGATGAGATAAAATGTTCTCTTCTTCGGAAGCAGTAGGCAGTAAAACCAAGCAACAAGGACAACTCGTGTTTAGAGATCTGCGTTCTTTTTATGCCAGAATTGTAAGTTCTTTCTTCAGCTTTTAGAGTCTTAGACTGCTTGTTGCTCACTAGTTTTGGTGCACTTTGCTCTTTTTGGACCATATGTAGACATGCACATGATAGTTTTAGATTCTTATCTCAGCTTTAAGGATGCTTCAACTATTTGTGTGATGATTTTCATGTTTAGGAGTCTTAAATGTGAAAAAGAAAACTTGGGAATCACTTAATTGCTCCTCGTGTATGTATAGCAAGTTGTAGAAGCTAGAACTTCATAGGGTACTTGAGCTTATGATCCTTAAAGAGACTACTATTCCATTTAGTCTGTAGAAGATGTATTAGTGGTGTTGCGTGATTGGCCTTGCATTGTGGTCCTTCGGTGGTCCTATGTTCTGAGCTCTGTTACTCAGAAGAGGTACTGTAAAAGAAAATGAGAATTTTCGCTTTTTTCTTCTTCTTCTTGCAGCAGTGTCCTAGATTGAGTGTGAAAAACATGGACTATGAATAATTTATTTGCCTTGTCTTTAGAGCAACAACAGTAACTTATAGAGGATGCTAGAGGACGTATAAAGGAGACTAAAAACATAACCAGTGCTTCATTCAATTTCATCGATGGGAGAATCCGGAGTGAAAGAAAACGACTGTATAGTCAAGATTGATTATGATCTCCAGAGACTGATCGATGCCTCGAGCGGGAAGAATCATCAATTGGATAAGCGATCAATCTACAAGTTGCCTGCATGCATCACTGATCGAAATGTCAAGGCCTACAGGCCTCAGGCAGTCTCATTCGGCCCCTACCACAATGGAGAGGATCATTTAGCGCCAATGGAGGAGCACAAGCACCGAGCACTGGCCCATTTCCTGAAGAGGACACGGAAACCTCTTCAGGAGCTTCTGCAGTGTCTACTTGAAGTAGTCCAAGAGCTCAGAAACTCGTATCACCCTCTCAGTTGGGATGACGATAAGAGCTTCCTGCAGATGATGCTTCTTGATGGCTGTTTCATGCTGGAGATATTGCTTACAAAAGGTGGTGGTGATAAAGGTGATGAAGCTTATGATGACAAAGATCCAATATTTAGCAAGCACGGTGAGGTTCAGATCATGCCATACATCATGCGCGACATGCTGATGCTTGAAAACCAGTTGCCATTGCAGGTTCTTGATAAGCTCTTCTCCTTCGTTCCCCCTGGTGATAATAAGGTAAGTTCCCCGTGGTGATGATAAAATAAGATGTATGTTATGAGTTTCCTTTCTATCCAACCGTATCTTGAGCTTAACCAAGCCTAATGTTAAAGCACAATTCAACCCAAAAGCTCAAGCTAATGGGTGGAGATATCGATATGCTTATCAAGTGGTCAATTCGCCCATATATTTTTAATGTGAGACACATAGTTTAACACTCCCCTCACATGTGGGTCTCACACGTGTTATACACTAGGACACCGAAGAGAGGATCTTGTACACTAAGATAGATTCACAGGCCCAAACTAGCTCTATACTATGTTAAAGCCCAATCCAACCCAAAAACTCTGGCTGATGGGTGAAGGCATTAATATGCTTATCAAATGGTCAGTTCGTCCATACATTTTCAATGTGAGACACATAATTTAACACCTAACATTATAAGCTTAATAAGGACACATTAGTGGATAGGAGATGGACTTGCATAGCATATGAAGTCCAGGCACATGTGTGGTCATGCGTGTCCTGGGTCTTCAAATGATTGAGGAGCTTCAGGAACCCCGAAGCACGGGTTGGTGCATGGCCGTTTTGCAAGCCGTGCACTAATTTCCGACTAAGGTGTATTTATGAAAATTATAGAGCTCTTATTTCCCCCCGATTTGATATCTTACAAGCCAAAATCAAAACACATATAAGAAAGTTATGCCCTTTGAAAGGTCAGCCAAACTCTAAGACTTCTTACACCTGTTTTTTACCTACATGTCATCAAATGACACCCGTGAACACAAAGTAGAGAAATATTATAGTGAAAATGAGGCTAAATACGCTTAAAAATGCAGGAGATCATAAATAATTGAATACTTTTTTTATCTCGGTTACAGAATCGGATCATCAGTCTTTGTATCTTGATTTTTTCCCCTAACAATGCAGAAGGAAATGTCTGTGGTTACGCTCATTCATGAGTTCTGGCCCACAAGCACAACTGTGCCAGTCACTGAAAACTGCTTTCACGTTTTGGATGTGGTTAGGAAGAGCCATATCCAGACAGGATGCCCAGATCTCAGCGCAAATTCAAAGAGCCAATGTTACACCGATGAGAAGATCATCAGGTCTGCAACAGAGCTCAATGAAGCAGGAATCGATTTTCAGAGAAGCAAAACAAAAAGCTTCACAGACATCTCATTCAAGTCCGTCTTCTTTGGTGGGATCCTCAGTCTCCCAGTTATCCTAGTAGATGACGCCACCGAGTCCAAATTACTGAACATGCTAGCTTTCGAGCGCTTACATGTTGGTGTAAGCAATGAAGTAGCATCCTATGTCTTCCTCATGGACAACATCATTGAAAACGAGAAGGACATCGCTTTGCTGCACGATAGTGGGATTATCCAAAATGGCATGGGAAGTGCCAGAGCTGCTGCAGATTTGTTTAACTCGCTGTCCAAGGACACAACGCTGGATCCTGCGAGTTGTTTGAGTAGTGTGTACAATGATGTTCACCGGTTCTGCAAAAAGAGGAAGAACAAGTACCGCGCCACGCTCTGGCATAAGTATTTTACCTCTCCATGGTCTATCATATCTCTTGTTGCTGCGATTTTTCTGTTCATACTCACTATGCTTCAGACCTATTATACGATTTATCCTTACTATAACCCGCGTGAAAGTCCGAACGAGTCAGCCTCAAGATTCCGTCCTGCTCACCATTGAACTGATCGAAGCAATGTGTGTATTCTTTCGGTTTCCCTATCGTTTTCTTATCGAGTTCTTGACTAGGGTCTCCATGTCTTTTATGTGCTTGTTGTTATAATAATAGACTTGTGTACTTGCATACTTCATGTATGCTTTGATCAGTTTAAAAATGATAGCAACATTCATGTGATTCCTGATTTGGTTGAATTCAGAATTGTTACTTTGTCTGATAGATTCTACATTTTAGAATTGTTCCTTGTTTCATACTTTTGATTTTACCTTATACGTCTGATGAACTTAAAAACATTTTTAGACCATGTGAACTCTGTTGCTCATTTCATGCCTTTTTTGTGCTTATATTGGCTATTTCTGAATAGGGTTAATGGTTAAAAACTACATTATGTATTGTCCATGCGCACAAAGCTACATTATGTATCGTCCACATCCTTAATTTTAATGGAATATTCCAAATTTTTTAAGTAACCGACCATGGACAAAAAATAGTGTAATTTAAAAGCATGGACAATACATAATGTAGTTTTTAGCAATTAACCCTTCTGAATATAGTGCGATGAGGAAGTTCTTATCTGAACAATGGTGCAGATCTTTGTGGTAGTAGGAAAATTTTAAATGAGGCCTCTGAAGATCGAAAAAGGGAAAGGTTCCATGAGAAACAGTATTTGCATATGGATTACTAGATCCTAAAAGACGGAGGAAGCCTGTCTGATTACAGTACTGTAATGCTGTTGAACATTAAAGTTATCTTTATTGTTTAACAACATGCCTACCCTGAAAATGGTTCAACCAGAGTAGGATCCGGTGATTGGGAGAGTACCGTATGTTGCACGGTGTCTGGAAGACCGAGTACCCCTCACACTCGATTGGACTCCCGAGTCAGGTCTCTAAGGTGAACAGATTCTGGTCGATAGAACAATGTATCAGAACAACTTGGTAAGGTTCTATTTTGATCATTCTAAATGTTTTTGCTATAAAGCAAAATGAAGAGCACAAAGGGTTGCTTGAGCCATATGTGTTATGTATGTCCCTCCTGAGCTTATAATAAAGCTGCAACATCCTCAAGCAATGAATTTATACTGCCTTTCATTTTATCCAAGTAAGGAACATCACTTTTGTAGATAAAACAACTATTTTTCTTTTCTTTTCTTTTCTTTTTGCAGGAAGAAGAACCTTTTCTTTACATCTCAATTGCTTCAATGAAAAAGACAGTGGTTTGGCTCTAAAAGGTGAGATCTTGCTCCTGATCTCAGAACAAGTATTTATATAAAAAGGCTTAATTACTTTTAGTATCTCTTATATACTGGTAACACATATGTAGTACCCCTTATGTATTGATAACGCATTGGAATTTTTTTTGACAACTTTATGCCATTTTGATGATCTGTGACCCATTTATAGAGCATGTAATTGTCCTGTTATCAATACATAGGGGTATTAAATGATATGTGACCAATTCATAAGGGGTGTTAAAGGTGTGTTACCAAAACATAAGGATTCTTTTTGAACGTTCATAAAACTTTGGGGTATTAAATGTATGTTACCAATTCAAAAAGGGTACTAAAGGTAATTAACCCTTATAAAAACCACAATTGTTTCATCACATTTCTTGTCCTTGACAGAAATGGCAGAAGAGAACTGGGTTCTGAAAGTAAACAAAGAAATGGACAAGATGATGGACACATCCTCGGAAATCCATTACTGGCAAAAGCGCTCCATCTACAAAATCCCCGCCTGTGTCACCGACCTCAACAAGAAGGCCTACAAGCCTCAGGCTGTGTCCTTCGGGCCATTCCATCATGGCGCAGAGCATTTGGCGTCGATGGAAGAGCACAAGCACCGGGCGCTTCTGCATTTCCTGAGGAGGTCGAAGAAGCCTCTAGGCTCGTTCGTTGATTCGTTGGCTGAGGTTGTGCAGGACTTGAAGGACTCGTACGTGCCATTGGATCGGTTCTGGCAGGAGGAGACTGGGAAGTTCCTGCAGCTGATGATCCTTGACGGGTGCTTCATGCTTGAGATTTTGAGGACTTCTAGCCACTTGGTTGATGATTATGCTCCTAATGATCCGGTTTTTAGTAATCATGGGAGGCTTTATATCATGCCTTACCTTAAGAGGGACATGCTGATGATCGAGAACCAGTTGCCGATTGTTGTTCTTGAGAGGCTCGTATCTGTAGAAAGCGATCATGCTAAGGTAAGTTACTTACATACATTGAGCCTTGAAATTGTTTTTTGTGCTATGATTCTGATATAAACCTTGTAAGATAGTTACAAAATTGGTATATGAGGTTACTTTATGAACACACTTTCGGCGACCTTTGTTTCTCAAAGGGTAAATTACAAATACCCACCCAAACTTGTAGCGTTTAACTGATATTTACCCTAAAGTTTTTTTAACTGATACGTACACAGATGTTTAGTTATATAACAAATAGCCCAAGTCGTCAGCTAAAATGACGAAAATACCCTCAACTACACTTCAATAATGATTTAAAAAAATTATTTAAAAAATCACTTTTGTTATATATATTTACTTATTTAATCACTTCAGTTTTATTTAAAAAATCACTGAAGGCATTTTCGTCTTTTTAACTGACAGTTTGGGCTATTTGTTATATAACTAAACATCTGTGTAGGTATCAGTTAAAAAAAATTAGGGTAAGTATCAGTTAAACGCTACAAGTTTGAGGTAGGTATTTGTAATTTACCCTTTCTCAGATACACTTTTTAAAGGTGAGGGGTTATATGTAACACACTGTCACCTTTCGTACACCCGGATTTGAGTCATTTTATTCCAAAAAAAAACACTGATAAATGAGAAAGGTGACAGTGTTCCTGATGAAACCATAACCTATTATGTGTAAATCAGGTTTTTTTATTAATAACGAAATAGGACAGTGTGGTATTTATAACCCCTCACCTTTAACGGGTGTTTTTGAGAATTAGAGGTAGTCGAGAGGATGTAGTTAACCTTTTCCCTAAGCTATATACATAAATCATAACTGAACATTGAGTTTTGAAACTTGTTTTAGTACTATGTTTCTGGTGAAACATGGTAGGATGGTTATAGAAAGTGATTATGTTAAAGTATTCTTTTTTTTGCAAGTTATAGTCCTCTTATTTGATAATTACAAAAGAGTGTTATGAACTTGTTTTTTATTGTCGTATTTCACGTAGATTTGTTTCAATATAACGATTTGATCCTATAAAATCAAGAATTTTCACCTCCCTTAATTTTTTTCCGCTCTTTGGACATACAAAGAGGAAGGAAATTAAGAGATGAATTTTTTAGAGTTTTTTTTTGTTTTTTACTTATTTTTTGTAAAGGGTAAAATCGTCATTTTGAAACAAAATTACACCAAGTGTAACAAAAAGATAAGATAAAGGTATTTTTTTGCAATTATGAAAAAAAAGTACAACTTACTAAAAAGTGAATACCTTACTGTTCTTTTTTTGCAATTACTATGATTCAGATAAAACTTTGCTAAGGTACATTACATACATATTTAACTCCATATTACATAGAGTTAATTTAGGTCTCCTTATGCATTGGTAACTTGGTAACACTCATTTAGTACCCCTTATGTATTGGTAACACAATGGACAAAATTTTGGTCAAGTTTACGCCATTTTAATGATCTGTGACCAATTCATAAGACACGTTATTGTTCTGTTACCAATACATGAGGGGTATTAAATGATATATGACCAATTTATAAGGGGTATTAAAGGTGTGTTACCAAAGCATAAAGACTCTTATTGAACGTTATAAAAACTTCGGGTTGCTAAAAATGTGTTACCTATTCAAACGAGTACAAAAGGAATTAACCTATTACATAATGACTGATTCTGATGAAACATGGTAGGATATAGCTACTGAAACTTGTTTTAGCACTATGATGCTTATGAAACTTGTTTTAGTACTATGATTCTGATGAAACTTGTGTTAGTACATATATACAAACATTGGAGCTCAAAATTGAACTTGAAATTTGTTTCAGTACTGAGGATTCTGACAGAGACAAGCTTTAATTTCGTAAAACCGTTACAGGACGGCGAGTTCGTGAGCAAGCTGATACAAAAGTTCTGCTCCCCGGGCACGCCAATCACCCAAACGGGCAAGTCCCTGCACGTCCTGGACATCTACCGAAAAACCCTCCTCCACCAAGACCCTCACAAAAAAACCCGCTACAAACGACCCAAAACCTTAACGGGCGACGAGATCATCCGCTCAGCGGCCGAGCTCAACGAGGCGGGGATATGGTTCAAGAGAAGCAAAACGACGAGCCTCAAGGACATTTCCTTCAACAACGGCGTCCTGAGGCTCCCAACAATCATCGTGGACGACGCCACAGAGTCCAACCTCCTCAACCTCATAGCGTTCGAGCGCTTCCACGTTGGAGCCGGGAACGAGGTCACCTCCTACGTGTTCTTCATGGACAATATAATCGACAAGGAGAGGGACGTGGCGCTGCTGCATTCGAGGGGGATTATACAGAACGCTTTGGGGAGCGATAAAGCTGTGGCGACGCTTTTTAATTCGTTGTGTAAGGACGTGACGCTTGACCCGGAGAGTAGCCTGGATGTGGTGCATAGGAAGGTGATTGAGTATTGTAGGAAGCCTTGGAACCGTTGGAGGGCCAATTTGATTCATACTTATTTTAGGAACCCCTGGGCTATTTTGTCGTTGATTGCGGCCGTTTTGCTTTTTGCCCTGACGATCGTGCAAACCGTTTATACGGTTCTGCCGTTCCTGGAGAGTGAGGCGGCGCCTCCGGAGGCGGCGCCTCACGGGCTGGTGTCGCCCAAGGTTATACCTACTCTCCATTAAAATGTTCTTGAGTTTTGTGATCTGATTTTTTTTTTGTGTGATTGCTTGTCCTAAGTGGGCTTTATTCCATTGAATTAATTTAATCTATTTTGTTATTCTCCCTGTTTCAAATTAAATATAATATTTATCAAGGGTTTAAAAGTCGTTAGGCGTTAGTCGGACGGCTATGGTCTTCGGGGATTAATAGGGGACTAATCAGATTTGTATTTTTCAATTTTTAATAGGTATATTACTATATATAGAAACAAAATATGAACTTCCTTATATTAAAAATAGTAAAAAAATATATTTAAAATACCTAGAAAAATAACATCAAACAACTTAGAAATACAACCCCTAATATCGCCAACACCGGACAACTCTGGACAACCATCCAATTATTGTAATTTAGTCACTATAATATGCACAATTAATCTAGGCGCCAAGTTGGGTCGGCTAGACATAAAATGGGGCTTAGGCGGCGTCCATTCAGAATTTTTAGATCATTGACATTTATTTTAAATGAATGAATTGAGAGTGTTCAATTATTTTCAAATAATTATATTGAGTAGTTAAATGGAAAACCTAAGTGTCAAAGAATGAACCAAGACCGAAGCAAGGAATGTTTACAATATGAGTCTTCCTAGACATATTTTATTACGTATAACATTGTAAAATATAGATCCAATATATTTTTGTGATGCTAACAAAAAATAATAGTCTGTTTTTAAACGAACCTCGAAAGAAATTCATTTGGGCTGTGTTACAAAATGTCCGATAAAAATCGAAACAATGATCATCATCGACTTTTGATTAATGAATCTGAATTTTGTAGTATGAGGAGACACTCATTTCAAAGTGGAGTAACACAATGCTTACACTCGACTATTAGTCCTTAGAGCTTCTTCCATCAGCGACGGAAAGTGGGTGGATAGGTGCCGGCGAAAATAATACGTTGGCTGAAATATGTAAAACGCTGACTAATGGTGGGTTGATAGCTATTGGCGGAAACATGCGACAATAAAGTTACCGTCGCTTGTTTTAGTCGGCTGAAAACCATTACTGATCACCTTTTGTTACCTTTTTGTTATTTTTTCTTGTATTAACCTTACATTTCAGCCTACCAGACCGTAAATAAATTTGTTTTAGTTATATTGAAAGAAGAGGGATATTCTTTTATTATTATTTTAATCTTTCAGCTTCTTTCTTTCAGTTCAGCCAATCTGAAAAACTACGGATGCTCTTAAATCACGACCAAATCGTCGAATCATTTGTAATGATAATAGAGATTAAATCTCTCCGATTAGTATTAATCCAAAATCGTCCACATAGATCTAAGGTGCGGGTTTTATCGCCGAGAAAAGAGAAAGACAACTGAAAAGTTCTAAAAATAGAAGTCATAGAGTAATATCGACCATTGTAGATGCTCAAAAAGTATCATAGTCGGTGGCGTTTTAAGGCGACAATTTCTATTTATAGAATCATTCCTTCTCCTCTCTTCTTTCGACGCAGTTCATGTACCGGCCCACAAAAAAAACGTCGACGATATTGGAAAAACTTGTATAGAGATGAGAATTAACACACAGACGGCGACTAAAACCGCCATCTAGTATAACTAGAGAGCCAGCGTTTTCTTTAACGTTTCGAGGATTTATCGTCGTTGATCGGCGTTTAAACACCGTGGATGCTAGGGGTGTCCAAAATTGACCTGTAACCCAGTCCATCCGGTCAATCCGGCTCACCCGGCCCTAGTGGGTTTGCCCCCATGGGTTACGGGACGGATAGCGGATCCGTGACATGATTTCCTACTTAACCTGGACCACCCGGATTTGGTACAAGTCCAAGGCCAAATGCAACACTCTTACAATTTTAATTACTTTTGCAGATGAGAATGAAGATTGATGGCTTGAGATTTTGAATATGATTATCAATTTTGTAATACAACATGTCATAATTTTGTATTGAGTTAAACTTATCTCTAGTAATCGTAATCTGTTATGGTGGGTCAATTTGAACTCCCTATTTGACATTTGTAATCCTTTAACCTTTGATAAAATTTCAATTTTCTTAACTAAATTGAGAGCTTCTAAACATTTGTTGACTTTTTAATGGTTTTTTGGATAATAAAAATATATTATAAAATATATGTGCTACTATTTATGGTTAATGTGATTAATTGTCGACAAATTTGGATGAGTTGGTTCAATCCGGTAAACCGGCCCATAATCTAGACGGACGGGTTCAAAGGTCTCTTTTTGGGCTTGGGGTCGGGAATGGGTTAGTTTTTTTGAATTTGGTCACTCCGGACCGATTCAAAATTTTGGCTACGGGACCGGGACCCGGTCCATGGACACCCCTAGCGGATTCCTCATTTCTCGACACTCTCTTTCCAATGAAGTGTCATGGAAGGATCTCCACCTTTTAAAGCTTTAATCATGCCACTAATCACCCAAACCACACACATTCTCCATCTCTAACACACCTCCTAATCTCACCTCCCAAGCAACCCCATAAAGCACAAACAAAACCCTAATCTCCCACCATCTTTAACCCTATAAAAAGCCCTAAACAGTGATCTCCAAAACCAATCCATCTCCATGAAAATGGAGGATAAAACGAGTTGGGTCGTTCGAGTCAACGAAGAGCTCGAGAAAATGATGGACACTGAGTCCGAAACCAAGCACTGGCAAAAGGGCTCCATCTACAAAGTCCCTTCATGCGTCACGGACATGAACAGAAAGGCCTACAGGCCTCAGGCCGTCTCTTTTGGGCCTTACCATCATGGTGAGGCCCATCTCAGGCCCATGGAGGAGCACAAGCACAGGCATGGGCTTTTTTAGTTTTTAATTTTATTGTTTTCTGTTATCTATTTTTGTAATTTCTTAATTAATTTGCGGGTTTAATATTAAAATTTATTTTTAACTATTGATTACGAACACTATACTATCCAATATTTCGAAATGACAAATGCATTATTTTAAATGTTGGTCACGCAATTATGTTAGTAAAAATAGACAGAATATCTCATTACGTTAATCATATCTAGAATAGCACATTTGTTTGCAACGGTATATTAGGGATAAAATTGCAAAATTTTACGGTAAATTATGTATATTTTACTCAAACCAAAGATTGAACTATTTTTCGTATATAAATCCGTTATTTTAACGGAGTTTAATCACGCGACAGTCACATAACATCAACTATTCGTTGAAAGTGATGAGTTTTCAATTTGGAACACTTATGTGTGTACGTTTATAAGGGTACTTTTGATTTTTTGCAGAAAAACTAGTAACCCCGTTAGTGGATTTGTAGACAGGAAATTTTTTTATGAAAAATGAAAATTTTATTGTTAAGTTATACGAAACACACATAATTTAGCATAAGTTTTTGCAATTATCCATTTTTCATTGGACGGACAATGACAATATGTTACTATATTTTTAAAATAAGGCTTGTAATAATAGAGATTTCTTATATACTTGTAGTAGGCATAATTACACTTGACTATACTTAATTATGTTTGATTTTCACATAACCACCCTAATTATGGGAGGGACCACAAGTTTCCAAAATTTTCACGTTGCTTTAAAAAGGTGGTGGAGTGATGTAAAAATCGGGTACCACCGCGGACGAATTTTGGAAACCCAAGGAGCCGTTCAAACCAATTTTTAAAGTATAGTAGTTATACGAAAAACGGACATAGTTAAGTGTAGTCGTGTGAAATCATCAATATCTTGTCCCGTTGAATAACGGGTTCCGTCATTATACAGGGCGCTCCTCCATTTCCTAAGGAGGACGAAGAAGCCCGTCAGCTTCTTCGTCGACTCCATGGCCGAGGTGGAGCAGGAGCTAAAGGACTGTTACGTGCCGTTGGAGGCGAAATGGGACGAAAACCGAGGAGGATTTTTGGAGATGATGATTCTTGACGGGTGTTTTTTGCTCGAAGTGATGATGATTTGTACTCATCTTTTCGACGACTATGCGCCCAACGATCCGATCTTTAGCGGCCATGGGAAGCTCTACATTGTGCCTTACATTAAGAGAGATATGTTGATGATTGAGAATCAGCTGCCGATACTTGTCCTTGAGAAGCTCGTCTCCGCGGAAGGCAACTATGCTAAGGTATGAATATCGTTGGTTCGAGTTTGTTGTAATCGAGTTTAAGTCGAATGCGGATCTTAGATAGGGTTCGTTTAATAAACAAGTTGAGCTCGAGTTTAAACTCGTAAGGGATGGGAATCGAGTCATTAAGTATTTGGTTGATTAAAATGTAATTTAGCGTTTGTTGTGAAAATTAAACGATACGGTCGAGGAAAATCTGAGTTTAAATATTTACTTTCGAGTTGAACGGTTTTCTTGGGGTCGATTGGGCTTGGTCGGATCGTCTACATCCCTTAGTTGATGACTGAGTGTGTGTCCCGTTAGCGTTTTGATGTCGTTCTCTCACATGTAAGAGCGGTTGTTTTCTGACGATACAGGATGAAGAGTTCGTAAACAAGCTCATCCAAAAATTCTGCTCCCCGGGAGCCCCGATATCCCGGATGGGGAAATGCCTGCACATTCTTGACGTGTACAGGAAAACCCTGATCCGAGAAGGGCCCCACAAGAAAACCCGACGGCCGAGGGGGAACAACCAGATCGGAGACAACGAGATCATAAGGTCCGCTTCAGAGCTGAACGAGGCGGGGATTCGGTTCAAGAAGAGCAAGACCCCGAGCCTGAAGGACATATCGTTCAGCAGGGGCGTCCTGAGGCTCCCGGTGATCGTCGTGGACGACGCCACCGAGTCCAACCTCCTCAACCTGATAGCGTTCGAGCGCTTCCAGGTCGGGGCGGGGAACGAGGTGACGTCCTACGCGTTCTTCATGGACAACATCATCGACATCGAGAGGGACGTCGCGCTCCTCCAGTCCCGGGGGATCATCCAGAATGCCATCGGGAGCGACAGGGCCGTCGCCAAGCTGTTCAACTCCATTGCCAGGGATGTGACCTTGGATCCTGAGTGTAGCCTTGACATTGTGCACAAAAAGGTTATTGATTACTCCAAAAAGCCTTGGAATGAATGGAGGGCAAATCTCATTCATACCTATTTCAGAAACCCTTGGGCCATTTTATCCCTTCTTGCAGCAATTCTCCTTTTTGCTCTCACCATTGTGCAGACTATTTACTCCATAGATCAGTACTACCATAGCCAACCTTCTCCATCACCCCCAACCTCTTCACCTTGATGATTGAGTTCGCTCGATCAACTCGATCATCGTTAAAACATGTGATCTTATACTTATTATATCCAGTAATGTCTAATCTTTGAAGATCAGCTGTTGAATTGACTGTAAATACGAAATCATGAGATTATATTGTGACAATCTGTAACTAGAGCTGTTTCGGGAAGAAATTCACTTGAAAAGGTGCAATTGAACGAATCAGGCTTTAAGGGACGCCCCCACTTTCATGAGTTCTTTGAGTGCCTTTGAGATTTGTGCCTCGTTCATGCCTTCCAATCGTATGCCTCTCTCGATTCCCATGTCTGTTCAGAAATCAAATACAGAGATGAGATACCGACATGAGTTAGTGCAGCAAATAGAAAGTTTGTATTGCAGTCCAAGAGTGCAAGCTAGAAAGTTTAATGAATAACCAAAGGTGACACCATGTTACTAATAACCCCTCACCTATAGGGGGGTTCCTAAAACACAAAGGTCTTCGAGGGGGTGTAAATAACGTTTCCCAAGTCTATAATCTTCATTTTTGGTTACAGGGAAAAAATTATCAGTTAACAGGTAAATATAAATAAGCAATTGTAGGATCATATTATGCCATTAAGAATTTATAAGGGGATCGTAGAAAGGTCAGCAATTCCTAATATTCACCAAAATTAGATATGTTTTTTTTCCTTCCTAGAACGACAAATAAAAAGGAACAAATAAAATGAGCCAGAATAACAATGAGTTTTTTACAATCGCACATCCCATGTTATGCTCCAATCAATCATCATCTTAAGTAATCCTGTGCATATGTAAGAAGATGCTAATGCAACACATCTTTATCATATTTAGCAACAACAGGACCACACCCATCTGAAAATTTGGTACTTTCAAACTAATATAGTCGCGGTGTTACATGAGTATGCAATTCTAAGAGTTAAAACTCGGATAAACCTACTTGCAATCCATGAAACTGTTACTTACACACAAAAGATGACAAGAACAAAAGTAGACAAAGGATTGTCTAGTTTTTCTTAGGAATTTCAGAAGTGAAGCTCATGTCAAATTCAGAACAAATTTAGATATCTTTAGACATCAACGGGTTACGCCTTGGAAATGCCCATATCGGGACAGAATTAATGATTGAAACAAACAATCCAATACCATATATGCCAAGAAACAACTGGAAATGCAAACATTTTTTGCCAGCTAAATCATAATCTAGAACACAGTTGCAAACCAGTTTTTCGTAGCAATTTCAGAAGTGAATCTCATGTCAAATTCTGAACAAATTTCGATACCGTTAGCACCTCAGAGATGTTCACATCAGCGGGTTACAAAGAGTTCTTACCAAAACAAAACACCCTTTTCCTGGAAATCCCCATATTGGGACGGAATTAATGATTGAAACAAACAATCCAACAGACCAACAGGCAACACCTTATATGCCAAGAAACAAATGGAAATGCAAGCATTTTTTTGTCAACCAAATCAAAATGTAGAACACACAATTGCAAAGAAGTGAAGCTCGTGTCAAATTCAGAAAAACAAAATGTAGATATTGTTGGCACCACAGAGATGTTCACATCAACGGGTCACAAAGAGTTCTTAATGATACAGAACATATAACAATCCAATACCTAATTGAAAACATATCATGAAAATGCAGAGCCAAGAAACAAATGGAAATGCAAACATTTTTCCTCAGCCAAATCAAAATGCATAACAGACACAATTGCAAAAATGAAACCCATATCTTCAATTGATTGAAGAACAAAAATCAAATTCATGAGCAACAATCAGAGAATGATACCATATCTAGCCCAAAGCTGAGGCTCAATTCCACGGCACTCTCGGATCAAAATCGGGAGTTTGGGGTTCAGAGTCTTCAAATCCGTGTAGTTCCTCTCCACGAAAGCTCTGCAACACAACGAAATCGAAACACCGATGAATCAAAGCATCGAAAATGGAGATGAAATCGAAGAGCCTGTGAGGTTTTCAGAAGCGAGAAGATCGGGAAATGGAAGGTGTACCTTGTAGATGAGCTCGCAGGTGAGGTTTGGCATAGCAGAACCCGAAGCTCCTTCAAGCTCTTCGATAGCTGTCCTCTCCACGCCATCTCTCTCTCTCTCTCTCTCTCTCTCTCACATTACAGTTGCAGGGCAACCTCTGAAATTGTATCGACGATGAAGGAGTGGGCCGAAGCCCAAATATGCAAAACCTGTTGGGCTTCATGTTTCTCTGAAGGCTTGCATGTGTGTATCGAAGCCCAAGGCCCAAACCAGAAGGGTCGAATTCGAAATATATCAAAACTCGAGGGGAAGTATCGGGAATAGAGACAAAATCCGGGCAGAGTTAAAATTTAGGGACCGATAAGGGCAATTAACAAGTCGGACGATTAGTATTTAGTTCAGATTGATTATAAATTTATAATCAATCCAAGTCGAATTCATCAAATTTCGATTTATTATAATCAAATCCGAGCTGGATTCAATTTTAAATTCGCTTAACGAATAAATCAAACACGAATATAATCTTTGAAGACCTAATAGGCACTTCATTTGGCCTCATTTGATATGAAATCAATCATATATTACTTGATGTAATTTATAATATATATACACAAGATATATGTAGTCGAATTTAACTACAAACACATGAATGAGTCAAATATGAACATCGGAAGTTCGTATTTGATACCTAACGGTAATTTTGATCAAGATCGTCTTCTAGTCAGGATGGAGCCAAAGATCAACACTTTGCGAGCCTAGAAGGCGAGAACGTAGTGGTGATGCTCGAGGCGAGCGCGTAAGAGGAAGGAGACGACATGCCATTGGTGCGAGAGACGCTATAGGCTTGCACTCCCGTGTCCATCTTCTTGACCATTCCCCACATTCGGGCCCTGACACCCATTTTCACGATCTCTTTCGTGATTCCCAAGTCCTCTATATGGAAGAGAATCACCTCCGATCCTCTTGATCCACCTTTCGACTCAACTGAAAATGATGCACGAGTGCAAGAGATCGTTTAAAGAAGAGAATAATGTGAACGTGGACAAAACTCGTTGAACGTGAGTTACCTGGCTTGACAATGAAACTCGAGTAGTAAGTGTCTACACGTTTCGGGTTCTCGTACCTCGGTAAAGACGAATCTTTCTTCGCCTGTAGGAGAAAAAAAACATATTGACGCCTATGACGGACAATCTTCACCTCTAAACTACAAATTATAGACCATATTCCAAAATCATATTAAAATCGGAATCACATAGAAATCCAAACATTTAAAAAATCTACTAAAGATCACAGGTACAACGAATCACATCCTTTAACGTATGTTAAAGAGACAAAAACAATACCTTCGTCACACAATAATATGTAGATTCAGATTCCCAAATACGACGGACTATAACATACTCTCTATCGTTGCAGAACAACGGCAACTGCAAAAAGACATCTCCAGAGGTTCACCATCGCGTTACAATATAGGGTTTAATCCAACATGTTGAAAATTAAAAAATCGTCATTTTATAAGTGAAATTTATTAGACCAAATTACTCCAAAATGGAGAAATGTGGTAAGGACCGTTAAAAATCTATCCCCATTACAAACACTAACTTTCAAATAAAAAAAATGTTTATTAATCCAGTCTAGATTATATTTATTGTTCGATTATTTTTAGGGATAATTGTAAAAATTCACGGAAAAGTATGCACGTTTCATAACAACTCATAGTGAACTGTTTTCTTTTGCGAATTCACGGTAAATTAATTTTCGTCTGCAAATCCACCAATGAGGTTATTTTATTTTTTATTTTTGCAAAAAGTTAAAAGTATTAGTATAAAAGTGCATACTCAGGGTTTCAAATTGCAAAACAAGTATACACGAGGATTACAAATAACGGAACACATAAAATAGAAAAAGCAAAACTATCATTTTCAAAAATGAGTTGATGTCGTGTGACTAAATCCCGTTAATGTTAACAGATTTATACGCGGAAAATAGTTCACGTACCTTTCTTATCCAGTGAACGACCATAGTACCGGTTTCGGACAAAACATCCAAGGTCCTAAAATAGACGAGCATGTCGTCCCATTTTGGTCTGAACTCGTCGTCCCAAAAGAAGTCTCTTACCAGCTCAGGCGACATGTTCGCAAAGACAGTTCTGGTTCGGTACTGTGTCGGACCAACCTGAAAAGATCCGAACAAAAGGCATGTAAGGAAATGACTCATTTACCCTCGGGATCTAAGAAACAGTCCTAACCTGAGGGTCTCGGAACCAAGCTTGGTAGGACAAAGTCGGGGTAGATCTGTCCATCATCAATTTCCAGGGAGGGCCTCCGTCGGTCCCATCTTTGTATGCCATCAGCTCCCTTAGATCGTCGAAGTCCAGTTCTTCTGAACGCTCGGTCGGTGAATTGGCCGAAAGGGAGCTGATGAAAATAAGAAGACGGAAAATTATGATTGGATTTTCAATTATAACCTTAAACGTTTGGTCGAGTTGATTCATGGACTCATACTCGAATCCCATAACTTAGATAAAATCATTATTGTTCCTAACCGATTTCAACGAGTTAGAATGTAAAATTATAATATAGTCCTAGTTATCAGCTTGAGACGCTAGGTAATAGACGTTGTCATAATGAAGAAAACTTTTGTTGTCCAACCGGTCAAACATTTGAACTTAGGCCATCGAGATCGGGGTTCAAGTCTCATTTTCTGATTTATTTTTATTAGTTTGGTGGTTTTTTATAATCATTTAAAATTCTAAGTTCTATTTTTGTTCTAGATTTTCGGGCAATCCGTAGAATTGTTGGATTTTTTTTCTTTAAATACAATAAATAAATTACAAGATGATAAATTGAAATCTAAAACAATAAATATTCTCAAAATCAAATAAGATTGGTGTGACGCCCGGTGAGGTGAGCCGGTCGGGGCGTGACATTGGTCTCTAATAATTGAGCTTAACTCAAATAAAAAAAACGATTTACATGATATAAATTAAGAAAAAACATGAATTTCACCCGGAAGATCCAATGATACTGAATTTCAAGTTAGTTCCTTTCAATAAAAAAAAGTCCAATTTATAGGGTGATCGGTTCTCTCAGTTTTTACGATCTATTTTCCATCCTCCGAAACGTTTATCCAAAATCCGTTGGGTTTTCAATTTTCCGGTTTGGCATGATTGGTTTTTCTCATTCTTATTCTCAATTTCCTCCCGGTTTATGTTTAATAAAAATCACAAACTGGCGGTCTCTTACTTCTACATAAACAAGTGAAGCTCGAATCAACCGATCAAAAACCC
The DNA here is from genome assembly GCA_963921825.1 of Erodium maritimum. Classification (NCBI taxonomy): domain Eukaryota; kingdom Viridiplantae; phylum Streptophyta; class Magnoliopsida; order Geraniales; family Geraniaceae; genus Erodium; species Erodium maritimum. Next base: position 773,505 of record OY997594.1, on the reverse strand, counting down.
AACAAGAACGAGGGTACTAACCTTCCGGTGGGATGACCCGGGCCAATTTTCGGATAACAAGGCTCAACATTGCATCCGAAACCGATAAATCTTACCAAGACGTGAATTGGGCATAGCATGAAGGAGAGGAGTGAACCGAAACCAAACAGGAGGGGCCGAAACTTTGTCGGCCGCCACAACCAAGACCTCGACCACGTCCAAATCCACCTCCATTTGGGGAGGTTCAGGTTTTGGCCTGCAAAGAACATTTCTTGCATGTAAAGCAACAAATGATGTATCAAATATATATAGTGATGATTTTTGATTTTTTTTTATCTGGCTCTACTGTCTTTTTCCCAAAGCAATAGCTCTTCAAAGAGCAAGGTATATATTTATGTCACGTGCATTGTAGGTGAAAACATGTCTTTTTATTCCATTGGTTTTCATACCCATGTCTAGGCTCTAAGAGCATTTTCGACTGACGAATCGGTATGAATAAATACGTGTTTGTAGACGATTTGTTTGAGCGAATGGAACATGTCTGGATACATAAATGGACGAACGGGGGAGAAATGCGAGGTTGAATGTATGAGTTAATCATAGCGACAAGAGAATCTTCAAGTATTCATCTAATGTCCGGATGTCACTTGTCCAAATGCTTGAAGAAAGGAACTAAAAAATTGTTTCAAAAAATATGTCAATTGATTGAGGAGGAGTAAATAATTTAAAACCCGAGAGTTTAAAGGAGGGAATCGCGAACCAAACACCCAACAAAATTTTAAAATAAAATTAAAATACAATCAAGAAAACTTAAAAAATAAAACACAAAAAAAGTTAATTACCGTGTGTACCCTTTTTTTATTGGTAACATATATTTTGTATTCATGTGTTTTGTAACGTTTAATAATAGTCCATCCGTTCTGGTAACTGTCATTTAGTTACCTTTATGAATTGGTCACAGATCATTTAATACCCTTATGTATTGATAACAAAAACATTTAATACCCCTTATAAATTGATTGTGATAATCAAAATGGCGTAAACTTGACCAAAATTTTGTCCAAAACGTTACCAATACACCAAGGTACTAAAAAAATGTTACCAATAAAAAAAGGTACTAAAAACAATTAACCCCCAAAAAATATAGCCACTCATTACAGCGGGTCTCTGATCCTCAGATATCACCAAAATCTGGCGGGTAATTCGGAATCCGACCGGATAAAATGATAGTCGATTACGGTTTTTAACCGGTCTACCAAACCTATTGAACCTTCCATTCGACCGGTCGCGGATTATATAGTGACGGGAACGGTCGGTTTTTGGTGACGGATTACAATTTTGCCCTCCCCAACCCTGAAGGAAGACTAAGAGGTTATGATTAATAAATCTGAGTTAATTTATCATATCATTTGTACCTTTATAGGAGCTTGGTTGGATACGGAGACATCATTCTACTGATCACCTCACACATTGCCACGTGTCGAAAAAGCAAGCAACTTCTTAATCGTTAAAAATCAACGGTTGTGATTATGCGAGGCGACGTGTAATCACAAAGTTGTCGCCGTCGCACAGCACTCTCAGCGCCGTCGATTCGAAGTAGGTCCCGCCGGAGCTATAAAGAAATCTCAGCCACCGATCTCTCCCGAACCCATCTCGACGCTCTCAGATCCTCCTCCATCTCCGTTCACTCGACGGATCGGAGAAGGTTTCGATTTCGATTTCAATGGGGCGGAGGAGCTCGGCTATGTCTGCGCCGTGGCTGTTGTTGCTGATGGTGAGCGCTTCGTCGGCGATGGTGATGGTGTTGGCGGAGCGGGAGAACAGATCTTCCACGGCGGGGATGTTTTGGTCAACTTCGAAGGAGGAGGGGGATCTGATGATCGGAGGGAAGACTGAAGGCGACGACGATTCCGCCGCCGCGATTATCAATGATCACGATGAGCTCGACGGAGGCTTCTCTTCTCTGGACGGGATGTTGCAGTGGGCTATTGGTACTGTTCTTAAGCTTTTCTGTTCGAGATTTGATTTGAATCAATCAATCATAATCTTAGCTTTGAATAGTATTTGATTTCTGGGGTTGAGCTGAAATGTTTGTTTGTTGCTATTTTTGTTCATGAACTGCTATTGGGTTTCTGGCATAGAGCTGAAATCAGCTGGTGTTGATTTGTGAAGTTTGGTAAAATTTGTAGTTGGTGGCTTGATTTTATAATTTAGTGCATTGGTGAAAAGATTCATACTCTTGCAGAAGGTTTGGGAATCAGATCAGTGGTTATACATTGGAGTAAGGCTAATTAGTAGAAATCAGTAGCACAGTAGATAGAAGTGAGCTAGTTAGTAGAAATCAGTGGCATAGTAGATAGAATTGAGGCTAGTTAGTGGACGTCGGTAGCATAATATGTAGAAGCGTGGCTAGCAAGTGGAAATCGGCAGCACAGTAGGTAGAAGGGAGGTTAGCTAGTAGAAATCGGCAGCACAGTAGATTGAAGTGAGGTTAATTAGGGGAAATCGGTGGTATAGTAGATTGAAGTGAAGCTAACGATATTGTTTTATACCAAATCAATGGCTTAATTGTAAAGGGAAGGATGATTGAGTTCATCACACATAATCGTCTTTCTCATTTGTTTCAAGTTTATTGAAATTGAGGATTTGGTTTTGGTGATTTTTGTGGACATTCATTATGGTACATAGACAAATCACTCCAACTGAACATTTACTTTTGTCTATACATACAATTGAATCTGTATTGGTTTGAGGGAATAGTTGTTGCCTGGATGCTAATTTACTCTTCATATAGGTTTAAATAGTTGTGTTTTTTCCTTCTCAAATGTTTTGTGGTTTTAACGAGAGAAAATAATTATTTTTTTGTTAATGTTTCAGGCAATTCTGATCCGGAAAAACTAAAGGAAAAAGCAGAAGATGTCCAGCGGCTATCTCCTAACGAGATTAGGAAGCGTCAAGGTGAAATAAAGGTGATGATCATTTTGTAATTTGTATTTGTCGAACGAACAATGAGCTTTTGAGGAACGATAATCTGTAGTTTGACTGGTCTGGTGTCATCATTTGTCTTTCTCTTCCTTTTGCATGTAGGTTTTGATTTGGTTTAGGGATGATTGCAAAAATGTACCCTAAGGCATTTTTTGCAATTATCCCTTTGATTTATTAGAAAATCGTTGTGAATTTGGTAGGCTACTAAATGGAGTGCAATGATGATTTATTATATGTTGAAGTTTTGAATTTTGCGTGTATAGGAATTGATGGAGAAGTTAAAAATGCCTTCAGATGCACAGTTGATGCAGATTGCTATAGATGACTTAAACAACTCATCTCTCTCTTCTCAAGATCATTACCGTGCATTAGAGGAGCTTCTGATACTTGTTGAGCCAATAGATAACGCTAACGGTACAGTGACTCTAACGCCGATCGCAATTCCTTATGTTATATCGGATTTATTCTGACCATCAAATGGCTCATACAGTTAATCTTTGCATCAGATTTGAACAAACTCGGGGGACTTGTCGTGATCGTACAAAAGCTTAGTCACCCTGATCAAGATATAAGGAAATTATCGGCTTGGATTCTTGGGAAAGCCGGTCAAAATAACCCTGCTGTTCAAAATCAGGTTAGCTACGTGTTTTTCCTAGAGGCTACCGGTTGATGCGTGCTTAATTTTAGGATTATTGCAGATGGTTATTACATACTATACATCTTTTGCGCATAACTATCCCCACCTTTAGACTTTTGCATTCAGCTGCCTAAATGTTCAAAAAATTACACAACTCTTTTTTGGTAGAAAATGGCAAAAATGCCCTTGAGATCCTGATCTTAAAAGATACCATTTTTCGTCTTCTCAATAATTTTTTATTTTTTTATTTTTTTTATTTATCTTTTAGGGAGTCTTTTTACATCTACTCAACTGTTTTTCAAAATGTTTTTGGTGGTTATGAAGTCTTTTTGAGGCTAGGGTGAAAGACATTTTCATCATTTTCGGGCGAAAAAGAGCTGTATAATTTTTTGAAAGTGTAGGTAGCTTGATGTAGAAATTTAATAGCTATCTGTAATTAACCCTTAATTTTATCTTATTTACGAAACTGCTAGTGTATCTCAGATTCTGGAACTTGGAGCACTTACAAAGCTATTGAAGATGGTGAAATCGAGTTCCAGCGAGGAAGCCACCAAGGCATTATATGCCGTATCGGGTTTGATAAGAAATAATATAGTTGGCCAAGAGTTGTTCTATGCAGAAGCTGGAGATCTTATGATTCAGGTAGACAAAAGCTAAGCCATATATATATTCGTTATTATGCCACTAAGTATTGGATTTGGATATAACAATTTATTTTCTCTAGTAGATATTGAGCAGCAAAAGCATTGATATCAGACTGCAAAGAAAAGCTGTGTTTCTTGTGGCTGATCTGGCGGAGCAACAGTTGGAAACTACAGATAAAGCCGAGCAGCCTTTTCTGAGTAACAGGTTGTTCTTAAAATCTGTGGTTGATTTGATAGGATCGACGGACCTCGATCTACAAGAAAAGGTATTTCCTTGCTGTAAATTAATTAAGTATATTGTTTCAAGGGATAATTGCTAAAAAGTACCTTGAGGTATTCAATTTTTTGCAATTTGTAGCCCTCTTCTTTGATAATTGCAAAAAAAGTACCCTGGACTTGTCCTTTTGTTGCAATTTGTATGAAAATAACGATTTTATCGTTACATATAGAATCTCTGCATGGTGATAGCAAATATTGCTTTCTTCTGATACTCGGATCTTTTCTGAGGTGCATTTCAGGCCCTTGTTGCGATTAAGAACCTCTTGCTACTGAGAACCACCGAAGCTTCCATTTTCAAGGACTTTTGTGGGCTCGAAGCAGCTCTGGAGAGGATGCAGAGGCAACTTCAGAAACTAAGTTTAGATGACAATTGGAGAGATTATGCAGCCGACATTGAAAACCTCCGCAGTGAAGTGGAGCTGATCTTCAACAGAAAGCAAGGAAAGGTAGGAGCCGGGTCTGACTTTACTTTGCATTTGGACTAGGGATATTGCAAAAACCTGCAGTGAATCATGCATATTTTGCAAGTGCTATCAGTGAACTGTTTTTTTTCTTGCAAAAAACATCCCCAAACTATTTTCCGTCTGCAAATCGCCTAACGAAGTTATTATTTTTTTTTTTGGAAAAAGTCTAAAGTAACCATGCAAAACTTGTATAATGTGAAGGGCAAAATTAAAATTGTCATTTCCGTCAAACATAATGGTTGTGTAGATGGAGAATAATTGGGGGATGTTTTTTTCAAATACATAATTCACCGCATGTTTTTGTAATCATCCCTTTGGACTGTGGTCTTGATCGAAACCTTAATCTAATGAAACTGTAGTTGTGACAGGTAACTCAGGTTCCGACCTGAAGGGATTCCTTGGTCAGCACGGAATTGGGAAGGACTGTAAATGAAAATGAGGATAGTCTTTTCCAATATGTATTTTTCTGAAACTATAGATGACAGGTGTATTGTTGATACATAGGAGAAGAGAAAGCTCAGTTGAATGAATGTGTAGATCAGAGTATTTATGGATGCTTATTGTATTGGAGATTGCTCAAGATGGTTGATTTTGAACATCTTTGTTTAATTGAGCCATAGTTGCAAAAAAATACCCTATAGTATTGACATTTTGCAGTTGTAGCCCTTTTATTTGATAATTACAGAAGTGTTAAGAATTTGTCTTGTTGCACTGTAAATTTAATTGAAAATAACAAAAAAAAAATGGGATGGATTTTTAAAGAGTATAATCGTCATTTTGAAACAAAATTTTCAGGAAAATGTAGCAAGAGTTAGACAGTTTTTTGCAATTATCAAAGACACGGGTTACAATTAGCAGAAAGTTTCAACTATAGGGCACTTTTTTGCCATTACCCCTTTAATTGATGATTAGGAGTTTATGTGATCTATAATGTGTTCTTTTGTATGTTTACTGGTATATGTAACAATAGAAGGCTTGGAAGATCAATCTATCCAAATGTTCTGAAACAAATTATGGAGTTGTTTACGTGAATTGATAATTGTACTAGATTATACATCGCAAATAAAATAATTTGTCCGTTCTGGGTGCCGGTTGTTTCATTATCGTTGTTTTTTTATCCTTTGTTCGATTCTGCTGTTGGATTGATGATTTGTGGTTTCTTTTCCGTAATTTATACTGTTTTTATTCATCAATTTATTTGTTCTCCGATAAAAACGAATTCGAGATAAGAAAACCACATATGTGACGTCCATTTAATAAAAAATGTCTCATTTTGATCTTGTTGTCCTCTCTCTAATGCATGTATATTTTAGTTTCAAACACATTTTTGTTCATTATTTCACAAAGTATTCATTTTAATTATTATTTTTAAGTAAATAAGTCAAATAATCAATATAATATTAATCACCCAACCTCGATTGGGTGGGTAGGTGAGGACATGCACCTACACTCTTACGTGAAATGACATATATACCCCTACACCTTCACCTAAAATCACATACTGTTGTGTATATATAAATACAATAAAATCATTAAATAAACATACACGTTTTGTTTGTTTCAACCTCAGTCTCATTCTCTCCTCTCTCAGCTCAACAACTCCACGGCTCGAGCAGGTGGTGGTGGTGGCGGAGATCATCGGAAATGGCTCCGAACTTGCAGCTCCACCACCGCGCCGGTATGCTCCACGCGCCGCCTAAGCGCTTGAGAAGCGAGCTGCGAGCTCCAGTCCGGGTCGGGATCGCGCCGGCGCGGCGGAGAGGCTCGAATCTCGTCGTCGTTCGCGGCGGAGGTGGAGGCGAAGCGAAGGCGGTGACGAATTCGAACTACGTGGTTCCGATCGACAAGTCGTCGTGTATCAAGAGGCCTCTCGCCGAGATCCTCCGCGACCTGAACAAGAGGGTTCCGGAGAACATCGTCAAAGCTCCTCACGATAACCTAATCCCTTGGTACCTTCTGGATTCTGGAATTTTACCTGATTTTTTGTTTTTTTTTTGTTTTAGTTTCTGGTTTTGATTTGTTTTGGGGGAAAAAATAGTTGAGTGTGATCTGATTGTGTAGGTACCATGCTAACAGGATGTTGAGCTTCTATGCCGCTGGTTAGTCTGATCCTTTACTTGTTGTGGTTATGTTTGATTGATTATCTGTAGTGCTTCAAAGTTAGTGTGGTTTTGAACATTTTCTACTTAAATTGGGATGTGGCAATAGTTACTTAAGATCTCAATAGATATGATTTGTAGGTTTGATTTGCTTTGATAATGTGTTGGGTGCATTTTCATGCTTGCAATTTGCAACTATTAGTCAAGCTTTGTCTAGAATGTTGTAGATTTTCTAGCATGAAAGGACTTGGTTGTGTTTTGATTGTTCTAGTGTTGTTTCAGCCATGTTAAACCTTGTTTGTTAGATTCAATTCATCCTCATTGGATATCGAAATCAAATGTTCATGTCATGTAGATAACCGAAGTTTCTTCTATTACCTCATTGGGTTTTTCTTAGCAGCTATTCGTCGGTTTTCTCTACTCAATCGAAACGGGTTTGTGTCATGAATGTGGCTGTATATGAATTTTCCATAAATTTGAATTTCCATCTATGTACATATATGGATCTAGCCATTTTGTTGTTGGTTTATGCATCAGTGATTTTCATTTCCCAGAGTTTGCAACCCTTGATCTCATTCTTGTGTTTTAAACTTATTCAAAAACCCGTATAGGTTTTAGTTGCTTGAGATAGATTACTTAGACCATTTGTTGTTTATGAAGGGTTTATCACTGTTCTGAAGAGCAAATAAACTTGGTTCTTGTTTTGAACTTTTTCAAACCCGTATAGGTTTTAGTTGCTTGAGATAGATTACTTAGACCATTTGTTGTTTATGAAGGATTTATCACTGTTCTGAAGAGCTAATAAACTTGGTTTGTGTGGCTAAAAATTTGGATTCAAGGGTTTCTAGATTTTACAATTGCCCAATTCTTCTTATGGCAGGATGGTGTGGAGAAGTACGTGATGTTATATTCTCTGACAATGGAGGTGTGACAGTGGTCTATCGTCTTACTGTACGTGGATCCGATGGAGAGGTGAGGCTCTTATTTATTTCATATTCTCTGATTTCTGATATATGGCTTCCTTATTTCTTTGCTATGTATGTTTGTTACCCAACAAACATGATCTACTGTTGATCAATTACCTTAATAAGACAGGGGAAACCCCATTAATGCACCCCCTTTGCAACCTTTATTAAGACAAACTAATTACTGTGACCTTATTTACAAAGAAAAAAACACCGTTACCTTTCCTTTACTCACAAAAAACAACAAACTGTTATGACGCCGACCATTTTTGCAAAAACTAACAATAAGTTTTTCTCAATAGCAACCCCCCTACTATTCCCATTTTGCCATAACTATAGACTATGCAAAGGTGGAGGTTAGTTTTTGCAAAAAAATGATGCGTCTTTACAAAATTAACGGAAATCGAGTTTTATGTAAATATATGAGAATTTACTGTGGTTTTGTGAAAAAAAAGGTCATCGTAGTTAGTTTGTCTTAATAAAGGACAAAAGGGGTGCATTAATGATGTTTCCCCTACGATAAATTTTTTAATAATCTAGGGTAACCCCAAATACTCACCCTTGAAACGATCTTTTTCAGCAAAAATATGATGTGCTCACCATTTTTTTCTTTCAAATAATTAGGCACGTTTTTGAAAGAAGAAAAGTGAGCACTACACGTTTCTGCTAAAAAAAAGTCAAAATATGGTGTGTTTTTGGAGTTTTCCCAATAATCTGTCTGGTAATCGTTATTTGAGTTGCAAATTAGAACTCCATTGTCACTAATAGGAAGCAAACAAGACGATAAAAGTTCAGATTATGATGTTGCTATTGAACTGCATAATATAAAGACACTTATATTCAATTACCATAGACTGCAAGTTTATAATGTGATACACACCGATACAGGCACACCGTGAGGCAACCGGGACAGTGTCATCAAATGACAGCAAAATTGCAGATCCGGTCTCTGCAGCAGAGGAAATTGCTTTCTGCAAAGCTTGTGCTCGTTTCGGTCTCGGTTTATACTTGTACCACGAGGAATAGAGAGTCTTATATGGGACAAGAGGCTGATAAAGCCTGTTTTTTCTTATAACACTTGTCTAGTGTTTGTTTGTGTGAAGAGATTTTATTGTAATTCATAGTGAAATTATCTGCATTGATGTAAAGTATCTTATAGGCAAAAGATATGACCATCCACTTTTATTCTTCCCCAAATTGTACCTGAGCTCCTTGATACATTTATAAGATTCTCCAAAAGAAATGGTTTCTCTATGCCGTTCTGTGACAAAATCATCCCCGTGTATCACCATTTCTATAGTTGGTGGTTTCCTTTCGCTCTCAATCTGTCCAACAACGATAATCCCGGCGAATACCTATGCTAATGAGAGAAAGTCTAAAACTATCAAAACCCACTTTTGTTCATCGATTCGCCTATGAAGTGACCTTAATTGCCCCCACTGTGCTCTTACAGATGGATCGAATAACCAATAGAGGTAAAGATATAATTATATCCGATAAAAGGTCAATATGTCAAAAATTGACTTGGAGTGATCATTGTTCTCACCATACATACTTGGTAGAAGGTCAAGCCCCCTGAATTTACCCGTGTCATATATTAATAGACAAAAAAACTACCAAAAAACGGGTATATGCATGAGATAACTACCAATTTAACGGGAAAGATTTTGTCCAGAAAAATAAATAAAACGGGTAAGTACATGGGGTCTGACCTTTTTAAGTATGTGGGAACGAACATCACGACAGGTTAGTTTTTAAGACGAAAGGTCATTAAGGGTAACGTCTTAATCCCTGACCGACTATCACTTTCAAGATTAAACCCATTTTTGCCTATAGTAACACAATGATTTTCTTCTATTTTCATTTCATGGACATGCAAATTTCTGGATTTGGTAACTTCCCATCTCTATTTACACCTGTAATTCACTATCCCTATATAAATGTACAGTGAAAATTCACATAAGAGAGATTCAAGACGTATACATACATAGTAATGAACTCCCGTCTTGATACCTGCATCATGGCCTCTTAGGCTTTGGACCTGAATTTGCAGCCATCCAAGAAGCAATCACGTCCACCAGAAGGTTCACGTCCTTGGATATCTCAGCTCGTATGATCTTCGAGTCTACTCCGAACGTATTGCCTACTTCTTTAGCAACGGTCTCCCATGGAGTCCCCGAAGCGAGATTAGTCAGAAGCTCGCTCCCTCGATTCACTGCATCTGCCATGGCCGGCGGGACATCCGGGAGAGCCTATAAAAAGATTTTCAACAATGTGAATTACTTGCTTTGTGAACTCGATGAAAGAGGTGCCAAATTGAAACGTTTACTTATCGAAAGGGATAATTGCAAAAAACTGCATTGAGGTATTCATTTTTTGCAACTTGGAGCCCTCTTCATTGATTATTGCAAAAAAGTTTTTTTTTAAATATAAACTTGTAAGGGTAAAATCATCAATTTTATACAAATTGCAACAAAAAGACAAGTGCGGGGTATTTTTTTCACAATTATAAAAGAAGAGGGCTACGAGTTGCAAATCGTGAAAACACCAGGGTACTTTTTTGCAATTATTCCTTATCAAAACCATGGAATTTTTATATGGGTTGATTTTAGGTGTTACCTGTTGTAAGGGAAGTCCGTGATCTCCTGGCAAATAGCGAATTGACATATCAAGGATTGAGCTGATGGCTGACTCTGAACTGAGAACTCTTGCTAGTGTAGGTGTTTCATCGATCATGTCGTCCTTGAACTTTATCAGAAGGTTCCTGGAAACTCCGTAGTATGACCTAATCTGAGAATCACCAAAGTATGTATATAGATAAGTAGCCGTTAAGAACTAGAAAGAAAGTGCAATATGGATTTGAAGCCCACATAGCAAAATCAAGCATGGAAGCCATATAACTCATATTTGAATCAAAATAAACCATGAAAAGTGATATGTTACATACAAGTCGTTGAGTTTCTTCGGGTTTTGGACTAAAATCTTCTCTTCCATTTGCTAATTCCATGTATAAGGGAGGGAGTTGTTCGACTAAAGGAAGAACTTGCTTCATGATCGGAGGACTGAGATTCTCCAATTGCTTTATGGTCATCTCTGCCTGCACATATACGTTAAAGATCATTCACCTTCAGACTTTAATATTACAAGGAAATACATTATATATCATGTATGGGTGGATGCCGTAAAATGTTCAATGTATATAATTACCATACTGCGAAAACATTTGGATCTTAGTATCTAATCCAGAATCTTGCACGCAAAAGCACGAGCTCATGAAAATGCTGAATTGCAACAATGTTTTAAGGGTTAATTACCTTTAGTAACCAAAAGTTTTATAACGTTCAATAAGAGTCCTTACGTTTTGGTATTCAGTACCCCTTATAAATTGGTCACAGATCATGTAATACCCCTTATGTATTGGTAATAGAACAATTACATGCCTTATGAATTGGTCACAGATCATCAAAATGGCATAAACTTGACCAAAATTTTGTCCAGTGCATTACCAATACAAAAGGGGTACTAAAGGTAATTAAGTCATGTTTTAAATATACATACACTAAGCTTTAAGACTTGGAGATCTTCAAGTGGGTACTATACTTATATGAAACCAAGGGACTTATTTGTTTGGTTGTCAATGTCAAGTGTATGGGAAATGAAAATGTAAACAGCTTCCGGAAGTACAGTGAAAATGGAGCAACCATGGTCTAACAAGAAGTCCTTTAAACATCTGCATATACATCTACGAATGGTAGGAATGTATGTCTCATGCTTAGTCCAAATCGCATCCCCGGGAAGACAACAAAAAGGTGCTAGCAATAAAAAAAGTTATCTAATAACGATGATGATAAACATTCTATTGTCTAAATTCAATCAACCACCAGAAAAGAAAAAAAGGGCAACTTTAGTAACACACCATCGCCGACTACATATTGTATACGTGATGGGGTGTAAATAACGTTTTCCCAAGAAACAAAACATGAATAGATTCTTACCCCGAGGCGGATTGTTGGTGAGGTGGCAATTTGTGACAGAAGTGGTCCAAAGCTTTGGGCCATTGGCACAACTACAGGTGAGAACAACGGGACAGTTAAGCTTGCCTCCTGCGAAATCAAAATAGAAATCTATGTCATGCTCGAACCACTCAAGAGACCTTTAGATTGTAAATGTCTTATCATGTCAGAAATGTTGCTAAAAGCAACATAGAAGATCACATACATGAAAGGTTTAGCAAATTTAATCATGCATACTCAAGTTTCACATGCATCAAATTACCTTGTTGTTAAATGCCAATAATATGTTTCCACTTCTCTGCACAGCATATCTCGATCCTGTTTAAATAATGAAGTTAATGCAAACCAAACAAGTTACAACCTCTGCATTAGAGTAAAGCGAGATCTTATATAATACCGATCAGTAGGTGGATTACAGATCCCAAAGAATGGCCAATGCCAAAAATAGGAAGATCTTGCACCTGCACCATAAAGCATGTTTTAGGCTTTTTCTTTCTGAAGGGGAAGATAATAAAAAAACATAATGACCCTGAACTCACAGTTTCTTGAAGAAACCGACTACACCTGTCAAATTTGACTTGTACTTCATCTGCAATGAAGAAGTGATCGAATCCACTAGCATAAGGTGTTGCAATCACCAAAACACCCCTAGATCACACAAAAAAAGGTTGTACTTTATTTCTTTAGTTCTTAGTAAACAATTCTAGAAGAATTTGCTAGCATTCGAGCGGAGAAGAAATGGAGATGGATTAATCAAAATGACATGTCAATTAGTACTCCAAATGAACATCTTCAAATATTTTGGACCACAAATATAATGAGCTCAGGACCTCAGAAATATGTAGTATATCCTAAAAAGAAAAATTCCCCAACATTATATGCATAAAACATGAAATACAGCTATCAAAATATTTTGAAAGTCGAACACATGTTAATTCATGATGAAAGCCCAAAGTAGTATAGTATATTCACTCACTCTTCTGAAAGGCGCTCGAGAAACAAACGGTAGGTAAGTTGAGGGGCGGCTCCAACAAATATACCACCAATAAAATGTATAACTGCTCTGGGTCTTGAACTTCTCGGTTTGAGAACCCACGCTCCCTGAGATTTGTAACAGCAAACAATTTATCATGTGTGAATGAAAACGGAAATTAAGTCACTTGTACATGCAGCTTTTAAACATATGCTCCATGGCTAGTCTGATGCTTATGTTCCAATACATATGTCCTCTATTTTTGTTTCAATTATACCAATAATAAATAAATAAATAAATCAAGATATCATAACTGGATTGGAAGTGGTATGATTGGTCAGAAAATGAAGAGTTAACCTCATGAGAAATCATAGAAAAACAAATTTTCGATAGAACAAACAAGATAAGACAAGCACCTCCATTCCCTCTAATGAGGGATGAATCTATCATTTACTTTCTCTTTATCTTTATCCATCATTTACTTAGTTTACCTGCGTGGATGGTTTTGAGGGTTTATTGTTCCTGTTACTCCTCTAGTTGATTTAACTATTCAGAAATTTTTTTATCGGATGAATTATGAGGAAAAAGTTATAGCTACTTCATGCACAGAAAAAAGATATACAATTATCACAAGCAAATAAAAGCATAATCATTGCAGTAATTAAATAAAACACAAGCAAATTGAAGCATAAGCATGGCAATAATCAAATAAAAGCACAAGAAAATTAACGCATGATCATGGCAGTAATCAAATCAAAACCAGACCTCAATTTCACTCCAGTCATGTGATCCAACCAAACCACCTTGTGAAAGCTTTGCAGTCTCTGTTAGTAACCTGCAAAGGCAGAGAAAAGTTCTGCTCTCAATTTGGATCACCAGTATGATATGGATACATGATGCAATAGCTAAAATTTTACACTTAACGATCCTTTTCCAGTTTTGCAATTATGAGTAAACAAGTATAGTCATTCATCAAAAATCTCAAACATATCACCTTCAATTCTTCAATTATGAGCAAACAAGTATAATCATTCATCAGAAATCTCAAACAAATCATCACGAAAACAATTATAATCCAACGAACAAGCATGATGATTATACCTCTCAATCTCACCATAAGGTTGAATTCCATTTGATGATGATTGTTTCCTTCTACTACTGTCATCATCACGATAATTACTACAGTATATTTTGATCTTCCTACCACGATTCTGCAGAAGCTGATGAGAACCAAACAATCTTCTGGTAGTTGCTCTAGTTCGAAGACCCACTTGCAGGCGTGGCTGGGGATGAAGCTGAGTAGGAGTCCTCCAAATCCAACTCGCCATAGCTATTTATGGCACCAAATCTAAACACAGAGCCTAAGGTTGGTTCCAAGCTCGTTTTCTTTCCTCTTTCTCGGCTGCCAAACAGAAATTCGAGCTTCACCTTGATTTGATTCCATCTGAGCTTGCGTATCCATATAAAACATAAAAAAGTCAAAGGAAGTCTCACCAGAATAAATGAAAAGACCAAAAACTCCTCAGCTCCCAAAATATTTACCGCCCTGCGTAACCGCATAACCGGCGCCGACCGATCCTCACTGCACCGTCGTCCGACGCCGGTGGTCCTGACGACGACTTCGAATCTCGCGGTGGCGAATCTGAGTCGGTAGCTAAAACGCATTTCGTACCTTAGCCGGAGGAACCAAATCCATCAAATACCGACGCCGGTGGTGTCGACGGCGGTTGGTTTGAGCCGACGGAATCGGCTCCGGGAGCTGAACGCAGTTTGGATCTTCTCCCAAATCCATCAAAATCTGCCAAATGATCGAGTCCTGGCCCCGATTTGAGAGCTTTTCTCTGCCGATTATGATAAAAAAAGCTGCTGAAGCTGAAGCTCAACGTACACCGCTGCTAAGACGAGCCTTCTTCTACAAGATTAATTTGACTAAAATATAAGTTACAATAAAAAGAAACCCTTCAAAGATTAATGCAATAAATATGTACGTTAAAGAAGAAACCCTTCAAAATTTAATGCAATAAGTATAGATGATATTATATGCTATCACATAGAGTTGTATTGCACAAGCTCTAGAGAAAATAATTTACTCATAAAAGATTGAGATGGTTATTAATAATAGGCATAGAGATGCTCAACGGAAAGTCCATACTACAAAGAAATTATTACACATAGAAAATAGAGATACTCAACAAAGAGGAGAGAACAAAAGGTATGAACATGAACGATTGTTTGTTTGTGATTCCTTAGTCACGAATCAAAAGAATCAATAGGCACGAGTTTGCTTATGCGCTCTTTAAGCTTTAAAGAGCAACAATAGTTAAATGAACTTGGACATATATCATGAGGTAGCCGAGAGAATGTGTTGGCCTTATCATATTTTGTTTGTGTTGGTTAACTGGTGGGTTTCGATACCGAATGTTCGTAGTGCTAGAAAATTCTCACCTAGATACTACTTTTGCGTCGTTAATGTTGGTTCTAACGGTTTTCTTATCTTTGGTTATATATGATTAATACTAGTTAGAGTATAGAAGATGATGATAGTAAATATCTATACACAAATTCACATATAAGCTAGCATAATTTGGTGTAATTTTCTAAAACTATCTGAACCTATCATATCTAAACTTAACATGAAAATATATTGAATATTTGACATTAAATCTTATCCATCGAAGGTATCTTGTTAGAAATTAATCTTTGTCACCTATTTTAGATTTTTTAGTGTTATAAATAGACGTTGATGCTTATTTTCTCATTATGATATAGTATAATACTTCAATGAACAAATTTACTTATTATAATTTTCATAGGAAAAAAAGACATCGATCAAATTCTCGTTTAAGGCCCCAAATATCATTGGGCCGACCCTGAACTCGATTTTCGTAGAGATGGAAGAGATTACGATTGCTTGAGCATGTATGAGTTTCCATTCTAGAGCTCCCTTTTATCTCTTCAAATGACTTCTTATCTCTAACACTAACACCAACGCGCGAAGTGATTTGTTGAAGATTTTGTCAATAAATTCAATTTTCGACTGTAATGTAATTCATTTTTATTTAATAGTATCGTTTTTAGGGATATTCTGAATGCCTTTTAGTGGATCCGTATGCAAAGTCGTTCGAAGGTAATGATTTGGAATGATGCACAATACGTAGTGCACTTGACTCAGGGGACCACCCCCTCTTTTTCTCATTGGGCCGACTCATTGAAGAATATCGATCCACAATATTATCTCTCAAGGATGTTAAACTCAAATATATCCTTAGGACATCGAACGTAAGAACCTACTGGCTAGTTCGGAAGGTCCGTTCTGTGTCTATCCAATCGTGGTCCGAGTTCATTATCTCAAATGCAGTTTGTTGTATTCAGAGGCATTTCAAATAATAAAAATACAATCTACGTTTAAAAAAATATATATAGTATTGTTTTTCATTATTATATAATTCACACTAAATATTTATCATTGTTGTTCATGTAATACAATTCGTATTTAATTATATGTATATAATTGTCTATTTTGAATTACTTTTTCTACAAATACTGATCTGATCGATTCCTGGAAGTATCATTCAGTGTGATGAGTAATTGAATCTACATTTCATCATTATGCACGTCTGTCATCAGAAAAAGATTGAGAATATGTATGGACCAAAGCGTTCAGAGCTGAATTCTTCTCCTCCACGTCTGTAAATTCCAATCTCCTTCCGTGACCTGCACGTTAAAAGCATATTTATAAGGTTTTCTAATAGCATCACAATCTTACAGAGCTCAACTTCCCATAAATATAACTTCTATGGACAATTGCAAAAAAGTACACGAGGTATTCATATTTCTGCAAGACGTAGCCCTCTTCTTTGATGGTTGTAAATACGTGTCTAAACGATGATCTTATCCTTGAAGTTTAAAGATAATGAGTATAAAACAAAACAAAACAAAAACTAGAATTTTCACTTCCCTTCATTTTCTTCTTATTTGGACATACGGAGAGAGAAAATTAAGTGAAATGAAGATGACGGATTTTTTTTAAATTCTTTTAACTTTATTATTTTAAATAGGTAAAATCATCATTTTGAAATAAATTTACATATAATGCAACAAAAATGCAACTTCAGTTATACACATTTTATTACTATCCGAACATGTTAGTTTTAAGCTCATCTATTTGAGTCTCCATCCAAGAAAGAACTGGTATTAAATCATCCGTTTATGTTCTACATTTGTTCGAATAAAATGGTTCACAGTTCAATTTGCTGTTTATACTAAGAAAAAGGCGATAGTGATGTAATGAAACTAACCAGGTATTATCCACTTGAAGTCCAATCCTAAGAGCAGACGAATACTCTCCAGTTGCATGGGAACTGATAAAACATTAAAAGAATCACACATGGAACAACAATTTCAGACAGAGCATTTACCCTGAAAGTGATCTCATGAAACACCAACACAGATCATATACCTGAACAGACATTGTACTTCTCCCAGATGCTCAACCCGTATTCTGTCATTGCCAAATGATCCCCCGTAAACAAAACTTTAAGCGGCTTGTAGAATAAGCATACCGATCCCTGCGCCATTCAGGGATAGATGTTAGAGTTAATTCAACTTAGCTATACTTAAGTTCACACGTTTTTCACCGGGCCACACTTAAATTCCAATTTCGTTTTGCAGTTTTACCTTAGTTTTCGGGAAAAAAAATCCACTCTTTTTACCCGAAAATGATAACATTGCCCTCGAGCCTAATATATATAAAGAAATGTCATTTTTGTCTTTTTAATAGTTTTATCTTTTACAGGGTCTTTTACATCCAATTGAACTGTTTTAGGCAGTTATGTAGTATTGTTTTTGGAATTAGGGTCAAGGGCATTTTCGAGCAAAAAAGAGACCGTGAAAAACGTGACAACCTAAGTGTAATTAACCCCAGATGTTATATTATTTCCCTTATGGTTCAAATTTAGTCATTGACAATATGAAATCTATAAAATGGCCTTTGATTAATTGAATGATTAGTACTTTAGTGATAAATATCACAGATTAGTATAACAATGCGCAACTTACTGCTGAGTGGCCTGGAGTGTGTATAAGTTGAATATCTTGGCCGAGGCTCCACGGACCACTTCCCTCGAGCTTCATCTCCACATCACTTGTAGAACTTTGAATCTATGATAACAAAAATAAAATACCAACCAAATGATATAATGTTAACAACCAAAGCGCTTTTTAATGGTGGGCGAATCACTTAAAAAATGGGTTTGGGGTTTTGGTTGGGCAAATAGCCCAAGATTGAAACAATGTCCTACTTCTATATACACAAATTCTTCCAAGTTTTAGGAGTCAAGATTGTATTGAAGGCCTACTTTTTCTTATATATTCAAAAGTTCTATGGTTTTGGGTGTGTTCATCATTAAAAGATTCTTGGGTTAATTGCTAAAAACTACATTATGTATTGTCCACATGCAATAAAACTGCATTAAGTATTGTCTACGCTTTTAAACTACACTATCTTTTGACCACGATCGTTTACATACAAAAATTGGAAAATTCCGTTAAAATTAGAGACATGGACAATACATAAGGATAGTTTTTCACCCGTGAACAATACATAATGTAGTTTTTCGCGTGTGAACAATACATAATGTAGTTTTTAGCAACTAACCCAAGATTCTTTATACGTGGATACTACTCCTTTAGTCCATAGCTTCTAGCCTTACCTCACTTACAAGTATTTCTTTATCGGGTTTTCATTGAAACTTACTTATGAGTATGACAAGGATCAAGAAAACCGAAAAGCTGCAAGTTTTCGATACCGAATGTCCTTAGTACTAGAAAATTCTCACTCAGATACTACCTTGCGTCGTTAATGTTGCATGTGACGGTTTTCTTATCTTTGGTTATATATGATTAATGCTAGTTAGAGTCTAGAAGATGATGATACTAAATATCTATACACGAGTTCACATATAAGCTAGCATAATTTGGTGTAATTTTCTAGAATTATCTGAACCTATCATATCTAAACTTGACATGAAAATATATTGAATATTTAAGTTTTTTTATATATAGAATTCTAGACATTAAATCCTATCCATCGAGAGTGTCTTGTTAGAAATTAATCTTTGTCACCTATTTTAGATTTTCTTAGTATTATAAATAGACGTTGATGCTTATTTTCTCAATATGATATAGTATAATACTTCTATGAACAAATTTACTTATTATAATTTTCATAAGAAAAAAAGACATCGATCAAATTCATGCTTAAGACCCCAAATATCATTGGACCGGCCTTGGTTATCACCTAAAGAGTGAAGAAAGAACCCATGCTTACATCTAGAGAATGCATAATTCTTTCACAATTCAATCGCTTTGACCATTTCTCGTGATCTGCAATATCATCCCTGATAACAAAAACATTACTTGAAACATGTTTCAAGAACTTATATTAAAATCATGCATTTTGGTCAAGCCAACTTACTTGTGAGTGAGAAACATGTATTGCACTGTACCCAACATTTCAATCTTTTGTGCGAGTCTCTCTGTGAATCTAGGACTGCAGAACAAGATGGTGTCGTGTTTCAACATTCAGGTTCATAATGTCTAGCTCGATTTCAGAATGGTAGAATAAATATTCTATGACGAGATTTTACCTATCTATCAAGACATTTCCTTTAGGGTGGACGATCAAATAGGAAGCTGCTCCAAAAGACTTTTCTGAATGATAACCACAATGGTACACACCCTGAAAGTATTAAAGAACCCCATCAGAAAATAAACAACACTAATTCCAGTTAGGGATAATTGCAAAAAGTACCCTGAGATATTCACTTTTAGCAAATTATAGCCCTCTTCTTTCATAACTGCAAAAAAAGTGCCCCGAACTTGTCTTTTCAATGCACTTTGTGCAAAGTTGTTTCAAAATGGCAATTCTACCCTTCAAAAAATAATAAGTAAAAAAAAATCTTCCTCTTAGTACGTCCAAAAATGAAGAAAATTAAGGGAAGTGAAAATTTGATTTGTTTTTAAAACTTAAAATTCCAAGGGTAAAACCGTCATCTTCAAACTAAGTTACACAAAGGGCAACAAACAGGCAAGTTGAGGGCACCATTGCAATTAACAAAGATAAGAGCTACAACTTGCAAAAAGTGAATACCTCAAGGTACTTTTTTGCAATCATCCCTCCCAGTTATGTGTTAAGCTATAAAGTAAACTGAACAAGCATCAATATGGGAACCGATGAAATATGAAAATACAAATTACAGGAATTTTCCGCTCATCAATTGGAACTGGAAATGTTTCCTGAGCTTCTAGAATGTCAGCTGGAGGTTTCTCTGTTCGGATAGATGTAGTTGGGCATGAAAGCAAGGCCTGAAGACATTCATAGATTCACATCAAACAGTTAGATACGGTGTTTTCCTGTTTAAGAACATTCATAGAAACCAAATCAGATTTATTAATTTCTACTCAGTACCGTTGTTTTTCTTCAGCATACAGTGAGTGAGTAAGAAGTGAATAAGTGACAGAGAACTGATATGAGTTGTTTAAAAGGTAAAGTCATGGAATGTTTACAAAACATGGGAACATTTATGCCTATATGCATATGTTTGTGTCTCTACAATCAAACAAATATACAAGAAAAAGCATTATGTTTCAAAAGAAGTGTCCTACCTAAGTTTTATTGTTCTAAACTGAACATGAATTACCAATGATATTACTAACATCAAGCACATAGAGGTGTATGGATACATTATGCAAGAATGCAAGGACCTGAAGAGCCTTCAATCTTTCCTCCTGGCAAGTTGGCTGCTTAGATACTGCAGACATATTACCGGCTCGTGTGAAGATTTCCTGATTGCACCCATCGACAGACAAAAAAAAAAGAATCATCAGACATATTAGTATCAACAAGGAAAAAGAAAAAACAGACCCGCAATTCTCGTTATTTCCACGAACATACTTGTTGCAGGGGTAAAAACTCTCCTCAACTAGCTAGTTGGTTTCTATTGAAATTGATGATAGGAAAAGGGTTTACCTTTTGTGCCCCTTTTGAATTGGTAACATGCCTTTAGTGCCCCAAAGTTTTATAAAGTTCAATAAGAGTACTTACATTTTGGTAACACACATTTAGTACCCCTTATGAATTGGTCACAGATCATTTAGTATCCTTATATATTGGTAATAGAACATTTAATACCCCTTATGAATTAGTCACGAAATATCAAAATGGCGTAAACATGATCAAAATATGCCCAGTGCGTTACGAATACATAAGGGGTACTCAAAGTGTGTTAGCAATAATACCCCTTTGACGACCTAGTTGGTTATCAGTGACGTACTGTCACCTTTCGTTGTTCATTAAAAACCCACAAACCCCTCACTTATACGATGTGTTTTTGAGAATCAAAGGTCATCGAGGGTGAGTTAGCAAAGTTACCCCTTGATGATAAAAGCAAGAGATAAATCAAACTTTGTACTCAGAACCGAACTTACGCTCATTCATAAACCACAAAAGCAATGCATTCAGAATGAATCAATGGACAACACAGTGGTTTGGCTGTATGCACAAAAATACAGCACGGGAATGATGAATAAATTTATTAATGGGTCAAGAAATCGAGTACATACCAGATCTCTTTAATGGATAAATACGTTGAAACATTAGAAATATGAATTACCGGAGCCATCCAACGACAAGTATCACAATCTATGCACGTATGATCTGGTCAAGAAGCAACAAAAAAAAGCACAAAAATCCAATTAATTGACCCATATATACACAATGAAACAATAATAGTACCAATTTAATATAAACTACAAAAATGTATAAAATAGTCAGCAAATCAACAAGCCACAATCTACTTTCAACCAAAACCCTTTTTGACCAATAAGTCAATCAAATAATCATTAACTACTGATAAAATGCGAACCATTAATTTAATCATATACACACAATGAAACAATATCAGTACGAATTCAATATCAACTACAAAATGCCCAGTATAGTGAACAAATCAACAAGCCACAAGCTATTCTCAACCAAAATCTCCTTCTCAGCCACTAATTTACCAAACAAGTCAATCAAATCATCGTTAACTACTGAAAAAATACGAACAAAGATTCCATTAATTCACTCATATGTGCACAATGTAACATTGATAGTACCAATTCAACATAAACTACAAAAATGCCTAAGATAGTCAACAATTCAACATCCCGCAACTTACTTTCAACCAAAATCTCCTTCTCGACCACTAATTTACCAAACAAGTCAATCAAAAAATCATCAACTACTGAAAAAATACGAACAAATACTCCATCAACTCGCTCATATATGCACAAAACAGTAACAGTACCAATTCAGTATGAGATTTTAAATTCAGAAAATGCCTAAATCAGTCAACAAATCAACAAGCAAAATCTCCAAACTAGAGCTCACCCAGAAAAATCTCATGTCAGCTCATGATTTACCAACCGAATCAAGCAAGCAACGCATCATCAATTACTGAAAACCGATCATCGATTACACACCTACAAAGAACTCTCCGTCGACATTTTCAGGTCGTCTCTCTCTCGCTCTCCCCTGAGCTCCGCTTGCTCTGAGCACTCGAAACCCAGAACGATTCGAGACTGGCTTAGACCCAAAGCTCCAAATCGCCGGATCTGTAGAACCCAGTAACGAAACCATCGACCCAGACGGTAATGGGTTCACGACGATCCGTGTGGTCCTCGCTGCCATGAGCGGCTCTGCTCTGCTCTGCTCGGGACGGAGAAGAGCGTATCGGCCGATAACGTCTCGGTTTCGTGAAAATGACGTAGATATGAATTTTAGTTCGTAATAAGGTGACGAGCCGTACTGATATTTGGAGTTGTGGACCGGTCTTGGATTTGGATCAGGTTGGCCCATTTTATTATGTTCAAATACTCATACATTTTAAATAGGATAAGATGATGATGATTATTATTATTATTATTATTATTATTATTATTATTATTATTATTATTATTATTTGATCATATTAGTGGGATTTTATTAATAAGAAAAATATTTGTCTCCCCTACCAGTCCGGAGTCAGCACATCCGCGTTCAGGAGCCCTACCATTATCAGTTCAGGGAGGACGACGCACGCTGACATACCGGGGGAGATGTAGGTCCACCAGTATTCCCCCTTCACTCGGTTGGCTCGCCCAGTGCCTTTTGGTAGAAGCATGTTGTATCGGTATCCCAGGATGCTACCGCAGATACCCCCTTCAACCGGCCCTAGTTCTTGAGCACACTTTATTTTTCTGCTTTTACTTACTGTTTGTTAGTTGGTTTCGACTTTGTAAGATGGGCACACTTGGGTGCTTATCACTCTATCTTATATTATAATAAAATTGCACTTGTTCTTCTCAACAAAAAAAATAATAAGAAAAACTCTGGATCCTAACCTTCTTGAACGTTTCGTTTTAACGTCCTAACCCAGACCAACGTTTCGTTACAGTTCCATACACGAAAGGTTGGAACTTTTACAAAACCTGATATGAACCATTTAAATTAACGATTTCGTTAACATGAGAAGTGAAAAGTCAAAACTACAACTCAAATTCATGTTAACCTTTCAGCTCATTTTTCCCAAAATAATGCATTATTTTGAAATTCAATGTTGAAAAATTGTTGGATATGTATACTAAGTGTTCTAATTGCATGTTGAACGGGCATGGGGAGTTGAAAGGTTAACGTGAATGGAGGGGTAGTTTCGACTTTTCACTTCCCATGTCAACGAAATCGTTAATTTAAACGGTTCATATCAGGTTTTGTAAAAGTTCCAACCTTTCGTGTATGGAACAGTAACGAAACGTTGCTCTGGGTTAGGACGTTAAAACGAAACGTTTAAGAAAGTTAGGAACTAGAGTTATCCCTTATTAATAATAGTAATGATTAGACAAAAAAACAATATTGATAGGACTGAAAAGGGAAATACATAGCCTTGAACGATGTATCGTTCGAAAGGCTAGTCTTATAACTAAAATGTCCGGTTAATTCAGGTGAAAATTGTGAGATAGTTCTTCTTAACAGTGGGTGCCCAATCATAGACCACTTTTCTCTTTTCTTCACTCGTCCTGAAACTGTTGTGGTGTCTGATAAACATATTGATCTTTCGACGGAAACCGTCTAGGGACCATTGAGAAATTAATAGGCATCCAACATGGCCACCTGAAACCAAGCCGCAGTTCTCCGACCCCCCGGCGTCGCTCCCACCAATACCCATGATCTGAACAAGTCCCTAAATAACCGACCTCTCACCGCCGATTCGTACCTACAAACAGTGGCGGATCTAGCTTTTCAAGTGAGGGGGGGCACAAATTTTTTTTACAAAATAATAAAAAATATCAAAGTAATACAAAAATAAACATTAAAAATATTATTATTGCATAAAAACGATAACTACTTATTACAATGACTGGCGTCGAGATTTCATATTTTGATAATATTGTAAAATACATTCATTATCAATACAATCAAAAATATCTTTCTCGATGTATACGATCATACTATCATTCATCCATTGGTCTCCCATTCGATTTCTCAACCGAGTCTTGATGATATTCATAGCAGAAAATACTCTCTCCGCGGTCGCAGTAGCGACTGGCAAGATTAGTGCCAATGTAATTAACAAATAAACTAATTGATATACATCATTTCTTTTTGTCTCTACCATTTTCTCTGCTAGAGCCCCAATACCTTTCAAATTTTTAAAAGCTTCGGCCGAACGCATATCTGTAATGTAAGTGTCAAGTTGTGTCTCAAGAATAATAAGATCCATTGTAGAGAAATCGTGAGGATAATACCCAGCAAGTTTGATCAATCTTTGTTTGTCAAAAGCTACGAATAAATCATCTGGACACAAGCATGCTACACATAGAAGTAGATCTGTATTTGCCTCGTTGAATCGACCGTTTAATTCTTGAAGTTGCATATCTATAATGGAATTAAAAATCTCCACACGGTAATGATGCAAATTTGTAATTTCTTGGCCTTGGGGTTTGCGTCGTGATCTACCGGGTTCTCTAAACTTGTCATCCATGTTAGGAGTATCAATACTGTGCTTTTCACAGAACAACATAACTTTATCTAGAAGAGTATCCCACTTATGCTCCCTCATCGTTTGCAAACATTCTTTACATATCCGTACCAAATTCATTGCATTAACGATGTCTTGATCTTTTCGTTGTAATGCCTTTGAAAGATCATTCGTAACTCCGAATATGTCTATCATCAAATGAAGTTCAAACACAACCTCAAATGATTGCAACTTCGACAATAATACACCTGACTCTCCTTTTTGCTCACTATATGATGGATCCTCCACAATTTTTTCTAGAACTCCAACTACAGAAGAGAACATGGTAAGTAGTCGAAGTAGCGTACTATAATAGGACCCCCAACGTGTATCAGTGGGACGCACTAAAGAAGTTTGTTGATTTAGTCCTCGTCCACTTACACGTTCACCACTTTCAACTGCTTGATTAACTATCTCAATTTGAATACCTTGAAGAATATCAGACCGTTTTGGTGATGCCCAAACAATATTCACCACACTTCCAACCAGCCAAAAAAATGAAGCAAGATAACTATGATGTTTGGCCACATGTACAAGTGCTAATTGCAGTTGATGAGCAAAACAATGAACGTAAAAAGCACATGGATTTTCTTTCAGAATAAGAGTTTTAAGTCCACTCAACTTACCTTGCATATTGCTAGCTCCATCATATCCTTGTCCTCGCAATCTTGATATGCTCAAATTGTGACGGGAAAGTAATTTCTCAATTGTTTGTTTCAATGAAAGAGCAGTGGTACTACTAACATGCTCAATACCCACGAAGCGTTCAATAACTTTTCCTCTTTTATTCACATAGCGAAAAACAACTGCCATTTGTTCCTTCACAGAAATGTCACGAGATTCATCGACCAGAATTGAAAACAATGCTTCTCCGAGATCATTAATAATAGCATTGATCGTCACACTAGCAGCTGCATGTACTATATCTTTTTGAATTTTAGGGCATGTTAATTTGAGATTTTTATCAGCATTCTCCAATGTTACACCTTTTACTTCTTCATTGTGCTCGGCAAGAAATCGTAAGAGCTCAAGAAAGTTACCTCGATTGCTTGATTCTTCAGATTCATCATGACCACGAAATGGAAGACCTTGCCTTAGAAGAAATCGAATACAATCTACTGAAGCAGTCAATCGAATACGATACTCATTACGAGCTTGCTCTGTTTGCCTCGATATAATATTCTCAATATTTTGCTTCTGATTCCTCATAGCTTCCATGTCTCTAAAAGCTTCATTGTAAGCACTATCATGACTTCCAACATGTTCTTGCAATTTTTCATTTCTCTTCCAATTAGAAAATCTTTTTCCAACAAATGATTCTCCGCCTGATTGCTCCCCGATACATGGTTTAAAAAGATAGCAACACAAACAATAAGCAGCATCCTTTGATATGATATACTCTAACCAGTTCGGGTACCTCTTAAACCATTCCGGATTGAATTTCCTTAATTTCTTTCCATGTTGTGTTAATGGAAAATCATGTTGATGTGGTTGACAGGGACCCCTCTGTATATATTCTCTACGTACTTGATCTCGAATATTAGGATGATAGAGTAGAATAGATGACCTCTTTCCCGGATCTGTTTCAAGACTTTCATAATTAATTTCCAAATCTGTTTCCACCACATTATCACTTTTCTCAGAAAGACCATGATCTAATTTTGGAGATTTCTCCTTCTTCTCATCGGGGTTGGGAGAGTCGGCTACTCTTTTGAAATAACTTGTTATCATTGTTGTAAATATGGAGAGAACTAAACTGAAATTGATGTAGTATGAAAGTTTAATGCTTTAAATAGAGATAGATTTGTAGACCAACTAGAATTAGGAAATTGTAACTACAAGAAATAAAAAAAAGAATTAGGAAATTAAACTAACAAAGCAACCGGTTATGAAACTTCAAAAAAAAGAAATAAAATTTTATTAGTGTCATCAAATTCAATTTAAGAAATTAATTAGAATTGAAATACAAAAACTACACGGTTAGTATCCAATTAAGATTAGGAAGTTAGTGATAGTTAATTACATTGAAGTTAGGAAGTTAGTGATAGTTAATTACCATTGAAAGTGAATCAAGTGATAGTTAATTACTATCCAAGAGCAATCAGTTAATTACCATCCCCAAAAGCATACGGTTAGTTTCAATGAAAAAGGAAACAATGGTTTGACTTGGGAAATTTCATAAAATATGCCTCATAATGGTATAAATTTGTTTTCTATGCTAGTATAGTTCAAAATTTGAAAAATATGCTTTTCAATTAGTTTAGGACAATAATACCCTCATTCTAATTTAAACAAGATAATTCATATTTTATTAATTCATTTAAATCTATTTTCAAAATAAATATTCAGTTCTTAAATAAAATATTTTTTAAAATTTCAAATTTATTAAAATTATATTTTATTTTCTTAAAAATAAAATTATTTTGACAAATATTTTTAAAAAGATAATTCAATGATGATGTTTCAAACAAAAATATTATACTTCATTATTTTTTTCCAGTTTTATTAATTATTAAATTCCTATTTAAATTTATATTTTTTTAAATCGGATTATTTTGAAAAATATAATATGAAAGATAATTCAATTTTATAAACTTTTGAAAAATAATTTCGATTTTATAATAAAA
The DNA here is from genome assembly GCA_963921825.1 of Erodium maritimum. Taxonomy (NCBI): domain Eukaryota; kingdom Viridiplantae; phylum Streptophyta; class Magnoliopsida; order Geraniales; family Geraniaceae; genus Erodium; species Erodium maritimum. The sequence goes on along the minus strand of OY997594.1, from coordinate 745,742 downwards.
TATATTTTATATAATTTTATTAGTAATTCGTAGTTTATTTTTTAAATTTTAATTTGAAAAATAAATTAAAAATTAAAATATTATTTTCATAATTAATAAAATATATTATAAATTTAATTATCTTTAAAAGTTATTTATCAACGTAATCTGTTTTTTATATAAAAATAAATTAAGATCTGATTTTAATAATTAATAATATAGAATAATATTTTTTATATAAAAAATATTCTTTCCCTTTATATATTCGTATATTAGAAAAAAAAATATTTTGTTAATATTAGTAATTATAAAAATCAGATTTGAATTTATTTTAAAAACAGAATACTCTGATAATAATTTTAGAAAGATATTTAAATTTATAATATATTGTATTAATTATGAAAATCAGATTTTAATTTATTTTTCAAATTATATTAAAAGTAAAATATGAATGTAGTAATTAATAAAATTTATTTTTGTAAAAATACATTTTGTTCAATTTTATTAGTTACTACATTCATATTTTATTAATTATGAAAATCTGGTTTGAATTTATTTTTATAAAACTTAATTATCTTTCAAATTATATTTATCAAAATAATCCGATTTAAAAATTTATAAATTAAAATAACAATTTAATAATTAATAAAACCGAGAAAAAATAATGAAGTATAATATTTTTTTTTGAAAAATTATCGTTGAATTCTATTTTTAAAAATATTTATCGAAATAATTTGATTTTTAAGAAAATAAAATACAATTTTAATAATTTATAAAATTTATAAAATATTTTATTTAAAAACTGAATATTTATTTTGAAAATAGATTTAAATGAATTAATAAACTATGGATTATCTTGTTTAAATTAGAATGAGGGTATTATTGTCCTAAAACAATTGAAAAGCATATTTTTCAAATTTTGAACTATACTAGCATAGAAAACAAATGTATACCATTATGAAGCATATTTTATGAAATTTCCCTTTGACTTTTGAGGGGGGGGGCACACGGTTATTTTATTAGATAAACAGTAACTAATAATTAAAAAAAAAACTAATTGAATTTTGGAAATTTGAGGGGGGGCACGTGCCCCCCCTGACCAGTGAGTGAGTCCGCCTATGCCTACAAAGCACCAACCCCACAACACCATACAAACCACGTCTTGATTAGGGAATAAGAAACGGAGAAACAATCACCCACACCACTAAGAATGATCATTACAACAAAAGCCCAGTGGCGGCGAAGAAGAGTACCAAGCCGCCGCCGAAGCTTTTCTCTCTAGGGAATTCCTTCTTCATTCTTGCTATACTTTGTATCACGATTTTGTAGGTTCGTAAATTAACTCGTTTATTTTATAATCTATATTCAATATTATTAAAGATATAGTTTTTGTTGGATTCTTACCATGACTATGATATAGTTTATATAAATCTAAATTCAAAACTTATTTTTCAATCTAATCGGAAGTTAATTAAATGAATCAGATTTAGTGAAGCTATATTGAAGTTTACTTTTAATTTTTTTGTTTATACATATATACAATTTTTGGTCTCATCGAGTTTTACTGGTGCCCGCTCAATGTGCTTAGGTTCATTTTTGGCATAGTGATGTTAGCAATGGTTGGGTGTAGTTGCAAGAGGATCGCCTCGTTGGTGTTTCCCCTGTTGGGCGTGGTCGTCCGTTTCGTGGTAGAGGTTCTCGAGTTGGTGGCTTCGCTTATCGCTCTTCTCACCCATGTCGCTCCTATTTTGGGAGGCCTGGCCACCATGTTCTTGTGGTTATGTTCGTCCTGTGTAGGTGAGATTAGTATATCCTCCCTTCCTCCGTTTTCCTAGATCATTGATATGGGCCTCTGGAAACTCGTTGTTCCCCTATTTTTGGAAGGGCTGAGGTGTGTCGTTTCTCTCCCATTGGTGTTATTAGTTGTTGGCCCTCCGATGGGACATGCCTGATTCTGGGTAGTTTCGTTGTTGTTCTGTGGTGTTGGCCATGGGACGTGGGTACTGGAAGTGTGAGCTTGGGGGATTGCCACACTAGCGTTGAGGTTTGGTTAATCTGGCGGTCGTCGTTGGTTATCCTAATGGTTGTCGTTCGTGGTTGATCGGGTTGTGGTGATTGGCTTATCGGGGATGGTGGCATGGTTAATCCTGAGTACCCGAGGTGGTTGGGATGGTTTTGGTTCCGTGAGCTTTTGATCCACGCGCTTTAGGTCTGGTTTTTAGGCCTTATTGTTTTTTATTTAGGCGGTCCAGATTGTTTCTTGTTTTTACATTTAAGCGTGATATTTCCACATGTTGATTATCCTAAGTCTAACTATGAACTAAGACATCTATAAAACTTCACGTATATAAAAAAAATACATTACAATTTTTTTACATCAAACAATTCAAACTACACCGATCTTCATTCTTCAAGATACTAAAGATTATTTTAAACTCTCATTCTTTATGATTTATATAACTTAAGAAATATTATAAATAAAATCAGAATAAATTAATTATATATTATAACTATTAAAAACTTATATTGAAAATTTCAACTTTTACATCTAAATATGTTAATTTATACAAAAAATAAATAAATTCAACCATCATGGAAAGCGCGGTTTCATTTCCTAGTACAGAGGCATCCTGAAAATTGATGCTCTTATCTACTTTTTATCAACAAAACAAATTTAAATTAAATATTTTTGTTTCCAATCTTCCTGGATACGAATTTGTCAACGGTTATCAACGGGGGCAGGAGGGAGCTGAACCGCCGGGGATGGAGAAGTCAACCACACATAAATCAAAAGGATGCTTCCCATTGCCAACATTGCGTATACAGCATGAAGCTGAATAATAGGGATCTCCTTCTTGTTACGAGGAGGTTCATGTCTCTTTTTAAAATCCGCTTCTACTTTTACCCTTTGCTCTGAAAAACCGACTAAAACTCATTTAACTTACTAGAAAAAAAAAATCATGCAGAATCAAGGGGTAATTGTTGAACATTATCATGAGGTGTTTATTTTTTACATGTTGTAATTGTCTTCCGGGTAGTTGAAAAAAAATGCTTTATTGACTTGTTGTCGTACTTTGTATCATTTTGTTTTAAAATAGCGATTTTATATTTTAAAAAAGGTAAATTACAAATACATACCTTAAATTTGTAGTGTTTAACTACCACATATCTTAAAGTTTTTTAACTGATACATTCACATATTTTTAGTTATATAACCAATACCCTAAGTCGTCAGCTAAATACTTTCAACTACACTTCAATAATTATTTTAAAAAATCATTTTTGTTATATATATATATATATATATATATATATATATATATACTTATTAAATCACCTCAGTTTTATTTAAAAAAACCACTAAGGACATTTTCATCATTTTAACTGACAATTTGAGCTATCAGTTAAAACAAAACTTTAGGATAAATATTTGGAGTAGGTATCTGTGATTTAGCCAAAAAAAAAAAATCATAGCTGAATAAAAATGCTTTCTTGACCTGGTACTCTGTGTCATTTTGTTTTAAAATAACGATTTTATATTTCCAAAAATAAAAACCAAAATCTAAAATTTTCATTTCTTTTAATTTTCTTCCTTTGTACATCTAAAACAAATAAGAAAGTAAGAGTGATTCAAATTCTAATTTTTTACCTCTTATTTAAGAAATGATAATTTAAAAAGTAATATCGTTATTTAAAAATGAATTTACGCAAAATACCACTATAAAGAAAACGATACAATTATTTTAGAAAAGGAAAAAAACCTCAAACTATATATTTTTTTTCAATTACCCATTGAATCAACATTACAAAAAAAGAACAGAGACTCACCATTGGTTATAATAAGTGATAATAGTTTTTTCACTAAATCTCGTAGGTTTGAGCAGTTTCACCTGAATATTTTAAACAATAACCTTATTGATTGTTCAATACTATACTACTATAAATTTATAGTTAGCCTTTCGATACAATAAAGACATTATTCTAATGTATTGAATGGGATGAGTCCCAGAAGAGACAAAAAAAAAACATCAGACCCAAAGAAAAGTTAATAATTAATTTATTCTCTTTCATATATGAACCGATACAAACATGTTTACATTTACTCTTATTTAAATACTGATAATTAAAAGGAGTATCTGTAAACAAGTTGGTTGATTTTGAAGAGTGGAAGAATGAAATTGGCTTCACGGCTTCCTTCTCCAGCTCTTGTCGGACCACTTCCCTCCCCAAAACTAACAGACAGAAGATAAACTTGCTTCACCTGATCGAAAGTTTCTTAGTCTCTCAGCTTCAGTTCATCTGAAGTGGAGCTGAGAGACTAGGAAACTTTCGATCAGGTGAAGCAAGTTTATCTTCTGTCTGTTAGTTTTGGGGAGGGAAGTGGTCCGGCAAGAGTTGGAGAAGGAAGCGGTGAAGCCAGTTTCACTCTTCAAAACCAATCGATTTGTTTATAGATACTGTTTTTGATTATTAGTATTTAAATAAGAGTAAATATAAGCATGTATTGACTTGATGTGAAACACTATGGAAGTGCATAAAAGGGGGAGAGAGACTTTTCCGCTGTCAGAGAGGGAGGAAATAGAAATTGCCGTCAAACTCACCCGTAAAGAAAAAAGGCTGAAGAAGCAGGTGAGCGTAGACGTTGAAAATGAAAGTGAGTATGGCACATAGAAGGGATGTATCGGTGAGAGCTTTCTGCAGCACACACATAACAGCGTATGTCAATGCAAACTGGACTCGCGAAATGACATACGCTGTTATGTGTGTGTTGCAGAAGGTTCTCACCGGTCTATCTCTTATTTGTGTCATACTCACCTTTATTTTCAAGGCTTACGCGCATCTCCTTCTTCAACCTTTACTTTACGGGTGAGTTTGACGGCCATTGAAAACTAGCGTGACTTTCATTGAAATTGAAGTAAGAGCAGTGTAAAAATAATGGGTAAGGTGCAAGAAAATGATTGAAAAGTGGGTTCCAGTTATAGCGGGGTGAGGAAAGAAAGTCACTCGGATTGCTGACATGGCGTATTCTTAACCTTAGATGAATGACAATATGAACGGTTGGGTTGATAGAACAATATATACAAAAAGAATGCTTTCTTAATGGATGAAGGTGTCTGGGTTACTAGGCTAGGAAATGATTAAGTGGGTTCTCAGATATGATGATGGATTAAGTTAGAATAAAAAGAAAGTGTTTTGTGGATCACGTGACAACCTTAAATGATGTGGGTGTGTATATTTATTATTTAGCTTCTTCTATTGCAAGTTACAACTACCAAAGCACATTCATTAATGGCCGGATAAAGCAACATTTAAGAGAGCTGTGTTCGTGGGTGGAACGAGAATAGAAGAAGCTAAATACTAAATATACACACCCACACCATTTAAGGTTGTCACGTGATCCACAAAACACTTTCTTTTTATTCTAACTTAACCCATCATCATATCTGAGAACCCACTTAATCATTACCTAGCCTAGTAACCCAGACACCTTCATCTATTAAGAAAGCAACCTTCAATAATGGGGAAGGTGCAAGAAAATGGTTGAAAAGTGGGTTCTATTTATAGCGGGTGAGGAAAGAAAGTCACTCGGATTGCTGACATGGCGTATTCTTAACCTTAGATGAATGACAATATGAACGGTTGGATTGACAGAACAATATATACAAAAAGAATTCCAGAATGTACTAATGATAATAAATGATGTGGCCAATGAAACTTAACTATAATAAATGATAGGTACAGCTTATTAAGTATTACCTACCAGAAGATAAAGATAAGATTGTGGTGGTTGTAATTCAAGATTACATATTTTACTGAATATTTTAACCAATAAAAGTAACTTAACATAAAAAGAATACATTGTTCGGTAAATGTAGTAGAGAAAAGACAGGTTCAGTTTATTAAGTCTCCGATATGCAGCGGACCGGTTTGGGACATATCCATCACAGGGGCACACCCTAGTCAGTATGGGTCCGCTCCCTCGATGGATTTGGAATCCTGGAGGAGGGAGATGGACTGGGGCCTGATTCCACGGCACCCGAAGTCGGGACCCTCGATCCCGAACAACCCGTTGCGGGTCGAATCGATGATCTCGTCTTCCGCACTATTTCGAAAGATTCGGGCGAATCACGACGAAGAATTGACGATACCAGAACGCTCCAATGGCACGGGACCCAGAATAACTGGCATCACAGATTTGGTAGTTTGATATTTCGTTTGTGTGCTTATTTTTTTATCCTGTTTTAGGTCGAATAAATTGTTGGCTAGACAGTCTATTTTTTGTTTTGATTAGGTACTTTTATTTTATGTCTCACTGTTTTGAGATGTTGGTAAGGAGTTGTCTTGAGTGTTTGCCAATGAAGTCAAGTAGGATATTACTATGGGTCCACGAGCGCTGGACCTGCTACGGGCGGTCCGGACACATATCTGGAACCCCCGTCGTTTACGCCCTTTCTTGTTTGATTACATTTGGGTATTAATACAATTCTCTGGTTACCCGTTTAAAAAAAAGTATTATTTTGTTAAAATTAAAATACATTTGAATATTGTATGTATTAATATTATTAAAATTATGATATATTATATATATTACAAATTAAATTTTATTGGTATACTATATATTTTAAGTATGAAAAATTAAATTTTATATTTTATTTACATATATTTTATTTATTAATAATTAAAAAAATTAAAAAATGCAAATCCACCTAGGTCCCGACTAGTTCCCGACCAACGCTTAGGAGCTTCCGCCACCCGAATAACACCTAGCGTCTTTTACAACCTTAGATACAATCATAAATATATTTAAAAAAAAAAAAAGAGTTTAACCTTTTAGATTTGATTTTAAAATTATATAATACTAATGATGAGACATTAGAAGTAAGTGGGCCCAATGATAAGACAACACTCTACTCCTAGAAAATTAACACAACGCTCTAACAACAAATGAATCTAAAATCAAACTCTACCTTTAAAGTAAGCTCAAAGTTAACTACTTTGATGCCAAAGGAAAATAAAAGGTATGCTTCGTATATTTGGAATCATTTATTTTTAAAGATATTATAGTTTATTAATCATTTTTATGAACAAATCGAACAATAGCATGATATTATTTTTCTGCAGTTGAGATTATAATTCAGAAACTCCCGTTTATTACGGGTGTTTCGGCATTCTAAGATTCACAATCTACTTCTATTACAAGTTTACAACAAATAGAATTTACATAACAACAGGAGAAGGCTCAACCTAAATTCTCTCTACATTTTTCATTTTTACAAATCCTAATCGTGTACCTTTCTGTCGCCGACGTCGTCTCAGGCCACTTCGTGTACACAGATCTAATTTCTCATCATGATTTCATAGGTTCACAATTACATATTGACTTGTTTATTTACGGTTCATATTCGATATTATTAATATTTAAGATATAGTTTTTATTGGATTCTCATAATTACTATTATTTAGTTTGTTATGGATCTTAATTTAACACTTATTTTTCAATTGAATTGAAATTTAATGAGATATGAGAGCCCTAAGGAAGGGGGTGGCCCTGACACCTCCCTCTGAAGACCTGGATGGGCAGGGTTGGACTATCTCGGAAAGACAACCATGACAATACATTATCTTCTTGTTTTTTGTGGTATTGGTTTATTATGTTGAACGTTTATGTTTTGCTGGACTATTTTGTTTCTCGGTATACTTTCTGCATTTTTGAAATGTTGGTAAGAGGGTGTCCTCATGATTTGTCTACAATGTAAAGTAGGCTAATTTTATGGGTCCATGAGCGTCATATCCGTTCCGATGCACATGGACTACATTCTGAAGCCCGGGATAATTCTTTGTTGAAGTGTGAGTCCCACATCGAAAGTGTGTGGATAAATTGACCTATTGATATACATCTTGATGCCTCCACCCATAAGTTCGAGCTTTTGGGTTGGATTGGGCTTTAACATGGTATCAGAGCTGGTTCGGCCCATGGCCTGTTTATCGCCTCCACCCTGTGGTCTCCGGCCCATATGCAGATGTCCAGTCCTGCTATGGCCCACGTGTAGATGTCCAGTCCTACACGTGAGGGGGAGTGTTGAAGTGTGAGTCCCACATCGAAAGTGTGTGGATAAATTGACCTATTGATATACATCTTGATGCCTCCACCCATAAGTTCGACTTTTGGGTTGGATTGGGCTTTAACATTCTTACTATACAATATTTGATTGGCAATAATCAATTCCTCATTTACTCGTTTAAAAAAAAACTGTATTGGAAAGTAAATTAAATGAATCATACTTAGTCAAAGCTCTATTGAAGTTTACTTTGAACTTTTTTTTTGCTTATATATATTACAATTTCTTTTTCTCACCAAACAATTCAAATTATATTGATCTTCGTTCTTCTATATACTAAATATTATTTTAACATTTCATTCTTGATATGATTTATATAACTTAAAAAATATTATAAGTAAAATAAAAATAAATCAATTATATTTTTATAACTATTCGAACTGAGAGTGAAAATTTCAACTTTTACCTCTAAATATGTTCATTTATACAAAAATAAATTCAACCATCATGCAAAGCGTGGTTTCGTTCCTAGTACAAAGGTATCACGAAAATAGATGCTCTTGCCTCCTTGGCAATGCTTGCTTCCAATCCAGTGTTTCATGCTAAAATTGATCAGATAATCGTAACAAGGCTCGGAAAGCGATGGGGAGTTATGTTTTGGACGGGAGGTTGGGGGAGATGGATCGACCAGGAGGACACAAGCACATAGCGATAAGAAACACCGGGCTTGCTCCCGCGAGTGCAAGTAGTATACCACGTAAATAAAATCCCACCCCCGTGTCAGAAGGAGGTTGGCTCTCTTCAAAGTTCGCTTCGACTTTAACCTTGTTGTCTGGAAAACCGACTAAAACTCATTTCATTTGTTAGAAAAAGGAAAGAATCATGCTGAATCAAGGGATAATTGTTGAATAATATCATGAAATGCGTACTCTTTACATGTTGTAGTATCTTCTTCCATAGTTGCAAAAATATGCTTTGAATTTTTGTTCTACTTTGTGTAATTCTGTTTTAAAATTACGAACGTACCTTCCAAAAAGTAAAAAATTAAGCCAAATCCAAAATTTGCAACTCTTTTAATTTTCTTCTTCTTTTGTAAGTCCAAAAAATAAGAAAAGTGAGAGTGATTAAAATTCTGGATTTTTTTTTTCTGTTTTTTTACTTTTTATTTTAAAATTTTACAAGTAAAATCATTATTTTAACACAAATTTACATGAAATGCAACAGGAAAAAAAAAATCAATTTCATAATCATTTTTGTAATTGTAAAAATCAATATGACTATTTACAAAAAAAAAAACACCTCAAAATATTATTTATTTTCAATTACCCCTTGAATCAACATTACAACTAAAAATATAGGCTCACCCTTGGTTGAAAGTGTGACTATGGTTTTTTCTTGGAATCTCACAGGTTTGAGCAGTTTCACCTGAATATTAAACAGTATCATTATTAACCATTTAGTGCTAATGGAAATTGAACTATACTTAAACAAAAGGAATACGACGTGGAAAACTATAAAAATCGACCCCTTTCGTCTCATAAACTAACTCGTCTTACTTTCACGCTACATAAAAGGTCAATAAGTCACAGACTCACGTGTAAAATTATGTTGGGACATAATCCTCCTTTTCGGAAGAGATGGTGTTTCTCAGGAACACATCCATTCTATTAGTGTCGGAGTTAGCTTTTCTAGTAAAGGGAGCACCAATTATTTTTTCTATGTTAATACGTAAAGTTTAAAAATATTAATATCGTAAATTGTTAATAAATAATAGTTCGAGACCCTTAAAATGACTTGAATGATAATAAGTCTGTGTAAACTAACTAAAATTAAGAAATTTATATCATTTATAATATTTAAATAAGAAATAGGAAATTGAAAATTTGAGAGATATAATTAGGCAATTTAACAAATTATGGGAGAATTACCATAAAAAAATTTAAAAACAATGTGATAAAAGGTCATAATTAGGAGTACCTGGTTTTTTTGCAGAGCCCGATATGGCCCCAAACATTCTTAGCAGAGCTCAAGGGTTGTACATGATCATCAAGACATCAACACACAGGTGAGAATGGCCTCCCAGCTTAAGCTTCTTACCAATAGTTGCAGCAGCAGAAAATGGAACCCTCCCGCTCAGATTGTTCTTCTCCAGATTCAGCTCATACAGAGATTGCAATGACACAAACTTCCCTTCCAGCTGGAAGCTGTTAAGCCCCAGATAACATAAATTCCTCAGATGCACTGCCACTCAAATACACCTCTCTCAGTCCTGACATTTCTCCCAAAACAGAGGAATTCCCAAGTTCCCGAAGTGGTTGTAGCAGAGGGAGAGCTTCTTTATAACGCTTTTGGGGGCTCTGAAAAGCGACATGTAGAAGACCGGGAGTGAGGTCAATAGAATAAGATATCTGAGATCTGGTCGCTTCAAAATGTTATATATTTGGGTTGCTAAATTCACAGTCAACATGTTACCACTAACCCAAGAATCAATAAATGCCTCCCTAACTACAAAGTTAGTAGAAAATTAAGGAACAACAGAAACAGAAATGGCCCAATAGAATTAGAACAAATACTTCTAGATGGACATCTCAAAATAGTTAATTGAGAATTGTCTCATCGTACATAGATTAAATTTTGTTTGATTCACAGACTTTGGTTGCTAGAAATTAAATCATTCTATACACACTACTTACCTCTGCAACACGCAAATTGTTATAAATGTCATTATTCTGATCAGAATCAATGTCGGTACCACCTGGATTGCTTGGTACTATCAAATCTCCAAATATACCCCCTTTCCTTTCTGCAAGTGAAATGGACGAAACTATTAGCTGCATATAACTCAGATAAAGAATGGTACTATCAACCAGCTAAATAGTTTAGTACAATCAGATTTGCTAAATAGCCAATTTGTACTGAGCTTTAACAAAATCAATCCAAATATCTCATTAACATTTTTAAATGCTGATCTCCACTATTCTGGTGCCATGTATCATCCTTCACTACCGGGCGACACTAAGATACAAAAGTACAGTAAATATGCATTTTTTCTTGTATTGTACTAAAGTTCGTCTAATTGAGCAATTAAATATTTTGGTGCCTTATGTTTAGAGATAAGTAGGCATTTTCCTGGTATTCTACTCAAATTTGTCTGATTGAGCAATTAAATATTTTGGTATCTTATGTTTGGAGATAAAACGTGTCAAGAAGAAATCTAACCTTTCTTTGGAGGGCTGAGGTAGTCCAGTTGTATGTTTATTACGCAGACCAATATCTTTTTGACAGTCATTTGTGACACCCAACTGCGAAAGCACACTTTCTTCTAATTTAATATTACCACACATGACTCTTTCCTGGTTCATCTCTGTTTTAGGACCTACTTGAAGAGCTTCTAAAGGGTGTATGAACCTACCTAGTATATCTAACTCCAAAATAAACAGAGTCGAGCAAAGTTCTGGCCAATGTATTTACCTTTAATTTCATTCGTTGGATAACAATGGATACAAAAAAAAGCATACATGTAAAATAACAACTTAGATGCAGCAAAGCCCAAACAACACTAAAGTCAGCATACATCAGAATGGTAGTATAGACACTAAAGTCAGGATACATTAGACTAAGAAGTGGAATGTTTAATATGTGCATATTTGCTATCAGACCATCTGAACTTGACTGCAAAGGATAAATTTACAAAATGCTTACAGTTCAAATGTCTGAAAACCTTCACCACAAGGACCTGAGTTGATGAATCTTCTGACACTCCTTGAGAATTTTTTTTAGTAGAATAAACCCTCAGTATGGAAACAACCTATGCAATGATTCAGATTAATAAGTAGCCTTTACCTGTTTTCACAAAGAGTAGTATGTTTAATAGATGCATACCTCAATAACTCTTCCCAAGTAATCTCTAAATCGGTTGCGGAAACTTCTCATCTGTCTCAAAGATCTGGGTTCTTGTTAATTTCTTCAACCATGGAATTTTTTTATGCGTTGATTTTAGGTGTTACCTGTTGTAAGGGAAGTCCGTGATCTCCTGGCAAATAGCGAATTGACATGTCAAGCATTGAGCTGATGGCTGACTCTGAACTGAGAACTCTTGCTAGTGTAGGTGTTTCATCGATCATGTCGTCCTTGAACTTTATCAGAAGGTTCCTGGAAACTCCGTAGTATGACCTAATCTGAGAATCACCAGAGTATGGATATAGATAAGTAGCCGTTAAGAACTAGAAACAAAGTGCAATATGGATTTAAAGATTTGAAGTCCACATAGCGAAATCAAGCATGGAAGCCATATAACTCATATTTGAATCAAAATAAACCATGAAAAGTTAGATGTTACATACTAGCCGTTGAGTTTCTTCGGGTTTTGGACTAAAATCTTCTCTTCCATTTGCTAATTCCATGTGTAAGGGAGGGAGTTGTTCGACTAAAGGAAGAACTTGCTTCATGATCGAAGGACTGAGATTCTCCAATTACTTTATGGTCATCTCTGCCTGCACATATACGTTAAAGATCATTCACCTTCAGACTCTAATATTACAAGGAAATACGGTATATATCATGTATACAAAAGCGAATACATGGTTGGATAATGTAAGATGTGCTATGTATATAATTTCCATACTGCGAACACATTTGGATCTTAGTATCTAATCTAGAATCTTGCATGCAAAAGCATGAGCTCATGAAAATGCCGAACTACAACAATGTTTGAAGGCTTAATTACCTTTAGTATCCCTTACGTATTGGTAACACACATTTAGTACCCCTTAAGTATTGGTAATGCACTGGACAAAATTTTGGTCAAGTTTACGCCATTTTGATGATCTATGACCAATTCATAAGGCATGTAATTGTTCTATAACCAATACATAAGGGGTATTCAATGATCAGTGACCAATTCATAAGGGTTACTAAAGGTGTGTTACCAAAACGTAAGGACTCTCATTGAACGTTATAAAACTTTGGGGTACTAAATGTGTTATCAATTCAAAAGGGGTGCAAAAGGTAATTAACCCATGTTTGAAATATCCACATACATACACTAGGTTTTAAGACAAGGAGATCTTCAAGTGGGTACTATACTTATATGAAACCAGGAAACTTATTTGTTTGGTTGTAAATGTCAAGTGTCAAGTGTATGGGAAATGAAAATGAAAACAGCTTCAAGAAGTACAGTGAAAACGGAGCAACCATGTTCTAACAAGAAGTCCTTTAAACATCTGCATATACAACTACGAATGGTAGGAATCTATGTCTCGTGCTTAGTCCAAATCGCATACCCGAGAAGACAACAAAAAAGTGCTAGCAATAAAAATAGTTATCTAATAACGATGATGATAAACATTCTATTGTCTAAATTCAATCAACCACCAGAAAAGAAAAAAAGGGCAACTTTAATAACACACCATCGCCGATTACACGTTGTATAAGTGATGGGGTGTAAAATAACGTTTTCCCAAGAAACAAAACATGAATAGATTCTTACCCCGAGGCGGATTGTTGGTGAGGTGGCAATTTGTGACAGAAGTGGTCCAAAGCTTTGGGCCATTGGCACAACTACAGGTGAGAACAACGGGACAGTTAAGCTTGCCTCCTGCGAAATCAAAATAGAAATCTATGTCATGCTCAAACCACTCAAGAGACCTTTAGATTTTAAATGTCTTATCATGTCAGAAATGTTGCTAAAAGCAACACAGAAGAACACATACATGAAAGGTCTAGCAAATTTAATCATGCATACTCAAGTTTCACATGCATCAAATTACCTTGTTGTTAAATGCCAATAATATGTTTCCACTTCTCTGCACAGCATATCTCGATCCTGTTTAAATAATGAAGTTAATGCAAACCAAACAAGTTACAACCTCTGCATTAGAGTAAAATGAGATCTTATATAATACCGATCAGTAGGTGGATTACAGATCCCAAAGAATGGCCAATGCCAAAAATAGGAAGATCTTGCACCTGCACCATAAAGCATGTTTAGGCTTTTTCTTTCTGAAGGGGAAGACAATAATAAACATAATGACCCTGAACTCACAGTTTCTTGAAGAAACCGACTACACCTATCAAATTTGACTTGTACTTCATCTGCAATGAAGAAGTGATCGAATCCACTAGCATAAGGTATTGCAATCACCAAAACACCCCTAGATCACACAAAAAAAGGTTGTACTTTATCTCCCTAGTTCTTAGTAAACAATTCTAGAAGAATTTGCTAGCATTCAAGCGGAGAAGAAATGGAGATGGATTAATCAAAATGACATGTCAATTAGTACTACAAATGAACATCTTCAAATATTTTGGACAGACAAATATAATGAGCTCAGGACCTCAGCAATATATAGTATATCCTAAAAAGAAAATTTTCCCAACATTATCTATCATGCATAAAACATGAAATACAGCTATCAAAATTATTTTGAAAGTCGAACACATGTTAATTCATGATGAAAGCACAAAGTAGTATAATATATCCACTCACTCTTTTGAAAGGCGCTCGAGAAACAAACGGTAGGTAAGTTGAGGGGCGGCTCCAACAAATATACCACCAATAAAATGTACAACTGCTCTGGGTCTTGAACTTCTCGGTTTGAGAACCCACGCTCCCTGAGATTTGTAACAGCAAACAATTTATCATGTGTGGAAACGGAAATTAAGTCACTTGTACATGCAGCTTTCAAACATATGCTCCAAGGCGGGTCTGATGCTTATGTTCCAATAATTATGTCCTCTATGTTTGTTTCAATTATACCAATACTAATAAATAAATAAATCAAGATATCGTAACTGGATTGGACGTGGTATGATTGGTGAGAAAATGAAAAGTTAACCTCATGAGAAATCATAGAAAAACAAAATTTCGATAGAACAAACAAGATAAGACTAGCACCTTCAATCCATCTAATAAGGGATGAATCTATCATTTATTTTCTCTTTTTCTTTATCCATCATTTACTTAGTTTACCTGCGTGGATGGTTTTGAGGGTTTATTGTTCCTGTTACTCCTCAGTTGATTGAACTATTCAGAATTTTTTTTATTGAATGAATTACAAGGAAAAAGTTATAGCTACTTCATGCACAGAAAAAATATACACAATTATCACAAGCAAATAAAAGAACAATCATCGCAATAACCAAATATAACACAAAAAAATTAAAGCATAAGCATGGCAATAATCAAATAAAAACACAAGAAAATTAACGCATAATCATGGCAGTAATCAAATCAAAACCAGACCTGAATTTCACTCCAGTCATGTGATCCAACCCAACCACCGTGTGACAGCTTTGCAGTCTCTGTTAGTAATCTGCAAAGGCACAGATAATTTCTGCTCTCAATTTGGATTACCAGTATGATATAGATCATGATGCAATAGCCAAAATTTTACACTTGTGATCCTCTCCCAGTTTTTCAATTATGAGCAAACAATCATAATTATTCATCAAAAATCTCAAACATATCATCAAAACAAGTATAATCCAATGAACAAGCATGATGATTATACCTCTCAATCTCACCATAAGGTTGAATTCCATTTGATGATGATTGTTTTCTTCTACTACTATCATCATCACGATAATAACTACAGTATATTCTGATCTTCCTGCCACGATTTTGCAGAAGCTGATGAGAACCAAACAATCTTCTTGTATTGGCTCGACTTCGAGACTGAGCAAGATTGGCCTCGCATCCAAGACCCGCTTGCAGGCGTGGCTGGGGATGAGGCTGAGTAGGAGTCCTCTAAATCCAGCTCGCCATAGCTATTTATGGCACCAAATCAAAAACAGAGAGGCTCAGGTTGTTCCCAAGCTCGTTTTCTTTCCTCTTTCTCGGCTGCCAAACAGAAATTCGAGCTTCACCTTGATTGGATTCCAACATCTGGGCTTGCGTATACATATAAAATATAAAAAAAGTCAAAGGAATTCTCACAAGAATAAGTGAAAAACCAAAAACTCCTCAGCCCCAAAATATTTACCGTCCTGCGTAACCGCACAAGCGCCGCCGATCGATCCACACTGCACCGTCGTCGGACGCCGGTGGTGCTGACGGTGGTTTCGGCTCCTTGATTCGGTCTCGCGGTGGCGAATCAGAGACCGAAGCTGAAACGCATTTCGTACCTTCGCCGGAGGAACCAAATCCATCAAATACCGACGGCGGTTGGTTTGAGCCGACGGAATCGGCTCCGGGAGCTGAAACGAGTTTTGGATCGTCTCTCAAACCCATCAAAAGCCGACAAATGCAGGAGGAATCGAGTCCTTGTCCCGATTTGGGAGCTTTTTTTCTGCCGATTATGATCAAAATGCTACTGAATCTGAAGCTCGACGTACAGAGAGGCCTGCGAATACGAGTCTCCTTCTCCATTGGACTCGATCTTCCTAGAGAATAAATAGATTGTGATTGCTTCCAGAGCTCCTTATCTCTTGAAATGGCTCCTTATCTGTAAGACTCTTACAGAACAGTTCAGTCTTCCTTGTCGCGACGACTTAACAAAGTTTGCCGATGAAGTTAAGGGCATGGTTCCGAGGAACTCAAATAAGGGGTCAGTGCGGGTGGGTCTTGGTAGTGAAGAGAAAAATGGGAGGATGAGAAGCTACTGTGGAGAGGAGAGGAGAGGAGTTGCAGAGGCGAAAAAAAATAGACGGCTGTGGATAAGGAGAAGAAAAAGCGGGCTCAGGAAAGCTTTTTTAAGTGTTAGATTTTTTTTTTTTTGAGAAGAAATGGAAATATTCATTAATAATAACTTAACTCGGGGACCCCCCAATGGGACGTCTCCGTACATAATCCAAACTGGAATAATTGAAAAACAAGTGCATAAAGAGTAAATGTGCTCATTAGCATAATAGTAGGTCGGGGATTTGGGACTGCGCTAGCATCCGGAGATACCGCTAAAGTGTACGCCAACCAAAGGAACTGATCGAGCAGACCAGACGATAGGTAAACACTGGTGGACTTACATCTCCCCCGGTATGTCAGCGTGCGTCGTCCTCCCTTGAGTGATAATGGTAGGGCTCCTGAACGCGGGATTGCTGACACCGGACTGGCAGGGGAGATAAACATCAACTGAAGATGGTGTTGTCTCCATCCATCCGCCGGAAAGGGGCCAAAGTTGACCCACCCCTCCCCGGGCCACCTCGGACTCATTCCTTCAGGCGGGGGTGCTTGAAGCCCCCCACCGCTGCTGCCTGTGAGTCCCCATCAGATCCTGCCACGCGATCTAGCCCATCCCCTAGGCCCAGGTCAGGCCCAGTAGGGTTTTCAGCAGAGTCCTCTTGCCACGACCCCTTACCCTTGCTTCGCCTCCAAGCAAGAGCCGCCGCCGTCTCCTCCGCCGTCACAACCGTCTTCGAAGAGATCACCACCACCGGCAACACCGCCGCCACCCGCGGCGCTTGTCCCCGCGTGTCCCCCGCCCTGGTTCGCCCGTCCCCGCCGCCACCTCCTCTTCCGGCCGCCGAACCAACGAGAACACCAGTCCCGGCTCCAGTCCATCCCTCAACGGCAACGTCGACGATCGAGAACCATTGTCCCCGGCCTTCCCCCCACCATCGGACGATCTCGGGATCACGCCCGTCACCGCCGCCAATCCCACCACGATCGTCCGATCAGTACGGGCAGGACGATCCACGCCGTCCCCCCGTCCCGGCATCCCGCCTGCGTCCCTGACGCCCGTACCTGTTTCGTCCCCGCCAACAAACATCGCATCCACCTCCGGATCGACCCACAGAGGAGGAGCACCGGAGATGATGGAAAGACTCGCCATCGAGATCGCCCTAGCCTCCAATCTGCCAAACCCTAGATCTGTTCGCACAAGAGAAAACAGAGAGGCGGCCACATGTGAATACACAATGGTTGGGATCATGGCCATGATCAAGGCCATGACCAGCTTCTGCAAGTGTGTCCATGGATTAGAATGGTAATCACCCCACATCATGAAGACCAAGGCCATGGCAAGAGCCATGGCCGCCGATCTCCTCTGCCGCATCTAGGGTTTAGTTTTTTTAAGTGTTAGATGATTGACACCTCCATTTTATTATGTTCAATTCCTCATATATTTTAAATAGGATAAGATTATTATTATTATTATTATTATTATTATTATTATTATTATTATTATATAATAATAATAATTCATATTCATGGAGTGTATTATATTTGAATGGACGATTGCAAAAAAAAAAGTTAAATATTGAAACTTTACTCTTAATTATTCAGGAATATTATACTACCCAATATCTCAAAACGACAAATGCACTTTTTAAGTTTAATTGTTCGTCACGCAATTTTATTAGTAAAAATACGGAATATTCCGTTTCGTTAATCATATGGCCTCATGTATCACTTAATAGATGGTAAAATGATGATTTTGGCTTTTACTTATTTGACCTATATACATTTTATAAGGAACATTACCATTATGCCATCGTTATTGTTTCTTATAAAATGTGTATAGGTCAAATAAGTAAGGCCAAAATCATTATTTTACCTTCCATTAATTGATACATAAGGTTACATGACTAACGAAACGAAATATGTCGTCCATTTTTACTAGTAGCATCGCGTGACCAATACTTAAGGTAGTGTAGTGTGTAGTGTTTGGGCACATAAGCGTGACAGATCTTGTTTCTGAGTTTGTTTCCGCAGGCTATCTAAGTCCAATTATAGATTGAGACATCTACTTCACAGATAAAATAATACATTATAATTTTTTTTACATCAACGAATTCAAATTACATCAATCTTCAAGATACTAAAGATTATTTTAAAGTGTCATTCTTGGTATAATTTATATAACTTAAGAAATATTATAAATAAAATCAGAATAAATTAATTAGACATTGTAACTAATAAAAATTTATAGTGGAAATTTCAACTTTTACATCTAAATATGTTAAATTTATACAAAAATAAATTCAACCATCATGGAAAGCGCGATTTTCATATCCTTATACGAAGGTATCCCGAAAATTGATGCTCTTATCTTCTTGAGAATGTTTGCTTCCAATCTTCCGAAGTGTAAATTTCTCGGTTGTTGGGAGGGGTTTGAACCGTCGGGGATGAAGGAGTCAACCACACATAGATAATAATGGCGGTTGCTAGTACCAACATTATGTATAGAGCACGACGAAGACCAGGGTCCCCTTCCTTGCAAGGAGGAGGTTCATGCCTCTCTTCAAAATCCGCTTCTACTTTGACCGTTTGGTCTGAAAAACCGGCTTAAACTCATTCCGCTTGTTAGAAAAAAACACAATCATGCATAATCAAGAGGTAAATGTTGAACAGTATCATGAGGTGTTTACTTTTTACTTGTTGTAATTATATCTTGTAACTACTAAAAACTGATAGTGAAAATTTCAACTTTTACATTTATACAAAAACAAATTCAACCATCATGGGAAGCGCGGTTTCATCTCGTAGTACAAAGGCATTCCGAAACTGATGCTCTTACCTTCATGACGATGTTTGCTTCCCATCTTACGGAATGCGAATTTGTCGACGGTTGTGGACGGGGGCGGGAGGGCGTTGAACCGCCGGGTCTGGAGGAGTCAACCACATAGTGATAAAAATGACGCCTAATAGTACCAGCATTGCGCATAGAGCATGAAGCTCAATAGGGACCTCCTTGTAAGGAGGAGGTTCATGTCTCTCTTTAAAATCCGCTTCTACTTTTACCCTTTGGTCTGAACAATCGACTGAAACTTATTTCGCTTATTGGAAAAAAAAAATCATGCAGAATCAAGAGAAATTGTTTCTTTTATTAGCGAACTAAATTTAAGTAAAAAAATATCATACAGAATCAAGGGGTAATTGTTGAACAATATCATGAGCTGTTTGCTTTTTACCTGTTGTAGTAGTTGAAAAAAATGTTTTATTGACTTGTTGTCGTACCCTAAATGATTTTATTTTAAAATAATGATTTTATAATTCAAAAAATAAAAAGCAAAATCTAAACTTTTGGCTTCTTTTAGTTTTCTTCCTCTGTAGATCCAAAAAATAAGAACGTAAGAGTGACTTAAATTTTGGATTTTTCTTTACCTCTTATTCAAAAAATAATATTTTCAAAAGTAATATGGCTATTTAAAAATAAACTTACACGAAATGCCACTATAAAAAAAACAATACAATTATTTAGAAAAGAAAAAGAACTCAAACTATATTTTTTTTCAATTACCCCTTGAATCAACATTACAAAAAAGAACATAGGCTCACCATTGGTCGTAAGTGTGATGATAGTTTTTTCACTAAATCCTGTAGGCTTGAGCAGTTTCACCTGAATATTTTAAACAATAACTTTATTGACTGCTCAGTACTACTATAAAAACACCCGCAATCAAGAACTGAAAAGAATAAATTTTTATTTTAGTCTGATTAATAGGCTATTTCTTATAATTAAAAAGATGAGAGGGAGAGACTGAAAGGAAAACACAAAGCTTTTGCTTCCTTTCTCTCATTTTTTCGTATCAGTCAACCGAAAGCTTTGATGGTCAGCTAAGCGTTGGGGAAAAGCTATTTTTAAAAATTATTTCTCTCTCGTCAAATTGCTTTCAACTTCCTCTTTTAGCCACCTTTCAGTCTGGTACTGCAGATGCTCTAAATTAAACTCTACTTGAAAGAAGACATCGACATTGGAAAATTACAGGAAAAAAAAGAACATGCCCCAACAACCCTTCATCTCAAAAACTGACTCGCCTCACTTTCGCACCATATAAATGGTCAATAAGTCACAGACTTACGCGTAAAAGTATTTTGGGACAAAACCCTCCTCCCTACAATATGTGGTGTTTCACAATAACATAGTCACTCCACCTAGGGATGACAATGGGGCGACCTCAAAACACCCGCCCCACGTTGACTCCGCCTCGAAACAAATTCGTATTTTTGAAAGCTCATAATTCTCAATCTGTAATTTTAAACAACGTGCATATGAAACAAACATCATATAACATCCAACTCGGGAGAGGATAAAGTTTAATACGGTTTGGAGGAGATGTATAAATTATTAGTAATATATATTTATGTAGACATAAAATGCATCGGTTTCGGTTGTTTTTATCCCACATTTTTTAGCTTTTCATTCCTGGCATTGTATAATTTGGTCCAATTCTCTCTCTTTACTCGTATTTTTTCTCTCATTGTGTTTTGTAGGTTCTTTGGTAGAAAAAAGGGTTAAAATGGAGGAAAAATTTATTTAAAGAATTTTGGAGGCTGGCTGATCTTCAGAATGACATAACTTCCTTATCCAAACTCCGATTTGTCTTATATATCTTATAACCTGGATCATAAAATTAAAGACTCATATTTAATGCATATCTTTTAATATCTTTTTAATTAATGCATATCTTGCGATTGATTTCATAATCAATCACCACCCACCCCCCTGAATTTCGGTGGTCATCCGATCTGGGTAATCAATGGCCCAGATTAGTTCTACGTTCTGACCCGAAATAAGGTTTGTACCCGAAAGCTCCCCTATATATATATAGGATAACAATCAGGTACACACTTATATCTTTCGTCAGAACGTAGAACTATCAATTTGGGCCCTTGGATCGTATAATTAATGGCCCAGATTTAATGCATATATTTTAATATCTTTTTAATTAATGCATATCTTTTAATTGATTTCGTAATCAATCACCCCCCCCCCTGAATTTCGGTGGTCATCCGATCTGGTTAATCAATAGCCTATATTAGTTCTACGTTCTGACCTGAAATAAGGTTTATACAACAAAGCTCTCATATATATATATATAGGGGTCACTACTGTCCGAATACGGGAAAGTACTCGGAAATAGTCTGGCACGGATTCCCACACATAACCGAGACCAAAATCAGCATGGGACAACTCATGGTTCAGGGAGCGTGCCTGTGACGCTCGTAGAAACAGATTTCCTTATCCGATTTGGAGAGAGAAAAGAGGAAAATTTCCTCTCCCCAAGTCTGATTCTCAGGAGAGGATAAGGTTTAATAAGGTTTGGAGAAGATGTATAAATTATTAGTAATATATATTTGTTAGAATTAATAGTTTAGGGATGGGCGGAGATTGATTTCCCCACCCCGATCAAAATCCCCGTTGATCGCGCCACACGGGGTGGGGACGTCGGGGGCCCGTCGGTGTCGGAGTGAAAAAAAAAGGTATCTTGTGTCCCCAAAACGTAAGTACATGATCCATTAACCTTCTACCCCTTTGTTTGAAGGTTGGTAAAAAAAACGACGCAACCGTCTCTCAAAAAAAAGGAAACCCCTATCTCTCTCTCTCTCTCTCTCTCTCTCTCTCTCTCTCTCTCTCTCTCTCTCTCTCTCTCTCTCTCTCTCTCTCTCTCTCTCTCCCTCTCTCTCCCTCTCTCTCTCTCTCTCTCATTTCAGCCGCCCTCACGCACACCTCGCTTCCACGACTTGTGAACCACCGTCGCCCTCACGCACACCTCATCTCCCTCACGCACGACCTGCGGGGGTGGAGGGTCTACTCAGACCCTATACCCACAGACTCGGGGCTGTCGATGATGGGAGGTCTCAGAAAATCCGCAATCAAGACAATTTATCTTCGCATGACTTTTATCTTTTCAGTTGTTAGGAGTGTGAAGACCGCTCCGGTGTTAATCGGTTTAAGTTCTAAGTTTTCGTTCGATCGGAACGTTGAGGGTGTTTTTGGGTTTAATCTCTTCTTCGTCAAAAAAAAATTGAAATTGAATTTTGAATCAGTTTTATTTAAATAAGCAAAAAGGTTTTTTTTTTAAAAAAAAAAGAGTTGGACCGGACTGACCCAACCAGACCCGCAGGCCCGGCCAGGCCAGGCCCGATCCCCTCGCTTGGGCCGTGAAGCCAAGCCCGCCTGAGGCCCGAGTTCTGCCAAGCCCGTTTGAGGCTTGGGTTTAAAAACCAAGGGTTGGGTTCTGAAACCCTAGCAGCTTCTCCCTCTTCTCCACTCTGCCGAACACCCATCTCCCTCCCTTTCTTCTTCTTCTTCTTCGCAGACCTGTCCCGACCACTGCCCCTCACCGTCTTCCTCCTCTCCTCGCCGTCTGTTCCCTTCGTCTTCGACGAAACCGTTCTGACCTCTCTCTCCTTTCCCTAGCCACAGCCGCCCTCGACCCCGTCTCCGACCCTCTCGCCGCGCCACCGTCTCTTCCTCTTCTTCTCCGAGTCAGCCCGAGTCCGCCGGCAGCTCGTCTTCTCCGATCTGAAGAGCTCTCCGGCCACAAACCCCCTTTCTCCGTGCGTTTCCGTTCAGATCTGAACGCCATACCGAGCCCTCTCCCTCTCGCTCATCTCCGACCAGTCACCGTCGTGCGTTACCGCTCCAGATCCGACGCACCAACGCCGCCCCACCGTCGTTTATCCCACGGTGAGCTCCGCCGTGAGACCTCGACGGGTTTAGTCACCGCCGATGGTCGGCCCGTTTCAAAACCAAAAATCTCCTCTTCTCCCTTTTGATTTCTGTTCGACCTTTTGTGGTTCTGGGCTTGTTGAAACCCTTGGTTATGAGATCTGTTTTTGTGACGTTGGTTCGAAGAAGAAACAAAATAAAATAAATGAGTTTTAAAACGAAAGAGTTGGTTGAATAAAAACGTGTTAAAACCAGATTCGATTTAAGACGATCTTGGACTGTCGAACTTAGAACGGACTAACAACGGGACGATGAATCGGGCACCTCGAGACGCGTGCCAAAACTGTACCTCGGGAAGCGTGCGCCGAACACGTACATCGGGAAGCGTGCCTCAAAACACGTACCTCGGGATCCGTGCCCCGGGAAACGTGTACCGGGTTCTGTGCTCGGGTGCTCGAACCCGCTTCGTCGTAATCCCGCTTTTAGCCCGCTCGAGTCTAACAGATAACTTTTAAATTTAAATCGACACCGTCGTACCTTTTTAAATCAATTGTGAAACCGGTTTTAATTGTGGCTTTCGTTTAAACTAGAGTCCGGCTTCGATCGAAGAGAAGACCGGAGGTAGCGAGACAGGACGTCAGCAGCTAGGAGACGTAGCGGTTGTTCTTGGGTTGAGGTAGGGAAGTAGCGGATACCGGTTTAATTGTGGAAAGTTACTAGTATGCATGCTAGGATTAATAAAACTGGAAAGACGTTTACATCAGATAATAACCGGACGAGCCGTAATAACTTGTAGGATGAGGACAACTAGCGTAGTCGATTGAACTGTGAACCTTTACGTTTCTGTCTTGGGAATTGCTGTGCTGGTAGATCGACCTTGTCGAGCCGTAGGTTGCGTGATTGATTGAATTGCCGTTGTTGTTTGAGGTGCCTTCCGTGTGAGTCGGTGTCGTTAGGGTTAATAGACAAGACTAGTATATCCGCTGAGCATGTTGTTGTTATGTATGGGCGAGTGTGCCGTGATTGTGTTGATGTGAAACCCTTGGTTCCGTGATGGTCGGGTGAGTGATAGACCGACGTGACTAATTGTGGTAAGGTTTTAGGGCTGGGTAAGTCGTATTTAATTAGGACAGTTGTTTTAGTATTCTTGACGCTTTGCCCGAAGGAGTTCCGGGAAAGTTGTCTCACCTTCGCTTCGCCCGAAGGAGTTCCGGGGAAGTAGTCTCACCTTTGCCTTGCCCGAAGGAGTTCCGGGAAGGTCGTTTCTATCCTTTGCTTTGCCCGAAGGAGTTCCGGGAAAGCCGTTTTCTTCTATCCTTTGCTTCGCCCGAAGGAGTTCCGGGGAAGTTGTCTCATCCTGTTTTATCTATCCTTCGCCGGAAGGAGTTCCGAGAAAGAGATTTAGGCCGTTAGAGATTCTGGTATGACTTTTTGAGAGCGTCTCGTGGTTAGTTGATTGTTATTAGTTGTGTTGTTTGGGTGGTCGTGAGCTTTGGGTTGGTCTTAAGTTGAGGGTGGTGGTTACGAGTTCCAGTAGAAATTAGCTGTGTGCTGTACTAGTATGCCCTAATTGGACGGTTACCCGTGGTGGTGAGCGTTTGCTTATAACCTTAACTACTTTTCCTACTGAGCGAAAGCTCACCCCTTACCTTGTTGTTTTTCAGGTTCTAAGCGGGAAGTGTACTAGCCGGATGCTCGACGCTTGGGAGCTACGAGGGTCCTAGGCTAGATAGTCTAGAGACGTACCGTTTTATTTGAACTGTTTTACCATTGGTTTTTACCGAGCTGTGACTCGTGTGGTGTTTAAAGTTTTTAAAATTATGAGTTTAACACTTATTGGCTTTATTTTCGTTTAAAATTATTATTGTTTTAGTTCACGTCTCGAGTCCGGTCCAAACCGGATTTGGGGCGTGACAAGGAGGACTTGTTTACTTGCTTTTCATTTCTGCACTTGTTATTTTTGGTACTGTTTTTTTGAGATGTCGGTAAGGGGATGTATTGAGTTTTTGTCTGCGATGCAAAATAAACTATTTCGACGGATCCATGAGCGATGGGTTGGTTACGGCCGGGCCGGACAAATATATGGAATCTAGGGCTTTTACGCCCTACTTTGTAAAGTTCGATTATTGTATTGATGCACTTCCCCGTGCTACTCGTTTAAAAAAACTTCTACCAAGTGTGTATGTGATAACGAAAGTAACCCCATGTCAATTTTCGACTTATCTCAAGGTATAGTTTTGTAATTGCTTAGACTTTGAAGGAAAAGTTGCTGACCTCAAACATGACACGGCCACCAATCCCAAAATCTTCTTTATTGGTAGGACTGACCTTTATTGAACCTCTTCCGTCAAAGTGAATTTGATGATCTGCAATTGCATAACATTTGGTATTAGCGATTAGGGTTCTAAAAATCCCTAACACGCTACGTGTAGGTTCTCGATTAGGCGTCATTTTTTTATTGGCCGATCCGATTAATCTCTGTTTAGTCCAGGACTAATCTTTAAAAGATCATAACCGTTCGACTACAGTCTAACGATTTTTAAAACCTTGCTAGCGATGATCTAATGGCGGGGCTTATGAAATATGAGATTAACAAATATTTATGGTGTACCTGTGTTCATCACTAAGCTTATGAAACTTGTGTTATTGCCCAATGTCAAATTCAACATCATTGTATCCTGAAAGATAAAAACCACAATATCATATATAATGTTAGCCCCTGTCTCAATTGTCTTTTGTATACAAAATAACTATAATAATACTCATACACTAGTTCGTTTAGTCGTTTTGGTCGCACATAGGGTATTGATTGTATGCGTATAAAACGAGAAACCAACTATCTTTGACGCCTGACATTGGTGGTAAGCGGTTCTCCATCAGCCTAATTGGCAAGAGGAGCACGATGATGACAAAGTTTGAAGAGGACACGAGTCGATGAAGCTAGAGGATACACAACCTCCTGTACCACATCATCGTTGCAAGGAGGATCACGTTCAGGATGAGGGATTCTGTACCGGGGCATACAACCCTCAGCGAGGGTCCTCGTCCGCGTTTCATAGTTTGTCAATATGGGAAATGCATATTCACTAGATGCCAGCTGGTCACCGTAACGATGATCGGGTTTACGTTCGGTTTGGAATTGGTCTTCCGGTTTTCATGATCCCCTGATATCCGGGACTAGTGTTTTATGAATTAAGGAGTAGTTGTTTTTAAGAAGGGTTATTTACGATAAGGTATCCAAATGATTCGTCCACGAACGATAAGGTACCCTTATGAATTTTTTTTCCAATATGGTACCCAAATGTTGCGTCCACGAACGATTTGGGTTAATGGGGTTAAAAAAGCAACAGAATAATGTGAAACCCTTATGTTGATTTAGTTGACTTTTGACTTTACTGTGGAAAGACCACTTTACCCTTCAAATTAAAAGTTTTATATATTTACTGATTTTTTGACTATTTTAAAATTATAAATTTTTTTAATACTGAAAAAATATATTTATATATATATTTACTTATTCATTTACATTTTTTTATTTCTTAATTAATTCATTTACATTTTTTTATTTCTTTAATAAATATATATTTTTTTTAATTTCATAATAATCCTAATAATTTTTATATAACATTTTTTTTTCATTTTGAATAAAAAAAACTAATTCTTTCTTAATTCCATTTTTTTACAAAATTTTAATTGAAAAAAAATTATTACTCGTCTTCTTCGTCAGTGTTCTTCGTGAATTCAGATTCAAGAACAACAACCCAAAATCCCCAACTTTTGTCTCGATTAATCCCTCCGTTCATTTCCTTGAAACCAATTCAGCTTCAATAAAAAAAAATCAAACGAACAGCAACCAAAATCCCCAATTTCCAGAATCAACATAGAAATCAAACGCCCTTGCTGTAGAATTTCCAACGAGGGTTGAAATTGAAACCCATTTTCGACTAGGGTTGAAGCAAGGACGGCGAGGGACTGAGGACGACGAGGGGCTGAGGACGACGAGGGGCTGAGGACGACGAGCTCTAGCTCCAGATCTGAAGTGGCGGACGCGGCCTTGTGGCAGCAGACGAGGGTCCGGCCGTTCTCGCCGCCGTCAAGTATTCGTCTCCGCCGCCCCAAGCTTCTTCTCTGTTCGTCTCATAGTTCGCCCAAATCCTAAACCTTCGTCGTAGTTCTCGCCGTCATGGATGAAGGTGTGGTGCGTAGATGGGCCTTGTGATGGCCGGATGAGACACCATAGCTTGTTGAGAGGGATGAAGAAGGAGAATCGCAGTGGAGATTGAAGCGGCAAGGACGAGCTTCGAAGCTTCAGATTTCAAGCGGCGGCAATGGGACTTTGATGGCGTGACGGGAGATTCAGAAGCAGAAGAAGCAGACGAGGAGTAGTCCGGCTATCATCTCCGGCGTGGTATCGACGAGGTGTAGTCCGGTTTTCTTCTCCGACGTGGTATCGACAAGGTCCAGTGATGAAGGAGACGGAGTTCAGATCTAGAATGGAGATGGATAAATAGGATAGAGTGGGGATGGCTATATGTATCAGATCAGGTTTAGAATAGTTTTTTTTTGTTTCTTAAGTTTTATAATTATTTATATTTTATAATTATTTCTTAAATTTATTATTATTATAAGGATATAATAAGGAAGGGTAAAATCGTCATTTCACACTCCACTTAACTGCACATGACTGATTTGGAGGAATATTTCGTTAGTTTTCTAACGGAATATGTCAATTCCGTCCGTGGACAAATCATTTGGGTACCAAATTGGTCATTTGAAACATATGAGTACCATATCGTTCGTGGACAAAACATTTGGGTACCTTTCGTAAATAACCCTTTTATGAATGATAGGAATTGTTAAAATTCAAATTAAGATGTAATTTGGGAAACAATATCAGAAAATTCTTAATTGGAGAATTTCATTTAAGAACTGTTTTATATTTCAATTTCTAGATGTTGATACCTTATATCAAGGAAATCCCTACCCTCTTCGCACGGGTATTAAGTTATCGATTTTAGACATGTCATGGGAGCATGTGTTAGAGACCCAAACCGAGACGCCACCACGTAGCAGTAGAGCTAGTCCTTTGGGAGGAGCGCAATGATTAGCAAGTCCGAAGAAGTTGGAGGGTACACAACGTTTAAGACCACGTCATCGAGGGAGGGAGGATCACGTTTAGAATAAAGGATGATGGACTAAGCATACAACCCCCTATCTAGGATCCTTTCCCGTGTTTCATAGTATTTTTTGATAAGCGATGATTTTATAAATAATCTCATCTTTCAAGGAGAAAGACGAGAAAAAAGAGTGATACAACCCAAAGTGGGGATCGACCCAATACCTTCATGAAAAAAATAAAAAATAAAAAGAAAACACACGTACAAGAACAAAAACAACTGAGTCCTCCAATTGCTAGACCTCTGGTTTATCCTGAAGAGCCTGTTTCAGGAGCTCCCACTTCTTCTGTCTATCTTCCCTTTCGCAGCTTAAAGACCTAGCCTTTGCGTTGTGCTGACAAATAACAGTGGGTTGTTGTTTTGTTCCTTTGAGCCTTCGACCTCTTTTGTCAAGGCGATTCTTGCCTCAAAGAGTTAGCTGGTTTGAGTTGAGCCGTAAAGTAGTCCCTTAAGAATTTGGGGGGCCGACTCTGACGAGATGAAGCTCTAGATGGCGGAGGCTTAAGAAGAGCCTCCTTTCACGGACTGCCATGTTGATCCTCGTTGAGATTACCCGACGTATCCTCCAGAACTGTCACCTGTTGAGACGACTGATCCACCTTTGAGGGGACAACCCCGATCTCCTCGGAGCTCTGAACAATTGGTTTATCCAGCAAAATTTGAGATGAAGCCAAAGAGATTGACCGAAGCGTTGGAGAGGGGCCATTTGCGTTTGTAACCAAAGCAGCCTCACTTCCATTAGGACTGATCGCAGGCCCAGACGAAACATTCTTGTCTAGCCCATACACAGAACCCACAGCCCCATCTTGTCCAAGCCCATCATCAACGCGAACTGTAACTCCTCCTCCGCGTGAAGAGCTAACAGTGCCGAAATTGATCTCCGAATCAATCAACGCAGAATCTGATTCTCCAATCAGACCATTTGTAGAAAAAAGGAAAGGAATCAGTCGGATCTCGGCCAATATCCACAAGGTTTAGTTGCAGATTTTCCGGTCGAGCAGCAGAGGCAAGTGCGTCCGATTTTGCAGCATTCAAACCCGAAATCAATTTCGGAACAGAAGACCTTGAGCTCATCCGTGACTTTCTTCTGCTACGCCGAGCTGATGCGAAAAAGAGTTTGTGACCATTGTACTTGAAACCGTTGAGTGATTCAATCACCTGTAGGGCTGAATCCTTGGTTGTAAAGTTTACAAAGCCAAAACGCAATCCTTTTTTGTTCACTCTCTTGTGAATTGTGGCATCAACCACGATACCGTATGACCCCAACATGCTCCTTACCTGCTCTAACGTATACCTCCGAGCCTTGATTGATCTCTTTCGTCTCCGTCACACTGGAGTCTGGGATCAAGGTTGAAGCAGGTCTCGTTTTCCCATAGCCCTTGACACTTGCCACTTTTGTAATTCGGCTTGCTTTTGCACCAACTTCAGACACTTCACGTTTCATAGTTGGTAACCACAGTTGTCGATTGGATCTCCAATGGGCAATGCATACTCACCAGATGTCAGGTGGTCACCGCAACATGGATTAGTTTCAGGTTCAAGACTGGCTTCTAACTCTCGTGATCCACTGTCACCCAAACCGCCGTCTCCTCAACCTCTCCAACAACATCCAACGAAACATAAGGACACCAAATTAAGTTTTCATATATATATTTTTTATCAGCAAAATGAATAGATTCAAGCCGTAAAGACAAGAAAAGGGAACTAGCCCTCTTTGGTTACAGAAGGAGCAAAGTAAGAACAAATTAGCAGATCAGAGCAGGGGCAGTTCGAGGAGGGGTGATTTTGCAGGAATTGGAAGCTGAAGTGAGAACCAGGCTTTGCTTTATTCCAAATGAGAGAGAATGAGAAGCTTTGGACTGAATTGATAATCTGTGGAGGAGATAATGGTATTTCATTGAAAACTAAATCATTCCTTGTAAGCCAAATAAACCAACGTGTTAGAGGAATGACTAGCTGCCATAACTTAGAGGAGGACTTTGAGGCAAAAGAATCCCAACACAACAGAAGAGAATGTAGATTATGAGGCATCACCCACTGGAAGCCCCACCAATTGAAGATCAAAGACCAAGTCTGCCAGGAGAAGGAGCAATGGAGAAGAAGATGATGCATGTCTTCAAGATCATCTTGGCAGAAAGGGCAAAGGATCTGTCCCAAGGACAAGGAGATTCATCTACTCTCTAGGAAACATCTGGTTGGGAGGTATGAGAGGAGTCCAAAGGAGTTAACTGAGGTGCCTTGCCCTGCAAGCAAGTTGTAAGCCTTTGAAACAGAATAAGATTTGCCACTTTCTTGCCTAGAAGGGGAGAAGAAGGCATAGAGAGTTGAATTCTCCAATTTCCCAGCCCCTTGGTCTCCTTCTGAAATTTAAGAGCCATAACTCATTGCCCCAAAACTGGCAGACCTTGCTATTCTTTTGGAGACTTAATAAGTACAATCTTCTGAAGGAGAATTTGAGTGCTGAATCACCTAGCCATTTATCATGCCAGAAACTAATCATAGAGCCATTTCCCAAGGACCAAGACAGTCCAGATTGGCCAAATAAAGGTCTGAAGGTTGGATCTGCAGACAATGTTTGCTATTTATATCTTATTGTGTTTAATATACTTCACATGTTAGCATTATTATTTTTATATAAAAATGTTGGCAAAATATCAGTTATGTTGGACATATAAGGTACTAAATCAGATAAAAAAAACAGATTCAATCAAATTATCATAGTCTGGCAGCTAGTTGGCGTATTACTATTAAATTATCCTATCACATCAAAAGACTAATTTTAAACAATAACCTTATTGATATTTGGTGCTAATAGATATTAAACTCTACTTGACAAAGGCATACCAATATTGGGGAATTACGAAAAAAAAGCCCGATAACCCTTCATCTTAGAAGCTTATTCGTCTCACTTTCACGCCATGTGGGAGGTCAATAAGTTAGTGACTTACTCGCAAAAGTATTATAGGACAAAACCCTCCTCCTCTAATAGGTGGTGCTTCTTAGGAACATAGCCGCTCCACCTAAGGATGGCAATGGGACGAGTTCTGGTAGGGGTACCTGAGCCCCGTTCCGCCTCAAAACAAATGCACATTTTTGAAATCACACAATTCTCAATCTATAGTTTTAAATAACATGCATAAAAATAACATCATATGACATTTGACTCGGGAGAGGTAAAGTTTTAGTAAGATTTGAAGGAG
Source organism: Erodium maritimum (assembly GCA_963921825.1). Taxonomy (NCBI): domain Eukaryota; kingdom Viridiplantae; phylum Streptophyta; class Magnoliopsida; order Geraniales; family Geraniaceae; genus Erodium; species Erodium maritimum. The sequence continues at coordinate 713,994 of OY997594.1, read as the reverse complement.
ATGTATAAATTATTAGTATATATATTAGAATTAATGATGCGGGGTGGGGCGGGGATTGCATGCCCCACCCCGGTCAAAATCCCTGTTGATCGCCTCACACAGGGTGAGGACGTCGGGTTTTTACCATTCCTAGCTCCACCGCCACTTCTCAGTGGGAAAAAAGTATCTTCTGCCCCCAAAACGTAAGTACATAATTTATTGACCTTCTATCTGATGTGTTTGTGATAACGGAAAATAAGGACATGTCAGTTTTTGACTTATGTCGAATACATATTTGTAATCATTTAGACTTCTAACTTCGAAGGAAAGATATCTGACCTTAAACACCACACGGCTTCCAATCCCAGAATCTTCTTTATTGATGGGACTGACCTTAATTGAACCTCGTCCGTTAAAGTGAACTTGATCATCTGCAATTGCACAACATTTGGTACAAGGGATGATCTAATGACGAGGCTTATGAGATATGAGAGTAACAAGTGATTATGTAGTACCTGTGTTCACAACTAAAGTTATGAGACTTGTGTTATTGTCTGGTGTCAAATTCATCATCGTAGTCTCCTGAAACACAATGAACACAATATTATGTATAATGTTAGCCCATGTCTAATTATCTTTTTATACATACGAAACAACTATATTTGACACTCATGCATTTCTTTGTTTAGTTGGGTTGATCGAGCGTTCGTCCTCATCCTTTCTAGTAATTCGATGTTTGAGAGTGTTGAAGTCATGCTTAGAGTCTCTGATCCAACCTTCCGCACTGTTACTCAAGTCGTTGACGCTGATTTTGGACTTGGCTATTTGTTTCTGGTTTGATGTTGGGCCGTGTTGAGTTAGGCCTAGTTATTTTGGAATGACCCGTTTGTGGTATGTTTGGGTAATTGGGTTAATCTTAGATCGAGATGTTTACCTATTGACCTGTTAGTGTATTTGAGGCGAGTCATTTGTTACAGATCAAAAGCAGTCACCTTATCTTTTTTATTCGAAATATCACTTAGACTAGTAGGCACCCAGTGTGTTAGCCCGAGTCAGCCCTTAATCCCCCCGAATAGTCGCGCAAGGAAGCAAGACAGGTGTGCAAGAAAACTCGCTGGATGGCTTAATGTAAAAGATGGTAAAAATTTACAAAAGAAGTGTTTATTACACGAGAAAGAACCTTTACAAATGTGCTTGGAGTTATAGAGCTTCCATCCATGGTTTACAAATGAGTACATACACCTATATGTACTATTAGCATCTCAAAATGGATGGTTAGTTATAGAGCTTCCATCCATGGTTTATAAATGAGTTCATACACCTATATATATACTACTAGCATCTCAAAATGGATGGTTAAGTGGTGGGTTTTAAACTTTTCTTTTTAAGTCTCTCAATTATTCTTCAAGTTTGCCAAGAGTTACCACAATCTTTTGGAATGTTGCGCATGATTCTAGATCAATCATCCATATGGTTCTAGAGTCTTCCGCATGATTCTTGAATCTTCCGCATGTATCCGAAGGTTTTATAACGTTTCGGATGTCCACGGATCCGTCTAGAATCTTGCGGAAAGTTCTGAAACCTTCCGGGTTATGGCACTTCGTACCCTTCTGTTTAAGGAGTTTGGGTTTTATAAAAGAATTACTTATAAAAAAAAGACATCAATTTGTCACATCAAAATAATTTTTTGTCGCCCTCTCGTTCCCCTCCCACATACGTCCCACCCCTCCTCCTCCCCCTCCATTCTCATCAACAATTCCTTTGATTATAGATTTAGGTTTTGTGTGAATCAGTCAGGAGCGAGTGTGTGGACCAGACTGTCCATCAGAATCAGCCCAAACCGCAGACCGCGGTCCTTAATCTGTGGACTATGGATTGGGTCATGGATTAAAAAAATTCTAATTCGATATATTATGGGCTGGATAGTGGATCATACCATCTGAGACTCGTTTAGAACCAGTCCACCCGGTACCTGAAGTGCACCTCAAATTCCATACAAAGAAAGAATAAGGTGAACCTTTATTTATGTGGATATTAAAGATTTAATCATAGAAGGAGCAATATTTCAGCTAAGAAATCAAATATTATCTTGTTCTTCATGTAATGTTCAAGTTCAAGTTTAAAATTTGTAGTTTTGATGTACTTTGTTAAGATCAATACAATAGGTATGATATTTTTTTATCATTAGAAAGCGACCTATTCGATTAGCTCTCGAGTTAATCTTGTTGATTACTTCTTAATGTTTTTTTCACCAACATGTTAGTTTTACATGTTCATGTTTGACTTTGGTTAATTTATTTATTTTAGGAATTTTATTCAAAATGATGGTCCGGTTCAGACCAGATCCGTCCATTAATACCTTGATCCAAGTGATTCCAAATCCGTTTTTAAACGGATCGATCCTGGTCCTTAAAATTAAGAACCGATACATAACGGAACGGTCCTGATATTTGAATAAAAACTGGCACACCCGGACAATGTTCACCCCTAGAATCAGTGGTATAAATCATTTCATTAAGATTTAAGGGTAAAATTGTAATTCTATATAAAAGTAAAGGCTAGAGGTTCAAAATAGATTTTTTTCTTCACTTTAAGATGAAAGGAAACAAATGTACCTGGTGACTCCTATTAGTTGGCGAATGTAGTGACGTGGCTTTAACTACAGTTAGAACAATTTTATCAGCCAAGTCCTTCCAATGGTGCTCATGGAGATGCACAGAAACCTTTTCATGGCCAATTCTAACTCCTTTGACTAGATATAGATCCGAGTATACACCCTACATCAAAGAGAAATAGCTCGATATGATACCGATCGGTCAAAAAATAATTCATTCCATCCTAGAGCACCCACAATGGGCTCAGTTCTATCACGACGAATCATACATTTGGGGTCGAATTGGTGTTGATACACAATAGGCATCAATTATGGTGCATCGGTTCGGAACAAAATCGTCAGATGTCATGGGGTTAGAGGCCGAATAGAAGAAAATGGGTCTACTCCGAATTTGTAGGGTCGACAGATGCATCGACCCTACAAGAGAGAATCGTATAGAGAACATAAAAACCACATATACGTTTCTTTTTTGTTGATTTGACCCGACTCAACTACATGTGCTCTTACTACAAGTTAACATACATTATCTTCGAGATTGATTTGTACATCACTGTCACTCAGGGGTGAATCCTTCAAAGGAACGTGATCTAGGTGGTTACCTACTTCCCATATGAATTGTAAACCCGTCAACGATGTAAACACATTTCCTGTATTAAAGAATTATAGATCGAGTAAGACTTCCCAACCGTAAAAAAATAAGATTCATATAAATTTCTAATTACAATAATTCCAAATGTACCTTCCTTATCGAATGCACGAACACGGAGAATAGCAATCTCATCTAATTCAAGTTCAACATAAGTGTAGAATATCTGGATTCTGAATAGATTGTCGATAAAAATTTTGCAATGGATTACAGTCCCGGTCGATACATCAGAAGCATAGACGATAGTTTCCTTGCGGCCATTGTAAGGAGCGATTGATCTCAACCTTGCACTTGTCGAGCAGCGCTTACTTAAGCTATATTCTGGTAACACATCTAGGAGATCATGATCGTCCCATGACCTACCAAAAATCAATGTTTCTCTCAGTATCCAAAAACAGAGTTTTAGAGCGTTAACCCACTGGGGTGAATCAGCACCGATTTGGAACAAAAACGACATGCGCCAGGAGAGAGAGAAGAATGACTCAAAAAAAAAGAATTGTAAAAAAGATGAAACATATTTTGACGGATTGACCATCAAAACCGACTCCACTACAACGGCTCTTAGGATATGAAAATTCAAGATTAGGGGAAAGGTGGTACCACTCGAAACAACCATCGCTGCCTTGAAGCCGATGCTCTACTGGGTGAGTCATTTTGGGAGGCAAGAGAACGCTCATGTCGGCCAAGTGCGGACCAGGAACCTTGAACGACACCGTTCCTTGCAGCACCAACAGCGCAACGCCAACGGCAACAAATGCAAACATTCTTGGCTTTGGCTTTACGACTGACCACATAGGTTCCGTTTCATAGGGGCTATATATAACTAGGCAAATCATGATTGTTCCATGCTTAAGATCAGGAGATAAAGTGGATTCTTTTGACCCTCACTTGTTCATAATTATAGATTATATATTTCACACGTGATGGTTTCAGTAACCACTTGTTTATAATTAGTGCATAAATTTTAATTGACTATTTTTAGGATATATGGTTATCTTTGTTTTTTTAAAGATAAATTATGTTGATATATTCCGTATTATACGGATAAATACCCAAATGTTTATTCGCTTGAATTAAAGCGTCTCTAGCCAGTTGAATAAATTAATTTCGTTGTGCATTTGGGCCTTCTAAAATTCTGCACATGCCTTGGTGACACTATTTTCACTCTATCATCCCTACTTGTACGTAAGAAAATGCACAATATTGGTTTATAGCTAAGGAGAAGAGGTGCGCAAATAGAGAGGTCATGGGTTTCAAAGTCTGATGAAGAAAAATGAGTACCTTCCAACCTACAGATTGTAAATAATTAATTAAATATTGCTCTAAACTAATTTAATTAGATAAAAAATGTGTGTGGAAAGTTTCATGTTGTCAAAAGCGGTGAGAACGGTGTACTATTATATGTAATACAGTTATATGGGATGAACGATGAAGAGGAACTGTTGTGTTGGTAATGAGAAGAACGTACGACATTCGCTTTTAAGAACGATACATTTTGAAAATTACAACATAAACATGTTAACTACTCCTAAATGAAAAAAATATATTATGTAATAAATGGGTAGATTGCAAATTCTGTTTTTATATACAACTATGAATCTATCTTACATTACATATATATGGCACCTCGGGGCACGCGACTTTTAGAGTAAGGAATGATATGTTACCACTATCATTGGAATTGTATATTTTATGTTTTGTTTTGAAGATGGTATCAATCTTTAATAGGTAAACATCGATATTATATTTCTCTCTGAAGACCTTCGACCCCATTTCTTTATCCCTAGTCGTCGCCTCCGTTAACCCCTCTCCGTCGGCGGCGTCCGATCTTGGATATCGCCGGTGGTGCCCGGTTGTTTCTCCCTACATCCAAAGCTTTCATTTCCTTTCCCAAAGCCTTTTTTCCCCTGTTTCCCCCTGCTCCCAATGCTCGGCAGCCCATGGTCTTCTAGTCCGGCAACTCGAGCTTGTCGTTGAAGGCTCGTCAGTTCTTGTGTTGGCTCGCGGGTGCGTTGTGGTTCCAGCCGGAGTAACTCGGTTTCTGACGGAGTTGTGGACGTTCAGATCTGAAGCACTTCCAGATCTACTACCTCTGGAATCTTGCTCGGGTAGAGATGGTGTCGTGGGTGTCCTGTTGCTCAACTGGCCAGGAACAGCTCGCCGGTTTCTACAGTTTCATCGTCGTCGCATCGAACCAGAGGCGGGCCAGGGCTTGGGTCTCGTCGGAACAGAGACGGGTCCAAGGCGTGGGTCTCGTCAGACCTGGGCCTGGGTCTCACTGTCTGGGCCTGGTTCGGGCATGGGCATGGGTTGTGGCCCAGTTCGCTGTTGGGTCGGCCTGACCAGAATCTTGGTTTGGGTCAGGTATTGGGCCAACCCAAGGCCTGACCAGTTCCGTTTTTGGTTCGCCGGATCAACTCTCGTTGTGCCGGTTCGTCGCTCTTTCCCCTGTTCCGGCCTTTGAGTCCGAAATGTTCTTACACCCTTCTCGACTGAGCTGCTCGTCGGTTGTGTTCGGCTCCCGAGCAGTTACTAGGATGTCAGGCCGGTTCGGGTGTTGGCCTCCGGGTTACCTGACTCCGTTGTTTCTTCCTTGAGGCGGTGTGGTGGGGGATTGAGCCATTTTGGAGTTTTCTTTCAGATTTGATCATGGGTCGGGGTTATGGTGGTTCTTTGAGGCCTTCTTGGTTAGTGTCGCTTCAGAGGTGCCTTTTTCAGAGCTGATCGTGGGACGCGCTTCTTCATCCTCCGGGGAGTGGATCGTTGTGGCTATGGTCTGGGTGCAACTGTTGGTTCGCTCTGTTGACTAGCGTTTCTTCTCAAGTCTGGTCGTGGGACGCGTTTCTTCATCCTCGGGTTTTGATCGTCGTGGACCTTGTGGTTGGCTGAGTCTCACTGGTATTCCTTTTCTCCTGCTATAGTTTAGTGTTCCCTTCATTGTGCCACTATCGTTATCTGTTGGTTTTACTCTGCTTCCTCTCACTTTGTTGGGCAGGTTTCGTCGGTTTCTGGGTGTTGCCCCTCAACGAGTAGTTTGGCCTTAGTGTCATTAAGCAGTTTTCCTTCAATATCGATTTTAGTATAGTGTGTTTTGGAGGGTATTACACTTTAGATCTGCCTCCGTCGTTTGTGGTGTTGGCCACCGACTTGTTAGTGACCGTCTTACAGTCTATGTGACAGATTGATGGTTCTAATGAGACAAGGTGTTCATCTTTCTATGGCAGTGGATTGGTTTATTTCAGTATCGTTTGTGCTTAATGTTTGGAAAATCAGGGTTTTGACCTATTCTTCCTTGTGGGCTTCATGGTAGAAAAATCAGGGTTTTATACCTAGGTCTCTGTCGTGTTCTTAATGGTTGTAAAATTTGGGTATTTAGACCTTTTTTCCTTATATACACACATGGTTGTGTCTGTCATGAGACTGAGGTGACATGTCAGCGCTCGCTTGTTATTTTGTTTCTGTGTTGCCTCGGTTTGTTGGGGTGTTCATCAAGGATCCTATTAGAGTGAATTGCTCTTTTATTGTACTTCCCCCTGCTCTTTATGTCGAAGAGCGAGTTTTATACACTGCTTTGTTGATCAAAAAAAATCTTTAACAGGTAAAATGATATGTTTCGTGATAATAAATATACATGATGGTGCAAGTCTTTTTTGTCCTAATAGATTTTCGAACAACAGTCAAAATAATATGTAACCAGTTGAAATCTTGTAGTTATAGCATTATTGGTCTTTTACCAACTCATTATGTAAGATCATACACAACAACCTTGTCTGCTTCATTGAATACAAAAAAATTATTCTATTGAGAATGAATATAGGAGGTATAATGAGTAGCGCCAGATATGTGCGGTTCGAATTATATATCCCATCCAATTACTAATGTTGGACATTTTATGTTTTGTCTTGGAAAAGGTGAAAGTGATGTATATATGCAAGGACCCTATAAATAGCGAAAGCGAGTGAGCGTTGTGGAGCGTCCAACTGATGCACATAGTTACTACATTTCTGCATTAGCAGACAAATACATGGCTTAAAATGGTTCTTCATTTGAAATGAATTCTTGCAACATGGTAAAGGTTATGCTATGTAACTTGCATTGGAACATGAAATTTCCCAACCTCAAACCAAATAATGAAAATATTATTGTGAATCCATCGAAAATATTAATACCTGCAAGAGTAAGAGTAGGTGTTAAAAGAGTAGGCATTTTCAAAAAAAAAAACATTGCCAGTTGAGATGGTAGTTTATCTAACCCCTTGGTAACCGTCATCAAGACCAAATTTGTCCAGCCATCAACAGTGTCATGAAAACTAATCAGAAGTTAAGTATATAGCATGCACAATGAACACATAAACTGTCCCGACCGATTAAAAACATTAACACAAAAACAAGAAGCCAGTAACCAGACTTTCATTCATTTTTAAAACATAATTAACTTAGCTAACGATTACACTACATTTTTAAAACATAATTAACTTAGCTAACGATTACAACTACATTTATTCAACTCATAAAATGAGTCCCTAAGCAAAACGGTGGATCTAGAAGTTTAAAGCTACTCTTGTCTGGTATATTGAACGGTCAGGCAACTGGCGACGGCCTGTTCCGACTACGGCAGATTCGGAATCACCTCATCTCTCACAACACCATCTTGAGCTCCAGCTCCGTGGCCGCCACCTTGAACTGCAGCTCCGGGGTCAACAACTTCAACTCCAACTCCGGGGACACCAACTTGAACTCCGGCACCGGGGACAACAGCTCCAACTCCGGCTCCGGGGACAACAACCGCTACAACTCCGGCTCCCAGGACGACAACTACAGCTCCGGCCCCGGGGACGACAACCCCAGCTCCGGCCCCGGGGACGACAACTCCGGCTCCGGGGACGACATCTTCAACTCCGGCTCCGTCGACGCCATCATCATCTCCAGCTCCGTCGACGCCATCATCATCTCCGGCTCCGTCGACGCCATCTTCAACTCCGGCTACGTCGACGCCATCTTCAACTCCGGCTACGTCGACGCCATCTTCAGCTCCTGCAGCAACAGGTGGTGGCCTTCTGTGCAGATGCGGATTACCGCGTACCAACGCGAACCCGATAGCTAAAGAGGCAACTAAATAGCTAAAATAGGGCCAGGCCGAAGTAGCAAGCTGCTGCCTAACTTCCTTTTCCAGCTGTCCTATCGTGACAGCCTCACTCCCCAACAGAACCCGGGAAACGAGCTTGTAGCCTCCGTACAGCTCTACAAATAGAAATTGTAGCTGGGATACTAGCATCCCCTCGATGAGATGAGAGTCATCAAAAGCATCCAGAGACTTGACATGGAAGGCTAAGGCAATGCAAAAGAGAGGGTAAAGGCATTTTTCTGCCCCCACAGGGAGGAAATAGAAAATTACTCTAATCTCTCCTGTGAAGTAAAGCAATTGTAACAAGAAATGGGCGTATGCATTAAATGCAAACGTGAAAATCAGACTAAGAACCGAAGGTCCCGTTATTATCCTCTCCAGCAAAAACATGAGCAAGAGCGTCATGCCGGAGAGGAAAATCGAACCAAAACAGGCCCCAGAAAAGCTACCTGGAGTACCAAGAAGGTATGAGAAAAAGGACAGGACAAATAGGAGGAAGAGTGAAGACATAGAAATGAGGTCGTAAAAGAATACGTCGCTCTGCCTCTCCACACCCCTCAGCTCCCTCGTCCAGTCACGGTAAACATTGACGAGCCCTCCCTCGCATATCCAATGGATTAGGACAGCGAGGGAAGTGAGGAGCTGTGGGACAATAGTGCCTAGCTTCATTGATGAAGACAGAAATATGAAGACACGTATTGTATTGGGAAATGTGCGGAAAGGTGCAAGAATGACTGCTGAGTGGACCCTATTTATAGAGGGGAGAGGATAATGGTTGTCTAGTCTGGTATCATTGGATTGCCTGGTTACTTCTAGACTAGATAGGTAATCAATAAAGAATGCTGGTTACTTTTAGACTAGATAGGTAATCATTAAGTGGACTGGTGTAGATATAATTATAGATTGTTTAGAGCATCCAGAGTCATCTCGCCGGCAGTCGGCGAGAAGGCGCCGGCGAGATGACTTAAAATATTAAAATTTAATTACCTCGCCGGCGAAGAGGCAGCGACGTCTGCAGTGGGCGAGGAGCAGCCGGCGAGAAGGAGGAAAAATCAATGTTTTTAAAAAAAAAACAGATTTTGAATAGATCATACTAATTTTATTTATAAAAAAAAATACTGAAAGATCGATAACACAAAGGAAACTAAAAATAGAATGCCCGATAACATAAAAGGGTAGAGGTACTCACTAAACAACGCAAATAAAAAGAAAGCAACACAAAAGAAACTAAATCAAGGAAAGTAATAAAAAAAACAAATTGCAAATGAGAAATCCAGCAACACATACGAAAATTAAAACAAACACGTTAATGAGAATTCCACTAGTGTTCTCCTTTGACAAGATCCCACCAGTGTTTCCATGTGAATGGATGCCCACAAGCCTTCATGTATTGCTCCTCGGTCAACTTCATGATTTCCGCATCGTTCCAGCCACTCCTATGGTCCATGCAGTTCTTCACAAACAGCCCTTGGAAGAACGTCACTTTGGGATTCGTCCACAGCCAGTGGTCTTTGCAATGCTTCCACGACCTCACCGGATCATCCGGGCCCCGAGTAGATTCCAGTTCCTCAGCGATGGCCCCCCAGTCGTACGGGTGGTACATCCAAGCTTGAACTAGCTTGCAGTCCTCCTCGTCGGTCCACAAAACACGCTTTGCTCTGGCGGGATCGGACATAGCGAAAGAAATTGGAATACGACTTTTGAAAGTGTAGTAGAAGAGAGTAATTGAGTGTGTGTTTAAAAATGAATTTTGGGTTAGTATTTATAGGGGTGAAAACTGAAAAAAAAAATTAATGCTGCCAGCGACCAGCCACGTGTCGCCAGCTCCTTCATCGCCAACGGTCGGCGCGCCACCCGAGGAGATCAACCAGCTCATCGCCAGCGAGATGTGCTGGCGAGGACGTTAACGGCTACCCATCTCGTCAGCAGCTTCCTCGCCTGTTCCTCGCCAGCTTCCCGCCGTTTTCTCGCCGGCGACTTCTCCTCGCCAGCTGCTCCTCGCCGACCACTGTAAATGCTCTTAGAATAATAGAAAGTCTTAAAACATAAAAAGACAAAAAGAGTTCAACCTTCTTGATTTGATTTTAAAATTATAATAGTACTAAATTAGTCTAACCACATACATTTTTGTTGATGGTTCGGATGATGTATTTAGCATTGGATAAAAACTAGTGCCACGTGAGAGTGAAGAAAAGAAATGAGAGAAAAATTTGAGTTAATATACACATGAGTGAAATAGAAAGAAGGGACTAGAGAATAGAGAAACGTTGGTGAGAGGTAAAGAAGAGAAATTGATGCTCAAAATTAAGAGAGGAAAAGAGTATTGGAAGATGGAAAAGAGTATTGGAAGATGGAAAAGATATTGGGAAGTGGAAGAGATATTGGGAAGTTGAAGAGATAAAATGATTAGGTGTTTTATAAAATAATATTTTGGAAAGGATGGGATGTCTCACATGGGTGAGATGACCGTTCATCTTTTATTTAATTATTATAATTATAGTAATTATACTCTATCTATTTTTCTATTTTGGTTTATTTACAAAATAATGTTTATTCATTAAATAATATAATATAATTAGATACAAACGTTCGGTCTTTAAACTTGTATAGAAAAAAACATTTGTATTATTCAAATTGAAGAGGTTGTGTAGCCGTCTAGAGCTTTTCCCTGAAAACCTTAGATTTGGTTTGTGTGCTTTCGTCGCTGGAGAGTATGGAGAACGGGAGGTTGTCGTCCCTGTCTGTCGATCCGGAGGCGTGGGAGGAGCCGGAGGAGGTGCTGTCAATGGAGACGCAGCCACTGGTGGGTGAGTTGGAGGCAACGTCGGAGGCGAGTGGTGGAGCCGAGGCTGTGGAGATAAGAGGGGCGGCGGGATCTGAGTTCCCTGGTCGTGGGATGGGGCTGAGGTGCGCGGGGCCGGAGGCGGTGCAGGTGGTGCATCTCTCCTAGGGAGACGGAGAGGAGGTCGAGGCGGCGAGGGCTGACTCCTCGCCGGTGGAGTCGTGGATGCGGGTCGGGCCGATGCAGGACATGGTATTCGCGGCGTCGAGGGCGCCGGGGGTGGCGGTCCAGGGTGGAGAGTATCGGCCGGGTGGAATAACACAGAGGAGACCTCGTCGGGGCTCACATTTTCGGCCGGCGGGGGTGCTGCATGCGGATGGTTTTGGATGCAGGCCACCGGCAGGACTCGGAGGAGACGATCAGGGAGTCGCCGGAGGCGCTGGAACGAAGGCGGCGGAACGGGAAGGCGGTGGTCGAGGCTGATGCAAACCCTAGCGACTCTGGGCCGGGAGCTGGGCCTGGACTGGGCCGCGGGAGTACTTTCACGGGGGATGCAAGGCGTGTGGGACTGGACCAGGGCAACTGGGTGCCCCGGGTGGGTCGGGGTGGTAGATCTGGTGGGGCCGGGCCGGGAGACGTGGCCAGTTGGGCCAGTCGATATGGGGCTGGTCGGGCTGGTACTGGTGAAGCGGGGCAGGCTGCACGGGATCAAGGCCGCCGGCCGATGGCCAGACCGACCGGGGGGGACCAGGAGCACGGTCTCGGGGACAAGCCGGGGGAGCTGCCGGAGTTGGATGCACGGCTCTCATCCCTTAGTATCATGGAGGTGGTTGTCCCGGCTGGGGACGTGGCCAAGGGTGGGGAGCACTTCCGCTTTGCTCTCGCTGTCAAGGTCCTGACATCAAAGCGGTTCCACTGAAGGTCTCTGGTGGACCGGATGGAGGACCTGTGGGGACTGAAGGTGGAGGCCCGCCCGTTGGAGGGGGGCTTGGTTGGCTTCTTCTTCCGTACTGCGCGGGAGCGGACGCGAGTCCTAGCAGGGGAGCCCTGGGCGTTCTGGGAGTCCTTGGTTCTATTCACGGATCTGCGGGCCCACATGCAAGTGAGCGAACTGAGCTTCCATCAGTTCTCGGTATGGGGCAGAGTCTCCAATCTGCCAGTGGGGGCCTGGAACAGAGAGGTGGGGTTCCGGATCGGTAGTGCCTTGGGCACCTACCAGGCAGTGGATGTGGATGAGGCAGGAAGATGCTGGGGAGATTTCATGCGGATCCGAATCCGAGCAGATATCCGGCAGCCGCTGCAGAGTCAAATCTGGTTCCGATTATCGGAATCGCAGGTACGGACTTTACTTCATATTTCATATGAGTACTTACCGGACCATTGTTATGGCTGTAGCTGTGCGGGCCACCTTTTCCCGTCATGCCCTGTGCCGAGAGGGACCAGGGGTCACTCCCATAGAGCTCCGGGGGACCCGAGATCATCCTTGGAGAAGTCCAAGCATGGGAAGGCGGTCCCGGGTACGAACTGGAACTATGGGGAGGCAAGGAATAAGGGGGGTCGGGGGGGGACCCCATCGCCGATGTACTGGTCCGGCAGGGAGCAGGAGCAGACCTTTGAGACGGATGTCGAGGCAATGCCGTCCGATGGGGTACATAAGGAGCTGAGTCTGACACTTTCTGGGAAAAAACGCCTAGCGAGGGAGGAAGATCAGATCGAGTCCGAGGATTCGACGGCGTCGGACGGGGACTCACATGCAGCAGCGGCGGGGGGCGCCAAGCACCCCCGCCTGAAGGAATGAGTCTGAGGTGGCCCGGGGAGGGGTGGGTCAACTTTGGGCCCTTCCCGGCGGATGGATGGAGACGGCACCATCTTCAGTTGATGTTTCTCTCCCCTGCCAGTCCGGAGTCAGCAATCCCGCGTTCAGGAGCCCTACCAGTATTACTCAAGGGAGGACGACGCACGCTGACATACCGGGGGACATGGAGGCCCACCAGTGTTCCCCTCAACGTGGCTGGCTCCGCCTCGTACCAATTGGAAGAAGATTGTTGTACCGGTGTCGCAAGACGTTATCGCAGACTCCCCCTACTTCCGCAACTTTGCATTAGGGCCGACTTTTCTGCTTTTGTTTCAGTTCTGTTTCGTAGTATGTTTACATTATGTCGGTGGAGTATGAGTACATGTCCACCCAGTTTGGTATTTCCCTTTGTAGGTGGTGTACAATTTCAGTACCCACCAAACTTTTCTATTATGTCTTAATACAATTGCATGGTTATCCTAAAAAAAAACTTGTATAGAAAAACGAAAAGGCAAAATATTATCATTTATGCCGTAATAATAATAATAATATAAGGACTATTTGCTATGTAATAATATAATATAATAAAAAAAAACTTTTTTACTTAGTATATGCGGTGAGGAATGAGACTGCAGAACCTTATTTTATATATTCATGTATATATAAGTTTATAACTCATTTGATAATAACTAATAAGCAACTACAAGTTGACCAAACAGAAACCTTAAAAATTTTAGGGGTCAAAAAGGTCTCGTCTATCTTAGCCACCAGGGTCTTTCTCTACCCTAGCCACCAGGGTTCGTCGTCGCCGCTCCACCAGCACTGCTCCGCCACTTCGCGTCGCGTCTCCGTCAACGCACATTCTCTCGATCGCACCGGCCAGTCACTCAGCACCCACGCTTTCCGATCGCATGTATGGTTCCGCAGCCTCGTCGTCATCATTATTCAATCCCTAGAGGACCATGGGCGCCGGAGCTCCTTTCCTGGACTCGTCCCGGCATGCACGGCCAGCCCAAGCCCCCGATAGCCATTCCTGCCCGTTATGGGTGGCCCATGCATGGTGCAATCGGGGATACGTCGTGGTCGTTCCCGTTTTGGATCGGTGCGCCGCCGATGGAACCGGACCAGCCCGTTGAAGGCCAACACTGGAATCACCACCTCCAACCAGAACGGTGCCGGAGGCTGCATTGGGAAGGTTCGCAAGGCTGGGATCTCGCTCTCGGCCTCCCACCGCCGCATTTTGAACCTCATCTGTATCGGTGGGATCAACGACATCGCCTGCCATGCCCGCCGGAACATCAGCTAGGGTTAGGTCGTCCCACGCGGCCAGTATACCCGGGGGGAGTCATAAACCCTAGGGTGCACGAAAACCCTAGGGTACTCCCGCACTCTGATTTGCATGCACATCGGATGACTGCTACCAACCCTACTGCTTATGCAACCATGGGGAGTCGTGATAGTCCTGCCCGGGACCGCGGTCTGAGCCCAGTGGTGGCCAAACGGCACGAGGTGGCGTCCAGTCGACCTAGACCACAGAGGAAGCTTGGCATCAGGAAATGGTCACCTGACCGTAGGTTGGGAGACTTGAAAGATTGCACCTTGGCTTGTCGAGGAATCCTGAGATTCACTGCAGCCATTGGACTCAGACCCAGGGTGATCAAGACGGGTCATAAGCCAGCGGCCCGGGAAACAACAAAGGAGACGTCACATGAGTCATTACTAGTGCCGTCTAACACTGCGCAGGAACGAGAACGGGAACGGGAAGTTAGCTCGGGGGGCTCTCACCTCCCGGAGGATGAATGATCCTCCATTGCAGGGGTGGGAAGGAGTGTCTGAGGCCTATACCCACGTACCCGGGATGCCTGCAGCTGGGAGGTCTCGGGGTATCCGCAGTAAAGGCTTCATTTCATCCTTGTAAGCACGATTTTATCGTAATACTACTTCTTTCCCTTTTCAAAAAAAAACTAATAAGCAACTAAATTGTAATTTTTCTATCCCCAAATCTTAACCCATAAAAAGCTCTTGTCTACCCTAGCCACCAGGGTCCAATCTACCTTAGCCACCAGGGTCCAGCCGCCGCTACCATTACCACCACCGCCCTTCTCCGGCCTCCTCACCCTCGTCATCTCCGGCCTCCTCGCCCTCTTCGCCGCCACCGTTCGTCAACAACCACCGTCCGTCTGATCCGATCGTCGTCGTTGTCACCAACAACCACGCCGACGTCCTCCTCCCTCTCGTTACCTTCCCCACAACAGATATGGTTTCCCAGCTTTACGCCGTCACCAAGCTGGAGCGCGTCCTAGGACCCCTTGGATGCCGGCTTCAGTGGTCATGCACCAACGTGGCGATGAGACTATGCACGGCCGAGTTCTCCAGCCCCCGTGGCCGTATCGCCTGCCCCTTGAGCCTAAGAGACCGAAGCCCCCGGAGGCCGAGATCTACCGAAACGATCACCACCCGTTGATGATCACTGAGGATGACCAAGTGAAGCAGGCGGAGGCAGGGAAGCCTCTAATGCAGGGATGACCCGACCAGGGTGGAGTCGATGTCGGAATATACCTACAGACCCGGGACAGCCAGTGCTGGGAGGTCCCGGGCAGCCTGCAACAACAGCTTAGTTATTTTATCTGTTTTCTCGTTATTTACTTTATTTCTGGAACAATTTATTTCTCGCGTTGCTTAGGGTTTTACATTTCATGTCTCGTTGTTTTGGGACGCTGGTAAGGAGTTGTCTTGAGTTTGTGCCTACGATGTCAAGTAGGCTTTTTTATGGGTCTATGAGCGTCGGGCCTTCTACGGTCGGCTCGAACGTATATCTGGAACCCGGGACCGTCACGTCCCTGCTTTGTTTGATTACCTATTGGTATTAATGAAAGTCTCCGGTTATCCGTTTCAAAAAAATATATTCATGTATATTAAATTCAATAATATAAAATAATAAATACTTTTTTTGATCGAAAAGAGAGGAATATTATAACTTTCAGAATGTTCGCAAAATGCCAACATCTTAGTACCGAAATGAATTACATCAAAATTGAAATAACAAGAACTGAAATTTAAATATGTTCTTGGACATAGAGGTTGTTTGGACAGGAGAACTGCGGTAGCATCCGTTAGACACCGATACAGCATAAGCCAACCAACAAGGCTTAGGTGGACCGATAACTCCCCAGGGTTGTCAGCGTGCGTCGTCCTCCCTTTACTGATATTGATAGGGCTCCTAAATGCGGGATTGCTGACCCCAAACTGGCAGGGGAGAACCTTGTCGGCTTTTGGTGGAACCAGTGCCACCATACGTCCAGGGAGGCAGTGCAGCCGACCGACCCCTCCTTGGACACCCAAGGACTCATTCTTGGAAGCGGGGGTGCTTATAGCCCCCCGCTACTTCCGTGTGTGATGCTCCATCCGAGTCAGTAGAGCTCTCTAACTCCCTTGCCTCCCTCTCCTTCTCAAGTCGTTTCCTTCCTGACAGTGTCAAAATAGGATCTCTACGGGCCCATTCCTCCCGCTCCCCTTCCTGGTCGCCTCTCGGGCGGGTCTCATTCATCTTGTTTGGCCCCTTCGACCGACCTACCCCATACTCCCGCCCTTGATTGCAATCAGCCTAGTTGTCGTCTTCTCTTTGCCTCCCACATAAAACCAGTTTGTTCTCGGTACCGGCTTCCCGTGCTTGGCCTTCTCCATAGCTTACCTGGGTCAGTCGGGGATCGCAAAGTTTGGCCCTTTTTCCCACCCCCTATCGGGCATGCCGGGAACAAATGACCCGCACAACTACAACCAAAGCAGTGGTCCCGCAATTGCTCATATGATATATAGAGAAGAGTGCATACCTGGGATTCCGTAAACCGAAACCATAACTGACTCTGGAGGGGCTCTCGGATATCTACCCGGATCCTGATTCGCATAAAATCCCCCCAGTAGAGACCCTCCTCATCTACATCCACAACTTGGTACGTCCCCAATGTTGATCCCAAACGAAAGCCCACCACTATATTCCACGCTTCCATTGACAGATTGGACACGCTTGCCCATACTGAAAAGTGGGTGAACACTAGATCCTTAGGTCGCATATGTCCCCTCAGATAAGTGAATGGAACCAGGGAATCCCAAAATGCCCATGGTTCCCCCAACAAAACTCTGGCTCTCTCTCTGTCTGTCTTGAAGAAGAACGCCCCCATACCATTCTCCAATGGTCTTTCTTCTACCTTCATGCCCCATAAGTCCTCCATTTTGGCCACAAGTGACTTCCACTAAAATTTCCTCGTAGACAGCACCTTTGTAGCCATAGCTAAGGAAAAATTAGGATGTCACGCCCCAAATCCGGTTTTGACCGGACTCGAGACGTGAACTAAGAATAATAATGATAAAAACAAATTTTGTAAAGACCGCCCATGTCTAAAAGAATTAAGTATTTTAAAATTATCGTTTGAAACGTCGTGGTTGGAAAACGGGGTGGAAATTGGAACGACTTCAAAATGAAAAGAAAATCAAAAAAGAAAATCAAAAAGAAGAGAGTGGAAGTTGGTTGGGCCGGATCAGATTTGGGCCCAAGCCCGCGCGCGCACCGACCTCGGGCCCAAGCTCACGCGCAGAACCCTAATGCTCGCTACTGTTCCTCTTCTTCGTGCTGCCGCACTACTCCCGAGGCACTCTCTCTCTCCTTCGCTTCTCAGATCTCCTCGTCTCTCTCTCTCCTTCTCTCGCCATCGCTCTCCCTCTTCTCTCTCTCGCACCTGACCTCACCACCACCGGACTCTTCATCTCCGTTCGCAAATCAAACCATAACAACCACGGGACCGACGTCGTCGCAGTCAAACCCCCTTTTCTGGCGCGTCTTCTCTAGATCCGAGCTGCGCCGCTCCGGCGACGAAGGAAACATCACGATAGGTGCTGTTTCTCGCCCCTTTTCACCTTCCCGGCGTTGCCCTCCTTAAAAACCCTTTCTCGGCGACGCTGATTCGAGTCGGGTTCAGCCGGAAAAGGTCGCCGGTGAACCTCGCCTCGCCAGATCTGGGACGGTGGCGTTGGATCGCTCTCCAGCCACCAAAACCACGGTCACGGCCTCGCCGGAGACCTTGACGTCCTCTCCCATCCACGACCGTCACTCCCGAGCGTCGCCAAACGTCCCTCCGAGCTCCCCGCCGTCGTTGCCGTCGTCGCCGACGTTCTGAGACGAAACCCTCGCCGTCCTCTTCGTCTCCAACTCAGTACAGGCCAAAGGAGGCGGGCCTTAGGCCAGGATGGCCTTGAACCGGGACGAAGTTGGACCTGGAGACGAGCCTTGTGCCGAGGCCAGGTCTCGGGCCAGACCAAGTCGGGTCTGGACTCGGGTTCGGGCTCGGTCTGGGTCTGGATTCGGGTTGTGTCGGATCTGGGTCGGACTCGGGTCGGATCCGGGTCAGACCAGTTTATAGAGTTAATTAATTTAAAATTAGTTTAATTATTTATTAAATTAACTTTAAATTGGAGATTTAAAGGATTAAAGAAGAAGGACTCTTCGGACCTGATTAATAAAATTAGAGGACTGTTACGGACTGAACCGGGACTGATTACCGTCCCTTTTGTTAAAACCAGGCTTGGACCTCGATCGTGGAGAAGACCGGAGGTAGGCCCGGACGTCAGCAGCTAGGAGACGTAGTTGTTGGTTCTTCTTGATGTAGGGAAAGTAACGAATACCGGTTTGATTACGGAAAATTAATAGTATGCATGCTAGGTAATAATAAAACTGGAACGAACGTTTATATTATAAAAATAACCGAACGAGTCTTAGTAACATGTATGATGTGATATAACCGGACGTTTATATCACAAAGAATTATTTCACGTCATACCAAACATATCATCATTGACATAACATATCATAATCCTCAATTCAACAACGGATAAACCACATATCAAGCATTACAGTCATCAATCACAACAACACGGCCAACACGCAATCCTAAGGGCACGACATGGCCCACATGCAATTCTACAGCACGACAATTCCCAAACCTACGGGCACGACATGACCCGCAAGCTATCCCTCATTTCACTCGTTCCTCACATCCTACATGCAATTATACAATTATATCAAGTATTCATAACCTATATGCATACTAGTAACTTTCCGTAATTAAACCGATATTCGCTACTTTCCCCTACCTCGAATGTTATCCAAACGCTTAGCCAACATGCCTGACCCGCGGCCCAGGCCTACCTCACGTGGGACCGTCTCTCCTGAAGCCCTAGCCGTCATCGGCTCTTTGCCAGGCCTGCACTTCCATGTCACCGGCGCCGCCTCCTTCTCCGACACCATCCCGGGATTCAGAGGAGACGATCACTATCTCTTAGCCCATCTCCCCTTGCTCCACGCCCACCACGCCTTGGTTCCCATCCTCCGGGGTTATTTCCCATAATGCCGACCCTTCTTCCACGCAAACTCTAGTACAGGCGGCTGCGAGGTCGCCGTCTTACCTCCCTTCGCCCCCGATTTCCCCTACGAGGCCGCGGGCCATGTGCCAGTGTCGTCCTCAACAAGCCCCGTCGATACGTCGGAAGGTGCTCCTGCGCATACGTGACACTTCGTCCCCTCGCCGAGTTCCGATTGATCAACGGAGTGGCCGAGTCCTCTTGTCTCGCTGAGAACATCATCAGCTCTTGCCCCTCCGTCTCATCCTCCGCCCGCGACGTCAAAGGTTACGGAGAGGTCACAGATCGCACCGAGGACGGCGTTAACGACCCTGTGTAGCCGTCCTCCTCCTCCATCCCATGCTCGATGTTGATCGGTGTTGGGCTACTCGGTTCACGGAGTAGCTCCACATCGACCTCGCATGATTCACGCGATAGTCTAGCCGCTGAAGTCGTCATCTCCTCTGAGCAAAAATCGCAAAGTCGACGTCTCTAGGGTTTGTAAAGAGAAACGGCTGCGCAAAGAAGACAACATAATCTTAATTATTTTTTATGAGATAAACTGAAGGGAGTTAAATGATACATACCTGATGTAATTTAGGGGAGCTTTTAGTCTTCTTTACTATTTAATCACATATTGAATTTAACTAACTTATTAATTGGAAAAGGACAATGTGGGAAACTATATTGTTTCTCTATCATTGTGCATCACGTCTGATGAAAAAGAAACCACCAATAACTACTCATCTACCAATTAGTATATAATAGTTGAGAAGGACACGTGCCCCCCTTAGGACGACTCAGGTGTTTGTCTGTGTTGTTTTGCCCTCTAGCTCTAGAAGGCTTTATTTATCGCCACATCTACTTCTTAATATGTATGAATATCCTACATAAAATTCATCTTTGGTCTGTTTGTGCAACGGGACGTTATCCAGGAAAGAAAACGCCAAAATCGACGTGAAACCCCGTTTTGTAAGTTTGATTTAAAAATTAGTTGTTCTTATTCTGAATTTAAAATTTCTGAATTAATACTCTCTCACACCCATGTGATGGACCTACTTTTATACTTTCTAATTCATTTTCCTACGTCTAATTTTAAAGTACGGGTTCTGTTTAAAAAAATATTAAAGTAAAGGTTGAATTTTTTGTTTTTCTACATATCAAGCCTCAAGGATCAAAATTTGACGAGAGATAGTGATGAAGCTGAATTCAACACTCTCATGTCAATGACGTGTCGGCTTCCGAGCGGAAGTGGACCCCACTGTTTCGATAAGCATTAGTATCTTATTGGTATGACTATTTGGTCAAAGTCTGCTACCAATAAAATTGAGCCGGAAGTGGACCCCACTTTCCGACGTGGCACTGTTGGCTATACTGAGGACATAACTAACCATTCTCTATAATGTACCCTTTAAGCAACACAACTTTTTCTTTATAGTTAGTTGCATAAACAAGTAAAGAAATATATGTGACGGTTTGGAAGACGTAAAAAGGGTCCAGTTTATTTGTTTATTAAATGTGTCTAGTCTTGTTCATAGATTTGGCTCAGACTATTCAAGTTAGATAATAATGAATGCAAACATGTAATAAATCAAATTGAATCAATTTATTAAGAGTCAACTAGTTTAATGGATTAGAAACTTAGAAATTTTTTCACCACACCGTTCTCGTTCATCCAGGACTCTTTGACGCTAGGTATCCTGTCCAGTTTCTCCCGAGCCTCTATCCCAATGATCGGGGCTCTTGGTCTCGATGAGTTTGGTGGTTGTCACAATATTTCTCGACAACCTCCGAAAGAGTTTCTAGAACCTTCTATCCGCGTAATTATGCTATCGTAGTGATTATTTATCGTCTTCCTAATTGCCTTAAGAATTTTTTTAAACATAGTATATTGGGATACCGTCAATTGATGGGGAACACGATTATAATCTCGATTTTGTTCCTAGTGTATTTCCTTTCGAGTATATTACCGTTTGTATAAACGCTTATTGATGAATGAACCATCCATAAAAGATACAAACCTAGAAATTTTCTTATTAGTTGTGATTTGAAAACAAAAAATAAAAAACAAAAGTTGATCGGTGCCGGGCTACTCAGGTCACGGAGTAGCTCCACATCGACCTCGTCTGATTCACTCGAGAGTCTAGCCGTTGAAGTCGTCATCTCCTCTGAGCAAAAATCGCAAAACCGACGTCTCTAGGATTTGTAAAGAGAAACGGTTGCGCAAAGATGATAACATAATCTGAATTATTTTTTAATGAGATAAACTAAGGGAGTTAAATGATATATACTTGATGTAATTTAGGGGAGCTTTTAATCTTCTTTAATATTTAATCACATATTAAATTTAACTAACTTATTAATTGGAAAAATGACAATGTTGGAAACTATATTGTTTCTCTATCATTGTGCATCCACGTCTGATGAAAAAGAAACCACCAATAACTACTCATCTTACAGTTATATTATATAATAGTTGAGAAGGACACGTGCCCTCTTAGGACGACTCAGGTGTTTGTCTGTTTTGATTCTTCAATTGCTAGCACGATTGATTTTGGCCACTCCACCATACCATTATCCGAACAGCTGTAAACATTATTATTTTTAAATTTAAATGTTGATTAAACCGTTATGTACAACATATATATATATATATAAATAATATGTAATCCAATATTTTAATTATTGTTTTTTTAAAAATGGATATTGTTATTGTCTTAGTCAGCGGTGTGGTTGTCGACTCATCCGGGTCAGACCACCGGAATGTCGCCGGAGAACTCGGAGCTGGGTTAGACGGCCGAGCGTGTTCGCTGGAACCGGACCGACGAGTCTTTCGGCAGGAAGGGGAAGGCTGTAGACGAAAGATCGAGTGGCGTCGCACAGGAACAGACCGAGTCGGAGACGATTCGAGTGCTTGCTTGTCCCGCGTAGGCGCCGAGTCAACTCGCTCACTCAGTAGCAGAACGCAACGGTCACAATAAAATTTCTGGATTTAAGATCCGGTTTCAAAGGATGATCCAAATCTTACTCTGAAACTTTTTCCACTTTGAAATTTCAAACGGGAATCAATTTGAAATTAGGTCACAATAAAGCTGCTCCTCACCTGCTCCTTGACCCGCAGGTCCTCTCTGTCCTGTGAAACGGTTTTGGCGCTACCTGCAATGCAGGTCCTCTGAAACGGTTTTGGCGCGACCTGGTACTGTTCCGACCAACTCTGGCTTGATGAGGGAGACGTGTTGCTTCGTCGAAAATGTCACGATGAGCTCAAGGGAAGGGTAGCCCAATACGGTGCGTTTAGGAGGATTGGATAAGGGCTGAACTCTTGAGCAAGTTTTAATTCCAGTGCAAATTTCTAGCTATTGTTACAGAAAACGACGACGACTCGTAAAGGGCCTTCATTCCTTCGCTTGGGCCGGTCTTCTGAGGCCCATCCTTTTCACGTTCAGGCCCAAGATCATTTAAGGCCCTGACACAGAACAAATGTAAACAGAAACGCTGAAACCGCCATTGACGACGACGACGAAGTCTGAAACGCCCCCCAAAATTGAATCCATCAATTTCTCTCTGGTTCAACATCAATTCTCGTGCTCTGGTATGTGGAGTTTCTTTCTTTTTATGCTGTTCATCCGATTCTGTTTGGTTTCTGGGAAAATGTGAAAGGTAGAGAAATTTAAATTTTGGGCATATGTTTTGTGAGGTTAGCTTGCTGGGTTTGCCGGAGATGAGCAGCTGGGTCAAGCTTTGAAGGGACGAGAAAGCCTGGGATGACACATGACGCTCTCCTCAACATCAATGCTGGTATTGTCAAATCTCTCTGTCTATTGATTTGGAGCTTCTTTTTTTGCTTAGATTCGAGGTTTAAAAATGATGTTTGTATATTTAGGCTGTGGTCAATATGATAAGCAATCCAGTGAACTTAACTGTACCAATTTGGAGCTTGTGTCTTGCTTATCAATGTTTCAATTGCTTGATGAACTTGCTAACATTAGGCAATTGGGTGTTTTATGTTCAACATTGGCTAGAGCTTCATGAACTTTTGAAATGTTGGTTGGTAGGTGCTGAGTGAGATTGTCTTGTTCGTACATGACAGTTATAACTTATATTGTGCTTTTGGCTTTTAGATCTTAGAGGATCAAAGTTCTATTCTCGCTGCCTCTTGTTTGGGTGTCAAATGGAATGAGGATCAAAATTCTATTCTCGCTGCCTCAAAATTGTTCCTAATCACTATACTGAGTAGGAAAAATGATTCTTCAATTGATATTTTATTCCTTTTAATCTCAATGTAAATGATTCTTCCATTGATTTTTTATTCCTTTCGATCCCAATGTTTTTTCTTTTAAATTATAAGTGTCAATGTTCCAGTAGTTGGTGGTCATGCTGGTGTAACCATTCTTCCCCTTTTTTCACAGATATGATCATAGTCCATCTCATTTAGTTCCATCTTAGTAGGATTTTTACTTACGAATATCAATCAAAGCGATCTCTGATTTTGGTGACAGGCTGTGAAGCTGATTGAGTATGACTATGCAGCCTGCAAGCTGATACTCAAGGGCTTTAAGGAGGCACAGAAGTTGTGCACTAAGGTTTGCAGCTTAACAATGATTGAACCATATAGCCTTGCATTGAAGAGTGACAGTTCATACCCTTTCTATAATACAGGGTATGTTCACACCCTCTCTTACGGAAAATTTCAGTAGCATTTAAGGTCTCATGGTATTTTCAAATCGTGTAAGATACAATGGCCAGCCATGGATTTCATTGCTATCCAGAAGCACCATGCCAATGAGAACGAAAAACTCCTGTGAATGGCTAATGTTAATGAAAAGTATTCCATGCGCACTTATCCTGCTGCTCCTCACTAGGTATATTCGCATAAAGAGTTTAAAAAATGAAGATGTATAATTTTTTTCCAAAGTTCTTTGATGATAAGGGGATTGCCTAGAGAGGATTCATTTGAGGTTTGATGCATTCTTAAGCGCCTGAATTTACCAAATTTTGTTTGTCACCAACAAGTTCATTGAAAAAATAATTTCAACTAAACATAGGTTCTAGACATATTAGAACTTAACATGTTCTAAAATTGTTATTTATACTTGCTATTAAGTTACACATATATATCACAATGTTCATACTATTTTTTTGTTGTTAAGGTATACATTTACATATTTCATTTTTAATAGAAACAACAACCCTTTGAAATAGAAATATAGCATCAACAATGGGTACATAAATATGTAAAAAAATATTTGATATTGTTCTGTTTACTTACTGAATATGATTTTAAAGAAATCGTGCCCACAGAGATGTAGGATGGTGTTTTTTATCTCTGTCAGCTGCTGAGAATTGGTTATCGTTATCTTCTTCTGAAAGGTGGGAACCGCACTGTCAGGATCAGAGGTGATCCTGACTTGAATTGAAGAAGAAACTGATCCTTTATTGATGAATTGCAGAGCTTACAAGCTCTCTCTCTCTCTAAACTAAGCTTCTCTCTCACTAACAACTTTACCAAATGCTAATCTATGCCAGACACTGTAGCTCGTCCCTTTATTTATACACATCACTAGCTAAGACTCTCTGCCACCGTTGCTTCTAACAGAATGCTGCTAGGCCTAACAAATCCGTGACCAATTACCAGCTAACCATCTTCTAGAATCTTCTTGCCTTTGCTGCTTCTCAATGCCATAAACGTTGTCGTGTTTGCTTAGCTTCCCTGACACGCACTGACCTAACTTCTGAGGAGCAGAAGAAGGTTACTACTTACTCCTAGCTGCAAAAGGAGGTCATGAGTAGCTAATTACCTTGGTGGATCACTAAACATATTAAGATAACATTGTTCTGTGATTTATTGGTGATTTATGTGTTGCAATATCAAAATGACATTGTTCTTTGATTTGTTGTTGGTTTATGCGTTACAATATTACCAAGTAATTCCTATTTGCTGACTGTCCTTTATGCTCTCAAGATCTCTGAAGAGTTGAGTCATTGAGTTCTCTAAGCATCTGTTTGGGGTTTTACTTTTGTTTTATCGTGTGAAAGTGAAGTTGCAATTTTGTGCTTCTGTCCTTGAATATCATCGTCTTATAGATAGTGATTGCTTTGTCTGCTTTGTCTGATGAGGATGGATGAAGATGGAGATGTAGCAGATGAGATTCTTGAAGAGGTCCTGTTGGAGACATCACCAAGCAATGAAGCGCATCAAAAGCCTAAGCCTCTACCCAAGTTTCAAGTGAAGTACAGCACCAGACCAGCTACAAAGGACAGAAAATTGCAGCAGTGCATGGAACACAGAGGTAGATTGGAGTGGGTATGAAGAACACTTTAATTGTTTCAGATAATTACAATATAACTTGTGTGGAAGAGAGAGAGCATGTACCTTATTGTATTGTTGTCAACACTGAACCGACCAATTGCTTGGAACCTCGTACCCTACCTTGGAATCTTAGTTATAGCTGTAAACATATGACATATTAGATTGTATAGATTTCACTGGTCAGAATACTTCTACATGAATCCTTAAGTGGTTGGTTTTGATGAACATAGTTAACGATGGTGTCGCTGAGCTTGTGTAGACCTTCATTTGGGGTCTTCATGCTCTCCTTTCTCTTGGTCCAGCTTCATGCTCGCAAGTGCCTCCTCACTTTTCTCGCTCTTTCTTTATTTTTCTCTGTCCGTGCTATAGCTCTCTCTACCTGCAAGCTTTATCAACATAAAACCAATACGCTTTGGAACGTCCACAGTGGCATGGCCCGAATCTGGTCTAATGTAGGACTAAATCAAAATTTATTTTTATTAAGATGTATGGAATGAAACTATGTTATATACTTTCTATCTATATCTTCTCAACTTATATTTAAGCTTACATTTAATAAACACGAGATACTCTATTTGAAATATTGTAGTTCTCTGGGTTATTATCATTCGAGTACTCTAAAAGTATTTGGTTTTCATCTGAGTACCCTAACCAAACTTTGTGACACATCAATGCCCAAACAAAACATGTTTCAACTTAGTACCCGTCGTTAGTTTCTGTCTATTTTCCATCCAAAACATTAAAAAGTCCAAAATACCCCTCCCCAACACTCAAATTTTCAAACACATGTCATTGATTTCAAATTTTCTTTTTATTTATTTATTTTATAAATTTTTTTTATGAAAATTAAATTTATTTTTATTTTAAAAATCAGTATTTATTTTTGAAACATCTAATGCAGACTTTTAAAAATCAGATTTTATATATTTTATATATATATATATATATATATATATATATAATTCCATTTTATATTTCTCTTTTCATTTTTTATACTTTTTTTCCTTTTCAATTTACTACTCCTTTCTTCTTCTTCTCTGTTCTTTTCATTAATTCTTAAAATTCCATAAAACTACCCAAGGATTTTTTGAGGTTCATCTCTCCAAAAAAAAAAAAACTTACAACCTAATCAAAATATAAAAAAATTCATCTCTGATCTGTAACAGTTCCACGTTTTGGTGCTCATCTTAGATAGATAAAAAAAATCAAAATCAATAAAGAGGATGAGCATTTTGGTGTTCTTCATCTCATATCTGGAAAAAAAAAAAAATCAAAATCAACACAGTTCCACACGAGCTCTGGAACTCATCTACCCAAATTCCAACCTAACCCGCAGTCTTCAAGCTCGGTGTGGTCATGTAGGATCTCCCAGAGAGAACGTAGAGAGAGCTCAAGCTCGATTGATGGCGGGTCTTCCACAAAAATGGTATGTCGTGTTGATGAAGAAGATGATTAGGTTGAGAGCTTGTAGATCTGGATAAGGATATGTAAATATGAAACAAAGACTAAGGATAAGGATGTGTAAATGCGAAGAAAAGCGTTTTGATTTCTGCAAATGGGAAGTGGATATTTGATTTTGATTTCAACAAATGGGAAATATAGATGTGGAGAAGAAAGGGTAGACGTGGTTATTGTGGAGATGAGAGGATAAGATTTAAGAGAATGTAAGAAAAAGAGAAATAGGGTTTCAAGATATAAGGGGGGTAATATGGCCATTTAAAAAAATTGTGGTCATGTGTCAGACATATGACCATTTTCCATCTAAAATGGATGGAAAGTTAACGGAAGGTATTAAGTTGACACAAATTGTTTTGTTAGGGTAGTGATGTGTCACAAAGTTTGATTAGGATACTCCGATGAAAACCAAATACTTTTAGGGTACTCGGATGATAATAACCTAATTGTTTTATATGTTACAATATTCTTGACACAGTTGTTTGCTTAATACATTAAAACATGATGTATATGAACAATAATATGTTAAAACATTAAACTTTGTATGTGTTTAGAGTTTAGTGTTACGCCCCGACAGGTTCATCAAGTTTTGTCTGCGTCCGAGCGTGCATTCTGCGATTGAGGCACGATTTATCGTGCTTGTTTTGGTGTCCGCCCGATGTGGCGATGCGGTTCCTTAGTATTGCACGGTACTACGTGCGATGGTTTTGTGGAGGCTCGAGATGACGAGCTTCTTGGTCTATTGAAGCACGACGAGGCGTGCTAGTTTTGTTCGTCGTGTCCGTTCGACACGACCCGTTCCCGTGACCATCCAAGACCATTCATGACCCGTGCATGTCTATATCATGGGAACCACTTGGTTTTATTTATGTGGCAACATATGTGCTCGTGCCCCGTGCAAGGAAACACAAGCCCATGAATGGCTTAGCACAAGCACCCACAAGGTGACCACACGCCACCTTTGAAAACCACATGGAGCCATGTTCCATATTCACGTCCACTAATTCCTTATGCATGAAGACTTGACTTGGAGGTTCATTTAATGCATTGGCAAGTTGAAATGGAGATCATTAAGGAGTGAACAGAGTTGAAGCAAGTTGATGCATTAATGCTTGGAGGAAAGGTACGGCCAAGTAGGCCAAATTGATATGGAAGCATCAAATTGCCTTAACCATTAAGTTTAGAAGTTAAGGTAGTTGAGTGGTATAAATAGAGTTGTTAGGATAGTTTTGAATGCATCCACCCTTTGTAATATCCACCCCATGTATTGAATCCACCCTCGTATTGAATTCACCCCTTTGTAAAAACTAGCTAACTTGTATAGTGTTGTACCCCATAGCATTTGTAATCCCTTTTCCATATAATTGCCAAAAAAGCTCTTTAGCTCGTACCTTGTTCGTGTGCTGATCTTGGTGGTTTGGTTCTATAGTGTTAACAAAGTTACCTTGGTTCGATAATGAATGCTTCCGCAGCATACCGAGCTTCCGCGGTGCAACGATTCAAGACAGCAGACTTGTAACCGATCATTCCGAGTGTCGGGCGAACCGAGAGGAACGCGACGAGATCTGAGTCGCACGCCACAAGGAGGATTCGCGGGGCGTCGCAGTTGGGATCCGAGCTTGTTCCCGGGCGCTCCGAGATGAGACCTCTCGGGCCATCGCAGAAGGCTGACTTGGGACAGGTTCAACGAAGTTTCCGTGTCCAAGTGCCGGGTGTCCGTGTGAGCAAAGGCAGGCGTCAGTATCAAAGCCTGGCCCGGTCCGCTCACCTCCCCGGGCGTCACATTAGACATTGTTGTAATATGTTGTCTTGCTTCAAGGCTTTGTGTTTACCAAAAACAAGTATTAAATGACTGGGTTTCAAACGTATGTTTTTACTGTAACCACCGCCCATCGCACAGTGCTTTCCCACTAGTATACTAAATATTATTTTAACATTTCATTCTTGATATGATTTATATAACTTAAGAAACATTTTAAGTAAAATAAAAATAAATCAATTATATTTTTATAACTATTCGAACTGCGAGTGAAAATTTCAATTTTTACCTCTAAATATGTTCATTTATACAAAAATAAATTCAACCATCATGCAAAGCGTGGTTTCGTTCCTAGTACAAAGGTATCACGAAAATAGATGCTCTTGTCTCCTTGGCAATGCTTGCTTCCAATCCAGTCATTCGTGCAAAAATTGATTAGGTAACCGTAACAAGGCTCGGAAAGCGATGAGAAGTTATGTTTTGGACGGGAGGTTGGGGGAGCTGGATCGACCAGGAGGACACAAGCACATAGCGATAAGAACTGCCGGGATTGCCTCCGTGTCAGAAGGAGGTTGGTTCTCTTCAAAGTTCGCTTCGACTTTAACGTTCTTGTCGGCGTTTTCTCACCGCCAACGACCTCCCCGCCAACTCCTCGTCGGCATTCCCCGCCAATGACTGTGGATGCTCTAAGGAGAAGAGGTGCGCAAATAGAGAGATCATGGGTTTCAAAGTCTGATGAAGAAAAATGAATACCTTCCAAGTTACGGATCGTAAATAATTACATATTGCTCTAAACTAATTTAATTAGGTAAAAAATGTGTGTGGAAAGCTTCTTGTTGTCAAAAGCGGTGAGAACGGTGTACTATTATATGTAATACTGGGATGAACGGTGAAAAGGAACAATTGTGTTGGTAATGAGAAGAACGTACGACATCCGTTTTTAGGAACGATACATTTTGAAAATTACAAAATAAACATGTTAACTATTGCTAAATGAAAAAAAAATTATGTAACAAATTGGTAGATTGCAAATTCTATTTTTATATACAACTATAGACTTATCTTACATTACATATATATGGCACCTCGGGATACACAACTTTTAGAGTAAGGATCGATATGTTACCTCTTATCATTGGAATTGTATGTTTTATGTTTTGTTTTGAAGATGATGTCAATCTTTAACAGGTAAAATGATGCATGATGAAACAATTCTTTTTTGTCCTAGTAGATTTTCGAACAACAGTCAAAATAATATGTAAACAACTGAAATCTTGTTTCAGACTAAAAAATACACTTATGAACCGACCACTACTTTAAATTGGGGAAATTTAACTGTGTTTGAATCAAATCACCTTAATTTGTAATACACTTATGAACAGACCACTACTTTAAATTGGGGAAATTTAACTGTGTTTGAATCAAATCACCTTAATTTGTGTGTAATTTAGATTCCCATTCCCTAGTCCCTGCCTTCAAACCCAAAAATCTGATGCATAAAATAGAGTCCACATCAGCACAACTGCTGTCATCAATAACCTTTTAACACTACTTCCATAGCTTCCTTATAGCTGTCTTCATCTAAAGTATGCATTTTGCCTTTGAACATTTAATTCAACACTCAATATATCAAGTATAGAAAGGTCATTTATAATAACAAAACTTAAAAGAAGAAAATCATTCTAGCAAACATGTAAACCTTCAACTCCTTTTTCTCTACCCTTGTTGATGGTTTACAACATATGAACACGATTGAGTTTTACCTTGAACAATTCGCGCACGACGCTAGGACACGGTCGGTGTCAATGATCTTGCTCGCTGAAACGCGCTTCACCACGCGATCGTCTGGGCCTTCAGTCCTAGCTCTCTTAACCCTTTATAACTGACCTCTAACAACCCTGCTACCAAACAACTCTGCCACATGTCTTATTATATTCATATTCATGACACAATAATGCAACCCTTAGGTTTACTAATATCTTCACACAGTACATTGAAAACAATAACACAAACAAGAAGTGAATAACCAAAGTTTCATTCAATTTTCAGACATATTTTGCTTAGCCAACGATTACACTACATTGCTTTCAGTGCTCATGCGTATCTCCTTCTCCAGCTTCTGTATTTCACGGGCGAGGTTGGAACACATTTCCATTTCCTCTCTCTGAGAGCGGAAAAGTCTCTCTACCCATTGTTTTGTATCACCATAGCATTTCACATAAAATCAATCGATATGTTTGACAACTCCCACCTTATAGAAGGTATCTCGTCTCCCAACTTCAGTTCATGTTCGTAAAACTCTACGGAGGATACCAATTCATATTCCATATTTTAGTGTTGGGGAAGGGAAGCGGTCCTGAAAACCAGATGGAAAACGAAGCTATGCAACTAGCTAGTGCCGCATGGCTGTACTTTACTTATTTACTAGCCGCTATAGCTATCGGTTTGGTTCTAGTGTCATCTCCAACTCCGTGGACACCATCTTCATCTCCTGCATCAACAAGTGGTGGCCTTCTGGGCAGATGGGGATTTCCCCGCACCAGAACCAAGCCGATAGCTATAGCTATCGGCTAGTAAATATGTAAAGTACGATCATGCGGAACTAGTTAGTTTCACAGTTTCGTTTTTCATCTGTTCTTTCAAGACCGCTTCCCTCCCCAACATTAAAATACGGAATATAAATTGGTATCCTACGTAGAGTTCTATGAACATAAACTGAAGCTGAGAGACTAAGATACCTTCTATGAGGTGATAGTTGTCAAACATATCAATTAATTTCATGTAAAATACTACGGTGATGCAGAAAAATAGATAGAGAGACTTTTCGGCACCCAAAAGGAGGAAATGAAAATGTGTTCCAACCTCTCCCGTGAAATACAGAAGCTGGAAAAAGAGATACACATAAACATCGAAAGCAAAAGTGAAAATAAGACTTACAACATAAGAACCAATGATGATCTTCTCCAGCAAAAACATGATCAAGTACGTCACGTTTTTGCTGGAGAAGATCATCACTGGTCCTTCTGTTGTAATTTGGATAGCAAGCCAGTAAGGAGTTGAGGAACATTAGTGCCTAGCTTCATTGAAGACTTAGAAATATGAACACACAAGACTATGAAAAGAATTGGGAAAGGTGCTTGCTAAGTGAGCCCTATATTTATAGAGGGGAGAGGAAAGAACGATTAATGGTTGGCAAGGATTGACCAACTTGTTCGAGAGAGTAACTTCTCCATCTGGTTTTTGATTTTTGAATGGCATTAAATGGGCTGGCTACTTTTAGATTAGATAGGTAATCAATAAATGGGTTGGTTACTTTTATACTCTATCTATTTTTCTATTTTGGTTTATTTGTAAAATAATGTTTGTTTATTTATTTATTTATTAAATAATATAATATAATTAGAAACAGACGTTTGGTCTTCAAACTTGTATAGAAAAACGAAAAAGCAAAATATTATCATTTATTACATATAATAATAATATAAGGACTATCGTTTCAAAAAAATAATATAAGGACTATTTGTTATGTAATAATATAATATAATAAAAAAAACTTTTTCACTTGGTATATCCGGCGAGGAATGAGACTGCAGAACCTTATTTTTTGATCAAAAACAGAGGAATATTATAACTTTAAAAATGTTCGCAAAATGTTAACATTTTAGTGTCACGCTCCGACAAATCATCAAGTTTTGTCCGCGTCCGAATGTGCGTACTTTGGCCAGTTTTTGTGGGAGCTCGAGACGACGAGCTTTTTGGTTGATTTTGCACGGGTATGGCAGGTTCTTTGGTGGCTACCCTGATTGATGAACCCTTGATTGGTTGATCAAAAGCATGCATGAACCGTGCATGCATGGGTTGTAGTGAGATGATCTATGTGGCAAGGAGCTAGCTTGTGCCCACACACGGTTCAAACAATCCAAGCACAAGCCAAGCACGTGAAGCTCATGTCGCTCACCATCCTAGCACGTGGAGACCTCACGCCTACACCAAGCCAAGACCATGGAGATCACACTCGGCCACTCCTTGACACACTCCAAGCTCTAAGGTTCAATTCTTATCCATGAAGCAATGAGTTTTGGTGGCTCATAAATGCATGGACAAAGTTGAAGCAAATTGAAGACATTAAATGCATGGAGATAGTCTCGGCCAAGTTGAAGAGTTGCCTTAATTATTGCCTTGACCATTAAGGCTTGTAAAGGGGTAGTTCATGTACTATAAATAGAGTAGTTATGGTGGGTAGTTGTAGATCATCCACCCCACATTTAGTTCCTAGGCTTTGAGATTGTGTAACCGTAGCTTAGTTTTGTACTAACCCCTCTTCCATATCAATGCCATATAGCTTTTATGCTACATACCTTGTTCGTGTGTTCTTTGATATTGGTGGTTGGTTTAAGTGTTGACACAATACCCTTTGTATTATAATGAATGCTTCCGCAACGTGTCGAGTTTCCGCAGTGCAACGTGTCGAGCCGGTTGACTTGGAATCAATCATTCCGAGTGCCGGTCGAGCCGAGAGGAACTCGACGAGAGCCGAGTCGCACGTCACAAGGAGGATTCGCGGGGTGTCACAGTTGGGGTCCGAGTTTGTTCCCGGGCGCTCCGAGACGAGACCTTTCGGGCCATCGCAGAAAGCTGACTTGGGACAGGTTCGACGAAGTTTCCTTGTCCAAGTGTCGGGCGTCCGTGTGAGTGGAGCCAGGGCGTCAGTATCAAAGCCTGGCCCGGTCCGCTCACCTCCCCGGACGTCACATTAGTACCGAAATGAATTAAATCGAAATTGAAATAATAAGAACTGAAATTTAAATTTGCTCTTGGACATAAAGATTGATTGGACAGGAGAAATGCGGTAGCATCTGTTGGACACTGATACAACATAAGCCAACCAAAGGGGCACTGATCGAGCAGATCAAGTGTGAATTTTGTAGAGGTGGACCGATAACTCCCCGGGTTGTTAGCGTGTGTCGTCCTCCCTTAACTGATATTGATAGGGCTCCTATACGTGGGATTGCTGGCCGGAGCTCCGCGAGCGTGCTGGGCTGGCCCGTGCCAGCGAGCTGGGCCCAATGTCTGGCCCAGTTCCAGTCCAGCCCAAATCCCTTCCTTTTTCCTTTTTTTTATTTATTTTCTTTTTAAAACGCGCTCGATCCAATTTTCCACCCCGTTTTCCAATCTCGACGTTCCAAAATAATAACTTTAACAATTTAATTCTTTTAGACTGGGGCGGGCTTTACAAGAGTATTCTCAATTTTAAGGGCATATCACAATTCATCCCAACCAGTACAAAGATCATACACCCTGCACCCTGCCCCTTGATGTACATACTCTTAGAGAGAACTCTAAGTTTAGAAGCTCGGATCAACTTTTTTGTTTTACCGTTTATAATTTTTTTTTGAAATAATACCGTTTATAATATTTTTTAAATAATACTATCTATATGATTTTGTTTCAGTTCTGTGTGGTATGTATTACTCTATGTTATCTAAGATGTAAAGTAGACGTTCTTTACAGTTCCATGAGTGTCGAAAAACTTACATGTGCTCAGTCATATTTTGAAACCCATGACCTCTGACCCAATATCTATTATGATCGATTGACATTATTAATAAAATACTTATATCTCTACATTTTAAAAATAATATCTAGGCCGACTCAATCGATACACATGACGCATTTAAGTGTGTTCATCTCTACAGATGAACATAATAAGATTATAAAGTATTAAACCCTTAGCCTTTATCGTTTTCTTTCTAAGCCGCTACCACTTTGGCCTCCATCTTCGTCAACGATCTCCAAGCTCTTATGGAGGTTGCTGGCAAACGCCTCCCCCCAACTCCTCGTCCCTCCTTTCTCTTGTCTTGGTACCTCTTTTCTCAGTATCTTTTTCAGCCGCCTACGCCTCGTTCTCCGGTCAGTCTCGTTAAGTTTTATAGCCACCCCCGCTTGATGGCTCATCCACCTTTTCCGGAAGCACCTTTGAAGTTTGTAGTCGTTGTCTATGGTGGCCACGGTCTGGGGTTACTAGCTACTTTTCGTCCCTTTCCAAGATAGCCAGATGTCTCCTCTCTTGGAGGGTGTTTGTCGACGAAGAAAAAGCGGGGTCTGGTCTTCCATCCTTGTAATCCGACAATGGTGGACGGACCTTTTCTCCTCTTACCTTGGGCTCCTGAGTCAAGCCCCTCTTTCAGTAGTCGTCTTTGTTCGCAGCCCGAGCATATTAATTGCAACCTGCCACCGAATCTAAGAGACTATAGCGAGCCTCCAAAGATATTCTGAAATCGATCTCCATAGTTTATGGTTTCTATTTGTTGAGGTTTGTTATTGGTCAATTTTTACCAACCGAACACCTGCACGAGCCGCTTAGAAGAGGTCTTGGAGCATTACACTCAATGGATTTGAGATCCGGGGGAGGGACGATAGGATAGGGTCTTTTTCCATGGCACCGAAGGTCGGGTTACTATGATATTTCCAAACGGATATATAATACGGGGACGCCCCACTACGAAAGCTATGAGCTGCATGAGACTCGACATCATAGAATCCTTAGTCTCGGTGTTCCGGTGTACTGTCTGTTTCGTCATTTCATATTTTTTGCATTTCATGTTTCTGTTTTTAGGATTCAGATCAGCTGTTTGATTGTTTTTAGCGTAGGATGTTGGATGTTTGAGTTTTATTTTGTTCGGATGACATAACGAGATTTTTATTTGTTCTTGTTTGAGATGCAAAACAGACTCTTTCTACGAGCCCACGAACGTTAGATATCTTGCGGGGAATCCGAATATATTCTAGAGCCCAAAACCATTGGTCTTTTTCCTTTTGTAACCGATGTTTGAGAGTAATGCATATTAACCTTGTTGTTGCTACAGATGAACGATATTGGTCTTCAATCGACCATGATCTCTAAAATACGAGTGATTGAGCGAGGCATTCTCGGTTACAGATGAACGACAATGGTCTACACATATTGGGCTTTTGATATAGAAGCCCAATAAAGCCCGGCCCATAAAACCAGTGACCGTACACATTTGTAACTTGTTCTTCATATCTAAATTGAGCTCCTTCTCTTTCAGACACATTTCCGATCGATCACCTCAAAACCCTAAACCCGCCAAAACCTCCATTGAAGAAGCTCACCGAGCTCTCGCTTACATTAGCGATCTCCAGAATGATTCATGGTCATGATAGTGATTCAGCAGCAGGCCTCCCCTGCGGCGGCGCCGCCGCAGCCGAACCCTCCTCCCTCCTCCGCCGCCGCCCTTAGATCCCCCAACCAGTCCCAGCAGAGTCAGCTACCATCTCCGATCTCCCTCGCTTCTCACCCTTCTCTCGGTCCAACCTCGCACCGGCAGACCCAGCCGATCCCGTCGGCCGACCATGCGATCAGTCCGGCGGTGCCGATCTCCGCCGCCCAACCCTCCGGCGAGTCTTTTGCGGGACCTCTGGGGAGGGTACGGTTGTCCGATATTGTCCCGTACGACGGTGCTCCCGCCGCGCCCTATGTGAAGGCGGTGGAGGCGCTTTCCGGGTCGTTGATGACGCACAATGCGGCGGTGATTGAGCTGGGGAGCGAGGACGCGGCTCTGATGCGGTGTGGGCTCGAAGCTGCGCGGTTGTATTTTAGGAGCAGAGCTCAGAGCGCCGGGAAGGGAAGCCGAGTGGCTTACAAGTACAGAGCAGGAAGGTAAGGGCTCGATCACTGTCTCTATTCAATTCTACTTATGAAATGTGTTGATTTGCTTCAAATTTTGCCTGGATACTGAATGTGCTCTTGATTAATGGCTGATGTTGATGAAAAATTTGTAAATTTTGCTTTTTTTTTAGGCTTCTTGAATGCTCCATGATATGAAACACAACACTGAATGATAAGTATAGAGTCCCTTTTCATGCTGGTTTTGGATGATTTTATGTATAGACTGAATGAATAGATACATATACAATGATCTTATTCATTACTCTAAATGGGTAAAATGACCAATTCTGTATTGAATGATTCAAAATGTCTTGTATATAGTCCTTGACTATGTAGTCTCTTCATTAGACTACTGTAATCAACTAAATTTTATTTTTAAAATGAAAATAATGTAAATTCACCTCAACATTTGTGAAATGGTGCTTTTTTGCCACATTAGTGTCTTCTAAGAACAAAATGAAAAAAATATTTTTCAATGGTAATTTGACATAGTTTTCTTAAAAAAATGTTTAGTCCTGGTAAATATTCATTTGATGGGATTTTTTTTCTTGTGTTTTACACAGTGTCGAGGTTGATTTTTATTTTTGATAATTTAAAAATAAAAATTAGTTAACTGTTGGCTTATGATAAGGGCTAGATTGACACAATGTAGATAGTTAAAGGGTACTAAATTGTTTTATTCTAAATTTATAGGCATTTGGTGACAATGCTAATAGTTCAAGGACCAAATGCCATTTACCTTGTAAATAATAGAGAATGGTTGCCTATATAATCTCTCAATAGGTGTCATGAGTGTTCTTATCTATGTTCAGAGCTCGGCGAAATAGCATTAAGATATGAAGCCAATGTCTTGCCTTAAGTTTGTTGATCGTATGCATTTGTAATTAATTTCTATGTTAGCAGGGCTTTGGAAGATTGTGATTCATCTCCCCCATGCATGGCTGATATTTTTAGATGCATGGGAAAGGCTGCTCGTGCTGCTCTTTGTGCGATTGCAAGATATCTTCGTTTGCGAAGCGAGTAAGGATGCTGATATTCATGGAATTCACTCATGAAACGAGTTTTTACATTTCCATTTTTAGTATATTAGTATTCATAACACAAGGTATGATATGATTATGCAGTGTCTTCAATCATTTACTTGATGATATCCCTTTGCCTACTAATGCGTCTTCATCATCAGTGCTTGTTGCAACCTACTCTCATGCATCTTTGCAGAGTGGAAAAGGGGCTATTGGGGGAGGGAAGCCTACAATACATGGTGAAGTTGAGAAAGGATTGCTGACAGTGATTTCCTCTGACTGTCCTGGTTTACAGGTTCTTTGCCTAACTGCATGACCTGTCTAATACGGTTTAGATCAGTGAATGGTGTAGTCTTATGTTGTTTTCTTTTCCAGGTTTGTGATCCAAACGGTCGTTGGTACCTAGCAGAGGTTGGATCTGCTCCAGGGGATCTTTTATTGCTTACAGGCAAGGCACTTAGCCATACCACGGCTGGGCTTCGCCCTGCGGCCTCTTACAGGACTTCTCCCAATTGCTCAGGCTTTAATGGTGTTGGGAGGTACTAATTATACATTTATACCTATCTTGTCCGGTTGGTTATTGTGACACAATGTTCAGTACCAAAGGAATTTATTTGAGAACCCCATTTTGAAAGATGTCCATTGATCTTTACGGTCGTAGGACATCACTGGCTTTTAGGCTCATGCCACAGGGCAATGCTGTATTAGATTGTTCTCCAATTGCGGCAGCAGGTCACATAATTCCCCAGAGCTATGTGCCTATATCCGTGAGTCAGTTTATGGATGATCTTTCTGCAGAGGAAGAAGCACTATGCAATCGCTCTGATGATACTTCTGTAAGTAATATTTTCTACCAATTTGTTAATCTAGAGGTCCACAAAAGAGACACCACAAAGTAACCATTTATACTTCTAAAGGGTTGATTTTTCTAAACAAGACATGCCAAAGTCCAGTTGAGTAGTAATTGTGTTGAATAGTATTGAAACAATGTTGGTTAGATTTCAACGGAAGTAATTCCAAAACCGCCGTGGTAAAAAAACTTGATTGTCAACTTCTGATTTATGTGTGGTGCACATGTAGATTAATATTTTCATGTATTACTTGTGTTTTGAACTTGAGGCATTCATGCTTCTAGAAACAATTTCAAAGCTATTAAGATTTTAGCTTATTTGAATTTTCATATCTTGGATACATCTATCTGATGGAATTTGTTTTGTTTGCTTGGGTTCTCATAGACTGTTCGGAACGATTTGAATAAGGAGCCATCATTAAGGAGCATTCTCTCAGATGCCTTATCGTGAGTTATTATGGCCCTATCATTTATTTTATTAAATCAGTTACAGGAGGTAATATGATCATAGCAGAGAACATAGATTGTGTTTCTTGACCCAAATGAATCATAAAAATAAACATGAAGTTCGGGTCAGAACTGTTGTAGTTTAAACTTCACTTTTTGTGAAAAGGTAGTTTAAAGCAATTAACCCTATAATCAATAATATGTTAGTGGTTACTTATAAATTGTTTGCTTTAAGAGGTGCATTCCTTGAAGATGCAACACTTGTTTCATGTGGACATTCGTTTGGTGGCATCATGCTAAGAAGAGTCATCGAAACGGTATGCAATTCATTGTTAGAGATCAATAGTCTATAGGCCTTCTACATGGGAAGAGAAGAGATTCATAACTAGTGTATCTTTATTTTGTTTCGCAGTCGAGATGTCCTCTCTGCAATGCAGAAATTGATCCCGGGTCTTTGGTTCCCAACCATGGTACTTATATATCCACTTTTGTTGCTCAAATCTCCGTTGCTCTTTTATCTATTAATATGCACTAATTTCATTGACAGCTCTTAGAGCTGCTGCAGCAGCAGTGAAACATGAAGATGATAGAAGGCTATTCCACAATGCAGCACTTCGGAAAAGACGGAAAGAAATGGGTGAACAACCCGATCCATTCAGAAGACTAAATAGGGTATATCCTAACTTATATCCCAGTTTTCCTGTAATTCACTACCTACTATTGGTGGTAAAAGGGTATATTCCACTGTGACTACTTCCTATTTTATCAACAAACACAGTTTCTTGGGAAAAATTGCAAAAACTAAAGGTCTGCCTTACACTTTTTGCAAGTCGGTACTGAGAACAATATTTTTTGCTCCGTCATTTACGTTTAACGTAAAAGTGTAAATTTGGTCACCGGCATGCACTTTTTTTTTAAAATGCCAATTTTCACATGAATTCAATTTTTGTTGTCCGTTTTTCCTTGTCTACAGGAAAATGGAGATATGGCAGCGGAGGATGGGCTGCAGAGGAGTATGCAGTATCCATTTTCAGTAGATGAGAAAGTGGTAATCAAGGTGCGACTTCCATTTTAATGAAGGAAAAAAATCACTCGGTTTTTAACTCCGTTATAGAGCAATGTTTGATGACAGATAGAATATTTGCAGGGAAACAGGAGGACACCCGAAAAATTTGTTGGAAAGGAAGCGGTCATCACTTCCCAATGTCTTAATGGCTGGTGAGTTTTGACTTCTGTTATAACTCGACAATGAACGCATAAATAATCTCACAAAAGGATACCAAACTTATCACCCTTTTCACTTAGCTACATTTTGCCTTGTGTATTTTCCCACCCAACTTATCACTATTTGGTTAATAAATGATAAAATGCCCTTCTTTAATTTTCGAAATAGTGAAGTTAACCCAAGTTCTTACGTAGACATTGTGTTATTTTTGTCATGTACTGCCAAATTAGAGTAAAGTAAGAAAAATTGAAGTATTTTGTGTAGTTGGGTGAGTAAATTTGAAAGTCGGGGAAACCTACTCAACCCTTGTCTAATTCCTAACCTATCCTTCACCCACACCCGCTCCCAAGCAGATGTACCCACTGGAATTCGAACCTCTGACCTCGAATACTTAGTCAACCAGCGTGTAGTGGGCCCCACAAGCTACTTCTGAATGTTAGGATAGTTTTTGAAACATATGGTGTTCCCGAAACCTTTGCTCTATGAAGCCTGTCTTTGCCGTGCACCAAAATAACTTTTTGCACCTGTCTATGTAACCTGCTCACTTTTTGGCAGGTATTTGCTAAAGATAATTGGAAGCGGGGAGAATGTCCGTCTCCAATACCGCTCCCTGAGGAAGAATTTGAATCGCAATGCCGTGGAGGACCCATGTCCTTCCCATCAAGGGGCAGAGCCCTTGTAAGGGGCACTTTGTCCTTCCCTCCCTTACATTTTGTAAAGAAAATATCACTTTTTTTGTTTTGCATTTTCCACACTTGTTTTGTTTCTTCTTTTGATAGGACAAATAGAAAATAGAAGAGAAGATTTTTTAGGATCAAACTGGTTTTGTGTATCAAATGTGTGTGGCTTGTTTGATTGAATGGTGAATTTATCAAAATGTGCCTTTTAGAATCGGTCATGTGCTAAATATAAAATTCAAAAGATTTTGGATTTTTCTGTTTCTTTTTACTTATTATTTTTAGGAAAAATTTCATTTTGATATCCCGGCAAACTTTTATTTGCAGTTTAATATCCTAACTTGTTTTTTTTTTTTTGCATTTTGATATGGTTTTTATTGGATTCTTACCATGACTATTATATATATATATATTGAAAGGTAATCGAGGTATTATGAAAAGTTGGCAATAAGAATACGGTGACAAGGTTCGGAGATATGGTCCCATTTGCCAGTTCCAGACAAGGGATGAACAATTCGCCCTAGCGAGCCAATGAGTTGTTTTGTTCGTTGTCTGTTTAACGAAATCGAGGTGCACGTCCTCGAGTTTTGAAAGAAGGGAAATACAATCATTAACTATCCTTATGGATTGAGCTTCTCCGTTTGACGATCATATTGACTATGACCTTGCAATCACTCTTAATAGATGCTTTCTGACGTGGTTCCTATTCCATCCACTGCAGGGTATCTCTAATGGCATAGGCCTCTATCTACCCCGGGTTTTGAGGACTAGGGAAAGAGGTAGATCGAGCTCGGATTAATTAGTGTATATGAATCTAAATTCAAAACTTATTTTTCAATCTATATGAAAGTTAATTAAATGAATCATATTTAGTCAAAGATAAATTGAAGTTTACTTTCATTTTATTTTTCAAAAAAAACGAGAAAAGAATTTCATTCATAATACCAATCGATAACATAACCTAGGTCAAAGGCCTTGGATTCTTGAATATGTCCGAGACCCACAGGTTTTTCAATGCTCATAAACTCATATCAACTATCTATTTTGCATCATAGACAACCAACATACGAAGAAACTAAACCTAACGTATCAAAACATAAAATAAAATGGAAGGGTTCCCCGTCCGGTTGGAATCGGTCAAAAGGATCTGGTCCTAGGTCATGGGGGGTAGGTCACCATCCGCCCACCTCGCATTCCCTAACCCGACTAATGGGGATGCTGAGCAGTCATCACTTGAGTTGGAGAATCTACATTTGTGTCGATGATCCCAGTCTACGATCACCATAGCACCGATATCCATTGACTCCCATCTCTAATCCATCGTCGACGAGCCTGAAGCTTTATCGTCATAGTCTACCTCGAGTTCTCCTTCGGCTTTTAACCTAGATTCTTGTGTCGCCACTACCGA
Source organism: Erodium maritimum (assembly GCA_963921825.1). Lineage (NCBI taxonomy): Eukaryota > Viridiplantae > Streptophyta > Magnoliopsida > Geraniales > Geraniaceae > Erodium > Erodium maritimum. Next base: position 671,821 of record OY997594.1, on the reverse strand, counting down.
ATCCTCCCTCTGAAAAAGACTATCGGATCTACCTTGTGTACATAACGAAGATGATGGTGAGGGAGACAACAATCATACATGACGTTTACCGGAGAGGCGGCGCCCAAAACCTAGCCTTAGACGAATGTCTTTGGCTCGCACCGAGGAGAATGAGTATTTGGCTGTCCCAGAAATTGGGAGATCACCTACGGAAAGAAGAGAGCTAGGGCCGACACTTGTTCCTCCTCTTTCTAGTCTCTTGGACTCGTTTTTTTGTGACAATGAGTTTACTTTTTAATTTGTTCGCTTATACATACATAGAAGATATCAAATAGAAACCCATTCTTAATCTAAAACAGTGAGAACTCATCCAAGCCATCCATTTCATAAATGGGTGGATGGGATATAATTGAGTTGTTGACTGCAAAAACACAACACTTTTTTGATAAGTTGTAGGGTTTTTTTAAATAAAACTATCATATTTTTCTTACCAATTCACAAATTTAATTTTTCTCGCTTCATTTGAACTCCATTGGCTTCAAACTTGCGTCAATATTTTATTTTTTCAAGATATTTCTATCAAGATCAGTGAAGAATATATTTTGAAGCATAATTTTTTTTCGGGCTGATTTAAAAAAAATTATATCTGAGTAATTTTTATCAACACACTGGTTTTATCAACAATGAACACTAGTTTTTTCACATCATTTTACCAAAACTGAACATGATTTTCATTACCTCATAACTTGTTCACATGTGTTTTATCAACATTGAACACTAGTTTTATTAATATAAACACTAGGTTTATCACCACATTACGTGTGTTTTATCACCTCATCATTTGTTCTTTTATCACTTCAGCAGACATGTTTTATCACCCCAATATATGTTTTTTCATCAACACTAAACACTAGTTTTATCAACACTGAACACTAGTTTTATCACCCCGAAATAAAAATTACGTTGACATACCCCGTATTATACACGTTTAACGGATAAATACTCCAAAGTTATCTTCTCGATAATGTTTGCTGCCAATCTTCTGAAATGCGAATTTTTCGACGGTTTTGGACGGGGGCCGTCGGGGATGGAGGAATCACCAACATAAAGATAATAAAGGCGGCCAATAGCGCCACCTCTATGTATAGAACAGGACGCACAGCAAGGTCCCCATCCGTGTAAGGAGGAGGTTCATGTCTCTCTTCAAAATCCGCTTTTACTTCTACTTTTTGGTCTGAAAAACCCACTAAAACTCATTTTGCTTGTTAGAAAAAACATAATCATGGATAATCCAAGGGTAATTGTTGAACAATATCATGAGGTGTTTACTTTTTTACATAGGGTTAAATGTTGAAACTTACCCTTATGTATTGGTCACGAACATTATACTACCTTCCCTTTCAAAATCACATTTGCAGTACCTTATCTATTGGTCACGCGATTCCGTTAGGAAAAATGGACGGTAAAAAGCCGTTTTTCCATTCCGTTAGTCATATGACCTCAAGTGTCATACAATGGATGGTAAAATGAAGTTTTTTTCCCTTAAGTATTTGACCTCTACATATTTTATAAGGAACAACAACGAGGGTGAAATGGTAATGTTCTTTATAAAATGTATAAAAGTCAAATAATTAAGGAAAAAACGGCATATTAGCATCCATTATATGACACTTGAGGTCATATGACTAACGGAATGAAAAAAACGACATTTTACCGTCTATTTTTCATAACGGAATCGTGTGACCAATAGATAAGGCACCGCAAATATGATTTTGAAAAGGAGGGTAGCATAGTGTTCATGACCAATACATAAGGGTAAGTTTCAACATTTAACCCTTTTACATATTGTAGTTATCTTCCTAGTAGTCAGAAAAGAATGTTTTATTGACCTGTTGTCGTACTCTATGTAATTTTGTTTTTAAATAACGATTTTATATTTCAAAAAAACAAAAAAAAACATAAGAAAACTATTTCATTTCTTTTAATTTTCTTCCTCTGTACGTCCAAAAAAATAAGAAAGCAAGAGTGATTCAAATTCTGGATTTTTTTATCTCTTATTTTAAAAAAAAAAACTCAAAAGTAATATCGATCTTTAAAAAAATTGAATTTACACGAAATACCACTATAATAAAACAATACAATTTTTTAGAAAAGTAAAAAAGCCTCATACTATTTCTTTTCAATTACCCCTTGAATCAACGTTACAAAAAAGAACATATGCTCACCATTGGTTGTAAGTGTGATGATGGTTTTTTCACTAAATCTCGTTGGTTTGAGAAGTTTCACCTAAATATTTTAAACAATAACTTTATTAGCTATTTAATATTATTAAAAGAACATCCGCAATCAAGAGAGAAGTTAAAAGAATAAATTAATAATAATTTTTTATTTCAATATGATAAATAAGCTATTTTTTTGATAGTCAAGAGGCTGAAAAGGAGAGGGTGAAAGGAAAACCAAAGTTTCTTACTTTATTTCTCTCACTTTTTCGTATCACCCAATTGGAAGCACCGGTGGTTTGCTAAGCGTCCGTGAAAATCTATTTTTATAGGGATATTTTCATGTCACTGCCTTAGCTGTATGTTTTTTTTTTCATATCACTACCCTATTTAATTTTTGTGGCACCTCACTACCTTAGAATGCATTTTTGTGACATTAAAAACTGATTTTTAAAAGAAAATTTGAAAACCAATGACATGTTTTTGAAAATTTGATTGTTAGTGAATTATGGACTTTTTAAGTGTTTTCATCCAAAAATGGAAGACAAATTGACGACGGGTATGAAAGTGAAAAAAATGCATTCTAGGGTAGTGAAGTGTCACAAAAAATAGTTAGAGCAGTTTGATGAAAAAACACTCATAGTTAGGATAGTGAAATGAAAATAACCTTTTTTATTATTATTTCTCTCTCATCACTCCACGTTGGCTCCGCCCCAAAACAAATACACATTTTTGAAATCCCATCATTCTCGATGTATAATTTTAAACAACATGCATATAAAACAAACATCATATGAAATCCGTCTTGGGAGAGGATAAGGTTTGGAAGAGTTGTATAAATTATCAGTAATATATACTGATGTGGACATAAAATGCATCGGCTTCAGATGTTTTTAGCCCACATTTTTTAGCTTTGGTCCACTTTTCTCTCTTTACTCGTAGTTTGTCTCTCATTGTCTTTTGTGGGTTCTTTGATAAAAAAAAAAGGGTTAAAATGGAGGAAAATTGGTTTAAAAAGTTTTGGAGGCTGATTGATCTTGAGAATGACATACCTTCCTCATCCAAACTCCGATTTGCCTCATATAATATATATATAATTGTATGGAATTCAGAGATCTACAACTTTTGTCAACGGGTCGTCACTGTACGGATACGAGAAAGTACCCAGATTCGGGAAATAGTCCGGCACGGATTCCCACACAAAATTAGGACCAAAATCGACACGAGGCGTGCCTGTGACGCGTGTAAAAACAGATTTCCAGATCCGATTTTAAGAGGAAAAAAAAGGAAAACTTCCTCTCCCCAAGTCCGATTCTCGGGAGAGGATAAGGGTTAATAAAGTTTGGAGGAGTTGTATAAATTATTAGTAATATATTTTTTTAGGATTAATAGTTTGGGGGCGGGGCGGAGATTGCTTGCCCCATCCCGGTCAAAATCCTCGTTGATCGCCCCACATGGGGTGGGGACGCCGGGCCTCCGTCGTACCGGAGTGGAAAAAAAGGTATCTTGTGTCCCCAAAAACGTAAGTACATGATCTATTAACCTTCTACCAAGTGTGTATGTAATAAAGAAAGTAGTCACATGTCGGTTTTTGACTTATGTCAGGTATAATTTTGTAATTGCTTAGACTTAGAAGGAAAAGCTGCTGACCTCAAACATCACGTGACCACCAACCCCAAAATCTTCTTTATTGGTAGGACTGAACTTTATTGAACCTCGTCCGTCGAAGTGAATTTGATGATCTGAAATTGCATAACATTTAGTACTAGCGAGTAACGATGATCTAATGACGGAGCTTAGGGCATCCACAACCATATAGCTGGTTACTGGCGGGGAGGTGCTGGCGGAGAGAACAAAAATTATTTTTTGTTGGCTTATAGTCAGCTCTCCTAATCAGTAGCATACAATGCTAACCCTTTTTGTTGGCTTATGGTAACCCTTTTTGTTCACATTTCTGCTCCAGTCGGCGATAAGGAGAGGTGGTGAGCTACCAGCCAGTTTTATTTAATTAATTTCTCTTTTTTCTTTTTTGGACTCTATCTCCTACCTTTTGCTCACAACCTCTCCACTGTGGATGCCCTTATGAAATATGAGATTAACATATATTTATGGTGTACCTGTGTTCATCGCTAGGGTTATGAAACTTTTGTTATCGTCCAATGTCAAATTCAACATCATTGTATCCTGAAACATAAAGACATCAATATCATATATAATGTTAGCCCCGACCTTCTATCATGTGTGTTTGTGATAACGAAATTATCTGACATGTCAGTTTTTGACTTATGTCGAATACATATTTGTAATCATTTAGGTAAACCATAGTGGCGTCAAACCGATTAGGTCTAATGGGTGGAAAAAAAGTGGGCCCAATTCGTGGGAAAGAATAGGCCGAAATTATTTTTTAATTATTTGGACCACGTGGCGATTCTCCTGCTTCGACTCTTTTCGACGGTCTACAACCCCCATCGATTTTCATGGGGTCGGATCGACCCAATTCGTAGGTTTTGGGTTTTCTCCCCAAAAAATGTACGAATCGACGCGCCTATTCAACGCACAGTAAACGCTATTGTGGATAGTCTTGGACTTCTAAAGAAAGATAGCTGACCTCAAACACCACACGCCCACCAATTCCAGAATCTCCTTTATTGATGGGATTGACCTTAATTGAACCTCGTCCGTCAAAGTGAACTTGATCATCTGCAATTGCACAACGTATGATCTGATGACGAGGCTTATAAAATGAGAGTAACAAGTATTTATGATGTACCTGTGTTCACCACTAAGGTTATGGAACCTGTGTTACTGTCTGGTGTCAAATTCAACATCGTAGTCTTCTGAAACACAATGAACACAATATCATGTGTAATGTTAGCCCATGTCTCAGTTCTCCTTTTATACATACTAAACAACTATATATATTTGACAGTCAATGATGTTAAATTCCCCGCCTGGAAGCGTCTATGTCCCGCCTAGGAGATGAAATGGGCTCTGTCGACCCTATTTATCCTCCTAGGGCGCTCCAGGCCGTTTGAACGGAATATGACCGATTAATCCCCGATTAGACCTATTAATTGAGAGGGTCGATCATGCGTCGGGTCGGATTTGTAGTTAAAAAAAATAGATTTTAACCTTCTACAAAACAAGTGAAACCATAAAATTATGCTAGTTGATAATCATACTTATTGATATTCTTCTTAAAAATTGTATGATACTTTTAGTTTAGTAGAATATTTAAGAAAAAAAAATGCACTAGATGACTCAATGCAAAAGATGGAGAGAATTGACAAAAGAAATGTTTATTACAAGAGAAAGAACCTTTACAAATGTGCTTAGACTTGTAGAGCTTTCGTTCATGGTTTTATAAAAGAATTACTTATAATAAAACACATCGGTTTGTCACATCAAAATAATTATTTTTTGCCACCCATGTGCCTTCGTTTCCGTCCCTTATACGTCCCACCCGTCCTCCTCCCTCTCCATTTTCATCAACAATTCCTATGATTGTAGATTTAGGATTTGTATGCATCCGTGGTATAATCATTTCCTTAAGATTTAGGGTAAAATCATAATTTTATATAAAAAAATAAAGGTTAGATCTTTAAAATAGATTTTGTTTGGAGGTCGAAAACCCTATTTTTCCACTTTAAGATGAAAGGAAACAAACATACCTGGTGACTCCTATTAGCTGGAGAATGTAGTGACGTGGCTTCAACTACATTTAGAACAATATTATCAGCCAAGTCCTTCCAATGGTGCTCATGGAGACGCACAGAAACATTTTCATGACCAATTCTAACTCCTTTGACTAGATATAGATCCGAGTATACACCCTACATCAAAGAGAAATAGTTAAATATGATACCGAGCGGTTACAAAATTATTCTTTCCGTCGTAGAGCACCCACATGGCCTCGGTTCTATCGGGACGAATCATACGTGATTTGAGGTTGAATCGGTGACGATTCATAGCAAGAATCGGTTATGGTCCACTGGTTCGGAACAAAATCGTCAGGTGTCACGGGGAGAGAGGCAGGAGAGAAGAAAATGGGTATATTCCGAATTCGTAGTTTCGACAGATTCATCGACCCAAGAATAGAGAACCGTATAAAGAACATAAAACACCACATTTACGTTTCTGATTCGACCCTTAGAACCGACTCAACTGCAGGTGCACTTACTGTAAGTTAACATACATTATCTTCGAGATTGATTTGTACATCACTGTCACTCAAAAGTGAATCCTTCAAAGGAAGGTGAACTAGGTGGTTACCTAGTTCCCACATGAATTGTAAACCCGCCAAGGATGTGAACACATTGCCTGTGACGAAGAATTATAGATCGAGTTACTTATATCGACTCAGACACCCCCACCCCCAGCTATATAAAAAAGATAGATATAAATTTCTAATTACAATAATTCCAAATGTACCTCCCCTATCAAAGGCACGGACACGAAGAATAGCAATCTCATCTAAGTCAAGTTCAAGACAAGTATGGAATATTTGGATTCTGGATAGATTGTCGATAAAAACTCTACAACGGATTACAACCCCGGTCGATACATCAAAAGCATAGACGCTAGTTTCCTTACGACCGTTATAAGGGGCGATTGATCTCAACCTTGCACTTGTCGAGCAGCGATTACTTGAACTATATTCCGGTAACACAGTCAGGAGATCATGATCATCCCATGACCTACCAAAAGTCACCAAGACACAAACACAGTTTTAGAGCATTCACAATGAGGATCGATTCAGAACGACAGGGATATTCGAAACCGACTCTATTAGGGTATCAAAATTTGAGACTAGGGAAAGGCGGTACCACTCGAAGCAACCGTCGATGCCTTGAAGCCGATACTCTACCGGATGAGTCATTTTGGGAGGCAAGAGAACGCTCACGTCGGCCAAGTGCGGACGAAGAACCTTAAACGACACCGTTCCTTGCAGCAGCAACAGCGCAACGACAAGAAATAAGAACATATTGGCCTTGGCTTTAGCTTACACGTAGAAGACTAAGTATAAATGCAGAGGTGGTTAGCGATTCTGTTGCATAGGGGCTAATGATTAGGCAAATCATGATTGCTCCATGCTTGAGATCAGGAGATAAAAAAGTAGATTCTTGACCCTCATACTCATTAGTAACCACTCGTTCAAAATTATATTATATATACTTTACCCTTGATGGTTTGAGTTAACCGCTTGTTCATAATTAATGCATAAATTTTGGACTACTTGTGATTATTTGCTCTCAAAATCGACTATTTTTAGGATATAAACATGGTTGAAAGTATAGGTTTTCTTTGTTTTTCTCAATTGAAAAATAACATCAAACAAATTACATCCATATCTCCCTTATTTTGACGCGGTGTTACGGTAACATCGATGCGACAGAGACGACGTAACAACTTGTCTACTCCCGCACATCGAACTGTTGAGCAAGGGGGTTGCGCAACGAATACTTGGGGACACGTGGTGCTAATAGTTACTTTGGGAAACCACTACGCTATGGTTACGTCGCCGCAACAACTAGTCAGCATACCAGTGCATTGTTGCTATGTAGCCTCAACTACTACCTCTTTCTCCAACCCCAAAGATTCACACACTCAGCCGCTTCTAAATTTCTCTAGAACCTGGTAAAAGGTTCTGGAATTCTAGGGCTTTTAGGAGATTTCTCTAGAATATGGGAGAGAGTCCTAGAACTCTCGGGTGGGTGGGTGGGCGATTGTACCCCTATAACCAGTACAAGAAAACAAAAATATGGTTCATTTAAGAGCGGACATGAGTTTAGATAAGAAAAGTGAAGAAGAAGCATGAAAAGTAAACATGAGGAAGAAGAAGACATGCGTCTGAAAGAGAGAGAAAGCTTAAATATTAAAAATTCACTGTTGGAAAAGAAGATAAGCTTTAATAATAGTGATGCTTTATTGGGGATTGGACAAGATAAAGTTGGAAGAGAGGAAATGGTTAAAAAATTTAATATGTGTGCTGGAAAAGAAAAAAAAAAGTTCACTAGTTTAATAGCGTGTACAGGACAGGACAAACATATTAAATTAATACATACTTTTTGAATTCCGAAAAAGAAATAGGAAGAATGTTGGAGAGGAAATATAAGAAACACAAAAATATTGAAAAAATGGAAAAACAAATATTTTAAATATATATTTTACTTATTATGAGGGCTATCCATTGTAAACCAAGAGCATCCACAACCATCTCGCCGGACCTTACATACGCACAATATGACCATGTCTCGGCTTCAGGGCGTCTTGGGCTCCGGAGACTGTGAGAGAATCTTCTTGTACCCACCTAACAACTCTACTAAACTGGAGTTGGTATTAGGTATATCATAAGGATTTGAATCATCAAATCTATAAAATGATTTGACCTCACAGGCCAGTACAAAAAAAAAATACTTTTCGGCTGAGAGGGGAAGGAAGTATAACTTAGCTCTGACATAACCAATGAAATAGTAAATCTGGAGGAGCATGTGACAATTAGGGGTGGGCATAAAAACCGGAACCGCCGGTTTCCGACCATAACCGACCACATTTGGGACCGGAGAGACCGGAACCGAAGGTTTCCGGCGTAGTTCAGGTCGGAAAATGCCTGAACCGGCGTAGTTCAGGTCGGGGGCCGGTTCAAGAGAACCAGACCAGTGGTTTTGTGTAAACCGACCGGAACAGTAGCAGGCCTGCTTAAGGCCCAATGGAATAGCGAAGCCCAAAATCGATTGGCCCATGTTCGTCCGAAGCCCAACAGCTGTATATAAACCCGCTGAATCTGGATCGTTGATCTTAGGGTTTGAATCTCGGCCGTCCATCCTTCGTTAACCCTGATCCTTTCTCTCTCTTCCTCCATACACTCTCAGTCTCTCGTCGTTCTCTCTCTCTGTGTCTCTTCGATCGCTCTCTCTCTCTCTCACCGAGTCACCGTTTCTGCCGCCTCCGTACGCCATCAGTCACCACCGGTCCACCACCTCTCAAATCTCACCAGCTACTTCCCTCACATAGCTTCCTTCAACCCTTTCCCCATGTCTCAGTCCCGAAGGCCAAGACACTCAACCTCCTCGAGTCCCTCTTCTCTCTCTGGCTTAGTCGTATTTTTGCTACTTTCTGTCAAATTCGCTCCGATTATCGTATCCTCCGCATTTAATGCGGCGAGGTTACCGTTGCTGAGTGTGGAATCGCGGTAGCTTAAAGCGGGAGAGGGGATGAGCTCTGAGAACTCCAAAACTCGAACCAGATTTGGAGCATCAAGCTTCAGATCTAAATCAACCTTCAGATCTACATCAAGCTCGGGAAGTTAGGTTGAAGAGATGTACATCGACAAAGGGAAGGTATAAAATCGAACCTATCTCTGTTTATGCTTGGTTTTGCTTAAATTTGCATCTCAGTTTAGGTTTTTGTATAAAATCGAACATATCTCTGTTTATGCTTGGTTTTGCTTAAATTTGCATCTCAGTTTAGGGTTTTGTATCTTAGTTTAGGGTTAAGGTAAAATTGTATCTTAGTTTAGGGTTTTGTATCTTAGTTTAGGGTTAATCAAAGTCTTTTGTATTCTGGTTAACAGAAGTTTAGGGTTAATGATTAGTTTTGCTTGTTAGTTTAGTTTTGCATCTTAGGCTATAAAATTATTTATAGTGTTAATGATTAGTTCTTTTGTTAGCTTGACTGCTTGACAGTTTAAAAGTTGTTAGCTTAAATTAAAAACAATTTATCTTAAAATAAAAATAACAAAACTATTGACTGATTCTTAAAAGTTTAGGTAAAATAAAATGTTTATGCAAGAGTTAACTATAGTAGTTTAGGGTTTAGTTAAAATAAAATGTTAATGATCAGTTTTGCATCGTAGTTTAGTATAGAATGTATAAATTTTTATTTTTTGAATTTTTGTATTAATTTCTAATATATGCATCTTTTTTATGCTAGGGCGTGATGTTGTCTGATAGCATGGAGGTGAGTGATGGTATCACTTCACCTCCAATACGTGCAAGAGCTGGAGAAACTGCTGTTGTTGGAGCTACTCGAGCTGCTTCTGCTGGAGCTGGTGGGTCTGGTGGAGCTGGTGGGTCTGGTGGAGCGGGTGGGTCTGGTGGAGCGGGTGGATCTGATGGGAAGGATGCAACAACAGTTGCATCCTCAGGTAAGGGCTCTAAACCACCTCGTCATAGTTCTATTGCATGGGAGATATTTGATATTATTGTTGTTGATGGTGAGAAGTTTGATGTGTGTTCGTGTTGTGGTAAGAAGTATAAGTACAATTCCAATAGGTGTGGGACTAGTACATTGGTAGGTCACTATAAGATTTGTCCTAAGAACCCTAGGAGACTTGACTGTACCCAACAATTGTTAGCATTCCAGCCTATGGAATGTGGTAGTGACGGCCAACTTATAAGTTGGCAGTTCAACCAACAAGTTGCTCGAGATGCTCTTATGAAGATGATTCTTGTAGATGAACTGCCCTTTAGCTTTGTAGGGCATAAGGGATTTAGGGATTCGATGAGAGCTGTCTGTCCCATGTTCGATGTACCCACCCGATACACTATCCGGAGGGATATATGTCACTTGTATGAAACTGAAAAACTCAAACTGTTTGAGTTTTTCAGGAAATCGACCCCTAGAATCTCCTTTACAACGGACACTTGGACTAGTGTCCAACAAATAAACTACATGTGTCTCACAGCTCACTTTATTGATGATAATTGGGTGTTGTGTAAGAAGATAATTAATTTCTGCCCAATTTCTTCCCACAAAGGGGAAGACATAGGAAGAGCTATTGAGTTTTGTCTGAATTCATGGGGTCTAGATAGGATCATGATTGTTACTGTTGACAATGCTAGTGCGAATGATGGTGCCATACGACATTTGAGTTCACAACGAAATTTGTTGTGCAACTCGGTGTTAGATGGGAAATTTATGCATATGCGATGTGTTGCTCACATCTTGAACCTGGTAGTGAATGATGGGATTAGTTTGATTGAGAAATCTGTGGAGAGAATTATATTTGCTGTTAGGTTCATCAAGTTGTCACCCATGAGACTTTCTAGGTTTAAGATAGCTGTTGGGCAAGCTGGTTATAAGACAGTGAGGTTGCTGTCCTTAGATGTTCCAACCAGGTGGAATGCGACTTATATGATGCTTAAGTCAGCTTGTAGGTTAGAAAAAGCCTTTGATATCTATTGTCGCCTAGACCCTACCTTGAATTTAGAGATGGACATCAAGGTTTGCAAGGATAAGACCCAACTAGGTAGACTATGTGAGAGAGATTGGGTAGAGTGCAAATCTGTTATGTCTTTCCTAGAGCACTTTTATGAGATAACGGTGAGGATATCAGGTTCAAATTATGCTACATCAAACTTGATATTAGATGAAATATCTGATATTCATACATCAATTTCTGAGGGTTTGGTACATGAGAACCTTGACATGCGCAACATGGCTGTCAAGATGAGTCTGAAATTTCATAAGTACTTCGGGGATTTGGGTATGCTAAATTTGTTTACATTCATTGCACCCATTTTAGATCCCCGAAAGAAACTTGGTTATGTGAATTATCTTATTGTGAACATGTATGTGACTGAAAACTCTGACATACTCATCCCATTAGTGAAACAATCTTTGGAGTCACTGTTTGTTCAGTACAGCAGCGAGTATGATCAATCTGCTGAGTCGGTAACGCAATCTGCCACACCAGCAGTAGTTGTTACCGACAAAGTTGTTAAGCACCAAAGGTTTGAGGCATATAAGAGGTTGAAAACCTCGATTGAGGGGACCCCAAAATCTGAACTTGAGAAATACCTCTTAGAGCCTGAAGTTGTAGATTCCACTACTTTCCAAGTGTTGACATGGTGGGCAGAGAATGCCAACCGATACCCCATTTTATCAACAATGGCTAGAGATATTCTAGCCATTCCAATCACAACTGTGTCAAGTGAATGTGCTTTTAGTGATGGGAGTAGGGTAGTCCATGATTTCACGAGTTCTTTGGCTACTGAGATTGTTCAAGCCTTGATGGACAAGTTACAGATTGTTGATGATGGTATATATTTTAACTTTTATTTTAACGTATACTTTGCATTCATATAGTATTAAATTCTAACTGTTAACACTTAACATATTTGTGCAGCCATTGCTGAAAAATCATCTTCTATTGGGGTTCCTGTTATGTTTTGAATTTGGTTGGTATGTGTGTTTGGTAAGTGGTTATTGTTTTTGTATTTGCCGCTGTTTGTGTGTTTTGCTCTCTACTGATGTTGTATTTTGTTGACAGGTACCATTTTGAAGAATCAAGGACGAAGAGATGAGCTTGGATTGTAGTGATGAAGAACCATTTTGAAGAATGAAGGATGAAGACATTAGTATATGTAGTCTTTGAATCCTATGTATTTGTAATGTTGTTTTTGGATTTCTCTCTTCGTTGAAAACTCAAACTATGTAACACTATTATTTTTTTGAGGTATTAGTTCTAGGCAGGTGTTTTTCATCATTAAGGGATGACCAGAAATTGGCTTATGGCTATTTCTGATCATCTTTTAATGGTTTTTGGCCTGAAAAAAAATTCTACTGTCTTTTTATTTACATGTCAAAATTATACTTTGTGCCTGTTCAGGCCCAAATAATAGGGCCCATTCTAGTGGCCCAAATTTAAATGGGTGGTCGGTTCAAACCTCCAAACCGACCTGAAACCGAAGTGGTCGGAAAATTTCGAATTTTCCGATCCCGGTCCCGACGGAGGTCTTAAAATTTGGAATCCGCAGATTTGAGGTGTGGTGTCAAAGTAAGGCTCATGGTCGGTTTAACCGACCATGCCCACCCCTAGTGACAATATACATTGAATATGAAAAGGAATATGGATCTGAGCAGAGAAGAATCCTCAAGCATTTTTTCCAACAAAAATGGTAGGTGAGGGACAACAAATGCACCTGGAATGCCCTGGCCTTTCAGCACAGATAGTCAAAATGAGAAGAAACGCTACACAAAAAGCATCGTATAAAAATACATCCTTACTGACATCACCGAGCTTTTGGATGGCCGAGCTTGTCGGTGGAAGACTAAGGGAACTGCAGCCTCGAACTTCATTGAAAGGAAGGAGACTACAGTCGACATTGATGATGAAAATAAAAAAGAAAAGTGGGTAGAAAAGGTGCAAGAAAAGGTCTAGAATCTGGTTAAAGCTTATCTTCTTTTCCAACAATGAATTTTAATTATTTAAGCCTTCTCTCTTTCAGATGCATGTCTTCTTCTTCCTCATGTTTACTTTTCATGCTTCTTCTTCAGTTTTCTTATCTAAACTCATGTACGCTCCTCAATGAACCATATTTTTGTTTTCTTGTACCGGTTATACGGGTACAATCGCCCACCCACCCACCCACCCGAGAGTTCTAAGACTATCTACCAGATTCTAGAGAAATCTCCTAAAAACCCTAGAATTCCATGACCTTCTACCAGATTCTAGAGAAACTTAGAAGCGACTGAGTGTGTGAATTATGTTCGTTAAACTGTTTTATTGCTAATAAATTCTATAGGTCACTCCTTTATATATTGGCTCATTTATTCATGAATTTCTTGCACCTTTTCTACCCGCTTTTCTTTTTATTTTCATCATCACTGTCGACTGTAGTCTCCTTCCTTTCAATGAAGTTCGAGGCTGCAGTTCCCTTAGTCTTCCACCGACAAGTTCGGCCATCCAAAAGCTCGGTGATGTCAGTAAGGATGTATTTTTATACGATTCTTTTTGTGTAGCGTTTCTTCTCATTTTGACTATCCGTGCTGAAAGGCCATGGCATTCCAGGTGCATTTGTTGTCCCTCACCTACCATTTTTGTTGGAAAAAATGCTTGAGGATTCTTCTCTGCTCAGATCCATATTCCTTTTCATATTCAATGTCTATTGTCACATGCTCCTCCAGATTTACTATTTCATTGGTTATGTCAGAGCTAAGTTATACTTCCTTCCCCTCTCAGCCGAAAAGTATTTTTTTTTGTACTGGCCTGTGAGGTCAAATCATTTTATAGATTTGATGATTCAAATCCTTATGATATACCTAATACCAACTCCAGTTTAGTAGAGTTGTTAGGTGGGTACAAGAAGATTCTCTCACAGTCTCCGGAGCCCAAGACGCCCTGAAGCCGTGACATGGTCATATTGTGCGTATGTAAGGTCCGGCGAGATGGTTGTGGATGCTCTTGGTTTACAATGGATAGCCCTCATAATAAGTAAAATATATATTTAAAATATTTGTTTTTCCATTTTTTCAATATTTTTGTGTTTCTTATATTTCCTCTCCAACATTCTTCCTATTTCTTTTTCGGAATTCAAAAAGTATGTATTAATTTAATATGTTTGTCCTGTCCTGTACACGCTATTAAACTAGTGAACTTTTTTTTTTCTTTTCCAGCACACATATTAAATTTTTTAACCATTTCCTCTCTTCCAACTTTATCTTGTCCAATCCCCAATAAAGCATCACTATTATTAAAGCTTATCTTCTTTTCCAACAGTGAATTTTTAATATTTAAGCTTTCTCTCTCTTTCAGACGCATGTCTTCTTCTTCCTCATGTTTACTTTTCATGCTTCTTCTTCACTTTTCTTATCTAAACTCATGTCCGCTCTTAAATGAACCATATTTTTGTTTTCTTGTACTGGTTATAGGGGTACAATCGCCCACCCACCCACCCGAGAGTTCTAGGACTCTCTCCCATATTCTAGAGAAATCTCCTAAAAGCCCTAGAATTCCAGAACCTTTTACCAGGTTCTAGAGAAATTTAGAAGCGGCTGAGTGTGTGAATCTTTGGGGTTGGAGAAAGAGGTAGTAGTTGAGGCTACATAGCAACAATGCACTGGTATGCTGACTAGTTGTTGCGGCGACGTAACCATAGCGTAGTGGTTTCCCAAAGTAACTATTAGCACCACGTGTCCCCAAGTATTCGTTGCGCAACCCCCTTGCTCAACAGTTCGATGTGCGGGAGTAGACAAGTTGTTACGTCGTCTCTGTCGCATCGATGTTACCGTAACACCGCGTCAAAATAAGGGAGATATGGATGTAATTTGTTTGATGTTATTTTTCAATTGAGAAAAACAAAGAAAACCTATACTTTCAACCATGTTTATATCCTAAAAATAGTCGATTTTGAGAGCAAATAATCACAAGTAGTCCAAAATTTATGCATTAATTATGAACAAGCGGTTAACTCAAACCATCAAGGGTAAAGTATATATAATATAATTTTGAACGAGTGGTTACTAATGAGTATGAGGGTCAAGAATCTACTTTTTTATCTCCTGATCTCAAGCATGGAGCAATCATGATTTGCCTAATCATTAGCCCCTATGCAACAGAATCGCTAACCACCTCTGCATTTATACTTAGTCTTCTACGTGTAAGCTAAAGCCAAGGCCAATATGTTCTTATTTCTTGTCGTTGCGCTGTTGCTGCTGCAAGGAACGGTGTCGTTTAAGGTTCTTCGTCCGCACTTGGCCGACGTGAGCGTTCTCTTGCCTCCCAAAATGACTCATCCGGTAGAGTATCGGCTTCAAGGCATCGACGGTTGCTTCGAGTGGTACCGCCTTTCCCTAGTCTCAAATTTTGATACCCTAATAGAGTCGGTTTCGAATATCCCTGTCGTTCTGAATCGATCCTCATTGTGAATGCTCTAAAACTGTGTTTGTGTCTTGGTGACTTTTGGTAGGTCATGGGATGATCATGATCTCCTGACTGTGTTACCGGAATATAGTTCAAGTAATCGCTGCTCGACAAGTGCAAGGTTGAGATCAATCGCCCCTTATAACGGTCGTAAGGAAACTAGCGTCTATGCTTTTGATGTATCGACCGGGGTTGTAATCCGTTGTAGAGTTTTTATCGACAATCTATCCAGAATCCAAATATTCCATACTTGTCTTGAACTTGACTTAGATGAGATTGCTATTCTTCGTGTCCGTGCCTTTGATAGGGGAGGTACATTTGGAATTATTGTAATTAGAAATTTATATCTATCTTTTTTATATAGCTGGGGGTGGGGGTGTCTGAGTCGATATAAGTAACTCGATCTATAATTCTTCGTCACAGGCAATGTGTTCACATCCTTGGCGGGTTTACAATTCATGTGGGAACTAGGTAACCACCTAGTTCACCTTCCTTTGAAGGATTCACTTTTGAGTGACAGTGATGTACAAATCAATCTCGAAGATAATGTATGTTAACTTACAGTAAGTGCACCTGCAGTTGAGTCGGTTCTAAGGGTCGAATCAGAAACGTAAATGTGGTGTTTTATGTTCTTTATACGGTTCTCTATTCTTGGGTCGATGAATCTGTCGAAACTACGAATTCGGAATATACCCATTTTCTTCTCTCCTGCCTCTCTCCCCGTGACACCTGACGATTTTGTTCCGAACCAGTGGACCATAACCGATTCTTGCTATGAATCGTCACCGATTCAACCTCAAATCACGTATGATTCGTCCCGATAGAACCGAGGCCATGTGGGTGCTCTACGACGGAAAGAATAATTTTGTAACCGCTCGGTATCATATTTAACTATTTCTCTTTGATGTAGGGTGTATACTCGGATCTATATCTAGTCAAAGGAGTTAGAATTGGTCATGAAAATGTTTCTGTGCGTCTCCATGAGCACCATTGGAAGGACTTGGCTGATAATATTGTTCTAAATGTAGTTGAAGCCACGTCACTACATTCTCCAGCTAATAGGAGTCACCAGGTATGTTTGTTTCCTTTCATCTTAAAGTGGAAAAATAGGGTTTTCGACCTCCAAACAAAATCTATTTTAAAGATCTAACCTTTATTTTTTTATATAAAATTATGATTTTACCCTAAATCTTAAGGAAATGATTATACCACGGATGCATACAAATCCTAAATCTACAATCATAGGAATTGTTGATGAAAATGGAGAGGGAGGAGGACGGGTGGGACGTATAAGGGACGGAAACGAAGGCACATGGGTGGCAAAAAATAATTATTTTGATGTGACAAACCGATGTGTTTTATTATAAGTAATTCTTTTATAAAACCATGAACGAAAGCTCTACAAGTCTAAGCACATTTGTAAAGGTTCTTTCTCTTGTAATAAACATTTCTTTTGTCAATTCTCTCCATCTTTTGCATTGAGTCATCTAGTGCATTTTTTTTTCTTAAATATTCTACTAAACTAAAAGTATCATACAATTTTTAAGAAGAATATCAATAAGTATGATTATCAACTAGCATAATTTTATGGTTTCACTTGTTTTGTAGAAGGTTAAAATCTATTTTTTTTAACTACAAATCCGACCCGACGCATGATCGACCCTCTCAATTAATAGGTCTAATCGGGGATTAATCGGTCATATTCCGTTCAAACGGCCTGGAGCGCCCTAGGAGGATAAATAGGGTCGACAGAGCCCATTTCATCTCCTAGGCGGGACATAGACGCTTCCAGGCGGGGAATTTAACATCATTGACTGTCAAATATATATAGTTGTTTAGTATGTATAAAAGGAGAACTGAGACATGGGCTAACATTACACATGATATTGTGTTCATTGTGTTTCAGAAGACTACGATGTTGAATTTGACACCAGACAGTAACACAGGTTCCATAACCTTAGTGGTGAACACAGGTACATCATAAATACTTGTTACTCTCATTTTATAAGCCTCGTCATCAGATCATACGTTGTGCAATTGCAGATGATCAAGTTCACTTTGACGGACGAGGTTCAATTAAGGTCAATCCCATCAATAAAGGAGATTCTGGAATTGGTGGGCGTGTGGTGTTTGAGGTCAGCTATCTTTCTTTAGAAGTCCAAGACTATCCACAATAGCGTTTACTGTGCGTTGAATAGGCGCGTCGATTCGTACATTTTTTGGGGAGAAAACCCAAAACCTACGAATTGGGTCGATCCGACCCCATGAAAATCGATGGGGGTTGTAGACCGTCGAAAAGAGTCGAAGCAGGAGAATCGCCACGTGGTCCAAATAATTAAAAAATAATTTCGGCCTATTCTTTCCCACGAATTGGGCCCACTTTTTTTCCACCCATTAGACCTAATCGGTTTGACGCCACTATGGTTTACCTAAATGATTACAAATATGTATTCGACATAAGTCAAAAACTGACATGTCAGATAATTTCGTTATCACAAACACACATGATAGAAGGTCGGGGCTAACATTATATATGATATTGATGTCTTTATGTTTCAGGATACAATGATGTTGAATTTGACATTGGACGATAACAAAAGTTTCATAACCCTAGCGATGAACACAGGTACACCATAAATATATGTTAATCTCATATTTCATACGGGCATCCACAGTGGAGAGGCTGGGAGCTGGCTGGGAGCAAAAAGTATGAGAGAGAGTCCAAAAAAGAACAGAGAGAAATTAATTAAATAGTGCTGGCTGGGAGCAGAAATGTGAACAAAAAGGGTTACCATAAGCCAACAAAAAGGGTTAGCATTGTATGGTACTAATTAGGAGAGCTGACTATAAGCCAACAAACAATAATTTTTGTTCTCTCCGCCACCACCTCCCCGCCAGTAACCAGCTATATGGTTGTGGATGCCCTAAGCTCCGTCATTAGATCATCATTACTCGCTAGTACTAAATGTTATGCAATTTCAGATCATCAAATTCACTTCGACGGACGAGGTTCAATAAAGTTCAGTCCTACCAATAAAGAAGATTTTGGGGTTGGTGGTCACGTGATGTTTGAGGTCAGCAGCTTTTCCTTCAAAGTCTAAGAAATTACAAAATTATACCTGACATAAGTCAAAAACCGACATGTGACTACTTTCGTTATTACATACACACTTGGTAGAAGGTTAATAGATCATGTACTTACGTTTTTGGGGACACAAGATACCTTTTTTTCCACTCCGGTACGACAGAGGCCCGACGTCCCCACCCCATGTGGGGCGATCAACGAGGATTTTGACCGGGATGGGGCAAGCAATCTCCGCCCCGCCCCAAACTATTAATCCTAAAAAAAATACATTACTAATAATTTATACAACTCCTCCAAACCTTATTAACCCTTATCCTCTCCCGAGAATCGGACTTGGGGAGAGGAAGTTTTCCTTTTTTTCCTCTTAAAATCGGATCTGGAAATCTGTTTTTACACGCGTCACAGGCACGCCTCGTGCCGATTTTGGTCCTAATTTTGTGTGGGAATCCGTGTCGGACTATTTCCCGAATCTGGGTACTTTCTCGTATCCGTACAGTGACGACCCGTTGACAAAAGTTGTAGATCTCTGAATTCCATACAATTATATATATATATATATATGAGGCAAATCGGAGTTTGGATGAGGAAGGTATGCCCTTCTCAAGATCAATCAGCCTCCAAAACTTCTTAAACCAATTTTCCTCTATTTTAACCCCTTTTTTTAATCAAAGAACCCACAAAAGACAATGAGAGACAAACTACGAGTAAAGAGAGAAAAGTGGACCAAAGCTAAAAAATGTGGGCTAAAAACATCTGAAGCCGATGCATTTTATGTCCACATCAGTATATATTACTGATAATTTATACAACTCTTCCAAACCTTATCCTCTCCCAAGACGGATTTCATATGATGTTTGTTTTATATGCATGTTGTTTGAAATTATACATCAAGAATGATGGGATTTCAAAAATGTGTATTTGTTTTGGGGCCGAGTCAACGTGGAGTGGTTGTTTTGAGGTCGCCCCATTGTCATCCCTAGGTGCAGTGGTTGTGTTATTGTGAAACACCACCTATTACGGGGAGGAGAGTTTTGTTCAAAAACACTTTTACGTGTAAGTATGTGACTTATTGAGCTTTTATGTGGTGCGAAAGTTAGGCGAGTCAGTTTTGAGATGAAAGGTTGTTGGTGCCTGCTTTTTTGTAATTTTCCAATGTCGGTGTCTTCTTTTAAGTAGAGTTTAACTTAGAGCATCTACAATCCAAGACTTAAAGGTGTCTAAAAGAGGAGGATGAAAGCAATTTGATGAGAGAGAAATAATAAAAAAAAATGGTTATTTTCATCTCACTACTCTAACTATATGTTTTTTTTCATCTCACTACCCTAACTATATGTTTTTTTCATCTCACTACTCTAACTATATGTTTTTTTTCATCTCACTACCCTAACTATATGTTTTTTTCATCTCACTACTCTAACTATTTTTTGTAGCACTTCACTACCCTAGAATGCATTTTTTTCACTTTCATACCCGTCGTCAATTTGTCATCTATTTTTAAGTGTAGAAAACACTTAAAAAGTCCATAATACCCCTCACTAACAATCAAATTTTCAAAAGCATGTCATTGGTTTTCAAATTTTCTTTTAAAAATCAGTTTTTAATGTCAAAAAAATGCATTATAGGGTAGTGAGGTGCCACAAAAATTAGTTAGGATAGTGATATGAAAAAAACCATATAATTAAGGCAGTGAGGTGAAAATATCCTTATAAAAATAGATTTCCACCGACGCTTAGCAAACCACCGGTGCTTCCAATTGAGTGATACGAAAAAGTGAGAGAAATAAAGCAAAAAACTTTGGTTTTCCTTTCACTCTCTCCTTTTCAGCCTTTTGACTATAAAAAAAATAGCCTATTTATCAGATTGAAATAAAAAATTATTATTAATTTATTCTTTTAACTTCTCTCTTGATTGCGGATGGTCTTATAATAATATTAAACAGTTAATAAAGTTATTGTTTAAAATATTTAGGTGAAACTTCTCAAACCAACGAGATTTAGTGAAAAAACCATCATCACACTTACAACCAATGGTGAGCATATGTTCTTTTTTGTAACGTTGATTCAACGGGTAATTGAAAAAAAATAGTATGAGACTTTTTTGCTTTTCTAAAAAATTGTATTGTTTTATTATAGTGGTATTTCGTGTAAATTCAATTTTTTTAAAGATCGATATTACTTTTGAGTTTTTTTTTTAAATAAGAGATAAAAAAATCCAGAATTTGAATCACTCTTACTTTCTTATTTTTTGGACATACAGAGGAAGAAAGTTAAAAGAAATGAAACTTTTTTATTATGTTTTTTTTTAATTTTTTGAAATGTAAAATCGTTATTTAGAAACAAAATTACAGAGTAGGACAACAGGTCAATAAAACATTTTTTTTTCTAACTACTAGGAAGATAACTACAATATGTAAAAAATTAAACTCCTCGTGATATTGTTCAACAATTACCCCTTGATTATTCATGATTATGTTTTTCTAACAAGCAAAATGAGTTTTAGTTGGTTTTTCAGACCAAAAAGTAGAAGTAAAAGCGGATTTTGAAGAGAGACATGAACCTCCTCCTCACACGGAGGGGGACCTTGGTGAGCGTCTTGTTCTATACATACAGCTGGTACTAATGACCGCCGCTATTATCTATATGTGGGTGACTCCTCCACCCCCGACGGTTCAACTCCCTTCCACCCCCGTCCAAAACCGCCGGGAAATTCGCATTTCAGAAGATTGGCAGCTAACATTGTCAAGAAAATAGGAGCATCAGTTTTCGAGATATCTTTGTACTAGGAACACAAAAATCTAAAATCTTTTGTATTTTATATTTAGCACATTACCGATTCAAAAAGACACATTTTGATAAATTCCCCATTCAATCAAACAAGCCACACACATTTGATACACAAAACCAGTTTAATCCTAAAAAATCTTCCTTCTGTTGTCTCTTTGTCCTATCAAAAGAAGAAACAAAACAAGTGTGGAAAATGCAAAACAAAAAAAAAAGTGATATTTTCTTTACAAAATGTAAGGGTACAACAAGGTAGGGAAGGACAAGGTGCCCTTTACAAGGGCTCTGCCCCTTGATGGGAAGGACATGGGTCCTCCACGGCATTGCGATTCAAATTCTTCCTCAGGGAGCGGTATTGGAGACGGACGTTCTCCCCCCTTCCAATTATCTTTAGCAAATACCTGCCAAAAAGTGAGCAGGTTACATAAACAGGTGCAAAAAGTTATTTTGGTGCATGGCAAAGACAGGCTTCATAGAGCAAAGGTTTCGGGAACACCATATGTTTCAAAACCTATCCTAACATTCAGAAGCAGCTTGTGGGGCCCACTACACGCTGGTTGACTGAGTATTTGAGGTCAGAGGTTCGAATTCCAGTGGGTACATCTGCTTGGGAGCGGGTGTGGGTGAAGGATAGATTAGGAATAAGACAAGGGTTGAGTAGGTTTCCTCGACTTTCAAATTTACTCACCCAACTACACAAAATACTTCAATTTTTCTTACTTTACTCTAATTTGGCAGTACATGACAAAAATAACACAATGTCTACGTAAGAACTTGGGTTAACTTCACTATTTCGAAAATTAAAGAAGGGCATTTTATCATTTATTAACCAAATAGTGATAAGTTGGGTGAGAAAATACACAAGGCAAAATGTAGCTAAGTGAAAAGGGTGATAAGTTTGGTATCCTTTTGTGAGATTATTTATGCGTTCATTGTTGAGTTATAACAGAAGTCAAAACTCACCAGCCATTAAGACATTGGGAAGTGATGACCGCTTCCTTTCCAACAAATTTTTCCGGTGTCCTCCTGTTTCCCTGCAAATATTCTACCTGTCATCAAACATTGCTCTATAACGGAGTTAAAAACCGAGTGATTTTTTTTCCTTCATAAAAATGGAAGTCGCACCTTGATTACCACTTTCTCATCTACTGAAAATGGATACTGCATACTCCTCTGCAGCCCATCCTCCGCTGCAATATCTCCATTTTCCTGTAGAAAAGGAAAAACGGACAACAAAAATTAAATTCATGGGAAAATCAGCATTTTCAAAAAAAGATTTGCATGCCGGCAACCAAATTTACACTTTTACGTTAAACATAAATGACGGAGCAAAAAATATTGTTCTCAGTACCGACTTGCAAAAAGTGTAAGGCAGACCTTTAGTTTTTGCAATTTTTCCCAAGAAACTGTGTTTGTTGATAAAATAGGAAGTAGTCACAGTGGAATATACCCTTTTACCACCAATAGTAGGTAGTGAATTACAGGAAAACTGGGATATAAGTTAGGATATACCCTATTTAGTCTTCTGAATGGATCGGGTTGTTCACCCATTTCTTTCCGTCTTTTCCGAAGTGCTGCATTGTGGAATAGCCTTCTATCATCTTCATGTTTCACTGCTGCTGCAGCAGCTCTAAGAGCTGTCAATGAAATTAGTGCATATTAATAGATAAAAGAGCAACGGAGATTTGAGCAACAAAAGTGGATATATAAGTACCATGGTTGGGAACCAAAGACCCGGGATCAATTTCTGCATTGCAGAGAGGACATCTCGACTGCGAAACAAAATAAAGATACACTATTTATGAATCTCTTCTCTTCCCATGTAGAAGGCCTATAGACTATTGATCTCTAACAATGAATTGCATACCGTTTCGATGACTCTTCTTAGCATGATGCCACCAAACGAATGTCCACATGAAACAAGTGTTGCATCTTCAAGGAATGCACCTCTTAAAGCAAACAATTTATAAGTAACCACTAACATATTATTGATTATAGGGTTAATTGCTTTAAACTACCTTTTCACAAAAAGTGAAGTTTAAACTACAACAGTTCTGACCCGAACTTCATGTTTATTTTTATGATTCATTTGGGTCAAGAAACACAATCTATGTTCTCTGCTATGATCATATTACCTCCTGTAACTGATTTAATAAATATATAAATGATAGGGCCATAATAACTCACGATAAGGCATCTGAGAGAATGCTCCTTAATGATGGCTCCTTATTCAAATCGTTCCGAACAGTCTATGAGAACCCAAGCAAACAAAACAAATTCCATCAGATAGATGTATCCAAGATATGAAAATTCAAATATGCCAAAATCTTAATAGCTTTGAAATTGTTTCTAGAAGCATGAATGCCTCAAGTTCAAAACACAAGTAATACATGAAAATATCAATTTACATGTGCACCACACATAAATCAGAAGTTGACAATCAAGTTTTTTTACCACGGCGGTTTTAGAATTACTTCCGTTGAAATCTAACCAACAATGTTTCAGTACTATTCAACAAAATTACTACTCAACTGGACTTTGGCATGTCTTGTTTAGAAAAATCAACCCTTTGGAAGTATAAATGGTTACTTTGTGGTGTCTCTTTTGTGGACCTCTAGATTAACAAATTGGTAGAAAATATTACTTACAGAAGTATCATCAGAGTGATTGCATAGTGCTTCTTCCTCTGCAGAAAGATCATCCATAAACTGACTCACGGATATAGGCACATAGCTCTGGGGAATTATGTGACCTGCTGCCGCAATTGGAGAACAATCTAATACAGCATTGCCCAGTGGCATGAGCCTAAAAGCCAGTGATGTCCTACGACCGTAAAGATCAATGGACATCTTTCAAAATGGGGTTCTCAAATAAATACCTTTGGTACTGAACAATGTGTCACAATAACCAACCGGACAAGATAAGTATAAATGTATAATTAGTACCTCCCAACACCATTAAAGCCTGAGCAATCGGGAGAAGTCCTGTAAGAGGCCGCAGGGCGAAGCCCAGCCGTGGTATGGCTAAGTGCCTTGCCTGTAAGCAATAAAAGATCCCCCGGAGCGGATCCAACCTCTGCTAGGTAACAACGACCGTTTGGATCACAAACCTGGAAAAGAAAACAACATAAGACTACACCATTCACTGATCTAAACCGTATTAGACAGGTCATGCAGTTAGGCAAAGAACCTGTAAACCAGGACAGTCAGAGGAAATCACTGTCAGCAATCCTTTCTCAACTTCACCATGTATTGTAGGCTTCCCTCCCCCAATAGCCCCTTTTCCACTCTGCAAAGATGCATGAGAGTAGGTTGCAACAAGCACTGATGATGAAGACGCATTAGTAGGCAAAGGGATATCATCAAGTAAATGATTGAAGACACTGCATAATCATATCATACCTTGTGTTATGAATACTAATATACTAAAAATGGAAATGTAAAAAACTTGTTTCATGAGTGAATTCCATGAATATCACCATCCTTACTCGCTTCGCAAACGAAGATATCTTGCAATCGCACAAAGAGCAGCACGAGCAGCCT
Source organism: Erodium maritimum (assembly GCA_963921825.1). Lineage (NCBI taxonomy): Eukaryota > Viridiplantae > Streptophyta > Magnoliopsida > Geraniales > Geraniaceae > Erodium > Erodium maritimum. The sequence continues at coordinate 646,571 of OY997594.1, read as the reverse complement.
TTCCCATGCATCTAAAAATATCAGCCATGCGGAGATGAATCCGAATCTTCCAAAGCCCTGCTAACATAGAAATTAATTACAAATGCATACGATCAACAAACTTAAGGCAAGACATTGGCTTCATATCTTAATGTTATTTCGCCGAGCTCTGAACATAGATAAGAACACTCATGACACCTATTGAGAGATTATATAGGCAACCATTCTCTATTATTTACAAGGTAAAAGGCATTTGGTCCTTGAACTATTAGCATTGTCACCAAATGCCTATAAATTTAGAATAAAACAATTTAGTACCCTTGAACTATCTACATTGTGTCAATCTAGCCCTTATCATAAGCCAACAGTTAACTAATTTTTATTTTAAAATTATCAAAAATAAAAATAAACCTCGACAATATGTAGAACACAAGAAAAAAAATTCCCATCAAATGAATATTTACCAGGACTAAATATTTTTTTAAGAAAACTATGTCAAATTACCATTGAAAAATATTTTTTTCATTTTGTTCTTATAAGACACTAATGTGGCAAAAAAGCATAATTTCACAAATGTTGAGGTGAATTTACATTATTTTCATTTTAAAAATAAAATTTAGTTGATTAACAGTGGTCTAATGAAGAGACTACACAGTTAAGGACTATATACATGACATTTTGAATCATTCAATACAGAATTGGTCATTTTACCCATTTAGAGTAATGAATAAGATCATTGTATATGTATCTATTCGTTCAGTCTATACATAAAATCATCCAAAACCAGCATGAAAAGGGACTCTATACTTATCATTCAGTGTTGTGTTTCATATCATGGAGCATTCAAGAAGCCTAAAAAAAGCAAAATTTACAAATTTTTCATCAACATCAGCCATTAATCAAGAGCACATTCAGTATCCAGGCAAAATTTGAAGCAAATCAACACATTTTATAAGCAGAATTGAATAGAGACAGTGATCGAGCCCTTACCTTCCTGCTCTGTACTTGTAAACCCCTCAGCTTCCCTTCCCGGCGCTCTGAGCTCTGCTCCTAAAATACAACCGCGCAGCTTCGAGCCCACACCGCATCAGAGCCGCGTCCTCGCTCCCCAGCTCAATCACCGCCGCATTGTGCGTCAACGACCCGGAAAGCGCCTCCACCGCCTTCACATAGGGCGCGGCGGGAGCACCGTCGTACGGGACGATATCGGACAATCGTACCCTCCCCAGAGGTCCCGCAAAAGACTCGCCGGAGGGTTGGGCGGCGGAGATCGGCACCGCCGGACTGATCGCATGGTCGGCTGACGGGATCGGCGGGGTCTGCCGGTGCGAGGTGGGACCGAGAGAGGGGTGAGAAGCGAGGGAGATCGGAGATGGTAGCTGACTCTGCTGGGACTGGTTGGGGGATCTAAGGGCGGCGGAGGAGGAGGGAGGAGGGTTCGGCTGCGGCGGCGCCGCCGCAGGGGAGGTCTGCTAATATCATGACCATGAATCATTCTGGAGATCGCTAATATAAGCGAGAGCTCAGTGAGCTTCTTCAATGGAGGTTTTGGCGGGTTTAGGGTTTTGAGGTGATCGATCATCGATCAGAAATGTGTCTGAAGAAGAAGGAGCTCAATTTAGATAGGAAGAACAAATGTGTACGGTCACTAGTTTAATGAGCCGGGCTTTATTGGGTTTATATATCAAAAGCCCAATATGTGTAGACCATTGTCGTTCATCTGTAACCGATAATGCCTCGCTCAATCACTCGTATTTTAGAGATCATGGTCGATTACATGTGTGGACTCATCGAAAGAAGGGATCGTGGTCGATTACATGTGTGAACTCATCGAAAGAAGGGATCGTTTTTTTCTTCTTAAGTATTGGTCACGAACACTATACTATCCAGGTTCTCAAAATGAACACTACACTACCTTAAAGTATTGGTCACACGATTTTGTTAGTAAAAATGGACGGAATTTTCCATTTCGTTAGTCATATGACCTCAAGTGTCATATAATGGATGGTAAAATGACGTGTTTTTGCCCTTAAGTATTTGACCTCTATACATTTTATAAGGAACAATAACGAGGGTACAATAATAATGTTCCTTATAAAATGTGTAAAGTTCATATAATTAAGGGGGAACGTCATTTTACCATCCATTATATGACACTTGAGGTCATATGACTAATGGAACGGAAAATTCCGTCTATTTTTACTAACAAAATCGTGTGACCAATACTTTAAGGTAGTGTAGTATTCATTTTGAGAACGTGGGTAGTGTAGTGTTCGTGACCAATATTTAAGAGTCTGATTTGCATCTTAGACAAGAACAAATAAAAACCTTGTTCTACCATCCCAACAAAATAAAACCCAAACATCCAACATCTTACCCTAAAAACAACGAAACAACTAATCTGAGATTTGTCGTCGTTGACGGTTTGCTGGGAGATGGGATGGGTAGCGGTGGTTGTCGGGCTCGCGGTGGAGACCGTCTCAATCACATGTTGGTTCTGGTAAGGTTCCTCTTTCCTTCTTCACGGCTTGGTTTTCTCACCCCATCCAATTTCTCTACTTTTTCTTTGATTGCATGTGCCTATGTCCACTGTTGTGGACGGAATCACTGGACGGTGTAGGCCTCCGGTGATGGCATGGGGTCTTGCTGCCCTAGGCGATTGATAGAATTTGTAGTTGGTTAATGTCCCTACTATTTAGTGGCGATGGTCGTTGACAATTGCAGTTCCCCTGTTCCGTTGCTAGATTTTGGGGGTTTTGTGGACAGGAGAGTTGATTTAAATCCACTCTGAAGTTGGAAGAGGAACCTTGGTTGTAGGTTTTCTGCTGCTTGCTCTGGGTTTGTGTGTATGTTTTTTTTTTTAAAAATATGTGCTTCATGGTAGGTAAATACAGGTTATAGACCTATTTTTGTTAGCTCTTAATGGTGGATAAATCTGGGTATGGAGACCTCAAATTTGTGCTTTTAGATTGTGTTCCTCTTTTGTCTGTTGATAGTCCTTATGTTCTGGTTGTATGTCCCTGTCATGTGGTTCTGGTTGTAATCCTTGTTGCGCCTTAGTTTGTTGAGGGTTGTGTTGGAGATTCCCATGGGGAATGCTCATGCACTGTAAAATTTCATCACTTGCTCTCCATTTCAGAGAGCATTTAATTTAAATTTGTCTTACCGATAAAAAAAAGTATCCTCGTGTTTATAAAAATATAAGCTTAAATATAAATTCAGAAGATATAGATTAAAATATACAACATAATTCCATTCCACACATCCTAGTAAAAAAATAAATTCTTTTTGATTTAACACTACACTAGACCAGATTCGGTCCATACCCGCTCCAAAGCGTATTGGTTTTATGCTGATAAAGCTTACAGGTAGAGAGAGCTATAGCGCATACGGAGGAAGAGAAAGTGAGAGGAGAAAAGTGACGAGGCACTATCAGGCATCGGTAGTGTAGATAGAGAATAAGCTGCAGCGACGTCGTTCGGAAGCAGTGGAGGAGAAGAGGCCACGTCTCTGAACACGTGGCGCGAGAAGACGAAGAGGCGAGCCAGTAGCGAGGAGCTTCTAGAAGCTCCCGAGAGGTGAGCCATCGGGCCAAGTGGCCATAAGCCCAGCCAAATCGTTAGAGCCCAAGCCCGAGTAGTTACACGTCCAGTCCAGTTCGTTAGAGTCGTAACCGAATACGGTTACAGAGGTGTCGAGTCAGCAGCGTTGACACGGAGTCAACGCTGAGGTGGAGGATGACAAGGCCGAGCCTATATAAGGCAAGGTCGTCGTCTTCCTCGGTCTTTTTCATCAATTCTGTAAACAGAGAGAGGAGAGAGCATTAGAGTGTAGCAGAGCAAATCCTCTGCTTGTAAACCCATTTCCCATTCAATAAAGCTTCGACGAGTTTTCCAGGCCTGACAAACTGGTATCAGAGCCCTGATCCCGCAAAGATGACTCGAGCTTCCGATCTCCATGACATAGCTCGTCGCGCGGCAGAAGCGAGCCTTCTACTGGTGCAAGGTCTGACCGAAGAGGTACAGACGATCCGACCAAGCGTGGAAGCCATGGCAGGAAGAACCGAAGGCCAGTTCAACGAGATCCTTACCATTCTCCAAGACTTGGCCGGACGAGTGGAAACCATCGAGAGAAGGAGCGTACCACGAGCTCGCGAGAACCACGGCACGCCATCGGAACTTCGGCGATCGGCATCGCGCGAAGGCTCCAGATGCCATGGCAGTTCCCGGCGAGGCCGCAGCAACGCCAGAGATGAAAGAACCGGTGACCGCGGTGAAACCGGCCGCCGGAGAGAAGAAAGAGAAGACGGAGACACAGAAGTAGAAGAAGAAAGAGCCATGGGAGCTAACCTGAGGCGAGAGCGCCAGACAACCGCGGCTCGACGCCAGCCACACGAGCCAGAGTACGAAGAGGTGGAGCGCCGGTACGAAGCACGAGTGCCGGAGGCCAGGCGAGATCCGGCATCCTTGCCCTTCCGGACGCCACAGATCCAGTTCCCGACCTTCAACGGCGAGGAAGTGCAGTCGTGGCTGCGTAAGTGCACCAACTACTTCTTCCTCTGCTCGGTGCCGACGGAGCTACGGGTGCGGCTCGCCGCCATCCACTTCACTGGGCGGGTCGAGGTGTGGTTCCAGGAGTATCGGAGAGGACGAGGCGAGTTCGGGTGGGAGCAACTGACACAAGCCTTGCTCTGGAAGTTTGACGAAGGCCAGAACTCAGAGGTCATTTCTAACTTCAAACACCTCCGGCAAGAAGGATCCGTGCAGGAGTATGAGGGAAAGTTCGAGGCTATGAGAGGCCTCATGATGACGAAGAACCTGCACTTCACCGAGGAGTTCTTCGTCGCCAACTTCATCAGCGGGCTCCGCCCTCACCTCCGCACCAGAGTCTTGATCATGGAGCCAGATTCGCTTGGCCGAGCCATGTTCTTGGCTCGAATGGAAGAAACTCGGACAAACCAGAGATGGACACCGCAGGGCAACCGCATCGGCGAGGCCAGTACATCTCAAACGAGGCCTCGGCCGGTGGCCAGTATGAGCACCGGAAACTAGGACCGAGAGATCGGACGGGGTCCACCAGTGTTAGCCAGAGAAGCCGCACCTACAACACAAGGAAGCAATAATGTCAGGCCAAATACGGTACGAAACATTGACTCCAACTACGCCAGTGAGAGGCGTAGGCTCGGCCTGTGTTACAACTGTCCGGCGAGGTACTCACGAGATCATGACTGCCCGAACAAAAGGCAGATGTTCAGGCTGATACGAGTGGAAGAGGAAGAGCCACCAGAAGACGCCATCGAAGTGGCTTGGGACGAGTCGGAGGAAGGGCCCTTCGGAGACGACGACATGGATTGGGTAGGGCCGAGAGTGGAGACGCTGAAGTCGGCCTGCTCAGACGCCTCCCTCACTCTCCGGGTCGAGGCCAAGGTGGAAGGGGCGTCGGTGTCCGTGCTGGTGGATACCGGAGCCACGGCCTGTTTCCTATATGAGAAGGTCGTCAGAAGGCTCGGCATCGTAGTCACCCCAACCGCCGAGACTTTCATCAAACTAGGAGACGGAAATCAATTCGTGTGCACCAGCCAAGGCCGGCTCGGGTGGTGTTTCGGGCCTCGGAGGTTCGAATGGGCCGTATTAGTCATGCCCCTGGGAGATGGCGAGCTGGTACTCGGAACAGACTGGATGAGATCAGTGAATCCACTCACGTTTGACTTCATCAAACGCACCATCACCATCCGTGTACAAGGGGAGGAACATGTGTTGACCGAGCAGGACAAGGGCCGGCTCGTGAGGGCGATCAATGAGAAGAGCCTTCGCAAGGAAGTGAAGAACGGAGGCGCGCTGTTCTTGGGACAATTCTGCAAGATGGAAGAAGATCAGAGTAGGTCACCGACAACCGTAGAAAAAGAAATAGCAGAGTGCCTGGAAGCTTACCCGGAGATCTTCAGTGAACCGGCCGAACTGCCGCCCCGGCGAGAGCACGACAATAAAATTCCCCTGTTACCGGGCTCGAAGCCACCAGCAGTCAGACCCTATCGCTACAGCATTGAGCAGAAAGATGTGATTGAATCAATGGTAGACGAAATGATGAGAGCAGGAATACTCAAGAAAAGTGTGAGCCCTTACTCGTTCCCGGTGCTTCTGGTGAAGAAGAAGGACGGAACGTGGCGATTCTGTGTGGACTACCGGGCTCTGAATGAGATCACGGTCAAGGACCGCTTCCCAATTCCCATAATCGAGGAGTTGCTGGATGAGCTCGCCGGAAGTCAGTGGTTCTCTAAGGTTGACCTGCGAGCAGGATATCACCAAATCAGGATGGATGAAGAAGACGAGCACAAAACCGCGTTCAGAACCCACGACGGGCATTACCAGTTCAGGGTAATGCCGTTTGTGCTAACCAACGCGCCCTCCAGTTTCCAGTCTCTGATGAACATAGTGTTTAAGGATTACCTGAGGCGGTTCGTCGTCATTTTCTTCGACGACATTTTGATCTATAGCCCTGACCTGAAAAGTCACATCCACCATCTTAATCTTGTGTTCCAACGCCTCCGCGAGCAGAACCTGTACGCCAAAAAGTCGAAGTGCTGCTTTGGAGTGAGGACCGTGGAGTACTTGGGCCATCTAATATCCGGCGAGGGTGTGGCCACCGACCCAGAAAAGATCCAAGTCGTGAAGGAGTGGCCGCATCCTCGATCAGTCCGGGATGTCCGCGCCTTCCTGGGTCTCTCGGGGTACTACAGGCGCTTCGTAAAAGGGTATGGGGTCCTCGCTAGAGCCATGACTGATCTGCTGAAAAAAGAGAAGAGCTTTCAGTGGACAGAGAAGGAGGAAGCTAGCTTCAGACAACTCAAAGAAGCACTGATCACGGCACCAGTTTTAGCCTTACCATCCATGGACAAGACCTTTGTGGTCGAGACGGACGCCTCCGACCAGGGCATCGGGGCGGTACTTATGCAGGAAGGACGACCCATCGCGTTCCTGAGCCGAGCTTTGGGTCCCCGAAACGCCGGACTGTCCATTTATAAGAAGGAAATGCTGGCGGTCCTCATGGCGGTACAGAGGTGGCGGCAGTACCTGCAGGCACAAGAGTTCGTCATCAGAACTGATCAACGGAGTTTGAAATTTCTGGAAGAACAGAGGCTGGTAACTCCCTCGCAGCACAAATGGCTCGCCAAGATGCTAGGCCTCCGATATACCATTGAATACAAGGCAGGCATCTTGAACAGCGTCGCCGATGCACTGTCGAGGAGGGCACATGCGGATCTGGGGCAAGTCACCGTGGTGGTTCCATCATGGCTCTCGGAGGTAGAGAGTAGCTACGAAGGGGATCCGGAAGCCCAAGGACTGCTCCAGCGGCTCGCCGTAGCACCCGACAGCATGCCAGAGTACGAGCTCAAGCAAGGCGTGATCACCGTGAAGGGAAAAATCTTCATCGGCGCCGGAAGGCAAGCCCGGAAGAGGGTATTGGAAGCATTGCACGCCTCCGCCCTAGGAGGGCACTCTGGGGTAAGAGCAACCCTAAAACGGGTTCTGGCACACTTCTGGTGGCCTCACTTGGCTGGTGACGTACAGAAGATGGTCGAGTCTTGTGATACCTGCCAACGTTGTAAGGCGGAGACGGTGGCTTACCCCGGCCTCCTCCAACCGTTACCAATTCCGAGTCGTCCCTGGTGTGATATTGGGCTGGACTTCATTGACGGTCTACCCAAATCAGGTGGGTGGGACTCGGTGCTGGTGGTGGTAGATCGGTTCTCCAAGTACGACCACTTTATTGGCCTCCGGCACCCGTACACCGCTACCCAAGTGGCTCAGGCCTTCTTAGATAACGTGCATAAGCTCCACGGCGCCCCAGCCACCATGGTTTCCGACCGAGACCGGATCTTGCTCAGTCAGTTCTGGCGAGAACTATTTCGCCTCTTGGGTTCACGGCTTTGCATGTCGACGGCCTACCATCCACAGACTGATGGTCAAACGGAGCGAGTGAACCAATGTTTGGAGGACTTTCTCCGCCTAACCACCCATCAGTTGTCGGCGCAATGGTCCCGGTGGTTGTCCTTAGCGGAGTATTGGTACAATACAGCATACCACACCTCGCTCAGGACAACCCCGTTTGAAGCCCTCTACGGGTACCCTCCACCATCTCTGGCTCAATCGATCTTCACCACCTCAGTAGCAGTAGTGGAAGAATTCGCCAGGGAAAGGCAAGCTGTATGGGCCTTGCTCTGGGACAATCTCACCGTGGCCAGGGATAGGGCGAAGACGCATGCAGACAAGCGGCGGTCGGAGAGGGAGTTCTGAGTGGGCGACTGGGTTTACCTACGTCTGCAACCCTATCGTCAGAGCACGGTGGCGCTTCGCAAAAACATGAAGCTAGCGGCGCGCTTCTACGCCCGTACGAGATCTTGGCTCGGGTCGGAAAGGTCGCGTACACACTCCAACTACCGGAGGGCTCGCGAATCCACCCAACTTTCCACGTATCTCTGCTGAAGCGGAGGTTGGGAGAAGCTTGCACCGTGGTGAAGGAGCTACCACCGACGACGGAGACCGATCAACTCAAGGTGGAGCCTCAGCGGATCTTGGCAACTCGGATGAGCAAACGCCTGAATCAGGCAGTGGTGCAGAAGCTCGTGCAGTGGGCCGGAGCGTTGCCGGAGGACGCGACGTGGGAGGACATCAGTCAACTCCGGGCACGCTTCCCGAGACGGAGCTTCGACACAGAAGCTTGAGGACAAGCTTCGTCTGAAGAGGGGAGCAATGTCAGGCATCGGTAGTGTAGATAGAGAATAAGCTGCAGCGACGTCGTTCGGAAGCAGTGGAGGAGAAGAGACCACGTCTTTGAACACGTGGCGCGAGAAGACGAAGAGGCGAGCCAGTAGCGAGGAGCTTCTAGAAGCTCCTGAGAGGTGAGCCATCGGGCCAAGTGGCCACAAGCCCAGCCAAATCGTTAGAGCCCAAGCCCGAGTAGTTACACGTCCAGTCCAGTTCGTTAGAGTCGTAACCGAATACGGTTACAGAGGTGTCGAGTCAGCAGCGTTGACACGGAGTCAACGCTGAGGTGGAGGATGACAAGGCCGAGCCTATATAAGGCAAGGTCGTCGTCTTCCTCGGTTTTTTTACATCAATTCTGTAAACAGAGAGAGGAGAGAGCATTGTAGAGTGTAGCAGAGCAAATCCTCTGCTTGTAAACCCATTTCCCATTCAATAAAGCTTCGACGAGTTTTCCAGGCCTGATAGGCACTTGCGAGCATGGAACTGAACCAAGAGAAAAGAGACCTCAAATAGAGGTCTAGGCAAGTCCAGCGGACACCATCCTCAATTATGTTCACCAAAACCAACCTCTTGAGAAGGATTCATGTAATAGTATTCTAACCAGTAAAATCTATACAATCCAATCTGTCATATGTTTACAGCTAACTTAGATTTCAAGGTAAAGTACGAGGTTTCAAGCATTTGGTCGGTTCAGCTTTAACAGCAATACAATAGGGTACATGCCCTCTCTCAGTCACACAAGTTATATTGTAATTATCTGAAACAATTAAAGTGTTCTTCATATCCACTCCAGTCTACCTCTGTGTTCCATGCACTGCTGCAATTTCCCGTCCTTTGTAGCTGGTCTGGTGCTGTACTTCACTTGAAACTTGGGTAGAGGCTTAGCCTTTTGATGTGCTTCATTGTTTGGTGATGTCTCCAACAGGACCTCTTCAAGAAATTCATCTGCTACATCTCCATCTTCATCTATCCTCATCAGACAAAGCAGACAAAGCAATCACTATCTATAAGACGATGATATTCAAGGACAGAAGCACAAAATTGCAACTTCACTTTCACACGATAAAACAAAAGTAAAACCCCAAACAGATGCTTAGAGAACTCAATGACTCAACTCTTCAGAGATCTTGAGAGCATAAAGGACAGTCAGCAAATAGGAATTACTTAGTAATACTGTAACGCATAAATCACCAATAAATCAAAGAACAATGTCATTTTGATATTGCAACACATAAATCACCAATAAATCACAGAACAATGTCATCTTAATATGTTTAGTGATCCACCAAGGTTATTAGCTACTCATGACCTCCTTTTGCAGCTAGGAGTAAGTAGTAACCTTCTGCTCCTCAGAAGTTAGGTCAGTGAGTGTCAGGGAAGCTAAGCAAACACGACAACGTTTAAGGCATTGAGAAGCAGCAAAGGCAAGAAGATTCTAGAAGATGGTTAGCTGGTCATTGGTAACGCATTTGTTAGGCCTAGCAGCATTCTGTTAGAATGCCACGGTGGCATAGAAGGATCAGTTTCTTCTTCAATTCAAGTCAGGATCACCTCTGATCCTGACAGTGCGGTTCCCACCTTTCAGAAGAAGATAACGATAACCAATTCTCAGCAGCTGACAGAGATAAAAAAAAACACCGTCCCACACGATTTCTTTAAAATAATATTCAGTAAGTAAACAGAACAATATCAAATATTTTTTTACATATTTATGTACCCATTGTTGATGCTATATCTCTATTTCAAAGGGTTGTTGTTTCTATTAAAAATACAATATGTAAATGTATACCGTAACAAAAAAAATAGTATGAACATTGTGATATATATCTGTGTAACTTAATAGCAAGTATAAATAACAATTTTAGAACATGGTAAGTTCTAATATGTCTAGAACCTATGTTTAGTTGAAATTATTTTTTCAATGAACTTGTTGGTGGCAAACAAAATTTGGTAAATTCAGGCGCTTAAGAATGCATCAAACCTCAAATGAATCCTCTCTAGGCAATCCCCTTAAAAAATTATTCATCTTCATTTCTTAAAAAAAATTATTCATCAAATAACATGGAATACTTTTCAATGTTCTCATTGGCATTCACAGGAGTTTTTCGTTCTCATTGGCATGGTGCTTCTGGATAGCAATGAAATCCATGGCTGGCCATTGTATCTGACACGATTTGAAAATACCATGAGACCTTAAATGCTACTGAAATTTTCCGTAAGAGAGGGTGTGAACATACCCTGTATTATAGAAAGGGTATGAACTGTCACTCTTCAATGCAAGGCTATATGGTTCAATCATTGTTAAGCTGCAAACCTAAGTGCACAACTTCTGTGCCTCCTTAAAGCCCTTGAGTATCAGCTTGCAGGCTGCATAGTCATACTCAATCAGCTTCCCAGCCTGTCACCAAAATCAGAGATCGCTTGATTGATATTCGTAAGTAAAAATCCTACTAAGATGGAACTAAATGAGATGGACTATGATCATATCTGTGAAAAAAGGGGAAGAATGGTTACACCAGCATGACCACCAACTACTGGAGCATTGACACCTATAATTTAAAAGAAAAAACATTGGGATCGAAAGGAATAAAAGATCAATGGAAGAATCATTATCAAACCTCGAATCTAAGCAAAAAAAGAAGCTCCAAATCAATAGACTGAGAGAGAAACTCACATGGGGGGGCAATACTTGGCAATGACAGTGCAGAGAGATTTGACAATACCAGCATTGATGTTGAGGAGAGCGTCATGTGTCATCCCAGGCTTCCTCGTCCCTTCAAAGCTTGACCCAGCTGCTCATCTCCGGCAAACCCAGCAAGCTAACCTCACAAAACATTATGCCCAAAATTTAAATTTCTCTACCTTTCACATTTTCCCAGAAACCAAACAGAATCGGATGAACAGCATAAAAAGAAAGAAACTCCACATACCAGAGCACGAGAATTGATGTGGATGACATCACCGGCGACTCCGGGAGAGTACCTACAATATTACTTTCTCATATCGTTTTGAGGCTGTCTCATATTTTCCACCTTTAAATAACTTGTTTCCTTCTTCTTCCCAGCAATGTCGATCTCTTCCTGAATGCTTTTATCCTTAACACACTATTGGATAACCATTAGTCCCTACTTTAATTTGTAAAGCAAGTGTTCTATGCAAGGAAGTAAGCATCAACACCAACCACCTTTTCGAAGGAGACAAGTTCAACTTCATAATGCACAGATGAATTGGGAGGAACAACAGCTAATTCTTGTGATGAACTAGATGCACCGAATGACCGAAGGCATACACTGGTTGAGTAGTGACCATAGTGATCAACTTCATAATGCGCGCATCAGGTTCTGGACAGTACAAAGAAAAGAAATGTAATTATCTGAAGAAGTAAACTACAAGTTAGGTGACAAATTGAAGTGAATGTCATATAATGTACCTTGAACCACAGCTCCTTCAGGGTCTTCTTCATGACCTTCTTGTCCTTTGTCACTTCTGATACAGTCTTCTAAGAACATAACTCCATATTTATATCAAGGTTAGCATTAGGAGGGGCAGCACCTTCATCACCTACAGCTGCTCTGCCTTTCTCCCAAATGCATCTAAAGAAATCAAACGTCAAGGGACATATACACATTTTCACAGAAGATGGTGAAAATCAGTATGCGCTCGTTAGATAGAAAACAGAAGCAAAACACCAGAAAATAACTATGGAAATATACACATTGTAAAAATCATCTCACTAACTCGTCTGAAATGAACAATCCTGTAAGGAATACCATTGAGGACAAGGGACAAACCTTCTCCAACTGTGAACTCAACTGCATCAGATTTGGAAACCACAGTCCCATCTTCTAGCCGAGCTTCATACTTGACTGAGCCAAAGCAACAAATAAACCTTTAGAACCAAAGGCACCAATGGAAGATCTTAACAGACAAGAGGGTGAAAATGGGAGGATCAAGATCAGTTTACCAAATACTTCATCCCCTTCAACAAGAATTTTCTTAAACTTCAAAAGGCCAATTCAGGCTCGACCATTCTTCTAGATTGACATGAATTTAGCAGCAATTTATGAAATACAAGGCAACCTAAGCCATTTCTAGCTTTCATTCAGTTTCTAAACAGAAATTTCTCAAAATTTTCCTTCCCTTTCCTACTTTTAACAAAAATATATGTGGAAGCCCTTCAATGATCAAACTACCTTTAACATGGAGTAACTACATATCTCACCCATAAAACAACACGTTCACTAAGAATCTGCAGATATAACCCTAGCAAGACAAATCAATTGAAGGAACTGCACATAAGGCAAACTAATATGGTTAAGACAAAGCACTACAGTTGATATATTTTTCAGAAAATCTCTGTCACCGCCTCTCTAAACGTAAGGTGGCAGCGGTACCACCAAGAACCAGCAAGGTACTTCCCTACCAGATCGGAGGTCAGCAATCCTGCGTTTTGGATCCCTACCACTATCAGTTAAGGGAGGACGACGCACGTTGACATCCTGAGGGAGTATTTAGTCCACTAGTATCTATATCCGGTAAGGGGTCAGCTCGATCCTAGCTTCCGCCAGCCTAGCCTCGCTACTGCAGCATCAACCTCCAGGCGCCTTCAAGAAGTAGTCGACAAACTTGAGCTCTTCATTTTTTGTCAGTGTATCCTCCGTCGTGGGAACTCGTTTTATTTTGGTTATTTATACTTCACTATGTTCAGTGTTTTAGTGCTTTCTGGCTCTGTAAACACTTATTATTATTATTATTAATATATCCAATCGTTTTCTCCAAAAAAACATTAGAATAATTATATTTTTTAAAATTAACAACTAAACACCATGAAACAATTGACTGATCGTCAGATGATATATAATATAATGCAATCCCTCTTTACAAAAATGAAACAATTGACTGTGATTGTTGAAACTTGAAACACGATCTAGTGTTTTTTTTTTAATTCAAACATTATTATAAGTTATACTCATTCTATCGAAACACCTAAGCCCATTGAAACAAGTGACCGTTGAGATGAAACGTGTACCAGAAATATTTGTATAAAACATTAGAGAAGTTATATTTTTTGGGGCAATACTAAGCATGCACCTTAAAACATTTAACTATTAATGCTGAAACATGATGAAATGGATGATGTTAAAATTCATTAACATGAGCTATATGAATTACACAAATGAAACATCTTAACACTTCACCACCATGGAACAAAAGACTATTGAGATTGAAACATGTGCAAAATCATGTATGAAACGATAGAAAAGTTAAAAAAAAAAATATATATATATATATAGGATAACAATCAGGTAAAAACCCTTCTTATTGTGCAAACTACGAACTCACCAGGTGCTGACACGTGGACGCACGCGCTGCTGATGCGCGCGCACGGTGTTGACACGTGGCGCGCACGGTGCTAATAGTTTGGGCGCACAGTGCTAATAGGTTGGCCTATTAGCACTGTGCGCGCCAAACTATTAGCACCGTGCGCGCGCGTGGTCAACACGCGCGCGGGCAGAGGCGCGCGTGGTCAACACGCGCGCGGGCAGAGGCGCGCGCGCATCTGCCACGTGTCAGCATCGCGCGCGCTCTGCTGACGTCACTTTGACCGCATCCTGTGGCTTAGATTGGTTCGTAGTTTGCACAATAAGGAGGGTTTTTACTGGATAGCCACCCTATATATATATATTTGTTAACACTTAAGCCGTTGAAAAGAAAATCTATTTTACCCCTCAAGAGATTTAGCGGTTTGTGGTTGCGGATCGCACGTTGTGGAACGTGTGTTCTGCGGCCACGAATCGTTAAATCGTGATTCGTGGTCGCAGCCCACAACTCACGCACCGTTGTTCGGGTCGCTGGTTCGTTGGTCGTTGGTCATGCACCTACCAATGAGACGGCGACACGTGGTCAAGATGAGAAAAAAGTGTCAAACGGTCATATCTGCGCCTCTCCGTAGAGCCTCTCCGCAACTCCCCTCCTTTTGCCAAACGGTCATATCTTCCGATAGAGCCTCTCCGCAACGTCCTTCCTTTTGCCAAACGGTCATATATGTGTCTATCTTCTGTCAGAACACCGAAGTCTGAGCCATTTAGTTGTGCTCATGTATATCGTGTTTACCCGACCAGACCCGTGCACCAACCACAAGTGGATCAGATCTGTACCTGTCGTCACCGCCCTCCTCGCCTCAAACTTAGGAGGGTGAATGGGAGTAGTTTAGGATCGTCGCTGCTGGTTTTGTTATTTATTTTGTTTTTTTGGTTATATTTTGTTATTCCACTGCCGGAATCTCATATCTCCAGTATGTGTGACTACTACCTCTGGTGGCATGTCAAGTCGGGTCTTTCTTTCGACGGGTCTCTTCGAATAGTTGATAAGAAAGGCCGACTTGGTAGTTTTTTTTTCTAGGCGTTATGTCGCACGTATCGAGAGCTATTCATTTCGCTAGTTGTTCCGCAGGTTTCCGAAAACGATCGACGCATGTAATGCCTATCTGTTTGGTGTTTGTGTTTCCCTCTGTAGGATTTATTAATTATTAATGAATCTTCCTGCTCAGGAAAGAATAATAATGATATAAGAAATAGTATTCAATTAATGTATAAGGTTGACATTGAGAAAAATACTCCTTCAAGCCTCTTTGAGTTCCAGAGTCTGCTCGTGTGTGGGAACGAGACAAGCTAATAGATACATTAATCTTGAAGGGAAACCAGTCATATGTTGCCCTTTTGCTTTGAAGGATGCACGCGCTCGCCCCTCCATACAAGAAAAGGTGCAAGAAACTCATGAATAAATGAGCCAATATATAAAGGAGTGACCTATAGAATTTATTAGCAATAAATTTCCACAACCATCTCGTCGGACCTTACATACGCACAATATGACCATGTGTCGGCTTGCAGGGCGTCTTGGGATCCGGAGACTGTGAGAGAATCTTGTTGTACCCACCTAACAACTCTACTAAAATGGAGTTGGTATTAGGTATAACTGAAGAAGAAGCATGAAAAGTAAACATGAGGAAGAAGAAAACGCGCATCTGAAAGAGAGAAGGCTTAAATAATTAAAATTCATTGTTGGAAAAGAAGATAAGCTTTAATAATAGTCTTGCTTTATCAGGGATTGGACAAGTCCTATAGTTTAATACAAACTATGAACAAATTATAATTATTAGATCGAAACGGTTGGATGGTTAAGATCACAATGGCACTCAACTATAAATGTGATACATTTATTTATTTAAGTAATTCCACACATTTAAAGGATATTAATGTCATTTTATCATCTCCTTTTTGCCTAACCTAAAGCAGCCCGTACCTTCACCTCTTATTTGCGTATATCCAACCTATTTCTCTTTAAATTTACACCTATTTTCTTCTACACTTATTCTTCTCATACCCTTTTTATACTCAAACGTACAAAAACCCTTTGATGGCCGACCCTAGAGAGTACGAGGAAATCCTCCAACGTATGGAGTTGAACGAGGCCCCCACCGAAGAACAACTCACCTCTCAAATCCGATGCCTAAGCTCGCTCTTCCAACCCACATACTCCAAGTCGTCGCCCAATTCAAACATGAGCAAAATCCTCAATGAGCGCCATCACAATTCAACAACGAGCAACCTTTCAAATCCGCCCCCGCAAAGAAATCGAGGAGCCCATAACTCAACTATTCAATGGGTAACATCGGCCCAGACAAGTCCATGAGCTGAGCCCAACTGCAAGAAAACAATTAAAACACAAATTT
Organism: Erodium maritimum; assembly: GCA_963921825.1. NCBI lineage: Eukaryota > Viridiplantae > Streptophyta > Magnoliopsida > Geraniales > Geraniaceae > Erodium > Erodium maritimum. The sequence continues at coordinate 630,092 of OY997594.1, read as the reverse complement.
AAATTTTTATACTTAATTTCAAAAAAAATATTAGGAAATTTCCTTTCTCCTTCATCTCCATCCTCCATCATCTTCTTCGTCTTCATGCTCATTACTTGCAGGTTTAGGGTTTATAATTCTTCTGGTTCTGGATTCAATCCCGCTTCTGATTCCGATTCGAACCCTCGAGCGAGATTCAGCGCTTGAGGTTACAGAATCATGACCCAGAAGCCCCCTTTAAAGCCTCTATCTCCTCAGGATTGGGAGATCCTGATCGACGACTTCCAGTACGGAGGCTTTCGGCGCCAGAAATGGAGCTCACAGTACCGAGTTTCGTCAATCCTCGACCAAGCTCTGTCCTCCATCCTCAGGAAGGACTTCCCTCTGAAGCTCCAGGTCATCGTCTTCATCGAAGAGTTCGCGGAGAGTCTGTTTTCTGATTCGAAGACGGCTGATGCGGAGCAGCTTCTGGACTGCCTCGTCGACGCGCTCAGGGCCGTGGTTCAAGCTCCGATCGACAACGTTCACATCACGTTCGGTCTCAAGGAGCAAATGCTGGTGTCGGCGACTTCGATTTTCGTCTCGGTTTGTGCTTTGGAGCAGTTTCATGTCAGGTACTTCGAGAACTTGGTTGAATTGCTGGTCACTGTGATCAATCGACCCAACCATGGCCTTGACCGGCACATCCGAGCTGTGGCTTGTGAGTGTTTGAGGGAATTGGAGAGGTCTTACCCTTGTCTGCTCTCTGATGTTGCTGGGCACTTGTGGAGCTTGTGCCAGAGTGAGCGAACTCACGCTTCACAGAGTTACATTTTGTTGTTAACCAATGTGATTCATGATATTGTGACCCAGAAGCTGAATGTGTCCATTTTGAACACTTCAGTCCCTTTGATCCCATTCAATGTGCCCCAGTTGGTGCTGGGTTCGAATCCGAATTCGAATTCGAACAAGGATGCTTCTGGGTTGAATTACAAAGAGTTGAGGAGGGCTATCTCGTTCTTGCTTGAATGGCCCCATGTTTTGACCCCGTGTGGGACAATGGAGTTCATGTCTATGATAATGCCACTGGCCATGAATCTGGAGTTGCAGGCTTCTATGTTGAAGGTTCAGTTCTTTGGTATGATTTACTCCTTTGATCCTATGCTTTGTCATGCTGTTCTGATGCTCTATTCACATTTCACCGATGCTTTCGATGGGCAAGAGAAGGAGCTTGCCTGGAGACTTATGTTAATTGCCAGGGAAGCACAGCACCACCTTGTTTTCCGATTGCTTGCTCTTCATTGGTTATTGGGTTTCAATGGGTCGATATTGAATAGAGATGTTAAGAAAATGAGAACAATTGTTCAGAGTGGCTTGAGCTTCAGCCCTACTGTTTTTGATCCACTTGCATTGAAAGCATTGAAGCTTGATCTGATAGCATTCTGTTCTCTGTGTCTTGACACATCGAAATTGGAGTCTGTGTCGGGGCTCGAAGCAGTTTCAGGGATGTCTGTAGTGAAGCTATTCGAAGATGGTCTTGTCTCTGTATCAGCCTTCAAATGGTTGCCTCCATGGAGCACAGAGACTGCAGTGGCATTCCGCACCTTTCATAAATTCTTGATAGGCTCATCGTCTCATTCTGATACTGATTCTTCTGCCACTAGAGTTCTCGTAGAATCAACTATCTTCAATACATTAAAGGTACTCTCTAGTTTATCTCATCTTCTAAACTTTTTGTAGTGATGTTCTGAATCTTTCATTTGCTTGATAACTATAAATTTTATGAATGAAACAAAGACAAGGACAACAAAAGTAGTTGACAAATTATCTCTGAGCAACTTGGAATATGTTTTATGCATAGTGATGTTCTGAATCTTTCATTTGTCTGATGAACAATATATTTTATGGATGAAAGTCATGAAACCAAGACAACAACAACAACAACAACAACAACTGGTTGATAAATTATCTATGAGCAACTTTGACATTTTTGTATTTGTATGAACAAGCTGTTGTCTTCTCTGGTGTTGAAGTGACAAATTTTGAATTCTTCAGGTTATGCTAGTGGACTTGACATTAGAGTTTCAGAGATTAGTTCCTGTCATTGTTTCATTCATCGATCGCTTGTTGGCATGTGAAAAGCACCAGTGGTTGGGAGAACGCCTCCTTCAGACATTTGATGAGCATTTGCTTCCAAAAGTCAAAACAGATTATAATCTGGCTTCATATTTCCCAATATTTAATAGGATTGCTGAAAATGACGAGGTTCCTCCTCGTAGGCTGCTAGAACTGCTTACTAAGTTTATGGTCTTCCTAGTCAAGGGACATGGCCCTGATATGGGACTGAGGTCTTGGTCTCAAGGTAGTAAAGTTCTTGGAATATGCCGGACAATGCTAATGCATCATCATGGCTCCAGATTGTTTATTCGACTGTCTCGCCTCCTTGGATTCACTTGCCTTTATTTCCCCGATTTGGAAGTTCGTGACAATGCGAGGTGTGTTCGTGCATATCGTTCTCTCTCTCTCTGTATATTTCTTGTTCTCATCTAAGTTTGCTTCACACACCCTCGTTTTGCAAACATTCATGATATGCTAAGGAAATTCCCAAGTTATCAGCAGGAAGACAACTTAGATTTTAGGGGGAATTGTTTTAAATTACCCTTTTGAACCACCCATTTATGAAAAACTACCTTTTGACATAATGTGAACTTTAAACTACATTTTTGGATTGGCCAATCACAGGAGGTAATATGACTATAGCAGTTGAATCTTGGGGGAATTCCTTAAAACTACCCTTTACGTTTGTGAGTGATTCATTAAGGTAGGTTTATGGAATCCCCCCATGTTACTTCATCGGTCAAAACTGTTTCCAAACAAAAGGGTAGTTTAAAGTTCACCTAGATCGTTATTAACTTATGGTGCTGACAATTTCTAAATTACTCTTTCAATTTGCAGGATCTACTTGCGAATGCTGATATGCATACCGGGAAAGAAACTGAGGGAGGTACTGAACCTTGGGGAGCAACTCCTCGGTGTATCACCGGCTCCACATTCGAGCTCTTTCTTCAGTGTACAGTCTCCTCGGCCTTCTCACAATTTCAGGAAACCTAAAAACATCTCATCCTACATACAGCTTCAGCGGATCATACCTCTCCTCGTCAAACAAACATGGTCTTTGTCGTTATCTACCTTCGGTATTGGCAGTGACAAAGCTTCTCATGTTGAGGACTCCAAGGACAGTGATTCAGTGGCAGATGAAAGAGAGAACAATGCCAACACCGATATGCAGATTATTGCAGAAAGTAAAAGAATCAGTCAGCCACCAGAGCCACTGCGTGTGATGGATTCGAAGATCGCAGAGATCTTAGGAACACTAAGGAGGCATTTTTCGTGCATTCCTGATTACAGACATATGTCGGGGTTTAAGGTTACGATACCTTGTTGTCTGAAACTCGATTCTGAACCTTTTTGTCGCGTATTAGGAGTTGACTTTCCTGCTGATGGTGTAGATGGAGTAGCTGCTCTTCCTGCGTTATATGCCACCGTGCTTAAATTTTCTTCCTCAGCACCATACGGGTCTATCAAATCATATCATATACCGTTCCTTCTCGGTGAAGCTCCCAAAAATGATTATCGTTTCAGTGGCTCACTTGATATTGTTCCTGTGGAAAATGGGTCAGGCTCGGGACCTTCAGAAGACGACAACCCTACCAATGGTGCTTCTGTAACAATCGAACTTGAACCCAGAGAGCCAACGCCCGGTCTGGTCGATATTTTCATCGAAACAAACACAGAGAACGGTGAAATCATCCACGGTCAGCTTCAGAGCATCCAAGTAGGTATAGAAGACATGTTCCTCAAACCCGTTGTCCCAGATGAAATCACAGAACCTTCACTTCCCGATTATTACCTATCCTTGTACAACGCGCTCTGGGAGGCTTGTGGCACTTGTTCAAGCACCGGGTGTGAGACTTTCCCGTTGAAAGGCGCCAAAGGGGTCGCTGCCATCAGTGGCACCCGGTCAGTCAAGCTACTTGAAGTCCCTGCACACGATATAATCCAAGCTATCGAGCGCTATCTGGCTCCATTTGTTGTTGGCGTGACCGGTGATTCACTAATCGGTATCATCAAAGATGGAGGAATCATCGATGACATTGTTTGGTCTCCAGATTCTCCTAACGATGTTGTTGCTGACTCTGTGAGTGATTTCAATCGAGGCCCTCTTCAGATCAAGTACATTGATGATGAAGACGATAGAGACAGTCCTGTGAGTGTTGGTAAAAGAAACATGGGCTGTGTTATGGTTTTGATATTTCTTCCTCCCAGGTTCCATCTCCTTCTCCAGATGGAGGTCTGCAATGTATCAACGTTGGTTCGAATCAGAACCGATCACTGGCCTTGCCTTGCATATATCGATGATTATTTGGAAGCCTTGTTCTTGGAATAGATTGGACCGATCTTTTTTGGCCTCAGGTTTGTTTCCCATTTTCTCATATATCGATGATTATTTGGAAGCCTCGTTGGAATATAGATTGGACCGATCTTTTTTGGCCTCGGGTTCCCATATTCTCATATATCAATGATTATTTGGAAGCCTTGTTCTCAGAATAGATTGGATCAATCTTTTTTGGCCCTCAGCCTCGTTTCCCATTTTATCTAATGTTGTAAGATCGTTGGATCTGTGTTCTATATTCTTTATTTTGATATTGTTTTCTGTAGAGGGTGAATTGTTTTTTATTGCACCCCGAATAAAGTTATGTTGTAGTTAGTGTAAATACTTCAAGTCATTGTGTATTCTTTTGTTGTCGGGAATTTAAGGAATGCAAATTTTCTTTTGTTAGTCACTTGTTGATGCTGAAATATACTGTGAGAGGTTGAAGTATACTGCTCGATACCCAAAAGCATACTAATGGGTGGATGCACTAGTATGCTTATCAAGTGTTCAATTTGTCCACACACTTTCTATGTGAGACTTATATTTCAACACTCCCCTCACGTGTAGACTTTCTATGTGGGACTTATATTTCAACACTCTCCCCCTCACGTGTAGGACTATACATCTGCATATGGACCGGAGACCACAGGGTGGAGGTGACAAACGGGCCGTGGGCCGAACCAGCTCTGATACCATGTTAAAACTCAATCCAATTCAAAAGCTCGAACTGATGGGTGGAGACACTAAGATGTTATATCAAGTAGTCAATTAATCCTCACACTTTCGATGTGGGACACACACTTCAACAAACTCATCACATAAAACAACAAGTCCAAATGGGATCAGGCGACAGTTAGACAATCTATCACGCACGAAGGCAAGCCACAAATGATTATCCAAAGACTTAGAGCTTTTATATTTCGACAATAACTACATTAATCAAAACCGTAATGTTTTTCGAACGTAGTAATAAAATCCGAAAATCGGAATTGTACGATTCATCCCCGACTATTTATTTTTACATGTTCCATCTCCTATGAATAAGTAAAATACAAGTTTTATTGTGCTAAAAACACAATTACAATGATAAAATAGCATTTTTAATTATTGTTGGGAAATAGAAAAATGACTGAGATAAAAACTAGACCCAACAAAAATTAAAATCAAAATCAACGGTTAATGTGTAGAGTAGGGCACTGATCGAAGCAGGAAGAGACTCACCACGACAGTGCTCTCTCCTTCATCGTCTTTCTCCGCCAGAGAAGAGAACCAATCACACAGTGCACAGTTAGGGCAAAAATCGCCTGAATTGCAGATTCAAGCGATTAGGGTTTTGCCCATCGCCTCGCAGGTTCGTCTCTCCCCGCCATTTCCGTCCACTCGCAGTTTCGATTCTTCAAAATGCGAAACCTATTATCGTCCCGTGAGCTCTGTTCCGATGAATTTTGATTTTCGTTGCTGTTGACGATTTTCTGCAGAGAAGGCGAAATCAATGGCGAGCCAAGCGTCCGGTGCAGCACCGGCTTCGAGCGCCACCACTGCTGCTTCGGGAGCGAGTGATTCTCCGGCGACCCAGCCGCCGAATTTCGGCAATAATGCACCTGGTACTGCTGCTCCGCGCCCTCCGTTCTCGTATGGCGCGCTTCATCCGAGTGCTTCCGGGAATGCTCAGTTTCAGCAGCCGCCGTCAGCGTCACCGGCTGGTTCTGTTAGTACATGATTCTGGGAGTAAGGGTTGTGTTTGTTTTGCATATGGGTAGTGTTGGATTAACTGGTTTTTGTTGCAATGCAGGGTAATCAGTTGCAGCAGCCATTGGCATCTCCACTAGGCCCTGCTTTCTCCTACAACATTCCACAACAAGGTGCTGTTTTTCCTAGAAATCAGCAATTTCAATCTAATATGGTAAGTGACATTTTGTGGAGTTCATCTATAGAATCTGTAATAGCAAAGCAATGTGATAAAACCCATTTGATCATGACAATTTGAATCTAGTGTGGTAACTTGTAAGGGCGATTTTATAGAGGAGTGTATCTCTGTTGGAATTTTGAATAGCAATGGGATACATCCCGTTGGACTGTTAGCTTGTTAAGCATGGCTAAGTATTACTGTTAGTGGTTGAAGATGGTGTTCAAGCTCATGAGCAGATGAACTTTGTTTTTTCACATGCTCTGACACACCTTAAGAAGTATTCATGTTGTGTGACACTACCGTTAGTGAAACTATGTATAATGACCCCGTTTTATGAAATTGGATTATTCAAACTAGTTATTTAGCTCATATGCTCTTTTTGTTTTTAACTCCGACAGAAATATTTATGGTGGAAATATCAAGTATGGGCCTACTAACCCCGTATCTTCTTAGTACGGTAAATGCAGTACTTTTGCAGATATCTGTACTAACGGTTGCCAATGATTTTGTCATAAATAGGGCTTTGCGGGTTCCACTAATAGTTATATTTCATAGTGCAATGATAGTCATCTTCTTGTTATCTTGCAAATAAAATTGACTATGCATCAATATACAACTCTACTGCATGCTATGGTCCTGGCAGTCCTAGATGTCAAATTTAATATCAATCTCATTGTTATTATCGTTATTAATGGCCAATCTACTTAACAATTGCAGAATGTCTCCGCTGTAGTTGCACAAGGCTCTACTACTATGCCAACTTTCTCTCATCCTGTTCCATTCCATCCTCACACGTCTCAAACATCTACACTGCCTCCATCTTCTGCCCCAAACCAAGGCCCAGCAACTTCATGGGTCAGCAGTGCCCCGACCTTTTCTGTTCCTCCTAGAATGCCAGGAATTCCCGGGATGCCTGCCCCACCAGGGTTGGTGGCTTCTGCACCAACTTCTTCTAATTTAATGGCTTCATCTTCATCCACAGAGTCTCCCTCTTCCGTAGTCCTAAGACCCAGTGGGCTAACTGCCATCCAATCAAATCATGATGTTCAGCAGCAAATATACCCTCAAAATCCATCTTTACCTTCTATGCCTCCTTTCAATCCGGGACCCTGGTTGCAGCCCCCACAACTGGGTGGTGTTCCAAGGCCACTATATCAGCCGTACCCCTCCGCGTTTCCGGGTCCTTATCCCATGCCTGCACATGGGGTGCAACTTCGTCCTTCTCCATTAACTGATTCTCAACCTCCTGCTGCTACTCCTTTGGGATCTGTGGGTGAACTTCACATGCCTTCTTCCTCTTCTGGTCATCAGTTGGCAAGCAGTTCTTCAATGGAGACAGAAGTAACTCCTCCTGGAACTGGTATGCTCAAGTGTTGATATGTTATGGTTGTTTTTCCTTCATCAGTGGGATATTCATTTATTTTTTCTCTTCCAACATTGATCGTGCTTTTGCAGAGAATGGAAAACATCGAACCAAGGATGAAGCTGCTGTCAGTGAACCCCTGGATTCATGGACTGCACACAAGACAGATACAGGAATTGTTTACTATTACAATGCTTTGACAGGGGAGTCAACTTATACGAAACCTCCTGGCCTTAAAGGAGAGGTATTTATTAAATAATGATGTAATAGAATATATTTTTTGACCTTGTGTTATTTTCTTTGTGCATGCTACACCTGGTGTATCTGAATAGGGAGACCTTAGTTTCAGTATGCTTATTCTAGTGGAATTTACCTTTAGTTGCCCTTATATATTGGTCACGTACTGGATAAAATTTTGGTCAAGTTTTCGACATTTTTACCTTATTGTCCAATTCTCAAAGGCATGTACATAAGGCATGTAAATGATCTGCGACCAATTCATATAGGCATGTAAATGGTCTCTGACCAAAACTTAGGGACCCTTATTCAACATTTTGAAACTTAGGGCAACTAAAGGTGCGTGACCAATACACAAGAGCAACTAAAGTTAATTTCCCCTTTATTCTATGCACTCCTCTGCACCAGATGACCTCCTGTAGTCTTATTATATGCAATGTACTTGAGTAGGAACATATCATTCTCATTTTCCGCTCAACATTTCATTTGGAGTGTGGTCTGATAACATTAGATGCAAGGTATTAATGCACTGAAATTGCTTTAGCATCTTGATGCCATATGATGCACCAGCTAGCAATCTGTTTACCACCAGAATGGGCCTTGGTCGTGGTTGGGAAGTTCTATTTTGAATTTAATTTTTGGTCATTTGTTATTCTTGGGTGAAGGATTTTTATTTCATGTATGATCAAACCAAATTCGGTAAATAAGCATCTAGGTATCCATATAATTTCGCTAAATAATCCATGTAGCTGACTCCCACATAATTTTTGAAAAGATTTCACCACCATCATTGCCATTATATGCTCAAACCAACTTCACTAAATTGCTGATAATTGTTCTCAACTTTTTTTATTATACTTTAAAGTGACTTCCAACCTTTTCTCTTGTGGAGTACATAGGCAAATGAGGTTATCATATCACTCTAATAGTGTCTGTATTTACATCTCTATGTGCTGATCTGTTTAACCAGATTATTTCTCGGAATGACATAATACTACGAACTGTCCTTTCCATCTTGTTCATTTGTTGTATGCCATTCGGATTTAATGAAGTTTACATCATGGCCAAATCTGGCTACTATAGTAGCCAAGGTCATTATGCTAGTCTGATCATTGTTGCCTTGACTGATTATTATTTCCTCCCCTAAATGAATGCAGGTTGATAAAGTCACAGCAGCACCAACTTCGGTTTCAGTGTAAGCTCTGTGCCCTTTGTGGTTTTATATGCAGTACTACATTTACTTTTTTTGAGGCTGAAGGTTGTCTGCCTAACCATGTATTGCACCCCCTTATCTGAATCACTTCTTAGTCTTTGCTATGGCTTCATATATATATTTTACATTTTATACATATCCTGAGTATACATATATTGATGAAAATCTAGTGGATAGTAATCAACATTCTGTATTATTGGACAGTTGTGTTTAGTAGAACTATCATAGTAAATATTCTGGAAACCCAAAAGTTTCGGATGAGCAAGAGTGAATAGCTGCTTTTGTATCTCTGTCTATTAACACATTTACACTAAGGGAAATCTATAGATATAACAATCTTCTGCAAGTCTGTTTGTATATTTGAGTTCGTTCCAAGTTGACTATTTCTAAGTATGTTGAACCAGTGTGACTAGTAATGTCAAAGTTACCAAATGAACACCCTATGATTTTGGCACCTTTTCCCTTACTACATTTTGTTTTGTTTAGTCTGTCTCTTTTTTATTTTGAAAATAGCTCTTTTGTCTTGACTGTTAGAGTTGCTGATCTTTATCTTTGAACCATCACTTTAGGCAACTTCCTTCTTTAACTGTGACTTGTTTACTTCCTGTGCAGGGAGAACTTGGCGAATACAGACTGGGCACTGGTCACCACTAATGACGGCAAAAAGTTTTACTACAATAACAAAACAAAGGTATGGTTTGCATGTTATCCGGTATGTACTCTTTGGTTCTGTAATGAAGTTATTCGTGTCGGTTCTTGTTGCAAAATGTTCTTTTATATAACTGTTGCCAGTTCATAATTCCCTTCTGTTGCACTTTCTTCTGGTCTTTTAGTCTCGAAGTTGCTAGCGCCTAGGAATTTTATTAATTATATAAAACCTTGGTTGTGTGCACCATGTTTTCATGCCGACTTCATCTTTTCTTTATTTCCAATCAGTCAAGTAGCTGGCAGATGCCAAGTGAGGTGGCAGAATTGAGAAAACAGCAAGAGGATCATGCATTGAAAGAACATAACGTGCCTATGCCCAATGCTAATGTATTAGCTGAAAAGAGAACTGCTGTTAGTTTAAATGCTCCTGCTCTTGATAGCGGGGGTCGAGAGGCCACAGCTCTGAGAACTTCAAATCTGCCAGGTTCATCATCTGCATTGGATTTAATAAAAAAGAAGTTGCAAGATTCTGGATCTCCTGATATTTCCTCGTCAGCTCCGTCCCTATCTGGAACTACATCAGCAGAGTTCAATGGATCCAGATTGGCTGAGGCTACGGTAAAGGGTTTGCATAGTGAGAACAGCAAAGATAAGCTAAAAGATGCTGATGGAGATGGTAATTTGTCAGACTCTTCTACAGATTCAGAGGATGCTGACAGGGGACCGACAAAAGAGGAGTGCATCATCCAATTCAAGGTATCTTTATTTTTTAGGGATAATTGCAAAAACTTGTGGCAAACTATGCGCGTTTTGGAAATACTATCGATGAACTATTTGCGATTTGGAACCCTTATGTGTACACTTTTGCATGGTTACTTTTGACTTCTTGCAAAAAAAAAAACCGTTACTGGATTTGCAGATGGAGTATAGTTGGGGGAGGTTTTTTGCAAGAAAAAAACAGTTCACCAATAGTATTTGCAAAATGTGCATAGTTCACCACAAGTTTCTACAATTATTCCTTTCATTTATACCCCATTTTTTTTTAACAGAAGATGTTATTTCTTTTGAGTTTTAGAGTTCTTTTAGGAAAGACTAAACCTGAAATACAGAACTTAGAGACCGGGATCCAAGTTAGTTGTCTTCCATATGCAATTTCTTACAGCAAGAAAACTTGAAATATTTCATTCTGGAATATGGAGTTCGGTTTTACAGACTCATGTTATAGCTTTGACTAAGAGTTAGAATGTCTCCATTTTTCTCGTATATCAGATTTTACCCTTATGCTTACTCCCGAAGATTTCATCTCTACCGTCATATATTTGTAATTATTTAATCTGCTATTTGTCTTCTTCCTTTTAGATGCCACTTTAAATGTGCTTATTCAAGTATGTTATTACCCCAGAATTTGTTTACTTATTACATCCTTTAATTTTGTAGGAGATGCTTAAGGAACGAGGAGTGGCACCATTCTCAAAGTGGGAGAAGGAACTACCAAAGATAGTTTTTGATCCCCGCTTTAAGGTTTGTTGATTAAGGATTACGAATTACTTTCCATGGGATTGTTTAGCCCTTCTTACAAGCAGAACTTCTCAGTTATGTTAGTTCACCGAGCCACCACTTGTCAATCATCATTTGTTTCAATGTTGGATGCATTTATGTATTTTATTCATTTGGCTTGAAATATGGGTTGCCCTCTTTTGTTGAATTGTAAAAAGGAGGTAATCTTTTGGAAATATGAATAATTCTATGGAAAGTTGGATCACATGTCTTTTTGTTTTTGTTATCTTATATGTACAAACTAGTTAACTATATGTGGCATGCCAATTTTCTATTTTCTTTTGCTCATTATCAAATAGTTAGTATATTCTTTTGTCATTCTGAATAGTTTATCATGTTCAGGCTATTCCGAGTTATTCAGCTAGGAGGGCCTTGTTTGAGCGCTATGTCAAGACACGTGCTGAAGAGGAACGCAAAGAAAAACGAGCGGCTCAAAAAGCCGCAATAGAGAGATTCAAGCAGTTATTGGATGAAGCAACGGAGGTTTTATTTTCTCCCGAACTGAACTGCTTCTGTTTCTGGTCATTTGTTTATCATAAAATATTGGCGTTATTTACAATGCCTCCATTTTTCAGGATATTGATCAGAACACCAACTATCAAACTTTCAGAAAGAAGTGGGGTAACGATCCACGTTTCGAGGTGTTGGATCGCAAAGATCGAGAGCTATTACTAAATGAAAGGTATTTTTGTGTGTAGTTGGACTGTCTACTACCTGCTGTTGACCTTTTCAGCTGCCAATAGTCACATTTTTTTTATAAGGCCCATTGCACAAAGAACCCCGTGTTATTGTTCATGAAATAAGCAATTCTGCTAGCTTTAGTCCCTTATTCTAACTGAGCAATGAATGATAGAAATCAGATGAAACCTAGTAGCTTCAGTTATTGTTAGAGGACCAACTTAACTAAAAGCTCAAGCTGATAGCTGAAGGCCCAATTATAGTTTCATATTCTAACAGTTATAATGGTGAATGGAAAAGCATTGTCAGGCAGAGCTCTCACAATAAGTCAAGTACAGTAAAAAGAAAATATTTTAATACCTACTGTAGTTACAAAATAGAATATCAGTTCTAAGCTATTTTATATCCACTACAAGTCTATAATCCTACAATTAACAGCTATACTGCAACAAGTTCATGAGAGAAGGAGAGAGAGCTGAAGCCTTAACCGTTTGTGCTCGCTAGACAACTAACTGTGGTAGGTCTGTCATTGAAACAACCTTAGAAAGAATACCAAGCTCCCATATAAGTTAATGTAAAGATGTATTATAGTTATGGTTTATTCTACTATCTATCACATGTAATGTTTCCCTCTCAGTAGTAGGTGGCTAGATGAAACTGTTCAATTTTTTGGTTACTTTAATGTTATGTTTAGATATTAGAAGACTATTCTATAATAATGGTTTTTGTGATTTATAAGAACACGGGTTCCTTTCCAGAGGGAAAAAGATGCCCTAAGCTAGTTTCTCCAGATCGGTCTCTGTCAAACATGTTATTTATAGCCTTAGCTGGGATGTTACTTCTACATATAATTTTATTTTAAATTGGATCCTTTTTCAAATTTATATTCAGCTGTTTCCTAGACAGTGATTTCCATTGATAACCCTTGAAAGCACATGAGTCAGCAAGTAGTAGGCTAGTGAACGGAGTCTCGGATTTGCTTTGGGTGTGTCCTTAAGCTCTTCATCTCTTTGAGTTTTACATTTTAGTGTTTGGTAGATCATGTAATTGTCAGTTACAACATCTTCTTCATTTGCAGGGTCCTGCCCTTGAAAAGAGCCGCCGAAGAAAAGATTCATGCAGAACGTACAGCACTTGCTGATGGTTTCAAGTCCATGCTTAAAGAAAAAGATGTCAATGTTAATTCTCGATGGTCCCGGGTAGGCACATTATTTATCATGTGTATCCAAGAAACTTTTTTTATCAATTTTATAATATCTAATTCTGGTATGGTTATATTTCAGTGTCTACATTATGAGCTTAAATTGCTTACCTTTTGGGAATAAGTTGCATAGTGTTCAATCGAATATATGGTCTTAGGAGTATAGTATTATAATTATAGTCTTAGGGAAGTTATTTTCATAAAAGGAGTCAGTGAAATGGCTGTTTATATAGTTTTTTTTTAGTCGGAAAGTAATATTTGCATATGCTCTTTTTTGTTGTTGAGAGGCATGTTTTAAATTGATAAAAGTAGTCACTTGCCCTTGGAATTGCATATTGATGTAGATCTGGCATATAGTTATAATTTATTCAACAGCTAGATTTTTTTTTGGTGAAGCTATATCCTTAACTGTCTCACCTTCCGAATTAAAGTATTGAAAAACCTGCAATAAAGCATGACACTTTTGCTACTGTTAGGTGAAGGATGGTCTAAGAAACGATCCTAGGTATAAAATTGTGAAGCATGAAGACAGGGAAGTTTTATTTAACGAGTATGTAGCTCAACTCAAAGCTGCAGATGAGGAAGCAGAACGAGAGGTAAAAGTCAAAAAGGATGAGCAGGTAACAACAGTTCTATATATATTGAATGTTTTTTTGTCATTGTTCTATTGGTATAGAAAATGTAAAATTTGATTTGGCTTGCATATGATGATATCCAGGAGAAGCTGAAGGAACGGGAACGAGAGTTGCGCAAACGGAAGGAAAGAGAAGAGCATGAAATGGAAAGGGTGCGATTGAAAATTCGCAGGAAGGATGCGGTTTCATCTTTCCAAGCCTTACTGGTGGAAACAATTAAAGACCCTCAGGTCCTATATTTTTTAATTATTATTATTACTACATTTTTTGGCGGTGTCATGGTAGGAGTTTAATGATGCTATCATATGCTGTTCTGGAAGGTTGATCTATCACTTGTGTAACTAATAGAGCATCTCCAATGGTATTAGCTGAGTCTGGGTTAATAGCACAGGTGAATAGTTATTTCAGAGGAGAGAAACTGAAAAGGCTGGGTTAATAAGAACCGTCCCACAGTTTTTAATTAGCTCAGGCCAAGTGAATAGTGATTCCGAATTTATTATATACATTTTTAAGTTGACACGTGGCACAAGGGGATTCATCGGGCGAAAGTAGTCGTTGGGCCTTCGCTCAGGCTGTGCAATTCGCCTGGGCAATGAATTCTTCACCCAAGCTATTTCTCGGAGTTTTTCATGCCGGTAACCGACATGTTGTGAATGTGATACTTGTAGGCATCTTGGACAGAATCAAAACCAAAGTTGGAGAAGGATCCTCAAGGACGTGCTACCAACCCCGATCTAGATCCATCCGACACAGAAAAGCTCTTCCGGGAACATGTGAAGATGCTGTATGAGGTGATTGTCTCTTCTCTCCTTCATCTGCTGATGAAGACTAATTTACTTTAGGGTAATTGCAAAAATGTACCCTCAAGTATTCACTTTTTGCAACTTGTTGCTCTCTTCTTTGATAATTGCAAAAAAGTACCCTGAGCTTGTCTTTTTGTTGCACTTTGTATAAAAATGACGATTTTACCCTTACAATTTAGATTTAGAAAACAAAAAATCTAATTGTCTACCTCTTTGTACCATACAAAAGAGAGAAATTTAAGGGATATGAAGATTTACATTTTTTTTGTTCTTTACTTTGTATTTTAAAATCTAAATTGTAAGGGTAAAATCATCATTTTGAAGCACGGGCCATTGGATCCACTTGATCTAATGACCCAGATGAGTTCTTAATTTGTATTTTAAGATTAGTTTTCTCTAAATAGCACCCTGTTCCAAACATTTCACAATCGTATATTCACACTTCACAGTAGTATATGAAACACACTCAATCGAGTTCTCAAGATTTTTAGAACACTGCTTTATAGTAAAGCGCGTTTCTTATCGGTGTTCTTTGCCTCTGTACAGAGATGCGTGAACGAGTTCAGAGCTCTATTACTCGATGTCTTGACTAAGGAAGCGGCTGCACAGGAGACCGAGGATGGGAAGACAGTCCTCAGTTCATGGTCAACTGCTAAGCGCCTTCTAAAATCCGACCCTAGGTATAACAAGATGCCGAGAAAAGACAGAGAAGCTCTGTGGCGCCGGTACGCCGAAGATACTCTGCGGAAGCAGAAGGACGATAAGCACGGGGATGCGAAAAATAGACATTCTGTTGATTCTGGAAGATTTAATTCCGGATCGAGGAAAACCAACGAGCGGAGGTAGTTTTTTTTTTGATGTTAGGATTAATATTTCTAATTTTTTTCAGATCTTCTGTAGAATTATTATTTTGTTCTATACTCATTTTTCTCAGTTGGGTTTAGGCTCAGGTATAATACTTTCTATGGATAATGTATCATATGTGGTAGTCTTGCAAAAAAATATATATTATGGACTTAGTGAAATTTTTTCAGCTTTTTTTATTCAGAATAAAAACATGTTCCATCCACATTTAATTATAGAAATGTCTCATAATATTCATTGAGTTCTCTATTTAAGTGGGTTTTTTGCTGTGTCACGACTCAAAAGTGTTTTGTTTTCACTTTCTCACACAAGTACATTAAGCTTTCGTTTGTATTCTATTTGATAATAAATGATAAAATGGATTTCTTGCAATTACCTCTAAAGTAAATTAATTTTCAAAAATATGTCAACAAAAAACAATGACATTTTTTTAGAATTAATGATAAATAGTTTTGTTATATTCAAAATAAAATTAAGTTAGAAAACTTGGATGTGTTGATAATAATAATGAGAAAATCTTTGCATTTTTACGGAAAAACCGATGATCTTTTCGAAATATGGCCATGGTTAAGTGATTCAAAACATCAGTTCCTTGGTAATATCGATCGAGCCTTTCTTCAAAAAAAGAAGATCGATTTGA
Source organism: Erodium maritimum (assembly GCA_963921825.1). Lineage (NCBI taxonomy): Eukaryota > Viridiplantae > Streptophyta > Magnoliopsida > Geraniales > Geraniaceae > Erodium > Erodium maritimum. The sequence continues at coordinate 613,951 of OY997594.1, read as the reverse complement.
TAACGAATATTGGAGGACACGCTTTTAACCCTTAGTTGAGTGACAAATGTGAGAACATGTTATAAGATCATCCCCAAAATATACAATATGTTGAAGTATAAAACCCACATCGGGAAAATATAAGGATAAAATGCTACTTATAAAGGCTAGGGGTCACACCCAACAAACAAGGTTGACCTTTTAGTTGTGGAAGCCCGACCCGATATAAGTAGCTTGTTTTAAATAGAAATTTACATGGTATCAGAGCTGGTTCGGCCCACGGCCCGTTTGTCACCTCCACCCTGTGGTCTCCGATCCATATGCAGATGTCCAGTCCTGCTATGGCCCACGTGTAGATGTCCAGTCCTACACGTGAGGGTGAGTGTTGAAGTGTGTGTCCCACATCGAAAGTGTGAGGATTAATTGACTACTTGATATAACATCTTAGTGCCTCCACCCATCAGTTCGAGCTGTTGGGTTGGATTGAGCTTTAACAGAGCTTGATAATAGGTTATGCATTTCAGCAATTGGTGAAGGAGATCGGTTAGTTGATATTAACCGTGATGGGGGGCGTTTCTCCTTCACGACGTCCTCCCGCTTTCCTGCATGTGCCTCATTGGACCTCACGAGGCTGCGTAACAGGTGTAGTAGATACCGTCTGATTGTATGGGCCAACAAGAGCACCTGATAACGAGTCCCGATCGGCCTCGATAGTGAGAACACATGATCCAACTATGTAGTCATTTGTACACTCAATTATGGTCATAACCGTGATGGCGCATGAAGTTATGACGAGGAAGAGGAGAACCACTACGACATGCAATCACATATTGACTTTGAAGATACACCGTCTTTGAAACACAACGACGCCCAAGATTTAGAAGCGCGAGAGAGAAACTAAAGGGCTCATATGAGCAAGACCATAAACTTAAGAAGATCATGTGTAACAATGGCTTCGACGGATATATGTGACACATAAGGCGGCTAGGGTTTAGAGAGCTTTCAACCCCTTTGTTTGATTGTGAATTGTTTTATGAGTACATAGTAGAGTAAAATCAATGAAGAAAAATATATTACTCTATCATCATATGAGAGTTACTACTAAATGATTTTTTTATATTGAATATCGTTATGATGATTAAAATGATAAATAGGAACTCGATGACAACCATATTTCATGAACCAATGAATATTATATTAAGAATATATAAATAAATATACATAAATTATATACACTATGATTTAAAATTAATTATTTACCCTTACAAAGATTAAAATTATTATTTAACATTAGGAGAGATGTAAGTTAAATTGAATATATATGTTTGTTAAAAGAAAATTGAATATATGAATAATACTTTAAAAAATATGTGAAAAAGCATAAAATAATTCGATTGGGCCTAACCGAACCCACTGCATAAAATGGGCCACAAGCCCTCATAAAAATAAACTCTGAGGCCTTGGTGTATGTGGGCCGAATGGCCCAGAAATTGCCGCTCTAGAATTGGGCCGATAATGGACTTCTCAGTTCTTACCGTTCACACGAGGTCGGTTCCGACCGACGTGAATCTAAAAGCAAAGTAATTGCACACAGGCCCTTCAAGTTTGATTGAATAACAAAGACAGTCTCACAACACTCGTATTTATGCATATTTAATCTTGAAAATATGGTAATCATCAACCATACCACATTCTAATTCACCTTGTTAATTTGATAATGTGATAGTTCATCAATATAAGACTATTTTTTACGATAAGCAAAAACAAATTATGCTTAAAAACGTCGGTATTGAGTTTTGTCGGTTAAACATTTTGATATTTGTTTGAGTCATCTTAATTTTCTTTTTTCTCTTTTATTTGCCTCTTATTGATTTTTAGGGTGTGTCAATTATGCAAAAGTTGTTATCGTCCTGGTTTTTCCCGACTTCGCAGTTTGTTTATTATTTGTGATTGACTATTGTTTTATCGATAATTCACTTTGTGTGTTTAAGTACTTCAAGGGGAAAAACGCTCGACAACTATTATTTCCTATATATTTTTTTTATCAATTTTTTTATAAAGACCTTTTTCTCAAAAAAGAAGAAGAGAAAAGCGGTTTACACGAGAATAGACTAATAACCACGAACTACATAACAAAGTCCAAACGGAAATACAAAACTAAACAGATTAAACCGAACAAACTAACTATGGTTTCCCGATTATCCAAAACACAATACCAACTTAACCCCCAAAAAATAGTTACTATATGATATCGTTGATTGTTATCCTTTTCAACCTCCTCAAGCTACACGAATGCTCATTCAAGCATCATTTTAGATCTTTTACTATCTACTGATTAGTGAAAGGGTTTGTTAAGCTGTTTTTTGGCTCAGACGATTCACCTTTAGTGATCTATTGTGAGGTACGACACTGTTTATTATCTTAGCGTCTGGAGTTTTGGGTGAGTTCATTCACCCGTTTTGTACAATACATTTGTGTTTTCTATACAGATTGCCATGTTGGACGTTACTGGATCCTGTTATTGGTTTATGGTTTCCTTCCGAGACCCACACCACTTTTTTAATATTTATTTTAATTTTCTGATAAAAAAATCAATTAACTAACTCAATAAATTGTTAGTGGACAAAAGAAAGTGTGAACTTTTTCATAAATACAGATATTTATTGGGCACATTAATAATTTCCACACAATTAAAGGAGAACCATGCAAAATCAAAAGAAAGACACCATATTATCCACGTCTTCCACATTTTGAGGTCTCAAAAATCACAAAGTTGGTGCTCTTCGGCCCAATTGTCTACGCTTTATATAGTCATAGAAACCCACTTTCTCCTCCACCACCTCTCTCAATCTCTCTGAACTTTCTCCATGCGGAGCTCTACTGGGTAATGGAGATTTCGATTACCCTCCACCTCTGCGTAGTCCACCAACTCCACAAGCTCCCCAGGTTGCGGTTTTGATGACTGGGTCGCCGAAATTGGGTCTATTTCAGCTCGGGATTGGTGTTTTGTTCGATCGAGGGAGTGTTTGTTTATGTGGGTCTGGGTCTGGGTCCGGATTGTTGTTGATCAATGCACGGTTCTCGTGCCGATTTTGGGATTCGGGGTCTGAATTTAGCAGTTCCGCTAAATGATTCTGCAATCAGGTTCTGCGAGCTTGGTTTTCTCGCAGATTTTGATTTCATGTCCTTGTACCGATCCCGGATCGACCCAGAGCTCCCAATCAGTCCCTTTCTCGAAGCGTAGGAGGAGGAAGCTCGCGGCGAGCTTGAGGATCTCGCGGCGGAAATGGGGTTTCCGAGCTTGTGCGGTTCCCGGAGACGGTGATCTGAGTATGGGAATTGCTGATTCAGCGAGACTGAGCACGAAGAGAATCGTATCGGGTCAGCTTTCGGATGAACTGGACTCGGAGGAGCTGTGCTCAGATTCGAATTTTGCTAACTTTCGCGAAGACCCAATTGTAGACAAGCTCAGAACCCAACTAGGAGTGATTCATCCAATCCCATCTCCTCCGCTTAACCGGACCGTTGTTGGGTCGTTTGTGTTCTTCTTCTTTGTCGGAGTTGTGTTCGATAAGCTCTGGACGTCGAGGAAGAGCAAATCGAGCGGCGGCGGTGAAGGCAAGCGTGGTGGCGCGTGGCCTCAAGTGCCCACGAGCTTCTCTCTCTTTTTGGAGAAGGACTTGCAGAGGAAAGAGTCAGTGGAGTGGGTGAATATGGTGTTGGTGAAGCTGTGGAAGGTTTATAGAGGTGGGATTGAGGATTGGCTCACTGGGTTGCTTCAGCCAGTTATAGATAACTTGGAGAAGCCTGATTATGTTGAGAGAGTTGAAATCAAGCAATTCTCGCTCGGGGACGAGCCATTGTCTGTTCGAAATGTGGAGCGCAGGACTTCCCGAAGAATCAATGATTTGCAGTAAGTTGTGCTTCCTCATAATAATGTGTTTATATGAACAGTTCTAATCATGTGTTTATGTGTTTATATGAACAATTCTAAATCATTCCCGAAGAATCAATGATTTGCAGTAAGCATCATGTTTTTATGTGTTTATAGATTCAAAGTTATTAGTAGTGGCAATTCCATTAACACCCCCTTTGATGTTTGTTTCTAACATACAGACGGTAAAGGTTAGGTGTTATGCTGATGATCACTGATTTTGTTTATCATCCAAAACACCCGAATTTGGGTCATTTTGTCCCAAAAAAACCACTGATAAATGAGAAAGGTGACGGTGTGTTACTGATAACCCCTCACCTTCATGGGGTGTTTTTGACAGCGAAAGGTCAAAGTGGGTATGTTAATAGCGGTTTCCCTTATTAGTAATTAGTAATGTAATCAAATCATTGCATGTTTGACGTTGTCTAGAATTGAAGGAAAGGACGAGTAAGTTTTTAGAATTCCGTAATTGCAATTAGCCACATTTTAATGCCTAATACCCCTATGAATCGTTCCAATTGTAGTGGAACAAAAATCAATTTTGAGTGCGATAATTTGGAGAGGAACTCTACCCTTTCTAAGTCATTCCATGCTCAATTTCCTTTATGTCAATACGTCCTGTAATTTGTAATTGAATCCCTTTGGGTAAATTACCTTTTGGATCCCATTTGAATTGGTAACACACCTTTAGTACCCCAAAGTTTTATAACGTTCAATAACAGTCCTTGCGTTTTACTACCACACCTTTAGTACCCCTTATGAATTGGTCACAGATCATGTAATACCCCTTATGTATTGCTAACAGAACAATTACATGCCTTATGAATTGATCACATATCATCAAAGTGGCGTAAACTTAACCAAAGTTTTGTCCAGTGCGTTACCAATACATAAGGAAGGAAATTAACCTAATTCCTCTTGCCTTACTGATTACTGTTCATCATGATGCCATATAGGTACCAAATAGGCATACGATATACCGGGGGAGCTCGGATGCTGTTAAAGCTATCACTAAAATTTGGCATCATACCGATTGTAGTGCCGGTCGGTGTTCGAGATTTTGACATTGATGGAGAACTTTGGGTCAAATTGCGATTGATACCATCTGAGCCTTGGGTGGGAGCGGTACAATGGGCTTTTGTCTCTCTTCCGAAGATCAAGTTTGAGCTATCACCTTTCCGCTTGTTCAATTTGATGGGTATGTATAGCTTTATGGCCTCACATAGTTATTTAGATTACTTGCATGCATTTGAAGTTGATTATACATGGAATTAGGTTTCTTTCAATCTGTTATATAGAGCCTAAAGGTAATAGGGGTAATTTCAAAAACTTGCGGTTCACTATGCGCGTTTTGCAAATACTACCGGTGAACTATACATAAGGGTTCCAACTTGTAAAACATGTATACATGATGGTTACAAATTGAAAACATGTATGATATAAAGGGTGAAACTGTCATCTCCAAATAAAATTTGAAGTCACGTGACTGTCACATGGCTAACTTCTGCTGAAGATAACGGATTTGCAGGCGGAAAATAGTTGAGGATGTTTTTTGCAAAAATAAAATAAAATAGTTCATCGATAGTATTTACAAAATGCGCATATTCCACTGCAACTTTTTGCAATTATCCCTACGTACTATCTTCTTATATGATCAAATAGAAGTTCTTATAACTGTTGAAGATTGCTTGAGTTGAGATTATTCCTTATTTGTATTTTTATTATTTTTTTATAAATAAATTAGCTAACTTCAAAGCCACTCACTGTGTTTCCTTTTCTTCTGCGCATGTATCGGGGAATACCAGCAATTCCTGTTCTGTCGATGTATGTATTCAAATTGCTATTATTTCTTGCATTGCTAGACTCTTAGGGATAGTTCCAAAAAAGTACCCTAAGGATTCACTTTTTGCAATTTGTAGCTGGCTTCATTTGGTAATGGCAAAAAAGTGCCTTGTACTTGTCTTTTTGTTGCATTTTGTATCAAAATGACAAATTTACCCTTAAAATTTGAACTTAAAAAATAATAAGTAAAAAACAAGAAATCCGAAATTTCACATCCCTTAATTTTCTTCCTCTCTGTATTGTATAAAGAGCAAGACATTCAAGGGATGTGAAATTTTAGATTTTTGTTTTTACTTACTGTTTAAAAAAAACAGGCTTGAAGGGTAAAATTGACATTTTGAAACAAATTTATACAAAATGCAACAAAAAGACAAGTTCAAAGCATTTTTTTTCGATTATCAAAAAAGAGTGCTACAAGTTGCAAGAAGTGAGTATCTAAGGGTATTTTTTTGCAATTATCCCTTTGGTTTATATATCCAATTTTTAGTTGCAAAAAGTGAATACCTAAGGGTATTTTTTTTTTTGCAATTATCCCTTTAGTTTATATATCCAAATTTTCTTTTAAGGCGTAATGTTTATATTTCTTATTGCTCTTGGATTGACTCGATGTAGGTTTTTGACGAAACTTCTCACTGAGGATTTGCCTAGACTATTTGTACGGCCAAAGAAAATTCTTTTAGATTTTCAAAAGGGGATGGCTGTGGGACCCGTCAAAAACGACTTCAGACCGGGAGAGATGCAAGAAGGGAACAAGGATTTTGTAGGAGAATTATCTGTTACTCTTGTGGATGCTCGAAAACTTTCTTATCTTTTCTCTGGTAAGGATCCTCTCTCTAAACTCTTGAAGTTTGCATTTACATGATGTCTTATTTAAAAAAGGAATATTGCAAAAACTCGCGTAAAACTATGCGCATTTCGCAAATACTATCGGTGAACTTAGTCATGTGACGGTCACATGACTTCATTTTTTTTGGAAATGATAGTTTTGCTCTTTACAAATAGCATGGATTTTAAACCCAACGACTAAATAATACCAAAAACACAAAAGCAGAGTTTCGATAAAATATTGAGTAATAAAAAAAACTAACTATATATGCATGTTTCAGGTAAAACGGATCCGTATGTTGTCCTAAATTTGGGAGATCAAAGTATACGGAGTAAAAAGAACAGCCAAACTACTGTTATTGGGTCTCCCGGCGAGCCCATTTGGAATCAGGTAAAGCTTATCAGCCTCATTAGCTGTGCAGCTTCAAGGGATAATAGCAAAAAAGTACCCTAAGGCACCTGAAATTTTAAAAATAACAAGTAAAAAGCAAAAAATCCAGAATCTTCACATCCCTTACATTTCTTCTTCTTCTTTGTGCGTACGAAGATAAAGAAAAATATGGATTTTTTTTCACTTATTATTTTATAAAGGGTGAAATCATTATTTTGAAACAAAATTACACAGTGCAACAAAAAGGCAAGTTCATGGCATTTTTTTTGTAATTATCAAAGAACAAGGCTATAACTTGCCGAAAGTTAATACCTCAGTGTATTTTTTTTTGCAATCATCCCTAACTTCAATGTCGATTGTTATGAGATTTGGACTATCTTCTATGATTGAAGTTTGATATTGTGTTTTGTGATTCTTGGTAGGATTTTCATATGCTTGTGGCTAACCCCAGAAAACAGAAATTATACGTCCAAGTGAGAGACGCTCTTGGATTTGCGGATTTAACTATTGGTACTGGAGAGGTAAGGCCTGCGTCCATATGAAGTACTTCGTAGATGTTTCTTTGCTTTATTCTAATTTTAGGAGTATTGATTTATGACGGTTAAAACAATTATCCGGTCTTAGTTCAATTTCATAATATTCGAACTTAGTTCAATTTCATATTACTCATAGGTGTATTTAGACGGGAAATCTGTACATATAACCTGTTTTGGGAGTTAATTGCACATGATTACCTTTATGAATTGCCCACAAACATATGACTCCATAGTAAATTTCCTATAGTACATGAAACCATGGTAAAGTTTCCACAAACAGATGACTACCCCAATGAATTTACAAGTGTCACCATCTTAAGAAATAGTCGGAAATCGATTTTTTTCGTCAAGTGAGTTTAAAATTCTATAGTATCCCAAGGCTACTCATTTATATCCTTTAATCTTCCGATTTCAGTATGATTCCTTGTAGGATTTCAAGAACGGTATCAGGAGTGAAGAGTGAGAACGAGTAGTATTACAAATTTATGAAATTTACATCGTGTGACGAAAAAAAACGAAAAGTTAGATGATATAAACGAGTCGTGTTTGTGGAAACTTTACTTCGGGTTCATGTGTTTTGTTGTTGTTATTATTTAAAATCGTGATTAAGAACCACAATGATTTATTTCATGCAACTTGATGCAAGATTTGAATCTGAACAAGTACTCATTTTATCGTCGATATAACTTCTAGATTGATCTCGCATCCTTGCAAGACACGGTACCAACAGACAGGATCGTAGTCTTGCGAGGAGGATGGGGAATTTTCAGAAAAGGTTCTTCAGGAGAGATACTACTCCGACTGACATACAAAGCATATGTTGAGGATGAAGAAGACGACAAGACCGAGGGCAAACCAGTCATTTCGTATGCTTCAGATGATGACATGTCTGATTCCGAGGAACCGAACACCGGTTTCGATCCGGAAGCGGCAGTTTTTACAAAAGAACGAGGTCAAGAGTCGTTTATGGACGTTCTAGCAGCTTTGATTGTGAGCGAGGAGTTTCAGGGCATCGTGGCATCTGAAGCAGGAAACTTGAACTCCAAGTTACCCGAGGGCGCGTCCTCGGACTTGGGATCGACGATATCGGGATCACGGGATCCGAACGGGAACTCGGTTTCTTCGAATTCCCTTAACGGTTCTGCCGATTTTGGAGGTATTATAATTTTTTTGTGTGTTTGAAAGCATATATATACATAATGTAGAGTAACAATAGGGTGAAAACTGAAAGTAATTTGTGTTCATTGGATTGAAGTTTCTAATGGTTGAGATGTTTCTAGACGTAAGTTTAGAAACTTAACCGAACATTAGAAAGTTCCAAATTTCATATCAATCATTAAAATTTCAATCCAACCGCTACTATTAGTTGCAGCTTTCATATTTAACATTTGGGATGATTGCAAAAAACTACCTTGAGGTATTCGTTTTTTGCTAGTTGTAGCCCTCTTCTTTGATAATTACAAAAGTGTCATGAAATTGTCTCTTTGTTGCACTTTGTGTAAATTTGTTTCAAAGTGACGATTTTACCCATGGAATTTTGTTTAAACAAATTATATGTGAAAACCCAAAATTTTCACTTCTATGAATTTTCTTCTTCTATTGACGTTCAAAGAGGAATTAAAAGAGACGAACATTCTAGTTTTTTTTTTTTTTACTTAGTGTTTTTTGAAAAAGTAATTGGTAAACTTTTGGTGTTTCTCGTATAATGTATGTTCATCTGATACCGAAAATTTACTGAAAGTGGCAGGATCGGGGCTGTTTTGGCTCACTGTGATCACGAGCTTATCAGTTCTCATTGCGCTCAATGTTGGTGGTTCTGGGTTCTTTAACCCTTGATCAAGTACATCAAAAATGTTCAGGAAGATAATTTTTTCTGATCCGTAGTTTTTGTATATTCATAGTTATTGCAGAGGAATGTTCTGTTTGGCGGCAGGGAAATTTTGAATTTTCTTTTCTGTAGCAGTTGTATATCTTTACTTTTGATTGATCAATGTAAGAATATAGGTTCATATCAGATGAAACATATAACATTTGGACTGTTTAAACCCAAGGTAGCGAAAATGGAAACTGTGATTAAGTACTTGATATACATGTCCTTCTGATTAGGGTATGCACAATAATCCGCTCCATCCGTTCATCCACCCGGCCTGCTATCCATTCGCATATATGCGGATAGATTTTTTTGGAAGGGTGAAACGAGGGGTACATTACTAGTGCAAAGTAACCAGACAAGTATGGGATTAAAAGTCTTGAAAACAGAAAAAGTCTGGGCCTTCTGTAGGACACCCAGCGCTCTGAATTCGTAGAAACAGTCTAGTTTACATCTTAGACAACGATCATTAACCCTACGCCTAAACCGTTCAAACCTAATAGTCCAGCTGAACAGAATTATAAATTCAGGGTATGTGCAGTCCAAATTGTCGCATTTCGACGATAAAGACTCAAAATGCGATGCTCTAATAGCCCCAAACAAATTTCGTTTTGGAGATTATGTAAATTCACGATGTCAACCGGTGTCAACCAATATATTTCGCTTATCGTCGACGTTAATCATCATGATACTTTTTAGCACCCAATATAAAACGAGAAGATGAATCGATTCTATTAAACAAAGGAGTAATTCTATCTCACTACACTAAACTATTTTTCCCGCCTCACTATCTTGAAGTTTTGTGTTTCAATTTAGTACCCATCATTAACTTCCCGTCCATTATTGGACGGAAAATTGTCATGTGTCCGACACATAACCCAAATATTTTTGGAAAAATCGAAATCGCCCCTCGTATCATTTCCAAATCCTTCTTACTTAATCTATTGAATCAAACATAAACTGCTAGGAGGGAAGATTTGGAATGATTTGAGGATAATTTCGATATTTTTCAGAAACATATGGGTTATGTGTCGGGTACATGACGATTTTTCGTCCAAAAATAGACGGAAAATTAACGATGGGTACTAAATTGAGATAAACAAACTCCTAGAACAACAAGACAAAAAATCGATACTAAAAATGAAATCCAAAACTTTTAAGAGAACGATACGAAATCATCCCTTAAAAATCGTCTATTGAAAACACCGAACAACCGGTGCGCACACTCTAATACCACCCACAGTGGGGGAGTTTGCGTGTTGATTTGGGCGTCGAATCGGATGCTTTTTGAGAAAAAACCCGATTCTTTGGTTAGACCCTGAAATTCGTAGAGGGATTCGTCGACCGTTTATTCGGGTCTAAGTCAGATTCTCCTATAGAAAATCACCACATGACATCAAATAATTTAATAATATATTAAATTTATTTTGGGCCCATCTTTTTTTTCATGAATCAGGTCGATTTGGTCCACCTTTTCTTTACATTTTATCTAATTAGATTGAGAGTAGACCTATGGGTGGTCAAATAAGCAAATGGATATGACTCTATGAGAAATAATTATATAAAATAAAGAATATATAAAAAGCTACAGATTTGATACCTCTCGTAATGTACATACACGTGTGTCCACCAAGACGGGATCACCATCTAATATATTTTTATCAAAGATATATAATCAAATAAACAAAATCTCATTTGGAGCAGCAAAAGATTTGATACTTCTCTTTTGTGTAAGAATCTACATCTATGTCCATCATACACAAACAATTAAACAATTACCATCGGGTGATAAACCTATGGAGAACAGAGAACAAAAACCTCCCTTTCTAAGTTTTCTCTGAATCTACAGTGGTGAAGACTCGCCTTATTTTTTCGCTATTCATAAAACCGCGAATAGAATTCCGGAGCTATGGTCAGTGGGGACAATCCATCGGTGGCCGTAGCTATTATCTCCACGCGAGAAGCCCTTCCCTCCCCGCTCAAAGCTCCTGGTGTTCGGTGGTGCTGCAGTGGTGGCGGGGTGTGGCCTTGTGTTTCTCACCATTTCGACGATGGAACGAGATCCCCATACGATTTTTCGGGCGTGGGGAGACAAGCGATCCCAAGGTCTCCTCTTGGAGAAGCCGGCGGGTCTGATAAGGAGGATGTGGGCAACGATCTTCGAGATGGTGTTCGGGGAACAAGGGGGGCGGATTGGCGGAAAAGGACCTCGGCAGGATCTCGCCTCCAACTTGCGGCACTGAGAAAATCTTCGTGGTAAGGTTTCTGGGACGGGTCAGATACTGGGTCTTAGGGACATGCAGGTGGACCGAAGCCCACTGGAAGTCAAAGTAACATGCCAGATGAAACTGGACCGGGAGCAAGGGGTCCAGTTTAGGGCCAAGGATGGGTAGTACTGGTAAAGCCGGGTAGGGTTCTTGACACGAAAAAGATACCAGCGGAACCAGATGACCCGTCCCAATTAAGATGGGCCTTCGGACTTCTTGGCCTGTTTTGGAAGGGTCTACACGATCCCTTGCCTACCTCAGACAAAAAATATTTTAAGTCCCGGACTCAGGAACAACATTAAGGAGACTTAAACCGGAGGATGGATCTGGAATGGGAAAGATCTGGATGTTCCAAAGACGATTCAATTGCAGCGGCGAGGGGTTACAAGCACCCTCGCCTCGCAAAATAAGTGTGCAGGGGTCCAAAGGGGGGTCGGTCGGTTGTACTGCCCCTCTAGACGTAAAGTGACATCGGTTCCACCAAAAGCTGGCACGATACTTTCCTACCAGCTCGGAGGTCAGCAATCCCGCGTTTTGGAGCCCTATCAGTATCAGTCAAGGGAGGACGACGCACGTTGACAACCTGGGGGAGTACTTTGTCCACCAGTACCTATATCTGGTAAGGGGTCTGCTCGATCCTAGCTTCCGTCAATCTGGACTCGCTGTATCGATGTCGTCAGACGCTGCCGCAACCTCACGTTCCAGGCGCCTTTAGGAAGTAGTCGGAACCTTAAGGTTTTTATTAGCTTGTCTAAGTATCCTCTTTTGTGAAAATTCGTTTCATTTCAGTTATTTATCTTTAGATGTTTTAGTGCTTTCCTACGCTATAAACACTCGTTGTTTTTAATATACACTATTGTTATTCTAAAAAAATATCTATGTCCATCTCTTAATATTCTATTTTGTTAAATTTTGCAATCAGTAATAAAAAAAATAAGGATCCTTTTTAATATAGTACGTTGTTAAACATTTATTTGTAAGATAATATTTTGATATGTTTTTTGTAATATAACATTATGTCAAAACATTTAACCACAATTTAATACCTAATCATTAATTTTTTTGTTTCTTTTTTATCCAAAAAATATAAAAAGTTCAAAATACCAATCATTATGAAATATCAAAATTGCTCTTCATTCATCTATAAATTTTCAAAATTGATTTTTCATGGTAGATTTTGAAAATTTAAAGATAAATGAAGGGTAATTGTGACATTTCAAGGTGAAGGGTATTTTGGACTTTTAATACTCTTTGGATGGAAAAAATAACTTAAAGTTAGTGGTTAAATGTTTAATAGGGTATTATCTTGCAAATAAATGTTTGGTAATGTATTATATTACAAAAAAAAACATAGAGTATTATCTTGGAAATAAATATTTGACATGACATTGTATTAAAAATTTCCCAAAAAAACAAAAAACTACGAGAAAAACGTAAGTCACACTCACAGACTGGGTTCAATCCCCACTATCTACAAAAATTCTAATTTTTAATTGCCCGAAATATATCTTTTAATTGAGTTGGTTCTCTAATATAATCGATAGGCGGTTAAAGATCCATAATTAGATAACGTATTAGGACAGTTCACCGACTGATTGTTTCCGATTCGGGACAATTCTTGAGCGGCCCCACATATATCATTATTCAAAAAGAATTTACTATATTCGATATAGTTACTTACTTTGACCATAATTAATTAAAGGATTTACTATATTTGATATAGTTACTTATTTTGACCATAATTAATAAAAAGAAAACTTAGCCAAAAAAATATAAAAAGAGACATGAGTTAAAAAAAGAAAATAAAACGTTTAAATCCGCAAAAAAAGGAAAAGAAAATCGGACTTTTGACCTTACAAAGAAAAAAATTGAGAATATAAATGTCGAAACATTACTGGCTGTTCTCATCTCCTCAGATTCTCTACCATTACAGAGGTACTCACTCTCTCCTATCATTTTCTCAGCCGATTTTCTCTCATTTTCCCGCTAGCCAAACAGCCCCAAAGCACACTCCAATGGTTCTCAATATTCAAATCAACAAAGCATCTTTCACTTTTGTTCTGCCACATTTGTTTACTATTGTTAAATTATTTTGCACGTAGAGAATATTATAAAATAATGATTCAATCTGTCGTATTGTATCACATGGATCCTCAGTGAGCTACAGCGAATCGCTCGTGGGGTTGGTGTGATATCTGTGATCTGTTCTCGATATCTTCACCTTTTTTGTCTGATTTCTTTGCATTTTTGAACTTGTTATTTAATTATTATTATCCTCTTCGATTATATACTTGATTGCTTGCACACTCTGGTCACTGAACTTGGCCATGGCATTGGGTCTGTAGAGTGGTTTCTGCTCTCTCCTCTGTCTCTGTGGTTCAGATCTGGGCGTTTCTGGACCTGTTGCATCTGCTGCTCTAGGTAGTGACCCAATCCTTATCTCCTGAATTTGTTTGTGTGGAGTTGTTTTGGGTGTGTTTTGTTTTTTTGGTACTTGTTGGTATTAATTTTCCACGATTTTTGAGGGAAATGTCTGTTTGGTTACTGTGAAAATGAAGTACATGGTGGGGGTTTCATTGGGACTGTCATGGTTCTTGTTTTGTGGATACAGTTTCTGTATCTAAGACTGTATTTCTCTGTTCAAGGGTTTTGTGTGTTGTCTATGACTCTATTGAGTGTGTTGTTTTGTTAGATTTGTTCTGCTACAGAATGTGATTGTGGGTCCTGGGGAACTAGAAGGGAGAAGAGAGTTTGGAACAGTTTGATTTAGGGTTTTGGTATCTCTGGTTGTTTTTGTTACACTTTCACAGTTTTTGAGGCCTCTGTTTTTTGTTGGTTAATGGAAATGAAAGCACCTATGGGACCTATCTTGGGCTTGGGAGGTTCCTAGCTTCTAGTTGTAGCCACATTTTATCTGGAACTGTTTTCAGTGCTTATGGTTTTGTGGTTAATTAAAAATCAGATCAGAACAGAGAGGCAAGAGCTGCTTAATTTTGTGTTTTTGATGCCAGTGTCTGTTAATTTTCATAGTTCCCGAGGAAAATGTCTGTTGGGTTTCTATTGAAATGGAAGTATTTTTTGGACTGTTATGGCTCTTGATCTGTGGCCACTTATTAGCTTCTTAGGTCTATACAGTCTATTTGAAATGGAAGTATTTTTGGACTGTTGTTATGGTTCTTGATCTGTGGCCACTCCATCTGGAACTATATATGTGTACTTGGGTCTACTTTTTGTGTAGTCTTTGCCTCTGGTAAGTGTTCTTTTGCTAGATTAGTTATGTTTTTGTTGATGATCGCGGGTTTAAGAAAGTAGAATGGAAAACAAGTAAATGGGGATGTGATATTTCTGTTTGTTGGAACTTTTGGCTGTTGGTGTTGCATATTCATAGTTTCTGAGCTTTTTGGTAACTTCTGAGAATCAAGGAAAGAGAGAAATTTCGGAATCTATGGTGAGAAATGTACCTTTTCTTCTGAACTGCATATTCCAGGAAATATACAGGGCCTTGGTTCTAGGGTGATATGGGAGTACTAGATCTGGATCTGTGATTGTCTTCTTACTTTTCAGTATTACTCATCTATCTGCTTTGGTTTGTTATGCTTGTTTGATGAACTAGATAAGTGCTACTTTTACTTTTAATAGGAAGAAAAATACTTTCAAGTTGACTGCAAAAAAGATGAAAAAGTACTAATGACTTTCTTCTTTTATGATCCTTTCTGTTAAAAGTCTTTCCTCTTTAACTGGCTTATGAATATTGGATGAATAACATCTTTGAATTTGCTAATTTGGCATGCAATGTCCAACTTCTGCAAAAACTACTATTCTCTTTTCCTTTTGGAGAAAACAATGAATCTAATGTCAAAATTCAAGATTTTCAATCCAATTTTATGCAGTTTATTTTATTTTCGTCTATTTCTGAAATGTATTTTTGGTTCTAGGCATTATTGATTTACAGTGAACTCAATATTATGACATTCTTGAGGTCATACCAGAAGTTTGGTATTAAGATGAAATAGTATCCTTGAGTTGAAAAAAAAATATCTCTGCCCAACTTATAGAATTGGCACATTCTATTTGTTTCCCTTATTTTTGCTTTGGACCTTTTGAGTTCACTGCTTACCTACTGGGTCCTTCCATTGATGTTGTTGGAGTCTATTTAAATTTTAATGAAATGAAAATCTTCGTTCACAATGCAACTGAAATAGGAATCTTCTGCACATAAAATGGGCTCAAATTGAAAGTAAGAAAGGTGAAAGTTAGTTATCATATTTTGAGGTCATATCTTAACTTCAAATTGATTACTCTGTTTTCTAATGACATATTTTTAAAGTTCACAGTTGATTCTTTAAATAGTGTGTTCTTGTTGGAAAACCTTATAAACACAATAGGAACTTGGAAATTATGTGGCTTTGTTGAATACTAAAGTTATATACTTACCTGCATTTCCCCCTATTTTATATCGTATTATAATTACAGAATGTTTTGACAATGCTTATACACTCCATATCTGTATTCAAAGTTGAATTTTGCACTCTTCATGCCTCTACAGAACTGTGAAACTAATATAAGATCTATCTAATTTATGTCTGTTTTATTTTCATTGAAAGGTGTTTTCTGGTTCCACAATGTCAGACCTTCAAACCCCGCTCCAGGCACGCCCAATGAGGAAAAAGGTCTGGGTTGATTACTTCGTCAATTTTCGATGGATTATTGTTATTTTCGTGGTCCTTCCAATCTCTTTCACCCTTTATTTCCTCACCTACCTTGGGGACGTTCGATCCGAGATGAAGTCCTACAAGCAACGCCAAAAGGAGCATGATGAAAATGTCAAGAAGGTTGTAAAGCGCCTTAAGCAAAGGAACGCCAAAAAGGATGGTCTTGTCTGCACAGCCCGTAAACCCTGGATTGCTGTTGGAATGCGGAATGTGGACTACAAGCGTGCTCGTCACTTCGAGGTCGATCTATCACCTTTCCGGAACATTCTAGAAATCAACAAAGAAAGAATGGTAGCAAGAGTTGAGCCCTTAGTCAACATGGGGCAGATTACCAGGGCCTCAGTTCCAATGAACCTAGCCCTTGCTGTGGTAGCTGAGCTTGATGATCTTACTGTTGGAGGCCTTATCAATGGGTATGGTATTGAAGGAAGCTCTCACATCTACGGCCTCTTCTCTGACACTGTTGTGGCTTACGAGATTGTTTTGGCCGATGGAAAGATTGTTAGAGCTACCAAAGATAACGAATACTCAGATCTTTTCTATGCCATCCCATGGTCTCAAGGTACACTAGGGCTTCTGGTCTCTGCAGAAATCAAGCTTATCCCCATTAAAGAATACATGAAGCTTACATACAAACCTGTAAAGGGTAATCTTCAGGATCTAGCGCAGGCTTATGTGGACTCCTTTGCCCCCAAAGATGGTGATCAAGACAATCCCGAAAAAGTTCCAGACTTTGTCGAAACCATGATTTATAACCCAAAGGAAGGTGTGTGCATGACAGGAAAGTATGCATCAGAAAGAGAAGCTAAAATGAAAGGGAATGTGATTAACAGTGTTGGGTGGTGGTTCAAGCCTTGGTTCTATCAGCACGCGCAGACGGCTCTGAAGAGAGGGGAGTTTGTAGAGTACATTCCGACTAGAGAGTATTACCACAGGCACACTAGATGTTTGTATTGGGAGGGAAAGCTTATCCTTCCCTTTGGAGACCAGTTTTGGTTTAGGTTCCTCTTTGGCTGGTTGATGCCACCCAAGGTGTCTCTGCTGAAAGCTACACAAGGCGAAGCCATCAGGAACTATTATCATGAGATGCATGTCATTCAGGACATGCTTGTTCCTCTTTACAAAGTTGGGGATGCTTTAGAGTGGGTCGACCGTGAGATGGAGGTACGCCTTTTACTATTACCGAGGCTTATATTTTTGCAATATTTCATTATCTTATTTGTGTCGTGTTTTTTTTTCGTTCTTGTCATGGTACTGTCTATCCCATAGAATGGAAAGAAAACAAAGAACGAGAGTCTTGACTTGATTGTACTTGATGATTTACATGATAGGACACGTCAATTTGCAATATTTTAATGTGCATATGTAGCATCGTCATTATGCAAATAGGATCGTAAACTTAGGAGCCTCTAAGCTTTAGGGAATGTGGAATTTTTGGGTTTGTTTGTATTTGAATTTTCTTATGAAGGCCGGTCTAAATCGAGTCCCTGAAATGAAACCAAATTGGATTGGAAAGGTCTAGTCCATAAATATGTTCATATTCATTTTGTTAATTTGCTATATTGTCATCAGACAAGTACTCGATGATATGCATAATAAGAAACATGAGCTTGCAATATTTTGTTATGCATACTAGAATCATACTACAAGTAGAACAATAAATTTAGGAGCTCTAAGTTTTGGGAATGTTCATTTTTGGATCTGCTTGTACTTGAAAATTCTTATGAAGGCCTGTCTATTGTGTACCTGAAATGGTTCCGATTGGATGGGATAGGTGTAGTCCATACATATACTCACCTTCATTTTGTAGGCATACGCTGCATACCATGTATAGTGTACCTGAAATGATTCCAAATTGGATTGAAAGGTCTAGTCCATAACACGCCCACCTTCATTTTTTTAGCCATACCCTGTATTGTGTACCTAAAACGATTCCAAATTGGGTTGAAAGGTCTGCTCCATATACACCTTCACCTTCATTTTGTAGGTAAACCCTATATTGAGTCCTAGTACATAAATATGTCCTTCATTTTATAGCATTTTCTATATTATGTACCTGAAATGCTTCCAATCGGATTGAAAGGTCCAGTTCATAAACACCTTCACCGTCACCCTCATTTTGTAGCTATACCCTATAATGTGTCCTAGTCCATAAATATGTCTATTTTGTAAGCATACCCTATATCATGTACCTGAATGCTTCCAAATTGGATCGAAAGGTCTAGTCCTATACCCTATAACGTGTCCTAGTTCATAAACATGTCGATTTCGTAAGCGTACCCTATGTTATGTACCTGAATGCTTCCAAATTGGATTGAAAGGTCTAGTCCTAGTCCATAACTCCTTTCACCTCCATTTTGCAGGTATACCCCATCTGGCTCTGCCCCCACAGAATCTTCAAGCTCCCTGTCAAAACCATGATTTACCCCGAACCAGGCTTCGAGCTACAAAGCAGGCAAGGAGACACCAAGTACGCTCAAATGTACACAGACATAGGAGTCTACTACGCCCCGGGACCTGTCCTGAGGGGCGAGGTCTTCGACGGCGCGGGTGCAGTCCGCAAGCTGGAGAGCTGGTTGATCGAGAACCACGGGTTCCAGCCACAGTACGCTGTCTCCGAGCTGAACGAGAAGAGCTTCTGGAGAATGTTCGATGCAGGGCTCTACGAGGAGTGCAGGAAGAAGTACAATGCCGTGGGGACGTTCATGAGCGTGTATTACAAGTGCAAGAAGGGGAAGAAGACGGAGAAGGAGGTGCAGGAGGCCGAGCAGGCGCATCTGGAGACGGCCTATGCCGAGGCTGATTAGGCCGTGGCTAGTGTTGGTTTTGGTTTCTCTGGTTTTCTCAGGACTTTGTTGTTGCTTGTTGGTTTTGTTTGTTTCTTTGTTTGGACTAGAATAGTGTTATGTTTTGAAAACATTGGGTATGGATGGATAGCTTGTCTTGTTGAGTTTAACTTTGGAGTTTATGGTTTGGTTTCTGACCCTTTTGTTGTTAAGTTTTTGGATTGTACCCTTTTGAATTGACAACATATCTTTAGTTTTATATCGCTCAATAAAAATCTTTATGTTTTGATGACACACTTTTAGTACCTTTTATGAATTGTTCACATATCATTTAATATCTCTTATGTTATGTATTGGTGACGGTTGAAATGATATCCGTGTTGGGTCCTTTCAACCCCCGATTTGAATCATGGAGATTAGATCAACGGTTAGACTTGTTGGCATGGTCGACGATGAAAGACGGTGGTGTCTTCTCTGGAGTGTTGACATCAACCGGTGGAAAATCGGCATGGACGATGTGTTATCGTGGATCAAGAACATGAGCCCTTGTTGGCCCCAACATTCAGGTGAGGTCTATTACGCAGTCTCGTCAAGTCCAATAAGTACAAGACGAGAGCGGGACCTTATTGGGATGATACGTTCCGTTCCAATGGTATTCGTTACAACCCGACCCCAACCCTCATCTTTTTTCTTAGGGATCTCTTCAATTATCTGGCATACTTCATCTCAAAGGGTCACTATTACATGACTAGTGTGTTTGTTAGGGAAAGAAGATTCCCCAAATCGAATTAAGAGAAATGATAGATATATATCCCCACAAAATCATGGATAAACCCCTTAAATTATCATCTTGATTAACCGGAATTTCTAATCATAAGATAAGCGTTTCAGACATGTTTAAGATTATTTCCAATTAGTGTTTTCTGTCGTCATAATAATAATATTTTCACGTTCATGCCAAAAAATAAAATAAAACCGCGGTAATATTATTGATAAGGTAGACCCTCGCACACCAGATCATAACCCAAAATCAACCAAATTGACGGAGACACAGAAAGAGACTGGGTTCAGTTTACGCAGGAAAAGCCAAAAACCCGCCTCCGATCCCACATTCCTCTCTCTCGCTCGCTCTCCGCATTTCCCTCGCCGGAGCTCCGTCTTCCTCCGCCGTGATCGGACCCCTCTCCGGCCCCGAGCCCCTCCATGGACCCGCCGCCTCTAGGGTTTCACTGATCCTGCTCCTCTGCTCATTTCCAATCCCGCTGAGGAGGGCGGGAGCGAGATGTCTCGCCAGATGAATTCTTCGCATTTCCACAAGAACAAGACCCTGGACAACAAATATGTGAGCCTATTGTTCTTCTCGCGTTTTGCTTCTCCGACGAGTATTTTTTTGGTGTGATTGTATGTTAGGTCGTGTTTGGTTGCTGAGGAAATTAGTGAGAATTTGGAGACGTTTTCGTTTGTCTTCGGCTCTGGATTATGTGTCCTTCTTAGGTGTTGATGATGGAACTTTGAATTTGTGCTTAATGTATGAACTTCTTTACCTGAATGGTTGCATTATGGTCAGTTGAGGTGAGCTTACTCAGTTGTTTGGATGTCTTCATTATTTTCTCAATTTGGAGCCGGCCGAATGTGATCTGATTGGTTTCTGAGAAAATTAGAGAGAATTTACACATCCATTCCTCTTAGTTACGAGTTATTTACTTTATTTGTGAGAAACTGGTTGAAAGGAGTGTAATGGAAGTCTAATTAGTGAGAATTTGGATACTTTTCTTTTCCGTCTTCAGCTTTGAATTGTCGTGTTCTTCTTAGGTATCTTCTTAGGTATCGGTGATGAACTTTGAATTTGCGCTTAACGCGTGAACTTTATTACATCGATGGTTGCATTATGCTCAGTTGGATTGAGCTTACTCAGTTGTTTGGATGCGTCATTATTTTCTCAATTTTGAGGCGGTCAAATGTGATTTGATTGGTTTCTGAGAAATTTAGAGAGAATTTACACAGCCATTCCTCTCAGTTACGAGTTATTTACTTTATCTGTGAGAAACTGGATGAAAGGAGAGTATAATGGAAATCTAAGTTACTGCTGCCATGTGTCTTCATGTTAGATAATCTATTAACTTCATTATGTTCTTGTTTACTGTTCTGCTAGGTTGATTTTAGCTTTTTAGTTCCGTTTTTGTTTACATAGTTATCATGTTTTCAAATTATGGCAAACAAACTATTCTATTTCGAAAATAGATGATATAACAGTGCAGAGCCAAATACCAGGATGCTATTTTACACCGTTGTTTTTTGGGTCTCAAGTGGGAAAAAAATCCACTACTCTAGTAGTTGTTTCATGCTCTGTCAAGCGGGGTTTTGAAGAACCAGGATATTTAGCCCATACTGTTTAATTTTCTCTGCAAGTAGATGGAGAGTTGAATTTTAATTTGGTTTATCTCAGGTTTCATTTATGTTGAATGGGTTTATTGAATTTGAACGTGGAATTTTGGACTTGGTTTACATGATTTTGTGCAGATGCTTGGAGATGAGATTGGAAAAGGAGCATATGGTCGAGTCTACAAGGGGTTGGATTTGGAGAATGGAGATTTTGTTGCTATTAAACAAGTTTCTTTGGAGAATATTGCTCAAGAGGATCTCAATATCATCATGGTGAACACATCTCTTAATTTAAGTGTGGTTCTTAGTTATTCCTTTAATCATTGCCAACAGAAAAAGATTAACTTGTATGAGGTTATGAATCCTAATTAGTTATCATATAATTGGAAATGCTTATTAAATATCTGGAAGTGGTATTCTGAAAATGAAGATTCCTAATTTATGGTTAATTTACTACTATCATATAATCCCCACTTGCAGTCTTGCACCTGTATTGTAATGTTGTCAAACCACGGCAAAGTCTCATTTAGTATTTTCGTTCTCACAAACTCACCAGTTCTAATTAGGTTTTCAAAATGCACTCTACATATTTGCCATACATTGTTAAACCTTTTATTTCACTTTTTAATGTTCATTTCGTATACACTATTTATTCAGGACAATTAAACTAACATTTTACAAATTTATTACATTGTTACACCGTCTCTGCATTGTAATATTTTTTCTAGTTTCCACTGTAGATTTGGCTTACTCACTGCTTTTTTCTTCTTCTTTCAATTACATTTCTGTTGCTGGGATGCGTTAATTCTTCAGCAAGAAATTGATTTACTGAAGGTACCTTCTTTCCTTTATTGGCACATTTATCTTTAGATGTTTACTTCAAATTGCATATTCTTGCAATTACACAATTATAACTTGTCCTTATTGTCTTTTTCCACTTCCATTCTCCAATAAGCTCTTTTTTTGGTGCGGGGAGAGGACAATTAATCCTAATAACCGTAGTGGCAAGTATTAGCCTTCTTGTTGGTCGGTGTTAAACTTACTCCAACCCAAACGCTTAAGCTATCAGGTGGATCCAACTAATATATAAAATGTCCCACATTCAACGTTCCCCCTCATGTGAAGGCCGGACAACACAAAGGGCATCACATGTGAACCAAGAATATATGGACAGGAGGAAGCAAAATGGGTCACAAACACCAAACCGAAGTCTGATACCATGTTAAACTCACTCAAACTAAAAAGCTAAAGCTATTAGTTAGAGAGCCCATCTAGTAATCAAGTGGTTATTAAGTCCACCTTCTTTAAATGTGGGACACTTCAACAATTCGTAATATTTGTCTATTAGCATACGATCCATCTTGAATGTTTTTTGGTGTGTCATTGCTGGACTACTTGTAGGATTCATTTATGGTTTATGCTGCTAAACTTATCATTATTTGACTTCCAAAAATATCAGTCTTAATATGATATTTGGAATATATTCCTACCTTTTCAGAATTTGAACCACAAAAATATCGTGAAGTATCTTGGATCCTTAAAGACAAGGAGTCATCTCCACATTATCTTAGAGTGAGTTATCTTATTCTTGTATCCCTCTCTCTCTCTCTCTATGTGAACATACCTCTGCTTAAATTCTTATGCCTTCACTTAATGTCATTCACATAGGTATGTGGAAAATGGTTCCCTTGCAAATATAATTAAGCCAAATAAATTTGGACCTTTTCCAGAATCCTTGGTGGCTGTTTACATAGCACAGGTGTGCTCATGACTTGAAGTTTTTGTTGATGCTCACCGGGAAGGTTTCATGACTTTAGGCGTCTTTGTTATGACAGGTTTTGGAAGGTCTGGTTTATCTACATGAACAAGGAGTAATTCATCGAGATATCAAGGGTGCTAACATATTGACAACTAAAGAAGTAAGAATTTGAATACACCTATAACTGTGCCCTCATTCCTAAAATATCACCACATATAAGACTTTAAGATATCTGTTGACACATTTTATAATACAGCCATCAATATGTATGCAAGTAACTTTATGGGCGTGGAATATAAGTAGTATTACCTTAAAAAGATTTGACTGCATTTGCTTTTGTGTCTTCATTTATTGGTTCAGTTTTGTTCGTGTTTCTTGCGCTTTATGTAATTTTCAGCCTTCATTTGGCTCCTCACTCTTGTCCATATCTATTCTGCCCTCGTGAATTTCACTGTTGTCTTTGGCTTTTTGTACGTGGTAGTCATTTGGCCTTATATTGTGCTTTCAGGGCCTTGTGAAATTGGCTGATTTCGGTGTTGCAACTAAGCTAACTGAAGCTGATGTTAATACGCATTCAGTTGTTGGAACTCCATACTGGATGGCACCTGAGGTTGTTATAATTCTTTTATCAATTTAGAATTGCTGTTTTCCCTTCGGATGATTGGCTGTCCTTTTATTGTATATTTTTTGTGTTAACAAACATAGCTTAATTTATGTTTTTTAGCAATTTATCTTGTGCATATTCATCTTAAGGGTCGCCATATTTCACACCCTAAAAGTTGGGCAGGTATCATCCCCGTTCTTAAAGAAGAAAAGATCTGATCCTGCCATTATTAGATTTATTTTGTTCTCTTACATTTACACATACATGCAAAAACCCATAAATAAATGTGGGTAATGCTGGTCTTTTGATTCCAAAAATAGTTCTTTGGCAATGTAGTGGCAGTGACCGCAGTTACAACCTTTTTGGTGCTTTTAGTTTCTAGACCTGTAGGAGTGAGCATTTCTCCTGATGTAAAAAGGAATGCCTGTACTCTTAAGCATGGTAGTGACATTACTCCCATTCACTTGCCTGAAAGATTTTGGTGATACTACGATCCCATGCCTATGCCATTGAACTAGTCATCGTATTGTAGCTCTCAGTGTTAAGCATTTTTTTTGTGAAATATAATTTACAAAGTCACATGTCTAATTGTCTATGCATCATATTTTGCATGTGAGGTTAATCTAATACAAAACAGGGGAGTATTATAATATATTGATTTTAGTATGGCATGCACTCTATTAGCAATACCCATCTTGACAGACTTCTATAGTTGCATAACTCACTGACATGGCATAGTTGGATTCGGTGCCAACACAGCCAAATACGAAATGCAAGAGTCAGCAGCCTATGTGAAATGAGTGACCGTAATTATTTCCATGTAAACTGAACAGCTCATCAAGTTATGAAACTTGCAAAATGTCGTGAAAAATATTGTTCCATTCATGATGAACATACTTTCCTAATTTCCTGAGGAGAATAGCCTTGTGAATGTCTTATTCTTATGAAGCTGATGCATTTTCCAGGTGATTGAAATGTCAGGGGTATGTGCTGCTTCCGACATTTGGAGTGTAGGCTGCACAGTGATTGAACTGCTTACATGTGTACCTCCTTACTATGACCTACAGCCTATGCCTGCTCTATTTCGCATTGTTCAGGTTTGTTTTTCTGTTCTTTCTTCTCTATTACCATCATCAGTTATTCCTCTGTACATGTGTTCCCATTCCCAAATTTTGCACTCCCCCCTCCATAATCTAATTTGATTTTCCTGGGTTGATTGTTATCTTCCAAAATGCTGAATTACTTACTTTTTTCTTTAGATCATAGATTTACTTAGTATTTAGGTTACTTTTTTTTCCAGGACGAGCACCCTCCAATACCTGATAGTCTATCACCTGACATCACTGATTTCCTACGTCAGTGCTTTAAGAAGGTAAAGTGTCTGAATATCAACTTCTATCACCTGACATCACTGATTTCCTACGTCAGTGCTTTAAGAAGGTAAAGTGTCTGAATATCAACTTTAAGATAGTAACTTCGGTGTGGCCTTTACTTTTGTTCACGGAGTTTTTTTTTTCCCATCATTTGTGTTTAGTATTGTTTTAATTGTTTTGTCAATTATAGCAAATGTTTACTAAGACAACTGTATGGAATAAGAGGATCAAGTTCTATGGTAATATGGTATGGGTGACTTTCCGTTTCATATTTCAGGATGCTAGGCAGAGACCGGATGCAAAGACACTGCTTTCTCATCCTTGGATACAAAATTGTAGGCGAGCTTTGCAGTCTTCTCTTCGCCATAGTACAACATTAAGGTATACATTATAAATATACTGCAATGTGCTTTGGAACTTTTTGCTGTGCTAGTTTGACCCACATTTCTTTCTGCGAGTAATCAGACAATGCTTCTTAGTAATTAATTTCCATTTGGAGAACTTATGTTCCTCACAATCACACAGTTGTCTTTTCAACCCAACCCAAGTTTGAGCATATTTATATTTACTCAAAACAGTTATTATTTATGATATAAAATTTATCTGGACATGATTTCATGGTGCAACTATGTTCTGCCAAATTAGAACATTTAAGGACATTGTAAGTGATTCCCTTAACTTTTATTGGCATGTTGTTGACTGTAGTGATGTATGCTGCACTAAGAGTATTTTCTCCAAGGTTTAATTTATCAGTATTAACATTACCTCCAGATTAAGCGATTAATATGGTTCTTTGGAGGACTTCTTGGTTAATTGCATGGACAACACGAGGCTTATTCAATGCATTATGTTTATTGGCTGCCTTGTGTTTCATTAGACACTTGTCAAGAAAAAGTGTATCAAATCTAATTGTTTTGCCCAAGTGCGGGTCTCGATTCTGTTTTCAGTTAGGACCCTGTGATCTCTATTGCCTTTTTTTGTTAACCAGCTCTATCCCGAGGTGGCTGTCTTGTGAAATTTCCTCTTTCCATTTGGTGATGATTTATTAAAAAAAACTCAGTGTAGTTGTAGGAGCATACGTGAAGATGGAGAAAGTTCTATTGGAGATAATCAAAGCACTGGAGAAAACACATCTGTGGAGAAAGTGGATGTAATCTTATCAGATTTTGAAAATGTGAGAACTGTTCAAACTTGGCCAAATTGACTTGTTCATGCTGTTAGCAGCCGAGTCCTTCTTGAACTTCGCTTTATTTTTACATACAATTTTTTTAAGAAAAAAAATCGCATAAGATGTAGTGATTAGATGTGCTCACAAAAAGAAATATGGAAAATGTCTACATTAAAACAGTCTCCATTCCTTTGGAACATCATCTGACTTTAGTCTTATGGATTTTAGGACCCCAAGAAACAGATGGCAACCATAGAAGTTACTGAGACGAGCAATCTTGTTGAGGATATGACATATAATTCAGAAGATGATATTCTGTCAGATCGAGTTCCTACCTTAGCCATCCATGACCAATCGTCTCTTCAAAGTGGGTCTGTTCGACCACCTGCTAATAAAGGAGTAGCTGCTGCATCTGAAACTTCTGGCCTTAATGAGCAACTGCATAAAATTGACCAGGATGAAGTTATAGTGAATGGTGAGGTGGGAGCTTCTGAATCAAGAATGAAAAGTGCAGCAAAGAAAAATGGAGCATATGGTTTCGGACCTAGGAATCAAGATAATGGATTTCAAAAGGTAAGATTTGCACTTAAAGCTACCGATCTGTTCTTGATGGATCATTCATTTGCTGTTTTTTCTATCTATAACCTTAAAATTTCTTCCCTGATTACTTATGAATGAGGGAAGAAAGATAATGAATCTCATGGATAATATATTATGTGTGCGGTTTAGAAGGCTGCGAAAACATCAATCTCTGTGGGAGAAGATGGGCTCGGTAGATTTAGTGATACTCCAGGAGATGCTTCCTTGGATGATTTATTTCATCCATTGGATAAGCATCAAGAGGGTCGAATAGTTGAGGCTTCAACATCTACGTCCACATCACATGCTCATCAGGACAATGCATCTGCAAGTGAGGCTGGGAACAATGACCTGGCTACCAAATTGAGGGCTACCATTGCTCAGAAACAAATGGAGGGTGAAATGGGGCGAACAAACGGAGGTGGTGACCTGTTACGCTTGATGATGGGTGTTTTGAAGGATGATGCAATTGATATCGATGGCTTGGTAAGTTTTAAGGTACTTGGTTCATGCAAGTCATGCACTGAGTACTGGTTTCTGACAGTGTATTGCTGTATATATATCAGGTTTTTGATGAAAAAATGCCTGGAGAAAACCTTTTCCCCTTGCAGGTAAATTTGCTAGTCTCCTTGATCTTGATACACTCCTGGGCTGTTTAGTATTCAAATGTTTAATTATTGGAAGAGAGATCTTGATAAGCATCATATGTCTCTTAGTGAGAGACTCAGAGGTGTAAAGTTTTGATCTTCCTTATGTCTTTGGTTGGCAGGCTGTTGAATTTAGCAGATCAGTTGGGTCATTGAGGCCAGAGGAACCAGAAGATGTGATTGTGTCAGCCTGTCAAAAACTCATCGCTATCTTTCACCAGCGTCCTGAGCAGAAACTCGTGTTTGTAACACAGCATGGTTTTCTCCCTTTGATGGAGTTGCTTGAAGTTCCAAAAACTCGTGTACGGAACAAATAACATAGCATGGTTTTATAATGCTTCTTTTTCACTTCGTGATTACCTTTTAACTGTGAAGTATGTGGGGCTTCAACATTTCTCTTTATTGCAGGTTATTTGTTCTGTGCTTCAAATTATAAATCAGGTTACCAAAGAGAACTCTGATTTCCGTGAAAATGCTTGTCTTGTTGGCCTGGTTAGTATTAAAATTTGAACCTTCTGTCATAGTTTTTATTTGCGTTGGAGAGCCAGTTTTATTCATTTATTATTACATAACAGATCCCTGTAGTTATGAGCTTTGCGGCACCTGATCGTCCCCGTGAAGTTCGTATGGAGGCGGCTTATTTCTTGCAGCAACTTTGTCAGTCAAGGTGTAATGTTCCCTCCATTGCGTGATTATCATAGTTCGGCCTATCATTTCTTATCAGAAAATAGGGATTAGGACTGACATTGTAGGTATCTTTTGTGCAGCCCATTGACACTGCAAATGTTTATAGCTTGTCGTGGTATACCTGTTCTAGTGGGGTTTCTAGAGGCTGATTATGCAAAGTACAGGTAAGTTTATGGCACCCTAAATTCAAAGTAATCACGTTCACCTAATAATGCTCCTGTAGTCCTCTGACATAATATGAAGCACATCCTTCAAAACCGTTGAGCAGATTTTGTTCAAATTACCCAATTAGAATTTGAATAATATTACTTTGCTGGGTGGTGCTTTGTTGGTTCTCTTTCAGAAACTAGTCTTAAAATATTTTTATCTATGTTTTTGCTATTATGTATGCATATGCCCATGGCTCGCACATTTGCTTCTTTTTGTCTTTTCTTTTTTACTTTCATCATATTGCTGACAAAGATTTTTATATCTAGAGAAATGGTTCACCTTGCTATCGATGGCATGTGGCAAGTATTCAAGCTTCAGCGATCAACACCAACTAATGATTTCTGTCGCATTGCTTCAAAAAATGGAATACTACTCAGGTTAATCAACACTCTTTACAGCTTAAATGAGGCAACTCGGCTTGCTTCTATAGCTACTGGTGGTGGGTTTTCATTAGACAGTTCAGCGCAGCGTTTACCATCTGGTTCACTCGACTCTTCTCACCCTATTTTTCTTCAGAATGAGTCATCTCTTTCTGCAACTGACCAGCCTTTGTCATCGAGCTCGCAAGAACCATCATATGCTTCAACTTCACATTCCCAAAGGGTAGATCAATCAGATACAGATAGAACTCCACTTAGCAATGCAACAATCGATGATGGGTTTGCATCTAAATTGACTGACCCTGCATCATTAGAGAAGGTTACTAATCTAGCAAGTACAGAGCCTTCAGTAAATACATCCAAAGAACGGGAAAGCTTAGATGTTGACCTTAGGCAACATCGAGTTTCAAGTTCTACTAATAGAGCGTCTACTGATAGGCCTCCAAAATATATGGAAGGTGCGTCGAATGGGTACCCCGGAACTATAGCTACTCAGCAAGAGCAGGTTCGACCTCTTCTTAGCTTGCTGGAAAAGGAACCTCCTTCCAGACATTTTTCGGGCCAGCTTGGTGGTGTACGCCACATCCCTGGGATGGAAAGGCATGAAAGTATACTGCCTTTATTACATGCATCCAATGAAAAGAAGCCAAATGGAGAACTAGATTTTCTAATGGCAGAGTTTGCAGGTACTTTGTTACACACTCTATTATATTTGCTCCTTATGTGTGATACATTGAAAATTCTTATTTTTGAATATTTGCGGAATATGGTAAGCCTGTGGGACTATGCTGGTCTCTATTTATTGTTGACAACTTCCTAAAATTTTTAGAATCAGTTTACCCCAAAAGTTGACCAATTGGGTTAAATTGAAACTAATAAAATTTAGGGGTAGTTGGTTGAAAATGATTTATTGTTTCATGGTTTCATAGAGGTCTCTGGGCATGGCCATGAAAACGGTAACCTTGACTCCACCACCACACCCAGATATTCACCAAAAACATCAAATAAGAAAGCAGGAGTATTGGCTTCAAAAGAGATAGCTGCTTCGACATCTGGTATTGCATCTCAGACTGCATCGGGCGTGCTGTCTGGTTCTGGTGTTCTGAATGCTAGACTGGAGAGTGCAGCGTCATCCGGGCTACTTTCCCACATGGTATCTTCATTGAATACAGACATTGCGAGGGAATACTTAGAAAAGGTTGCAGATCTTCTGCTCGAGTTTGCCCAAGCAGATACAACTGTGAAGTCTCACATGTGTAGTCAAAGCTTACTTACCCGTCTTTTTCAGATGTTCAGTAGGACAGAGTCCCATATCCTCTTAAAGGTACGTTGAAAAACATTTCTCTTGAAACCGCGTTGGTGTTTTCTATATTATTATTGAGCTTGTGTTGCTGTGTCTTGTGTTTTAGATACTGAAGTGTATTAATCATCTATCAACCGACCCCAACTGCTTAGAGAATCTTCAGCGGGCGGATGCGATTAAATATTTGATCCCTAACCTTGAAATTAAAGAAGTGCCTCTTGTACGCCAGATACATAATGAGGTGGGTTTTCTTTATCTCTATACCATGTTAAAACTAGGCAATTTGGTTTGTGTCTGCATTAGTGCCGTGGGATGTTGCAAATTATATTTTGGAATAATTGCAAGAACTGACCATTTGATTTAGACCTTTTGCAAGTTGGTAACGGCTTCTAAAAATCTTTGCAAGTTGGCACCATGAACTTTCTTCTTTTGGTTTGCTCTGTCAGTCATGTTAAGCAGAAATGAGTATATTTCGTCGCTCGACTTCCCCATTTTTTTAAAATATCAATTTTGTATTGAAATTTTAAAAAAAACTCAATGTATCTCTTAAAATATACAAAATATTCCTTGAATTAAAAATATATAAAATGATTTTTATCAAGTATTGAAATTATTTATTTTGAGTGGTATTTTTGATCTTTTTTATTTATTTTTAACAGTGTCATTCATGGTTAAAAAAAAGTGGTAAAAAGTGTAAACACATATACTATTTGCAAAGGTTTTTAGAAGATCGAAGGTTTTTACAATTATCCCTTAAATTCTCACTCATTGCATATGCTAGTTCAAAGATTGCATGTTTGATTTTTCATAGCTATTTATGAAATCTTTGTGACTGACTTGAGTGCACTCATCAGGAATAAATGAGCTTTTGCTCATTTATTCCACATATATGCGCATTGGATCATCAACTAGAGGGTGTTGATAGATATTTGAGGATTCGTGAATGAAAATACAATCTACTGCATGCTCTTATAATAGATTTAGATATAGTACGTGACCTTTTATCTGCTTATTCACTATCTTTTATTCATCTTCTGTAGGTCCTCAATGCACTATTCAATCTATGCAAAATAAACAAGAGAAGACAAGAACAGGCAGCTGAAAATGGAATTATTCCACATTTAATGAAAATCATAATGTCGGAGTCAGAGTGCCCTCTGAAACAATATGCGTTACCTTTACTGTGCGATATGGCTCATGCATCACGAAACTCGAGGGAACAGTTGAGGGCCCACGGTGGCTTAGATGTGTACTTGAGTCTTCTTGATGATGACCTATGGTCTGTTACAGCGTTGGATTCGATCGCGGTTTGCTTGGCTCATGATAATGACAATCGGAAAGTGGAACAATCATTGCTCAAGAAAGATGCGATTCAGAAACTGGTGAAATTCTTCCAGTGCTGCCCCGAGCAGCATTTTGTTCACATATTGGAGCCATTCTTGAAAATCATCACGTATGTTCGATATCTGCAACATATTTTAAATAGGGTAAATTGCACATAACTATCGTTATGAGTTACTCACAAAGTCGTGACCCCATAGTAAATTTTCCAGACACATTACTACCCTTATGAATTTCCCTGTGTCACCATTGTATAAAATCGACAGAAACCATAAAGTTTTGATTTTTTTTTTTGTGACGTGAGTTTAAATTTTTATAATATCCCAAAACTACTCATTTTCATCCTTTTATCTTCCAATTTCAATATGATTCCGTGGAGGATTTCGAGAACAAAATCAAATTGAAATCGGAAGGGTAAAGCATAAGTAGTTTTGAGATACTTTAGAATTTACTTTCATATGTAAGTCGTGACGAAAAAATTGATAGTGTTCATCTATTTTGTACCATGTTGACTCGTGAAAATTAATAAGGGTGTTCATGTGCCTCCGGAAAATGTACTATGAGGTCATGTGTTAATGTGCAAATTATAAAGGTAGTTATGTGCAAAGGGTGATATTACTTGTGAACCACATTTGTGCGCCATCTCTACTGCGATGACTCTTACACATGAACTGATCTGCTAAGTTGTGTGCAATACAGAAAATCGTCCCGAATCAATACAACTTTGGCGGTTAATGGTTTGACGCCACTTCTTATTGCAAGACTGGACCATCAAGATGCTATAGCTCGTCTTAATCTGCTCAAACTAATAAAGGTCAGTTGATTATTAGAATTTTTTGACATCTTTTTTTTTCTACATTTAGGGATAAATGCAAAAAAAAAATCGAACTATGCGTGTTTTGCAAATACTATTGGTCAATTATTTTTTTTTTGCAAATGACATCCCCACTATTCTCCGTCTGCGAATCTGTTATCTTTAACGGCAACTAGTCATGTAACAGTCACATGACTCCAATATTTTTGGGAATGACAGTTTTGCCCTTTACATTATACGTGTTTTGCAATTTGGAACCATTCTGTATACACTTTTGCGGGGGTACGTTTGACTTTTTACAAAAAAAAAAAAGTTAACCCAGTTAGTGGATTTGTATACGGAAAGTAGTTGGGGGATGTCATTTGCAAAAAAAAAAATAGTTCAGCTGTAGTATTTCAAGATGCGCATAGTT
The DNA here is from genome assembly GCA_963921825.1 of Erodium maritimum. NCBI lineage: Eukaryota > Viridiplantae > Streptophyta > Magnoliopsida > Geraniales > Geraniaceae > Erodium > Erodium maritimum. Next base: position 581,150 of record OY997594.1, on the reverse strand, counting down.
CACCGCAAGTTTTTGCAATCATCTCTTACTTTCATGCTGTTGGGTAGAGGTAGACCTAGGTTAATACGAGAAAAAAGAAGGAAGAAAATACAAAATATGCTCTTGGGGTAATGAAGGAAAATACGAGTCAAAGATTCGAACGAGCTTTTACTTGTACTGAAGGATTCATATTGCAACCCAAACACTGTTTCTGTGATTGATCATTCAAATATGTTGTGGCAGGCTGTTTACGAGCATCATCCGCGACCAAAACAATTGATAGTGGAGAATGATCTGCCTCGGAAGCTCCAGAACTTAATCGAGGAACGTAGAGACGGGCAACGCTCTGGAGGCCAAGTTTTGGTGAAGCAGATGGCTACGTCTCTTCTTAAAGCGCTTCATATAAACACCGTTCTGTAGATCCAGGTCTCTTCTAATTCTATACCCTTGTTGTTTTTGTGTATATTGTTTGATTAGATAGAAATGAATGATTATACACAGGCTTTTCACTTATCTTCGGGAGTGTATTTTGGTTTAAATTATCCAATTTTGATCAGTTTGGTTGAGACACTTGTTTGTTGTGACGTTTTCGAGCTTTTTAACATAACTAGTGCAATTCAGTGTTTATAGCACTTGTGATGCGTTCTTGTTTTCAGGTCAAGTATTGTTTGGGTAACGTCGGTATCACACCCTCCACGACCTTTAAATTTTAAAACTCATGGTCACTCATTTTTTTTATCAGATACACATTGTCACCTCTCTTAAATACAAAAAAAAAGACTGTTAATTTGGCTAACGATTTTGTCAAATTAGATATGTTTTTGGGTTAATTACCTTTAGTATCCCTTATGTATTGGTAACATTTCTTTAGTACCCTGGTGTATTGGTAATGCTATGGACAAAATTTTGGTCAAGTTTACGCTATTTTTGATGATCTGTGACCAATTCATAAGGGGTATTAAATGTTTTGTTACCAATACATAAGGGGTATTAAGTGATCTGTAACCAATTCATAAAGGGTACTAAATGTGTGCTACCAAAACGTAAGGACTTTTATCAAACGTTGTAAAACTTTGGGGTACTAAAGACATGTTACCAATTCAAAAAGTAATTAACCTTGTGTTTTTGCACATTTCTTTACGTTGTTAGCCGAATGAACGAAGTCTGATTTTTTTGTATTTATCAGTAAGGTAGTGTGTTTATTTATCAAAGATAATACAATCTCAGTTATAGTTCACAATCCTGGAATTCAACATTGATATGAATCTCAAATTGAACTTTTACTCAGCTATGTCTTTAAACTTCAAATTTGATCAACAAGAATATGAATACGATAATCAAAAGGGTCAACACCGTACGATATTGTCATTCGTTAACAACTTCCAGATAAGGAATTTTAAACTCAAAACATAATTTTATAGAATGAAAAGCAGGACGTAAAGAACATTGCAATCAGTCACCGATTTATTCATATAAAATTTCCAACTCAAATGTATCTTTAAACTATTGATCGATCAATATAACACAATAATGAAAATACGTGTTATATGGCATCCTTTATCAATCGATGATCTCTTAATTGGAAATTTCGAACTCTCGATAATTTTTAAAGAATTACAAAGCGCGACGTGTACGGCATTGCGATCAATCGACTCATACAAAACTTCACATTCAGATATAACTATTAACTTTAAGCTAGTTAACAAATATAAATCAAGAGCGCTATGTATATGACACTGTTGATAAAGGAATGATCGCCGGAAGAGGATCGGGAAGTGGTTGATAAAGGAATGATCGCCGGGAAGTAACCAATTTTATAAAGGGTACTAAATGTGTGTAACCAAAATGTAAGGGCTCTTATCAAACGTTATAAAACTTTGGAGTACTAAAGACATGTTACACTGTTACCAATTCAAAAAGGATACAAAAAGTAATTAACCTTATGTTTTTGCACGTTTCTTTACGTTGCTAGCCAAATGAACTAAGTCTGATTTTTTTGTATTTGTGAGTGAGGTACTGTGATTTTTTTATCAAAGAATACAATCTCAATTAAAATTCACAATCTTGGAATTCAACATTGATATGAATCTCAGATAGAATTTTTACCCAGATATGTCTTTAAACTTCAAATTTGATCAACAAGAATATGAATACGATAATCAAAAGGGTCAACACCGTACGACATTGTCATTCGTTAACGACTTCTAGATAAGGAACTTCCAACTCGACATAGTTTTATAGAATAAAAAGCAGGATGTATATGACATTGCGATTAGTCATCGATTTATTCATATAAAATTTCCAACTCAAATGCACCTTTAAACTATTGATCGATCAATATAACACAATAAAGGAAAGAGTACGCGTTATATGGCATTCTTTATCAATCAATGATCTCTTAACTGGAAATTTCAAACCCTGAACATAATTTTTAAAGAATTTCAAAGCGCGACGTATACGGCATTACGATCAGTCGACTCATACAAAACTTCACACTCAGATATAACTATTAACTTTAAGCTAATTAACAAATATTAATCAAGAGTGCGATGTATATGACACTGTTGATAAAGGAATGATCGCCGGAAGAGGATCGGGAAGTGGTGCAACTGCTCTCTCTATGTAACCATAAATCCATAACGATGAAGGGCAAAAAAAAAATGCAAAACCAAACTGAAGTGGGTCCCACAGACAACAGTGTTGCCACGTACGCACCCGTGACACGTAAGGAGAGAGCCAACCCCATCTGCTTTGACACGTGCCGGTCTCTGATTCGTTACCTGCTCGTGAGCTCTCTCTTTCGTCGCTATAAAAAGCCGAGAGGGAAGAGATTTAATCATTTCAACAGTCAAGTCGCTTTCTTCTCTGATTTTGCTGTTTGGCTCTTCGTTGCTTTCTCTCTCAAAATTTTCTCGGAAAATCGGGCGAGAAAGTTAGCAGGTACGCTTTCGATTTACTGAGTGTACTTATTTCCTCTGTCAACGTCTATGTTTAGATAATTGGATCTGTCTCTCAGAACATCGGAATTGTTTTCGTTTCTTCTCTGAATTCGAACGACAAAATCGACTGATCAATGCATAGTTTTCTACATTTTCTTTCTGAATCGTGCTCTATTGGCTGATTTCTAGACTGATTCTCTCTCTCCCAGACATTTTCCCGGGAAAATTAAGAGCGAAAAATGAAGTAATGATCTCTCTACCTTAAGCCATTGATAATCTTCCTGAGCTCCAGGTACGTGCTCGAGATCTTAACCTACTGTTCTTCAATTTTGCTTGATTTTTGAAAATTAACTAGCTCGCGCATCTTTCTTGATTTTGCTTGATTTTTGAAAATTCTGCTTCTAAAAAACTATAATTGTTAGACCTTCCACTTCCACAGTGGGTGTCGTTTAATACCGTCAATTCGGTCAAAAAAATGACGTTTTTTTCTCCGATTCTCTGTCAACTCCGATTCTCTGTCAACGATAGACAAATACAACTCCGATTCTTTTCATCAACGATTCGTATCTTGATACCTATCCATTTTCGTCAGAAATGACACTTCGAATCCAAACCCCTAATCCAACCTCAAATTTCATTCCACTGTGAAAGGTTTTATAGTTTTTAAAAATTTGCTACGGGTTTGACCCAAATTAACAAGACTTCCCCTGGATAGTTTTTTGGATCAACGACTCCAGTCCAGACATATTCAATAATATAATAATAAATACAATAAAATTATGTTTTAATTATTTAAAACAACCTGATGTATTGGTTACTCGTGGAAAACTACTATAAGTTTAAAAATGACTAATAAGATGTATTATCTTTTGATCACAAACATATGTTAGAAAACGGGCATATTAAGAAAATAACCGTAAAAAGCCAGAAAATCATTTTCCAAGAAAAAGTTGCAAAGCATGTAAAGTAGAAGCACATTTTTTATTCTGACATTATCTAGAAAATGAGGTTTCGGGGTTTGGTTTGGTGAATTCCTTTGAACCCGAAAGAGAGGGCGTGACCCATGACAATATTAACACTTATATTAGTCTGGTTCGGACGAATCATCATGATTATGATTCATTTGTGTTTATCGTCCAAACCATTGGGGATGCTAGAATGGACGAACTATGTTACTGGACGAATCATCATAATTCATCCCTACTTATCGTTTAAACAGTTGGAGATGCTCTTATAGAACTCGTCGATTGTTATTCAACCCACATTGTCCCAAGAGGGTTGAACAAAACCATAGTTTAAATGAATAAATTCTCTAATTTTACATTGATTATTACGTTATTTCAGGATGACATTACCTAATAAAAGTGAATAAAGGCAGAAAAAGAAAAGTAAAGCTGTGATTAATTAATGGAGTCACATTGTTGATGGCTGTGGTTACAACAAAATTAAACCCAAAATTGAATATAAGTAAATAAATAAATAAAAAAGGTTCAGCTTATGGAAACAAACCTATCATCTAACTCGATTTATTTCTAGCTCTTACTCTTCAAGATAGGCTCATAATCATCTATTATGGTAAAAATTCAAATAATGGTTTAAACTAATAATATACATGCCACATCTGTTTAAGCCTGAAAATGGTGGGACAAAATTCTCTGGTTATATTTGTGGTTTCTTTCCCGACAATAAAATTAACCATCCCGTTTCAAAACCCGAATGGTGATTTTCCCCGGCTTCCACCTTCTCCGTATTGTTCGTTCCATTTCCTTAGTTCATTCATACTTGAGGCGTCGAAAGCAACTGATGGCCCCACCTGTGTGAGAATAAAAAAGAGCATGAAAAACATTGGTGTAGATCAATTTAATCAAGCTAATAGTCCCCTGTTACAATTTTAAGCATCCTAGTTTACTTTTTTGTGAAAAGGATCAACAGAGTTTTTTTTTTTTACCGGAAAGTAAGGAAATCCTAATCTGCCGTAGTATAACTCCTAACCTAACCTCCAGGTATGTGTGTTCGAACCTCTGGCCACTAGACCAACCCAAGTGGCCTAGTGACTTAATGTTTCACTTTCCAGCAATACTCTCCACTAGGATTTGTAACTTGTAACTAAACTTGTATGAAGGATACTATTGGAACAATTGGTGTCGATCACTTTATGCATAACTAATTTTCTGGAAGAGAGATGGGACGTTCTAGGACATCCAAAGCAGAAAGGGCATATTTTGAGAGCATAGTAGGTGGTTTTCATCAAATAGAGAGAACAGCATTCAATACCTTGGCTTTGGACTGAATAAAATCATCCAAACTAAGTGGCCTCAATGTCGGAGCTCCGTCATTTTGTGATTCCTGTGGAACACAATTCTTGAACTCAGCAAGCATGCCAAGGCACAAACAATATTTTGCATAGTTTTATCTTAGCTTTTTTTTTCTTTTAGAGAAGTTGTGTGGATTTGAGCATAGTTTCATGGGTTAATTACACTTAGTACATCTAAGTTGCAAGTTCGTTTTGCAACTAACATAGGTTTAAAAAAAACCACATAGAAGACTACATTTTGGTTAGATGGAATAAACAGTTGAATAGATGTTAAAAGACTCCTTAAAAGAAAAAGAAAAAGAAAAACTGTTCAAATATTATTTTTTAGATTAGGGTCAAGAGCATTTTCGTCATTTTTTGGCGTAAAGGAGCTATGCGTTTTTTTTTAAACCTACAGCCACTGCAAAATGAATTTAGAACTTAGATGTATTTAGGTTAAAATGTGTGAACTTTGTTATAACTAGGTGTAATTAACCTTAGTTTCATCTTTCCCAATCTTAAAAATGACACAATCAAGGACCTATCATTCAATGTGAATGTAAGCATGGTGTCCAAAATACATCTAAATGACTAAATTCCAATAGACGTACCTTTTCTCCTTCCAAAAGTTCTTGAACAGGTCTATAGGCCGCAGCAATACAGAGATTCTGAAAAGAGAAATATAGAAGTGAGTAAAATTAATGTATTGAGATTAAAAGGCTGCATTAAAGATCAGTGCACATCACTACCTTCAAATCACTGCCAGAGTATCCTTCTGTTGCATTTGCAAGCTTGTTGAACTCGAACCCCGGTTCTATAATCTCTTGAGCGAGAAATATTTTCAGTATCTTGATACGATTTTCAGCATCAGGAAGGTCAACATATATCCTAAATAGCAAACCCAATCAATCCCGTAAACAACAAATCATATAATCTTATCGTGTCCGTATAGATATTCATTTTAAAAAAATATGGAACCGAAGAACGAAGTTTACCTTCTTGGTAAGCGACGAATTACAGCATCGTCTAGATCGAATGGTCGATTTGTGGCTCCAAGGATAAGGATTCTTTGGCTGTCTTTAGACCTCAACCCATCCCAAGCTGCCATAAATTCGTTCCTCATTCTTCTAGTTGCTTCATGCTCGGAAGCACCACCTCGAGCCCCAAGCAAACTGTCAACCTATAAGTATAAAGTCCAAGGTTCAAAAGCCACTTTCTCATAGAAAACTAAATTAGGAAATTAATTCATAGTCAGAACCAGTTTTGGATTGTAATTACAACAATCCATAAAATCACCCTCACAGTAACATATTGTCCCATCTCATTTTCCATAAAAATATAAATAAAACTCCCCGCTGTCTACAGAATTATTGTATTGGTAGGAAACTGAACAGAAAACCAATCAGGATGGCGGGAGAGAGAAAAGAAATGTTATTTTTCTCTAGGTTTAACTGGTTCGTGTAAATTTATGCATTTTTGTTTTAGGGAATATAATAACTTTTGCGCTCACTTGGATTGGCCTGGTGGTCAGAGAGCTCTCTCACCTAATTGAGGTCAGAGGTTCGAATCCTAGTGGGTACATCTCCTTGGGAACAGGTGTGGGTGGAGGTTAGGTTAGGAATCAGACTAGGGTATAGAAGGATTTCCCCGCCCATAAAACCACTGAGCTTAGAAAGATTTTGAACTGTACCACAACATTACCTCGTCAACAAATATAATTACGGGAGCCAACTTGGCGGCAAAAGAGAAAAGTGCCTTAGTAAGCTTTTCAGCATCTCCAAACCACTGCAGGAAGAAAAGATAATCAGAAATAATTACATCTTGTAGAATTTCACCCACCTATTTTTATCTTGTTTCAGGTATTGCAGATTGATTTTTTTTACTGATATATATACAGTTCCAATGACAATATGACATGCAATTCTAAAACATAACCTAGATCTGATGGGAATGAGTGTTATAAAACTTGCATTCATATAAAATGACGGAAAGTTAAAGGGAAAATACAAATATACCCCAAGGCAGTAGCAAAAGAAGGGAACAAAAACAACACACCTTTGAAGTAAGAGTTGAACCAGTTATGCTAATAAAGTTTGCCCCAGCCTCTGTTGCTAGTGCTTTGGCTAGAAGAGTTTTTCCCGTTCCAGGAGGCCCAAAAAGTAGTATTCCTTTGCAAGGCTGAGAGAAGCTTCCCATAGTCATATATTGAGAAAACACAAAACACAACTTAATCGCTAAAACACGGCGATGAAATGAACACAAAATAACGTACCCGCAACAAGTTTCCACGAGTGAATAGTTCGGGTCTCCTCATCGGAAGAATGACGAGTTCGTTTAGTGCCTTCTTCACTTCTTCGAGAGCACCAATATCATCAAACTTGACTCCAATCTCGCCCGGAGGTACCACTGCTGAAACAAAGTTGGTCTCGTACTCACTCTTGGCAAGGTTCTGAAAGAGTTCTCACATATATTAGAACTGGCAATCATGTACAAGGCTTCTAACTGGAGCAGTATGAAATGAAGATGCATACCTTCAAATTTTGTAAAGGCTTTTGAGATATTGCTTCTTGCTCCTTCAACCTCAATATTGCAACTTCAAGGCTTCACATGAAAAAGGATAGCAATCAATTCATATAGTAAAAGAAAAGACCAAAGCTTGCTTGCCGAACTGGTCAAGCACTTGAATTTGGGTCTTTGAGACCTGGATTCAAGTCCTAGCACCTTATTTCTCCACCTCCCGACCTATATTGGGTCTCACTATTCAGCTCTTAATAGAGAAGCCCAAGCACCTGAATTTGGGTCTTGGAGACCTGGGTTCAAGTCCTAGCACCTTATATCTCCACCTCCCGACCTATATTGGGTCTCTCTATTCAGCTCTTAATAGAGAAGCCCAAGCACTTGAATTAGGGTCTTGGAGACCTGGGTTCAAGTCCTAGCACCTTATTTCTCCACCTCCCGACCTATATTGGGGCCTCTCTATTCAGCTCTTAATAGGCCTTCCTCTCCCCTTCTCTTTCCAACTCTAGTTGGGCTTATCATTACTTATCATCATTCTCATGGTGGGGTCAAGTAACATCTAGAGTTTCCTTCTACATAAATGAGGTCACGAGTCCATGCTTGATACATCATTCATAAAAAGTTCTTTAAGAGTACAAAAAATCATGTGCTCCCTTCCTTCCACATAAGAAGGGTCTTGAGCCCAATAGCTTTGGTACACTTGATTGTCGATAGAAAAAATCAATTAGTAAAAGGAGACGTAACTATAAAATCCAAAAGTAGAATAGAGTACATACCTTTCACGAGGGAGATGCAACCTTTCGCCCTTCACATGAGGGAGTGAGCACGATGATAAGTAATGATTTTTAGCCCACCCAACAACTTTCTCAGCTTCTGCAGACATAATTTCAAAGATAATTCAAAAACACATTAGTGTAATTATCTAAAATGTAAAATGAAAATTCAAAGGATGTTACACTAGAAAACAAGTGATTACACCATTAAATGCAAATACTAACATAAGCCGCTCAATAAGCAGAAATGAAAAAAACTATGTTTATGTTTGTTTCTTACTCCGCTTTGTTAACACCACACCATCAGAATGTACATTCAAAAGGTCGGCACAGGAGAGATCATTTTCCTCAAGAACCTGCAATAAATTTCACTTATAATATGATTCAATGTATCAAAAAGATCTGCGACAAATAAATTGCAGAGGCAAGTTTTATACCTCATGTAATTCGTTTAGATTGCTTCGTGATATCACAATTTTCCTGTCCTCTTCGACTTGTTTATTGAATGTTCTAAGAATATCGTCTTCCTGTAAACAAGGGAAGGTAAAAAAAATCTAAAGCATATACAAGGGATAGGATCAAATTTATGATTACAATACAAGTCAGTTATATTTCAATTATCATGAAAATCAAGCATCCTACTGAGTATAGTAATTGAGAAAGACATTACCTTGGGAGGTTCTAAGCACAAAATGTTGGTGAAGAGATCATGAATTTTATCATCATCGGATCTCTTTGTTGATTTGAGCCCCTCGGTAAGACGTTTCAAAGAAAGTGGCTGGCAAATGAAAGAAGTAACAACTATTATAAGCAATTATGGGAGCCATTTGAAATGCAACTAATATAAACACGGCACAATTCGAGTTTTATTGGAAACAATATGGACAGTTTGACCAAAAAACCCCAATTGCTTATGTGTCCCAAAATTACAATTCTGAATTAACTTATCAATCCGATTTTAAATGAACATTTAGAGCACCAACGCATGGCGAATTGTGGCGAACTCAATGGGCAAATCGCCCACCTTGGGGTGAAAGATTCATCGCCCCGCTCAACTCGCCAGCGAACAGAATTCGTCCACCTTGTGGCCACTTACCACAGGACATGTGGCCATTCGTCCGGATTTGTCAGTCCAATCGCCTCCAGCATTAACAGGGGCTGGGGGAATCGGGGCTAATCACCTGGTGCGTCGCAGATGATCTTATGCAACATAACTAATATAGATTATTCAGTGAATGTGATCAAAAGAGAAAATCACGGCAGCAGTTTATTCAAGTCGTGTCAGCAATGTATCAATCGGGTAAGCTATTAAAGATCAGAAAGTATTACCAATTTCGTAAGGCGGCCAATATTCGGGAGTACCATTGTCTGTTAAACATCAGTTAAAGAAGAGAATGTGACAACATTGAACAAGGAAAAGGTTGTGTGTGTAAAACTGGAAATCAAACACGATGTGCTTACAAAATTATCTTTCTCCTTCAAGCCCGTTTCAACTTTGTTCTGTCCACAAATCAGAATAACAGGACCAGATAGTTGGTCAAACATTTCCTGCAATTTATGGACAAACTCCTTACGCTTTGACTTTGGAACTGCCCTAGACAACCATTGTGAGGGATCCGGGAAATAGACAATAAGAGGTTGCAAGGAACCTAGAACCTGGAAATAAAGCAAAAGAATTATTATATGCCAAGCCAAAATTAACGTTGACTGAGAAAGCACAAGTGTATGTAAGCATCATACCTCCCCCAAAGCCCCTATTGCAATGTAATGCTGGGAATCGAGATCAGGTTCAACATCCTTAACTGTGAGAATGGAGACAACACTTGTGAATTGTTTGCTAAGAAAAGCATCAGCATGCAAAATCTCGACAAAGAAAAAAAATATGGTTTACAACATGTTACTCAGCGGTTTCTTATCCTTAAAGTTCATTATCAATTTTCACGGATATTTAGGCAAAAAGAATAGGTAAAACGTTATTTACACCTCATTGACAATCTTTACGATTAAAAAAAAATCTAAAGGTGAGGAGTTATCAGTAACACAAGGTCACCTTTCGTTACTAATAAAAACGGATTTACACAGAATAGGGGATGGTTTTCTCACGAACACGTTGCCACCTTTCTAAAAACCAAAGGTGAGGGGTTATAAGTAACACGAAGCCACCTTTTGTGGCTGATAAAAACTGGATTTACACAGAACAGGTGATGGTTTTATCAAGAACACATTGTCACCTTTCTCATTTATCAGTGGTTTTTTCGAACAAAATGACCTAAATCCGAGTGTTTTTGATGATAAATGAAAGGTGACAGTGGGTAACTAATAACCCCTCATCTTTACGGATTGTATTTGAGAAACAAGGGTCAAGGGGGTGTTAATGAAATTACCCCAAAAACTTACCATCCATCCAATAAATCAGCGGATCTACAATTCTACTATCATCATCTGCACTACTGTCCAAAAGTACTGCAACTTGGTCCCCTTTCACCTCATGTATCTCCCCAAGGACTAAGGGCCTGCAAACACTAGCTAAATTAGCAAATATGTGACAGAATATTTCTTACATCTATGATAGTTAATGAAATAAAAACAAATTAACTCTAAGGCACTACTTTAGTATCTTTACAATTCAATTAAAAAATTACGTGCAATGGTCACTGATGAGTTATAAGTCAAGTTATACAGTAAAAGCGTAAAACTATTACACTTTAGCATTAGAAATCTACTAGCTGCAAATTGCTAAAACCTAAATGACATTTAGTTCTTACTTAAGCTTTTGTATAAATCAGAAGATTCAAATCCCCCTAAAGGAAACCTCTTCATCTTGAGCATTAATCATGGATAGTGTAACTAAATCAAGCTTCAAAACATCATAAACAAGATTTTTGAATAGAAACTAATAGCACGAGTTTATGCTCACCATAAACATAACATGGAACTTTTGAAATTTCAATTAAATAGAAAACGAAGAGATTGCATGCATTTAGGAATCTTCAAAGCTACCGTTATAAGTCAAAATGAAGAGAAGAAAAATGGACCAGCTAATACCTCTTCGCAACCTCTACAGAGCTCCCAATATATCTGACCCGATCCCCTGGGAAATGTTACAGAACAAGAACATCAATAATTAGAAACTCTTATCACAACATAGGCTGAATTAGGTAAGAGTTAGGAAGGGAACTAGAACTTGCATCCTAAGTTAAGAGTTCGATTTGACTTTCAGCAAAAACTAAGAACAAGTGGAGTTTGTGTTGGGACTTTCCCCACATCAGTTTAAGACATATAAAGAGAAGAGACATAATCCAAACAATGAAATTCCATGTATAAGTATTTAGATATGTCACCTTTCTTTAATGGCCGTTTGGAGTTTTCAGACGGCTCGGCATCCTCGGATTTTGAAGAATCCGATGAAGCATCATGCTCACCGGAGACCCTCTACCACAAGTGTAAAATACCACAATCAGAAAATACATAGAGTTAGCAATTGGCTGTATCTAGAATTAAACGTCTCTGATGGAAAAGCTACCGACACTACATCGAATTATCAATTGGCTATGTCTAGATGGATATGTCCCCAATACACAATGTACACATAAACATAGACAAGTAAAATGTTTAAGCATCCACTTATACCCAATACTTAAATGCCCCATACCAGCATACCTTCTCAAACTCCTCGAGGGTAAAAGGAATAAGCTTCTTGAGTGCTGCTTCGGCAGTTGCAACATCAACTTCAGCATCACTACCTTCAGATTTGACTTCACTTCCACCGGTCCATTCTTCCTCATTGCTAGCATCATTATCATCCTCTCCCTCTGACTCGGAAGTAGTTTCCTCCTCAGATTCATCATTATCCTCATCAGACTCAGAATCTGTAGAGCAATCATCACCAAAATCCTGCAAAAGGATCAGAAAACAATCACTTTCGTATTAATTTGTAGAAGAATAAAAATTATCATGGATAGACATCCTAATTTTCCCTTTCTTACATATGGAGCAAGAACACTACTGTCAAGCACCAATAAGGGAACTTGCAAGTCTCTTGCAAGTGCCTTAACTAGCCTCTCTCGGTAAAGCTCGGTTCCTGCCAGATAGAACCAGTATATAAGTATTAACTCCATGATTATATTTCTTGTTCAGTTGTTTCATAATCATACTTTAACTAAAAATATAGTTGCCTTGAGAAGGGGTGTGAATTTGAAACTAAAAATATAGTTGCCTTGAGAAGGGGTGTGAATTTGAAACTCATGATGTGTAAACCTCTAATGTGTTGATGACCAACCTGGAACACTCTGTAGAACTATTCTTCCACTTGAAGACGTCAATCGTGTACCGTAAGCAGCAGCAACCTTCTGATTTTTCAAATGAGAAGTAGCACATTCAACCAAAAGATTCTTGGTGTGTTCCCTGTGACAATAAGTGAAATAAATCTATTATCGAAAAAGTCTTTTAATCTAACAACCGAATAGAAACAAGAGCGGTGTGTAAAATTTACTGGATGTAATAAGGAAACGTCTCCAGTGAAATGGTTATTTTCTCCCACGGGACAACCCTCCGAAGAAATTCTCTTTTAAACTTTTCCCGTTTGTTCAAAAAAGGAGACTCTTTCTTTTTACTCTCGATAGCCAGTTTCTCGTTCGCTAGCCATTCCTTTTGATCTTCTTCGCCGAGTTGGGCATGTGCATCGAAAAGCCTCACATTTGCACTACTCTTTGGTGGTGAAGTCTTTCCTTTGTCCAAATTATCACCGTTATTGACATGTATATGCTTATCCTCACTTGCATTCCTCCCATCACCTTCTGAACTAAAAGCACGCAACTGACTACTCTGCAAAAATGTGCTTGACCTACCATGCAACCGAATATTGTTATTTCCAACCGCAACACCGCGTGATGAAGCTAGAGTGGGTAGAAATTTTCCGATCAAACAACCCCTTGAATTGTGGTTTTCTATTATAGTTGCACGAATAGAAGATTTGGACAGGGTATGATCCTGATATAGAGGCCTAATTAAGGACTTGGACTGTTGAAAAATCAAACCCCATTTCTGACTTCTACCTCTTATTCTCCTCGCATACATTGCAACTTCTTGTTTCAGATAGCAAATATCCCGTGAGCTGCAGGATGTGTTTGCATCAGATCATCTTTATCGCAAAATATAAGACTGCCAAGACCCACAACATTAATTCAAGGGAAACCCCCACTAATGCACCCTCGAACGACCTTTTTTAAGGGAAACATGTTGTGCCCACATTTTTTTTTACAAAAACGCACCTAAACCTTTGATTTAATGTCAGAAAACAACGAAATTCGTTAAATAGTACCGGCACCATCAGTTTTTTTGCAGAAACACCGCTGCTCACATTTGCAAAGTTTTTCACCAAAACTGACGGCGGCGTTAGTATTATTCAACGGAAGTCGTTGTTGTTTTGTGACATTAAATAAAAGGTCTAGGTGTGTTTTTGTAAAAAAAAAAAAGGTGAGCACAGCCCATTCCCCTTACAAAGGTCGTTCGAGGCCGCATTATTGAGGTTACGCCTTAACTCAAAAAAACAGTCATTCAAGATGAACAAAACAAAACTAGTACAAAATCAAGTATCCGACTATCTCTACTTGCATGGAAAATTCAAAGTTATTAAGGCATTGCACGAGGGATGGACGCAAGACTACCCCACAAAAAAAAAGTTCAATCAAAATCTCAAAGCAAGTGAATTTGAATTCCCAGAAACACATCAGAAACAAACTTCATCAATTCTCAGTGAGCAACAAAAGATTAAAACATATACATACATACAATACAAACACCAAAACAACAGCTAATGCTTGAACTCCACTGCAACTAACATCTTCAATTCACATTAACTACTTACCATATATCTCAACAATCAATAAATTTCAACGTTTAATTCCCCCAGCTTTCTCGGCAACCAAACAACTATTTCCACAATGCATGTACAAACAAAACATGAACACCGGTTTCACTATATCAGGTGGTATAGAAACCTTCGAAGGGAACAAACCTTGAGCTGTTATGCGGCTTCAAACCCTAGATTGGTTCATGGCCTGGGCACGGAGCTGGGAGCTGATTTGTCTGAAACTGAGCTCCGATGAGAGAGCTGTTCGGAGAAGGACGTGCCTGAGGGAGAGGAAGCAAGGGTTGGATATGAGGCGATGGCCGAAACGGGTGCGATAGAGGCGCCTTGTAGGAGGAGAGGTTGAGGATCTGGGTTCTTCCCTCGAGTTCGAGGAGCTTGAAGAAGACGAAGCAGTAGTAGGGATTGGTTGTGATGCTACGTCGTTTTGGGTTGTTGGTGCTCATGGGCCTGGTTTGGCCCATCTGTCACGTGTGGGCTTTCGTCGTGGCCCATACAAGGGTCTCGGTTTTTTTTTTTTTTTTTGAGGATAACCATGCAATTGTATTAGATCATAATAGGATAGTTTGGTGGGTACTGAAACCGTACACCACCTACATAATCGAAAACCAACTTTGGTGGGCATGTAATCATACTCCACCTACATAAACCAAACTAAGCTAGTAAACTGAAATAAAACGAAAGCAATAAAGTCGGCTCTAGTGAAAGGTTGCGGACGAAGGGGGTATCTGCGGTAGCGTCTGGTGACACCGATACAACATGCTTCTTCCAATTGGGACGAGGCAAAGCCAACCACGTTTAGGGGAACACTGGTGGACCTACATCTCCCCCGGTATGTCAGCGTGCGTCGTCCTCCCTTGAGTGATAATGGTAGGGCTCCTGAACGCGGGATTGCTGACACCGGACTGGCAGGGGAGATAAACATCAACTGAAGATGGTGTCGGTTACTTTGTCCTGTGAAGTGCATGATTTGAGTTGTTTTTTTATCAACAAATCAGTATTATAAATATCTCTTTTTTTAGAAATTGTAAAAGTTGGACAGAACGAATTATAGCTATAGAAACCTAACATTATAAATAACAGTATTGGCATTTCAAACATAACCTCAAACCATAAATTAGACCGAAACGCACCTCGTTCAAATCAAAATACAACCAATACAATAGATCGGAACAAACTTAGGTCTTAATATCCGATTTTACAACCATTAAGCACATAACAAAAAAAAAGAGGTCTATAACCCAAATTTATCAATCATGAAGCTCATTACAGAAGGTCCAACGCCCTCATTTTTCAACCATGAAGCCCGATAAAAAACAGTCGCCCGTCCCACAAGAGACCTAAAACGATATCTGAGGTTATAGAAAACACAATCTCATCGGGGTCCTAAAAAACACTGGCACGTCGGTAGTCAACCGCAAAATGACAAAAATGAGTTTAAGTTTGTCATGGTTTGTGTTTGAAATGTAATCACCTGTCATTCGAATAAATATTACAATTAAATTTGAATTCAAGTAATTAATAACGTATGTTTGAGCCACGTTGTTTAGCTGGTGCACTATAATAGTTTGGTTTGACAACTTAAACTAATAGCTTAACAGATGAACGGTTATACTCCGAGTCTCTGACAAGTTCCGTTCTTATAGTTATTCTTAAAGAAAATACAAATGACACGTGTATTGCGTCGTGTATACATGGATTAACATTTAGGAGGGTTCATAGGCAGATGATATGTATGTGGGGATAGATTTCTGCCTCGGTTGCGTGTATATGAAATAGACAGATCGGGTTTCATTTGTCTATTTCATGTATAGTTACGACAGCATGGGAACGTAGAAGTTGGGAGGGGGATTAGGCTTCGAGAGATAATACCTAAGATAATCGAGGTAATAAACTTTTGTGTGATACTTGTAGGACTGGTTGCGTATGATTCACATGTTGAATTTGATGATTTGGGTTTTGACTATGATCCAAAATAAGAGAACTGATCAAGAAATTCGGACATGCGTGTCGTCCGTGGACCACACTCGAAATCCATCATCAACCCTAAAAAGAATTGTAATTTATAATACATGTCATTTTATACGGATAAATGTTGGAACGAATAAAAATCACCCTTAATACCTATCAAATACATGACTGTTATAAGGGATGATGTGAATCATTTGAAGTTAAAAGTAAAGATTGAACTTGAAAACCAATAGAGATCAAAATATAAAAATCAAAGACTACAATCAGTAATTGTCACAAAGAAATTTAAAACGTCAACAGCAGGATTCGAACCTGCGCAGGCAAAGCCCAACAGATTTCGAGTCTGTCTCCTTAACCACTCGGACATGTTGACATATGTGTGTAAGATTGGTAATTATGTATAAATCTCTTCGTTTCCAATTAAAAATTGGAAGACAAATTAAATATTTATTGAAATAATTTTTTACAATATGTTGAAAAACTTAATAAGCATCATCCTATTGTGTATGGAATCATTAGGGAAATATCAATTAAGTGTAAATTATGGCATTATTGTTTAAAAGATTTCTTACTCATATCATGCTTGATAAGATAGTCTCTAATAGTAATTTGGGTTAAATATCCAAATTTACTCTCAAGTATTAGTCACAAACACTATACTATCCATGTTTTCAAAATGAACACTACACTACACTTAAGTATTGGTCACACGATTTTGTTAGTAAAAATGGACGGAATTTTCCATTCCGTTAGTCATATGACCTCAAGTGTCATATGTAAAATGATTACACCAAAGAGCCTAGTTTATTTTTGCTACTTTTGTTTCATTGTTTGTTTCAAGTACTGCTTTAGATTATGTTTTTATAATATTGATTTTGATTATTTTAGTTCCTAGCACAGGATAGGACGTAGGGATATATTTCTTTGTCTAGGTTGTAAACTAGGCTTTTTTTACGAGTTCATGAGCCTCGGGTGTCATATGGGAGACTCAAACTTACTCTATTCCGAGAACTTTTTAGTCCTACTTGTATGGTTTGGCTTGCACTATTAATGCAATTACTCGTTGTTTGCTTCAAAAAAAAACTTTACGAAAGAAAGTCAATGAAAGTGATATTTTTCCAAAATTATTATAATAAAAAAATATCACTAAAATTTAACCTCTTGATTGTACAAGACAATAATTATAATTTTTTTCTTTTGATCGTTGACATAAAAATACTCAACGGATAAGAAGGGCCAAAGAACATTAACATGAATGATTAATTGTTAATGATTTCTAAAAAAAATTAGAAAGATCATTGCCATCATTGTGGTAGCTCTACTTGGTCTCATCCCAACTGTCTCACGCTCTCGAGGGCTTTCTAATTCGTCGTAAGCATTCATTTTGTATCTATCCTCATCGGGGGACCGAAGAAATAAACTAAACCAAGAGACATAAAGTCTGTCGGATATTCGGAGGACTTGGCTTTATCCGCACCATACTCGAGGGTAGTTCTATCCGTCCCAATTGACGCCTCTCCCGAGGGATTTCCTAGTTCGTTTGGAACATTCATTATGTATCTGCTCCCATCAGAGCCCGTAGAAATGAACTAAACCGAGTCTCCACTCTCCTTTGACTCGGGTGGAGAGCTTGATGATTCACGATTCGATGATTGAGACGACCACAACGAGAATAGAATCCGGAGAACCGTTCGTGTTGGATGTCGGCCCACACAAACTCGCGATGACATGAAAATGCCAATCGAACCTGACAACGGATCATTTTCTCCATATCCAATCGAACCCGAAGCCATATGAAGGACCACAATCCTCGATGACGTATGTCTTTCATAGTTTCCCAATAAGGGACCAAAACGCCACCACTCTTTTGTCAAGGGTTGCACCTCTAACCACATTACCTTCTGGTTTACTGCCATCACTCCATATAGGATTTTCAGGTTGCATGAGACGTAGAGAAAAGGAGCCTCGTCGTGGCACATCGATATCGAGTATCCTCTCTGATCAAAACTGTTCCATCCAAGACAACGACCACCTTGTCTCCCTCTTTATCTACTAAGGAGAAGACTCTCTCTAGTTCTAAATAGTCGTCAGAGGACCTATGCACCCGGTCACTCTGGGCCGGTTCAAAATTTTGGCCACGGGACCGGGGTCCGGCCCATGGACACCCCTAGTCTCTATCATCCACTTATCAATAACTCGACTATTCTCTTACTTAATCAAGGCCCAGCCCACCATCACACGGCCCATCCACTTCAGCAAGGCCCAGCCCACACAAGCGTGATTGTCAAATCGATGGCCCAAATCCGTGCGTCCATAATGTCCCATTCCAAAAATACACGTATCGAGCCCAATTAGGGTTTTATAGAAACGAGCCAAGCTTTATATAATGTCTCGACTAACTTCGTGTTACGTCTCTCGCTCCCTAAAACCCAAGCTCTCTAGGGTTTTGCAGACCAACTTCTCTTCAGCCTCTGTACCTCAGCTCCCATGGGCAAGGCAAGCAAAAAGTCTGCAACCAAGGTCCGCCATTGATTCCTTCGATTCTCGAATTTAACGAAATCGATTTTTGTTTCTTACAATCTCAACTTTTTTCGTCGTTCTCGTGGTTTTTGCAGGTTGAGTCAGCTCCCGCTGTGGTTCCAGCTCCTAAGTCTGGGAAGAAAGGTACTGAAACAATTGTTTTTTTAATTCTCAATATGAAATTATTGCATGTTTCTGGGTTTTGGGTTTTGATTCAGTGTACGTAATACATGTCTCTGTGTATATGTTAGTGATGTGATTGAGGTATATGTTCATGAGAGCTTGTTAATTTGATTTTTTTGTGTGTGCTGAGTTTTGGAATTGTGGTGATGATTTTGAATTTTAGGCAAGCGAGATGCAGAGGAAGCAATTGAGAAAGTTGCTTCTAAGAAGCAGAAGGTAGATAACAGCCTTAAACAAGCTGTTCAGAAGAAAGTGCCTGAGGTCAAGACCCAGAAGAAGAAGCCAGTAGAGTCTGACTCTGACTCTGATGAGTCTTCTGATTCTGAGGTGGAGGTATTAAACTGATCCGAGCTTTTCTCAATTGTATCTGTTTTTTTTTGTCATGATTTGTACTAAAAAAATATGTTTTTTTTTTCTTTTCAAAATTACATTTTAAGAAAGTGATCTTATTTTTAATTGTCACATTTGAAATACTGTAGTTGTAAAACTTGTTGAGTTATGATTTGGGTTTATTCCGATGTGGAGGTATTAAACTGAGCTGAGCTTTTCTCACATGTATCTGTTTTTTTTTGTCATGATTTGGACCCAAATATTGTTTTTTTCTTTTCAAAAGTACTTTTCAGAAAAGTGACCATAGTTTTAATTGTTGCATTTGAAGTACTATAATTGTAAAACTTGTTGAGTTATGATTTGGGCTTATGATATTTTTGAGTTGTTTGGCTTTCAGGTACCTGCCAAGAAGGGAGCAAAGGTTGTCAAAGCACCAGCTAAAGAATCAAGCTCGGATTATACAATTAGTGATGATTCCTCTTCCGATGATGTAAGTAAAGCAATATGCTCGAACATATGGCTGTGAGTGTTTGTTTCTTTATTATCCTTGTTTATCTTAAAGTTATATTTATGCAGGAGTCTGCTCCTCCGGCGAAGAAGCAAGCACCTACCAAGAATGGTTCAGTTGCGGTGAAGAAGCAAGTGAAGCCAGCCAGCAGTTCTGAGTCTTCTGATTCTGATGAGTCAGATTCTGATGAGGTACTAAACTATTTTGTGTTGTGGACTATGAACTATATTATTTTTTTCCTCCATATATAATGTAAATAAGATTAAATTTTGGTTATCACATATCATGCTTTCTTTGTTTTGTTAGGAGCCAAAGCCAAAAGCCAAGGCACCTGTTGTCTCCAAGAAAGACGATTCTTCTTCAGAGGAGTCTTCAGATGATTCCAGCTCAGATGAGGATGAAGTGAGTATTTGGCTAGACTTGTAATATGTTTCAGGAATTGCATTATGTTAATTCTTAAACACGAGACTTGCTTTGTATTTTTTCTTCTCCATTATGGTATCCTGATTCTCATGATTAAGCTATAACCCGTGACAATCATGCAGAAACCTCAGCCTAAGAAACCGGTAGCAGCAGCAAAGAATGGTGCACCTGCTCCGTCTAAGATGGAGACCTCTGATTCAGAAGATTCAGATGACGAGAGTGAGAGTGATGATGAGCCACAAGCAAAGAAGGTACCTGCTGCTGCCGCAAAGAAGGCAGGGTCTAGTGACAGCGAGAGTGAAAGTGATGATGAGCCACAATCGAAGAAGGTACCTGCTGCTAAGCCTGCTGCAAAAGAGAGCAGCTCTGAAGAAGATTCGGATGAGAGTGAGAGTGACGATGAACCTACACCCAAAAAGACAATTCCGGCTAAATCTAGTGCCAAAGTAACTAAGAAAGATAGCAGCTCAGATGAAGAAGATTCTGATGAGAGTGAGAGTGACGATGAACCTACACCCAAAAAGACAATTTCGGCTAAACCTAGTGCCAAAGTAACTAAGAAAGATAGCAGCTCAGATGAAGAAGATTCTGATGAAAGTGAGGATGAGGCTCCAAAGGCAAAGAAGGTGAATATGCTTATTATTTTGCCTTCCTGATATTGTATTTTATTCAAGTTGCTTTGAAAATTTTGTTTCTTGTAATACCTAAATACAATTTTTCTTTAATTTAACCTCTTCAGCCATCAAAGAGCAGTTCTGACAAAGAAGACAGCGACGATGAAGATAGTGATGAAGATGAATCTCCAAAGACATCAAAGAAAAAAGTAAGGCCTCTCGAACTGTTAACAGTCTGTATACAATGATTTCGGCTTACCAAACGTAAATATTTTCCTTACATATGTTTTACACTCATTTGATGCAGGATTCTGATGTCAAAATGGTTGATGCTGTCACTCCAAAGGCAAATACTACTAAGCACGAGGTAAAGACCTGTTTGCATTAACAATCACTTCTGGGTACTCA
The DNA here is from genome assembly GCA_963921825.1 of Erodium maritimum. NCBI lineage: Eukaryota > Viridiplantae > Streptophyta > Magnoliopsida > Geraniales > Geraniaceae > Erodium > Erodium maritimum. Next base: position 559,823 of record OY997594.1, on the reverse strand, counting down.
TCATTTGATTTATTTATTTTATCTGATGCAGCCGAAAACCCCTGCTACATCCGAAAACACTGGATCCAAGACTTTGTTTTGTGGAAACCTGAACTTTAGAATCACTCAGGAGGATGTGTATGCACTCATTCTTTTCATTGTTGAGTATATGTGTGTTTTTTTTGGTGCAATGCATAACAATTTTATTTTTGCAGTGTGGAATTTTTCAAGGATGCTGGTGAGGTTGTTGATGTCAGATTTGCTAGTGACCCTGAAGGAACCTTTAAGGGCTTTGGACATGTTGAGTTTGCTACAGCAGAAGCAGCACAAAAGGTAATCTTCTTACCTTTTTGTATAAATTCCATTTTGTTTACAACATTTACACTGTTTCAAGTTTCTACCTTTAAACAAAGACTTGATGTATCATTTTATGTATCTGTTTAACAGGCTTTGGAGTTGGTCGGCCAAGATCTATGCGGTCGTCCTGTTAGACTCGATCTTGCCCGTGAGAGGAGTGCATATGCTACTCCGGGGTATTGTCTCCTACTATTTAAGTAAAATGTTGGTTTAACTGGCTTTTATCTTGCATCTAATGTCTTCTGCTTTGCCCTTTGCAGCAGAGATGAGTCTTTCCAAAGGGGACCAAGAAATCAAGGGCCAACCGCCTTTGTTCGGGGTTTTGAAGTAGATGGTGGGGAAAATCAGGTAAGACTTTATTTACCTTTTGTCTTGTAAATATTTAACAATATGATTTAGTAACCATTTGTTGTCTGTTTTTTCAACAACCTTATAGGTCAGGACTGCCTTGGAAGCAACATTTGGGGCTTGTGGCGAGATCACAAGGATATCTATCCCTAAAGATTTTGATTCTGGTGCTCCCAAGGGGTATGAAACCTTACCACTCCTTGAGAGACTTATAAGTACTAAGTTGTTGGGTAAATGAACGACATAGAGTTTAAATGATGAAGATGTGGTTATCGTGGTTATTTGAAATAAATGGATTTCTTATTTTGTTGCATAACTAGTCTTAGTTTGAGATTAGGAATTGTTTTTCTTCCATTTTACCATTTATTTTTAATTCTTATTTTGTTGTAGAATTGCGTACATTGACTTCAAGGACACCAATTCTTTCAACAAAGCACTGGAACTCAGTGGAACTGAAATTGGATCTGGCTCTGGCTATTATTTGACAGTAGAGGAAGCGAAGCCAAGAGAGAGCTCTGGCTCATTCTCCGGTAGCAGGGGAGGAGGTCGTGGTGGCCGTTCTGGCCGAGGAGATAGCGGTGACCGTTTTGGAAGAGGAGGCCGATCTAGCCGTGGTGGCAGATTTGGAAGTGATAGCCGCGGTGGTCGTGGTGGTGGCAGAGGGGGACGAGGTGGCTTCAACAAGCCCAACTTGGCCGCTCCTGGCACAGGTTCGTTTATTGCTCCCTTCCTCACTTGATTATTTCTTTCAAAAACTGAATCTTCAGCACATTTTGTTTAGGGATATAACCCAACTTTTCACATTGTCACTTAACTACACTACACTCTCATTTTCTCACTTTACTTTCTGTTAATTTTAAGAAACATACCACTATTTCATTACAAATTACTGAAATGTTCTTTTAATCATTGGATGTTACATAGCGCGAATAAGGTTATGGCCTGATAAAAATGAATTTATTTTTATCAAGTGTCGTAACTGTTGTAGGAGTATTTTTTCCATTCTTTCCAAAATAAAGTTGAAACAATAAATATTTAAAGTTTTGTATAGTTAAATGGGAAATGTGTTAACTTCAATGTACTCTAGTGTGACACTCTTGTGTGATACTCATTTTTTTGTCTGGTTCTGCAGGGAAGAAGACTACCTTTGACGATTAAGTATACATATGTGTTGCCGTTCTATGATTATTTGATAAACCAGAATTTTGACTAATGATATCCTAGTTATTTATTTATGTTTGGGAACTAAGTGCTATGTTTTGTTGGATTTGTGTAAATGACATCTTAAAAGGTGTTGTTCAATAGGGATTTATGTTATTTTGGTACTGAAATTATATATATCACAGTTTTAAATCTTCAAGTTATACTTACGAATGTCCTGGAGTCTGGTAAGCATGAAGTATTATTCAAAGAGTGAAATTTAGACAGAAAGAAACATTTTAAGCATTGATTTTCCTCAGAAGCTATAAAAAATATATAAATTGAAGTATCAAATCGCGGCTTGAATAATAATTCAAACAAAATGATTGATATTATCTATAAAATTATTAATAAGTTAATAATTAAAGAAACAATTAATAGATATTAAATTGATGTCACTTGACGATTCACTATAAGTTAGCTTTAACGATTCGATCCGAATTGATGTCGATTAATTCCTAGATTGTCGAATCGGTCTAATCTTATTTTTGATGAATTCAACCTAAAAATTAAAATTTGATCTGATTTGATGTTTGATTCGCTCAGAAACCTCTATTGTGAAGGGTCTAAGAGTGTAAGTTTCATATGCATATGCTAGAGAGTTATTTCATCAAGATAAGTAGTGTGACTGTCTATCAACTTTACTACAGATATAATTTGGGCTGGAAAGAAAAAACAAACTTTTTAATCCTTCTCGTTGGCGCTTCTGTGCCAGTAGCCGACGGTATGACTGTGAATGCTCTAAGATAAGTGGTGCGGCTGTCTATCAACTTAACTACAGATATAATACAATTGTGTTCAACCTTTTCTTGTTAAAACAAATAAAAAATTACAAAAATAAAAAATAAAAAAAGTCAGGTTTTGATAAGTAGAAGAACCAAACCGACACTGTAGTTTTGGTCTTGGCTTTGACCGAACAAATCATACATATATTTTCCTTCTTCCGAAATCACCCTCGACATTCTGTCAAAATTACCGCTCAATTCCACCGATCTCTGGAGAACAAAGCCACGGAGTCGAAGAAAAAGGAGAAGGCAACGCAGATTCGCCGGCGAAGATGGAGTCTCCGGCTCCGGCACCGGCACCGGACTCGATCCTCCTCGAGGACTTCGGCCAGAAGGTAGACCTGACGCGGCGGATCCGGGAGGTGCTCCTGAACTACCCGGAGGGCACCACCGTCTTGAAGGAGCTGATACAGAACGCCGACGACGCCGGCGCGACTAGGGTTTGTCTCTGCCTGGACCGGAGGGTCCACGGCACCGAGTCTCTGCTCTCCGATAGCCTGGCCCAGTGGCAAGGGCCGGCGCTTCTGGCCTACAACGATGCGGTTTTCACGGAGGAGGATTTTGTGAGTATTTCGAGGATTGGGGGGAGTAGCAAGCACGGTCAGGCTTGGAAGACTGGTAGATTTGGGTAATTGCTTACTGATCGTTTTGCTGATTCTTCGTTTGTGTTTTTTTTTTCTTTTTCTGGGTGATTTTTGAATTGGAAATTGGCAATGGTGGGAAGGGTTTGAGGTGGGATGAGATTTTTCAGTTCAGGATCAGTGAGTGTAAATTTGAGGTGGTTGTGGAAGATTGAAGATGTAATTTCTATAGCCCAATTTGTGAAACTTCGATTTCTTGTCACTTCAGAGTAATGTAGGTGGTAGTGGAAGTTCCATTGCGTATAAAGCTTGTGTGGCTGCATAGACGTAAGCATGCTAAGTGGGAGTTCTGGTAACACTTGTAAGATATTCGAGCTGGAGTAGGAGTAGGATCAATAGAAGATATCAAGTCATAGGAAGGTTAGTGTTTATTGTTCGGAAATCGGAAGTGCTAGAGAGTAAACCAAAAGCGGTGGTGGGTGTACTTGTAGGTGTAAATTAACATGTGAAATAAGTAATAAGAACAGATATGATAACATATGGCATAACGACCTGGATGACATTAGTAGGATGGAGTGGAGGAGGTGAATTGCAGGTAGATGATCCCCAAAAGTTTTGCTAAAGAATTTGCGTATCCAACCCAAATTTTGTTTTGGGAAATGGCTCTGTTGTTGTTGTAGAGACATAGTTGTTTGAATGTTTGCAGCCGTTTGTGAAGCGAGGTCTTATCGCATGGAGTATGAAATGTTAGGTAGTTGCAGGAAATGAGGCTCAATATAGGGCTTCGTCTTGTTGGGTACAATTCAAGATGCCGAAGGTTAATAGATTTCTTGGGGGTCTCCATTAGTTACATTAGTGAAAGTGTTGTGTATCTGTATTGTCAACTAGTTTTTTTTTTCTTCTCATCCTGATGGTCAATCCATCATGAACTTTATTCAGTCTCAATTGGCCACAAAACTTGCCATAGATTAACAACTTGTAATGGTTATAATGGTAGGCTCAACTGAATTCATATCTAAAATGTAACTTAGCGCCCAAGGGGTTATCTATTAGGTTGATGTGTTTGTAAGTGGGAAAAGACTCCCATTAAGAGATGACCCTAAGATGCTTGCTATCTATATTTTGATCCACTTTCTATATGTTTGGTAAAATTTATTCTCTTTAAATAATGAATATCCTTCCTTGTCGTCCTCCATTAATTTTGGAAAGGGAATTGATCTTCACGCGTTACAGTTGAACTAATAAATGTTTTAGTTATATGTTTTAGATGTGTATAAATGCAGTGGATATATGAATTATTTTTGATGATTTTACCAACTTTACCAGACTTTTCTGATTTTTTCACCATCTTTTTTAGGGTTGGGTTCAACTCTGTGTACCATTTAACAGATTTGCCCTCTTTCGTTAGTGGAAAATATGCGGTGCTATTTGATCCTCAGGGTGTTTACCTTCCAAATGTTTCTGCAGCGAATCCCGGGAAGCGAATTGAGTATGTTAGTTCTTCAGCCATCTCACTATATAAAGACCAGTTCTTTCCTTATTGTGCTTTTGGATGTGACATGAAAAGTCCCTTTGGTGGAACTTTATTCCGTTTCCCTTTGAGGAATGCAGATCAAGCATCCACAAGTAGGCTCTCACGGCAATCGTACTTGGAAGACGATATTTCTTCATTATTTGTTCAGCTTTATGAGGAAGGAGTATTTACTCTACTCTTTCTCAAAAGTGTAGTGTCAGTTGAAATGTATGTGTGGGATGATGGAGAACTTGAGCCCAGGAAGCTCTATTCATGTTCTGTCAGCTCAGCAAATGATGATACCATATGGCATCGACAAGCACTCTTGAGACTATCAAAATCAAGAAATTCTACAAATAGCGAAATGGATGCCTTTACATTGGATTTTTTGAGTGAGGCAACATCAGGGGGGCAGCTTGAGAAGAGGATAGATACATTTTATATAGTGCAAACGATGGCATCAACTTCTAGTAGGATTGGTTCTTTTGCTGCTACTGCGTCCAAAGAATATGATATTCACCTGTTGCCGTGGGCATCTGTTGCAGCATGCATATCAGACTCTTCAGATGTAATTTTTTTTCTCGCACACCTTTATTTTGGTACACTCCAAAGATTCCTTTTGCTACCATCATTGATTGTTTTTTTTTTCAATTTCTATAGTTGTAGTATCTCTCTATGTTTTCCTTTGTGTATATACTAGACCCTGTTTCGGCTTGGTTTAGTTTATATCTGAACAAGGTTTTTCAAACCAATTAGTCTAACATCAAACTTCGGCAGAAAAAACATTTACCTAGCAAAGTAGTTACTCGAAGTGAAAATTAAAACCTGGCCGCGATGCACAGGCTAGCTGGCTTTTGTTGTTTCCTTGACTCCCTCTGTAATTGGAGATTATCCTTCTTTTTTCAATCTATTTTTGGTTTGATTGGTGGTTTCAGATTCAGACTTTTTTATTCTAACTAGATTTTTTTTGAAGAATATTCTCACTTTAGAAGTTAAGTTCTCGTGATATCCTGTTTATAACATGATTTTATTTTATTTTATTTTATCAGAGTGATGCTCTTAAACATGGTCGAGCTTTCTGCTTTCTTCCATTACCTGTAAGAACTGGGTTGAATGTGCAAGTTAATGGATATTTTGAGGTCTCATCAAATCGTCGTGGCATTTGGTATGGAGCTGACATGGATAGAAGTGGAAAAGTTCGTTCTGTTTGGAACAAGCTTCTTCTTGAAGATGTTGTAGCTCCTACTTTTACTCAGATGTTGCTCCACGTGCAAGGGATTCTAGGCCCAAAAGAATCATATTACTCTTTGTGGCCCTCTGGCTCTTTTGAAGAGCCATGGAGCATTCTAGTTGAACAGATATACAGAATTATTGGTAATGCTACTCTTTTGTATTCAGATGTTGGAGGAGGAAAATGGGTATCACCAGTTGAAGCTTTTCTTCATGATGAAGAGTTCGGTAGTAGTAAGGAACTTGGTGAGGCCTTGCTACAACTAGGCATGCCTATAGTCCGTTTGCCAAGTCATTTGTTTAATATGCTCTTGAAGTATTCTTCCAGCTTCCAGCAGAAGGTGGTCACTCCTGACACCGTACGTCATTTCCTTAGGGCGAGCAAAGCTCTTACGACAATGACCAAATCTTTCAAGCTTATATTATTGGAATATTGTCTTGAAGACTTGATTGATGCTGATGTTGGTACACATGCTTATGATCTGCCTTTACTTCCTTTAGCAAACGGGAGTTTTGGTCTACTGTCTGAAACCTCTAAAGGGATTTCTTATTTTGTTTGCAATGAGTTAGAGTACACACTGCTTCAAAAAATTTCTGATAGAGTAATTGATAAGAATATTCCTGTGAAAATACTGAGCAGACTTTCTGCCATTGCAAAGTCGTTGAAGGCAAATCTTCTCATTTTCAATATCCAAAATTTGCTTCAGTTATTTCCTAGATTTGTACCAGCTGATTGGAGATGTAAAAGCAAAGTTTTATGGGACCCAGAATGTTCTCATGATCATCCGACTTCATCATGGTTTGTACTATTTTGGCGATACCTTCAAAATCAGTGTGATGATTTGTCAATGTTTGGTGATTGGCCCATCTTGCCATCCACATCTGGGCATCTCTACCGAGCTTCTAGACATTCAAAGCTGATCAATGCAGAAAAGCTCTCAGATAAGCTGCGAGACATACTTTTGAAGATTGGGTGCAAGATACTAAACCCCAATTATGGCATTGAACATCCTGGTTTATCTCAGTATGTTGGTGCTGCTAATGGCGCTGGTGTCTTAGAATCTATTGCTGATGCTATCTCTTCAAGCGGAGGTATCATGCAATCATCTTTTAATAATCTGGAAGCAGAAGAAAAGGATGAGGTTCGTAGATTTCTTCTGGATTCAAATTGGTATGCTGGAGATTGTATGAAAGATCCAAAAATTAGATATTGTAAGAAGCTACCTATTTATAAAGTCTACGGTGAGGGATCTTCTCAAGATGGACATTTTTCTGATCTAGAAAATCCTCAGAAATACTTGCCTCCTTCCGACGTCCCTGAGGGCTTTCTGGGAGGTGAGTTCATTATCAGCTCCTCAAGTAGTGAAGAAGGGATTTTGATGAAATATTATGGACTTGAGAGAATGGGGAAGGCAAGCTTCTACAGGCAGTATGTGTTAAGTAGAGTCAGGGAGTTGCAACCTGCAGTCCGTGATGATATCATGCTTTCTATTCTGAAAAATCTGCCACAATTGTGTGTTGAGGACACAACTTTTAGGGAATGCTTAAGAAACTTGGAATTTGTCCCAACACTTAATGGTGCTGTTAAGTGCCCCTCAGTATTGTACGATCCCCGGAATGATGAATTGTACTCTTTACTTGAAGACTCAGAGAGTTTCCCTTGTGGTATGTTCCAAGAATCTGACATTTTGGACATGCTACAAGGTTTGGGCCTTAAAACAGCTGTTTCTCCTGAGACAATTATTCTAAGTGCTCGTCAGGTTGAAGGTTTCATGCGCGAGGATCAAGAAAGGGCTCATTCAAAAGGTAAATTGCTTCTTTCCTACTTAGAAGTAAATGCAATGAAGTGGCTACCTGGCCCATTATATGATGATCAAGGAGCAGTAAATAGAATATTTTCACGAGCTGCAACTGCCCTCAGATCTCGCAACTCAAAATCTGACCTTGAGAAGTTTTGGAATGATCTTCGTATGATTTGCTGGTGCCCTGTATTAGTATCTGCTCCATTTCAATCTTTACCATGGCCTGTCGTGTCATCCATGGTTGCTCCTCCAAAGCTTGTTAGACTTCAAGCAGACTTGTGGCTCGTTTCAGCTAGCATGCGCATACTGGATGGGGAGTGCTCCTCCACAGCTTTATCGTCTGTTCTTGGATGGTCTTCTCCTCCAGGAGGAAGTGTAATTGCTGCCCAGCTGCTTGAGCTCGGAAAAAACAACGAGATCGTGAATGATCAGGTGCTCCGACAGGAACTTGCATTGGCAATGCCAAGGATATACTCAATACTTACTGGCTTGCTTGGCTCAGATGAGATGGACATTGTCAAGGCTGTTCTTGAAGGTTGTAGGTGGATTTGGGTAGGAGATGGATTTGCAACTGCTGACGAGGTTGTCCTTGATGGTCCTCTTCATTTGGCTCCTTACATTCGTGTTATACCGATTGACTTAGCAGTTTTTAGGGAATTGTTTTTGATGCTCGACATTCGGGAATCCTTGAAGCCGACTGATTATGCTAATATTTTATGTAAAATGGCTGTGAGAAAAGGATCTACTCCTCTTGATGCACATGAAATAAGGGCAGCCATACTGATAGTGCAGCATCTGGCTGAAGTTCAGTTTCATGAACAGCAGACAAAGATCTATTTGCCTGATGTGTCAGGCAGACTTTTCCCTGCCAGTGATCTGGTTTATAATGATGCTCCTTGGCTGCTTGGCTCGGAAGATACTGACAGCTTATTCGGTGGGCAATCTTCTATGGTCTTAAATGCAAAGAGAACAACCCAAAAGTTCGTGCATGGTACCATATCCAATGAAGTTGCTGAGAAGCTTGGTGTCTGCTCACTCCGTAGGACTTTGCTTGCAGAGAGTGCTGATTCTATGAACTTAAGCTTATCAGGGGCTGCTGAAGCGTTTGGACAGCATGAAGCCTTGACAACCCGGCTTAAGCATATTCTTGAAATGTATGCAGATGGACCCGGAATTCTTTTTGAGCTAGTGCAAAATGCTGAGGATGCCGGAGCTTCAGATGTGAGCTTTCTATTGGATAAAACCCAATATGGTAATTCATCTGTGCTCTCCCCTGAAATGGCAGATTGGCAAGGCCCGGCGCTGTATTGTTTCAACAATTCTGTCTTCAGTCCACAAGATCTTTATGCGATCTCACGAATTGGTCAAGAAAGTAAGCTAGAGAGACCTTTTGCGATAGGAAGATTTGGACTGGGTTTCAATTGTGTGTATCACTTTACTGACATTCCCACATTTGTGTCTGGGGAAAACATTGTAATGTTCGATCCTCATGCTTGTAACTTGCCTGGGATATCTCCTTCCCACCCTGGCTTGCGAATTAAATTTGCAGGGAGACGCATTTTGGAACAATTTCCTGACCAATTTTCTCCCTTCTTGCACTTTGGGTGTGACTTACAGCAGCCATTTCCTGGCACCCTCTTTCGTTTTCCCCTAAGGAGTGCTGGCCTTGCTTCCCGTAGCCAAATAAAGAAAGAAGGATATGCGCCTGAAGATGTCATTTCTCTCTTTGCTTCTTTTATGGAGGTCGTGTCAGATGCTCTGCTTTTCCTCCACAATGTGAAAACCATCTCTATTTTTGTAAAGGAAGGCGCGGGTAATGAAATGCAACTCATGCATCGTGCACAAAGGCACTGCATTAGTGATCCTGAGATGGAACCCAATGCACTACATGGTATATTCAACTTGGCTACTGGTAATGCACACACTGGCATGGGCAAAGATCAGTTCCTAAAGAAATTGAGTAAATCTATTGGTAGGGATTTGCCATTTAAATGTCAGAAGATAGTGGTAACAGAGCAAAGCTCATCTGGCTGCTTCTCCCATTGTTGGATAACTAGTGAGTGTTTAGGTAACGGGCAAGGAAAAACTTCTACAGCTACTGATAACAAGTCTCACAATTTGGTCCCCTGGGCTAGTGTTGCTGCATATTTGAGTTCTGCAGAGTTTGATAGGGAATTGGGTGATACTCTGAACACACAAGATGCTTGTACTACTACTTGTAAATTATTTCAAGATTCTGTCGCTTCCCTTGGAGAAAGAAAGTCTTTTGAAGGTCGGGCTTTCTGCTTTCTGCCGCTCCCCATATGTACTGGTCTTCCGGCACACGTTAATGCATATTTTGAATTGTCTTCCAATAGGAGGGATATCTGGTTTGGTAATGACATGGCGGGGGTTGGTAAAAAGCGATCAGAGTGGAATGTTTACCTCCTTGAAGATGTGGTTGCCCCAGCTTATGGTCATTTGCTTGAAAGAATTGGATTGGAGATTGGTCCATGTGAGATGTTCTTTTCGTTTTGGCCATCAGAAACAGGGGTGGAACCATGGGCATCTTTGGTGCGGAAGCTCTACATTTTTATTGCTGATTTTGGCCTTCGTGTACTATTTACTAAAGCTAGAGGGGGTCAGTGGATTTCCACCAAACAAGCCATCTTTCCTGATTTTACATTTCATAAGGCTGATGAACTTGCAGAAGCACTATCAGATGCTGGTCTACCTCTAGTTACCATTTCTAAGCCACTTGTGGAGATATTTATGGACGTTTGTCCATCATTGCATTTCTTGACTCCACAATTTCTAAGGACACTGTTGATTCGGAAGAAACGTGGTTTTAAGGATCGAAGTGCAGCAATCTTAGCCCTTGAGTACTGCTTGCTCGACAGACAAATACCCGTTCCATCTGAAAGCTTGTATGGTTTACCTTTGTTGCCTCTTGCCGATGGTTCATTTACAACATTTGAGAAGAATGGGACTAGTGAGAGAATTTATGTTGCAAGGGGAGTTGAGTATAATCTTCTTAGGGATTCAATTCCGCTTCGACTTGTAGACAATGAAATTCCTGAAAGTGTTTATAGCAAGCTATGTGACATAGCTCAAAAACAGGACTCAAATGTTTCTGTTCTGTCATGCCAATTGCTTGAAAAGCTCCTTCTGAAGTTACTTCCACCCGAATGGCAGCATTCCAAACAGGTAACTTGGACTCCTGGAGATCCTGGGCAACCAAGTTTAGAATGGATAAAACTTCTGTGGAGCTATTTGAAGTCATGCTGTGATGACCTCTTAATATTTTCAAGGTGGCCTTTACTGCCAGTTGGGAACAATTATCTCCTGCAGCTGGTTGAAAATTCAAATGTGATTAGAGGTGATGGATGGAGTGAGAACATGTCATCTTTGTTACTCAAAGTCGGATGCCTTTTCTTGAGATCAGATCTGCCAATAGAACATCCACAGCTGGAGAAGTTTGTGCAGCCTCCAACAGCAGTTGGCATATTAAATGTACTTCTAGCTGTTGCTGGTAATCCAGAGAACATTGTCGGGCTATTCCGTGATGCATCAGTTGGGGAGCTGCACGAACTGCGGAGTTTCATTCTTCAGTCGAAGTGGTTCTCTGAAGAAGGAATGGATGAATCCCATGTTGACATCATAAAACACCTTCCAATTTTTGAGGCGTTTAGAAGCAGAGAATTAGTAAGTTTAAGTAATAAGTGGCTCGAACCTAATAGTGTACAAGAAAGTCTACTGAATGATGACTTCATCCGAACTGAATCTGGAAGGGAAAGAATGATTTTAAGAAATTATTTAGGGATTAAAGAGCCATTGCGGGTGGAGTTCTACAAAGATTATGTTCTTAACCACATGTCAGAATTCCTTTCACAGCCGGGATCTCTTTCAGCTATTTTACACGATTTGAAGCTCTTAATTGAAGAGGATGCTTCCATAAAATCAGCAATTTCTATGACACCCTTTGTTTTGGCAGCCAATGGAACTTGGCAGCAACCCTCCAGGTATGTTTTTTCTTTCAATTCTATATCCCAGATGCTCTTATTTGAATGGACAAGTGATTATAAGTTTGTATGATTTTGTGTGTGTGTGTCTAGAGAAAGGGGCATGATTTAGGACACACCAAATTAGGTACTCACACAAAAAATGCAGTGAAGAAAAAGGAAAACATTGTTGCTTAAGTGTGCATCAAAAAAGCACAAATAATTTTTTTATCATTATTAGTAGGTATTGCAGGACCTATTGCATAGACGTAATCCTCCTCAGTCTTTAACTTCTCCCCGAGGATACTTCTATTTTGCTGAATGCCAAGTATCAATCGATAAATCTGAAATCTGAATTTTGGTATCAACTAAGTTAAGGGTCATTCTTTCTTATTTCCTTTGTTACTTAATACTCCACTTGCTTTACTTACTGTGATTAAAGTGTGACTTACTTGACAATGTTCTCATGTGATTAACTATAGTCATTTTAGTATTTTCTATTGCTTCTCCAAGACACCACTAACTGAAATATCAGGCAGAGTTATCTTCTAGGGGGGGTTACCTTTTGCGTAATTAACCGGCTACTCTGCCTTAACATCTTGAGAAAGGAAATTTAATCATATTCTTTATTGTAAATTTTTTGGCAGGCTTTATGATCCTCATGTTCCTTTTCTTCAAAAGATGCTGCACAAAGGTGTCTTTTTCCCTTCTGAAAAATTCTCAGACCCTGAAAGCTTAGAGATTTTAACTGCCCTTGGACTTAGAAGAACCTTAGGTTTTACTGGTTTGCTTGACTGTGCTAGATCTGTCTCAATACTGCATGACTCTAGGGACCCAGAAGTCCTAAGTTATGGGAAGATGTTACTATCCTGTTTGGATGCTTTAGCGTCCAGAATCTCAGCGGAAGGCAAACATGATACTTTGCAGAATACCATTTTGCTTCAAAACTCTGTTACAGATGATGATGCTGAGGGTGTGGAGTCTTCCAGTAGAGATGATAGCCATGTTAATGACGAGCTGGATGTTGATTCGTTCATGGGCAACCTGGCTGGTGACATTTTAGAGGAAGAATTTTGGTCTGAGATGAAGGCTATTGCATGGTGTCCTGTTTGTCCTGATCCACCTTTCCAAGGGATCCCATGGTTTAAATCCGATACGCAAGTAGCACCTCCGAGCACTGTGAGACCTAAATCGCAGATGTGGATGGTCTCCTCTGTATTGCATATACTGGATGGTGAATGCTGCTCCATGTATCTACAACGTCAGCTTGGTTGGGCAGATCGTCCAAATATTGACCTTTTATCTACACAATTATGTGAGATTTCCAAGATCTATGGCCAGTATAAGCTAGATTCTGTGGTGGAACCTGATTTTGAAGCTGAAGTGCAGAAGGGAATTCCATTACTTTATTCCAAGCTGCAAGAGTATATCGGCAGTGATGATTTTTTGGTGCTAAAATCAGCAATAGATGGTGTATCCTGGGTGTGGATTGGGGATGATTTTGTATCTCCAACCGCTCTTGCATTTGATTCACCTGTTAAATTTACTCCATATTTGTATGTTGTACCATCCGAGTTATCGGAGTTTAGAGACTTGCTTTTGGAACTTGGTGTCAAACGTAGTTTTGATATTTGGGACTATATTCATGTTCTACAACGATTACAGACTGATGTGAAAGGGTCAGCATTATCAATGGAGCAGTTAAGTTTTATCCATTGTGTGCTTGAAGCTGTGGCAGATTGTTCCTTGGACAAGCCATTGTTTGAGGCTTCCAACTCTCCACTTCTAATCCCCAATTATTCTGGAGTTCTGGTGCGTGCTGGGGATCTTGTGTATAATGATGCACCTTGGATGGAAACTAGTGCTCTTGTAGGGAAACAGTTTATACATCCAAGTATTGGGGATGATTTGGCCAATAGGTTGGGAGTGCAATCAGTTCGCTGCCTTTCTTTGGTTGACGAAGAAATGACTACAGATCTACCATGCATGGACTATGGTAGAATTAGCGAGCTTTTGGCTCAATATGGGAGCAATGATTTTTTGTTGTTTGACCTTCTTGAGTTGGCAGATTGCTGCAAAGCTAAGAAGCTGCACTTAATTGTTGACAAGAGGGAGCACCCTCGCCAGTCTTTGTTGCAGCACAATCTAGGTAACCAGTACACATTCTTCAATTGCCTTGCACGTATTATAGACATGAACCTAAGTTGAAAGACACCACCCTAAACTGTCCCTACCATGTAACCTTCCTGCCTCCTCAACTCTCTATTATTTTTCTAATTGGAGTGTGCATACTCTGTGTCTGAGGTTAGCTTCAAAGTTTTAGGTTATAACATGGTTCCAATGGGATAAATCAAGTCACATTCATGTTCTCTTCAGCCTGATTCTCTTTGAGCTTATCATGGTAGAATTAACTAATGCTGGTGCAACTGGGCACTTTTCGTAAGAGTTTTGTCATTTTTATTGTGTGACTATCAAGCTTTATGTTATTTGTTCATATATTTCCCATGCAATTTATCTAGTTTGCTTGTAAAATTCTGAACCCTTTCCAAATTGCAACTTCCCCAGGTGAATTCCAAGGGCCTGCTTTGGTTGCTGTTCTTGAAGGGGCCACCTTGAGTAGAGAGGAGATAAGTAGCCTTCAGTTTCTTCCTCCATGGAGACTACGGGGTGATACTCTTAGTTACGGGTTGGGACTCCTTAGCAGTTACTTCATATGTGATCTTCTTTCCATTGTTTCTGGTGGATACTATTACATGTTTGATCCCCGTGGTTTGGCTCTTGCTTCACCTTCAAGTCATGGTCCTGCAGCTAAAATGTTCTCTTTGACAGGTATTTCATTCACAAGTCACTTTTTGCCTATACAGATTACTCTCTTGAGCCTTTCTATCTTTGGGATAGTGCTGGACTGTCAACATAGGCTTCAATTCCAAATATTCAACATTTATGCATAGGTAACATTAATATGGTTGTATCTAGAAACTAGTGATTTCATTGTATGGAAGATAGGAAGTCATATATGAATATAATACTTTGTCATGGAAACCCATCTCTTGAATCTAGGAATTGGAGAAGGCATACGAAATTCTCAATTGACTCTCATATTAGTTTAGATAGTATCATAATTGGTAGGTTTGAATCTGATAGTCTGGTGAGATGTACAAGACTTGCACCATCATCTTTTGATGGCCCTTGGGAACTTGTTTGCTAATATGAGTTTAGAACCTTGGGAAATTCGAAGTGAAGGGAAGATAGGCAAGCATGCTGATAACTTTGGAGTCAGTACAATTTTTTTGTATATTTTGGAAGTAACCAAGAGGAACTCACTGAAAGTTAAGCCACTGGTAGATGGCATTTTAAGCAATCAAAATTCCATTATAGGCTCTAATAAAGAGGTACTATAATTTAAGTACTAAAAGAGGAAAGATTAAAGTAGTAGCAAGGATATATGTTCATTTGAAGTTAATGAAATTTTTGTAAGGAAGATATTTTATGAGTGAAACTTCGTATTTAGTTTTGGTTTGAGTACAATTTGAGATGTCAACTGTCTTTAATGTGGTTTCAGGTACTAATTTGACAGAGCGATTTTATGATCAATTTGAACCAATGTTAATTGGCCTGGCTATGTCATGGTCTCCTTTGGATTCTACTGTTATCCGCATGCCTTTGTCATCAGAATGCTTGAAAAATGGGCTAGAGTTGGGATTGACGAGAATAAAGCAGATAACTGACAGTTATCTGGAACATGCATCTAGAACACTTCTATTCTTAAAGTCCGTTTTGCAGGTACTTTAAGTCTTAAATTACGCTAACTGGTTTTGGTATGCTTCTAGAAGCAATGCTTTGCTGATGGAAGAACTCCATTGAGGACCCAAGTTAGATGTAGTGTACTTCCCTACTTAGCAACTGCTTATGTTTCCCATTGGTACTTTATGCAGCCGAGATAATAAGATTGTTTGAACATTTGGCCTATTAAGGATGATAATTTTGCCTGCTTTAAAACTATTCCAAATGTTAGTGTTAACTGGGATTTCTCGTGCAAGATATAGTGAATTGAACTTTATTCTCCCCCAGATGAATGTCTTCAAAAGCAGACATCAGATAAAATGGCTTTGCCACCTTGGTGAGGATAATATATCATTTAATTGACCACACAATTGTATGAAGTTGGATGTTATACTATTATGGTATTCGGGAAAGTATTCTTTGAGGATTTCAAATAGAACCAAAGGGCTCTGCTCTGCTATGAAGTGATCTCTTAACTTTTCAAACTGCTAGAATATGTTAAGAGAATTTGGATTCTACCCTTTGGTTTGCTAGCATTGAAAATAAAACGAAACGAAAAGAAAAAGGCATTTTGGACCTTATTTTTCTATATTTAGTTCATTTGCTTTGTGCATGACAGTTTTTTTTCTTCTAAAGCTTTGGTAATATTGCCAGGTTTCAGTCTCGACATGGGAAGAGAGAAATGCGAAGTTACACCAGGATTATTCAGTTTTCATTAATCCTTCATCTGCTGCATTAAGGAATCCATTCTCAGAAAAGAAGTGGAGGAAGTTTCAACTATCCCGTTTATTTGGTAGTTCAAATGCTGCTACTAAGATGCATGTGGTAGATGTGAACTTATCCTGGGGGGAAACTAGAGTAGTTGATAGATGGCTTGTTGTGCTCAGTCTGGGCTCTGGACAGACTAGAAACATGGCTCTTGATAGGTATGTGCGTTAGTAAAACTACTTGTGTCATTTTGTGCTTTTTGCTCATAAAAATGCTGGTGTCATACATCAGGTTTTTCAATATTGTGTGTGAAGATGGTCTATTCAAGTGTTTAGAGTATGCCTGTTTTAGATTATTGGTTTGAGCATTGCTGTAGACTATAATGCACCGCTAGATTTTTTAACTATTCTTGCAGATACATTTAATTCTATGTTGAAGTATATAGTTCCACACTGAATAAAAATAGAAAAAAAGTACAAGCAAAGGGAAGAGTAAAACCCAACTATTAGGTTGACCTTTTGATTGTGAAGCTCAACCCAATTTATACAGTCCATTATATGATTCTGCAACCTACGCGGATCACCTAATGCTGGGAATCTCCTTGTTATGGTCCTGGATTCGCGCCATGGAACCCGAGTATGAGCTCATTATAAAGGGAACTCAAAGACCTTCGGAGAGACCAAATATTCTTATAAATTCTTAGTCTGATTTATTCATAATACTCTCTTGGTATATATAGCCAAGAGGTTACCTAAAACCAAAACCCTAATACCATTATAATTGGTAATTATCTAACTTACCTATTCCTAATAATATTAATTGCCAACTAGGTTTCCAAATCATAATACACTTGCAAAATAAGAAAACTAATAAAAAGAAAATACTTTCAGCCGACTCCTATTCCTCTTGTTGTGCGCGCGGCTTCTCTTCCCATTGTGGAGGGCTTTATCCCATCCCTTTACAGTCCGTAAGGCCCGTAACATCACTCCCCCCTTGCACATGACGCTTGTCCTCAAGCGTATCAGGTGGCTCGACGTCCTTAGTAGTCACGTAGGCCGCTCCGTCCTCGTCGTTAATGAACCCACCAAAAAAATAACTTAGCTTTAGGAACTAGATTCCCATTTGCAGCAGCTGCTAGTGGCGGATCCCTGACTTGTGAACCATCCAAATCCGATAGAATTCCAAAAATATGCTTATGGTGGCCAACTTGCAAAGAGCTCATGTCCATGAATATACCAGTATGTTCCAATACAGAATCATAAGGAATATCACATGGGTTAGCTGATTTAGGAGCAGCTGCAGAACAGTCCCCTAGACAGGGCGCCGGGGGCGTGTAGGTAGGCGTACCAGACAGGAACTCTATCTGGACAGCCAAGGCACCTGTAGAATATGCCTCCTGAAAGGGCGCCAACGGAGTGTTGGTAGGCGTACCAGACAGGAACTCTATCTGGACAGCCACGTCACCTGCAGAACTGTCCTCCTGACGGGGCTTTGCTTGGCATTGGAGTTGTGCTCCAGAGCTGGTGGTGGTTGCTGCCGGCCAGCCGGGGCTGAGCTCGCCTCCTGCAAAGGTGCGGACAGCGCACGAACCTGATTTTCTGGTGCCTGAACGGATCTCGCACGAACCAGCGTCTTCAAGTCCTGAACCATCGCCTTCATCGCCTGTCGATCAGCTTCATAAGTCACCATGAACGCAGCAAATTGCTGCTCAAAAGATTTCGGCTCCATAACGCTTGGCTCTGATACCAATATGTTATGGTCCTGGACTCGCGCCATGGAACCCGAGTATGAGCTCATTATAAAGGGAACTCAAAGACCTTCGGAGAGACCAAATATTCTTATAAATTCGTAGTCTGATTTATTCATAATACTCTCTTGGTATATATAGCCAAGAGGTTACCTAAAACCAAAACCCTAATACCATTATAATTGGTAATTATCTAACTTACCTATTCCTAATAATATAAATTGCCAACTAGGTTTCCAAATCATAATACACTTGTAAAATAAGAAAACTAATAAAAAGGAAATACTTTCAGCCGACTCCTATTCCTCTTGTTGTGCGCGCGGCTTCTCTTCCCATTGTAGAGGGCTTTATCCCATCCCTTTACGGTCCGTAAGGCCCGTAACACTCCTCCATACCCCGCAACTCATCTCAGCTACCACAATAACATGACCATCCTGAAATACAAGGCCAACCATTCATCATGACCCAGTCTCCCGAGTAATAAATACATCATCTGTCCCTTTTGATCTAGTACATCTGAATTAAATGTACTTTGTTAGATTAGTTGTGTGCATGCTCTGAGGCACCAATGTGACTGTTCGGGATCCCTCCTCCTCAAATCTTCAATTTGGAGTTAGTCTAAGACAGGGTAGTTATCAGTATAAGTTAATCTATAATATTTATGAGAGTTTCCCAAGCCAAATTTGAATAGACTTGATGTTATGTATATCTGTTGGGGATGTATTGGATACTTATCCTGTGCTTATATCCTACTCATCTGTAGGCGATATCTGGCGTACAACTTGACCCCTGTTGCTGGAGTTGCAGCTCATGTATCTCGCGATAGCCATCCTGTTGATGCTAATTTGACAAGCTCAATCATGTCCCCTCTTCCATTGTCAAGTGGTATAAATATACCTGTTACAGTCCTTGGATGTTTCCTTGTGCGTCACAATAGAGGCCGTTACCTCTTTAAATACCAAGACAGGGAGGCGATGACTGAAGCTCGACCTGATGCTGGAAATCAATTGCTAGAAGCTTGGAATAGAGAACTGATGACATGCGTTCGTGATTCCTACATTGAAATGGTGGTTGAAATGCAGAAGTTAAGAAAAGAACCTCTGAGTTCTACTTTTGAATCAACTGTAGGTCTTGCTGTTAGTATGTCTTTGAAGGCATATGGAGATAAAATTTATTCCTTCTGGCCAAGGTCCAACAGATATGCTATCATCAGTCAACCTGATGATGGCAACGAGTCAATGCCAATGCTTAAAGCAGACTGGGAGTGCCTTGTAGATCAAGTTATAAGGCCTTTCTATGCTCGCTTAGCTGATCTTCCTGTGTGGCAACTCTATTCAGGAAATTTAGTCAAGGCAGAGGAGGGTATGTTTCTCTCACAACCTGGGAATGGGGTGGCTGATAATCTGCTTCCTGCGACAGTCTGTAGCTTTGTGAAGGAACATCACCCGGTTTTCTCTGTGCCATGGGAATTGGTGACTGAAATTCAGGCAGTGGGGGTAATAGTTAGAGAAATTAAACCCAAAATGGTCCGGGGTCTTTTGAGGAATTCATCAACATCTATTGTTCTCCGGTCAGTTGAAACATATATCGATGTCCTGGAGTACTGCTTGTCTGATATTCAGTTTCCTGGATCATCTGATCTTGCTGCAGATGATTTACCTGCAAGCCCTACATCCAATTCTGTACATAGATCAGTTAGTGAAGCGGGCAGCAGTTCTGCTTCTGTATCGATACCTAATGTACAGAACCCTCATGGTTTGTCTGCCCAGGGCTCTGCCAGTTCGGGGGATGCACTTGAAATGATGACAAGTTTGGGGAGGGCTTTATTTGATTTCGGCAGAATAGTTGTTGAAGATATTGGTAGAGCTGGTGCGCCCTTGGCTCAGAGGAACAACATTGCTGGGAACAATAACGGTGTAATTAAAGACCCGAGACTTCTATCAATATCTGCTGAGTTGAAAGGTTTACCCTGCCCAACAGCAACCAAACATTTAGCAAGGTTGGGATATACTGAACTTTGGATTGGAAACAGTGAGCAACAGTTACTGATGACTCCTTTGTCAGCAAAATTCCTCCACTCTAAAGTAATGGATAGGTCTATATTGAATGATATTTTTAAGTTCTCAGTCCTTCATACAGTATTGAAACTTAAAGATTTTTCTCTCTACTTGGTGGCTAGTCATATGAGGTTACTGTTTCATGATAATTGGGTGAGGCATGTAATGGACTCCAGCAAGGCTCCATGGTTTTCTTGGGAAAGTACATCAAGCTCTGGTGGAGAAGCGGGTCCTTCCCCGGAATGGTTAAGACTCTTCTGGAAAAGTTTCAGTGAGACTGGGTCATCTGAAGACCTCCCACTCTTCTCTGATTGGCCCTTAGTTCCTGCTTTTTTGGGTAGGCCAGTCTTATGCCGTGTAAAAGAGCGTCATCTGGTCTTCATTCCACCACCCTTAGCAGATTTAGCCTCGGGACATGGTGATGGTTTATCAACAGATGACGATGCTGAATGTGAATTAATCCGGCCATATGGTTTGGCTTTTGAAGCAATGACAAATCGATACCCTTGGTTGCCATCGCTGTTGAACCAGTGCAACATACCTGTATTTGACACTTCTTTCATGGGTTGTGCTGCTGCATGCAATTATTTACCTTCAGTGAACCAATCGCTGGGGCAAGTTATTGCTTCCAAGCTTTTTGCTGCTAAACACGCTGGTTACTATACTGAACTAGTTTCCTTTTCAGCTTCAGATCAACAAGAACTTTTGGCCCTTTTTGCTCACGATTTCGTTTCTAATGGCTCCAATTATGGACGTGAACAACTTGAAGCTCTTCGCTCTCTGCCTATATACAAAACAGCTGCTGGGTCATGTACAAAGTTGCACAGTCAAGACCAGTGTATGATCTCTTCGAATTCATTCCTTAAGCCAAATGATGCACGTTGCCTCTCTTACACCACAGATTCGGTTGAGTCTTCACTACTTAGAGCCCTAGGAGTGCCTGAGCTGAATGACCAGCAAATCTTGGTTCAGTTTGGGTTGCCTGGTTTTGAAACTAAACCTCAGGCCGAGCAGGAAAGTGTATTAAGATTTCTTTACATGAACTGGCAAGACCTCCAAGGTAATTCTTCTGTAGTTGAAGCATTAAAAGAGACTAAATTTGTAAGGAATGCGGACGAGTTTTCCATGGATCTTCTAAGGCCCAAGGAACTGTATGATCCTGGTGATGCTTTGTTAACTTCAGTGTTCTTTGGAGAGATGAAGAAATTTCCAGGAGAGAGGTTTAGCACAGATGGTTGGCTTCAGATTTTAAGGAAAATAGGTCTTCAAACTGCTACAGAAGCAGACGTTATACTTGAATGTGCCAGAAGAATTGAGTTTCTTGGACGTGAATGCATGAAATCTGCTGGAGACTTTACTGAATTTGACTCAGACTTATCCAACTCCCAGAATGAAGTATCCATGGATATATGGGCATTAGCTGGATCTGTCATTGAAGCCATATTTACAAATTTTGCTATTTTTTTTGGGAATAATTTCTGCAATGTACTTGGCAAGATTGCATGTGTGCCTGCGGCGCTAGGTTTCCCAAATGTTGGTTCCAAAAGAGTGCTTACTTCATATAGTGAAGCGATTCTGTCTAAGGATTGGCCTCTGGCTTGGAGTTGTGCTCCCATTCTCTCCAAACAGAATGTTATTCCGCCGGAGTATGCTTGGGGAGCACTGCACCTGAGGAGCCCCCCGGTGTTTCCTACTGTCCTAAAACATTTGCAGGTAAAGAAAGGCATCTTTTATTTATTAATTTATTTTATTTGAGTGTTATGATGTAAAAAAAAACTGAGTTGGAATAATTGTGCATAGGCTATTGGAAGAAATGGTGGTGAAGACACTCTTGCTCACTGGCCAACTGCAACAGGCGTGATGACTATTGACGAGGCTTCCTGTGTGGTTTTGAAGTACTTTGATAAAGTTTGGGGCTCACTCTCTTCTTCAGGTACATTCTGACATAATCTTCTTTTTAGTTAGCATAATTACTAGTACAGTTTATTTTAGTTCAGTATAAATTAATGGTGTTTTCACCATTAAACCTCAAATTAGGATAAATTGAAACAAAAACAAAGTTCATCGGGTTGAATTGATTCTATTAAGTACAAGGTAGTGAATTGAAAACACTCAAAAGTACATGTAGTGAACTGTATCTACCCTTTATAATTTTGTCAGATTGTTTGCCGATGTTAATCGGCATGTAATGATCTGCTTTACATTCTCTGTTGATGTAGATATAAAAGAGTTGCAAAGGGTGGCATTTCTTCCGGCTGCTAATGGAACACGCTTGGTGACAACAAATTCTCTTTTCACTCGCTTGACTATCAACCTCTCCCCATTCGCTTTCGAACTTCCTACACTATATCTTCCTTTTGTGAAGATTCTCAAAGATATTGGACTTCAGGACACGCTTTCAGTTGCTTCTGCAAAAGATATTCTTTCAGATCTTCAAAAGGCGTGCGGGTACCAGCGTTTAAATCCAAATGAACTTCGTGCTGTGATGGAAATCCTATATTTTCTCTGTGAGAACTTCAGGTCAAATGGGCTTAGTTGGAAGTCAGAAGCAATAGTCCCAGATGATGGCTGCAGGCTTGTTCATGCTCAGTCATGTGTTTTTGTAGACTCTTATGGGTCGCGATATGTCAAATCTATTGACACTTCACGGTTAAGATTTGCTCACCCAGATATCCCAGAGAAAATATGTGAAGTCATGGGGATAAAAAAGCTATCTGATGTAGTCACTGAGGTAAGCTGAACTTTGAATTAGGTTATTCTTTATAGGGGTAACTACAGTTCACTACCTTGTACTTTAAATCAATCAATTAGGAGATATAATGATGAAAATGGCCATCGTTTAGAAAATAAAGAACTTGAGAAATGAAAAATTACATAAGAGTACAAATTTTAAATTAAGAATACTACGGTGTATATTATTTATAGTTTCTTACATTTCAATCGCTTTTTTAATTAATTTTGTTTTGTTTTTTATATAAGGGACACTTTTGTCATTAAACCTCAAATCAGGATAACTTGAAACAAAAACAAAGTACATCAAGGTGAATTGTTACAATGTAAAGTATAGGGTAGTGAATCGATACAAATGGCTCAAAGTACACGGTAGTTCTTTATATTATTTTGGTTTGGAACCTGATGAGGGTTTTTTATTCATACACTTGTTTGCAGGAACTCGATCACGAGGACCAGTTGCAATCACTGGAATGCATCGGTTCTGTTTCTCTTGTATCCATCAGAGAAAAGTTGTTAAGCAGATCCGTTCAAGCTTCTATATGGACTATCGTAAATAGTCTGGCCAGTTACATTCCTGCACTCAACAATCAAAATTTGGAGGCCATACAAAACTCACTTGAATCTCTTGCTGAGAAATTGCAGTTTGTTAAGATCCTCCATACCCATTTCTTGCTCCTCCCTAGATCCATAGACATTACTAGGGTAGCTAAGGATTCAATTATAAAGAATCGCACTCTTTATTTCATCAACCGTCCCAAGACCTGCATTTTAGTTGCCGAACCACCAACCTATATCTCTGTTCTCGATATCGTTGCAATTGTTGTGAGCCAGGTTTTGGGGTCTCCTACTGTATTGCCTATTGGGTCTTTGTTCTCTTGTCCCGGAGGGTCTGAAGGTGAAATTGTGGATATTCTGAAACTTTGTTCCGATAAAAGAGAAATTGAACCTGGAAGTGGAAATAGTAGCTTGCTAGGCAGGGAAATACTTCCTCAGGACGCTCGTCAGGTGCAGTTTCACCCGTTGAGACCGTTTTATAAAGGAGAGATAGTGGCTTGGCGGGGGCAAAATGGGGAGAAGTTGAAATATGGTAGAGTTCCCGAGGATGTCAGGCCATCAGCAGGACAAGCTCTGTACAGGTTTCAGGTGGAGATCGCACCGGGGGTGACCGAGCCCCATCTTTCTTCACAGATTTTCTCGTTCAGAAGCATATCAACGGACAAGGCTTCTTCTGTATCATCGGATGGTAGTGATACAGTTGTTGAGAAAACAAATACTGAAGTACCAGAGAGTTCTAGCAGAGGCTCAACAAGATCTTCTCAGGTTTGCTCTGCTTACCTTGTTAATAAATGGTGGTTACTTTATTAACACACCTTCGGCGACCTTGGTTTCTCAAATACACACTATAAAGACGTCATAAGTAAAACACTGTCCCTTTCGTTTATCACAAAAACCGGATTTGGGTCATTTTGTTCCAAAAAAAAAACTTATAAATGAGAAAGGTGACAGCGTGGTCCTGAAAAAATCATCCCCTTTTTGTGTAAATCCGGGTGCTTTTGATTAATACGAAAGGTGACAGTGTGTTACTGATAACATTTTCCCTATTAAATATCATGTTGTCTTCAACGAATTTTTTAGCATTCAAGCCTTTAAAAGCATGATCTTTCCCAAATTCCTATACAAATGATGCAGAAGTGTCAAATTTCCGAGTTTATGGCTTTAAAGCAATATTTTGCAAGAACTTATGTATATATGAAAATTGGGGTGAATGCAGTAATAATACATAGGGTTAATTACAAAAAACTATAATTTGTTTTGCCCACTTGTTAAAAAATACGCTAAGTTTAAAAGTGGAAAAAAACATGCAATACGTATTGTCCAGTCTTCCGTCAAAATAATGAACAAAATATTCTGTTTAGTTAAGCATTGGGCCATATGTTTTGCCTACATTACTTTTCAAGGCTATATGTATTGACTACAATATGTTTCAGTGCTATATGTTTTGACCACAATACTTTTCAATGCTATACGTATTGTCCACATATCTTGTAGGGGTAAACAGAATTGTTTGTTATTTTAACAGATGTCAGTGGACAAAACATATTATATGTTTTTGTAAACTTTTAAACTTAGCCTAGTTTTTAGCAAGTGGGCAAAACATGTTGTAGGTTTTTGTAATTAACCCTAATGTATATTCCTAGCTGTTCTTAACTTATATTTTCTTGTGGGCAGTTGCAGCCTGGAAAGGAGGGGCAGTTTGGTCGAGTGTCGGCTGGAGAACTGGTCCAGGCAGTTCATGAGATGCTATCTGCAGCTGGGATCAATATGGACATGGAGAAGCAGTCCTTGCTCCAAACAACCATAACCCTGCAAGAGCAATTGAAGGATTCTCAGGCTGCACTATTGCTTGAACAGGTTAGCTTTTTTATAGATAAAACGTTATTTACACCCCCTCGACGATCTTTGAATTTTAGGAACCTCCCTATAAGTGAGAGGTTATGAATAACACAGACACCTTTCGCTATTCATCAAAAACCCACGAATCAACGGATAAGAGATAACAATTTGAAAGTTAGGGCATCTATTAGACGAAAAAAATGTGTGAAAACTTACGGATTGTAGTAAAGTGTAAAATTTTGAAAGTTAGGTGTAGCTAAGTGATAATCGGTGATAGATAGGTGTAGCTAAACGTAATTACTCCTATACATTACATGTAGTATATACTAAATTCGGGATGTAGGGAGTATAAACTTCGCTTAGATCTACCAACATTACTTGATCGTTTTTGTCTGAAAGTGAATTGATTATACTCGTTTTGCAGGAGAGAGCAGATGCAGTAGCAAAAGAAGCCGATACAGCAAAAGCAGCTTGGGTATGCCGGGTCTGTTTAAGTGCAGAGGTTGACGTGACGATGGTTCCGTGCGGTCACGTGCTCTGCCGGAGATGTTCATCTGCCGTCTCGAAATGTCCCTTTTGCCGGCTCCAGGTCTCCAAGACTATCAGGATTTTCCGTCCGTGACTTGTTGCTCCGGTGATTTTGTTGTGCATAGTGATTTGTTTTTCGTTCATGATTATATAGAGGACGGTGACGTTATATGTACAGAGAAATTGTTCTACTGGTTTATATTTGCAGATATAAGGAAGGATTTGTAGAGTGCACTTTCCTGGTTCATATTTGCAGATACAAGGAAGGACTTATGTTTATCATATTTATAAATAAAAAAAAGAAAATTTATGCATAACAAGAATGTGTATATCTACGCATACCTATTATTTTTTGTCCAATCCGAGTTCGTTAGGTCAATGAAAAATAGATTTTTCGGGTTTTCACCGTTTTCGACATACTATATAGTATGTCAGAATCGGCAAAAAAGTGAGAAAAAATTATTATCGGGTTAAAACATGCATGGAGAACAAGAATATACATATCTACGCATACCCACTATTTTTTGGCCAATCCGAGTTCGTTAGGTCAATGAAAATAGATTTTTCAGTTTTTCACCGTTTTCGGCATATTATACTATGTCAGAATAATAGCTACAAACACCTCAACCTAAAGTAAAACATGAAACGCTCCCCACTGAAAAGCTCCCAACTCCCCGGCAAGTTACAGGAGTTCTTCTCCTTCTGTGATGGTCTCTTGTCTTTGTACAAGGATTTTCAGACCATTGCTACTTCACCTAAGAAGGCTCGTCGGGTAAATCGGTCGGAGACGGATCGCAGGGGCAAGCCCAAATCTCCGGCAGCAAAGGAGAGGCAAGCATCCGCTTCAGGTGATCCGGTTTTTTCAACGGAAAAGGAGTGTGGTGGTGAGCCGGAGACACGTCGTCGGGATTCTCATCCGGCTGCAATGGTGGCGGAGAGGCAGGCGTCAATCCCGACCCTTGCTACTGTGAAACCAAAGGAGCAGGTCGGAATCTCCGCTGCTGTGGGTCGCCGCCGAAGACCTTCGGCTCGTTTCGAAGTTAGTACAACAGAGTTGTACGTTCGAAACCTTCCTTACCCTGTGCCCGTAGAGTGGTTTAAGGACAAACTTTCACAATTTGGTGACATCGTCTCCTTCTCTCTGCTGAAAAGAGCAAACAAAAAGGGTTTGTTCTTTGGTTTTGTTCGTTTTTCGACACCCTCTGCTGCGTCCCAAGCTTTCGAGTGTTTAAACGGGATTCAGGTGAAGGGTCATGTGTTGTTCGCGGCTTTTTCCCGACGTCGATTGTGTGTTCCGGTGGCTGATCCAGACGGTACCGCAAAACAGAGCATCGTATCCGTTCCTCAGGTTGCCGTTAACTCTGGTCCTATTGATCCTAATCGGACAGTTGGTGCTGATTTGGTGTGTCCTACACGGAACTCCGGGTTTTTGACGCCTCCGGTGAGCGAATCCGGTGGAGTTGGAAAACAGAGTCCTGCCTCTGTTTTGCGAGTCTCTACGAAACCTCGCTCCGGGGATGTGGTTCAGCAGCCAGTTGTGGGGCAGGAGCCTCCTCCTGCAGTTCAGACCAGACCGGCTACATCGAACTCATCGTCGTCGCCGCGTGAGGCTTCCGGCCAGATTCGCTCTGCTCCTGTCAATCCCGTATCCGCCGTAAACTCCGTGATTCAAGGGATAACGATTGCGAAAGAGATTCAATCTTTGAATGGGTCTTCGATTTTGAATCACTCTACTGAAAATCAGGGAGTCTCACCTCCAATTTCGGACGGAACAGTGTATCGGACGACTCTGTGTCACGATAATGGTTGTCAATGTTTAAGTGGGTTTGGAGCTGAAGTGGGCTTGCAAGAAGATGGGGCTGATCCAGTAAGGGCAAGTGGGCCTGCTTTGGGTGGTTTGATTTTAAACCCATCTCCAAAGATCCAATTGTTTGCCCATGACGACCCAAGTTTGGATACCATTTTTAATCGCATTGGGCATGACATTGGTTCGGTTTCTAAGAGCTCGGGCCCAGTGTTAGACAATCTTCAACGGGATGGTGAACCGCTTCGGGAAGCCGGTTTTCAAGGAAGTCCTTGGAAGCAGGCCTTGGAAAAACCGGTGCCAAAGAAGCGTGGTCGTCCGAAGAAGGGTCTTTCGAAGGCAAATGTTCCACCAACCGTGGTTTATCAGACAAGAGCTAGGTCTTCTGTTGATAAAGGGGTTAACACGGGGTGTTTTATGGTGGACATCGCCAAAAAGGATAGCACGGGTGTTTGGACTCACAGTTCGAAAGTTGGTCATCATCCTGTTGATCTTTGTGCTTTGGTGCTTGAGAAGGACGCCAAGGACAGGAAGAACAAGGAGTTTTTGGAACCAACTTCGGATCATGTTTTAACTCCTGTTCAAGTTTCTAATCGGTTCACCTGTTTGAACCCGGATAGGAAATAGGAAAGACGTCTGTTTATTGCTTTCCCCTATCGTGTGTTCTGCTCTTTTTGGAGCTTGTATTGGTTTAAGGAAATGATCCTTTTGGATACTTTCCTTTTATAGAACATTTGCTTAATAAATTCTTAGACTATCAAAAAAAAATTACTATGTCAGAATCGGCAAAAAACTAGAAACAAATTATTAACTGTTTAAAACATGCATGGAGAACAAGAATATGCATATCTACGCATACCCACTATTTTTTTGCCAATCCGAGTTCGTTATGTCAATGAAAAATAGATTTTTCGGCTTTTCACCGTTTTCGACATACTATAGTATGTCCGAATCGGCAAAAAGTGGAAAAAATTATTATCGGGTTAAAACATGCATGGAGAACAAGAATATGCATACCTACGCATACCCACTATTTTTTGGCCAATCCGAGTTCGTTAGGTCAATGAAAATAGATTTTTCAGTTTTTCACCGTTTTCGGCATACTAGTATATCAAAATCGGCAAAACACTGAATTTTTTTTATTATCGGGTCAAAACATGCATGGAGAACAAGAATATGCATATCTATGCATACCCACTATTTTTTGGCCAATCCGAGTTCGTTAGGTCAATAAAAATAGATTTTTCAGTTTTTCACCGTTTTCAGCATACTATAGTATGTCAGAATCGGTAAGAAAATGGAAAAAAATTATTATCGGGTTAAAACATGCATGGAGATCAAGAATATGCATATCTACGCAAAACGGTGAAAAACCCCAAAATTCTCATTTTCATTGACCTAACGAACTCGGATTGGCCTAAAAATAGTGGGTGTGCGTAGATATGCATATTCTCATTCTCCATGCATGTTTTAAACCGATAATAATTTTTTTTTTCACTTTTTTGCCGGTTCTGACAAAGTATAGTATGCCGAAATCGGTGAAAAACCGAAAAATCTCATTTTCATTAACCTAACGAACTCGGATTGGCCTAAAAATAGTGGGTATGCGTAGATACTCATATTCTCATTCTCCATGCATGTTTTAACCCGATAATAATTTTTTTTCACTTTTTTTCCGGTTTTGACACACTATAGTATGCAGAAAACGGTGAAAAACAGAAAAATCTTTTTTTCATTGACCTAACGAACTCGGATTGACCTAAAAATAGTGGGTATGCGTACATATGCATATTCTCTTTCTCCATGCATGTTTTAACCCGATAATAATTTTTTTCACTTTTTTTCCGGTTTTGACATACTATATGCTGAAATCAGTGAAAAACCGAATAATTTAATTTTCATTGACCTAACGAACTCGGATTGACCAAAAAATAATGGATATGCGTAGATATGCATATTCTTATTCTCCATGCATGTTTTAACCCGATAATAATTTTTTTTCACTTTTTTGCCGGTTCTGACATACTAAAGTATGCCGAAAACGGTGAAAAACCGAAAAATATATTTTTCATTGACCTAACGAATTCGGATTGGCCTAAAAATAGTGGGTATGCGTAGATATGCATATTCTCATTCTCCATGCATTTTTTAACCCGATAATAATTTTTTTTCACTTTTTTGCCGGTTCTAACATACTATAGTATGCCGAAATCGGTGAAAAACCGAAAAATCTATTTTTCATTGACCTAACAAACTCGGATTGGCCTAAAAATAGTGGGTATGCGTAGATATGCATATTCTCATTCTCCATGCATGTTTTAACCCGATACTAAATTTTTTTCACTTTTTTGCCGGTTCTGACATACTATATAGTATGCCGAAATCGGTGAAAAACCGAAAAATCTAATTTTCATTGACCTAACGAACTCGGATTGACCTAAAAATAGTGGGTATGCGTAGATATGCATATTATCTTTCTCCATGCATGTTTTAACCCGATAATAAAAATTTTCACTTTTTTGACGGTTCTGACATACTTTTTTTTTGATAGGCTAAGAATTTTATTAAGCATATGTTCTATAAAGCTATAGAAAAAAGCAGGAAAGTATCCAAAAGGATCCGTCTTCAAACCATTACAAGCTCCAAAAAGAGCAAAAAACATGATAGGAGAAAAACCAGAAATAGTGTTTCCTAATTCCTATCCGGATTCAAACAGGTGAACCGATTAGAAACTTGAACAGGAGTTAAAACATGATCCGAAGTCGGTTCCAAATACTGCTTGTTCTTCCTTCCCTTGGCATCCTTCTCGAGCACCATAGCACATAGATCAACATGTTTGTGGCCAATTTTCGAACTGTGAGTCCAAAAACCCGTGCTATCCTTTTTGGCAATGTCCACCATAAAACACCCCGTGTTATCCCCTCTATCAGCAGAGGTCCTGGCTCTTGTCTGATATACCACGGTTGGTGGAACATTCACCTTCGAGAGACCCCGGTTCTGACATACTATAGTATGCCGAAATCACTGAAAAACCAAAAAATCTATTTTTCATTGACCTAATGAACTCGGATTGGCCTAAAAATAGTGGGTATGCGTAGATATGCTGTTATCATTCTCCATGCATGTTTCAACCCGATAATAATTTTTTTCACTTTTTTGCCGGTTCTGACATACTATAGTATGCCGAAAACAACTTGGTTTTTGTTGAATACTTATAATGAAAAGTAAACGAACCCTAACTGAAACACTCTCGCTTCACTTCTAGCGCCGCCCCTCGCCGGCGGCTTCCTCGGCTCTTGGGGAGGCCGCTGGTGCTCTTCTCCCTCTGTCCCTTATCTCTCCCTCACATCCGGTACCGAGCATTCTGATCGCATCCCCTGTCGCGACCCAGATTAACGTGAACAAGAAGCGGTACGTGACCCAGTTTGCCATCGCCGCTTCGGTCGTGGCCCAGTTTTTTGCCATCGCCGCTTTGGTCGTCTGCCCGGGTCATGGCTCGTGGTCACAGGATCGAGTCTGTTCCGGAAATGCCCCTCGTGATCGGCGATTCCGCCGGAGGCGTAGAGAAAACCTCAGCCGCCATCAAGGTTCTGAAGCAGATCGGCGCTTACCCAGACGCCGAGAAGGTCAAGGACAGCCACGCGATTCGCGCCGGGAAGGGTAAGATGAGGAATCGTTGCTACGTCAGCAGGAAGGGTCCTCTGTTTGTGTTCGGAACTGAGGGAGCTAATCAAGTCCTTCAGGATCATTCCCGACGTTGAGGTCGCCAATGTCGAGAGGCTCAACCTGCTCAAGATCGCCCCTGGTTCGAGGTGGGTTCGGTTGGTGGCTGTCCGTCGATGGGATTGCAGCAACTTGGTTAGTGTGGTGACTTATGGTGATGGTTGTGGTTTGTTGGCTCGTTATGTAGTTTAGCAGGCATAAGACAACATATTGGGTGTGGTTTTGAGGTCGGTTTGGTTTCGTGGGTTACGTGTGGTCAACGACTCAAGCAAATTGGGTGAGTTCTTTGGAAGGGTTCGATTGTTCTGTATCAGGAATCGAGACCGTTTCAATGGATTTGCATTCCTTAATTTGTGGGGAGGTCGGGTGTTTTGTTGGGTTAGTGGTTTGTGTTTTGGTTACCGAATGATTGGAAGTTCCGAGTAGTTCATGTCCGGTGTTGGATGAGGCTCTCTAGTAATTGGGACCGTTCAATCCTTGCGATTTGCTCTCAGATGGAGGAGGTCTCGAAGATCAAGTATCCAGGTCGTTTCATTTTGAAGCAGTACGAGCCGAAAGAGGTCCCGATGGTTCTGTTGTAGGAATCGGGATCGTTTGGTCCGTTCGCTGGTAACTCAGGTTTAGGCGACGTGGTTCGCGAATAAAGTTACTTTCAAGACTTATGAAGTGGTACGAGGGTAGTCTCGAACTTTGTCTGTCTTTTATGGTTTATTTGTGGGTTGCGTCCCTACTGTTTCTTTTTGTTTTGGTTCTGGCTTGTTGCCTTGTTGCTCTTTTGAGCTGTTTTAGTCTTGGGACGATCCCTTTTTGAGGTTGATCTCCTGCCTTGTTTTCCTGACTCAGGAAAGCAAAGGTTTAATAAATTTTCGCTTATCAAAAAAAAATAGTATGCCGAAAACGATGAAAAACAGAAAAATCTCATTTTCATTGACCTCACGAACTCGGATTCGCCTAAAAATAGTGGATATGTGTAGATATGCATATTCTCATTCTCCATGCATGTTTTAAAAAGATAATAAAAAAATTTCACTTTTTTCCAGTTCTGACATACTATATTATGCCGAAAACAGTGAAAAACCGAAAAATATTTTTTTCATTAACCTAACGAACTCGGATTGACCTAAAAATAGTGGGTATGCGTAGATATGCATATTCTCTTTCTCCATGCATCTTTTAACCCGATAATAATTTTTTTTCACTTTTTTTCCGGTTCTGACATACTATATATAGTATGCCGAAATCGGTGAAAAACTGAATAATCTAATTTTCATTGACCTAACGAACTCGGATTGGCCAAAAAAATAGTGGTTATGCGTAGATATGCATATTCTCATTCTCCATGCATATTTTAACCCGTTAATAATTTTTTTCACTTTTCTGCCGGTTCTGACATACTATAGTATGCCGAAATCGGTGAAAAACCGAAAAATCTATTTTTCATTTACCTAACTAACTCGGATTGGCCTAAAAATAGTGGGTATGCGTAGATATTCATATTCTCATTCTCCATGCATTTTTTAACCCGATAATAATTTTTTTCACTTTTTTGCCGGTTCTGACATACTATAGTATGCCGAAAACGGTGAAAAACCGAAAAATCTCATTTTCATTGACCTAACGAACTCGGATTGGCATAAAAATAGTGGGTATGCGTAGATATGCATATTCTCATTCTCCATGCATGTTTTAACTGGATAATAACTTTTTTTTTCACTTTTTTGCCGGTTCTGGCATATTATGCCGAAAACGGTGAAAAACCGAAAAATCTCATTTTCATTGACCTAACGAACTCGGATTGGCCTAAAAATAGTGGGTATGCGTAGATATGCATATTCTCATTCTCCATGCATGTTTTAACCCGATAATAAAAAAATTTCACTTTTTTTCCGGTTCTGACATACTATAGTATGCCGAAATCGGTGAAAAACCGAATAATCTAATTTTCATTGACCTAACGAACTTGGATTGACCTAAAAATAGTGGGTATGAGTAGATATGCATATTCTCTTTCTCCATGCATGTTTTAACCTGATAATAATTGCTTTTCACTTTTTTGCCGGTTCTGACATACTATACTATGCCGAAATCGGTGAAAAACTGAATAATCTCATTTTCATTGACCTAACGAAATCGGATTGGCCAAAAATAGTGGGTATGCGTAGATATGCATATTCTCTTTCTCCATGCATCTTTTAACCCGATGATAATTTTTTTTTCACTTTTTTGCCGGTTCTGACATACTATAGTATGCAGAGTCATGAGAGCCAGGCAGAGGAGAGCTTCGCAGCCAACACATTTCTCGTTCTCGGACTTTTGCTCCTCCTTGATCTCAAGCTACAGCGCTTACTGCAAGATCGTTGCTCGATCTGTCAGCAGAGGTACTTCTGCTGCAAAATCGAAGAGGACCAAGCAGGAAAGGCATGGCCGGCAGCGCGTCTCTGCAACGGAAGGCCAACCTCCGTCTGGTGGAGGCCCTGCAATATCGCCGGTGACTGAAGCATGTAAGAAAGACAAGAGGGAAAGGTCACACCGGACTGACGTCGATGTCGACCTTGGTACGGCAGAAGTGCAGAACAAGGGCTCTACACAACGCTCAGACGAACCTTCTGCGATTGGAGGCCAAACACCATCGGAGACTGAAGCAGGAACTGAAGTCTTTCTTCAGAACCTTCCATATGGTACTAACTCTGATTGGGTGCGAAACTCGTTAGGATCGTACGGAGAAGTCGTATCAGCCAAGGTTCTGAAGAGACCATCCCGAAAAGGTTTTTTCTTCGGTTTCGTCGTGTTCAGGAGCAGGGAGTCGGCTTTGCAGGTTATTCGCACATTCAATGGGTACACGCTCAATGGACATGTGCTGCTAGTTGCCTTGGCTCGAGCTAAAACCAGAGTTACTCGATGCTCTGTTTCACAGCCTGTGGAACAGAGCATGGATGGATTGGCTGTGAAACAGAGCATGGATGGGTTGGCGTCTTCAGATGGTGTAAACCCCGGTGTGCCCGTGGCGTCTCCTCAGCAGGTCGAGGCACCCTGTTTTGGTTCCCTGAACGCTGCGATTTCACCGGAATCTACCGTCGTCGTTCATGACAGGTCAATCTCGGTTGGTGTTTCGAATCTGCGGGAGGATGCGTACCTGTGTGGGCGTAATTCTCGGGATTGCCTTTCGAATTTTGAAATCAATCCAGTCAATGCAGATCCCTTGATTTCTGCCGTGATCGAGTCGGACTCGCGAATTGGGGAGGATGACGCGATTACAGGGAAGGATTCACTCGCTTGCAACCGGGCCGGTTTAATGGCCCAATCTGATTTGGATCAGACATTGTGTGGGCTTGATCCACAAACTCAATGTCCAGATCAGCAATTGGGCTCACCTATTTGTGGCCCCGGTCTTTCGCAAATTGAGTCGGTTTTGGGTGATGGGCCTCGGTCTGTCGACCCGATTACTGAGGTCCAAGGAAGCCCCTGGAAGGATGTTTTGGTTAAATACCCGAATCTCTATCCGGAGGTTACCTCTAAACCAAAAAGGGGACGGGGTCGCCCAAAGAAGGGTCAGGAAAAGAGAATCGCTTATCCTACTTTCTTTTATCAGACAAGAGCCAAGGCTTCTGTTGATAAAGGACGCGATTCAGGAAGTTTCACTGTGGATGTTGTTAAAAAAGATAGCATGGGTGCTTGGAGTTTTAGCAGGAAGGTCGGTAAAAAGGTTGACTGTACCTCTGGGGTCCTCGCAGTTCCACTGGTCGTTGTGGATGGTGAGTACGAGGAAGATGAGGAACACCCTGTTTTGACAACAGATGAAGCTCTTTTTCCGGTCCCGGTCTCTAATCGTTTTCTGTGTTTGAATTCGGGTAGGATATAAGCAATCTGCTTTCCCACTTGAATGTTGTTATGTTGCTCTTTGTAGCTGTTATGGTCTGGGGAAAAGATTTTTGGATCTTTTTTCTAGCAGTGTTTTACCACCTTGTAGAACGCATGCTTTTTAATAAAAATTTAGCTTATATAAAAAAAAAAGACATACTATAGTATGCCGAAATCGGTGAAAAACTGAATAATATAATTTTCATTGACCTAACGAACTCGGATTGGCCAAAAAATAGTGGGTATGCGTAGATATGCATATTCTCATTCTCCATGCATGTTTTACCACGATAATTTTTTTTTTCACTTTTTTGCCGGCTCTGACATACTATAGTATGCCGAAATCTGTGAAAAACTGAATAATCTAATTTTCATTGACCTAACGAACTCGGATTGGCCAAAAAATAGTGGATATGCGTAGATATGCATATTCTCACTCTCCATGCATGTTTAAACCCGATAATAATTTTTTTCACTTTTTTGCCGGTTCTGACATACTATAGTATGCCGAAAACGGTGAAAAACCGAAAAATCTATTTTTCATTTACCTAACGAACTCGGATTGGCATAAAAATAGTAGGTATGCGTAGATATGCATATTCTCATTCTCCATGCAAGTTTTAACCTGATAATAAAAATTTTCACTTTTTCGCCGGTTCTGACTTATAGTATGCTGAAAACGGTGAAAAACCGAAAAATCTCATTTTCATTGACCTAACGAACTCGGATTGGCCTAAAAATAGTAGGTATGCGTATATATGCATATTATCAATCTCCATGCATGTTTTAACCCGATAATAATTTTTTTCACTTTTTTGCCGGTTCTAACATACTATTTTTTTTTGTAAGCTAAAGAATTTTATTAAGCTATTGTTCTATAAAGGAATAGAACAAAGCAAGAGAAAGATCCAAAAGGACCTTTTATTTCAACCAATACAGCTACAAAGAGCAAAAAACGGAACCAGAACAAAACAAGACGTAAATAATACACCTTGCCTATTTCCTATTCGGGTTCAAACAAGTGAACCGGTTAGATACCGGAACAGGGGTTAGAACTGGAGCAGAAGTAGGTTCTTGTTCCTCGGAATCCCGATCAAGAGCTAAGGAACAAAAATCAACACGTTTTCTGCCAATCTTCGTACTGGAACTCCAGTTGCCCGAGCTATCTTTTTTGGCTACATTCACCAAGAAACAGCCCGTTTTAGCCCCTTTGTCAGCCGAGGTCCTGGCTCTAGTCTGATACACCACCACTGGTTGTGTAGTCACCTTCGCCTGGCCCTTCTTAGGCCGACCACGTCGTTTCGGCTCGACCTCCGAGATCGGTTTTTGCAAGGCTTCCTTCCACGGGCTTCCTTGAAAATCATTCTCCACCAATGGGTCGACACCCCGAAACGGATCATCTTGACCCGAACCCATCGCTGCTGGATCCAAGTCATTCTCCATTCGTTTAAAAATTGAAACCAATGTTGGATCATCTCGGGCAAGCAAACAGGCCTTAACAGTTGAGCCAGCTGGGACCCCAAGAGACAGGCCCGGTTCTGAACCAGCTACATGCCCAAGACCCAAGCCCAGATCTTGGCCCGACACCTCCCGCAGCCCACACTCGTGCCCAGAACGTACGGTATTTCGGATCGCAAACGAAGATGGAGACGGAATCGAAATCGATTCCTTGAAATGCGGATCAATCAAAGCAGATCCTATCCCATGATGCAAATTCGAGTTGTCGTGATCCAAAGAAATCCCTGTGATCACGGGACCGATATTTGATGCAGAACGAGGGAGCTCGCCGGAGACCTGTACCGACGTCGCCGGGACTGTCACCGGAGAAGGCGTGACCGAGTCTAGCCCTCTAGAGCACTCCAATCCTTCACCAACTGACCTAACGAGATCGTCGGAGCTGGAAGACAAGACATCCCGCGAAACAGAGCTTGTGCTATGTTTCTCGACACCGTCTGGTTGTGTCGCCGTGCAGTCCAAGCGGCGTCGGGAAAACGCCACGAACAAAATGTGGCCGTTCACCAGGGACCCGTTTAAGCTCTCCAAAGCCCGGGACGCAGCCAAAGGCGTCGAGAAGCGGACGAAGCCGAAAAACCGTCCTGTATTGTTTGCTTGCCTCAGCAGCGAGAAAGAAACAATGTCACCAAAAAAGGATAGCTTGTCCCGAAACCAATCATCCGAAACAGGGTAAGGTAAATTTCGGATGTAAAGCTCAGTATCGCTCACTTCAAATGTCGGAGATCGACGTCGACGAGCTACTGTTCCTCCCGTACCTCCAGCCGTCTCCCCTTCCTTTGGTTCAGGAACAGAAAACGAACCAGTGGCTACCTCACCTGGCACCGCCGGACTCTGTCGTCCCGTTGATGCAGCACCCTTGTGAGAATTTCCCTGGCGACGTACACCCGTCTGCACACCTCCATCCGGACTGCCCTTGTCTTTCTAGGCCGAGGCAGCGCCACCTACCGGACTGCCCTTGAATTTTTTGGCTGGCGCAGCAGTCTTGAACTCCCTGTACAAGGTCACCGGGAATGGACATCCGGCCACGGTGTGGATGGTTCTGGTACTCGTATATATAATCTTTAAACTTTCGGTTCTGACATACTATAGTATGCCGAAATCGGTGAAAAACCGAAAAATCTATTTTTCATTTACCTAACGAACTCGGATTGGCCTAAAAATAGTAGGTATGCGTAGATATGCATATTCTCATTCTCCATGCATGTTTTAACCTGATAATAATTTTTTTCACTTTTTTGCCGGTTCTGACATACTATATAGTATGCCGAAAACAATGAAAAACCGAAAAATCTTTTTTTCATTGACCTAACGAACTCGGATTGACCTAAAAATAGTTGGTATGCGTAGATATGCATATTCTCTTTCTCCATGCATGATTTAACCTGATAATAATTGTTTTTCACTTTTTTGCAGGTTCTGACATACTATACTATGCCGAAATCGGTGAAAAACTGAATAATCTCATTTTCATTGACCTAACGAAATCGGATTGGCCAAAAATAGTGGGTATGCGTAGAAATTCATATTCTCTTTCTCCATGCATCTTTTAACCCGATAATAATTTTTTTTTCACTTTTTTGCCGGTTCTGACATACTATAGTATGCCGAAATCGGTGAAAAACTGAATAATATAATTTTCATTGACCTAGCGAACTCGGATTGGCCAAAAAATAGTGGGTATGCGTATATATGCATATTCTCATTCTCCATGCATGTTTTACGACGATAATTTTTTTCTTCACTTTTTTGCCGGCTCTGACATACTATAGTATGCCGAAATCTGTGAAAAACTGAATAATCTAATTTTCATTGACCTAACGAACTCGGATTGGCCAAAAAATAGTGGTTATACGTAGATATGCATATTCTCACTCTCCATGCATGTTTTAACACGATAATTTTTTTTTTCACTTTTTTGCCGGTTCTGACATACTATAGTATGTCGAAATCGGTGAAAAACCGAAAAATCTATTTTTCGTTTACCTAACGAACTCGGATTGGCCTAAAAGTAGTAGGTATGCGTAGATATGCATATTCTCATTCTCCATGCATGTTTTAACCCGATAATAATTTTTGTTCACTTTTTTGCCGGTTTTGACATACTATAGTATGTCGAAATCGGTGAAAAACCGAAAAATCTATTTTTCGTTTACCTAACGAACTCGGATTGGCCTAAAAGTAGTAGGTATGCGTAGATATGCATATTCTCATTCTCCATGCATGTTTTAACCCGATAATAATTTTTTTCACTTATTTGCCGGTTCTGACATACTATATAGTATGTCGAAAACGGTGAAAAACCGAAAAATCTCATTTTCATTGACCTAACGAACTCGGATTGGCATAAAAATAGTGGGTATGCGTAGATATGCATATTCTCTTTCTCCATGCATGTTTTAACCCGATAATATATTTTTTTTCACTTTTTTGCCGGTTCTGACATACTATAGTGTGCCGAAATCGGTGAAAAACTAAATAATCTAATTTTCATTAACCTAACGAACTCGGATTGGCCAAAAAATAGTGGGTATGCGTAGATATGCATATTCTCATTCTCCATGCATTTTTTAACACGATAATTTTTTTTTTCACTTTTTTGCCGGTTCTGACATACTATAGTATGCCGAAATCGGTGAAAAACTGAATAATCTAATTTTCATTAACCTAACGAACTCGGATTGGCAAAAAAAATAGTGGGTATGCGTAGATATGCATATTCTCATTCTCCATGCATGTTTTAACACGATAATTTTTTCTTCACTTTTTTGCCGGTTCTGACATACTTATATAGTATGCCGAAATCGGTGAAAAACTGAATAATGTAATTTTCATTAACCTAACGAACTCGGATTGGCAAAAAAATAGTGGGTGTGCGTAGATATGCATATTCTCATTCTCCATGCATGTTTTAACACGAATTTTTTTTTCACTTTTTTGCGGGTTCTGACATACTATAGTATGCCGAAATCGGTGAAAAACCGAAAAATCTATTTTTCATTTACCTAACGAACTCGGATTGGACTAAAAACAGTGGGTATGCGTAGATATTCATATTCTCATTCTCCATGCATATTTTAACCCGTTAATAATTGTTTTCACTTTTTTGCCGGTTCTGACATACTATAGTATGCCGAAAACGGTGAAAAACCGAAAAATCTCATTTTCATTGACCTAACGAACTCGGATTGGCATAAAAATAGTGGGTATGCGTAAATATGCATATTCTCATTCTCCATACATGTTTTAACCGGATAATAATTTTTTTTTTCACTTTTTTGCCGGTTCTGACATACTATAGTATGCCGAAATCAGTGAAAAACCGAAAAATGTATTTTTCATTGACCTAACGAACTCGGATTGACCTGAAAATCGTGGGTATGAGTAGATATGCATGTTCTCATTTTCCATGAATGTTTTAACCCGATAATAAAAAAATTTCACTTTTTTGCCGGTTCTGACATACTATAGTATTCGGAAATCGGTGAAAACCCGAATAATCTAATTTTCATTAACCTAACGAACTCGGATTGACCTAAAAATAGTGGGTATGCGTAGATATGCATATTCTCTTTCTCCATGCATCTTTTAACTCGATAATAATTTTTTTTAACCTTTTTTGCCGTTTCTGACATACTATAGTATGCCGAAAACGGTGAAAAATCGAATAATCTAATTTTCATTGACCTAACGGACTCGGATTGGCATAAAAATAGTGGGTATGCGTAGATATGCATATTCTCTTTCTCCATGCATGTTTTAACCCAATAATAAATTTTTTTTTCTGTTTTTTGCCGTTTCTGACATACTATAGTATGCCGAAATCGGTGAAAACCCGAATAATCTAATTTTCATTTACCTAACGAACTCGGATTGACCTAAAAATAGTGGGTATGCGTAGATATGCATATTCTCTTTCTCCATGCATCTTTTAACCCGATAATAATTTTTTTTTAACCTTTTTTGCCGTTTCTGACATACTATAGTATGCCGAAAACGGTGAAAAATCGAATAATCTAATTTTCATTGACCTAACGAACTCGGATTGACATAAAAATAGTGGGTATGCGTAGATATGCATATTCTCTTTCTCCATGCATGTTTTAACCCGATAATAATTTTTTTTTTCACTTTTTTGCCGTTTCTGACATACTTTTTTTTTATAAGCGAAAATTTATTAAGGATATGGTCTATAAAGAGTAGACACATACCAAGAGTAGATCCGAAAGGACCTTTTCTCAAACCAGAACAGCTACAAAGAGCAACAAACAAACCGGGAAACATAAACCGGAACAGAACAGAAAAAACACCATGCCTAATACCTAGTCGGAATCAAAACAAGAAAACCGATTAGCAACCAGAACGGGTGTTAAAGATTGTTCTAAACTCGAGTCCAAGTGCTCCTTGTTCCCATCCTCGGAGCCCTTCTTGTACTGAGCCAGCCTTAAGGAATCAAGGTCGACTGTCTTTCTACAAACCTTCGAGCTATGGCTCCAATTTCCCGAGCTATCTTTTTTATAAACGTTCACAATGAAGCGACCCAATTTATCGGCAGCCCTGGCTCTTGTCTGATACACAACCACTGGATGGGCAATCACCTTCGGCTGACCTTTCTTTGGACGTCCTCGTTTCTTTGGCTCAGCCTTAGAGATCGGTTTTTCTAAGGCTTCCTTCCACGGGCTACCCTGATATCCGAATTCCTTAATTGATTCTCCATCCTGAGGTTGCACGGCCTTAGCGACCGGGCCCAGATCAGTACCAATACGGGAAAAAACTTCAGACAAACAGGGATTGACCTGCTTCAGTTCCACTGGGCCAGAACCGCCGGATGGCCCAGTACCTACATCTGATCCGTAGTCCGGCCCTGTAGCCATTTGGGCCAGGCCAAGCGAACCAATTTCGCGTGCCTTGTCTACGCGCGACTGCTTCTCCGGCTGAGATCGCGAACTGCTTGGAAAGAGATCAGCAACAGACGCTGAAATCACGGGATGAGGAAGCAATCCCGAGATTTTCTCCGCCCGAATCGATCTTCCCAAATCTGCACTCTGCTCAGAACCAACAACATCCGGCGAAGCTTGCCGGAGAAGAAAGTCCTCCAGTTGCTCCGGCGGTAAAACAACCGTATTGCCAGTCCCAGCATCCCCGAACCGAGTAACAGGCTCGGTTTTTGACAGACCAACGTGATCGGGCTCCTCCAAACCTGGGTCCTTGGGCTCGAAGATGCTTTGTTTTGTGGGTACCGAAACAGGGGCAGTGCACTCTGCACGTACCAAACCATCCGGCCGAGCAAGAGCTACCAACAACATGTACCCATTCAACGTAAAACCATTGAGCGTCTCTATAGCCTGCAAAGCCGACTCTTTGAGTCGAAAAACAACGAACCAGAAATACCTTCCTTTCCGGTTTGATTTCTTCAAAACCTTGACGGAGAGGACTTCGCCAAAAGCTCCCAACGAGTTCCTCATCCATTCCGATGAAGTGTCCAAAGGGAGGTTGTAAAAAAACACCTTACACCCTTGATCCTCACCAGCAGCCGGTACAACCTGTTGTTCGCTTCCCTGACGATCTCTTCCCTGTTCGACGTTCACCACCGGAATTGACGCCGACACACCAGGAACATCCGTCGATGGCTTCACCACAGACGTGCCCGCCGGCTCCGCACTCTGTTGTGGTGAGACTGGAAGAGAGGATTCAGCTCCTCCAACGTTTGCAACCTTGACCGGATCGGGGTCCCTTTTCTGTTTGCTAACCTTCGGTTTTTTGTTGCTCTGATCCTTAGAAACATGTTTGCTAGCCTTTGGTTTACTACTCCAATCCTTAGGAGGAACCTTGCTAAAACCAGACTCGATGGCCACAAACGCTTGATACAGGGCAAACAACTCCGACCCAAAAACAAAGAAGGAAGGGCGGTCGTTACTCCGACGAGAACCAGCGACTTTCCGGCCAGCATTTTTGTAAGAGAGAGACGACATCGATTACTCTTCACTTTATTTTGGTTATGACATACTGTATGCCGAAAACGGTGAAAAACCGAAAAATCTCATTTTCATTGAGCTAACGAACTCGGATTGGCCTAAAAATAGTGGGTATGCGTAAATATTCATATTCTCATTCTCCATGCATGTTTTAACCCGATAATGATTTTTTTTCACTTTTTTGCCGGTTCTGACATACAGTATGCCGAAATCGGTGAAAAACCGAAAAATCTATTTTTCATTGACCTAACGAACTCGGATTGGCCTAAAATAGTGGGTATGCGTATATATGCATATTCTCATTCTCCATGCATGTTTTAACCCGATAAGAATTTTTTTCACTTTTTTGCCGGTTCTGACCGAAAAAATCTCATTTTCATTGACCTAACGAACTCGGATTGGCCTAAAAATAGTGGGTATGCGTAGATATGCATATTAAATTCTCCATGCATGTTTTAAACCGATAATAATTTATTTTCACTTTTTTGCCGGTTCTGACATACTATAGTATGCCGAAAACGGTGAAATACCGAAAAATCTCATTTTCATAAACCTAACGAACTCGGATTGGCCTAAAAATAGTGGGTATGCGTAGATAGGTATATTCTCATTCTCCATGCATGTTTTGACCCGATAATAAAACAAATTCACTTTTTTGCCGATTCTGACATACTATATAGTATGCCGAAATCGGTGAAAAACCAAAAAATCTATTTTTCATTGACCTAACGAACTCGGATTGGTCTAAAATTAGTGGGTATGCTTAGATATGCATATTCTCATTCTCCATGCATGTTTTAACCCGATAATAAATTTTTTTCACTTTTTTGCCAGTTCTGACATAGTATAGTATGCCGAAATCTGTGAAAAACCGAAAAATCTCACTTTCATTGACCTAACGAACTCGGATTCGCCTAAAAATAGTGGGTATGCGTAGATACTCATATTCTCATTCTCCACACACAATTTAACCCGATAATAAAAAATTTCACTTTTTTGCCGGTTCTGACACACTATAGTATGCCGAAAACGGTGAAAAACCGAAAAATCTTTTTTTCAT
The DNA here is from genome assembly GCA_963921825.1 of Erodium maritimum. NCBI lineage: Eukaryota > Viridiplantae > Streptophyta > Magnoliopsida > Geraniales > Geraniaceae > Erodium > Erodium maritimum. Next base: position 516,166 of record OY997594.1, on the reverse strand, counting down.
TGACCTAATGAACTCGGATTGACCTCAAAATAGTGGGTATGCGTAGATATGCATATTCTCTTTCTCCATGCATGTTTTAACCCGATAGTAATTTTTTCCCACTTTTTTGCCGGTTCTGACATACTATATTATACCGAAATCGGTGAAAAACCTAAAAATCTATTTTTTATTGACCTAACGAACTCGGATTGACCTCAAAATAGTGGGTATGCGTAGATATGCATATTCTCTTTCTCCATGCATGTTTTAACCCGATAATAATTTTTGTTCACTTTTTTTCCGGCTCTGACATACTATAGTATGCCGAAATCGGTGAAAAACTGAATAATCTAATTTTCATTGACCTAACGAACTCGGATTGGCCAAAAAATAGTGTGTATGCGTAGATATGCATATTCTCATTCTCCATGCATGTTTTAACCCGATAATAATTTGTTTCACTTTTTTTTCCGGTTCTGACATACTATATAGTATGCCGAAAACGGTGAAAAACCGAATAATCTCATTTTCATAGACCTAACGAACTCGGATTGGCCTAAAAATAGTGGGTATGCGTAGATATGCATATTATCATTCTCCATGCATGTTTAAACCTGATAATAATTTTTTTCACTTTTTTGCCGGTTCTGACATAATATATTATGCCGAAAACAGTTAAAAACCGAAAAATCTCATTTCCATTGACCTAACGAACTCGGATTGGCCTAAAAATAGTGAGTATGCGTAGATATGCATATTATCATTCTCCATGCATGTTTTAACCCGATAATAAATTTTTTTCACTTTTTTACCGGTTCTGACATACTAGTATGCCGAAAACGGTGAAAAACCGAGAAATCTTTTTTTTCTTGACCTAACGAATTCGGTTTGACATAAAAATAGTGGCTATGCGTAGATATGCATATTATCATTCTCCATGCATGTTTTAACCCGATAATAATTTTTTTCACTTTTTTTCCGGTTCTGCCATACTATAGTATGCAGAAAACGGTGAAGAACCGAAAAATCTTTTTTCATTGACCTAACGAACTCGGATTGGCCTAAAAGTAGTGGGCATGCGTAGATATGCATATTCTCATTCTCCATGCATGTTTTAACCCGATAATAAATTTTTTTCACTTTTTTTCCAGTTCTGACATAGTATAGTAGGCCGAAATCGGTGAAAAACCGAAAAATCTCAATTTCATTGACCTAACGAACTCGGATTGGCATAAAAATAGTGGGTATGCGTAGATACTCATATTCTCATTCTACACGCACAATTTAACCCGATAATAAAAAATTTCACTTTTTTGGCGGTTTTGACACACTATAGTATGCCGAAAACGGTGAAAAACCGAAAAATCTTTTTTTCATTGACCTAATGAACTCGGATTGACCTAAAAATAGTGGGTATGCGTAGATATGCATATTCTCATTCTCCATGCATATTTTAACCCGTTAATAATTTTTTTCACTTTTCTGCCGGTTCTGACATACTATAGTATGCCGAAATCGGTGAAAAACCGAAAAATCTATTTTTCATTTACCTAACTAACTCGGATTGGCCTAAAAATAGTGGGTATGCGTAGATATTCATATTCTCATTCTCCATGCATTTTTTAACCCGATAATAATTTTTTTCACTTTTTTGCCGGTTCTGACATACTATAGTATGCCGAAAACGGTGAAAAACCGAAAAATCTCATTTTCATTGACCTAACGAACTCGGATTGGCATAAAAATAGTGGGTATGCGTAGATATGCATATTCTCATTCTCCATGCATGTTTTAACTGGATAATAACTTTTTTTTTCACTTTTTTGCCGGTTCTGACATAATATATTATGCCGAAAACAGTGAAAAACCGAAAAATCTCATTTTCATTGACCTAACGAACTCGGATTGGCCTAAAAATAGTGAGTATGCGTAGATATGCATATTATCATTCTCCATGCATGTTTTAACCCGATAATAATTTTTTTTCACTTTTTTACCGGTTCTGACATACTAGTATGCCGAAAACGGTGAAAAACCGAGAAATCTTTTTTTCCTTGACCTAACAAATTCGGATTGACCTAAAAATAGTGGGTATGCGTAGATATGCATATTCTCTTTCTCCATGCATCTTTTAACCCGATAATAATTTTTTTTTTAACCTTTTTTGCCGTTTCTGACATACTATAGTATGCCGAAAACGGTGAAAAATCGAATAATCTAATTTTCATTGACTTAACGAACTCGGATTGACATAAAAATAGTGGGTATGCGTAGATATGCATATTCTCATTCTCCATGCATGTTTTAACCCGATATTAATTTTTTCCCACTTTTTTGCCGGTTCTGACATACTATATTATACCGAAATCGGTGAAAAACCTAAAAATCTATTTTTTATTGACCTAACGAACTCGGATTGGCCTAGAAATAGTGGGTATACGTAGATATGCATATTATCATTCTCCATGCATGTTTTAACCCGATAATAATTTTTTTTCTTCACTTTTTTGCCTGTTCTAACATACTATTTTTTTTATAAGCGAGTGTTTATTAAGTATATGGTCTACAAAAAATAGACACATACCAAGAGTAGATCCGAAAGGACCTTTTCTCAAACCAGAACAGCTACAAAGAGCAACAAACAAACCGGGAAACAAAAACAGAAATAGAACAGAAAAACACCTTGCCTAATAACTAGTCGAAATCAAAACACGAATACCGATTAGTAACCGGAACGGGTGTTAAAGGTTGTTCTATACTCCAGTCCAAGTGCTCCTCGTTCCCATCCTCGGAGCCCTGCTTGTACTGAGCCAGCCTCAAGGAACAAAGGTCGACTGCCTTTATACAAACCTTCGAACTATGACTCCAACTACCTGAGCTGTCTTTTTTAGTAACGTTCACAATGAAGCGTCCCAATTTATCGGCAGCCCTGGCTCTTGTCTGATACACAACCACTGGTTGGGCGATCACCTTCGGCTGACATTTTTTTGGACGTCCACGTTTTTTTGGCTCAACCTTAGAGATTGGCTTTTCTAAGGCATCCTTCCACAGGCTACCTTGATATCCAATCTCCATTACCGGTTCTCCACCCCGAGACTGAACATTTAACGGGCCCAAATCGGTACCAATGCGAGTAAAAACCTCTTTCAATCTCGGATCATTTGTCAACTTCTGTTTAACTGGGCCAGAGCCACTGAGTGGCCCATTATCACCAGAACCAGAACCAAATTGATCCAGCCCTGCGTCCTGGGCCGGTCCAAAAGCACCTCCTTCGCAACTCAAGTCAACCTCAGTCGCCTGATTTTCCGGATGGTAACGCTCAGGAATCACCGGATGAGATCTCGAAATTGGATCATCATCAGGCGCGAGAATCACGGGGTGAGGACTCAATCCCGAGGATGTCACGCCCCAAATCCGGTTATCGCCCGGACCCGAGGCATGACGAGTAAAAGAAGATAATAAATTAATAAATCACCATTTAGTTCCTGAAAATCTCCAATAGTAGAAACAAATCCGTAAAACTGAGTTCAAAACACAATAACCCTCCAGGGGTGTAATAATAAACCTCCACAAGTTTTGTTCAACACATTAAAAGTAAAAGTACGAAGTCTCTATCACGCACCCACACCGAGAAGCGCCCGAGCTTCTACTCCTCAATCAAGCCTGTAAACACAACGGTAAATTCATAGGGGTGAGCTTACGCTCAGTAGGGAAAACACATAACAAGGTAAACCTCAAACTCCAAAGAATCAACGGCAATGTCCACAAGATCCATAATTCACCAACACAGTCAACAAGGTAGTTCATAACATTACGAGTAAATTCATCAGTAAAGTTAACATACAGCTCTTAACAATCACAGACAATAGATAAACCGATCAATTCCGTGGCACATGAAGTCACCACCCTCCGATCCACATCTTATGTGTCCTCTCGGATTTTCCCTCCAATCCAGAGGAGACGCATATCATTGAGACTATCGGAAACACCCTTCAGGGCACATATCATCGGAAGTCTCAGAAACGTCTCCAAGGGACTTTAGATCCTCGGGAACCCAGGGCAATACTCCCATAGGAAGCGCACACTTGGGCAATTAGATGATAAATAATTAATAGTTGAATAACACACTCAATCAGAAACACAGAACGATCCAATTCAGACAACCACCAACTCGATATCAACCATAGCTCACACATCACCAATTCACACAACACGTAGTACACGAATCACATACACATAGCGCATCAATCACACAATCCCAACTTACCGTTCACTTACCAGTTTCGAACCACCGGGGCATCGATCACCTGATTGCACCGCTCGGTACAACCAGTCATACTCGATGCTCCAAGCAACCATTAAAGTAAAACAAGTAGTCATTCGAATACCATCAACGATTAAGTACGAGTTTAAACAACCAATCATACAACCTTCAACGAGCATACACACATGCAATTCAACTAGTTCCATTAGACTATTTAGCCTATCCACTAAGCAACCAACAAACAAGCATGTGATCCTAACACGCAACTAATCCGAGGGCTTTGCCAAGGCTCCTCTACCAGATAATCAATTCCCAAGTATTGAAAACGAATTACACTAGTGATTGGCATCCTAATCAGTCACCACTAGACAATTCCGATTATTAGTAATTGAAAGACGATTACGCTAGTTATTCGCATCCTATAGGCATTTCTAGGACCTTTCCAATTTTATTAACCTAGCATGCATACTAAACATCGTAAAACGAGAGGTTAAGGCTTTCCCTACCTCGAGGTCTTCCTCTCAACACTCTGATGACAAGCTCGGTGGTCACCTCTCCGTTCTTCACTCGGGTCCCGCGTGATAAAAGCTCCTCTAACTCGTGTCCACGTTCTTCCTCCTTTCCTAGCTTGGTCCCAAGGTTTTGAACCACCAAAAGAACACAAATTAGATTCCTCAACCAAGTGTTCTTCTCCTCAAAACACACCACAATGTTCAGAAATGGATCAAGGTTTGGAGAGGAAAAGTGGGAATCAAATTAAGCTAAAAGGAAGGGTTTTGGGCTCTGGGGATCTGATCTGGAATGCCAAACGGACCCTGTCATAGGCTGGCCCGGAATCCAGAACGGAACACGACACAGACCGGCCCAGTGAGCGACACGGACCGTATCAGGTCCCGTGCCGGACTCCCGCCCGTTCCGTGCCGGGTGCCGTGCCGGTACCAGGCACGTTCCGTGCGGCCTACCGTGCCGGTACCTGGCCCGGTCCGGGTCAGATTCCGTATCAGACCTGACCAGCTCCTTCCCATTTCTTCCCCAACTCGAATTTCACGAAAATCCCAACACAAACTCCATTTCTAAACTCTCCTAGCTCCAAAATCAATCACCAAAGATACCCAGCAACTACACCCTCAATGGGTTCATCAACTTCAACCAAAACTCAATCCAACAACCTACTTCACTACTTCTTCTCCAAACAATCATTCAAGGAGCAAGTTCTTCAACTTTTAAGCCAAAACCCACAAAACCCATAGATTGGAAGTGGAAGAAATGGAGGTTTGAGAGCATCCTTATCTCTAGATAGTTGAGATGGAGAAGATGGAGTGAAAATGAAGGCCAAGGGACCAAGAACAAGCTTCAAAATCCAAGCTTTCCTCTCTATCTTCTTTCTCAAGCAAGTGAGCTCCTCCTCCTCTCCTCTCTCTTGTGATTTTCGGCTGAAACAACAACAAATGGGCTGAATTGTTGCTCTCTTTCCTTTAAATGACCTAAAATGTCAATTTACTCAAAAGCCCTTAAGGTCTTATCCCTTTAAAGGTAACTTAGGAGGGTATGAGGGTCATTTGGAGCCCCAAATCTCATCCTCCAAGCCAAGCATGACAAGTGTCATGTGAGGTCACTCCTATTTAATAATTTTCCAGCTTTCCAAGATTTATCGACAAATAACCGATATTAAGCCCGAGTTTGACCGACAGTTGACTTTAACAATATTACAGTCAAACTGAAGGAAATGACCCAACTAAGCTAACCGTGCTAATGGATAAGCTTTTGGGGCCCCGGAAAGGTCCCGACTGACTTTCCGAGTCATCGGTTGACTTTTCCGGCCGAAAGTCAAACTTAGCTAGGATTCGCCGGTTTTACCGGGATCGACCGGGGGCGGGTCTTACAGAGGATCTCTCCACCGGATTTGATCCTGCAGGAGCGCACTCGTGTACAGAACCTCCCCCGGCCGGCGAAGCTTGACGGAGAGGAAAGTCCTCCGGTCTCTGGTCCGGCGGGAGATCAACCGGCAACCCATCCCCAGATATCCCAGACCGAATTGCAGGCTCGGTAACAGGAGGAACAGCGTAAACCGTCTCCACCAAACCTGGAAATTTGGAGCTTGTGATACTCTGTTTTGAAGATAGTGAACCAGGGTCGATGAACTTTGCACGTCCCAAGCCGTGATGAACCAATTCCGGCCGAGCGAGTGCTATCAGAAGACCGTAGCCATTCAGCTTAAAACCATTAAGCGCCTCTACAGCCTGTATAGTCGACTCTTTGAGTTTAAACTTTGCGAATCCGAAATACCTACATTTACGGTTCGGTTTCTTCGGAACGTTGACTGAGAGCACTTCACCAAAGACTCCCAACGAGTTCCGAACCCAATCTGTTGATGTCTCAAAGGGGAGGTTGTTAATAAAAATCTTACACCCTTTACCCTCATCAACCTCCGGCAACACGGCTCCTTCTACCGGTTCCACCTCTTGCACCACCTTCTGCAAAACCACATTGTCTCCCTCAACATCACCCACATGAGCTCCATGTTCCAGAACGCTGCTCGATAGAGATTTCGGACGCAAAATTTCAGACGCAACACCAAACCCCTGTTTTGGCTTCTCTGAATCAGAACGAGAAGGGTTATGACATACTATAGTATGACGAAATCGGTGAAAAACCAAAATATCTATTTTTCATTGACCTAACGAACTCGGATTGGCCTAAAAATAGTGAGTATGCATAGATATGCATATTCTCATTCTCCATGCATGTTTTAAACCGATAATAAAAAAATTCATTTTTTTGCCGGTTCTGACATATTATAGTATTCTGAAAACGGTGAAAACCGAAAAATCTCATTTCATTGACCTAACAAACTCGTATTGTCCTAAAAATAGTGGGTATGCGTAGATATTCATATTCTCATTCTCCATGCATGTTTTAAACCGATAATAATTTTTTTCCACTTTTTTGCCGGTTCTGACATAGTATAGTATGCCGAAATCGGTGAAAAACCGAAAAATCTCATTTTCATTTACCTAACGAACTCGGATTGGCCTAAAAATAGTGGGTATGCGTAGATACTCATATTTTCATTCTCCATGCATGTTTTAACCCGATAATAATTTTTTTTTCACTTTTTGTCGGTTCTGACACACTATAGTATGCCGAAAACGGTGAAAAATCGAAAAATCTTTTTTTCATTGACCTAACGAACTCGGATTGACCTAAAAATAGAGGGTATGCGTAGATATGCATATTATGTTTCTCCATGCATGTTTTAACTCGATAATAATTTTTTTTCACTTTTTTGCCAGTTCTGACATACTAGAGTATGCTAAAATCGGTGAAAAACCGAATAATTTAATTTTTATTGACCTAACGAACTCGGATTGGTCAAAAAATGGTGGGTATGCGTAGATATGCATATTCTTATTCTCCATGCATGTTTGAAACAGATAATAATTTTTGTTCTGACATACTATAGTATGCTGAAATCGGTGAAAAACCGAAAAATCTCATTTTCATTGACCTAACGAAGTCGGATTGGCCTAAAAATAGTGGGTATGCGTAGATATACATATTCTCATTCTCCATGCATGTTTTAACCCGATAATACTTTTTTTTCACCTTTTTTCCGATTCTGACATACTATAGTATGCCGAAAACAGTGAAAAACCGAAAAATCTTTTTTTCATTGACCTAACGAAATCGGATTGACCTAAAAATAGTGGGTATGCGTAGATATGCATATTATTTTTCTCCATGCATTTTTTAACCCGATAATAATTTTTTTTGACTTTTTTTCCGGTTCTGGCATACTATGGTATGCCAAAATCGGTGAAAAACTGAATAATCTAAATTTCATTAACCTGACGAACTAGGATTGGCCAAAAATAGTGGGTATGCGTAGATATGCATATTCTCATCTTCCATGCATGTTTTAACCCGATAATAATTTTTTTTTTCACTTTTTTGCCGGTTCTGACATACTATATATAGTATGCCGAAATGGTGAAAAACCGAAGAATCTATTTTTCATTTACCTAACGAACTCGGATTGGCCTAAAACTAGTGGGTATACGTAGATATGCATATTCTCATTCTCCATGCATGTTTTAACCCGATAATAATTTTTTTCACTTTTTTGCCGGTTCTGACATACTATAGTATGCCGAAAACGGTGAAAAACCGAAATATCTTTTTCTCATTGACCTAACTAACTCGGATTGGCATAAAAATAGTGGGTATGCGTAGATATGCATATTCTTATTCTCCATGCATGTTTTAACCCGATAATAATTTTTTTTCACTTTTTTCCGGTTCTGACATACTATATAGTATGCCGAAAACAATGAAAAATCGAAAAATCTATTTTTCATTGACCTAACGAACTCGGATTGACCTAAAAATAGTGGGTATGCGTAGATATGAATATTCTCATTCTCCATGCATGTTTTAACCCGATAATAATTTTTTTCACTTTTTTCCGGTTCTGACATACTATATAGTATGCTGAAAACAATGAAAAACCGAAATATCTATTTTTCATTGACCTAACGAACTCGGATTGGCCTAAAAATAGTGAGTATGCCTAAATATGCATATTCTCATTCTCCATGCATGTTTTAAACCGATAATAAATTTTTTTCCCACTTTTTTGCCGGTTCTGACATACTATAGAATGCCGAAATCGGTAAAAAACCGAAAAATCTCATTTGCATTGACCTAACGAACTCGGATTGGCCAAAAAATAGTGGGTATGCGTAGATATGCATATTCTCATTCTCCATGCATGTTTTAACCCGATAATAATTTGTTTCACTTTTTTGCCGGTTCTGACATACTATAGTATGCTAAAATCGGTGAAAAACCGAATAATTTAATTTTTATTGACCTAACGAACTCGGATTGGCCAAAAAATAGTGGGTATGCGTAGATATGCATATTCTTATTCTCCATGCATGTTTGAAACAAATAATAATTTTTGTTCTGACATACTACAGTATGCTGAAATCGGTGAAAAACCGAAAAATCTCATTTTCATTGACCTAACGAAGTCGGATTGGCCTAAAAATAGTGGGTATGCGTAGATATACATATTCTCATTCTCCATGCATGTTTTAACCCGATAATACTTTTTTTCACCTTTTTTCCGGTTCTGACATACTATAGTATGCCGAAAACAGTGAAAAACCGAAAAATCTTTTTTTCATTGACCTAACGAAATAGGATTGACCTAAAAATAGTGGGTATGCGTAGATATGCATATTATTTTTCTCCATGCATGTTTTAACCCGATAATAATTTTTTTTGACTTTTTTCCGGTTCTGACATACTATTGTATGCCAAAATCGGTGAAAAACTGAATAATCTAATTTTCATTAACCTGACGAACTAGGATTGCCAAAAATAGTGGGTATGCGTAGATATGCATATTCTCATCTTCCATGCATGTTTTAACCCGATAATAATTTTTTTTTCACTTTTTTGCCGGTTCTGACATACTATATATAGTATGCCGAAATGGTGAAAAACCGAAGAATCTATTTTTCATTTACCTAACGAACTCGGATTGGCCTAAAACTAGTGGGTATGCGTAGATATGCATATTCTCATTCTCTATGCATGTTTTAACCCGATAATAATTTTTTTTCACTTTTTTGCCGGTTCTGACATACTATAGTATGCCGAAAACGGTGAAAAACCGAAAAATCTTTTTCTCATTGACCTAACGAACTCGGATTGGCATAAAAATAGTGGGTATGCGTAGATATGCATATTCTTATTCTCCATGCATGTTTTAACCCGATAATAATTTTTTTCACTTTTTTCCGGTTCTGACATACTATATAGTATGCCGAAAACAATGAAAAATCGAAAAATCTATTTTTCATTGACCTAACGAACTCGCATTGACCTAAAAATAGTGGGTATGCGTAGATATGAATATTCTCATTCTCCATGCATGTTTTAACCAGATAAAAAAATTTGTTCACTTTTTTGCCGGTTCTGACATACTAAAGTATGCCGAAAACGGTGAAAAAACGAAAAATATATTTTTCATTGACCTAACGAACTCGGATTGGCCTAAATGTAGTGGGTATGCCTAGATATGCATATTATCATTCTCCATGCATGTTTTTAACTGAAAATAATTTTTTTCACTTTTTTGCCGGTTCTGACATGCTATAGTATTCCGAAAACGGTGAAAAACCGAAAAATCTCAATTTCATTGACCTAACGAACTCGGATTGGCCTAAAAATATTGGGTATGCGTAGATATGCATATTCTCATTCTACATGCATGTTTTATCCCGATAATAGTTTTTTTTCACTTTTTTGCCGGTTCTGACATACTATAGTATGCCGAAAACGGTGAAAAATCGAAAATTATTTTTTTTCATTGATCTAACGAACTCGGATTGACCTAAAAATAGTGGGTATGCGTAGATATGCATATTCTCATTCTGCATGCATGTTTTAACCCGATAATAATTTTTTTCACTTTTTTCCGGTTCTGACATACTATATAGTATGCTGAAAACAATGAAAAACCGAAATATCTATTTTTCATTGACCTAACGAACTCGGATTGGCCTAAAAAATAGTGAGTATGCCTAAATATGCATATTCTCATTCTCCATGCATGTTTTAAACCGATAATAATTTTTTTCCACTTTTTTGCCGGTTCTGACATACTATAGTATGCCGAAATCGGTAAAAAACCGAAAAATCTCATTTGCATTGACCTAACGAACTCGGATTGGCCTAAAAATAGTGGGTATGCGTAGATATGCATATTCTCATTCTCCATGCATGTTTTCACCCGATAATAAAAAAATTCACTTTTTTCCGGTTCTGACATATATAGTATGCCGAAAACGGTGAAAAACCGAAAAATCTTTTTTTCATTGACCTAACGAACTCGGATTGACCTAAAAATAGTGGGTATGTGTAGATATGCATATTCTCATTCTCCATGCATGTTTTAACCCGATAATAATTTTTTTTTCACTCTTTTGCTGGTTCTGACATACTATAGTATGTCAGAATCGGCAAAAAACTGGAAAAAAAAATTATTAACGGGTTAAAACATGCATAGAGATCAAGAATATGAATATCTACGCATACCCACTATTTTTTGGCCAATCCGGTTTCGTTAGGTCAATGAAAATAGATTTTTCAGTTTTTCACCGTTTTCGGCAAAAAACTGGATAAAATTATTATCGGGTTAAAACATGAATGGAGAACAACAATATGCATATTTACGCATACACACTATTTTTTTTTCCAATCCGAGTTCGTTAAGTCAATGAAAATAGATTTTTCGGGTTTTCACCGTTTTAGGCATACTATATGTATGTCAGAATCGGCAAAAAACTGGAAAAAAAATTATTATCGGGTTAAAACATGCATGGAGAACAAGAATATGCATATCTACGCATAACCACTATTTTTTGGCCAATCCGACTTTGTTAGGTTAATGAAAATAGATTTTTGATTTTTTCACCGTTTTCGGCATACTATAGTATGTCATAATCGGCAAAAAAGTGGAAAAAAAATTATTATCAGGTTAAAACATGCATGGAGAACAAAAATATGCATATCTACGCATACACACTATTTTTTTGCCAATCCGAGTTCGTTATGAGAATGAAAAATAGATATTTCGTCTTTTCAACGTTTTCGACATACTATAGTATGTCAGTATCGGCAAAAAAGTGAAAAAAAATTATTATCGGGTTAAAACATGCATGGAAAACAAGAATATTCATATCTACGCATACCCACTAGTTTTTGGCCAATCCGAGTTCGTTAGGTCAGTGAAAATAGATTTTTCAGTTTTTCACCGTTTTCGGCATACTATAGTATGTCAGAATCGACAAAAAAGTGGAAAAAAATTATTATCGGGTTAAAACATGCATGGAGAACAAGAATATGCATATCTACACATACCCACTATTTTTTGGCCAATCCGAGTTTGTTAGGTCAATGAAAATAGATTTTTCAGTTTTTTACCGTTTTCGGCATACTGTAGTATGTCAGAATCGGCAAAAAACTAAAAAAAGTTATTATCGGGTTAAAACATGTATGGAGAACAAGAATATGCATATTTACGCATACCCATTATTGTTTGGCCAATCCGAGTTCGTTAGGTCAATGAAAATAGATTTTTCAGTTTTTCACCGTTTTCATCATACTATAGTATGTCAGAATCGGCAAAAAACTGGAAAAAAATTATTATCGGGTTTAAACATGCATGGAGGTCAAGAATATGCATATGTACGCCATACCCACTATTTTTTGGCAAATCCGAGTTCGTTAGGTCAATGAAAATAAAATTTTCAGTTTTTCATCGTTTTCGGTATACTATAGTATGTCAGAATCGGCAAAAAACTGGAAAAAATTATTATCGGGTTAAAACATGCATGGAGAACAACAATATGCATATCTACGCATACACACTATTTTTTGCCAATCCGAGTTCGTTAAGTCAATGAAAATAGATTTTTCTGTTTTTCACCGTTTTCGGCATACTATGTATGTCAGAATCGGCAAAAACCTGGAAAAAAATTATTATCGGGTTAAAACATGCATGGAGAACAAGAATATGCATATCTATGCATACCCACTATTTTTTAGCCAATCCGACTTCGTTAGGTCAATGAAAATAGATTTTTCAGTTTTTCACCGTTTTCGGCATACTATAGTATGTCATAATCGGCAAAAAAGTGGAAAAAATCTATTATCGGGTTAAAACATGCATGGAGAACAACAATATGCATATCTACGCATACACACTATTTTTTTGCCAATCCGAGTTCGTTATGTCAATGAAAAATAGATATTTCTGCTTTTCACCGTTTTCGACATACTATTTTTTTTTTGATAAGCGAAAAACTTATTAATTATGTGATTTCCAAGATGCAAGAAAACAAGAAAAGAAGACTATCTTAACAATGGGTCTTCCCAAACTGACATAAGCTCAAACGAGCAACTAAAAAGAGAGAAAAAAAACAAAAAACAAAAAACAAGTGGGGAAGCAAGCAACTCATCCAAGCCTTTCAGTCACAGGTCCAGGCAAGAAAACCGATTCGAAACCGTAACAGGACTTAGATTTCCCAGTTCAGGGTTATCCTTGTCGCCATCCTTGAACACTCGAGAAGTAACTGCCTTTTTGACCACTTTCGAGCTGAAACTCCACTCGCCGGAACAATGTTTCTTTGCAACATCAACCGTAAAGCTTCCGGAAACGCCTCCTTTATCAGTACTATTCCGGGCTCTTGTCTGATAGAAGACGACTGGAGGAACACTTTTCTTCGACATACCTTTTTTAGGCGTCCACGTTTCCTTGGTTCAGCCTCAAGAATCGGGGATTTATCCAAGGCATCCTTCCAAGGACTACCATGAAAACTACCGCCCAAGTTTGAGTCATCCCGGGCAGAAATCTGCATAATGGGGCCGTCTTTAACCTCAAAGCCCGGGCCCACAGCAGAAGACGGGCCCAAGTTAGACCCAATTTGTAAAGACCGCTCCGGTTTTTAAGGTTTAAGTTTTATTGTGTTCGTTGGTATCGTCGGGTTTGGAAATCGGATCGAAGATTGATGGCTTTTGCAAAAGAAAAAAAGGGAAAAGAAAAACAAAACAAAAAAGGAAAGGGGTGAACCGGGCGGACCTGACCCGACCTGCTGACCCAGCCCGAGCCAACCCGGCGCGCAGGCCCAAGCCAGGCCGACCCGACTCAGACCTGTTCTCCCTTTGGGCCGCGAAGCCCAACAACTCGCCTGAGGCCCAGTTACGGCCAGGCCCGAGGTATTTAAACCCCGAATTAGGGTTTCTGCCTCATTTTCTCTCCCACCTCACTCGTTTCCTCTCCCTCTTCTCTGAACCCGACCCTCTCTCTCCCTCTTCCCGTCCCGGCCACTTTCCCTCTCTCTCTTCTCCGTTCAACGCCGAGTTCACCATCTCCCTCACCCTCCTTCTTCTTCCCCCTTCGCTTCTTCTTCCTTGAGCGTAACCCGAGCTCCCAACCGCCCTCGCGCTTGATTCCGACCACCACAAACCCCCCCCCCTCCAACCATATCAAGTCGGACCGCGTCGGAAGACGGTGCTCGGACCAGCGAGACGCCGTCGCTTCGCCACCGGGAAGAGCAAGCCGAGCGGGTGAACTCGCCGTCGTTCCATATCTGAGACGAGAAAGTTCACCGTGCTCCGCCGCTCCCACGGTTGCGACCACCGCCCAGCCGCCATTCTTCATCCATACGGTGAGAATCGCGACCCGTGAGGCCTTGGCCGGCAGCGTCTCCGCCGGTGGTCGGCCGGAGTTCCAACTGAACCCCACTTTCTTCTCCCTTTTTTGTTCTCGAGCAAATTTTGGATCTGGATGACGCCCTGCGTTTTTAGCACAGAAAAGGACACGGCAAGCGTACCGGTCGTCAAGTAGTATTTTTGGAATTTAAGTTCCGGATTATCGTACCCAAGGGAGCACGAGTCAATCACGTTCTATATCAAATTCGTTGTCAAGCTATTTCGATGAAATGATGGTTTTGTTTTAAAACATGAAAAGTAAATAGTAAACGAAATGACAGTGAACCAATAATCACAAAGCTTAGAAGAGTTTTAATTCAGAGAAAAAGTAATCTAAGGTTGTGGGTTCATAGAGACCGTTTCCAATGCATTTAACTGACGATGAACATTGTGAAGTTGTTCTGATTTTAGGGGCAACGAATTATCTCTCAAACTAGTCCTAACTCCTCACGTTGTTTCGGACCCTAATGGAATCTAACCACCCAGCTCTCACGAATCAGGATGTAGGGAGACCCAAAGCACTACGCTCTTTGATAATTTCTAACTTTCGGTTTGAATCCTATGGTTATTGCAATCGTGTTAACCTAGTTATCACTAGTCTAGATTTAAACCCAATTTGTATAAGATTTCTGACCTAATTACAACCCACCTCTCACGAGTGTCAGATTGCAATTCCCACCTTCTATCAGGCCTACCCGGGAGATAGAGCATTAAGTTCAAATCTAATACAAACCCTAAATCAAATCATTCTACACAATCTTCATTCATACAATCAACACATTGGAAAACAAATCTCTAATCCCCCATAACCCTAGATTATGGGGTTTTAGTTACTCATGAGCAAGGAAGAAGAAAACACCATTGATGAACATAGACAAAGCTTCATAATTGAACAAAGTAGAGAAATGCAATACCCAATATTTGATTACAATGATGTTCTTCAAGTGGAAATCCTCTCCTCAAGCTTGCTCTCAACTCTCCTCTCTTCCTAGCTCTCAAAATTACAAGTTAGAACTATTGGGAGGCTAATTTTAGGTTTAAAAAGGGTAAAAGTAAGTCTGAAGCGAGTTTGGGAAACAACTCTGCGCGCGCGTCACGGCTCCGTGATGGCATCCGTCACGGACACCATCACGGATCCGTGACGGACCAGAATGTCTTGGCCAATTCTGGGTCTTCGTCACGGCTCCGTGACCCTACCGTGACGGGTTCGGTCACGGATCCGTGATGGCTGTCCTTCAGCTGCTCCTCGAGTTTACAACTTCGAATTTGTCCCCTTTTTGACTTGTTTTTGCTCGTATTCCATGCTATAACCTGTGAAACATGAGAAGTGCTGGAAACGAGTAAAATCCGAGAGAATGAGACAATAATGGGCAAAAATCAACGATAAAGTCCCTCTAAATGTGGCATTTTTAATTCCAAGATGCGTCCGCATCAACACCCCACACTTAGACTTTTTCTCGCCCCGAGAAAATCAACACCAGAAGACATCATTACTAAGATAGAACCGGTTAAACCCCGAGGTTCACCCCGATAGGAGGAGTCCAATACTCCTTTATTCAAAACATTAAATATAAAGATGCACGTGCAATGCATGAATCCTAACTCTAATGCATTCCTATAACACTCTATATGATGCATGCAAAAGACACGAAAAGTAGGTGATATTCAAAACCGTGCATAGAGGTTCACATGGTTTTTCTCAGAGTCGCCACATGCTAAAAATCTTACACTCATCAAAGAAGCATATGAACTAATGAATACAGTTAAGCAGGACGCTACTCACATTAAAGACTTAACCCTTACCTTTTAAACTTGCATTCACTCATTCACCATAACTGTGTGTTTCCTTATCCCCCCATTCATGGAGTTTAGAGATTCATACGCTATCATGCTAGACCCATCTCCACTAATTGTAAGGAATCATGGTTATTCAAGAATCAGAAAGGTCTTTAAGTCAGCTTGTAATGTAAGGCTAGGCAAAGGGTAGGGAAGGACAATCAAAAGAAGCTCAATAAATATCTCAAGACAAAGTTGTTTCATTCTCACACCCATAAAGCATGTCGCACATCCCAAACCCCATGTTTAACATCCAACTCTTGCAATCTCTAATACCATTTTTTTTCATTGAATAACTAATGACAACAATGATTTGTCATAGCTACCCATAAGTTAGCCATCTTTCTAAACCACTATCAAGCCCTACCCCACACTTATTCTTTTCTTAGGGGTTTTTTTTTCTATTTTTTTTTCTATCCCTTTCTTTTTTTCTCTTTTCCTTTGGGGTAAGGCTATATGAAATTTGTTCTCAATACAAACCAATGGCAACTTATCTTTTCATCACTTTTTCTCTATTTTGCATCCTCATTTTCCCAAAAATAACCACTCTCAATGAAGCAACTAAGCCTAGAGATATGGGTTCAAACAATACTGGGGGTATATAAATGAAACAAAAAGGCACATAGGATTGTAATGTCGGGTTTAGAAATGAAAGGCTTAGGCTCAAATGGGTGACTAAGAGATTCAATCATGCAAGGGTAGGCAATTTTTAGCTCAAACAATCCATAGATGGCCTAAAATCATTTTCCTAAACAACTATGTTCCTTATTCTTATTTCGCCTCGAATGAGTTGCACATGTAGTTCTAGACTCAAATTACCATGCATGAGAATCAAAGGCAAACAACATGGGTTATAGCAAATACTCAAAAGCAAGTGGAAGTGTTAATCCTAATGCATGTACTTTCACTACTTATTTGATTCACTAATACTCATATACAACCTTGATTTATGCAAGAAATAAGCAATAACGACAATTCAATCATCGAAACCTTAGGAACATAAACACTAAACTCGCATATCACCAGAAAATATTTTTTTGATTTTTCAAATTTTTTCAATTTTTTTGGATTTTTCAAAAAGTTTATAACACGAAATGATGCATGAGCACACAAAAGAAAACACAATGCAATGCAATGCAAGGCATACCCCACCCCACACTTTAAAACTAAGCACTGTCCCTAGTGCGACCTTAAACACATATTTACAATCTAAACACATATATACGCATGCACAGGATAAATGATAACAATGAAGCACCCCACACTTAAAGTCAGCAGGTATACAATTCACACAACCCTATATGCATAGTCTATCAGCACGGCAATTCGGGCACTCATGGCCCACCAAATAGCATAAAGGCAGTAAATAGCGATAACAATGCAAAATAGGAAGGGTAGAGATACTGCCCCTCGAAGAACCTCTACGTGAACTGCACTGACTATGGAGATCCTCGTGCATGTATGGATGGAGAGCTCTTCGCCCGAGAGAACCTCCAGAAGGTTCGGCGCCATAATCTGCTTCGCTGAACTCATCTCGCTCCCCATGCCATGTGTTGGGTTGCCTCCCAACCAACGCCTTTGTTTAACGTCGTTAGCTCGACGAAAAGGGTGGCCACAGAAGCCACCCAAGCACTGCTCCAGAAGCCACTGATCGGCAGAGCTAATGCTGACACAGACTCAAACAAAAACATAAAATGCATGGGAAAAAAACACAAATTACGCTTTCCCAAACCCATCAAGCCCTAGCGATGCTGAAATCAGATAAAGCTCAGAAACCACGCAGCATGCATAAAATAAATGATGGGAAAGCGTAAAACACATATATACAAGATGCGAATGCACCCGCTCACTGCGGGTTGCCATGAGGGAGGTCAGAGAAATGGCCAGGAGGGAGGTCAGAGGGTTGGCCAGACTGTCCGGACCGGCCACTACCCCACCAGTCAGACCCCATGCGGGTCTGGATCCAGCCAACAGTCATAGGCACGGTGGACAAGGGCTCAAGAGTCGAGTCCACTATGTCGAATCGGGTGTGAACCCTGTCAAACTGAGTATCCATCCCCCCAAACCGGGTATCGACCCCGTCGAACCGAGTAGAGATAACCTGAAATCGGGTAATATAGTCCTCATGGCGGGTCTCCTGTCTCTGGAAACCCGTGCGCATCTCCTCTCGGAGAGCAGTGATCTGGACTGACAATACGACGCATCTTGGCATTAAAAATGCCACATTTAGAGGGACTTTATCGTTAATTTTTGCCCATTATTGTCTCATTCTCTCGGATTTTACTCGTTTCCAGCACTTCTCATGTTTCACAGGTTATAGCATGGAATACGAGCAAAAACAAGTCAAAAAGGGGACAAATTCGAAGTTGTAAACTCGAGGAGCAGCTGAAGGACAGCCATCACGGATCCGTGACCGAACCCGTCACGGTAGGGTCACGGAGCCGTGACGAAGACCCAGAATTGGCCAAGACATTCTGGTCCGTCACGGATCCGTGATGGTGTCCGTGACGGATGCCATCACGGAGCCGTGACGCGCGCGCAGAGTTGTTTCCCAAACTCGCTTCAGACTTACTTTTACCCTTTTTAAACCTAAAATTAGCCTCCCAATAGTTCTAACTTGTAATTTTGAGAGCTAGGAAGAGAGGAGAGTTGAGAGCAAGCTTGAGGAGAGGATTTCCACTTGAAGAACATCATTGTAATCAAATATTGGGTATTGTATTTCTCTACTTTGTTCAATTATGAAGCTTTGTCTATGTTCATCAATGGTGTTTTCTTCTTCCTTGCTCATGAGTAACTAAAACCCCATAATCTAGGGTTATGGGGGATTAGAGATTTGTTTTCCAATGTGTTGATTGTATGAATGAAGATTGTGTAGAATGATTTGATTTAGGGTTTGTATTAGATTTGAACTTAATGCTCTATCTCCCGGGTAGGCCTGATAGAAGGTGGGAATTGCAATCTGACACTCGTGAGAGGTGGGTTGTAATTAGGTCAGAAATCTTATACAAATTGGGTTTAAATCTAGACTAGTGATAGCTAGGTTAACACGATTGCAATAACCATAGGATTCAAACCGAAAGTTAGAAATTATCAAAGAGCGTAGTGCTTTGGGTCTCCCTACATCCTGATTCGTGAGAGCTGGGTGGTTAGATTCCATTAGGGTCCGAAACAACGTGAGGAGTTAGGACTAGTTTGAGAGATAATTCGTTGCCCCTAAAATCAGAACAACTTCACAATGTTCATCGTCAGTTAAATGCATGGGAAACAGTCTCTATGAACCCACAACCTTAGATTACTTTTTCTCTGAATTAAAACTCTTCTAAGCTTTGTGATTATTGATTCACTGTCATTTCGTTTACTATTTACTTTTCATGTTTTAAAACAAAACCATCATTTCATCGAAATAGCTTGACAACGACTTTGATATAGAACGTGATTGACTCGTGCTCCCTTGGGTACGATAATCCGGAACTTAAATTCCAAAAATACTACTTGACGACCGGTACGCTTGCCGTGTCCTTTTCTGTGCTAAAAACGCAGGGCGTGAAGTTAATGGCGCCGTTGCCGGGGAGCAATTGAGTCAACCCTTTCTATAAAAGTTGTGTTTCGACTATTTCACTTTTTAATTTGTGTTTTTTTAAATTTATGCTCACAAGATCTAAATCCACTCCAAGTGATTTTCTTAGTGATACAGATTTACGAGAAGCAGGACAATTGAAGATAAGAGCTTTAAAGAAGAAACTTGGTGAGGGAAATGTCAATTCAGACACAATGGAAAATGTGGGCATTAATGCCACTAGGCAAAATGAAGGAGGTGGACAGCAGAATAACCAGGTGGTCCAAAGAAATCAACAAGAGGAACCTATAACGGTCGCGGAGCCACCAAGATATCTCTGCGATTATGGAACACCTCATACCAATAACATACATCAGAGCATTCTCCACCCACCAGTGGAAGCTCACACCTTCGAGATTAAAACCTCTACCATCCAATTACTCCTACAACATACATTTAGCGGGAATCCAAACACGGATCCCGATCCTGCTGCACATCTGACTAAATTTAATGAGATTTGTGCTACTTTCAGGTACAATGGAGTGACAGACGAAGCAATTAAACTGCGGGTCTTCAAGTTTACTCTAAGAGATGAGGCAGCAGGCTGGATTGCAAGCCTGCCTAACCACGCAATCACAACATGGGCCGATCTATCACAAAAATTTCTAGCCAGATTCTACTCGCCCAGGAAGACTAAGGAGCTCAGAGCCAAGATCCAGAATTTTGCTCAATCAAATTTTGAATCACTAGCAGAAGCTTGGGCGAGATATCAAGGACTCATGAGGAAGTGTCCTCACCATGGACAAGAGTTGTGGTTGCAGCTGCAGACATTCTACCAAGGGTTAAACAGACCAAGTCAAGCAGAGCTGAACGCCGTATCTGGTGGTTCGTTCACCAAACACACTCTACAGGAATGCCAAGAGATTCTAGATAACATAATGGCCAATGATGCTTGGCATTCGGAAAGAGCACCTGGAGGGCCTACAGTCAATTCAGCAGCAGAAATAAATCAAGTCATGGAGCAATTGAAAGAAATGAAGCTGATGATGGCAGGCATGCAGGGACAACCACCACAGCATAGTCCAATGGACCATGAGGAGGCTAACTGGGTGAATCATAATGGAAACAAAGGGAGGAAGTACGATCCTTATTCCAACACTTATAATGAGGGTTGGAAAGATCGCCCCGAGCTAAAATGGGGAGGAGATCAGAATCAAAGAAGCCAAAATCCCACACCTCTCGGATTCAATCAGAGACCTCAAAATCAGGCCAGCCAGCAGAGAAATCCTCAACCTCGGCAAAATTCAGGTAACCAACAATCCTCCTCTGACCCAACTTCTTTAATTCTAAAAATGCTGCAGATACAAGAGGAGAAGAATAGGATACAGGAGGAGAAGAATAGGATACAGGACGAGGAGAATAGGAAAATCCATAAGCGGTTGGAGGAAAAAGATCAGCAGATAAGGGAGCTGCTTAGGAAACAAGTTGAAGTAGATAACAACTATAAATCAGTAAATACTCAGCTAGGACAAGTTGCCACAGCAGCAAACTATAGACCTCCAGGATCCCTACCTAGTGACACCGAGAGGAATCCTAGAGAAAATGCGCATGCAATTACTACAAGGAGTGGTAAGGTGGTGGAACCAGAAGAGAAGGAGCATGAGAAAGAGCTACCCCCAGAAATCTCTGTAGAACAAATTCAAGATCAAGAGCAAGAAGACTTAACAGAGGTAGTAAGAAGAGAGCACTCCACATGTAAGAAGGTAAGGGAGCCCGTGGTTGATTCAGAAACCCGGACTCCACATCTTCCTTTCCCCTCTATTGTTAAGAAATCTAAACATGATGATCAGTATGCTAAATTCTTGAATGTGTTTAGGAAGCTTGAGATTAATATTCCTTTTCTTGATGCAATTAAAAGCATGCCTATTTATGCAAAATTCTTGAAGGATATTATATCTAATAAAAGGAAATACCAAGAGCATGAAAGGGTGAATTTAAGTGAGGAATGTTCTGCTATCTTGCAGAATAAACTGCCTCCTAAATTGAAAGACCCAGGTAGCTTCACTATACCATGTGAAATGGGTTCCCTTTCATTTGCAAAAGCTTTGTGTGATTTAGGGGCTAGTACAAATTTGATGCCTTTAAATATTTTTAAGCAGTTAGGATTGAAAGAGCAATTAAAACCAACTTCTATGTCCCTACAGCTAGCTGATAGATCTATTAAGTACCCTATAGGGATTGTGGAAGATGTGTTGGTAAAAGTTGACAAATTTATTTTCCCTGCTGACTTTGTTATCTTGGACATGCAGAAAGATTATGAAATTCCCCTAATCCTAGGAAGACCATTCTTGGCCACAACCCGAGCTCTTATTGATGTAGAGCAAGGGAAATTGACCATCCGATATGGCAAAGACGAAGTGGTTTTTAATGTTTTCAGATCCCTTAAACATGCTATAATTGATGATACTTGTTATAGAATTGATATGGTTGATTCTGTAGTGCAGGAAAATTTTGTTCCTGATGATCCTTTACTGGTGTGTTTAATTAATGAGGATACAACCACTTGCGATCTTATGCAGGACAAGGAAGCAGAGATGGTCAATCTCTTGGAGGCGTGCCCTCCAAGAAAGAGGGATAGACCCCACACTCGTCTCACCTTGGAGGCGAGGCAAGGGCCTATGCTAAAACCCTCTGTTGAGCAAGCCCCGGAGCTTGAATTAAAACCCCTCCCAGATAATATAAAATATATGTTTTTAAATGAAGACAATACTTTACCTGTAATAATTTCTTCTGAATTGTCTTCTCTACAGGAGGAAAAGCTAATGAGGGTGCTCAAGGAACATAAAAAGGCCTTTGGATGGACAGTAGCTGACATTAGAGGAATCAGCCCGTCAACATGTATGCACAAGATTTTAATGGAAGATACTTACAAACCAACTGTGCAACCACAAAGGAGGCTCAACCCATGAATGCAAGAGGTAGTAAAAAAGGAAATTATTAAGCTACTCGATGCAGGTATTATCTATCCCATCTCTGATAGTGCTTGGGTTAGTCCTATTCAATGTGTGCCTAAGAAAGGGGGGATGACGGTAGTAACAAACGATAAGAATGAACTAATTCCTACTAGAACTGTTACAGGGTGGAGAGTATGTATAGACTATAGAAAATTAAATGATGCCACCCGAAAAGACCATTTTCCCTTGCCTTTTATTGATCAAATGTTAGAAAAATTAGCTGGTCATGAATATTATTGCTTTTTAGATGGATATAGTGGGTATAATCAAATAGCTATAGCTCCCGAGGATCAAGAGAAAACAATTTTAACTTGCCCTTATGGAACATTTGCATATAGGAGAATGTCGTTTGGTTTGTGTAATGCACCTGCTACATTTCAAAGATGCATGACTGCTATTTTTCATGACATGATTGATGATTACCTTGAAGTATTTATGGATGATTTCTCTATGTTTGGTTCTTCGTTTGATGACTGTTTAAATAATCTGCATAAAGTATTGACTAGATGTGAAGAAACAAACCTTGTTTTAAATTGGGAAAAATGTCATCTTATGGTACAACAGGGAATTGTTTTAGGCCATAAAATCTCATCTAAAGGGATTGAGGTAGATAAGGCCAAAGTAGATGTAATAGGTAAATTACCTCCACCTATTAATATAAAAGGAATTAGAAGTTTCTTAGGACATGCAGGGTTTTATAGGAGATTTATAAAGGGATTTTCTGAAATCTCTAAACCATTATGTAATTTGCTAGTAAAATATGTCCCTTTTAATTTTGATGACCATGTTTGAAAAGCTTCTTAACCTTAAAAGAAAAATTGGCAAATGCACCTGTAATGGTCAGTCCCGACTGGTCTCTACCCTTTGAATTGATGTGTGATGCTAGTGATATAGCGGTAGGAGCAGTTTTAGGACAAAGGAAAGATAAGGTTTTTCATACCATATACTATGCTAGTAGAGTTCTTAATGAGGCTCAATTAAATTATGCTACTACTGAAAAAGAACTTTTAGCTGTAGTATTTGCATGTGACAAATTTCACTCCTATCTTGTTTTATCCAAGGTTATAGTATACACTGACCATGCAGCTCTTAAGTACCTGTTTAGCAAGAAGGATGCTAAGCCTAGATTGCTAAGGTGGATCTTACTTCTACAAGAATTTGATTTGGAAATACGGGATAAGAAAGGAGTAGAGAATGTGATAGCAGACCACCTGTCTAGGATTGAGAATCCATATGAAGAGCTTAGTAAGCCTATAAATGAGGAGTTTCCAGATGAGCACCTATTCCAGGCAAAGCACATCGAAGCCCCGTGGTTTGCAAGTTTTGCAAACTACTTGGCAACTGGTGCTCTAATTCCTGACATGAAACCCTACCAGAAGAACAAATTCTTACATGATGTAAAAAATTATTTTTGGGATGACCCTTTTCTGTTTAAAATTTGTGCAGATCAAATGGTGAGAAGATGTGTCCCCGAAGAGGAGCAAGAAGCTATTTTGCATCAATGCCACGGGGGTGATGTAGGAGGTCATTTTGGACCACAGAGGACAGCTCAAAAGGTACTTCAATCAGGTTTTTATTGGCCTAGCTTATTTCATCATGCTATTCGGTTTGTTGAGCAATGTGATAGGTGCCAAAGAACAGGAAATATATCAAAGAAGCATGAGATGCCTCTGAATGTCACCATAGAGGTAGAGTTGTTCGATGTGTGGAACATCGATTTCATGGGTCCATTCCCTAGATCTAAAGGTATGGAATATGTACTAGTTGCAGTAGATTATGTGTCTAAATGGGTAGAGGCGATAGCCTTACCCACTAATGATGCCAAGCCGGTGGTAGCTTTCCTTAAGAAGCACATTTTTTCCCGGTTTGGCACACCCAGGGCAATAGTAAGCAATGGTGGGAAACACTTTTGCAATAAAATATTTTGGAAACTTCTAAATCAGTATGGAGTCACCCATCGCTTAGCTACACCCTACCATCCCCAAACTAGCGGGCAGGTGGAAGTTACCAATAGGGAATTAAAAAGTATTTTAGAAAAGACTGTTGATATGTCTAGAAAAAATTGGGCACAAAAGTTAGATGATGCACTTTGGGCGTATAGAACAGCATATAAAACCCCTATTGGAATGTCACCGTATAAGATGGTATATGGGAAGTCATGTCACTTACCGTTAGAGTTACAACATAAAGCATATTGGGCGCTTAAGTTTTTAAATTTTGATGCTAATCTTTGTGCTGAGAAGAGGTTGATGCAGATTAATGAGTTGGACGAGTTTAGGTCCCTTTCTTACTTCAGCACTGAGATATACAAGGAGCGCACCAAGATCGCCCATGATAAGAAAATTGTGCAAAGAGAGTTTAGGGAGGGAGATAGGGTCCTTCTCTATAACTCTCGGTTGAAGATCTTCTCTGGAAAGCTTGTTTCGAAGTGGAGCGGGCCCTATAAAGTTACTCGAGTCCTGTCAAAAGGGGCGGTAGAAATTTGTGATGGAACACGGCCCCCATTTTTAGTCAATGGACATCGAATTAAGCATTATTATGGGGGACCGTTGGGACCAGAGGAGTGCCTATACCTGGAGGAGCCAGACTATGAGGATGAAGAGGCGGCCTAAAGCCGCCTTTGAGTCAAGCTAACGACGTTAAACAAAAGCGCTTCTCGGGAGGCAACCCGAGGTTATTTTGTGTTTATTTTCTTTGTTTTTCGTGAATTAAAGGATGCATTTGTGTGCAGGACTGCCAGAGGAAGGAAAGGAGAATGTGAGCAGTGAAAAGGGATGCTACAGTGGAACGGATCCGTGAGGACGTCCGTCACGGAGGCCATCACGGCTCCGTGACGAAACAGAGCGAAATTGAAAAATCGGAACTTGATCACGGCTCCGTGAAGGGTGCCGTCACGGTCTGAGGCACGGCTCCGTGACCTAGCGAAGAGAAGAAAAAAAACCTTGAACAGGTCGGGCAGCCCACTCGAGCAGGCCCATCCCGAGGCCCAACCCAAGGCCTACTCACCCAAGCCCAGTCCGAGCCCAGGCCGAAGCCCATTTTCCCCCAAACCCTATCTAACTCATCTTCTTCCCTTCCCCTTCACACGCCTCCATCCTCCCCACTCCTTCTTCAACCTCAAACCACACACCAACGAATCTCCACTCCTTCTTCGACCTCAGACCTTGCTCTTCAACCCAAACCTCATCCCCTTCCTCCATCTCCCTAGATCTATTTATCCACAACCCACTTACCCCAAATCTCTACCATTAACGATCCTTAAGCTCCATCCTCCATCCTTCTCACCACGAGCTTCGGGTGGACCTCGTCGCTGGCGCTCAAGGACGAACCAGCCGGATTTTCTGTCGTCGGAAAGCCTCACAGCTCCGGCCTGTTCGCTGTCATGGACGAACTCACGGCTCCGACCTGCGACCCGTGACGGACCCTCTCGCGGCTCCGACCTGCAACCCGTGACGGAACCTCTCACGGATCCGGCCTGAAAACCGTGACAGAGCTCCTCACGGATCCGTGATCACATCCGTGGCTGGGCAGTAAGGGTTGCTTTTGAGCGAAATTTTTATTTGTCTACTCTGATTTTTCCCTTGTTATTTTGTTCAGATGGCACCTGCTAAGAAGCGGAAGCAGTCACAGGGAGGGGCATCGGGATCACAGCCTCAACCGTTGCAAATCCGTCATCCGGACCCGAGCTCTGATTCAGACGAGGCGGACCAGCGACCTCTTAACCCTCCACACTCGGCCATAGGTACTCCAAATCAACCTTGCCTGATTTTTAGACATGAATTGCGAATTAAGCTGCTCAAGCAAAACAAGAAACGAGGCACTATGCAAAATCGTTTCTTGGATACCAAGTTTGTCACACAAACTCTGGGTTTTGCGGATGAGCTGAGGGCAAAACTGGAGGCCTTTGGGTGGCCTAGACTTTGGGGATGGGAGCCCCGACATTATGAGAAACTCACTCTTGAGTTTCTCACGTCGTATTGTCGGTTACACGTGTCGCCGTCGTTCCAGATCTGAGACGAGAAAGTTCACCGTGCTCCGCCGCTCCCACGGTTGCGACCACCGCCCAGCCGCCATTCTCCTTCCCTACGGTGAGAATCGCGACCCGTGAGGCCTTGGCCGGCAGCGTCTCCGCCGGTGGTCGGCCGGAGTTCCAATTGAACCCCCTTTTCTTCTCCCTTTTTTGTTCTCGAGCAAATTTTGGATCTGGACTTTTTTGGAAGCAATTTAATTAAAGAAATTAAAACAAAAAGAAAGAAAAACAAATTTAAATCAAAAAGGAAAAGAAGACAGTTTTAATTAAAAAGGTTGTATTTTGGACTTTTGGAACAAATCTGAGGATATTAGGACGTTGAACCGCGAACGAATAAACCGGACTGTTAATCGGACTTAGAACGGGATTAAAAGTGGAAACGATGAATCGGATACCTCGGGAACAGTGCCTCGAAACTCGTACCTCGGTAATCGTGCCTCAGGATCAGTGCCTCGGTAAACGTGTACCAGGTTCGGTGTTCAGGGATCGAGTACTCGAACCCGATTCGTTGTATAATCCCGCTTTTAGCCCGCTCGAGTTTGAAAGACAATTGTTGAATTTAAATTGGTACTGGTCGTAACTTTAAATTAATTTTGGCTTTCCGTGTAATGTAGAGTCCGGCTTCGATCGAAGAGAAGACCGGAGGTAGTGAGCCAGGACGTCAGCAGCTCGGAGACGTAGCTGTCGATTCTTCTTGAGGTAGGGAAAGTAGCGGATACCGGTTTAATTACGGAAAATTACTAGTATGCGTGCTAGGAAATAATAAAACTGGAACGGTCGTTTATATTATAATAACCGGACGAGTCTTAGTAACATGTAGGATGTGATTCACCAGTGTAGCCGCCATCAATAATTGGGAAATTACCGTGCTGGTAGATTGGCCATGTCGAGCCGTAGGTTGTGTGCTGATTGAATTGCTTGTTATTGTTTGAGATGCGTGCTGTGTGACCTAGTGTCGATAAGTTTAAGAGTTAAGAATTAGTATATTCGGTGAACATGTTGTTGATATGTGTGGGCGAGTGTGTCGGGTTTGTTATGACATGAACCTTTGGTTGTGATATGGTCGGG
The DNA here is from genome assembly GCA_963921825.1 of Erodium maritimum. Classification (NCBI taxonomy): domain Eukaryota; kingdom Viridiplantae; phylum Streptophyta; class Magnoliopsida; order Geraniales; family Geraniaceae; genus Erodium; species Erodium maritimum. The sequence goes on along the minus strand of OY997594.1, from coordinate 488,132 downwards.
TGAGCGATAGACCGACGTGCTGTGTAATTGTGGTAAGATTGGTGGGCTTGGTAAGCCGTGTTTGATTATGGCATTGCGATGTGTGATATTATCTTGATGTTTGTTCCGAGGAGTTGTATTCTGGTATGGTACCTACGACCGAGGGGGTACGCCGGTGTAGGGTAGTACTAGGCCGACGGTGTGGTCCCACGTATGCGCGGTCCCCCGAGTAGTGGTTCCGGTACAATACCTACATCGAGGGGGTAGTCCGATGTGGGATATCTAGGCCGGAGGTTTGTGTTGACTCGGACCCCGAAGGAGTGCCGGGAAGATGTCTAGGCCGATGGAGATTCCGGTATGACGTATTGAGATTGTGCCCCGAGTGTTCGCCGGGAAGATATCTAGGTCGATGCTGTGTGTTCCGGTGCGATATGATAGAGTCGATTGTGGACAGCCGGCGGAGTAGGGGACTGCGGTACGGGACGTGTGTGTGATTTACTGTTTACATTATGCTTGGTGATCTGTTAAGTGTTGTTGTTGCAGTTTGAGCTTGGTCGTTTGTTTATGTTGTGAGTGTGGTTTGGTCTTGAGTTGAGGTTTGTGGTTACTAGTTCCGTTGGAAATTAGTGTGTGATGTACTAGTATGCCCTAATTGGACGGTTACCCGTGGTGGTGAGCGCTTGCTTATAACCTTAACTACTTTTCCTACTGAGCGAAAGCTCACCCCTTACCTTGTTGTTTTTCAGGTCCTGAGCGGGTGTTGTACTAGCTGTATGCTCGATTCTTGGGAGCTTAAGAGGGTCCTAGGCTAGATTGTCTAGAGACGTATCGTCATCTTTTTGAACTCTTTTACCGTTGTTTTTACCGAGCTATCGACTCGTGGCGTTGTTAAAAGTCTTAAAATTATTAATTGAGACTTGTCTGGCTTTAATTTCGGTTTAAAATTATTATTGTTTTAGTTCACGTCTCGAGTCCGACCAAAATCGGATTTGGGGTATGACACAATTCCCTTAAAGATATCAGCCAAAAAGGTTTCACGAACAGACTGGGTTGGGTCTATAGCAACATCAGGCCCAGCAACCAGCAAAGAGCCCAATTGGCTTGACCCACCTTCAAGCCCAATCGGCCGAGCCTTACAAGCTACCGACCCACGCAAACGTTCTTCCTCCTCACGCGTTTCAGAAACCTCCCACGCATCCGCTCGTGCCTCCTCTAAAACAGGAAAGCAATTCAAGCTGCCATGAATCACGGAGGTCACAGGGGCGGGGAACACGGGCGTAGAAACGGGAGGATCCGTACCAGAGGGTTCCAAAAAATCAGGCGTTGATTTCTGAGGATTCACCAATCTCGGAGATCCCTCGAATTGCTTCGATCGTGCAGAAGGAGCGCACAGAAGCTCGGAATCTCCACCGTCCGACGTAGCTTGCCGGAGTTCCGCCTCCAACGAGTCTTAATTTAATCGTCCAAAGTTGCTTTGTTTTGGAGGTAGAAAAACAGAGGCTGACTGTGCACGTGCTCCGATCCCGGCCGAGCAGTTGCTACCAAAAGAGTATAACCATTCAACTTGAAACCATTGAGAACCTCAATAGCCTGAAGAGCCGATTCCGTTGATTTAAACTCTGCGAATCTGAAATACCTCCTTTCTGGTTTGGTTTCTTTAAAATATTGACTGACAGAACTTCACCAAACACACCCAACGAGTTTCGAACCCAATCTACAGAAGTATCAAAAGGGAGGTTGTATAAGAACACCTTGCATCCTTTATCCGCTTCAAACACCGACAACGCAAAAGAAGAATCAACCCCCTGTTGCGGACTCACCTTTGGACTGGACGAATCACCCACATCACACGTCTCTTGAGGTTTCTCTACAGCAAAACATGCAGATCCAACCTCCAAAGGCGCGGCCTGCTTCTTGACCGGAGTCGTCTCGATCCGTTTTTTGGCCAAAACCTTCTTGGCTTGAGACTTCACCTTTGCCGGAAAAGCACCAGTTCAGGCCTTGCTGAAAAGCGAAGCAGACACCTCATTCTCCAAAGAACATGCTACAATTTTAACGTAGGAATCGTAGCTTGATAATAACACCGAACAAAATTCTGGAAAACGAATCGGTCTCAACGTCTTAGAGAGAGAAATCATACCTTTTTTTTATTATTATAAACTATCAATGGGACAATCGTTTTCAACATACTATAGTATGTCAGAATCGGCAAAAAAGTGAAATTTTTTTATTATCGGGTTAAAACATGCATGGAGAACAAGAATATGCATATCTACGCATACCCACTATTTTTTTTCCAATCCGAGTTCGTTTGGTCAATGAAAATAGATTTTTCAGTTTTTCACCGTTTTCGGCATACTATATAGTATGTAAGAATCGGCAAAAAAGTGGAAAAAAATTATTATCGGGTTAAAACATGCATGGAGAACAAGAATATGCATATCTACGCATACCCACTATTTTTTGGCCAATCCGAGTTCGTTAGGTCAATGAAAATAGATTTTTCAGTTTTTCATCGTTTTCGGCATACTATAATATGTCAGAATAGGCAAAAAAGTGGAAAAAAAATTATTATCGGCTTAAAACATGCATGGAGAACAATAATATCCATATCTACGCATACACACTATTTTTTTTTCCAATCCGACTTCGTTATGTCAATGAAAATTAGATTTTTATGCTTTTCACCATTTTCGACATACTATGGAGAACAAGAATATGCATATCTACGCATACCCACTATTTTTTGGCCAATCCGAGTTCATTAGGTCAATGAAAATAAATTTTTCAGTTTTTCACCGTTTTCGGCATACTATAGTATGTCAGAATCGGCAAAAAATTGGAATTTTTTTTTATTATCGGGTTAAAACATGCATGGAGAACAACAATATGCAGATCTACGCATACACACTATTTTTTTGCCAATCTGAGTTCGTTATGTCAATGAAAAATAGATTTTTCGGCTTTTCACCGTTTTCAACATACTATATAGTATGTCAGAATCGGCAAAAAACTGGAAATAAATTATTAACGGGTTAAAATATGCATGGAGAACACCCAGATGATAGTGCCAAACACTACTCGAATTTCACAAGAAGATCCTAACCCAGTCCAATACGCTGGCCAACCCAAAGAGGGGAGTCGAATCAGAAAAACCCTGAAACCGATGTCGGAGAGACGAGATTGAGGGTATCAGACCCGAGCTCAACAAACCAGCTAGGCGTTGAAACTGGAGGAAGAGAACCAAAAGTATCAACGACAACTCTGATATCAACCCTCCATATATTGCTCAGTTATCATAAATAACCAACCGAGGGGCCCAACAACAACAACATCGAGAAAGGGAAGTGCAAAATACCAACATTGAGAAGGAACAAAGATAAAGGGAAAGTTAGAGACCAGAGAGAACGACAAATCTGAGAATAGCCATATGAGTAGACGCATGAGGCACCGCCGAAGCAGCAGGGACGAAAGCACGAAATGGATGCAGAGGATCAAGGACATCTCCGGAGGAAGCTTTGTGGGGGCACGAGCTACGGCCAAAGCACCCCATCACGCCCAAAACAGTCCTCAGAGAAGCACCCCAGTAAGGCCATGCCGTGCTTCGGCCACGCCGTGAAGTGTCGACCACAACTCCACTAGACATAGCAACGACGTACATACCTCACGAAACGCAACCGCATCTGCCTAAATGACAAAAAGAAAACATTATTTTTAAGTCGATAACTTGTGGAGTACAAAAATACGCTAAAGGAAAATATATGTCCACACGTGCCTACTCGTTTAGTGCCAAATTGCCAATACAAGTTCTTTAAGGAAGTGAAAGTAGATTATTTTTTCTTTTTTTCTATTTTCGACGTAAGAGCATTTTCAATGTTAGATGGATGATAAGTGTTGACCGTTAAAATAAAAAAATTAATATTTCAACCTTATAGTCAGTACTAACAGTCAGGCGTCAACACCTTCTAATGCTAATTACTGTTAAAATTAAATAATATTAAACACACTTTTATTAAAAATAACTTTTAAACAAAAATATATGAAAGTTAATAGAAGAATTAGTAAAAAAATATTAATGAATTTTTTTAAAATTTAAAAAATGAATTTGTAAAAAAATGAATTAAAAAAACTGAAAAAAACATTAACAAAAGAAATAAATAAAATAATTCTCACCGCAGGTGGTGAGTGTTGATGGTGGAGTCGACGTCGGCCCTCACCGCCAGCGACGAAACGTCCCAACCGTCGATTCCCCACCACCAACAACTCTCCGCCGGCTTCCCCATCAACATTGGAGATGCTCGGAAACTGCTAAAGGAATAATTATTTTGAGTTGGAAACTAGTGGAGACTAGAGAGTACTAAAATATGCATATGTACGCGTACTACTGTATCAAGGCCATTTCGAGCTCAAAATAAATGTCGCATCAGTCTAAAAATGAAGGCCATTTCGAGCTCAAAATATATGTCGCATCAGTCTAAAACTGAACGCCAATTCGAGCTCAAAATATATGTCGCATCAGTCTAAAACTGAATGCAACATCAGTCTTAGATTCGCTCTACATTTCAAAATAAATATCACAAAAACTTTAATCCTTCGTTTCCTTTCTCTTTAGTTCAAGTTTCATGACCAATAACAGCATATAGAGTTACAAACTTACAATGCATTTCGGAATTCAAGTATTGATGAAACAACATTTCGTATCTGACTAACCATAAGAGCAGTAACAAGTCGAGCTGATAGCAAAGTCACCTAATCTGACATTTTTCTTATCAGCGACCATGTAAGGTTTGAACTCAAGACATTATTTACATAGAAGCAAGGGATAATTGCTAAAAAGTACCCTGAGGTATTCATTTTTTGCAACCTGGAGTACTCTCCCTTCATAATTACAAGTAATCTCAACTTTTCTTTTTGTTACAATTGATATAAAATAACGATTTTACCCTTACAACTTAAAACTTGAAATATAATAAGTAATAAACAAAAGATTCAAATTTTCATATCACTAAAATTTCTTCCTCTTTGTACCGTACAAAGAGTAAGAATTTTAAGGGATGTGAAAAATTGGATTTTTTTTCTTTAATTATTTTTTTTCAAATTTATATTTTCAAGGGTAAAATCGTCATTTAATTTTTTTATACAAAGTATTATAAAGAGACAAGTTCAGGACACGAATACCTCAGGGTATTTTTTTGCAACTATCCCTTGAAGGTTGAAGGTACAAGCACTTCTCTACTCACCCCATGAGAACTGATGACTAAAGCTTGAGGGTTTTCCTGAAAAACTTGCTCCCTTTCTTTCTAATGCCGGTTCCCTCGAGACACGACGAAAGGAGAGATTTGGTGTCCGGCCTCCATTTCAACTCCTTGAGAGTAGAGAACAAGGTTGAGAGCGAAGGAGACACTTCGCTGTCTTTCACGTTGTTGCACGATACCACTCCGAGACTTTCAAGATCCTTCCAGTTCAGAATCACAGTCTCCAAACCTTCCGTTGTAAGCAATGAGCACCCTTCTAAGGACAGGAATTTCACACTCCTGAGAATAGAAAGCAAGACTGAATTAATAATATTCTATAACATCAGTTTCGTAATGCAAAACTATGGGATAACTTCATTAACACACCCTGGACCACCTTTGATTCCCCAAAACACACTGCATAGGCAGTGGCGGAGCCAGATTTTCTAGTGAGGGCAGCATTTTTTTATGTTAATACATAATGTTAAGATAATATAAACTAATGTTAACAATATTAATATCGCAAAAAAACAATAAATAATAGTCCGAAACCCTAAACAATGACTTACATAAGAATAAGTTTGTGGAAACTAACTAAAATTAAGAAACTTAAAACAATTAGAAATTTTAGATAATAAAAAACATAAAACGATTAGGAAATTTAAAGTTCGAGGAGGGACAAAATTATGAAATTTTAAAAAATTGAGGGGATCTATTGTGGAAAGTAAAAAAAATAGGTGATAAAATAACAATAAAAAGAAAATTTGTCGGGGGTACAACTAAAAAAATAAGAAAATGGAGGGGCACAAACAGGAATATTCTTAAAACTGGGTAACAAAAGTAAAAAAAAATTGGGGGGGGGGGGGGAATAGGTGATGGGTTGTTAAGTAACATACCGTTACTTTTCTCATAAATACAAATTCTCACATATTCTATTAATTTGTTAAATAAACACATTTATCATGTTTTTTTTAGAAAAAACGTACCCCAAACCGTAGGTTTTTAATAAATAATGAAAGGTGACAGTGTATTACTGATATGCCAACATCTACACAGGGGGGTTTTCAAAAATCAAAAGTCGTTGAAGGAATGTAGATAACGTTTCCTACAAAATCATCAATGGCTTAAATGTATGGCACTAGGTGTTCTCAGAAAAATCACCAGTTGGAGGCATAAGCAAAGCTATTTTTTTCTTACTACTAGTTGTAGGATTCAAAAGCCTACCGCTATTCTCATTGAGCGGATGCAACAAGAAAAAAATGCATACTTCCTATCAAGAAGCAATGGAAGTACATAAACAAGTATCACGAATGTGCACTTCAAAAGTTTGTATCAAAAAGGAAAGTCATTCTTAGTACTAATGTTAGGATGGAAGAGTCTATTGTTGATTCTTATTTAGATGATGCACCACAAAAGGTTGAAGTCGTAAGAAAGCCAATCTTACAACTAATACTATGATGCAAAAATATATTGTTGATGTTAGGATATAAACTATAATGGGGTCTACAACCATCAGCCGGAGCTTTTAGTTAAGTTGGTCCTCTAATAAGGTATAATAGTCTATACCTTACAGACACGAGTTCAAGTCCCACTATTTACAAAGTACATTATTATTTCTCTATTTATATCATTAGTCCATAATGAACCTCTTATTAAGTCTTTATGTTCAAAACTACTATCTCTCTTCTCAACGAGCCAATGAGCTCATAAGTAGGCCTTCAACTATAAGCTTAAGCTTTTAGTTGAGTTGGTCTTTTAATATGATATCAGATCAAAGTCTAGTTCTTGCCTTTCTTCAGAGCCCATATCTTTCTCATCAATAAGCCAATGAGCTCATAATTGGACGCCTTCAATTATTTGCTTAAGCTTTTAGTTAAGTTGGTCCTCTAGAGTCTATATCGTACAGACACGAGTTCAAATCTCATTATCTTCCCTAATAAACCTCTTATTAAGTCTTATCTTCATAGCCCTTATCTCTCCTTTCAATGAGCTCAGTTCCTATCAGAATGCAATGGAAGTACATAAATAGGTACCATGTATATGCATTTCATAATTTAGCAACAAAAAGGATAGCCATTCTTAAAACTGGTTATAAGCTGTAAGAGACTATAGTTGATTTTCAGCTAAAAATTCGTATCACGATGCAATGACGAACAAATAAAAGCCAATTAAAGCAAAGAACCAAAGTAACATATCCCATTACCTGCAAATACTGGCTAAGCTGAAAGCTCCATTGTCCAATCCCCAGCAGTCTTGGATAACGATCTCTTTCACATTCCTGCACACCATGAACAAAGCTCTCAAGCTTTGCTTATCTCGCAGTTGGCATTTCTGCAAATGCAAGCGTCCAATTGTCGGGCAAGAACCCAAATACTCATCAAGCCACTGGCTCGAATCAATCCACCTACACGACTGAAACCTCAACGTCTTCAAATTCTCGCAATAAGAAAGCCCTGTCAACCAACCGCCTTCCATCCTATGATCCAACAATGTCAACTCCTCCAACATTTGGCAGCATTGCCCAATAGCCTTGATCCCTTCAAAGCTACCTTCACACCCTCTGAGCTCGAGCTTCACCAACCTCTTACACCCTTGTGCCAAAATAGTCAGCCCAATATCAGACACCACAGAGCCGTAGAATCCATCCATGTTACCGATCAATTTGAGAACCTGCAGGTTGGTGCAAGCCGCGATCCCTCGCAGCACATTGTCACTACATCTATGCAATTCCAGTTCCTGAAGAGTTGAACACTCTTCAGCCACACTCAACACACCCAATTCACTAGCTCCAATCACCTCGAGCTTGCGAAGATTAGGACACCCATTGGCGAGGATCCTCAACCCTTCATCAATCACTTCACCAGGCAACACGTTTTCCTCCAAAACCCTCCAATCCGACGAAACCCTCGACCCCAATTCCACCGAGAAAGCTCCACGATGCATCAGAACCCCAACATTTCGAGGCTTGATGACACACCCATGAACCAAATCGACATTGTTGAGATTCGGGAACCTCGTAATCAGCCTCCCGGACTCCAGAAAGCTCCAATCGAGCACCTTCAGCGACCGAACCAGACGGCCCTGGAGATTGAGCCACCGCTTGCAGACGAGAAAATTATGGTTCCGCTGAGAACCCGGTAGCTTCGCGAGGATCTTCATGAGAATGTCGTCCGATAGCAGCCGAGTCCGGTCGATGTTGGCGAAATCGGGGACGAGGAGCTCAGGGCTTTGTGTTCCCTTCGGCGAGGACAGAGATTGGAGCTGCATAGCTTGGATTACATGGTTGAGCGACTTCGTCGTGTTCTTCAGCCATAGCTGAGACCAGCTCGACAGTCGCTTCCTCGACGCCCGATTCGTCGGACTAGGGCTCGGGCTCTGCACCTCCGCTGAAAACCACATCGTTTCCGTTTCCGTCTCCGTCTCCGATCTCGAAACAAGCCTTCCTCTCTTCTCTCCTCGCTATAAACAAATCAAAGAAGCTCCAGATTTTCTCTCCTTTTCTAGCTAATTTTCTCAGGAACCAAACAAGGGCTTCAGTTTCGCCTTTCTCTGTCTTCGAAACTATCAAAAAGCCGCTCTTTCTGCAACGAATCGAATGTGATGTCAATTTTTATATAGTTTTCAACCAAATCTGTTATTTCTTAATTCTTAATACTAATTTTTTGAATATTTAACAATTTTAACGTTATTTAAATGAAATGGAAATTATTTTTTAAAACTAATCTGGTAGGAAATTTTGCTTTTAACGAAAAGATGAGATTGTTTTTTAACAGAAATGCGGGTAATGTCAATGTTCGTGTCCCACCAAAGCTAGCCGTTATATAGTTCTTTTTTTGTCAATTCAAAATTTTGAATTTTGAATTTTGAATTATGAATGGGCTTGGGCTTTGGGTCTCAGGCTTATGTTTGGGTTTTATGTTGGGCTTCATATTGGGCTTTTTGTTGGTTATAAATTATATTAAATACTCTATTTTTATTGGATTTGGTTGAATAACAAGTTTGGCAAATTAGTTTTCAAAATGTATCAAAATCTGTTAAGTATAACTGATTTCGTGAAATACTGGTCATATATTTATCGCGTGCTTCTAAAACATTCCTGAAATGACATGAGAAAACTTGATGTCATAACGTAGATCTTTCGTTTATTCTCAAATCATAACCCTAGCCTGTCAACTTTTTTTTATTGGAAAATAATTAATACATTAAAAAGTGGTGTGGGTTCCGGGAAAGAAACCACAAACCACCAATCCAACAACAACACCCAACAAAGGGACAAAGGTCTGAAAGACCGAAAAAAACAAGGAAATAAGCACAACTCAAAAAGGGAGGATCATTAGAAAAAAGAGGAAGAGGTCAAGCAGGCTGAGAAGCAGTAACAGTCGGCGAAACCATCCAAGAAGTAGGAGACGGGACTTGCCCTTCCGTCTGCGTCAAAGTTAGAGCTCCAAACTGGATACTCCTCAGAATGATAGCCGGATCGGGGGCACCTGTCAACTTTTCTTGTTACTCACTTAACGATCGTTAAACTTTTAGACGGAAAATGTCAAACGTTACGGTCAACGTTACTACATCAGAACGAACATTTGCTTGGATTAAGATTTAGTAATAACCGAAATATAAAGATATAGACATCAGGTTACTCCTACAATCTTTGATGTAACGTACGATACTCGATGTAACACACTAGTTTTCTCTGGTTGAAAAAGATAATTAGTATGAATTGAAATTCAGGTAATATGTCCCACCAAAGTTAGCTGTTACATAGTCCTTTTTTTTTGCGAGATTCAAAGTTTTGAATCATGGCGGGTCTTCCTGGGTTTGGGCTTGATCTTGGACCTGTATTTGATATTGGGCTTTAATATTGGGCTTGATGAAGGTAAAGCCCAAACCAGTTGATCCCACGTGGCAAACACGTGACCTCAAACAAACTGAAACAGCACTAAAACTGTCCGTCCTATCTTCTCCGCCGTCGCCGCCGCAGAAACGGAGATTGGGACCGGCGTCGCCTCTGGAAGTGCTAATCTGAGGCAGATTCGGAGTACGAGAGCGTCTCCTTTGTGGGTTCGTCTCTTCATTGGATGATATCACGAAATTCGAGTACTTGGTGGTCAAATCCTCGAGCTTGATCGACCAAAATCGCCCACCGATTGGCCCAGTTCGTGTTTCAGCTTCTAGCTCTAGCTGTTTATGTTCTTTGTTGGGTTTGAATTTAGTCGGAGGTAGTTGCTCATGTCGAAAGATTCAGCTGAAGTCAACGCGGGCCGAGATGGAGCCAGTTTCTCTCGCACTTTCAAGTACCTGCTGGGTAATTTTCCACTACTTGTTTGTTTGGTTACTGAGAAAATTTTGTGATTAGAGTGAAATTAGTATGACATTGATTATACTTGTTTGTTTGATTTTGCATTTTTGTGAGAGTAGCTACCCAATTCCTGTCGAGGGGGATTCCGTTCATATTCAATTCGTGGATTGTGCGACACCTCACAGAAGAAGATTATGCTGTAACGATCTCTTCCCCCTCAATTTGAAGTTTGATTGAAGTCAGACGAAAAAGATTTGTTATTTCTTATTCTATTTTATGAACTGTTGTGTGGAAATGGGGTCTGAGTTCTTAGTTGCCGATTTCGTTGATGACCATTCTGAATTGTTACAATGCTTGATCCAGCTCAAGCAATGTAAAAGCATATTCTATTTATGTGTATCATTGTTCATTTTGGCTGTTTATTCTGAAAAAATAATCGATATTTTAGCTGTTCATTTTGTGGGTAATAATGAACTGGGCTGTGCTTAATTTCTGTGATGTTTGGTTCGGATTAACAAAGTTTTGTTAGTGAACTGAATTATCATTTATGTGTATTCTCTGTAATGCAGCTTTATGCGGTGCAATTTCAACTTTTTGTCATTTGTGTCTTGTTCCTCAGTCGGGAGGGATTCCGCCGCGCTTGCATGAGAGCAGACATTAAATGGTGCTTCCCCTTTCTGTTATTAATGCAATTATGTACTTCTATGAAAGTGCTTGAGAAAAAAGGGTAAAATGATTGAGACTATAGAAGTTGTGTGACAATATGGTTCTGTATGAATAACTACCACGATGTTTGGTGTGCTCTAACCACCAACTTTCGTGTGGTTAATCCATATTGTTTTTTTTTTATAAATCTTTAACTCGTTCATAGCCATCAAATAGTATTTTGTTTGGAAGAGGTGAACAGTCAAGGTTTCATTATGTCTATGTGATGCAATTTTCTTACGCTGCAATCCTAATATGAGATATGTTTGCTTAATAAACTCTGAATATGAGGAATAAATCCCAGAAATTATGTCTATAATACTGCAGTGATGGCTCTTCCACGGGTGAAAACACAAGAAGGCTATTGAGAGTAGCGTGGATGACTCTCCCACTTGGAGTAGTCATTACTATTGCTGCTACAATATTTGTTTTCTGGTGGCAGGATCTGAGTTATTCTGATCCATACGCACAAGCAATCTTGATTAACGGTAATGTGCCCACTTCTAGCTTTTTGGTTCTCTATTTGTAGTGGAAGGTATTTTCGGTAAGGATGCCATGCCAACTGTTTGTTAAGGATGATTTCTCTGGTTTCACATAACATGGCATAAGGTGGATTAGCTTGGCATCATCCAGAACTTTCTTTTTGTTACCCCATCCATCAATGACTGAAACTAATTTTTATTGCAAATCCACCTCACCTACTGTAGCATCCTTTCTTCTTTTAATTTGTGCATAGAAGTTCTACTCTCATGCTGCAATGGTGTATGTTATGGTTGATATTTGAGTACATAAGTATACGAACTAATTCCTGAAGCAACTGACTTCTGAAATACCAACTCATGTTTTATTTTAAGGTGTGTTATCGTATTTTCATAGAACAGCTCGTGCTGGATCATGTTCCCATCATTAATAAGTGTCTCTTTTTTTATTTTTTTTTATTCATTTCCGATTTGTATGGTCATTGACATTATCATTCCATTTGGTAGGTTGTGCATGTTTACTGGAGCTACTGGCAGAGCCTTTCTACATCCTTTCTCAGACCTTGCTTTTGCTCCAACTGCGGTTGGTGGTTGAAACTGCAGCTACTCTTTCTCGTTGCTTGACTTTGTACTTCCTCATTGTTAAGCAGACTGACATCGTAAGCTTACAAATAAGACCACTAATCTCTAAATAGCATATTAATACAGGCTTATACTCTCTAACCATTGTCAGTGTGCTAATTGTGAACAAATCACTGATTGCTTGCAGGAGAAAGCAGTCGTGTTCTCACTCTCACAAACTGCATATGCAGGTTGCTTGTTTGTTGGCTATTGGGGATATTTTCTTCTTTTTCGTGCATATGGGAGGGCCGACTTTTTCCCTTTTAGGTATAGATTCTTTGCCTCTTTATGTAATTATCTGTTTATAATGAATATGGTTTAATCCTCAACCCACGCATTAAATGAAGGGTGGTTCATGGTCACTATCCACAAACTAATTATGCAACATGGTTAATGCCATTGCACTCCTAAGTTACATCATGTGTGTTCACGATCAATTAAACAGCTATTTACCCCGTTATTATTCTAACTGTTAGAGTGTAACGGTAATTTATATGTGGTTCACAGAATATCAAATATGATTGATTATGATAAGCAGCTCTCAAACATGTGCATGCTATTCACCTTTCAATCCTTCCGAAAGTTGATTCTTCAAGAAGGAGAAAAGATGGTCCTTGTATGGTTAGACACACCATATAACCAGGCTGTATATGGACTTGTAGACAAGTTAGGTATGTAACTGGTCATGTTATATTTCCCTTTTAACCCGTTTAATCGCGATGGGAGTGCTTTGTTTGAAATTAAAACGGAGATGATTAACTTTGAACTGCCACTATTTGAAGTGAGAAATCATCCTTAAATAGTCTTACTTCTTTTTTTCATGTTTCAGGCAGCTTGGTAGTGAGGATGGTGTTTCTTCCTTTTGAAGAAAGTTCATATGCCACATTTGCAAGGTCTGCCTCAGGTTCACTTCTCTACTATTCTCTTTTGGTGCTTATATTTGACTGCAAGAAACCTGTTACCATCTCTTCTGTTCTTTAGGAGTAAAATGTTTAATATTTCTTAGCAGGATCAAACCCAGATAAGAAAAAGAAGTTAGGAAGTTGCCTTACCGAGGCCCTAAAGCTTGTGATGTTAATTGGTACGCCTCTCATTATTTTCTCGGTTGATCTGTACAATCGTTATATTTATTCTTAACTTTGACTTGTTTCTCTGAATTTGGAAATTATTGTGGCTTTTTCGATCATTTTGTTGGTACAGAAAAAGATTGAATCTATAGAACTGTAAATTTAATTCAATAATTCCAACAGATATATAATCTGAAGGATAGAAAATTTTATTATTTCTCTTTAGCAAACAATATGAAATGGACACGTCTGGATAGAGCTTAATGGATCTTGTTGTAAGGTAACAACAAAATAATGAATTCTTTTATTTCTCATGTTAAGACTGTGCATTCCAGGTCTTGTATTTATGGCATTTGGCCCGAGTTACTCATACTCGCTCATTAGATTGTTATACGGTCGGAAATGGAGCGATGGAGAAGCATCAGCGGCCCTCCGTTATTACTGCCTCTATATCATAGTGTTGGCTATGAATGGTTAGTAGTTTTCTTTCATTTTCTTTAGTGGAAACGTTATTTACACCCCCTTGACGACCTTTAAGTTTTAGGAACCCCCCTAAAATGAGGAGTTATCAATAACACGCTGTCACCATTCGTTGTTCATAAAAAAACACAGATACACACTGAATAAGTGATGGTTTTATCCAAAACACGCTGTCACATTTTCAGTGTTCCTGATCAAAAACCCACCTTTTCAGTGGGCGTTTTTGATTAATACGAAAGGTGACTGTGTTTTACTGATAACCCCTCGCCTCTAGTGGGTGAGTAAATAACGTTTTCCCCATAAATTACTATGCCTTGACGTTTATGCAGCCGAAAATCTGACTTGTCTTTTGGTCTTCAACCAGGAACTTCTGAAGCATTTCTACATGCAGTTGCTACAGAGAATCAAATCAAGCGGTCAAATGATTCATTGCTTGTCTTCTCGGTGATTTATGTTGTGCTGAATGTTACGCTAATACGCTCAGCTGGCGCAATCGGCTTAATCATGGCAAACTTTCTCAGTATCCTTTTCTTATTTTAGGTATGACATGAAATTAGTTTTTGCTATTGTATATATACTTGATTTTCACTTTTTACCTCATAACAATCACTAAATAATTGAGCAACCACAATAAGTATTCCGACCTCATCATAATAGTATGACTTTGTGCCTTTTAATTCTTGTGTCTTTCTTTAACTGTTGGGAAGACATGACATTGAGAATTATATACTCCGCGATATTCATCAGACGCTATTTCCAGGTAATTAGTTTATTACATAATATTAAGAAGGGATAACTGCAAAAAATATCCTGAGGTATTCATTTTTTGCAAGTTGTAGCCCTCTTCTTTACTAATTGCAAATAAGGACCCTTAACTTACATTTTTGTTACACTTAGTGTAATTTTGTTTCAAAATGACGATTTTATCCTTGAAATTTTAAATTTAAAAAATGACAAGTAAAAAACAAAAAAAATCTAAAAATTTGACCTCCTTTAATTTACTTCTAATCTGGACGTACAAAGAGGATGCAAATTAAGGGAGATGAAATTTCTAGATTTGTTATTTTTACTTATTATCTTTTGAAGGGTAAGGTCGTCATTTTGAAACAAAATACAACAAAAAGGCGAGTTCATGGCACTTTTTTTTGTAATTATCAAAGAAGAGGGCTACAATTTGCAAAAATTGAATACCTCAGGGTACTTTTTTGCAATTATCCCTTAAAACAAGTAACTTTCTAATGTGCATATATGTTCTTATTTTTCACAGGGTGCGTCATCGTTTTCTTTCTTGAGCTGCCTGCCTTCGGGATGGACTGTTCTGTTGATTTCTGGTGTAACTACTTACATTTCCGAGAAAATATTTCTTGATCGTGAAAATTTCTGGCCCACATTTTCCGTTCACTTCTCCATCGGTTTCGCTTGTTTCTGCATATCGTCCTTGGTCATGTAAGTATCTTCTTTGCCTTCTTGTTCTTGTGATTTATAAGCAATGTTGCTTCTGTGTATGCTTGTTTTGTACCTTCTCATGCAAAAAGTCACTGATTGTATTCTTATTTGCTTCCTATAGATACCGTCGGGAGAGGCCCTTTATCAATAGGATCATTCGCTTCCGCGATCACTCAGACTGAAGATAGAAAAATTCACAAAATGTGTTCAGGACCAAACTAGTGTGAAGAACACTCGTTCGATTTTGTTTATAGCAAAGAACTCTAAGAAAACAATTTACAGAGTTTTGAGCTTTAGTTGTGTGTCTTAATTCTTCTTCTTCTTTTACCACATTCCTTATGATGTTTATGTTTCATCATTACTTTGGATGATTTTGTATTTTGAGAAGGTAACACATTTAACCAACATTCATTGTACTGAGATCTTACGTAGGTTCTCTTTAGAAATACAAAGAATTAGAAGGAAAAAATTATACGAATTTCGATGGGAGAATGTTGGGTTGTGTTGAAAAGTCATCGATAAGATAATGTGTTGCATTAAAAGTTAGGACGATACATAAAATAGTTTTTTGCACAAGCTATATCAGCAAAACTAAAATGATGTGGTTAAACAAGGATGAACAAAGATCAAGATCAAACAAGGTCAATTGGACCAAAATTACAAAAAAGGGAACAATGTTCTCGGGTACGAATTTAAATTTGTTGTTGACATTCAAGGGTAGAGAGGTCTTACATCTAGTTTTTAGGATTGACATAACTATCAACTCTTACTCAATGCAGTTCAAATATAGATCATTTTCATATGACATAAAGATGAACTCATGTGATAAAACACAAGATGGAAGTTCAATATAACCCTAGACCACAGCAAAAAAGTACCCATGTAAAATATGTATCTGTCTCGACAACATAAAATCCTAAAGCAGAACGCAAAACAAGTACAATAGACATCATGATGACGAAGATCAACGGTAACGGCGGAGGGAGAGAGTGTTGTTCCTCTTCCAAGTAGCCCTCCTTGAAGGTCTTGCCTTGTGGTTCAAGTGTCCCTTTCCGCGCAGACCTCTGAACTTCTTTCCAGCAGAGGTGAGACCTCGAAGCTCCCTGTGCTTGTGGACTGGGTTACAGATCCAGTTGATTCTCGGGTCATTGCGGATTGCGTTATGAGCACCATCAACAAGGATTACTTCAAAGTATTTGTAGGTAGAATCCTACAGATAGGTGGACAAAAAAAATTGTCACTCAAATGCTCGAGCATGATTCAAATCGGTTCCTTGAAATAACCGGTACCGAGGGAACAAAGAGTTTTCCAAGATGGCATTAGATGAAAGCATTAAAGTCTACTAAAATAGTCTATTACTGCAAATGTGTAGTAACACATGATACATCGTTATACCATATAAATACACAATAAAAAGATCTTCAAAATAAGTGAATGCTATCTATTTATGAATTAATGGATAAGAATATATTGCCATTTGGCAATAATTAGCATTTCAAACACGTCTTCTCAATTTTCATGTAGTTCTTCATGCAATGTTGTATACTAAAGAGCGGATGATATATTCCATTTAAGTATAAGACTAATGAATATTAACAGTATATTATTTAGGAATATATGGCCATTCAGCAATAAATTTTTATTGCAAAGTTTTTCATGCACTAGACTAGAGTATAATGAAAGATCTTCAAAATAATATATAAATAAGACTAGTGGATATTAAATGTATAAGAGCTATAAATTTGCATTTCAAACATTTCATTTCAATTTTGGTGTAGTTCATCAATCACTTTTCAGTTTTGTGCAGTTCATCATGCACTGGGTTAGAGAATAATAAAGAGTGGGATGATAGTGTAATGGCGTGATATACAATTTTATGCTTTGAACGAGTTAACCATTGTGCATGCTCTAATGTGAACTATTTAAATAGATAAAAATTGTAGGAAGACATCACAAGAATAGTAGTCTTTTGTAGATGATTTACACACCTCGTTAATCCAGTAAGAGTTGAGAACCTTGAGGCCACCCAATTTCCTACCGGCACGCTCCTCTGCAACGGAACGCTTGCTGCGCTGGAACTTCAGTTGGGTAACACCTTGGTTTGTAGGCTTACCATACACAATACCCTTAGGAACTGGCCTCTTCCTTCCACCACGTCTCACACGCACACGATACACCACATAGCCCTAAACAGCAAGAAATTGATTATAGTGCATCACAGAAAGTATGTGAGGCTACGTCGAAGGTTATATCGGGACTATGTCATGCATACAGCAACTCTTCGATTGAAGACTGAGCGTATTTTTTCTCTGGTTCTAAAGCCACCCTTTTTTGTTTTCATAAGCAGACTCACTTCATTTTCCAAATATTTTAGCACTAGTATGAAAAGCTAACGAAGATAAAATCCAAGCTTGTTTTATAGCATTGGTTACAAGTTTTGTTGTTTAAAGGTCAATCTGGTCACCATTCTAGATAAGATTTGGCCTTAACAGAAAATAAGGAAAAAAAGTAAATGAATTTATCAACCTGCTTGGCCTTGTAGCCCATGCGGCGGGCCTTGTCGGGCCGAGTTGGGCGAGTGACACGGACAATGGAAGGGTGTTGACGGTACTCCCAGCACCTGACCCTCTGCAAGAAGCGCATGACATCTGACTGCTTCTTGCGCCAAAGCTCAGACACATACTTGTAAGCACCTGGCATTACACATAAAATGTCAGTCAACAGGAACAAGCAAATCAACTGAGACCTGTAACCCATGGCTCCAAAAGTTGTTAAGAGAACAGATACCACCATTATGAGGATTTGGTAACAGAAGTAACAATGTAAACCCACATTTCATATTTCCCTCTATTTTCCTAGTAACCAAACACAAACAGAAGGAGAATCAGACAATAAAATGCACTGAATTGAGATAAGAATGAATCCATGTACCAATACAACATGCAAATCCACATTTCTTATTTTTCCTCTACTTTCCTGGTAACCAAACAGAGACAGGAGAATCAGGCAATAAAATGCACCATTTTGAGATACAAATCAATCTCTATACCAATACAACAGATACCACACTAATTAGGAGGGATTGGTATCATAAATAACAATGTAAACCCACATTTCTTATTTTCCCTCTATTTTCCTAGTAACCAAACACAAACAGAAGGAGAAACCGGCAGTAAAATGCATTGAATTGAGATACGAATGAATCTCTATACCTATACAACATGTAAATCCACATTTCTTATTTTCCTGGTAACAAACAGAAACAGAAGGAGAATCACGCAATAAAATGCACCAATTTGAGATACAAATCAATCTCTATACCAATACAACAAGCTCCAACTCAGCATCCATCGATCTAGACCACCAAACTCGTTAAATCAAGCCAGCAATGAAAAATGAAACCGTGGATACAAGTTTTGAACAAACAATCAAGCGGTTCAAGCAAAATCTCGTCAATGAAAAGCAAAAATCGTAGGAAACGTACCCATCGTTGGCTGAGTTCGTCCCTGCAACGGAGGCTTCGGCTGGAAGGAGCGATGTGGTGCTGATGATTTATGAACTCGACACACCAATTAGGGTTTTAGAGTGCCGATGCTGAGTGAGTGAAATTACCAGTCTACCCTCGCACGGGCTTGAGGAAAAAGAACTGTTGGGATTGGGCCATTTTGAAAATTGGGCCTGACTAGTCCACTTGATAGTTTGGGCTAGGAGTGTTCAAACTATGTGGCATTGTGCTTGGTCTATCTGTTAATCCGTCTATTCCGATATCATTCAACATCTACTCGCATAAAATCGGATAAATATTTTACCATATTTTTATAAAAACCCGTCTTATTGTGAGTGGATGGGTATTCTGGAACGAGATTCGCTGATCACATGCCCTTCCGCTTCTCCTAATAAACCTCCCTCTTTTAAAATATGGAGAAGCCCGAACTAAAAAGCTCAACTCATAAATCTTACACAACAAGCTCACTACGGGCTTTAGTCTTACAACAAACTCATAATTTCCGCTCTCTTGTGTAGCCTTTCGAAAATCATTCATACGCCTAGCGGTTACGGGTCCTTACCGTCCGGCTACCGCCTATCGTTTTTTACAACTTTGCCTAAAACTACAAATACAAAATCTTAGTAGATTTTTAGGTAATTGTCCATGAAACAGATCCGTCCATCCACAAGTCTACAGTAATTAACTATGTCAATTACTATCTTATAGACGTTTTACATATCCGAAAAAATATCAATCCACATCCATAAAGACGGGTAAAAATCCAAGGTTCTAAAAATTGATAGGCACTAGTCGAGCGGCTAGGGCTTTTTGGGGATTAAACGGGGATTAATCGAGGATTAACTCAATTAATCGGGTCGGCCAACAAATAAATGGGGTCTAGACGGAGCCTAGTCGGGATTTTCAGAACATTGTAAAATTCTATCTTCATGGAGGGACTCCCGTCCAACCACAAAATTACACGGATTAAATCCATTAAATATTATCATATAGACGCTCTACATATCCGCAAAGTATCTATCCACATCCGTAAAAACAAATAAAAATATATTCTCATTGACGAACACCCGCCCGGAAACACCCTTAATTTGGGCCATGCAAAGCCCATGGGCGGATGGGCCAATGTGTAGTCCCTCGAGAATCGCTTCGTGATTATCACGTGACTGCAATTCGATCCATTTTTCTTTCAACTATAGATTCATATTTTTGTCTTTAATTGAATACATGAAATTGTTCAGAAAATACGTACAAAGAAACCAAAATTTGTGTTTTGGCGTAAACTACAACGTAGTCAAATTCAAAATTGGATTGCTAACCTAAAACGAAATGTCTTGCTCATAACTTTTTGGAACAAAACATTTCATATATTTTCGTAGAATCAATCTTTTTTGTTCGTTTCTTAATTGTAATAAATACATTGTTGTAATTTTAAATTGCATTATTGCACCATGAACATTTTAAATGTTAAAAAACATATTTTATTACGTATTTTTTAAACGAAACGATGGACTATCGTTAATCGGGTTCGGAGGGATAAAAAATGATAAATTTAAGGGATACGGGAAATTGGATTTTCGTTTAAAAAAATTATTTTAAAATCAAGGATACAATCGTCATTTTTTTGCGATTATCAAAACATGAACTACAAATTGCAAAAAATAAATACCTCTAAGTGTAATTACTTTTCTCGTGATTATCGGTGAATGTTAATATTCATCTGGACCGACATGACGGTAAAGATTAGAATATTTTATTTTATCAAATTGTAACATAGTATATTTAATTATCAGTAAATTGAAACCATGAAAAGTTATATATTAATACATATAAAAAAAGATAACAACCTTATCGTCCATCCAAGTTTAGTGATTAAAAAAATTCTACGTGTTCAAGTTTGATCTCACATTTTCAACGTCTTAAATATTATAAATAACGCAACAATTGGGTTTGTAATATAATTAGGTTGATCAGAAACACGTAACAGATTCACACACATTATCGAAATTTCTATACACCGACCATTTATTATCATATAAATTTTGTTCAAAGTCAAAACAATTTCCATTAATATAAAGTCACAATATGGGCTCAACCTATTTTCAATAAATGTTGATTAATTTAAAGATATAAGTAAGAAGATATAAGACTCAATGTAATGCTAACGTAACTAGGAAGGCAATAATTAAAGGAATATATATATTATTGACTGAAAAAAGAATATATATTAAAGACTTTTGACAAAAAAAAATGTTAAATGATTAATTTTATTATTACACTCAAAACGACGAGTACAAGTGACAAATAAAAACGCCCTACGTATTCGTAATCACTGTTCATAAAAATCACGTAAATGATATATGCCTTATATTGGCTTATTGCCCACGTTTTAATTATTATTGGTAATCTATTAATATTATGTAGATTTGATATAAATTATATAATATATTGAGATAATTGGAGAGAGAAATATTTCTTTTAACAACTTGTAATTTTTTGTATAAATATAAAAAAATTCATTGCACATGTATTTTTGTTGTGTTTGTGATAATTTTGTTTTAAAATGACGACTATATTCCTTAAATTTCTTATTATTTGTGCGGTACGAAGAGAACAAAAATTAGTGTATCTATGTTTTTTTTACATATTATTGGAGATTTTATTTTATCTGTAAAAAAATCATATCTTCATATCAACGATATCATATAGCTTTTTTTTTTGAGGATAACCATTGCAATTGTATTAGATCATAATAGGATAGTTTGGTGGGTACTTAAACCGTACACCACCTACATAAGCAAAAACCAACTGTGGTGGGCATCTAACCATACTCCACCTACATAAACCAAACCAACTAGTAAAGTGAAATGAAACGAAAGCAATAAAATCGGCTCTAGTGAAAGGTTGCGGACGAAGGGGATATCTGCGGTAGCGTCTGGTGACACCGATACAGCATGCTTCTTCCAATTGGGACGAGGCGAAGCCAGCCACGTTTAGGGGAACACTGGTGGACCTACATCTCCCCCGGTATGTCAGCGTGCGTCGTCCTCCCTTGATTGATAATGGTAGGGCTCCTGAACGCGGGATTGCTGACTCCGGACTGGTAGGGGAGACAAATGTCAACTGATGATGGTGTCGTCTCCATCCATCCGCCGGGGAGGGGCCAAAGTTGACCCACCCCTCCCCGGGCCACCTCGGACTCATTCCTTCAGGCGGGGGTGCTTGACGCCCCCCGCCGCTGCTGCTTGTGATTCTCCATCCGGGCCCGGCCCAGTCTGCTGCCCCAGGCCCAACCCCAACTCGCTAGGGTTGTACCGCGCCTCGGCCACCGCCTTCCCCTTGAGCCGCCTCCATTCCCGCGACGCCGACGGCTCCAGCATAGCCACCACAATGTCCAACGAGACTATGACGACGTCCCGTCCCGCCACCACTCCTTCATACGGAAGCCCCGCTGGCCTCCCCCGCGTTCCCCGTGGTACCCGAGGACGCGGGCCTCTCGCCGGCAACCGGCGACCTCCAGTCACCACCACGGATCACCATCCACCGCCCGGTACCGCCGAGAATCGCATCCTCGGCTCCGGCACCTCCCTCGGCATCAGCGCCGCCGGAGCCTTCACATCGACCTGACGCCGAGCTCTCCACGACCTTCGCCACATCGAACCACCACCAACCACGCTGCCGAAGATCGTCGGACGTGGGGCAACACCAGACCACGAAATCGTCCTACTACCGCCTCGGCGAGACGAACTCAAACCCAAACATGCGAGATACAATGGTAAACAACCAGATCTCACCTGCTCCCACCCGCCGCCGTCGCCGGAGACGTCCACTCGCCCCCATGCGCCGCTGCCTCCGTTGCTCACGAGCTCCCCTCTAGGGCCGGCAGAGAGCATCTCTAATTCTCGTACTTTCAACCAATAAACGGCTTTGTTCACTCTTCCAAACTCATTTCAATGTTAGGTTTTGATCTTATTGTCATTGATTATTTTTTACAATTTATATTTTGTTGAGGCTGAATCCATATCGAAAAAATATAAAAATAAATGTTTACTTATAAAGATAATGATGACCTGTTTTAAACAATGTTTGGTCCACGACCCATTTATTACCTCCGTTATTTGGTCTCCCTGTCTATCCGGAGAAATCCAATCCAGTAAATGGGTGGAGGTATAGGAATAAATTACTATTTATAAAGATAATGGTTACACCTACTTAATCAGATTAGTTTTTTAGTTGTAAAAATTCAGATATAAATGATATTTTTTTAAACAAAATTAACATAAATAATAAGTTTTATGTACTGTTAATTTATTACTAGAGATATCTGAAATAAAAAAATAATAATAATAAGATGATGACCCCATGAAAGATATATAAACATCTATATCTCAGATGTCCCTTATTCCATGTTCATGTTCTTTTGGAACTAGACTTTGGTCTTTCCAATTTATTCCTTAATCATTTGTTTGTCACTTCTCCATCAAGATTCTTCTCAATCAAATTTGTCCCTTTCTTATGTACCCAAACCCATATTTGTTATCAGAATACAGTGTATATATCACAATTTCTCAACAAGTCCAAATTTTAATTTATCAACTATTTATTTCAAAATTATTACAGACTCCGAACTCAAATAACGTAACGTAATACATATAAATAGCGAAACAAACGTGCACACTATATTTGTAATATTTATAGTTATTTGTCCAGATTTGAACTAAGATCTCTCTTATAAAAGGTGAGACTTGAACCACTGGGATGTCCCCTTAAACACGTGTTGCCTGTAATATAATATCGCATGTAAATATTTTTGATAAATTTGACATATTATATTATTATAATATCAGTTTAAAAATAATTATTTATCGAACATAGAACATATATGTACAACTATATTTGATTATGGTGTCGAATACTTATCAAACATTCAACATATAAAACTTATACAACTACGCACGATCAACTCGTCGAGTGATTACCGGACATGTAATTACGAGTTTATAATATGTTTGATTAAACTTTATGTATTAAATTTGGATTAGTACCACGAGCATGCCACAAATAATCCACAAGATATATATCTATTGTAATCTGTAATCCGTCCATATTATTGTGGATTGAATAAAATCTGATCAACTAGTATGCAAATGGATTAACAGGCCGAACAAATAAGCGGAAAATAAACAGATCACCTGATGTTTTTGAACACTTCTGCATAAACCAGTCTAATAATACTCATAAACAAAATTAACATGAGATCGATTCAAAATCAAACCGTTTTTCAAACATCAAGCATATACACCACGTTTATAACTACAATCTACATCCGATCACCATGTTGTTGATTGTGTATTGAACATCCAATGTATAGTACTTCTATAACTACAGATGACCACCGCGTCGAATGCCTATCGAATATATAATAATATTCATTTTTATATGTATAATCGCGTATGATATATTATTTTATAAGTCCATGATAATTTACATATTTTATTAGAAAATACAAATATTATGTTCTAAAAGACTTTATCTTCTTCCAGAAGAGATAAACCAAACCCAAGTCTCTCCTTCTCATAATCAAACACAATAGCCTTCAGCTGAGAACCAACCCAATATAAAGCCATAATTAGAGACAAATCCATTACAAATCAAAACTCGAATCTGTGCTCAGAACAAGGAGCAGAGCAGAGAAAATGGGAGGAGGAGGAGCAGGACCACAAGGACCCATGTTCTCCGGCGGAAGAGGCGGCTTCTTCAGGACACTCGGCCGAGCCGCCGCCGCCGCCGGATCTGCTCCCGGCGCCGGAACACCAACTGGGTCGGCTTCTAGAACCTTCGGCTACTCATCTTCCTCCTCAACCACCACCAGCTCCCCCAGAGCTTCGTCTGCTGAAAAACCCAATCTCTCTCGCAGCCTCTCGCTGTCCCTGGACTCTCCTTCGACACCCATTCACCCATTTCTCTCCTCGTACCCTCTGTACGACGATGATTTCGAATGGGTCTCCGAGGACGAAGATGATTGTAGGCGAGATGGGTTTTTTGATGATTCTGTTCTCGGCCCTGTGCCGACCTTGGACGAGGTTGAAGAAGCTGTTTCTGCTCTCAAACAGTGAGTGTTTTTGCTTCTGGGTTTTGAATTTTTTGTGATACTGATCTTGCAATTGCTTATGATTTTATACTTTTGTGATTTTTGTGGATAGAAATTGCATGGGCTGATTGGTTGGTTCAGGATTGTGGGTTTTTTTTTTGGATTTGTATTGGCTTTACTGTTTTTGTTTGTGTCCTTTGAGATGATTTGTATGTGTGTTTCATTATCAGCTTTAACTATTATCAGATTGATTCTCTAATGTTGATGTAGTTACTGAATGGTGGAGCCAAGCCAATTTTGGTCTTCTAATGTTGATGTAGTTGTTGAATGGTGGAGCCAAACCAATTTTGGTTTTGAGACCCACAATTGATTGTTCTTGTCAATGATTTTTTTTTGGGTTTGTACCATATTTTTAAAAAGTATTCACTTGTAGTCCTCTTGTTTGAAAATTGCAAAAAAATGTCATGAATTTGATTTTTATTGCACTTGATATAAATTTGGTTCAAAATGACAATTTTACCCTTAGGAATTTAAGTTTAAAAATAATAATTGAAGGACAAAAAATCCAAATTTTCATACGCCTTAACTTATTACTCATATCCAAGGATCAAAGACAAAAAGGAAGAAAATTAAGGACATGAAAATTTAGATTTTTTTACCCATTAAATTTTAAATCCAAATTGTAAGGGTAAAACTGACATTTTATATAAATTGTAATAAAAGACAAGTTCATGGTATGTTTTATAGTTATCAAAAAAGAGGGTTACATACTTACATGTTACAAAAAAAATACCTATGTACTTTTTTGCAATTATTGTTTTTATTTCACCATTCATTATGTGCTACATAGTAAGCTTTGGCTTAGGTAAGAGCCAGCCTAATTGCCTGGTCCAGCTCTTGCAAATTAGGTTATTATATTGACAAGGTGGACCTGTAATTTGAATGTATGACTCATTACTCAAGCTTATCGTAAAATTGGTATGGGCAAATATTTATTTAAGCTCAAGAATAGATTGGTTAAACTTGCAATCAAAGGTTTCCTAATATCAACAAAAATGGTGATAGTGACAGGATAGCAATTGTAGATTAACTTTGAGTTTATATGCTTTTGCGTGTTTTTTATTCAATTTTGGCATATGATTGCACTTTCAATTTCTCTTCTTAAAACTTTGCTGTCAATGTCATACAATCTTTAACGTGTTACTGAAAGTTGAATTGATATTGGGGATAATTGCAAAAAAGGATCCTGAGACTGTACAATTTGTAACCCTATTTTTTGATAAAGTCAAAAAAATTTCCTGAACTTGTCGTTTTATAAATTTATTTATTTCAAATTGACAATTATGCACTTAGAAGTTTAAAATTAAAAAATATTAATTAAAGAACAGAAAATCCAAATTTTCATAGCCCTTACATTTCTTATGCTTTGTAAGGAACAAAGAGGAAGAAAATTAAGCTTGAATTGTACAAGATCTTGAACTGTTTGCTATATGAATTCTATAGCTATTGAATATGTAATCTAGTATAATTGAGCTAGTTTGATTTCCCCCCGCTAAATTTACCAAATAAATTGTTTATATGTTGCAGAGTTTCTCGGGTTAGACCAGAGTTGGACTGGAAGGAGCCCTCTCTGCATTTGTGTAACTCACGGACGTTACAAACTAATGGATACGACAGAGTTTATGATGCTTTCCATTTGCTTCAAACCGACCCATCTGTTCAGGTACACTTGGACTTATAAATTTTCTCAACCAACTATACTAAACTTTCAATTTTTCTCACTTTACTCTATTTTGGTAATAAATGAAAAAAAAAATCTTCATTTACTTTCAAAAATATGCAACTACTACAATAGAGTTTGCCTAAGTTCCCTAAATTGCTGTAGGGGGTATTTTTCGTAATTTATTATATTCAAGTGAGAAAATTTGAAAGTCAATGTAGTTAAGAAAGAAATGTGGCAAGATTAGTGTATTTTAGTGAGATTGTCCTTTTATGGTTTGATATTGTACACCGGATGATGAGATCATAAGGCCGTAACTAAGATTGAAATGTATCTGTAGAGAATGGTCATTTCTCTATCTTCAGATAGAGCCGTGTGGGATGCTGTTTTGAAGAACGAGGTTGTAGCGGATCTCAGACGGGCGTTCCATTCAGGTTAGCATCAAGTTCATTAGTTTCTTTATTCAACATAAAATCGGTTTCTTGCATTCTATTTTATGAAGAGAAGCAACAATAATCATACTTTGTTTCTTATCATAAGGGTCATAACTAAGATTGGAATATCATCTTTTAATAGAGCATTGACTATTTTGCAACTTTTATTGTTAACTATCATGGGTTTTTTACGTTCATATCTCACAAGCCATCAAGTGTTGATTAGTACATTTACATCGTGAAACTCCTATGTTATATGTAGCTGCACGAAACGGTCGTCTCAGTTCAGAACAGAACTCAAAAAACTCCAATCTAGCATCGGAGTTTGTAAGGTGGATTCTCAACGGTACAAAAGCAAGAGCATGTAGCATAATCGAAAAAATCACGAAGCTTGTGAACCAGTTATTTCCATCTCCGGGCCATGAGGAGGAAGCTGGAGCATCGGATCCTTTCGATAGATTGGTGACTCAATCTTACATGCTCTGTGTTATGGTGTTCTTGGTCGTGGTTGTGGCTCGGACCCAAAAATCTTAATTCGACGACATGACTTGGTATATATATGACTTGTGAAGAACAAGTCATCTTTCAGTAGCATTTATGCATTTCAATTGACTGTACTATGACTTTTAAGTGTGTTTGTTAGGAAGTGATTTGATGTTTTTGCTAGTTTGTGGAAACTTTCAAGTTTAGTTTGAGATGTACATTTCTGTAAATATATGGAACAAGGTTGTGAAAAGTTTATCTCGTCTGTAAATTCATTATTTTATCTACATTTATAAAATATAGTTTGTCAGAGTAGCACATAATCTTTAGGGTTGATTGTCAAAACCTACCTTAAAGTATTGTTCACGGCCAAAATACCTTTATCTTTTGTCTACGTTTTTAAGGTGTACAAAACCGTCATTTTGTAGGAAACAATGGATTCTAGCTTTGGCTTATCATTTCGGATAACAAGTTATTTTGCAGTAGATCAATGAGCAATTCATAATGCATTAATAGTTTTGAGGGCAATGCATAATGCATTCAATAGTTTATCGGCAATTACATTTTTCTAGCAGACGACATTGGACAGTATTTTATGCACCTTAAAAACATGGACGAAAAATAAGTATTTTGTTAGCCGTGGACAAAGGCATGGACAATACACAAGGTAGTTTTTTGCACGTGAACAGTTCATCAGGTATAGTTTTAGAAATTAACGGAGCCCTTAATTTTGTAACCAAACCCTCCTAAAAATCATGAGCTGATTCAAATATTGAGATGAATTATTAGTTTATGTCACAAAGTTGATTTTCCCTAAATAATACAAACACTTGGAACATTTCAAATATTGAGATGTATATGAGTATGTCTCACAATTAAATGCAAACACTTGGAAGATTTCAAGCTTACAGTTCTGCAATTGTAGTTGATACAAACATCATCCTACAACGGTTTTGACAACTTCAATCATGTTGCTCTTCTACATGGAACATTTCAAACGCAGCCCGATTATACCAAGGGAAAACGTTATAAACACCCCCTTGATGACCTTTGATTTGCAAAAAGCACACAATATAAGTACTGCCTTATCAGGAACACATTGTCACCTTTTTCATAAATACAAAAATCCACGAGTCCCGTTGATTTTGATTAACGACATCAAACCCTCTGTGCAAAAGATGTGACCCAAACTAACACAACCGTTAGAAAATTAACGAAACCAGTGTTTTTTTTTTGTATTTATCATAAAGGTGCATGTGTGTTCCTGATCACAACACATACTGTGTATTCCTTAAATTAGAAGGTCGTGCAGGGTGTGTGCTTGACGATACCCCTTGTATCGATTACAACATCAACAGAGGCCATTTCCTCCATAGAAATACACCTGAGTTCATCACAAGATGCCTAGAAAGTCCTCGAGTATTTCCTGATCTCGTACATGATGGAAGATATCGAGATGAGGTCCTTGTTCAGCGCAGACCCGCCGGGCACCTTCTTGATGCAATCAGAGAGACGGGTGTAGTAAAGCAGAAGCTGAGTGAGTGCGGCCCTCAGGATCTCCATTCCACACAAGAAATTGCTGAAAGACGTGATGACGTCTTTGTGCATCAGTTCTATTGCAGTTTTCCATCGGTTTGCAAAGTCCTTAACGAGTGGCTCGACTTCTGCAACTGTTATGGGTCTTTCGGGGGTCGAGCTTTGGTCCTCCGCTGGTAGATATAACGTGTAAGTAAGTCATTTTATGACGGGGATGTTTGCATCAAAATACCCCGAGGTATTCACTTGTTGCAATTTGCAGCCATCTCTGATAATTGCAAAAAAAGTGTCTTGAACTTGTCTTTTGTTGCACTTTGTAAAGAGCAAAAAACCCAAATTTTCATCACTTAAATTTCTTACTCAGTACGGTACAAAGAGGAAAAAAACTAAAGGATATGAAAATTTGGATTTTTTGTTCTTTAGTTATCGTCATTTTCATACGAATTGCAACAAAAAGACAAAGTTCGGGGTACTGTTGAGAAATTATCCTTTTATGATAATATAAAAAAATGTGGAAGAGTTGATGAATAAATTTGGGAAGTACTTACAGGCTCTGGTTTTCACGAATTTAATTAAATCCCCGAATTGCTCTAGAAGCAGTTCTTCCTGCAGAAAGGAATGAGCAATGTAAAAATGCAAACAGCTTCAGGAGCAGAAGTGACAGCGTGTTACTGATAACCCCACCTTTACAATGTGTATTTGAGAAATAAAAAGGTCAAAGGGGGGTGTTAATCAAGTTAACCTTTGATAATACAGTCACTTTTTCTCATAATGTAAGAGCTTACTTACCACAAATAGTGCAGTGTTGCTCTTCAGCAAATCCTCAAAATGTAATTGAATTTTCCCACCTTCTGGACCAGCTTCCTGAGATCAAATGAATATAATTAAAACCACATCCCAAGACTTCAAAGTATTGTATCGTTCTTCAAACCACATCTGGATTTTTTGTTAGTTACTTACTATTTTTTTTAAATTGAATTTTCAAGGGTAAAACCACCATTTTGACACAAATTTACACACATTGCAATAAAACAACTCCTAGGTACGTTTATGCACTCATTCAAAGAACAGGGCTACAACTTGCAAAAAAAATGAATACCACAGGGTACTTTTTTGCAATTATCCATAAAAACAATTTCCTTACCTTCAGAACAGCGATAGTCATATCGTAGTTGTTTATCAGAAAAATGGTCTGTAGCTTCGGTTTTGGAAACAGCTTTGCAAGTTTGATAAGCAAGTCATCAATGGCCATCCTCAGACGTTCCAAGTTCCACTCAAGCTGTGGAAACATCAAGGGCTATACATTCTATAAGTAACAAAGCCTATTCAGAAACGTAACAGTAAAAACTTATCACACCCTACAAAGCCATCTAACCTGCCCATCACCATATTCGACATTGAGGTGAATAAGTGAAGCCGTGAATTCCGCATAACGTCTCATAACATAATGAGCATGAACATCGTCTTCCCACAACGCCCTCACGTTCGCATTGCGCATGCTGTTGAGGTGCAAGTCAAATACCATCTTGAAGCGAGGCCACAGAGAAATATTAACCTGCTCGGTTCCATTCCATATAAGATTAGTCCACATTATGGGATCTTCAATTCTAATCTTTTCAACAAGTAACCAGTTTGTATTATAGTGAGTCTATGTACTCATAGGTTTAAGGTTATAAAGTTGTACTATTCTCACTATATAATGATGAAATTACCCTCATGTGGAAATCATAATAAAATAAAGGGTAATTTTGTAATTTCACTGCCAAAAGTTACAGGATTTGCGTAAATTGAGGCTAAAAAGACTTAGGGGGTTGTCAAAACTCTTTAAACTTAGGAGTAGTTGATTGAGAAAGGTGCATAATTAAGGGTAGCAGAGTGAGATTTTCTATAATTAAAATTTTAAATGAATAATTGCAAAATTTGCGGTGAACTTTTGCGCGTTTTGCAAATACTACCGGTGAACTACATTTTTTTGCAAATGACCTTCCCCAACTATTTTCGGTCCGCAAATCGACCTAAGTTTTTTTTTGCTAAAAGTCGAAATTAACTGTACAAAAGTGTGTACATAAGGGTTCCAAATTGCAAAACATGTATACGTGAGGGTTACAAATTGCAAAAAACGTATACTATAAAGGGAAAAACTGTCATATCCAAAAAAATGTGAAGTCATGTGACTGTAACAAAACTAATTTCCAGTAAGGATAACGGATTTGCAGACGTAAAATAGTTGGGGATGTCATTTGCAAAAAAAAA
Organism: Erodium maritimum; assembly: GCA_963921825.1. Lineage (NCBI taxonomy): Eukaryota > Viridiplantae > Streptophyta > Magnoliopsida > Geraniales > Geraniaceae > Erodium > Erodium maritimum. Next base: position 456,803 of record OY997594.1, on the reverse strand, counting down.
TAGTTCACCTATAGTATTTGCAAAAGGTGTATAGTTCACCTAAAGTTTTGCAACTATTCCTAATTATAATCCTATGGTTTATACCAGCTTGCAACAATGAGAGCTAGGTAACCACACCCGATAAATGGTAATAAGAAATAAATCTATCAGCTAGTTTCAGATTACCGCACAGCTAAAATTACAGTGGTAGATAAGCCAAAGCTCAAACATAAACACCTTTTTTAGTATTTTCGAAAAGAGTATACAGACCTTGTCTAAATATGAGTCCAAGCAAGGAATCCTCCGCCGCGACATGATGAGCTGAAAGGAAAATAAAAACAGGAAGGAACTCATATATATAAATATATATATGACAGAGTGATATAAAAATCAGTAAATACCTGGTGCTGGTGAATTATGCGTATCATGAGCATTAAACCAATGGCATCGTAAGAATTTGGAAGAACAGAATTGAAGTGCTCATCAATGACTGCAAATGGACCTGATCATTTGAAGCATGAGGAAAGTTATCACAAAGTATAAGAGCATCTCCAATGGGAGGCTAAAGCTCGGCTTAAAGAGCTTGACGATTTGGTTTAGCCGAGCAAATAGCCGAGTGCTCGGCTATAATACGGATTTGATGAGAGAGAAACCTAAATTTGGAAGAAATTTCTGAATTAGCCAAGCATGGGCTAATTGCACTGTTATAGCTTGGCTAATTCAGGAGGGAGAAAATGAAATTTTGCAAGTAGCCAAGTGAAGGCTAATGCATTGGAGACGCTCTTATGATGGAAGTTGGGAGCTACAGATTTCCCTTTCTTTAAATATCGGATGTATCAATAAAAAAATTGTGTTTTTCTTACCAGCAAAAATCTCAGTAAATATGGCTTCTTCCCCAAAGAAATCATCACAGAAAATATACCTGCAGTATACGAGAGGACACGGTCAGCTTGCAAAATCAGAAAAGCATTGAGAAATTAATACACAAAGATCATAGAAAAACTTTGTACTCAGAGGTAGCAGTATCCATAAGCAGTTTTTGCAAGCTCCTAAAGAGGATTTCATAAGGATACTTGTTTGAGCTCGCTTCAGCTATATGTGGAATTAAAGCAGGTTGATCAATCTCCTGAAACCAGTAAAAAACGATGTCCAGCGTGAAGAAACTGTTATTAACTTTGACATGAATAAAGACTGCCATATGCAATAGAGTCAGCAGCAAAACCTTTAAAACATGTATCCTCTCTCCCAGAGCAAAAACGGCAGATCGATTCTTGAGTGGTTCTCTTCCTCGTGAAAACATACTAGTGCTCGTATCCACGCCGATCAAATCGTTATATGTTGCTATATCTAATTTTAGTTTCTCCAGTGCCTGAATATAAGCACGAAAATGTGCACTGAGAACCTGCACAATAAGCAGCATTGTTTCAACAATGGCAGAAGCATTGATACATTGATATGATTAACAGGTTTCTTTGAGCATTCATATAAAGATTTGCCAGTAATCTGCACAATCTTTTTTCACACAAAATTGATGTTGTAGCAATCACCTTGTTCATTGTGTCAATGTATGCTGCACGGACCTCAACATATACCTCTTTGCCATGTTCCTTTAAAAACGAAATAGCGTACCTACATGAAAGCTCAATTTAGATATTTTTTTCTCACAGCGTAAAAATGTACTACCTACAGGCAATTAAATGAAATATAATCTATAGCTTTCTGGAATCACTAAGGGAATCCCCAATGCCTATCGGCTATCACTCAGGGGACACTTAACGTCAAAAGCAGGAGAGAGAATGGGTGCTTCCGCGCTTGCACTGGGCGTTAGTGCTACTGCGCAAGGCGTCGCCTCCTCCCATCTTCCAGTCAACATGTGCCAATTATGTTACGTATTTACAATTTCCATTTTATATAATAAATTGTATTTGCAATTTGTATAAGTTATTTACAATAATAATAACAAAATCCATTGTTTTGGATAAAATTAAACCCGGAGCATCACCAAGGCAATGCCCGGCAATGTGGATGAAAAACTAAGCACATAACGCTTAGAGCCCCCAGAGGGGGCGTGTCCACTGTGGATGCTAAAAGGAGTTACACAGCAATACATTTTCAAATAATAAGAATGATATTTATAAAATATAACAATAATGTGGATGAAAAACTAAGCACATAATGCTTAGAGCCCCCAGAGGGGGCGTGTCCACTGTGGATGCTAAAAGGAGTTACACAGCAATACATTTTCAAATAATAAGAATGATATTTATAAAATATAACAATAAAAAGTACAGTGAAAAGTTATTTGGAAAACATACTAGCTTCTAAAGAATAGAGGTGCTTTGACAAGCATCAGTCTACAGATTATCCATAGCAAACCCAGTGAAATAAAACTGAGTACTGTTCGATAGTAAAGTCCTAGAATGCCCAATAATTAAGATCTTAACAAGTACAAATATTACTCACTTGTACTTCAGAAGCACATTCTGTTGAAGGATTTGGATATTTGTTTTTGGTTTTCTCAATGCATGGAGCTTCTGAGCTATGAACTCAAACACCTACAGAAAGATCAATATACTTGAATAAACTTTTTCTTCATGAAGGAATAGAAATCTTACATGGGTTGGTTCTTTTCATCATACCAACCCACTGAGACAAGGCACATACATTTTCATTAGTTTATACACTTATTAGTAAATGTCTTCTTTAGACATCATAAAATATATGATCTTAATTCTAAAAAGAGATCGGTATGTAATTCATTATTACAATTCCCAATCGTCCAGATCCAGTTATGTATGACATGATAGTTAACAATATGATGCACATAATCATGGAGCTAGAGTCAGCAAAGCTTGATGTTTTGAGAAGAGAGAAAACAATTAAAAAAAAGGCTTATTGAGAAAGTTAGCTTGGAACTAAAACAGTAGCCAAACAAAGTTTGGTGTTTAGCTAGGTGTTTTGAGGAGAGAAAAACAACAAAAAGGCTTGAAACACCAAGCAATGAAGCCGAGCAAAGGCTAATGCATTAAAGAGCTTGGTGTTTTGAGGAGAGAGAAACGGAAACACCAAACAATTAAGACAAGTGCTTAGTGTTACCACAGTGGATGCTCTTAATTAGGTATTCTATTAATAGTGACCCACAAAGATATTTAATAGTAGAAAGAAGTACTAAGTTAAGTTCAGATTAACACTATTATTACCTTGGAAACTGCTTTCTGACGAAGTTTCTCAAGCTCAGGCTGAACATCTTTTAGAGCTTTAGAGGTTCTAACCATAAGATCTACTTCAATGAACTCCAGCTTCTTGCTCAGAATCTCGAGGGTTCTCAAATATTCATCATTGACCTGAATAATAATCCGAATTGAAGTACATTATAGCCACGAAAACGGAAATGTTGGAACAAATATCCACTTACTAGGTACACTGCACTACGTATAAGTAATGCAGCTGAATTCTGTAACTTATAGAACATGCATGTAGTAGTCAAAAGCAGAAACAAAATAGTAGCACTGAGTTTCTAGGAAATCATATAAAACCTACGCAATCATCAATTTCAGGGAGAAATAACTGTTTCAGATTTTCCAAATGCATTAAGAGCAAGAATGAATATCAGAACAGCTACCCGTATCGATGATATTGCAGAATCTCATAACTAGATTAGCTCTGATCTCTCAATTGGTTGTGTGAAATAGATAGAAAAAGGTCATGACAATTTCTTAGAACAACTATGCCAACAGCATATTGAATCCAAAATCAAAGGAGTGAATGAAAGAATACGGGAAAACAGCTAGAAGGGGAAGAAATAAACCCACAAAATTGTAAATCAATGTTTCATGTTTGCATAAAAAATCAAAAAATAAACCCAGAGTACCTCTCCATCAACAATTATGTCTACCATTCTTGGTGGGACAATGATATCTTCAACAAATCTGGCCAATTTTGACTCTGCCACCTGTGGGAAAATAAACAAATTAGCAGTGTGAAGTCCAGATAAAATAAATGATGAAATAGACAAGGCACCGGATACCACAAACTGCCAACTATTGCGAATGAACTAAGCATCCTTGATGAAGCAAATAAAATCTCATGCCAGGCAATAGAAACTAGTCAACAGGTTTTGTGGTAATAAAAGTAGAAAGCAAAGTTATAAAAAAAAATAAAGAGCCAAGTTTTTTTGTGATTTTCCCAGCTTTTTTGTTTGTTTGTTATAAAACAGAACTTTCAGTCAAGAGTAATAATACCTTGCGGTTCTTCAGCTTAAGACCCATGTCCATAGACTTCTCCTGAAGAATTTTTATGTCTGAACTAATAGAGCCAATTTCAGCCTAGCAAAAAGTTTTCAGTCAGATTTAGAATTTCATACACAAAGATCCAAACATTTCCATAAAATAAACATCTATAGTAAATCAAATATTGTATAGAGTATAAAGGCTCGGTGAAAACAATTTAATTCTTTAACCTCTATGATCATAATAAAGCAAGGCTTACACACATAATCCAAGACAAAAATAACATGCATGCCTCGCCATTAGTAAGTGTGCACAAGCCCACACACACAGCCCGCTGAGTAGAAAAGACCAGTAAATGAACAATACTAATCCAGCAAACATACCTGAAATCCACTGAGGAGAGTTTCCATCTGTGACAAGATGCTGTCACAATCACGAATTTGATCATGAAGGGAGACTAGATTATCGCTTTCTTCTATATAATCCTGTATTGTTGGAGCAGGAAAAATAGTGATTTAGAAACCAAATACTGTGTAATATGTGTTAGAGATGTGTATTTGCCTAGAAACACTCCTGTAGTGTAGTCTGACCTGGTGGGAACTATGACTACTTTTGCTGATATTATTATAAGTTTTTCTTGATGGATAATAAATCAACAACAAAATGTTCATTGCCATGCAAAACTTAACAATGACAGCAAAAAAATGAAGGGCCTACCAGGTCAAGCTTTAGGCAATGAAAGAAATTATTATGGATAAGGAACAGCATACTTCAAGAAAACCTGCCTCCTATAAGCAATTCTAAAAGGAGGGAGTGTTATACTTCAACACAATATTTTCAACATGGTTGATTATAGGTTCTTGTTATTGACCAAAACATATCCGGTTTGAGTTGTATACAAGAACTAAGGCAAATGTTACCAGCATCATCATGAACTATAAAGTGTAAGGATTTCTAGCAATGTTTAACAGTAATGCAAACCTGAATGGAATCGAATTCAACTTGGCGTAAGTTGTTCTCAACACCCTTCGTGTACTCCCTAAGCTTTGTACCATTAGACAATATGTTTGCAACCACCTGTATTAAAATAGCACAGAAGACAATCTAACTTTGACCCATCATATATTAATCTGGCATGCTCTTCTAAATTATTACACAGTAAAGAGAAAAGGAAAATGGTATTACACAAAAGACAAATGCAGCATGAACAAGCATAAAAAGGGTATTGGTATTTCTATATTCCATAGAATCAAGCTTCAAGAAAGGAAAAAATTAAATATATTTGAATTACTTACATCATCATTTTTACATTCTTCTAGCTCTTGTTCTAGTCCTTCTAGTGATAGATCCTCACTGTAAAAGAAGAACTCTCAGGGTTCCATATTCACATTTAGGGCAGTAAGAACACGACGAGAATGATATATTTATCACTAAGAAATAGTTAGAAAGAAGATTACAAAGATACAGTTCTTCTCTACATTTAACAACAAACCAACTTGTTGAAAAAGTGGGGGAACATTCATATTAAAGAAACACAAACCGACTTAATACCCTTCACAATAACAGTAAGATTCTATAGCATTATCGGATATCTAGTTATCAAGCAGACAAAACTTGAATAAGTTCTAAGCAAGCTCTCAACTTTCCACCCATAGCTGAGTCGTACCTACTTCCATCTTCTTCAACAGTCAAGTCTCCAACAAAAGCTCCTAGATCAAATTCAAGTTTATGGGATTCATTTGTCTCGCCATAAAAGTGCCCCTGAAAGTAGGGAAAAGGAAGAGATAGAACATTAATCATTTGTTCACAATGTAACATTTATTCTGAAGTAAAAACATTAACCCACCTCCAAAATAATCTCTCTGTCCCAAAACAGGTGTCCCATTTGACTACTTGCAAGCATTAAGAATTCAATTTTCGGCGTTTAACTTTACACTCTTCACCCTCATACCCACTACTCAATCTATTACTAAAACGGAAAAGAAAAACCCAATTTAGGACAAAGAGAATGATAACAAAAATGCCGCTCTTCATGCTAAACTATTCTATGCCATCAAATAAATCCAGATTCAGCCAACAATAAGAGTTCACATGAATCAAAATTCCTACATATGCAGCTTTGTATGCTCCAAAATAGATGTGGATAGTAAAAATGAGCTAAATAAAAGACTACGATCAATACCAACATTAACAACAGATGAGAAAATCCCAAAATCAGCACCCATCCGGGCCATCCCCAGATCACAAGCAATAAACAACATAAACAGATACACCCAACAAAGAAGAAGACGGAATCGAAGTCCATAACCAGAGAATTGATGCATTACCACTTTGTTCGTAGCAACATCGACCATACTGCTCAGCCAACGGGATGTCCAGTAGCTGAATCTACAGCAAAAACAGCAGAAATCGATTTCATCGTAACATTGTTATAAACACCATGATCGAATCAATTTTCGGAGTCAAACTAGATTCCCTCACCTCAGATCCGATCCAGGTCGGGAAATTTAAGAATCGAGAGAGATGCTACGAATACGTAGAGTCGTAGAGGGAGATTTGGGGGAGAGATCTGAGTGAGAGAGAGAAGCATGAAATTGCAGTTGCTGGGGAGCTTCACTGACAGCTCTGTAGATGAAACGCACCGTTTTGGTCAAGTTGGTGCGGAGGCTCGAGCGTGGCACCGTGGCGCGTTTGGTTAAGGCGACTTGTGAGTTGTGACCAAGGATGCAAAAATCCGTCTTGAAGGACTGATTAATTGTTGATCCGATCGATTAATCGTCGATTGGCCGACTAATTGGTCTGGGTCGGATTCGAAATTTATAACATAATATAATCTCTTTACAAATTATCCGGCGAGGGGCAGAATGTACTCTCGTCTCGATCAATGAGGACTTCGTGGTCCAATGGGGGGGGGGGGGGGGGGGGGGGGTCTGACGGCAATACCTTCTCACTGGATGTAGGGCGACATCGGTTTCGTCAAGTACATTCTCCTATCAGATCGGGAACCAGTAATTTTACGTTTTAAAAGCCTTCACTATCATCAGGGGGACGATGTCACCTGGTTTCTCCGGGAGGATGCAAAGTCCAATTGAGTCATCCCAGTCCCTGGTTACAGAATTGTCCACACCGTCACTCTCGGGCTTCAGCGACTGTTTCGATGGTCTCGACCGCTTATGCAATATAATCCTGGAGCATTTTCCAGAGTTTCAGTGTCAAACATCCGGAAAAAGGGTCCGCTCTGTCTTAGCTTTCCGTTGAGATTCGTTGTACCGGTTTTTTCGGGAACTATCATAGTATCACCTTCTAGACAACCTAATGAAGCATTTCGGTCAATAAGCTTCTATTTGTACTGTTTGTTTCATTCGCCTCATGATCTTAAGGTTTGTTTATCATGGTGTTATTTCTCTTATGATCTCTACTATATAGCCATGTTTTCCTCAAAAAAACATTTAAAACTGTAATTTTAACTTGAAGCTTAACTGATGGTTTACTATTAAAGGTACTCTTAAGGAATTAATTTTGGACTGATTATTAACTGTAATAAAATCAAATTACATAATTTAAATTATTTACAAACTGTTATTTTATTTTATAATACATTGTTATTCTGTATTTTTTTAAGTCTAACTAATTTTTTTGGTGGCCTTGAAGAATGAGTTAATTTCATTACTCTTAATATAAATAAAATGCAAAAATAAACTCTAGGATAAGAATAACAAGCTATTATCTTGTACTCTTTTTTCCTTCCGTTTTAACATGTTTGAACTTGCATATCATGTAAGGAAAACATCTCATACTTTCCATGCTCTACAATTTAGGAGTGTCTTGAGAATTATCATGTTTATTGGATTATTTATTGTCATATTAAAATTGTGATAGCATTGTATAAACAAACAGTACCATGTTTATTGGATTATTTATTGTCATGTTGAAATTGTGATAGCATGGTATATTTAGATAATACCACTTGAATCTTATAATCATTCCTACAACAAGAAACATCTATCACTATAATCATTCTTCCTACAACAAGAAACATCTATCAATACACCAAATCATGGATATCAGTGCGATATGGGAGAAAATTACCTTTACAATTTTTGGAAAGAAAAAAAGACGGTTGACTATTAAGGGGGATAGTTACTATATTTAGTAGCTAAATTTCAGAAGTATTTTTCTCCCTGTAAGTGTCAACATTGAAAGAAAATAAACTTGTGTTGAAAAATGTGTCACACCTCCATATGTTAAGACTACGAAAATTAGTCAATGATATATAAATAAATAAAAACTTATTAAGCAAGTACAATCTGAACACAAAAACACGGCTTTTCAAACCTAAAATGATGTCATGAGCAATAATATTCCTCCACAAGAAATTTGAAACACTAACAGATCAATATATGTTTAAGAGAATCGTGCAAAAATCTTAAAACTCCCACCATTCTATAAGAAAATGGCATGCAATGTGGTAAAATAGTTTGAAAAAAATAAGAAAAATCTCCTGGACTTTGAAATCAAGCACTGAAAAAGACCGTTGACTAGCTCTATACATGTTCGAATTGCTTTCCCTGCCACCACATAACAGAACTAGAAACCATCAGTTGTTAATTGAATCACAAAAACAATGCACAATAATACTTCACCTGCCCAAAATGCCCCCAACTCCAAGGCACAATCGCCTCCCAGAGAGGGCATGCGAGTAATTTCCCTGCACAAACTCTTTACACTAAAGCATAATCATATTTAGAGAAAGTTAATGCAATCGACACGAAAATATAATAGTTAAGCCACACAATGTAAGTCCCATAAAATATAACATAACCAGTTATTCAAAAGAAAGTAATAAGAGAAGAAGAGTAGCAGCAGCCATAAGCAGGAGGTAATAACACCTACACAAGACAAAATTAAGTCCTACAGAAAACTGAAACATGTAAGTTTGATGATAGTTGCTCCAACAAAACGGTCTGCACCGTTCTTCCAGCTCAAATCTCTGCAATTTCATAACAGTACACGAAGGTTAAGGTTGTGAGTCCCAAACTCCCAACAAAGTCATTGCAAGAGAAGTAAGAAATCAGGTTCACAAGAGCTCCAAGAAACAACATCAGGCCTGTCAAAATAATAGAATGGTAACAAAGAAGAAGGGTTAAAAAAAATGTAGATGCAATGTAGCTAAGATACACAGAGATGCAAACGACATTGCATATAAATAAGTAATAATAAGATAAATTAAAGTGAAAGAAACATAGATACATATTGGGATTTGCTCCTTCAAAACAGACGTGTGGAGCCAACAAGAAAAAGTACTCCCTGCATCCAAAGGTAAGTGCCTAACTTTTCCAAAATGGGTGTCCTAAAATAAATGTACCATTTCTTTTTTAGATAACTAATTAATTAGCTACGGATTACCAACAATATCCTATTACGACTTAATTATAGCAGCTTGAGTAATGGGGATTTGAAATACAAGAGGGCAAAGAGTGAAAAGCTTCACACTACAAATTGACTGCTTAATTCTTGCAAATAATAGTCAAATAGGACACTTATTTTGGGACAGAGGGAGTTTCATATATCATAGGCACCATTAAAACACTTAAAACTAATCATATATTGGTAGTACTAAAACTAGAAATGCATGTTTAAGTTATTTTATTTAGACAATATACCCCATACCTTCACAATGGTGATTTTTGGAAAGTCTTGGAAGACCTTGCTACCAAAAATGGATTCATTTATGACGATAGAAAAAATATGCAGAAGTTGTCCGAAGATATAAATTAAGAATCAAAGTCGCTGAATGAAATCGCGCTTTTGCAAATATTTACGCAACAATAAAAAGGTGAGTAGTACTAAAAACTATATATAGAAAAAAAGGTTTGAAGACAAAATGAAATGATGCCACAGAAGACAAATCACCGATCGAGCACTAACTACACTATTACCTCTAGGTAAGGATATTTGTTTCCATACCAGTAACATAACAGGGTTAGAAATTCAATATCTAAATCAACAAATGCAGCAGAAAGTTATCCAACAGATGAAATAAAGGGTCATAAGCTTCGATACTAATCGGCATGCTTCTGTATCAGCAAAATGACCAGAAATCAGATATGAATAAACAAGCGAAATCAGAATGAAGATAGCAAAAGTAAAATAATATAATTAAATACCTTTCAACCTGGAAGTAATGTTTCAAATGAAAACATCATTTCATCTCGGCCATGAACTTCTCATACTCAGAATCTGCACCATAAGTCATATTTTCAGAAGGCGGGGCAGGTGGTGGAGCTGGAGGAGGAATTTGTGAATTTGAGGCCCAAGGAACGTTGCCCATGCTTGAATAGTCAGCCGATGAAACAGTAACAGGAGGAGGTGGAGGAACTGCACTGTAATAAGATGAGTATCCCATAGAGGACGTTGGATATGGGGGTGGCACATTTGATTGCATTGGATGCATTGAGTTCCCATAGTAATTTGTAGGCACAGACTGAACAGAAGTAGTTTCAGATTGTACTCCAGGCGGGTAACTTTGTTGAGCTTCACTTGAAGTCACAGGTTGACTGGGAGCACCAGGAGGAGCGGGTGGAGGATATTGTACCCCATATGGAGGCATAGGTTGACCCTGGACAGGAGGATACATGGATGAGCCAGGAGGAGGAGGGGGAGGAGCGTAAGGGGAATAATGAGGAGGGACAGGTGGTCCCCATGGAACAGGAGTTCCCCCATAGCTTCCATGTGGTGCATTTGGAAGAGAACCACCCGAGGTAAATTGTTGAGATGGATAGGCACCAAACGGCGGGCTAGGAGCAGGGTATGTGGGCATTGCTGATGATGGAGGGCCAGGAGGCACGACAGGCTGAGGAGGTTTACCAGCAACTCTTACAGCAATGGTTCTACCCTCTAGTCGATAAGCATTCATGCTAGCAATTGCATTATTAGCCATTTCAACGGTAGCATACTTCACAAAACCATAACCTTTGCTCAGTCCAGTGACTCGGTCCTTGATAACCTTAGCCATTACAATCTCACCAAAAGGCGCAAACAATGCGATCAAACCCTCATCTTCAAGAGTGGATGGCAAATACCCAATATAAAGATTTGTATCATCATATTCCTTCGAGGGCTTAATCCCATTTGCCCCTAGACCTCCTTGCAATCCATTCCCAGAATTGTTAGACCAAGGAGGATTGCTTCCAGAACTGCCTGAACCAATGGCCAGAGTAGCACCTTGCTTAGTTGCTGATTCGGGAACACTCCCTCCTAACTCAGCCAAAAAGTTTTGGTACTCGTCATCCATTTTCTTTCCCGTAGTTCCCTTAACTGGACAATCAATCGTAGGGTGCCCACCATCTCCACAGATCTTACAAAGAACATCACTTTTAAAAGTAGACGTCCGTGATGGACATGCATACTGCCGGTGCCCTGGCTCACCACACAACCTGCAGAACTCCTCATCACGTATTGTTCCATTCAAAGCAGCAAGCTCTCTAAGCTGTTGCCTTTTATGCTCATTCAACACCTCATCAACTGGCTGCAATAGCTTCTCTACCATACCAGCGGCAGCTTCAAGTGATTCTTGTGTCTCAGCCTCAACCAAAACATGCAAATCCTCATTCTCTGATGGGTCCGGTTTCAGGTCCCTCTTCTGCTGCAACCTACCCTCCTTGATTGACCCTTTGCCCCGAATAACAATCTTTGCACCAGTCTCTCTCTCCATTCTCTTCTGAGTGTTACCTCGTGGCCCAATGATTAGCCCGATAAAATTGTAACCCGGGTATTCCTTCATCGGTATGTAAAGCTTCTTATGCAGCTTAGGCGGCCTGTAATCCGCTGGCGGTTTAAATGCAGGATTTTTCTTAATTATTTTAGATATAATCTCCTGTCTCTCTTTATTCAATCTCTCCCGCGCCCTGTACTCTCTAGTGTTAATCCTAATCCCCATGTTATCATATATGGGTTCAGGCGACGGAGACCTAGCACCTTCAGGTCTATCATCTAGAGGCAGGCCTGACTGTAACATTCTACTAATCTCCAGTAACCTACTATTCAAACTTTGAATCTCAGGATCAAATTCAATACCTCCAGTGAAATCCTTCATAAAATCAGGAAGCTGAATAATCGGCTTCGGCTCTTCTTCAGCCCACCGCGACTTCCTCTTCCGTCCGGAACCGGATTCACCACCCTGAGCGGTCGAATCCGACGACTCCCACCTGCTACGCCGTCGCCTCCTGCTACTAGTCTCCTCCTCTCCGCCGGAGCAATCCTTCTCAGTGCCGCTCTGGGTGTTGGTGAGCCCGTTCTCGGACAACACAGGCTTCAACCCCGCGAGCTTCGGCACGTACCCGCCATCAACAGGAGGCGCACTGCTCTGCGGCTTCTCGTGACCATTCTCCGAACCATTTTGGGGGAGACCGGACTGGTTCTGGTGATCGGAGACTGGTGGTAACGGTTGACTCTCCGGCGGCGGCGGGTCCTGGTAATCTGGCGCACCGGACTCTGAGGAATTCGGTGGCGGCGGGTTCTGGTCGATTGAGCCTAGGGTTTGTGTAGACGGTGGATTGGGGATCGATTGCACCGATTCCATGGATTTTGAGGGGAATTTGGTCGGAGATCGAGTGAAGGGAACGAGAGAAACCCTAGATCGAACCAGATGTGTGTCTCTATGGTGAAAACAGAGACGATTTTGGCGGTTCGATGGCAGGATCGGGATGTGAGGTCGTCAGCGGGAGAACTGCTTATATCGTTAATCGGCAGATGTATGATGGAAATGCTCGTATGTAAGGTTCGTATATAAGGCTTACACATTGATCGTACAAAATAGTGGAACTCGTGACTTAGAATAGTGGATGTTTTACAATAGGGCTTGGATGTGAGGCTTGTATGTGAGTGAGCCAATCATATTTAGTTAAATCTGATTTTTTGTATTTTAAAAAAATAAATAGGACGCGTGGCAGCACGGGAGTGGTTGGCAGCCGGACACGGGATGCGGGACTCGGCCCGTCCCGCGGTTGTGGGACGCGAGCCGCGGCCCGGCCCGCATTTTTGCGAGACGCGTAAAAGCCGTCCCACAACGGGACGGCCCACAAAAACGCGAGTCGAACCTCAGGACCGGTCCGTTGTACATGCTCTTAAGACGTTTTTTTGTACATGGGTTCATTATCTTTGGTACCCTTCATATATTGGTAAAATATTTTTTGTATCTTATAAATGTTATTTCATTTAAATTAATGGAATATTTCAAAATCATCCATTAGAATTAACAGAAATTTTAAAACAAAAATTCAAAATGCCGAAAATCCCTTGTAATAACAACTTAGATTATGAAGAAGAAAAAATTAAAAATAAAGAAAAACTAAAAACATAATCTAACATGTCTTCATCATTCTCTAATCTAAAAACTGAATACTCAGTCTCTATTTCACAATCGATTCTCTCCAAAAAAAAATAAACAACTCAATCTCTATGTCAACATTAACAATAGTACCTAAAGGGGAAATGAGTGTCCTGAGTTAGTCAACGATGATAGGGTTGGGGAACTTAGAGCAAGCACAACGGGTCGATCTTCGCCCCTGACCCGCGCGCTCGCGGTCCGTGGCCCTTGGGCCATCCCACTGTGGACGTGGTTTTACGCGGCCCGCGGCCCTGAAACACGAGGCCTGGGCCTCAGCCCGCGCCCTTCGCCCCTGTTTGGCTCCCCTCCTCTCGCATGGCGACACGTGACAAGTCCGACCTGTAGCATTTTTTTTTTTAAATAATTTTTTTTGTCAATTATGGGATTTGAACCCTCAACCTCAAGGTTTAAAGTCTTGTGTTCTACCATTGAGCTAGATGAGCTTTTGTTACTATGTTTTATTATAATTAATATGATATATTTTTAACTTTGGAGTGAAATGCATATTAAAACCTTGAGTATAGGAGAATTTTTTTGTGTATTTATATCCGGTCCGACTCGAAGATTTTTCGTTATAGCAACTACTATGAATATTACATAGTTGACCATATTATTCTATACACATATTTTATTGATTTCTTTGTCATTATTAAAAAGTTCATTTTTATTCGTGTTAAAATTATTTATTATTATTTTATTGTCATTAATTATTTTTTCCACATTTGTTTATATAATTTAAACGGTTTTTAATAAAGAATTAAATAAAACAACAAAATATCAATTAATAACAACTCATCATCTAGTCAACACAGGGCCTCACCAGTGTCTCTCCATTGCAAAACACTCACTATTCTGAGGCCCCAAGGCCTACTTTTGTCCAGTCAACACAAAGGCCCCAGCCCTAGGGCCCCACCCAAGACCTTTCCATTGTTCATGCTTAGTCTTATCATTAGTATTATTGTAATATTCAAATAAAATCTAAAAAGTTGAACTCTTTGTTTTTTATGTTTTAAAACTTTCCTTTTAGGTAAAATTTCATTTTACCACCCTGGCAAACATTAAATTTCAGTTTGATACCCTGTCATAAATTTTTATCAGCTTCATACTCTAACCAAACTTTTAATTTCACTTTCATACCCAACCGGGTAAAATGTCCAAAATACCCCCAACTATTACTCAAATTTTCAAACTCATGTCATTGGTTCAGAATTTGAAAATAAGTGAAATGACAATATTACCCTTCATTGTTAGGGTGTTAAAATGAAAATTTCACTACTTTTAAAATAAAATCATTTTTTTTATAAATTCAATTTTTTAAGAAAATTATTTTTATTTTCAAATTTTCAGATTTTAATTTTAAAAATACATTAAAAAAATCAGATTTTATTTTAAAAAATAAAAAAAATCATTTTTTAATGTTAATTAATATTATATTATATTTATTTTTTATTTTCATTTTTCTACCAAAATCCATCATCTCTCTCCTGCTCATCTTCGTTTCTCTCTCCTCATTTTTTTTTCTACCCAGAATCAATACCATGTATCTACCCAAATCTGGAACATAAATAAATAATCTATTACCTTTTCTTATTTCTGATTTTATTTTGCTAAGAATGAACAAAACAATTGAAAAAAACAGATGAATCGTCCTAAACCCACATCTAAATCCATTCATCCTCAATCCCTAGTCGATACTATTTTGGGGTCGTGGGTGGGGAGGAAGGGGCGGCGGCGAGCGGGGGTTTTGGGGTCGCAAGTGAGGAGGAAGGGGCGGCGGCGGGCGGGGGTTTTGGGGTTGCAGGTGAGGAGGAAGGGGCGGCGGCGGGCCGGGGTTTTGGGGTCGCATGTGAGGAGGAAGGGGCAGC
Organism: Erodium maritimum; assembly: GCA_963921825.1. NCBI lineage: Eukaryota > Viridiplantae > Streptophyta > Magnoliopsida > Geraniales > Geraniaceae > Erodium > Erodium maritimum. Next base: position 441,342 of record OY997594.1, on the reverse strand, counting down.
GTTGTTCTCCTTCACCAGATTTGGTCACGCCGTGACCCACGAACCTGCTCGGACCGGCGATGGGTGAGGAGGTTGGAGAAGGTCGGGACTCGTCTCCGTCCTTGAAGCCTCCCTCCGTCGGCGGCTTCTTCTTCTCCGACGCCGTCGCACGAACCAGACGACTGCCAACAAAGACCCATTTCGTTGATTTTTCAGATCTGGAGAATTATGGGGATGGGGCTACGGGTAGGGTTTTGCTTGGAGAGTACAGATGAAGGCGATGGAGATGGGGTTGGAGAGTACAGATGAAGGCGTTGGAGATGGGGTTGGGGAAGACGAAGTGAAATTTTAGAGAGAGAGAAATAAAAACTAAAAAAGTTAAATTTTAGGGTGTTGGATTGAGAAAAAAAATAAAGATATGAATTATAAGTATATTTAAAAAAATTAATTTTTATGTATTTTTTAAAAAAAACTGATTTTTATGTATTTTTAAAAATAAATCTGATTTTTATGTATTTTTTATATTAAAATTTAATTTTTAAAAATAAAATTTGAATTTACAAAAATAAAAACAGAATTTCTGAAAATAAAAATAATTTTTAAATAAAAACTGAATTAATAAAAATAAAAAGTGATTTTGTAAATTTTGAAAGTTCTAGAGAAAATTTTCATTTTAACACCTTAACAATGAAGGGTATTATTGTCATTTCACTTATTTTCAAATTCTAAACCAATGACATGAGTTTGAAAATTTGAGTAATAGTTAGGGGTATTTTGGATATTTTACCCGACTGTGTATGAAAGTGAAATTAAAAGTTTGGTTAGGGTATGAAACTGATAAAAAATTTATGCTAGGGTATCAAACTGAAATTAAATGTTTGCCAGTGTGGTAAAATGAAATTTTCTCTTCCTTTTATTCTAAATTAATCTATAATTATATCTACGGAATACCCCACTTAATCATAATATATCTAGGAGTAACCCATACATCTCCATTAATAAAGCAATCTAACTCACTGATATCCAAATTCACAAGCCAGACGGGTCATTGATGCTCGATAACTTCATCCAGTACATTCTCGAATTCTTTTGCACATAATGTTCTATCGGTCAGCCGTTGATATTCTCGTTTATCTAAAGTCAAGAATACGTCATGTCAGCAATTCGGGTGACTTTCTTTACTCGCCCCGCTATAAATATGACCCACTTTCGAATCATTCTTACACCTTTCCCAATTTTTTCACCATTCTTACTTCTCGGTTTTCAATTTCAATGAAGATCAGGAGTATTGTGTCTTAATTCTTCAAGTGGATTGCTATCCAAATCAATTGGATAAGCTAGGAAGGAGCCATTCAATAGCTCACTGAAGATCGGGAGTATTATGCTCCTTGATGTGCATAAGTTGAATGACATCTTTTATTACGATCTCATTTCCATAGTTTTTCCGATTCTTCTATTCCTCTCCTTTTTTTTTCATACCTCATAAATGATCCTAGTGATTTGTGTGGAGCTATAACCCTTTCGCTCTTTCTCTTCGGCATGACATACTTTATTATATATTTGCTAGAGAAAGTTCTTTACAGTCCTTCCATTCTCAGTGTCATATTCACTTTTATTTTCAATGTGTATGCTCATTTGTTTCTTCAACTTCTATATTTTACTGGAGAGTTTGACACTCGTTTTTATTTCCTCCCACGAAGTGCTGATAAGTCCCTTTACGCCCTTTTCTGCAACTTCTATACATTACTGGAGAGTTTGATCAATGTCTTTTTTTCTTATGAAATAATATAATAGAAAAATTAGTAAAATTGTTCGTATAGAAAGATTATACTATATGATATTCAAAAAATGAGCTTCAACATCTACTTATAACACTGAAAAACCAAAATGGATGATAGAGATTAATTTCTAACAAGACAACCTCCATGGATAAGATTTACCGTCTAAAATTCTATACAAGAATTCAAAAGTTGAAGGATTCACATTTATCTATAAATAAGATATATTCATGTCAAGTTCAAATGTGATATGTTCAAGATAATTCTATATAGTTACACCAAATTATGTTAGCTTATATGTGCCGTCGTGTATGACTCGCTTTGTCATCAAGTTCTAGAAATTTCCACATTTAAATCTTTTTAAATATTAAATATAAGTTCTAAGTAGAATCAATAAAATATAAACGAAAATAAGAAAATTCATAACCGACACTAACAACGCACGATAATAGATAACTGAGAATTTTCAAGAACCAACAACGTTCAGTACTGAAACTCATCGGTTAACCGATAAAACAAGATAGGACAAGTCCAACACATTTTTTAGATTATCTTAGGATGTACGCCCAAGTTCATTTAACTGATATTGCTTTCTAAATGTTAAAGAATATTATAAACAAACTCAAGACTAAGGAATTAAAAACAAATAATCATTCGTGTTCACGACCTCTGGTCTTTCCTCTTCGTTGAGCATCTTCATCTCATATGAGTGAATTATTTCCCAGGAGTTTGGATAATACAACTATATGGGATAAGTATATAAATCCAACTTTATTTGTTGTCTTGTTTGATTATGAAATTAAATTTTCGCAATACCCTTTCTTAATCACAACTAACATCCATTCTTTAAAGAACCCGAACCGAATATGATGTACATGAAAACAATATATATATAGTCAAACCTCTTGTATTTTCGGTTATTCTTTTTAAAGTAGTATTTGATTTGTATCTGGGTTCTTATGGGAGCACTTTTTGGGCGCGACTGACACGAAGTGGAGGAACACGTCCGCCTGATGACGACACGTTCCAACCATGTGAACATTAGCCAATATTTATCTTCGGCTAACCAATCTATCCTTGCAGTTGCAATCCCGAATGGTGCGATGGTCTCGACGATGACAAGGCGGTGGTGTTGCATACAAGGTACAAGAGGCGTGAGGCTTCGATACACCGATGATTCCTTTATATAGTGAATAATTGCTTCTAAAACGTTTTTTAAATTAATTTTGTATTATTTACCATTTAATATTGTTGCTTCGATTACCACACGGTGAGTGAAGACCGGTCAAAAATCATGCGAAGCATCACCACGCGCCGTCCTCGCGGTAGCTGCGTTGACATGACGTGACCTTATGACACCGAGTGTTAGCATTTCGCATAGTTGCCGAAGTCTACAACTCATTTCGACACTCCACCTTTAAACAAAACTCTAAACTTCACGACCATACGTGTAACGATATCATTAATCGTCGTTAATGACAGAATCGTCGAGATCAAATTAAGTGCTGGCCCCGTTGCACCTTCTCCGAGGAATCTCGAATATCTTGTCAATTGATACACTTTTTTTTTTCTTATTGAAGGTGAAATTTTAAATAGACCATGATATAAAATGATTGGCTTAGGTTAATTCAATTAAATTCATTTACTATACAAAGTCAGTAGAACAAAGCTTGGATTGGATTTGATTCGATACTTGATCACCTCCATCACATCAACGCCTTCTCGAATTCGATTCCTCTGCAGCTCTCTCGAACTCAATTCCTGTGCAGCTCAGTCGCTACCAGGAATCGAATTTCAGTTCTAAATCGAACGATTACGAGGATCGTCAACACCAGCTAGTTCAAAGTCTCAATCCCTGCCTGCTGAAGTCGAATTTCAGTTCAAATTCCACCAGGTCCGTCGGAATTGTAGTTTTTTTCACTCGATCGGTCAATCTTCTCCAGCTTTGCGCGTCGATTTTGGTCCTGACGATGAACTCTGTCACTTTTGATGTGATTTTCGTGTGCTCCGTGTAGGGTTTGGTGATTCGGAAGATTTTACATGACGAAAGGGGTCGATAATCTGGCGGCGGCGAAGAAGCAGAAGGTGGGTACGGGGGTGGAGATTCGGGGCTCTGGGTGTTCGATGGGTGTGGATTGTTTGATCGAGATCGTGAGAGCTTTAGGGATGGGTTCGTGCCTGTCGGCTGAGGGAGGAGGGGCACGGCCACGCGCTCTGGCGGGCGTGGGCAAGAGGAGGAGCTTGGTGGGTAAGAGGAAGCAGCTGAGGAGGAGCAACTCGAAGTTGGAAATGTGGCTCCATAGAGTTCCTGGCAGGTTGTTCTCGAATGGGTCCATGGATGTTGCTTGCTTGTACACTAAGCAAGGGAAGAAAGGGGTCAACCAAGATGCTATGATTGTATGGGAGGTTAGTGCTTTTTTCACTATTATATGCACTTGACTCGTATTTGGGTTATGGTTTATATGGGTATGTGATTGGAATTGGATTGAAGACTTTGAATTATTGACGTTTTGACAAAATGCATCTGTTTTGTGTATCTAATGATGTGATGCTAAGCAAGGTTGTAAGAAATGCTAGGCGCTAGTCGGCCTATGAGGGTTTCTAGGGATGCTAATTGGATTTGCAAATGACATTTCCTAACTATCTTGTGTGCAAATCCGTTATCTGTAATGGAAATTAGTCATGTGACTTCCATTTTTTGGAAATGACTGTTTTTCCCTTAACATTATACGTGTTTTGCAATTTGTAACTCATGTATATGTGTTTGTAATTTGGAACCCTTATGTATACACTTTTGCATGGCTACTTCGACTTTTTGCAAAAAATAAAGTTAGACTTAAAATAGTTGGGGGATGTCATTTGCACAAGATAAAAGTTCGCAAATAGTATTTGCAAAACCCACGTAGTTCACTTCAAGATTTTTCAATTATCATAATCTTATCTTGTATAATTTATTCCGAATACCCGAACCTTGCTTCTCTCATAGGTGGGAATGTAAGAAAGGCTCCAATATCGTTTCACTATTTAACATTTTCTCCTTATATTGTCTGTTGATAGTCATATACTGTTGTGTGCTGCAGAATTTTGGTTCAAAGCCAGATACAGTTTTTTGTGGTGTTTTTGATGGCCATGGTCCCAACGGGCATTTGGTTGCGAAGAAAGTAAGGGATGCTCTTCCTCTAAAACTAAATGCCCAATGGGAACTAAATAGTAGCAACAAGGACGAGGCCTCACTGGAGGCTCGGTTAGTATCAGTTGATGGAGAAGACGGAACCTCGGGTCATGATCATAACTCCGATGCATTGGATGCATTGAAAGAATCATTTTTGAAGTCTTTTAAAGTTATGGACAAGGAATTGAAGTTTGATTCTGACGTTGATTGCTATTGTAGTGGAACGACGGCTGTAACCCTGGTCAAGCAGGTACTCCAATGATGGACAACACTGCTTGTTTTTTCTAACTCGAAGAATGATAAATGCTAGCAGTTATGTTTAATTTATTCTTTCATGACTCTAGGGACAGGATCTTGTTATCGGAAACATTGGGGACTCCAGAGCAGTGTTAGGTACCAGAGATATGCTTGGCACTCTCACTGCAGTGCAGTTGACTGTAGACCTCAAACCAAATCTTCCAGGTAAGTATCTTGATTTTGTATACCTTCATATGGATAATGGAAAAAAAAATTGCGGTGAACTATGCGCATTTTGCAAATACTATCAGTGAGCTATTCTTTTCTTTTTTTTTTGCAAAAAAACACCCCTCAACTATTTTCCGTCTGCAAATCTGCTAACGTTTTTTTTTTGCTGAAAGTCGAAAGCAACCATGCAAAAGTGTATACATAAGGGTTCTGAATTGCAAAACATGTATAATGTAAAGGGAAGATATGTGATTTCCAAAAAAATGAAGTCATGTGACCGTCAGATGACTAGCTTCCGTTAAAGAGTATAGTTCACCTGTAGTATTTGCAAAACGTGCATAGTTTACGGATTAATTTTGCAATTATCCCTAATTTATAACGTCCGTCAAATAATGTAATGTCAGAGAAGTTCACCAAATGCATGGAGCGAACATAATGAATCTAAATATGCTAAACCATTCTTTTCCATTTAGGCGAAAAGGAGAGGATCAAGCATTGTAAAGGTCGAGTTTTTGCTCTTCCAAGTGATCCTGACCAGGTTTCTCGAGTTTGGTTACCCACCAGTAACTCTCCTGGCCTAGCCATGGCTCGGGCTTTCGGTGACTTTTGCCTTAAAGACTTTGGTGTGATTTCAGTTCCTGAGATCTATCATCACCGCCTCAGTGAGAAGGATGAATTTGTAATAATGGCTACAGATGGGGTAGGTGATTCTCTAAATGTTTTCATTTTATGCTACTTTCATGGCCAAAAATCGTATACTTCACCTGTTTCACAATGAGTGGTCTACTTCACTTTTTTTTTGTAGAAATTAATGATGAAGTATGAATCTTTTTTATAGCCAATGCGTACCAAGCAAAGGTTTGAGCTCAAGACCTTACTTATGTAGAAGTAAGGGAACACTAAACAATGTGGCAATTTAAGTAGACATAATATTGCTTATACAAGGATTTGAACTTAAGGAAAACTTAATTTACACCCCCTTGACGACCTTTGATGCTCAAGAACACCTCGTGAAGGTAAAGGGTTATCAGCAACATAGTGTCACTTTTCGTTATTAATCAAAAAACACACAGATTCACACGAAATAGGTGATGGTTTTATCAGGAACACTGTTACCTTTCTCATTTACCAGTGTTTTTTGTGGAGTAAAATGAACAGAATCAGTGGTTTTTGATGAATAACTAAAGGCGACAGTGTGTTGCTTATAACCCCTCACCTTTATCGGGTGTATTTGAGAATCAAAGGTCGCTGAATGTCTGTTGATAAAGTTACCCATTTCTTCTAATACAGATATATGTATCATATGTGGATTGATTAGCATAGGAACACTTACATTTCAGTGGCCCTTTTCTCCTTTCATTGGCAGGTCTGGGATGTCCTCTCCAACAAAGAAGCTGTAGACATAGTCGAATCAGTGCCAAGGTCCGTTGCAGCTCGAACACTGGTTGAGATGGCAGTTGAAGCTTGGAAGCACAGACACCCGAAATACCGGGTTGATGATTGTGCTGTGGTTTGCCTCTTTCTAGACCATTCTAGTTCTAGCAATTACTCTACTCATGCCATGACCAAGGAGCAGATCGTAACTTCATTTGATGAAGTCGATGTTGGCAAAAAGAAAAATATTTCCAAATCCATTGTATAGGCTCACCATCGGGCTAGAGTCAGACCGGTCAAGAATGGTGAATGTAGGGCCCTAAAATAAAGTGTCGTCGATCTTGTGATTATTATTGTTTGTGATTTATAATTCAGTCAATGTTGTTCCCTATTTGTCCCTCAGGTTTTAGTCAAGAGGTCGATTGAGTACTGTCTTGGTACTTTATTACCTTGTTTCTGTAGTATGGATGAGTATCATTTTAATATTACTGTCATAGTAAACTGCTATTGCATGTTATTACTGATTACCAGTTATCTTTATTTTGTAATAAGTTGTTACTTTACACTTCTTTTAGTTAAACTGTTATTTTAATTACCTTTTGTATCTCTATTGAATTGGTAACACACTATTAGTATCTCATAGATTATGATGCTCAATAAGAACTCTTACGTTTTGGTAACACACCTTTAATACCCTTTATGTATTGGTATCAAATAATTTAATATCCCTTATGAATTTGTCCCTAAACATCAAAATGACATAAACTTGACTAAGATTTTTGCCAATGCATTTCCAATACATAAGGGGTATACTAAAGGTAATTAAGCCAAGATAATAACTTGACTATGAACGTTTTTTTACTTATAATATGGCAAAATTAACCTTATTTCTCAAGACACGGTAGTATTGTCTTTTCCACCAGACTTTAACTCGGCAACAACTAACAGCAAATACAGGGTAACAACTTGCAAGCAATTTAAAACACACCGTATATTTATGTCATCATCCCTAAAATTAATACAATGGCGAATGTTTATCGTTTATACAACATGTTAAAAGTTTTACAAGTTATTGTGCAATGAGATAAACATTAGTGAGCCTAAGCCAATTTCAGGTTACAGAAACACGAGTATACCTTACTCTGCTCTTTTATGGTTTGAGAAATCTCATCATCGTCCTTAAATAAAGCCACACCCTCTCTCTTACAACAGCTTGTTCAGACAACGCCAAGGAACGAGCTCGGGTGAAAGAAGTCGATTACATACATTACAGTGGAAGGACGGGGCGAGGAAACGAACCCGACTGCCTCGACAAAACCGACCGATATTGGGGAGAATTGCACTTGAGCATTATTTGTACTTCTGCACTGAGGAAGGAAAAATTATCAGTAGGCAGAAATAATGTAGAAACCCCTACAGAAGGATAAAACAGACATAGGAGGAAGAAAACCATGAAAAGGATAGCTAAGAAGTGGTATCTTGGGATGGTGAAATTACCCGAACCCGAGAACCTGATGTCCGGGATCAGATTGAGGGTGGATCCTGGATTTTTTCAGGTGAAAACGGAGATCACATAGCCCGAATGTTGTCATTGCTCCACAAGTTAACAATGGATTTCCGGGTTCTCAAGTTTTTAGGTCATGCATATGTACATAAACAGGCCCGTAACTATCTTTATGAATTGTCCACAAACACATGAATCCATAGTAAATTATTATAAAGAAACAAACTCATAGACGGCAAGCATCAAATTTTCCGATTTTTTTTCCTGGTATATGACATACATGATACATGTGTGTGAATTTTAAAATTTCCAAAAAAAAATACTCACTCTCACACTTTACTCCTTCCAATTTCAATTTTGATTCCGTTATTGAGATCCTCCACGGTATCACATTGAAATGGGAAGATTAAAGGATGAGAATGAGTAGTTTTGGGATATTATAAAATTTTGAACTCAGTGTGACGAAAAAAATCATTTATTTTATTGTTTCCGTCTATTTAGTACGATGGCGACACATGGGATGATGGGAATTCATAAGGGTAGTCTTGTGTTTATGAAAAATTACTATTGCTTCATGTGTTAGTGGACAATTCATAAAGGTAGCTATGTGCAATTACCCATATAAAAATCTCTCTCGAACCCAACTGTCAAGTAGACCAACTTCCGAATAAATGTATGGGTATAGTAGACAAAATAGATACGTACAAGTATAGTTTCCTTACCTCTCATTATTCTTCATCCCAATCTATCAACTCACTACGTGGTGCGTGCAACTCCGAGACCTGCTCTGCTTCAACGTCATTAACTATACCTCGGCATCTTGGGAAGCCACAGGAGCACGCTAATTGCTCGTCAATTGAGAAGAACCTATAATGTAAAACTAGTAAGCATCTAAAGAATACAAGCAAGAACGGTGGGTATATATAGTACAGGATTTCAGGAGAACCTGTAATCATATGTTAATTCCTCCCAACGGTAAATGTCTCTCTTTGCAAATATGATTATATGTTCATCGCCATTAACACTTATCACTCTTGAATAGCAGTTTGGCTGCAGAAAGCGAGGACAACGAATAAGGAGTGACAAATGCAGACATGCAGTGCCACATTATAGTACCTAATGCAGTAAAAGAATTCTGATTTCTTTAATGGGTATGAGAAGTTTCTGAACCCATAATCATAAAAAGGAAGATGCTAGATGACAGACAACTTCAAATGAAAGCTACTTACTTCACAAGAGTGATTAATCAGATGGGCAATGCTTCCTGCTCTTGTGGCATCAATTACTCGTTCATCATCAATCCGAAACATGTAAGTCCCAGCACCCTGCACGAGAAAAATTAATGAACAATGGCCACCATTTCTTTCTCATGTCATATATAAGCATTCATGCAAAAAACAGTTCACTAATATGGATAATGGGGGATGGCCATCGTCTTTTGCATAAAACTATCTTCAACTTCAAAACATTATTTACAGCTCCCCCAACTTCCATTTTTTTCAGCGTTAAAAAAAGTCACCACACAGTTAACTTTCAGAGTGAAAGACTAAATTATCCTTCACTATTCATCAAATTGAAGGAAGTGAAGGGTATTTTAGACTTTTCACTTTGGAAGTTGGTGCAGTGACTATTTTTAATGGTGTGAGATTTTTTATAGTTTAAGTAAGGATGTAACAATTTAAAGTTGAGGATAGCTATGTGCAAAAGACGTATAGTTCGGGATAGCTATTTGCAATTATCCCTTACTAATATTTTTAATATTATGTTACTCAGAATCAGATGTCTAATGCTGCTGCTAAGTGTCATGCACTGCTTCCAAAAGCTAGGGTCTAAAATTTGTATAGCTAATAATGCCATACATGGAGCTAATAGCTCTACACATCAATGGGATCAATTTAAGAGCACTTACCACTAATGAATTGTATATTAAGTGTTCTCTCCTGTCGGCTATAGGAGGCCTAACAAGTTCACCCGTGTATTCGATCATCTGCGCAGAGTATACAATTTACTGTTTTCAGATATAATAACTTTCTGCAAAACAATTTAGCATACTTCAAAAGGAAAATTTATTTTACCATGTCCCCAGCCCTATGCGGGTGCTTCGCAAAGATGCCAAATCCATGTATGCCTGATTTTCCTGCAGCCAAAAATAAATCGAATCGTCGAAAAAGGCATAGATGAATTTTCTATGTGAGCATATGTGTGGACTAATAACAGCTTGGGTTCATTAAGGGGTTTGAGAGTTTTCTTATAAAAAAGCAATATTCTCTGGCCACACAAGGAAAAGGAGTGTTGGTTCAGGACCGATCCATAGAGATGTCTACTAATCGCCTAAGAGCATCTCTAACACACCTGGCGCTTCGTCCCGGTTCGCCTTGCCTCCCACAACACTGGCGGCGATTATCCAAGCAGATCCGGACAAATAGCCACGTGTCGCGTGGTAAGAGGGTTTAGCGTGGGTAAACCGAGCTTAGCCGGCAAATTCATGGGGTGATGAATCTTAGGGTGTTCTAAATTAAAGATGTTCAATGCTGGCACAAATTATGAGATGGGAATTTCAACAAGTATCCTAAGATAACTGGCACAAATTTCACAATGCTAACAATGTAAAGAAAACAGAAATTCAATGCTCTAATGCTCATAGTCAATCTCAATATCCAGAAAATACATACCGAATGCTAGTCTCTTCCGGAAGGTCTCTCTCATGTATTTATATTTCTCTGCCATAGAAATTATGTTGTTTGGAGCATCAAGCTGAGCACTTCTTATCCTTTGGAGGCGAAGAGAGAATTGACTGCTGACCGCTCCTTTTGAAGGCAATGTGCTGCCTAATACATCATGTTGGCTATGCCCACTAACTAGGTAAGGTCGATTCTCCACAAACAAGCGCTTCAAAGATGCAGCAGCAAGAGCTTCAGGTTCTTTCCTTCCTCTTCTCCCGAAAAAATTGTAAGGTTCTAGTAGCAGAAGATGATGAAAAAGTTAAGTAAGCAGATACGACTATGAGTACTGTCACAAGACTAATGGATAAATAGTCAGCTGCTTGGAGAAAAACTCCCTTCAGTTAAAGAGCCCCAAAGTTTAAGGAAATGCACAGGCAAGTAGTAATACATCTATTATTTCTAGTGTTAAATTCCCGTAGACTGCAACCTCAACGTGAAGCTGCTGATTATATGAGAACACACAGTTGTTCACTTCAAAATAAAAATCCAAGGTTTAGGTACTTGCCAAAAGTATTCTAATAACTGAGGAAAGCTACTGAGAAATTGAGAATAGTGTTATTAAAACAGTTCTTGTTCCCATAATTTTAATGATAAAAAAATTCTTTAAACGAGAATGTGCTTAATGTATAACAAAGTACCAGAGCGAGCACAGCCCGAAGGATTTGATGGTGGGTTGTAGTCAGAACACCTTCGGGCAACATGCCCGATTCGGTCATCAGTGGCAGAAGGCTCATTAGATGTCTGCCTATGTTTTTTGCAGAAGGATAGTAATCGAATGGATTGATTTTCTTCATAGGCATCCCTAGAAAGGAGATGGAGTCTGTCCTCATTTTCAAGCTACATAATCATAAAGAGAACACAGTGAAATACAGAAAAGCAGCAATATAAGCCAAATCTATCAAGATACTGACATTATGATATTAATAATAATTATGAAGATACCAAAGAGATAACAGAAATAGTAATAACATATACATATAGACTTGATTGTTGAAAAAGGCTACCATATATTTTGTTAATAACAAATACATATACGAAATTGCAACACCGATGGAGATAAATCAACTTAACAACCCAGCACTGTGAATTTGGGACTATATTCGCCTAAAGATGATGATATATCCAGAAATGCAAATAATGAAAAGGCAAAATACCTCAACACAAAATCCAGCAGCACGTGCACATAGTGGATGGTATGCAACCCGACAAGAATTGTTTGTACACTGTAAAGAATTGTCATTTCAGAAAGAACTTGCATTCAATTAAAACAAGGAAAAGAAAGTAATTCCAACAAAGTTCAGGCGTTTTAGAAAGCTCAAGATGTTTGCTTGGTTTGACAGAATCAGGTGGTTAGAGAGAGAACCAGTCAGACAAAACAAGCAAAGTCGATATTGTTACTATAGCGAACTTACTTGGATGCAAGCACCATATGAAACACCACAGACACTACATAATAGCTTCCAACGGTCCTGTTTAAACATTAAAAAGAAAGCACGGAACAGATTAGATGGAAAGAAATTGAACTCTGCAGACCGTCTAAAGATGGAAAGGAGAGGTGTGTGACTCAACTTCCACTGTACTATACTATGATATCCCTTTGGAGAAATTACCATAAATGGGAACTTTAAGTTTTGGTTAAATGGGAAAGTTAGGGCTATTAAAGATGTTTGAGGTGTTCTCCTTATCCCCACCCCACCACATGTCAAACTGACATTTATCCCTGAAGGATAATGTGTATTCTTGTTAATTTTTATCAACATATCGCATACCTTGTGCCAAATAAAAAAATAAAAGGTAGTTATAGCAGAGAAAAAGGGAACAGACAAAGAAAAGTACATTTGAAAGAACAAAAAGAAATACCTTATTTATTCTACTAAGGCCATCAATGGGTTCCATTGTCTTCACATCTGACAAGCAAGTCTCTGGAGACACACTGGGTGAGTTAAACAGCAAGCTAAAACTACAAATCAGAACCACAAATGAAATCATGTAACTACAAACCAGGTATCCATATGGCACAAGCCAGATGAGCCCAGCGCCCATCTGCGGTAGGCTTCATGGCACCACCTGAAGGAAAGTCAATCCACAAATTTAAAATGCATATTTTGTGACTTTATACAAAGATGCTTTTATGAAAGTGAGATACCTATAACAGGACAAAGGCAGCAAGGCGGGGGTGACTCAGGAGCTCCCGAACGGCACAAGTTGCATTGCCATAACACCCCACCCATAGGTTCTAATTCACCATAGCACCTAGCATGGACCTAACCAAACATCTTACTTCAGCTCTAAGTATAATGCGCTATAAGCTAAAACCATAATAACCTCTGACAATGAAATAAAGAAATCTTTACCATCATCCTGCATTTATCACATTGCAGGAACAGATTGTTCTCATACTCCTGTTGGAAGGAAATATCAGTTAGTAAAACTAATTCATGTTTTAATCAAATTTCTTAAAAACTATATGTCATATAGGGGTAAGAGAAAGAAATGCACGCTCTCTTAACATAAAAATAGAAGCTCTAAAAAGATGGACATAATTGTAATGTTCATGTAAGATCATATATAAGGTCATGTATGTGATAAGAAGTGTTATGTGGAACAGAGAAATAAACTGTTTGTCACCTCATCCATGTGGCAAACATTGCACTTGTCAAGGTGTTTCCAGTCAATACGAACAGGTCTGTAACCAACAGGCAGGTCTCGATACTTTTGAGATGCTGACTTGCACATGGGAAATTTTGAAGGAAGCCTGGACTTGGACAAACCCTGCCACACCAAGGACAATTACGTTAAAGTGGATATCAGTAGTAAATATACTGAGAACTGAGATGCATGAAAAACAATAACCAAGCCTTGATCAATGCATTCTAAAAGGCTACTGCAGATACACAAATAGCCAACAATAACAATAGTTGGGTTGCAAACCAATGCCTATTTCAATTTTTTTTTTGACATCTCACAATCTAAATTTGGTTCTAGCTGAATCAGGCAATTTTGACATCTTAGGTAATGTTTTAATTGCCAATGCAAAATTTAATATTTATTTGAAATCCTGTAATACAGTTATACCAAACAAACTGATTACATTGTCAGGTTTCATGCAACTTACGTTTCCAAAATCATAAACACCAGAAGCAGCATAAAGTGTTAAATCCATAAGTTGACTTCAAACAATTTAAAGCTAAATCTTACCTCCATTTGTATCAACTGATAAGCGTCTTCCTAGCATATTCTCTTATTAAAAATGCAGGATCATACATGAACTTAATATTAATCTAAAAGTATGAATACAAAATAAAAACAGTTATATTTTAGAGCTAACCATATTGCCAAAGGTGAAGACAGGCCAACACATTACATGTATGAGCTACAGATCTTCAGCATCGGAAAAAACCAAACACAAATGCCAAAAAATTGGTAAGGAAGCAAATTTATAATGAATACCTGTACGAGCTTTAGAACTTCGGGATTGGAGAAACCAAACATATCAGTACCAGATCTGTATGTTGTTTCTAACTCGCCTTGATCATTGGAAGAGGCGCCACTTTCTATCTTCTTTATTCTTTTGTATATTTTATTCCAGCAAGAAGATGGAGTTTGGCCCTTAAACTACACAAGGCGAAGGCGATCTAATATTCAAATGATATTCTATGCACACGCTTCAAACTGGAAAGGAACAGAAAACATATTTGCAACAAGAGAGGACCAAATCACCACATCCACATGACATAATAATCTACCAAAGGAAAAAGTAGAAATCATCTACTGAAATGGAATCGGAGGATGGAATTATGATGGATGTAAGAAAATAACTGTTTGCACTCCATCTTGGGAAGATGACAGTGTTAAAAAATCGAAGAGCGAAGCATTAGTCCATGAGAATGCAGGGAAGATTAGGCATTTCCCTAATGCAGCTTCTTAAATAAAGCATAATGTTGTTCTTCTAGACCTTTAACCAAGGGACATAAATGCATTTGGGTATAGAAAATATGTTTACTTTGAAACGACTGTTGTTAATCATGAAAATTTTCTTGTCTTTTTTAACTATATATCGAGAGTTGTTCTTTCCGGGTTTTCTTTCTAAGGCTTGGCGCTTTGAGTTAAGAGAAAGGGAATGCATGCACTCATTCACGATGCATAATGAGGAACTCAAGCAACAAAGCATGATAAGTTTTGTGAAGGAGAGCCAAAAAAACACAAACAAGTGAACAACAAAGTGATAGAATCATCGAATAAGGAAAACTAATTTACCTGCTCTCCACTTTCCAAAGTCACTCTGAATAAAGGCCGAATCTTAGATTCAGCATCTCTCAGCACTTCCATCTTATACAAGGAACATGCATTCTGATCTGAATCCCTCCAAATACCAAGAATTCGAATGTTTATGGAATATATACAGTTTTCATGCACAAATTAATCTATAGACAAGAGAATTCTTGCAAAGCTTTCAAAAACGGTTTTCGTACCTGTTATTGATGTGAACTTTCTTACAGCAGTGTATCCTACAGGCCAGATGAACTTCTCATCACGAAAGTGTTCTGAATCTTTGACTATCTTACCTGCAACAAATCATCGCAAATTAAAATTAACACTCTTGTCAAGTACAGACATATCTTTTAGTGCCAAATTATAAAATTTAAAGAAGCCGATATACATAGGGTTCGGAGGGGAAATGAAAGACCCGTAAACTGCTATGGTTCTTCTCTATAATGAATAAGCGTTCAACAATGCATATATCATTCAGGTTACAGAAGAGTTCAAAAACAAAGAGAATTACCAACGCTTATTATTTGTAAATCCCCTATTATATAAGGAGACTTTGTAAGGCCCTCCAGTGTATTCTCAATCCCAACATCTTTTACGAAATCTTCATCTGAATCAGTGTTCTCTTTATCCTCTCCACTGATACTTGCAGAATCGTCCGCATGAAAGCCATTTTGAAGCCATAACATTTTTCTTGGCAGCTTTTGTTCACTCAGATACCTGCTCAGAAACATCTTATTGTGAGCATCAACATGACAATAGTTAAGCTTCACAAACTATAGAAAGCTCATAAAGATTAATTTTTGGCAAACCTCTTACTTTACAAAAAGACATAGGAAGATAGATAATTGAGCTGGAAAAGAAAAACCCAAGCAAATCTCAGTGCACTTAGAGTCTATAGACAAATATAAATTGGTCGATTGGTGTGCATATCGTTTAATATGCAAAAGCTAGTGCACAAAAGCAATTAAGCATTCATAATATCATATCTACAAAAATATGGGGCACGCAAAACAATATAGCCATTGAAGGGGTAGAATGCAAAAAGTTTATTTACTGAGCGCTGATCATGATACCAGCGAAACAATAACAAATGTGCCATGTTTGCAAACAAGAAAGATTAATATTCACACTGGAGAGGAGAATCTCCGTGACACTATCTGCTCATGTAAGAAATTGATGAGATCTAATCAAGGAACTTACATTTTAGCCTCTTCCAGGCTTCGAACAAAAAGGGGTTTCTTACGATTCAAGTGTTGAAAGGAAATAAGCCCTTTTAAAAATGGGACAATCTGTTTTGTTCTAATCCTGCAAAATCAGAAGTAGATAGGTTATCCAGCTCATTTGATAATTTCTTAGCACACGGAAGAAACATGAAATCTCAATCGAACTTCAGAGTATAACAAACCTTGCAAAATCATGTATACCGAAAAATTGTATGGGCACTGATCTACCTCCGGATGTTTTCTTCAAGCCTTTATTGTCACCAATGAGCGATTCGTCCACAACAATTGCTGGCCACATTGGACGTCCTGCAAACAAGCAATAGGCTGATGTGATATAACCAGTACAAGCCATAGGAGAAAGATCAAGGTTGTACAAGTAATAGTTAGCAGGGCAGAATATGAGATTGCAATGTGTATCAAATGGCATGAATAGGAATACTCCAGGATTCTTTTATCTTTCAGACTGAGGGGTACGCAATATTTTTCTAGATTGACTACAAACAGAGATTCACATAGATGAGACACAGACCAGAAGGTTTTGCCCATATGATATCCCCAGGCTCAAATTCTTGGCAATCATCCAGACTGGCTGCCAACACAGCCACCTCTTCGAGTTTTTGGGTACCATCATCTGAACCTTCACCACTGAGGAGCCTCAAATCTAAGTGCTGCATTTCTTCACCGGAAATAAAGAACTTTATTTTCTGATTCGATAGAATCAAGTCTTCCTTATCTCCATCTTTGTACTCAACCTGTAGGATGAACCGTTATGATCCCCATATACTTAAAAGTTATCAGAATGCAAATTTTGAACCATATTCATAATCACCATAATGATAAGCAACAATGAGAACCATACCCGATGCCTATTACTCTGTTGATTGTACCCAATAACTATGCCAGAATACCAATCAGCATCCAATGGCCAGTAAACCTGTAATGTACTATAGGATGTAAATTTGTCACAAAGTAACTAATGTTGAAAACAACCAACCAGATTAAGAAACCAAATCACGTTCTAAAGAGACAGCAATGCTTGCCTTGCATTCTAATCCAATGAATGATTTGGGATCAGCACCTTGAAAACTCAACCTATTGAAGTGACAAATTTAAACATCAAACCAGAATTCAAAGTGACAATAGTGCTGATGATTAATCACATAAGCTAATTTGCGGGATTGAATTGCACCCATAAGCTAGAAACCCAGAAATGACAGATATATCAGGATAAAGTGAAGCAATATTAACCCTCACCTATGCCATCTTTTAGTAGTATCTGTACCTGACACCACCTTCTCTGCCGAACTGCGCTTCTTCCTCCTCGAACCCCGACCATTACCACCACTGTGATTCTTACGGCAATCCCTCGACTTGGGCCCTTCAAACCCGCCCAACGCACTCGAATCCACTCCCAAATCCACATCCTCGCCGCTCCCAACCCTCCTCCTCTTCCTCTTCTTCTTCTTCTCGACGATCTTCGCCTCGCTCTCCTCTTCCTCCTCCTCCTCCTCGACCTCATCCAATTGGCCATTGGAATCGAAGTAATTGGAAGTTGGCCTGAACCGCTTGGGGCGGCGAGAGTAGAATTGGACGAGAGGCGGTCTCTCGAGAGGTTCCTCCTCCTCGGAATCGTCTGACGGCGGTAGTATCAGCTTCCGAGCCTTCGGTTTCTTCGACATTACCGCCAAGGAGCCGCTGGAGGCTGGCGAGGTGGAGGAGTAGACGTGGTGGAGAGGGACGTAGCGAATCTGTGAGCCGGCAGGGCCGTCGACGGTGAGGTCATCGTCCGGCGTCGGCGCCGCCATGGACGGGTGAGCAAGAGGAGTGGTGGTTTCAGGTGAAAGTGACGGAATTGGGATCGGAGAGAGAGGGTTAGGGCTTTATAGGGAAGGACAATCGGGTCCGGTTCCCGCCGTTTTTTCCTATATGTATACATTTTTGTTTACTAGTTTTGATTTAGTTCACAATTTTTATTTTATTTTGAATGGCGAACGTAACCGATATATTAAAATAAATAAAATCTCGACTTAAAATGGGATAATCGGAAAATACTTAAATCAAATATAATATAAAAATAACTAATTGAAACGTTCGAACGTCATGGGACTGAAAGAGAAATAATAATAAAATACTCATTTGTTGAAATGATCCACAAAGTCCTCATTGGTCGAGGCGAAGGTGTGAACTGATCTCTACCGTTATACATGACGTTCCATCAAAGTGTGTGGATCCCTGAGATCTCATATCCACTAATTCCCCTATCAAGCGCTTCATGTCCAGAAGGGAGCTCGTAATTAGACCACGAATAATCCCCATCCTAACCTTCGTTTGTCCTTTCAGGAAAGTGTGTGACTGACCTCTGGTCGACATTAGACTATGTTAAGGACCCCCATATTACGCTCCCACCTACCATCCGTGGTGATGGGAAAAGTCCTTATCCTTGATTGGGATACTGGGGATGACTACTCATACCTGACGGTAAAAGCTTTAATTTATCCTGACGGACCTACCACCCCGTCCACCATCTACCATTTCCCCTCCCAGTACCCCAACCTAGTGACTACCGGTACAACCCTCATGGTGTGGGTGTGAAGAGCTCTAACCAGGTAGGTGGGTTATGTTCGTCCCGAGGACCTCACGGCCATGACGAGTTAAAGATCTTGCAACCTAAGGGTGAGTCCCTCAAGGAGAGCCATTTTACACTTGGTCTTACTGGCTAGCGCATCAATATGGTCAACGCAACTACAACGGAATATGGAGAGTGATATATACCCTACCAAAAGGCGGAGCCATAATTGATTTGGATAGGAAGCCACACATAGAACTGACTGCAATTCCTTATGAAGTCAACCCAACTCATTTCATTTGCGTCGGCATCCACCGCAAAGAAGTGCCCAAAGACCCTCCAAGCTTGAAATCGACTCCTCGATTCTAAGCCCCGTTGCGAGATTGATAATCTGCATCCACACAAAGAAGTGAGTGAACTGGATGTCACGAGATAAAAGTGTCTCCGCCGCCTCTACCTCTTGAGCCATCGCCTCAACCACCATCAATGATGTCGTCACCAGCGTCCACCCTCCCCCACATCACCTACGGTCTAGCACCACCTGTTCATCTACCACAAGAGCTGTCGCCTTTGCTTCCTCAATCACATACCAATCATTCACGATAATTGAAAGCCCGACACTAGATCAGGCGTCATGATTGTGGCGCATCCGATTAATCGGGGACTCCGTGCAGAGACGCTCATTTCCATCCGCTGGATCGAGACCTTGACACCCCTGATCGGAG
The DNA here is from genome assembly GCA_963921825.1 of Erodium maritimum. Taxonomy (NCBI): domain Eukaryota; kingdom Viridiplantae; phylum Streptophyta; class Magnoliopsida; order Geraniales; family Geraniaceae; genus Erodium; species Erodium maritimum. The sequence continues at coordinate 421,561 of OY997594.1, read as the reverse complement.
TTAGGGAGGGTGAAACCAGTAGCTGATCCTGTCGGGAGAAGCGGGTGACAACTCGACACCTCAACCACATCCGCTGTATCGGGAGCCCTCAAAACAACGAGGTGTGCGTGGGGACGCACACCTCGCCCTGTCAAAGTCGGCATCACTATAACCCATTAGATCTCCCTTTTCCTGGTGTTCTCCCTGAACGTCAAGTAGTCCCCCAATCGCCTTGAAACGGTCTCCATTGCAAGATCAAAAATGTTCAATAGACACCATGATCGTTGTTAGGTCGAGATAGGAAATGATCAAAGTCAGTCAGAGTCGGGTTAACATATACAAGAGGAACTATCTCTTTTATATTCGCCTGGATTTCCGAAAACTTCACTTATAAGACTAACGTCTTGGACATTCTGTTCAGGACGGGCTCTTCTTTTCCATCAAAAATCATTTCTCTTTCCACTGTACATGTATAAATAAAGCTACTACTTCCATGCTTAAAAAATGTTTAATTATCAAAACGAGCTTCAACTCAAGTATCAACGTTCAAGCCCAATACATATACATCTTTGTGGGCCATGCTTTGTTGGGCATATCATCCAAAAGCCTAATATAACAGTAGGCTTCTTAATCCACAGTACCGGATCGTCACGGGCAGGCCCAATTGACGAGGAGAAAATGGAGCCCTAGCACAATCGTCCCTCGATATAAAATAGTAAGATTGAGCAGCGAAGAAGAGGCGGTAGATCTTCTTCTCTCCTTCACAGCTTCTAGGGTTCCTGGTTTCCTCAGCCCAGGCAAGATGGTAAGTGATCTGATACGCTATTTCATTTGAATTTCTCCATACTTCTTCGGTTCTGTTACTGCATATTCGTTTTTGGTATCGATTTATGCAATGAATTGGGATGGTTTTGATTCAAAAATGTGCTGTTTTAGATATATGAGATTGATTAGCTGTGATTATGTGAAGTTTGCCAACAAAGTTCATGCATATGAAACGTGTTTTGATTTTTGAAGTAGCTGACAGCTTGTTTAATTGAGTTCTTAGAGAGGTTTCTAGTTATGAGATGGGGTTCTTCCCCAAACCGTTATTGTTCAGTTGGCTATTTAAGCTCAATTACTGGAGCTGTATGTATAGATAGATGATTTGAAATATTGGAGGCATACCCATAATTTTATAATTCAAACTATGAAATGGGCTTTGATTGTTGAAGCTGAGTATCAGCTCAAGTAGCTCATTGACTGATGAGGTTTATGCTTAGCAAGAGTATGTGATTGTCTTGCTACAGGAGTTCATATGGATTTGACTATTCCAATTACAACAATGTAGATTTTTTGAATTATTGGATTCGTACACTTAATCTTAAGATTCAAATTATAAACTGGGCTTTCATTGTCAAAGTGAGTGACAGCTCAAGTAGCTCATTAGCCTGTTTTCGCTTAGTTTGTGTATGTGATGGTCTTCATATGAATTTTGTTATTCAAGTTCAAATAAAACATGTGGATTATTGGATGCATACACTTAATCTTAAAATTCAAATGTTGAACTGGGTGATGATTGGTGACTCGATTGATGGTTCAAGGAGCTCATTAACTGCCGAGGGTTTCTCTTACTTTGAGTATGTGGTGGTCTTGCCATAAGAGTTCATATGAATGCATACACTTAAATCTAAAATTCAAGTTATAATCTGGCTTCTGATTGTTGAGTCAAGTGACAGTTCAAGTAGCTCATTTCTGCTGGGGTTTCAGCTTTGTTTTAGTAGCGTGTGATAGTCTTGCGACACGAGTTCGTATGGGATTGGTATTCCAGTTCCAAAGGTCTCGATGCTGAACATTTCTTGTCCCGGTTGACTGAGTCATTAAATTATCACTTAGTTCGAATAATAGAGTTGAGTTGGAATATTGAAATGACCATTTGTGCTTTTAGAATCATAATATTCTTTGAATATTGTTGCTGAACACGAATTTTTTGGGTACTCATGTAGGTGAACGTTCCCAAAACAAAGAAGACCTACTGCAAAAACAAGGAGTGCAAGAAGCACACCCTGCACAAGGTCACTCAGTACAAGAAAGGAAAGGATAGTCTTGCTGCACAGGGGAAGAGACGTTATGATCGCAAGCAGTCTGGTTATGGTGGTCAGACGAAACCCGTCTTTCACAAGAAGGTGAATCTTCTTTACGCATTATTTAACTTCTCTTTTCACGGGGTTGGAATAAAAAAAGTTTTTTTAGTCTTCGTAGATGCTGTATATGCACATGATCTTAACGGCATCGTTGTATCATTGATCAGGCCAAGACTACCAAGAAGATTGTGCTGAGGCTGCAATGCCAAAGTTGCAAGCATGTGTCCCAGCACCCGATCAAGGTCATAATTTCATCTATATATTTATTTTCCATTCACGTGTCATTCAGTAACCTATTGTACAATGTCCATAATCTCTGCAAACCAAATTTGAACTTGCTTAATTTATGCTTGATCAAACTTAGCCAAAACTCGATCCAAAACTTAGTTCAAGTTCAGGCAAAACTCGTCAACTATGTGTTATTTAGTTGTTTATGCGTATTGTTGTTTGAACTTGTTTCTTCTGTTTTTCGGTTCAAATATGGCTTAAGTTGTATGTAAGTATCTTGTTATACTAAACTATTGTTGTCTGTCGTTAATATGTATTATATATATACGAGTTTCCCCCGATCCTTTGGTCTATAACCATGCTATTGTACATTATTTCTTTGCTGATGCCTGTTGTTTACTGTTTGCTTTGCAGAGGTGCAAGCATTTTGAAATCGGTGGAGACAAGAAGGGGAAGGGAACTTCTCTGTTTTGATTGCAATGTACTCGCTATATTTATGTTCTCTTTACTATTTAGTTCATGGTGGAGTTTTATTGACATAACAGTTCTGAGATGTTGAAGACATCTAGTTTGATTCATTATGAGATGATATTTAATTGGATCTGCACTTTTGCATTTCTACTGTTTTGTGAATGTTTTATATATTCCTTGTCTTGCAGTCTTGTTCTCGGTTAATTTGTGCTTATTTCATCACTCATATTTAGTTTTGGAGTTATGTTCATTCTAAGTTTGTTTTTGTAACATCAAAGGTGTCTCCTTTAAGTATTTAATTTTGGCAATTAACAATTTAATTATCTGTTTCTCTGTTAGTATATTATGATCAATGTACTATTAGTGTGATGTGATGTCAATGTTGATGAACGGCCTAGGGATTAAGCTGAAATAGTTATGATGTTTTATGAAGTTGGAACATGACTGATTTAGAGATTAAATTGAGTAATAATCGTATTTAAATAATAAACTGAAGCTCATGAATCAAATTGAGTAAAACGGATGAATCAAATTGGTATTTAAATATCTCCGGCGATAATAGCCGGGATTGATAATTTTTTTCTGGGCTCATTCGTGGCAAACTATCTGGGCCTTAGATTCTTGTTCGGACTAATTTGCCTTGTGATGTGTTAAGACATCGACGACTTGTTTAGACGAAAACAGATCGTCGCAACACTGACAATTCATCTAGATGAATTACGAATGAGATGTCCAAACTCCGACGACTAAATCTTCCCTACACCGACGATTCATCCAAATGAATCAATAGACTTCCGGTTTTGACGCCAAAAAATATATGTATATTTTAAAAAATTCAACATATATAAATTCACACTTACAATTGAGTAACTTTTTTTTAAATTACTTACAAGTAGAAATATATAAAATTTATAGGACCATATAAATAATAAAAAAAAGAATATTTTTATTTTGTTAACAGTAAAAATTGGCGGACGAAGCCAAAACTGCAAAACTTGACGAGTCTCTCTCTCCGTGGGAGGTATCAGAATTACCAAAACCAAACACATCCTCAGCACAAGACCAACACCATCTCTCTCTCTCTCTACTCTCAATCTCTCTCTGCCATCGACCTCTCTCTCTCTCTCTCTCTCTCTCTCCATCTCTTTCGCGCCCTCACTGTATCGCTGTCGCTCCTCGCGCAATTTCGGAATTCGAAGCCATCGTCACCTCTCTCACGCGCGTTTTGCGATGCCGTGATACCTTCGACGCCGGAACTGCCACCGGCAAGCGCACCCGGCGAAATATCCGGCGAGATTCCGAAGCTACCGGTCCAGAATTCATCATAGGGTTTTTAAATTGCACAGATTTAGGGTTTTTGCATCGCCCGTTCTCGCCATGGCTCCAGGGCGTAAAAGGGGAGCGAGCAAAGCAAAGGGGAAAAGCGACTTGAGTTTGGGCGATCTGGTCTTAGCCAAGGTCAAGGGCTTCCCGTTTTGGCCCGCTAAGGTCTGCATTTCTCTCCTCTGTACGCTTCATTTGTTCTTAATTTTTGTTGTTGTTGTTAATTGTGTTATTTTCCGATTGGTGTTGTTTTGGAATTAGGGTTTACGAGTTTATTTTGTTTTGTTCCAAGATGGATACGAATCAACACTAGGATTCTGAAGTTCTGTATTGCCTGTTTTGGTTACACTTGGTTCTACTTCAAAGTCCTCTACCATGGCTCCAAACTAGATTTAGTTACATTTATTGAAAACTTACTTGTCCAATTGTAAGATATTTATTTTTTTGAATATCAATTCTGATGTAACATTGAAAATAAATCACTTCCCGCATTAAGCATCCATCTTCGCAAGCAAGATGAAACACATATATCAGAACCTTAGCTCTTTGATTATCTGGGTTGTCATGCAAAACTGGTGGTACCTCTCGTCTCGCTTGTGTGCCTCAATATCAACTCATTTAGCATGTTGAACTTAAAGGTATAGTGACAAACAGTTAACTGAAATTATCACTTTTTGCTTACAACATCGCTATTATACTCTTGTGGGTATGTGAGGTTCTAGGGTGTTTGGGTTGTAATTGAGATAGAATTTCTCTGATCTTTCTCCTCAGATAAGTAGGCCTGAAGATTGGCAGCAACTACCTGACCCCAAGAAATATTTTGTCGAATTTTTCGGGACAAAGGAAATGTAAGTATCTACGAATGTGTTACTATTTCTAAGTTCACACATGTAGAATGACTTTGGTGGCATTATAGTCTTCTCATTCTTAGTGCATTCTTAATTGTTTTTCCACATGCCTTGTTTTTAATAAAGAGCCAGACCTTCACTAATATAATACTGTCTGCTGCATGTTTGGGGGCACCCTTGGGATACTCAACCGGAGTAGCCCTCGCCTCAGACTAATAGGTGGATGTATACTCTGTAATATGTACCCCATGTTCGAAAAACTTACCAGGGTTGTCCCCCACATAATCCCATAGTTGTGGGCCCAAGTACCTTTGCCACTGGCTAAAGATGCGATATTCTCGTACTGTTTGTGGTGAAATAAGTTTGCAAGTTTTGTATGAGAGAGATAATCTGCAACTTCAAAAATAATGTGTACTTAGTAAGCACATGAATCTACGTAGGATGACTGCATGAATGATTAAACATTTATCCCTGGTGTCACCTTAGTATTTCCCGTAGGCTAGTTTGTAATGATTTTGTAGATTCTGTCTGGGGATGGGAGTTATGTTTGGCGGTTCTCTATTTTTTTGGCTTCTAGGTTGTTTTTTTCGTTCTTTACTTAGCTACGTTTTTATGCATGTGTGTGTAATAGTTACTTACTCATCACAACCAAATATTGGGTGGCTGAGGTGATTCTAACATATACTATTGTTATGCTACCATGCTACTGCAATTGTCTCAATTTATTGATTTTATTCCTACACTAACCTGAGGAGTTGGCTGTCTGTGGCTAACTGCTGTATATTTTGGTCTGTGGTGGATATGAATTTCTTTTATATGTTGGCATTGCCATGTATCTGTACTTATATTTTTGTTAGACTATGTTTTGTCTATGCAATATGTGCTGATTTTGTTTTAATGTATGGAGTTCTACACAGTACATAAGCTATGCCAGTCTTTATTAGATATTTGCTAATAAATTGAGTGATAGTAGTATTTTCTGCTCTTACTTAGTATTCCTGTTTATTTATTTTTTCTTCACAGAGCTTTTGTTGCACCAGTTGATATTCAGGCATTCACTTGTGAGTTGAAGACTAAACTGTTAAGTAGGTGTCAAAGTAAACAAATGAAATACTTTAACCAAGCTGCAAAGGAAATCTCAGAAGCATTTGAAGAGTTGCAGCAAAAGAAGTCAGTGGACTTGAAGGAGGATACTGAGGGGTCAGACATCCAATGTAAGGAGTCTGCTGTCGATGGGATAAATATTGAATCAAAAAAGGGTGGGATAAGTACAGTTGGTTGGAAAGGAGGAGTGATCGCAGGCTTGAGTGATTTTGGCTCTGGATTGGGGCGCTGCTCAAGCAAATTGGGTGAAACTGACAGTCTTGATGTCAAGCCATCGACCTCTGGCCATGCAAGTGATTGTTTGCCCTTGGACTTATCTTCAGTGAAAAATCATAAGGTGTCTGATGGGGTACAACCAAAGAGGGAAGCCTCCTTAACATCCACACCAGAGAATCCTTCCTACCAAAGTGAGAATGTCTCAGGTGATAAAGATGAGGACACTATGGGCACCAGTCACTCTAAGGTGATGACTGTTAAAAAAGACTTGAGCTCTAGACCAAAGAATTCTGTATCGGCCATTGAAGATGATTCCACTAGTGATCGGATCAATGGCCAAAAAGATGGTTTTGAGTGCGTAGCAGTTCCAGATCGTGCTAAAAATCCTGAGGGTGGGAAAAAGGCGTTAGTAAATGGTCACAAGTCGAAGAAAGTTAGTACTGGCTCAGAGAGGAGACATGAGGTTAGTACATCTTTGAAGGATGGTAGTGCTGTTGGTCATGATGTACCTGAATGTGGTGACAACTTGAAAGAGGGAATGAAAAGAAAAATTGCATCCAGCGATGGTTCAAAAAATCTGTCTCCAGATCTTTCCAAAAAGGCGAAAGACCAGCTTAAAAACAAAAGGAGAGCTATTATGGCTGATGACATGCAGGAAATTGCCAGTTCTGAGGGGCAGGCCAAGGGCCCGCATTCTGGTAAGCAACTTGGAAAGCGGATTGCGGGAGCTAACAATGTTGTACTTCCTGCTAAGAAGTCCAAGGGTGCTGATTCTGAGGGGTTACATCTCGGAAGTGTTAAAGCTGTTTCTCCTAGTTTTAAAGCTGTCGAGGACAAGTCAGTCAAACATTCAGAAATCAAAAGGTCTACATCTGCTGCCAAAGAAGAAGCCCATATTGCATCAGGAAACGAAAGACAAAGGGCTGTGTCTTTGAAAACTCCTAATCATAAAACTGTCCTTACCCTATCTAAGCGTCATCGCCGAACAATTGAGGATGTGTGTGATCGGACGATGCCTATTTCTAATGATAAAACCGAAAAGAAATCTCCTCTCCTTAAGACTGATGTATCAAATTCTAATAGAGGTGTTCAGTCACACAAGAAACGAAGAGCTGTTTGTCTCTATGATGATGAGGATGACGAAACTCCCAAAACTCCAGTTCATGGAGGATCTGCTCAAAATGTTGCACCTGCATCAGTTCCAGACACAGTGAAAGTTGCTGGGCCGAAGCATGATTACCAAGACACCCAGCATGGAAATAGAGATGCTACTGCATTGGTGGATAAACGCCCAAAAGATTCATATTCCAGATCTCATAATGAGTCTCTGCCATCTCGCCTTCAACCTCTAGAGAAGAGGCCTAGAAAAGTAATAAGTGCCGATGTTCATCGAAGCCATGCAAAATCTGAACCAGATCAAGCTGAGGAGGCCAAATCAGTTATCGATTTGCCTAAAAATTCTCCTAAGTCAGTTCCTGCTACTAAACCAGCAGTAGAGCAACAGAAAATCACAAAGGCAGCAGCAAAAGTTCCCAGCTCTAATACTCCAATAAAGGTACTGGCTGGGTCTGGTAAGGGTTCAGGTACAGTCTCTAATAGCTCTAACTCTTCCCAGAATCAAGTTACTATCCAAAGGAACAAGTCAGCTTCTTCGATAGAAAGATCAAAAACACTGCCAAAGGCTATGTCACGGGTGAATGGCTCTGCTGCTTTGGGAGAAGTTTCATTTGGGAATAGTCCTATCTCTAGTGAAAGGTATATGTCACACATAGCTACTTCGAATTCTTTTTATCCTTATTCATTCATTATTGGGTGTATATTTAACCTTTTGCTTTAATAATAGACTAGAAGCTGGCAGAGAAGATAAAACAAGTTCCTTGCTTGATTCAAGGATGTCAGATTCTGCTTTGTCCATGAAACATCTCATTGCAGTTGCTCAAGCAAAGAGAAAACAAACTCATGGACACAATTTTTTTCTTGATGATCCTAATTCTGCCACTACTGACCTGCATGGGAGAAGAAGTCAGAGTCCATCCTCAGCATTGCATCCTTTCCTGTCTGGCACCACTAGTTTGATGCACGAAGATATGCATGGATCTTATAATCACACAAAGTCAGGTTCTCCCTCAGCTCATGATTTGCAGTCTTCATCACAGAACCAACTTGATCACGAAGAAGTTGAGGAGAGAAGAGTAAGTTCGGGACACAGGGTTGCTGGGGGCTCATTGAGTGGTGGTACTGAGGCAGCGGTGGCTCGTGATGCTTTTGAGGGGATGATAGAGACTTTGTCGAGGACTAAAGAAAGTATTGGACGTGCAACTCGTCTTGCCATTGATTGTGCCAAGTTTGGCATTGCTAATGAGGTATACTATATAATCTTCATACACATCCTATTTTGCTTCTTCTATTCTTTAGAATACATGATGATAGGGTATGTCCTATTGCATGTATTATTTGATCTATTTTAATAAGTAGGTGAGGGAGTCTTCCTTAATCACATAAATACATGCTAATTACTTTTTGTTTGTTTATATATGTCATATATTTCAATAAGTCGCATCTCATCTAAAAAAGTGAAATAGCCATCTCTTTCCTAAACAGATGTGTAAAACCAAATAAGAGATAAGTAAGAGGTAGATAAGACATAACCAAACACTGCTGATTTTAGCGGAACTCTTATAAAATAACAATAAGAGCCAAACAAATGAGTCCTACATGACTAACTTAAGATTCTTTTAACCAAAAGTGTCAATGTAGAGAGAAGTTAAGATTAGCTTTCTTGTAGGTCTCCATGTTGAACATATAATTGTGGGAGTTGTCAAGATCTTCCATTTATAAACATCTGATTCCCTGCAGGTTGTGGATCTTCTGATACGGAAATTGGAAACTGAGCCTAGTTCCCATCGAAAGGTGGACCTTTTCTTTCTTGTGGATTCCATCACTCAATGCTCCCATAGTCAAAAAGGTAGATGTACCATAATGATTGATATGTGTGCTTTCTCTAATCATGCTCCATACTTATGGCTCACTATGTCTTTCCTTGTATGTTTACACAGGCATTGCTGGAGCTTCATACATCCCTGCAGTTCAAGTGGCACTACCTCGCCTTCTAGATGCTGCTGCTCCACCTGATGCTGGCGCTCGTGAAAATCGTCACCAGTGTCGCAAAGTATTTTCCATTTTCTATCGAACTGTTTCTCCATTTTATTTTCAATGTTTATTGATATGTGTTAAAGCTCAACCCAAACCAGCTCTGATACCATGTTAAAGCCCAATCCAACCCAAAAGCTCAAGCTGATGGGTGGAGGCATCAATATGCTTATCAAGTGGTCAATTCGTCCATACACTTTCAATTAGGACACTCACTTTAACAGTATGTTATTTTTTCCATAACAGGTTTTACGGTTATGGCTTGAGAGGAAGATATTACCTGAGTCTCTTCTACGACGTTACTTGGATGACATTGGAGTTCCAAATGATGATATCAATGCTGGTTTTTTACATAAACGCCCATCCCGAGCTGAGCGCGCTGTAGATGATCCAATAAGAGAAATGGAAGGCATGATGGTTGATGAGTACGGAAGGTCAGAATGCTTCTCTAGTTTACTCACGAAAAAAATGCTTATTGTATTTCTGCATGACACTGGTTTTTCGATTCAGATTGTTGCTAGGGTGGCTGGCCATTTTGTTAATTGATTTGTAGATATATCCAAACTTGTCTGTATAGGTTTTTCTTTATTATTCTTATTTCTTTGGTAAATGATTAAACTTTCTGACACATTTCTGTGTAATTGTGGCAGTAATGCTACGTTTCAGTTGCCTGGCCTTATATCCTGTCACGTTTTTGAAGATGAAGATGATGATGAAGAAGATCTTCCTAGCAGTTCATGTAAGGAAGTAGGCGATGCAACACTTGGGGAACCCACCCATGCCATGGGGGAGTCAGAAACATATATAGTTACACCAAACGACAGGCGCCATTGTATCTTAGAAGATGTGGATGGCGAGCTTGAAATGGAAGATGTGTCGGGGCCACTTAAGGATGAAAAACATTGTACAACTGGTTCGTTAGACATGGCTTTGCAAGAGCAGTGCTATGATAAGATCTTCGAATCAGTTTCCAACAGTTCTTCCTGCTTGCTCCCTCTACCAGAGGGTTCTCCCCCACTACCTCTCGATTCCCCTCCTCCTCTTCCACCATTGCCCTCTTCACCGCCACCTCCGCTATCCCCATCACCGCCCCTTCCCCTATCCCCATCACCGCCCCCTCCCCCTCCACCTGCTCCTCCTGCACAACCTTCTGGGCCTCAACCACTGCCACCACCTCCTCCTCCTGTATCACCTTCTGGGCCTCCTCAATCACTGCCACCACCTCTTCCTGTACCACCTTCTGGGCCTCCTGCATTAATGATCCCTCAACCTTCAGTAGCAACCCAGTCACTACTACCACCAGGTCCACCACAATCAGCACAACACTGTTCACCACAGTTGCTATATCGACCGTCAGTGTCTCAAGAATATAGTAGTGCACCTAGCGTAAGTCATCTCACCCCTGCCTTTTCCACTTGTTTGTGCTCAAATTCAAGCAGGTACATGAGATATTATAGCCTTCTCTCTATTCTATACAGGGTAACCAAATTGTTCAAATTGGCGGAAGTACTCATGGCAGTCTCATGGATGCTTCAGCCAAAGGTGAATTGTTTCATCAGCAGTCTAGAGATCCTTCTGGGTTTAGTTCTTCCAGGCAGTTAGAATATAGACAAAATGACTTGTATATGATCCCCCAAGCTTCACAATCGAACCAGCAATTTCACCCAGTTAATGCACCTTTTGGACAAAGACCTTCACATCCACCCCCATCTCAACCTCTCTCCAGTCATTTCTCATATGCAAAACCCACAGTTCCGCAGCATAATCAACTTCCTTATTCCTGTCCCTACCCTGTGCCGTCCAATTCTGATGGTCGCAACCTATATGATAATCAACAGGGTGCGTGGATGAGTGGCAGTAGAATTCAATCATCTTCAGGCCCTTCGTTCGTCCAGGAGGGTATGCAATAATTATTTTATGCTAAGATGCATAGCCATGATTACATTTAAGTATATGCCACTGCTATAAGCACATGAAATTAAGCATGCATCATATATATATTTCATTTTTTATGAGGGGTTCTCGTCTTGCTGGACGTACGATATTCTTGTCCAGCTGTCCAACTATTGTTGAATGAATGTAGTGCATGTAGGTGTATACGCCTGTCATTATGTGAACTTTTGTAAACTTGGTGAAACTTCACATATTCGGTTACTTTATTCCCATGATTTATCTTTTAATTGAACAATTCTACTTTGCTTGTAAATATATTGAATGAAGTTGATTGATTTGACTTTTCCATGAGTTATGCCATCTAATTAGAAATTTTCTGCTCCGGACACATGGCATTGTATTTAAACTTGAGTTTGTCTTTGTGCTTTTTCCACAACAACTTAGCCATTTTCCCAATCAATAAGGGTAAGCTCCATGAACCTAATGAAAATCACGTTGAGTCACTCGTACATATACTTTTTCTCCAAGATTTTCTGACTGAGAGTCACTGACTCACTGGTTTCTTTCGCCCTTTATGTGGATTTGTTTACCGCTCTAGACCCATGTTGTAGTTCTTTTCCTATCATAACTACCTTTTGCTTTAGTTAAAGTTGTGTTAATTTAAATTTTTCAATGGCAGGTTACTACCAAACTCACCATGAAATACCTTCATCAACTAATGTTAGTTTTCAGCACCCTTCCACCATTAATCCACCAGCAGGAACTCCAGTCCAAGGTGGTTCTGTCTTGTAGGGTTCTGCTTTTACTTTTCTTTCCGAACTTCTGTCTTTCTTTGTATTTAAGCTTCTATTAGCACATGAATATGACATTTATTGGTCTTTCTGCAGGTCAAGGTGTTCCAAAAGTTCTTCCATGCCAGCCGGACACGCCTTCCCTTAATTCTTGGAGACCAGCTTAATGAGATTTAAGTATGTAAGTATGTTTTATGGCTATAATTGGTCGGCGGTTGAAGTGTGAACACACCCATTTGTCTTTAGATAGTTACCACAATCATTTCTCTATCCGTTCCAGAATAAGTGTCCTATTTAACTATCAGCAAAGATTAAGGATACAACCTTCAGTTATTGATTTTCCACTCCTTACCCCTATGTGCTCCCATGTCCTCACTACTCAAGTTGTTATAACTAACTCATGGTAGGATATCATCTATAATCCATGGCTCATTTACTAGCGGAAAAGAAAACGAGACACTTAGTTTTGTATGAGTTAGTTTTATTTGAAGAACTGATTCTGGTTGTTCACCAGATTTTTTCGTTGGCCAAATTAGACGCTTGTTTGTCTCATGCCTATGCTTTTGCTATCTTTTTCAGAGCTGTAAGCAGTGGTTTGGAGGCTTGTGGACAGACTCTTATTGCCATGGGATTGTAGAGAAGTTGTTGGGACCCTTGGCAGGACTATGTATATTGTAATTTTTCCTGAAATTTATCCTGAGAATATTTGCTTCTTCAAGTCTAGGTCCATTTTTCTCACTTGGTTAGCACAATGTTTCATGATTTGACATAGGATAACCTTAGGAATTATAATCTCTAGGGTTAATTGTCAAAAACTACCCTAAGATATTGTTCACAAACGAAAAACTACCTAAGTAAGTTTTGTCCACCGACTTCCGTTAGAAAAACTTATAAGGGAGAAACTGTGATGAATGTTCAGAATGAATGGTATGGGCAGTTCTTCGCGGATTCAATGGATTTGTGGGCAATACATAATGCATTCTAAAGTTGTGAGGGTAATTCATAATGCATTCTACAGTTGTGTGGGCAATACTTTAGGGTAGTTTTTGACAATTAACCTGTTACGTCGTTCTAACGGAAGTCGGTGGACAAAACTTCAGTGTAGCCTTAAAGCGTTGACAAAACTTGAGGTAGTTTTTTTGTTTGTGGCCAATACTTTAGGGTAGTTTTTGACAATTAACCCTAATCTCTAATCGTTGGCTGCATTTATAAGTATGAGTTCGGTATTTGTGCAATAACTTCTAAGCTTTTTGCCTCAACATGGTCTATGCATGCTTGTATAAAAAAGTTTTCGCTAAAGGCTGAGGATAGTTTATTAGCATTTTTTTATAGTTATAAACAACCTAGTAGGATGCAGAAGCTGGAGTCTTTCGGTATAACACTTTTGTTGAATAAAGATTTGTTGGTATGCCGTATGCTCTATGCATTTGAAACTTTGTTATTCTTGAAATCCCATTTGCTTTGTTGAATTTCTGTTCTTAGCAGTTCTATTTAGAATCAATTGAATGCCTTACTTACACTAATTTTATACTTAGAAGCTCTTTCAGTTTTAACGGGTTGGGTGAAACGGAAAGGTTGTTTGTTTACTTGCCCCTTCTGCATGATGCCTCTATTTCAGTTTTCATTTCCTGCCTTTAAAGATTGCTACTATGGGTTTGTCTTTTTCCGTTTGCTGGTGGAGAGTTCATTTCAGAATTACAGAGAGCTAATCTTGGCATTTTTACAGGTTTTGGGAGATCATAACATGAAATGCTATGCTACTGATTTACGGGGTATCAAAACCGTCATCCGCCAAGGAGTAAAGTTCACGACTTTTATGAAGTCATATACAAGATGTTGAGGTAATTATATGGTACTGAATTGTTGGGTCCAGGCAATTTTTCTTATCAGTTAGATATGTTTTTCATGCGATGTTATGTTTCAGTGTAAAGCTAGTTCTCCCAGGTTGCTAACAATTGTTGGAAAGTACTTGCAATAGTCTTTTTAATTTACACATGAATACATCGAATTGTGAATATATTTGTTCTTTTGTAACACCAACTGTATATTATAGATGACAGATTTCATGAGTTTGCTATCTATTCCAAATCCAGTAGTTAAATGTTTTTCTTGGCCTTTAATTATTTGGTATGTATTTTGGGGAAACTCCAAAACACACCGCCTTTCGCTCGACCTTTATTAAGGGAAGCATGTTGTGTTACCTTTTTTTTAAAACAAAAACACACCTATAACTTTCATTCATTATTAAACGACTTCCGTTAAATCTAATATTTTCAGTCAGTTTTTGCAAATTCTAGCGTCATCTTTGCAAAGTCTTTCTCAAAAACAAAGGTGAAGGTTAGTTTTTGCCAAAAAACTGACGGGGTCAGTACGATTCAGGGGAAGTCGATGTTGATAAATGAAAGGTATATGTGTGTTTTTGTATATAAAAAAGCTGAGCGCAGTATGATTCCTTAATAGAGGTAGAAAGGGGGTGTGTTATTTGAGTTCCCCGAAGCATTTATACAGTCCAGGTCGATCAGGCACGTGTCCTTAAAATAGATCGGAGATAGAGCATCATAATAATATGACTGTTGGTTGTTAGCCTGTGTTAATTACATGTATAGTTAGTTCCGCTACTGCCCTTATGATATTTTGAGAATAGTATTACTCCTATAATTCACTTTTTTTTTATAAACGTTCTATCGATGATCTGTGAAAGATCAAGGTTTGAATTTTTACCATATTGTTGAGCATACATAATGATTTATAAGAATAGCTGTGAGGGTTAACTGTGGAGAGGAAGTGGTCTTAGGTTTTGATACATACGCTGTGAATATTATTCAGTTTTTTGAAAAGAAAATAAAAAAAAATGCTTCATGCATCCATGGAAGTTTGTCTCTGTTTATTTTCAGTAATCCTGGGGTTTACCCAAACAATTGTGTCCAGAGGAGTGTACAAAGACCAACTGATAATTTCAGTTGATCTTTGTATCATAAGGTGAGTCACGGGATACGGGCGTTTGTGTGTGATCAGTCGTCGAAATCATAGTGCCTTTTTGGGTACGGTGAGTTCAAAATGCCGATTTTGTTGGCAATTTGCTTTGGGTTTTCGGCTTATGGCGCTAACAATAGCGCCGTTGGAAAACACCTTACCCTAGGCGATAAGACCCATTTGACACTAATTTATGACATTTTAGCCTTCAACGAAATAATGGACTGCAAACAAATTTTTTTAGCCTCTTTAAAAGAGAGAATATTTTTTTTTCTCCTTGTAGCCTTCGTTCGGCTAAGCAGCGGCTGTCACCCAATATATATATAACCTCTTTTATGAAAGATCCATGTACGTAACTAATCTTCATGATGATGATGATAGTGTGGACTTGGACGGCACAGCCAAGAGACGAGTATAGCCTTGTAATAATGATTTCCCAAGTTTAATTTTTGTAAAAAAGTAACATAAATGATGTAATGATGTTTTATATCTATACTTAAACATTCATTTTTGAAAACTTGTACAAAAGTAAGGAGCTCGTGTGATTCCGGCTGCATGATAATGATGAGATAAATAACACGGAGGTGTCCTCATGGATATTGTAACGCACTTCATAAATTATGATTTGAGCGAATTTTAATGATAATTATGTCTGATAAACTCTGAAGCTCCTCTGGAATAGGATGAATATATATAAAATAAAATATCATCAAAATTGAAATATCAAAGAAAAAAATACTCAAAAAAAGAGTAGATGATGTACATATAATATATGTTTAGATCACAGGTGTACTAATCAAGTGGGAACTGATATACAAAACAAGGGAGAAGTGATACACAGTTTCGAATGGAGTTTCTGAGGGTAAACTCCATTGTACAGTTTCGAAGTGAAAAAAATAAAGTAGATGATGTATAAATAAGAGATAATTGTACAAAAGGACTTTTAAGGTATTCACTTGCTTTCTTCTTTGATAATTACAAAAAAATGCAATATTTTTGTTATCCTTTGTATAAATTTATTTTAAAATGACATTTCTACCCTTAGAAGTTTAAATCTTGATAATTTTGTTTATTACTTGTGATTTTTTAAAACTAAAATTTAAGGATAAAGTCCTCATTCGCATACGAATGGTAGAAAAAGAGAGCTACAAGTTAAAAAAAGGTGAATAGTTCAGATTTTTTTTTCAATTATCATGTAAATATATATT
Organism: Erodium maritimum; assembly: GCA_963921825.1. Taxonomy (NCBI): domain Eukaryota; kingdom Viridiplantae; phylum Streptophyta; class Magnoliopsida; order Geraniales; family Geraniaceae; genus Erodium; species Erodium maritimum. The sequence goes on along the minus strand of OY997594.1, from coordinate 405,254 downwards.
CTCACGTCAGCTTCAGACAAAGAAAACCTTTTATTCTAGCTTTCTTTAATTTCTATTTACTAAGAATGAATGAATTATACTCTCTCTATATGTGATGCGAAGAGCCGAGCTACTAATCAAGTGCAGCTTTGTTTCTCCTAGCAGTGACAGGTTTAGGAACAGTTGCTGTAGAAAACGCCTGTAAATCCGATTTCATCTTTAATTTAGATGCAGACCAGAGAGACGTACCAGTACCAGCATCATCAGGGTCCTGGAGATTCGACGTGCTCGAAGATTTCTTCACTCCCGCCAATCCATCGTCATCAAGGAAGTACGACTGATGGTTATAGTGGCCCATTGCTGCAGTGACTGTGTTCAACCCGCCTCCCTCTGAACCTGCCGATATAGTGAGGCGGGTTGCGGACTTGGGCCTCTGAGCTAAGTTTTTCCAGGCGACTCTTCTACTGAAGTCGGCCTCGGATTTCTGGCGCCTCCTGATCATCTTGTCCCTGCTTCTGCCAGAGTTGGGCTCTCCGGCGTGGTCATCAAGAAGGCAGCTTGCCATGCTTCTTGATTTCCGGTGGAGGCCAGGAGATGAGTTTTTCATTGGGGAAGAAGAGTATCTTCTCAGAGATACGTCTGTGTTGGATCCATCTTCGATGGAGATTTGGGAGTTTAGTTTGAGCTCTACCGGTTTTAGCCCGTAGAAACCCTGCAGAGAGTTCATGGCTGAGAGCTGGGAGGACTTCCATTTCTGATCATCGTTCATTAGCGGGCTCCTAATACCATAAGGGCTATTATGTCTGCAAAGAAATGCACATGATAAGCCATATCCCATCTCGGAATCATGAAATGTACTCAACTGAAATTCATACGCATTACCTAATAATTCATACTCAGTTGTTTTAGATTGATTCATAAGACAAACAACTTCTAATTACTATTTTACATTCAATCGTCGGTAGGTTCAAATGTCACTCCAATATGGATGATAGCTAGTAACCACAATGACCTCGTTCTTTTTCACTTCATGATCTCACCCACTTGAAAAAGAATGAGATTCACTTCGATACAAACTATGACGATAGTTAGATATGATTTAAGCTCTCTTCTATATAAGGGGGCTCGTACTTGATACATCGATCTCATAGAGTTTTTTATGAATAAAAAAATGTATAGTGTTCCCTTGCTCCTGTATAACTAAGGTCCTGAGACCATATGCTTTGATACATCTGATTTAGTCAATCAAAAGAAAGAAGATATGATTATTAAGCTCTAACGTCATGTTTTTTTTTCTTTCTCTTTTCAACATTCAGAGAAGCATTTCTAACTAGTGTCATATCAGTTGCATCGCATTTGTTTCCTAATTTCTGGAGTCAAATCTATAAATGTTATAATAAGATCCAGAAAAATACAGTATGCTTAAGGCTGCACAGCTTAATCACAATCTCAAGGCCGAAGGGAAATACCAATGGATGGTTGATATTTTGAACTATAGGATGAAGTTAATATTTTCAATACTGGCTATCATATCAACGACTGTTGTTATTCTGGTTATGAAATGCATGAAAATGCTCATGCGGACCGAGGCCATAACTAGAATAATGAAGCAAAGAGGGGGAAAACGTAATGAAGATAGCGTGTTCTTACCCTGGTGTACAGGAACCATCTGACATTAAACCCGGAGATGGAGGGTGCCTTCCAGGTAGAGGAATCAGAAGGGACTTGCGACCAAACATTTGAAAGTCTGTGACCAGGCCATTCATCTTTTTGACGTCCGCAACCTATAACACATTACAAGCAATACCCTAAGTAAAAAGAGAGCCAAATACAAGTTCATCAAACTATCTGAACATACTGGAAAGATGAATAGATGTAGCAAATAATCCCTCTGTCCCAAATGCCCCAAATACAAGACGTAACCTCACTAAGCCTCAACCCTCGCTAACAAAGTACATGAGACACTCATCGCATGATGAAGAGAGTAGGAAAAACGGGAAGTAGAAATACCAATACACAAACATACCAAGTAAAAACAAGTAGAAGACTGAAAATGCTGGCTCCTAGATGTTGCTAGCATGTATACTAATTATGTTCCCTAAACACTGCTTGATTAAATCGGTTCAGGTCGAATCCACTGGGGTTTTCTCGGGCTAATCTAGCTGCTCGAGAACATCGGAGTTCATCCTCAAACTATCTAGTCCGTGGCCTTTCAGGCACTACACAGATGGTAGGCAACTCCAATTGAGGAAAATTTGGCATCCCAATTTTAATTTCTTTCCACCAAATATGAAAATCGACATCTACCAATCTCGAACCTGAGCTAATTCAATTTCATTCTATATTGCTCATTACCTTTTCCACAATCAAACTCCAAGATGCAGAACTAGAAAGATCACATGGTAAGCATTTCTCAACAACCCAGCCAATTTATCATCACTTGTTAATTTCGTACAAACATTCAGAATCATTGACGAGTTCAATGAAGAACAAGTCAGCAAGTGACGATTATTTTACCAGATTATACCAAAATTATACACACAAACAAGCAATTCATTTTCTGAAAAAAGAAGAATAATCTAAAATCAAACTGTAAATATTTACCTCGACGCCGTATTTTATGGCTACACCTGCAAGAGTGTCGAATTTGGACACCTGATGTTCAATAGAACTCAGAGGAGAAGGAGGCAAAGATAAGGAAACTGGCGAGAGCATAGCAGAACTACCGGTACTGCCATTGTTGTAGAGCACGCAATCTACGTCCAAAACGGCGTCGTCTTCGTCGCCATTCTCCATACAGAAACTGCTGTAGATCCGCCCCTCCCTCTCCATCTGAATCCGCTAACCATCGATTCGGACCATCCTTCAACAGAATCACGCGCAGAAATCGCCGATCGACTTCGAAACCACGATGATTCGATTGAACTTCGGCGACCAAAACTCGGAGAAGATCTGGATTGGACAATTTGGGGGAAAAATTCGGAACAGATCTGAGAGGGAATGATGAAGAAACTCGAGAGGATATATATACTTCGTTCGTTGAAAATGGTTTTTGTTTCTGTTCACAAAACTCCAATTAAAGGACACTTTTTCGATTTTATATTATTTGATTAAAATTAAAATAATTTAATTTTAAAATGACAGTATTACTTTCGATTTTAAGCTGAAAGTTTCTCGGTCAATACTTTAGATTTTAATAACTTTGGCGCCAACAAACCGCGTATTTCACTCTATCTTGCTCATTTGTATTGGATTTGAAATATTTAATTGTATTACACTAAACTAATTTAAAATTGAGTTGATTTAATTTAATTACGGATGATTACAAACTAAAATTATGAAGTATTCACTTTTTACAATTTGTGATTGTAACCCTCTTTTCTGATACTTACAAAAGTGTGTCATAAATTCGCCTTCTTGTTTACTTTCGTATAAATTTGTTTTAAAATGTTAGTTTTACTTTTAAAACTCAAACAAACGTTACCAATACGTAAAGAGTATTAAATGCATGTTACCAATATATAAGAAGTATCAAAGATAATTAGGTAAATAACAATTAAAAACGTGAAATCCACATTTTTATATCCATTAAAATATTTATATTTTGTACTTTGTAGGTACAAAGAGAGAAAATGAAGGACATGAAAATTTTGGATTTTTATGTTATTTTTTAACTTCAATTGTTAGGATAAAATTATCATTTTTATACACATTTTAAGCAAATAAATATGTTCATTTTGAAAGAGACTGAAAATAAAACATAACAAAATTCAAGAATCACAATGTATGGCTCTCAACTCAAAACAATTGAAAATTGACTGTTTGTGTTCATATTAGTTCAGATCACAAAGATGTGATGTTAAGATTACATAGAAGCAGTCTAATAGTGTGACATTTGTAACTGATACTCAACAAAGTGTACAAAGATTCATTACTGAATAGCAATTATTCTACACTCCAATCTCTTTATAACAACAGAGATCATTGTTCATAGTCATATCATCGATGTAAATAGTTGTAATGCAATATACAAATACAATATAACAACAATCATACCGTCCTGGCGTGATCCAGCAGTACAAAATTGCAACCACCATTGATGAACCTGCAAAGTATCGAATGTGTTATTCGTGTCTGTGTTAGAGTCAACTATAACGATTAGGAATAATTGCAAAAAACTTGTAGTGAACTATGCGTGTTATGCAAATACTATCAGGGAACTATATTAGGAACCAATAGTTGAAGGCCATATTATAGTTTAATATTCTAACAAACTATTTGTTTCTTTTGCAAAAAACATCACCCAACAATTTTCTTTCTGCAAATCCACTAACGGGGTTCAAAAGTAACCATGCAAAAGTGTATACATAAGGGTTCCAAATTGCAAAACACGTATAATGTGAAGGGAAAAACTATCATTCCCCCCAAAAAATTGAAGTCACACGACTAATTTCCGTTATTAACGGATTAGCAGACAGAATATAGTTGAGGGTTTTTTTTTGCAAAAAAAAAAAATTGTAATTCGCCAATAGTATTTGCAAACCACACACAGTTCAGCACAAGTTTTTTGCAATTTTCCCTAACGATTATGTCTTAATTAATTTGCTTCTTGACATCTCACCATTTAATCTGCTATCGTAAAGTGTATTGGTAAGTAATCACCTTCTGTAAATTGTAAGCTTATCCAAGATACCGAAGCAACACTCCATCGTTCCCCAAAACGAATCCTTTCTTGTCATCGATGAACCTGTGAAAAGAGAGAATGGAACCCGATTGAGAAATCGAATACAATAAGACGAGTTTTTGGGTAAATGTGTGATTAGCATTAATAGGAAGCATCAAACTCACTTCACTGAGTACAGATTTGCAGCAATGTTATCAGCTGCTTTGTCACGGGTCCATGTTTTGCCACCATTGTTGGTTCTCAACAAAACTCCACTGCCCCCAGCTGCCCAAGCCTCTTCCTGCAAAAATCATTTTGGGTGACGGTTTTTAACTGATTGGAATCACGTCGAAAGAAGAGAATTGTTATAATGACTTGCAAATGATTTACGCTATGTATTGACAGAACTTTACCTCTGAACGATACCCAACATCAAGAATGCCAAAACCTCGACTTTGTACTTGCACTTCTTCAAAATCCTCTGTTATCTGATAGCATCCATGCAAGTGAGTCTTACTGAGAAATAGCGAAAGGACAAGGTACATTTCTGGATAGGAACCTAATTAAAACATTGGGGAAAGACGAAATTTGATAGAAGTACTTCTCTATATAGCTTTGTCATTATATATTGGGAAAACGTTATTTACATACCCACTTTGACCCTTCGCTATAAAAAACACCCCACTAAAGGTCAGGGGTTACCAGTAATACACAATCACCTTTCATATTAATCAAAAACACCCGGGTTTACACAAAAAAAAGGTGATGGTTTTATCGGGAACACACTGTCACTTTTCTCATTTATTTGTTTTTGTTTGGGACAAAATGACCCAAATTCGGGTGTTTTCAATGATAAACGAAAGGTGACAGTGTGTTACTGATAACGCATCACCTTTACAGCGAGTATGTGCAAAACAAAGGTCAAAGGGGGGTGTTAATGAAGTTACCCCTATTAAATTTGACGGTAAATCATGTTTGTTTCCATAGTTAACTGTTAGAGCTTCTCAAGGAACCAGTTCAGTACATCTCGGATTTCTTTATGAAAATGGCCAAACTGTACAATCTCAGATAACTTACCCCCTTGCCTTTGCTAAGATAAAGTCCCCCTCCACGCACAAGAAGCCAAAGACCACCATCAGCTCTCCATCCCATGTTCTGAATTCTTCTTGCCACTGCCCTGTTATGTGGCTGCCAGTAGGGCTGCATACATTTAAATATCATAATTATGGTTAGTATGATCAGAATGCATATACCCATCTCTTATACTAACTTTTTTATCAGTTACTCATTCAACATACTTGGGCTTGGGGAGGGGTAGAATTAGAATGATATAAGAGTAAACAACTGAAGGTGACAAGAGTACAGAGAATCTAGAAATGCAACCCTAAGCAGACTATCTTTACTTTGTAAGAAAAAACAAGAAGTAATTCAATGAGGAGTATTACCTGCCCAGGTTCCCAGGTCAGATAAAAGTTTCCACGGCTCGAGACTGCAACGTAGCTTCCGTCGGGTGACCGGTTGACAGCATTAAAAGTCCCAGTATAGTAGCTAGCACCACTAATACCACTAGAAACTGTTCTGCAAATGCAAGGAAAATATGTGAATATCTTACCTTGCAGAAGCAACTATCTTTTCTTATACAATTTTTTTGGGGAAACTTAACTTAGAAAAAGAAGGCTTAACAAATAGATTAATATCCATAGGAAGCCCTTCTGAAGGAACAAAAAAAAATGGACCTAGATGTTTTCCTCAAAACCATTATCAAATAAAATAAAAGTTCAAACTTCCTTCCAACCAACAAACTTTGACTTCGATAAACCCACAGCTTGCCCAGCATGAATGGAAAAGAAATATCTAACAGCTTATTTTTCAAGTGATGCAATGGAAAAGGAAATGGAGTGGAGAGTAGTAGGAGAGCAAACCTATTGAGAGTGGCAGATACAGTCTCCTGAACAGCAGCTTTCCAATTATAGCCCCTGTTAGATGTAATATATATAGCACCTTGGTCCGTTACCATTTCGGCACTCTTTTCTCCAGTTGCCTTTATATATACCTGGATATGTCATACAGAAGTATTACTTTAGTAGCATATGGTAAAATTACTCCAACCCCAAAGCTTAAGCTATCAGGTGGAGGGCCCAACTAGAAATACCAAGTGGTCACTAGGTCCACATTGTTTCGAGGTGAGACACTTCAACGGGATACCAACAAAAACAATGCAAATGAGATATTCACCTTGAAACAACAGAGGAAAGCAGATAAAACGAAAGATCAAAGGCAAAGAGATAGAGTAAGACATGGATGATTCAATAAGTATTTCAACTCGTCATTAGTGAGAAAAGATGGATTATCTATGACTTACCGGAGTGGTGTCCCGGTCAAGGACCTTGACTCAAGTACCATGTTTAAAAGAGAAATTGATCGACATGGTATGTGATATCATGTCTTTGCTTGAATTACAACACCACCTTACAGATAACATCTCAAGGATTTCCATCATATAGATCCTCTCATTCTACTCTAGAAGAAGGCATAACATAAAATCATATCAAGCAGGGTCTAATGGAAACACAAGCTTACCATATCTCCGGGAAGTTGAGCACTCAGCGGTATCCTTTCCCAGCTATCTCCAGCATTCGAAGTATACAACAAAATTGCAGGTTTTCCAACAATCCATCCCTCCTTCCCCTTGAAACTGATGGAATTAAACCTATAGTTGAAATCCTCGTCTTCGGCTGCAGCTATTGAGCGCTGAACCCAAGTATTCCCACCATCTTTTGTCTCCAAAAGGGTTTGCCTAGTCCCCAAAAGAAATCCTAGCAACCCAAATGCAAAAGTAAGTGAAAGCTCACCATGAATCGCCTCATAAGTGATATGCTAAACAACATAATTGGAACAAAACTAAAATCCTAATATAGGAAAGCGAAATTAGAACTTATGAGTCAATTGTTCCCGGTACCCAAAAGAAATTTTAGCAACCCAAGTACAATTGTGAGTGAAAGATCACCATGAATCACCTCAAAAGTGATACACTAGACAATTTAATCGGGACGATAATCAAATCCAAATATAGGAAAATGAAATTAGAACTTATGAGTCAATTTTTCCCAGTCCCCAAAAGAAATTCTAGCAACTCTAATACAATTGTGAGTGAAAGCTCACCATGAATCACCTCAAAAGTGATACACTACTCAATATAATTGGGACAAAATTCAAATCCAAATACAGGAAAATGAAATTAAAACTTATGAGTCAATTGTTCCCAAGATAGAAGTAATGAAAGTTCTACATGTAATCCTAAACACCATAACTAGAACAACATACAAAATCCGAACACATAGGAACGAGAAATTAAGACTTAATAGTCAATCATAAAAGCAACACAGAACCCAAAGAGATAGAGATCACCATGAATCAACTTACACAACATATACCAAACAGCGAAAACAAAATCCATGGCTCAATCCAATTCTACATCGATCCTTACAACCAAAAACGCTACAAACATTACGGAGTAGAAAAAAATGCAACGAACTGACCGTGAAGAGGGTCTTCAGGGACGAAGGCGACATCGAGGAGGACGACGCCGGGATCGATCGGGAGGAGGACTCGTTCCCACTCGGAAAGCGCTTCTTCGGACTTGGCGGGCTGAGGGAAGGCGACGAGTGGAGCTAAGGTTGAAGACGAAAGCGCAACCAACGCAGCTGCTTGGGATATAACATCTCTTCGACCAATCGAAGAAGAAGAAGAAGGCTGGTTGAGGCAAGCTCTGGAGAGAATTCGACGCGGAGGCTGAGATTGGGAGCGAGGAGCGACGGTGAAGAGAGGCGATTTGGAGCAGCAATCTCTGAGTTGCAGAGACGTGGTCATTGCCGCCATTGCTGGCTTTGGTTGAAGCTTCGCTCTCTGTGTTCCTCTCTCACTTTCTTATCCAAAATGTATTGCTTCTCTCAACGGCTTCGCGGCAGCTTTGAAGCGTCTCGATGCCACATGGAGGATAGGTTGACACGTCAGATTTTGCACCCAATCACATTCTCTCATTTTTTTCCCTTTTTTTCTCAAAATGATGTGGAAATTTCTTTTTTTATAATAAAAAATGATAGGGAAGTCAAAAGAGATATTTTAAAATATTGGTCATGACGATTGAAAGTATATAAATGATTTGTGATCAATTCATAAATATATGTAAATGATTTTTGGCCAATTCATAAGGTATGTAAATGAAAGATGAAAAAATGTAATTGGCCAATTCATAGGTGAATAATTCTTCCCCGGACTTGTTCGGGCCTATTACGCATACACTTCATTAATACCATAGTGTAGGACTAGACGAATTGTCTAGAAACTCCCTGGTTCGGTTAGATTGTACTAGTCGTTCACATTATTGGAGCTGCTCTAAGAGCATGTGCAGCCGTATATGCGACTAGTTTTGCAGTCCAACAACGATTTTATCCGACGATTTTGGGTCAATTCAAGACGTGAAACCAAATTTTGCGTTTTAGTCGTCGCATTATCCTTAACGCCACAAAAGACAAAGGAGATGTGATGTATCTATTTGTGAAAATCGTCAACAGAAAACGCTAACTAAACACCGCCGACTGCTCCTACTCTAAGATAATTTTTGGAACAACCGACGGGGTCCCTACTGCTTCAATAGTTTTGGTGTCCAGTTCGCTAATTCTATTACTAAATATAACACAATATACATTCCTTCCCCGTGAGACTTTCAATGTAAGAGAGGTTGGTAACAAAAGATAGACAAATTTCATCATCAACAAAATTTTCTCAGACTACCAAAATGAATTTTACACAACTATGTTTGGGGTCTCAGATTCAGAAGTACCATTTCGGTCTTGCTTCCTCTTCCTTGTCTGTCAAGTCTCGGTACTGATACCACTCTGCTCCGGCCTTCCCCACCGGCAATGGAGGCCTGACAAATATCTCCACGGGCTTCGGAACATGCACAGTCATGTGCAGTTCTGTGATCTTTCTTTCGAGACCCGAAGCAGAAGTTGCAGCACCATTGCTTCCAAATCTTCTTACTGGCTCAACTGTTATCCATCCCAGTCCTGATATAGCCACATCACAAGCAGGCCTGCAGTAAAATGACATTGAATGGATATCATTAGAGCATCTCCAATGTACCGGGCAATTTAGCCAGGCGAATCCGGATGAATATCCCCGATTTCCACAACGCTAGCGGCTATTTAGCCAGTCGGATCTGGATATACCCACGTGGCAAGTGGCCACAAAATGGGCGAATTGAGTTTGCCGGGCGAGATTTCATGGGGTTATGAATCATTTGCTCCAGAAGACAGAGAATCGCCCAAAACGGTCAAAAACGAGGTGCTCTTATGAGTGGTTTGCAATATCGAGAAATGCAAGATTTTAAAAAAAAAAAACAGTAGAAGTTCAGAATTGGGAAGAGTTTGAATTTGTCTAACCTATCCGGGTCTTCAAATTTTATTTGCAACTCGTGTTTCGTTTCAAGTCCCGTCCAATCAGCTGCCTTCTCTTTTCCCGTTGGAGGTGTCAATAAAACTCCGACCTCTCTCTGCATCAAAACCAGGTACAGATCTCCGTGTTAAGAACATGAAACTGTTTTAAAATATAAAACTATAATTGGACCTTCAACTATCAGCTTGAGATTTTAGTTGAGTTGGTCCTCTAATACCCCGTTATGAAACTGTTTTGCTCGACAGTTCTAAATAAGCAAATAATTAAATCATACATGTCTATAACGAAATCAAGAAGTGGAGCCTATTTGCTTAAGAAAAACATATGTCTATATCGAGATCAAGAACTGGAGCCTAATGAGTGTATACACGGTGTTGGGTGCGGAAAATACTAAACAAAGTTAATCTGGCCTGAAAATACTAAGCAAAGCAAATACGAGAAGTGAAGCCATTGTTATCAATGAACTAAATTTGTATGTCAATAAGCTCTCATCTTTGAACTGAAAGGGAGGCTCACACAAACAGTTCAGTGCACAACAAAGATTTGATACCTGGTAAAATTCATCGGCTTCATTCGAAGGCACCAAATGAATCTCCAAAGCCTTAGGCCCATAGAATGTCAAACAAGTTTCAGGGAGAACCTGCAAAAATAAAAATAAGCCACAAATCCAGAAGATTAACTGTTCCTAGTGAGTTTGACTATATATCAACATGATATGTGAAGATCCAAACCTTCAAAACATCAATTCTGACAAGACCTCCCCAAAATATTGAGAAACCATTTAAGCCGCTGGACTCAAATTTGTATGGTGTATCGTTATTGGAGGTCATCTGCAAATTCCAAGAAGGCAAGTAGCTATTAATATTTGAGGCCAATATCGCCCACTTAGGTTGGTCTGATGTTCAGAGAGCTATCTCATCTCCTTGAGGTCAGAGGTTTGAACCCCAGTGGGTACATCTACTTAAGAGTAGGTGAAGGTTAGGCTGCGCTAGAGTAGGATGTTCCCGCTTTCGTGTTGATAAAAAAAATTGAAGCTAATATATGAAGAAACTTTGAAAGGATGCATACCGGGGGGAATGATCGAGCCTTGAGCCGACTTCGAGGAGCAAGAGCAGGTAGATCTTCGGAATCAACTACAGCAGCTTGTCTATGGTGAAGATGGATTCCAGGTGTGTCATATAGTTTCTGCATTTTGGCAGGAATTGAAAATGTTCATAACTAAGAAAAAAATACTGATTAAACGTGTAAAAATATGGACTATGAATATGAAAAAGAAGGGAAATCTCACTCAGCTACCTCTAAGTATGCACCATTCTTAACCAACTATCCATAAGCTTAAAAAGTTTTTGACAACCCCTTAAGCGTTTTAGTCTAATTTTACCCTGATTCCGTCAACCTTTGGGTGTGAAATGTTGAAATCTTCCTCACAAAAGGGTATTTTCGGCATTTCACACCCAAAAGTTGATATATTGGGGTAAAATAAAAAAATTAGGGGGAATGTCAAACTTTTAAAACGTAACTGAGTGAGATTATCCCGATAATACATACACATACTATATACAAATGGGATAGCATACCCCTCCTCCCAGGAAAGCATCAATTTTAATTGGACCTAAGGTAGTTCCAGGGACAGCAGATTGTACTGGTTTGTATTTCAGTGCGGATGCAGCTGCTGGATCCTTTTCTCCCATCACCGCTGATTTTTTTATAGATAAAAACATGAAAATAGTCATGATAGCAAAAAATGAGTAATCCAAGCTAAGAAAACTAAATTTAAGACAGAAGAAAAAATGACGAGAAAAATGGATGGAGCACCATATAAAAAAACAGAAATATTTGGAAGGTTCGATGTTGAAAATCAAAGGATTGAGAAGGAAATAACCCCAGTACAGCTGATCAAAGGTGCCTACATATTAACATAGCTGAGGATTGAGTTGGCATATGTGTGACTTTGTAGGGACTTTACAAGCAAATTAATTTAACTACTGATCTTTAAGATTGAACTCCGGGAGAAAAAACTATGAACCACCTCAACAAAAGAAAAAAAGAAAGATAATGGAAGCATAACAATTTATAAATGAAATTTTAGTAGTGCACTAGTTATAACAATTAATGTTGATCAAAGACAAAAAAAAAACAGAAGATCCTTTGATGAAACTCGAACTTACTCAGTAAGGCATTGATGAATGCAGATTTCCCAACATTCGCTGCACCCTGCAGGAATGACAAATTTATACCATAACATATACCCCAAAAAATAAAAAACCCGATTGGAAATCAAGCACAGCACGTATCAATGTCAAGCTTCAGTTCCAGAAACTAACCAGAATGTAGACGTCCCGTCCCTGCACCAGAAAACCAAAAGTCAAGCTCTTAATTCTACAACAATGGAAGAGAATAAGATTATTTTGAAAAAACCACCATGAAGGCAATGAAAAATGTTGCTTGACATTGAAAAGTTTTAAACTATTAGGAGGACCCCTCTTGTGTATCAAGTGGTCACTAAATCCACATTCTTTCAGCGTGGGACACTTCAACACAACAGTCCATATTCAACAAAACATTCTAAAACACAAGCGAACTAGAGTTTCACATCACACACGCACACATATACACCAAAACATCAGATGTGTTACCACCAGAACCACTTGTGGGTGAATTCCATAAATTAATACATTAGATAGCTACAGATACACGAGAGGAGTTAGAGAAACCTTCTTCTCTTTCTGTATGTCAGATATAACTCCAGTAATCCCAACCATTGACTTAGAGCTTGTTAGATAGACACTCAGAACACTGCAATAAATAGCCAAAGAACTTGTATGAGCACTTGGCAATTAAGCACCAACAGTATCAATAATGGAAACACAGAGGGACTAAGTATTGGCTTCAAATAACCCAAAGAGAGGATTGACTATTGAGTAATATTATATTTATCAACTCAGTTTGAGGCTTACAAAAAGGCAACAAGAGGCACTGATCTTTAACCTTATTGTATTACTTTCCCGAAAATTATTTGACTTGCAAGTTGCAATGCCATTACTAAGTATGTGTGTGTGCATTTGTGTGTTTACAGCAATGCACTATAATTATCATATTACAGAGACTTGCAAAAAGAAACAGTAAATAATTGAGGCAGAGATTGGCTACGGTTTAATGAATTCATAGCACGCTATACAATTCATCAAAATAAAAGCCAGACAAAAGAAGATTAAGCTTACTTGAGCTTCTTCTTTGTAATGGCCTCTACAACCCAATCACCAACACAATTAAAGTCAGTATCTTTTGGAAGAAGATCAACCTGACATGGGAAAGCATTAGCTGCTCTGAGCACTAGAAAATATATACCACAAACAGATGCCAAAAAGATCGTGAACTGCTAAAATACCTTTGTCAAAACTAATATTATTGGATTTGGTCCTACAATATCACGAACACGGGCCAATAAACTGCCATTGAAGTCCACAATATCAACCTGGAACATATCCACCCAATAATAATAATAAAAAATCATGCCACATCAGATGGAAACTAAGGCTACAAGAAAGTCAAGCAGAGGTGAATTATTAGATGCTCGAATTTGGCTTAATCAGCCTTTTGACTAACTCAAGTAGCTTATCTATGTTGGGTTCTAGTTGATGATAGAAGCAAGCTAATGAGTAGCCAGCTAAACTCATCCCACCAGCTCATATCACCGCTCGAATCAAAATGATGACCCCATTTATAATGCCATTTAGATGCTCGAATTCGGCTACTCAGCATTTTAACTAACTCAAGCCGCTTATCTAAGTTGGCTTCTAGTTGATGATAAAAGCAAGCTAATGAGTAACTAGCTGAACTCATCCCATCAGCTCATATCACCACTCAAATGAAAATGATGACCCCATTTCTAATGCCATTTAGATGCCCGTACTTGGCTACTCAGCATTTTAACTAACTCAAGTCACTTATCTAAATTGGTTTCTACTTATTGATAGAAGCAAAGTAATGAGTAGCTAGCTGAACTCATCACATCAGCTCATATCACCGCTCAAATCGAAATGATGAACCCATTTCTAATGCCATTATGCTCGAATTTGGCCACTCAGCTTTTTTAACTAACTCAAGTGGTTTATCTAAGTTGGATTCTAGTAGATGATAGAACCAAGCTAATGAGTAGCTAGCCGAACTCAGCCCATCAGCTCATATCACCACTCAAATCAAAATGTTGAACCCATTTCTAATGCCATTGTATCAATTCATACACGAAGTTTAAAGTGACAAATTAACAACACAATAGCAAATATTAGATCAATTTTACTCGGACAATTTAATTCGATCTTGGCATAATAAAACAGGATCAGGTAAGTGAAGCCTACCAAGTGAACAATCAAAGCCTTCTCGAACCGCAAGTGAGTCAGCTTGTCCCGTAGCTCTTCAGCTGATACAAACTGTTTCCCACCAGAGTAACCTCCATTTCCACCAACAGCTGTAATCATATGTCCATGGCACAGAAGCTTGCACCTCCCACAAAGAACAGTCCTGAGCTGCCTATGCTTCTTCTTCTTCAAGCCCAAAATCACGAAAACATTGAAAATTCGTTAACACCCACCTCAAATCTCACACCAAAAACGCATTAATTTCCAATTCCATTCAAAAACGCACGAACCAATTCGTAGGTCTCGAGATCAACATAGCCAGGAGCATCGGTCTCCGAGGTCTGCAACGGAGCTCCACAGCCGTAGCAGCAAGCGGAAACAGTACTCGCCCTCAGGAGCTTCTCTTTCTTCCTCTTCTTCCTCATCTTCTTCTGCTCTTTGATTATGAGCTTAGCTGCTTCCAAGTCCCGCTGCGTCTCGAGGAAGAGCTCGCCTGGAGTCGGCGCTGCAGCTCCGACTCCTTCCGACGAGGTCTCAGGCGTTGGGGATCTGGAATTGGCTTGTTGAGACACGGATTTGCAGAGGATGAGAGTGCGCTTCGTGTGAATCTCGAGAACTCTAGGGGCGAAATTGGTGAGGTGGTAGGGGAGGGAAGGAGCGGAGAGGAACGTAGATAAGGTTTTGAGCGCCATTGCTGAGGTTTTTCTAAGGGAACACAGTATTGTACATGTCTCTGCGTTAGTGAAGAAGATAGAGATATGAAGAAAGGCAGAGGGAGCAATTAT
Source organism: Erodium maritimum (assembly GCA_963921825.1). Taxonomy (NCBI): domain Eukaryota; kingdom Viridiplantae; phylum Streptophyta; class Magnoliopsida; order Geraniales; family Geraniaceae; genus Erodium; species Erodium maritimum. The sequence goes on along the minus strand of OY997594.1, from coordinate 390,012 downwards.
CCAATGTGTCTCGGTCCGTAGTATTGTTAAGAGTTAATTACCTTTAGTACCCCTTATGTATTTGTAACACTCATTTTAGTACTCTTGTATATTGGTAACGCAATAGACAAAATTTTAGTCAAGTTTACGTCATTGTGATAATGTGTAACCAATTCATAAGACATATTATTATTATTCTATTACCAATATATAAGAGGTATTATGTGTTACCAAAATGTAAAGATTCTTAGAGCATCCACAATGGAGAGGCTGGGAGCAAAAAAAAAGTAGAGAGTCCTAAAAGTAGGAAAGAGAAAATAATATAATAATACTGGCGGGGAGGGCTGGTTCGGAGCTCCACGTCTCTTCTCACCGTCGGCTGGGAACAAAAATGTGAACAAAAAAGGTTACCATAAGCACTTTAACCACGTAGCATTGTAAGGTACTGGCTGGGAGAGCTGACTATAAGCCAACAAAAAATAATTTTTTATTCTTCCCGCCAGCCTTTCTCCGCCAGCAACCGGCTGTAGCGTTGGAGATGCCCTTATTAAAGGTTATAAAACTTTGGGTAACTAAAGATGTGTTAATTCAAATGGGTACAAAAGGTAATTAACTATATTGTTAAAATAATTTTCAATGGTTTTTGTCGAGTCACTTCAAAGATTTCTCACCATGAATCCATTTGTCATGTGACCATTTTGTGAGTGGTTGTTTGATTTAAGCAAACTCGTCTAAATTACTTGCAACCCGTAAAATAATTGCACTGAAAAACTTTTGTTGAACATTAGTGGTCGTGGGTGTTACGAAGGACCACGAACTGTAAGAATTTGCCGAAACAAATCGCCACCAATAAGGGATTCGCTGACGCTATGAAAGACCATTAAGTTCGCTTGAATGAATGGTCCATCCATCACCAATTGTGAAACATTGAACAAAGGTTCGTCCGTTTATCACCTCCAATGTAGGAATTTGTTTCATTATTGAAAGTGTATAGATGCATTGATCATCTGAAAAACGTATTGATACCTTCACTTATCATGTTGAGCTTTTCAGCTGGAGCGGACATTTGAATACGGTAGAGATGTCCAGATGTGTCACATGCAAGGCTCAACACTAGTTTCATACAAAACAAGAGTCCTAGCGGGCTCTGGACATACAAATTAATATCCCAAAACAATATAAAGATGACCGAAAACACGAAATATAAAATATAATAATAACATTCTCCATATATAGTTTCTGAAACATAGCTGCAATTAATCAACACCAGCAAACAGGTTTACAGGTTGAAATCGGACTAGGAGATGACCGAAAATGTAAAAAATAAAATATAATAAATATATAGTTTTTGAAACATGGCTACAATTAATCAACACCAGCAAACAGGTTTACAGGTTGAGTTCGGACTAGGATCGAACAAAATTTTCATCTATATACAGATATAAATATGTACATTAAGGGGGGGAAAGTGGTAAAAAAAAAGGTTTGAAAACTACTGCATTATTTGACCTGAAAATCCTCTCTTCTGTGTGTTTGTGGAACTCTAGTCCTTGTGGGAGTTCCACAAACATGTCCGTAGGAGTGCAAGTTAAGCAGATAGATAGATAAAGAGAGAGAGAGAGAGCGTTGCCTATATGTGTGATGGTTTGGTGGTGGCATCTGGTGTGTTCCTTGCACTCTTCACTACCAGATCATAGTTTATCGATGCCAGCTGAGACAAGTTCTGCATATTTTCAAACCTTAAATTATCAGAATGTAAGAGAACTCGATATGCGAATTTCTTGAAACTTTGGTTTCAATGCATAATGTAGCTTTGGTTCTCAAAAACATCTCCTAAAGGTGAGGGGTTATTAGTGATATACTGTCACCTTTCGTTATTAACAAAAAAAAAATCCACGGATTCATACTGAATAAGTGATGGTTTTTTGATAAATCGTGAAAGGTGATGGTGTGTTACTTATAATCTCTCACATTTTCCGTGTGTATTTGAGAATCAAAGGTCGCTGAAAGTGTGAAAACTTATTGAACGTTATAAAACTTTGGGGTACTAATTGTGTGTTACCAATTCAAAAGGGGTACAAAAGGTAATAAACCCAAAAATTTAATCTCCTTGGACCCTTAATCACAATGCACCCTAGAAGTGTTTAATTCTTCAGTTACCAACACAAGTGAAGAGTTTGCATATCATATCTTGTGCTTCCATAAAAATGCATCAATTAAAAGTTACTCAGTAGCAAAAGAGAGTTAATAGGTGAAGAATGCCATACCTTAAATGAAAAATTACTGAAGGGATACTTCATGGTCAGGTTTGGAGCGTCAAAGTCTGCCAAACTTCCACATTTGTCACCCTGTATCAAAGGCATAAATCGATCAGGTTAGTTAGTGGATATAAATTGGATACGCGAGGCTGTAAGTAAAATTAGGTTTAGGTTGGAGCTGTATTTGCAACAGATACAAATGAAAATAATACTATCAGTTGTAAGAAAATGCAGCTTGAGATTATAACGAGTTATATTTGAAAATGCTTTTCTAAAACAGCTGAATGGTTAAAAAGGGATCTTAATTTGTCATTCTAAGTGACACATTTGCATCAAATGAAAGGTAATGATCTGATTCATTATCACCCCGATGCAAAAAGACAAGGGTTAAATGTAAAAACCTACCCTAAAGTATTGGTGACGAACAGTAAACTACCCAAAGTTTAAAAGTGTCAAACCAAGTACCCAAGTTTTAAACACAGACCATTTACATACCTTTATGAATTGGTCGGTAACAGATCATTTATATGCCTTATGAATTGGTCACAAATCATTTACATGTCTTTATGAATTGAAAAGTGTCAAAAAATTGGCCTCAATTTTGTCCGTGACCAATACTTTAGGGTAGCTTACTGTTCGTAACCAATACTTTAAGTTAGGTTTTTTCATTTAACCCAAAAGATAAATAGATTGCTACGTAAAGTGCATATACATACTTCTTCATCTTGCATGTTGCTGTATGAACCACTGCTGCCTGAACCGCTACCTGTGGAAGTGTAGTCATCAAAGTCACTACCTCCATTAACCTGGTCATCATCAGGACTCCATATGTAGCGGCTCATGAAATAACTAGTGTCCTGCGGTTCTGCTGACGGTATGAACATAGCCTACACCCAAAACAAGCCAACTTTGCTGAGTTACACAAATATGTAATACTATATTAAGAAAAGTTCATGCAGATACAAACAAGATAACACCTTTTGCCTCGCAAGCGTGTCCCAGTTAATGTTCCTAAAGAAATAGTGTTCCTTAACCTACCAGAATATTCACAACTCGGGTTAGTTTCAATCACGCTGTAACTCCCAATAATGCTATTCTTATTAGATATTGAATACAGGGTTAATTGTCAAAAACTACCCTAAAGTATTGTCCACAAACGAAAAAATACCTAAATTTTGTCCACTGACCTCCGTTAGAAAAACATAACAGGGAGAAACTGTGATGAATGTTCAGAATGAATGGTATGGGCAGTTCTTCGCGGATTCAATAGATTTTTGTGAAATACATAATGCATTCTAAAGTTGTGTGGGCGATTCATAATGCATTCTATAGTTGTGTGCGCAATACTTTAGGGTAGTTATTGACAATTAACCTGTTACGTTTTTCTAACGGAAGACGGTAGACAAAACTTTAGTGTAGCCTAAAAGCGTGGACAAAACTTTAAGGTAGTTTTTGACAATTAACCCTTGAATATATTACCTCTCTGGCTCCTGTTGCTCCTAGTCTATGAGGAGGATTTGGATTCAAGAATCTGAAATGTCGTAAAAGAGAGATAATCACAACGAAGGCAGATATATCAAGGTAGCAAAAAATAATTGTTAAGCTATATAACTATCAGCAAGCGTACACAATGTAGCAGACAGATGTTACGGGAAAAAATGTTTAATTGGAGTACATGCAGATAAAGTATTGATATTGCAACATGAATATGTGTTTTACTGTGATGCTGAGCACCTTGCCAGTATGATTCCAGTCCAGGAGCGATTGAGGTCGTGGATATTACATAGGTCAAATGTTTTACATAAAAAAGGATATAGATATTGCTCTTCAAAGATCTTACTTGTCAATCAAATCATATGCCTCATAGCTCAGTTCATCTGGTACCTTGGGCCATGGTATATCTCTGTTCATTATATTGTCAAATATTTTCTGCAATTGAGAAAGACACGTTAGAAAGATAAAAACAAAATGTTCAGAAATTATAACACGATGGAAATAAACAACTTCTGGAGTTAAAACCCCATGCTAAAGTTATGAGCCCCGTGATCATTAGTTATCATTTTGAGCATATTTAAAGAGATTGGAGTCATGATTGAGTACTTATTAGATCAAAGACAAGTTGTAGGTTGAGGGAGCTTTGTCACAGTAACAACAAGGCGGTTCCATTCATATCAAGCATAATTAATAGGAGCACTTAAAAATAAGGTCACAATTACAATTCATTTCAATTGGCATCTGCAATAGTCAACTGAAAGTCCAGAATCTGGTTGAAAAATGACTAGAGATAATTTCTTGGCGATGGAAAATGAAAATCAAAGTCATCTACTTGAAGCAATATTCAATTTTTTTACTGTTAAATGAGATGGCTTACCTGTGGATGGTCTGCATTGAAGGGTGGAATACCTACAAGCAACTCAAAAAGAATAACACCCACTGACCACCAATCCGCGGTTGCAGCTACAAGAAGAGCACTTAAAGGTTAAACAATAAATAGCAAAAAGACACCTCCTTGGTTCGCAAGGTGCATGGTATCCAATCAAATTAGTTTCTAACCATGTCCCATGCCAAGAAGTATCTCAGGTGCCAAATAATCTGGGGTACCAACAACTGAATGATCTCGATGCTGTTCTCTTTTCATTGCATTTTGAGATTTTGGCTCGTCATCACCAAACAAAGCTGCACTGCTGACTGATGGACCCGAAAAGTCGTCGGTGCTATCAATAAGACCAACCTTCGAGAGCCCAAAATCTGTTAACTGTAATTAGAAGATTGTGAGAAGCGACAAGTACTATCATCCTTGGACTATATTTAAGAGCCCCTAAATTTTTGCATGGCAGAATTTTGTGAAAGAAATAAAACAAATGTTCCTGGACGATGAAACATTATACCAAATGACCCACATCAGTAACTGAAAGATAATACGAACAAAGAATGAGGGAAATTTTGAAATGTTGACCTTGATGTGCCCATCTTGACCAATCAACAAGTTGTCTGGCTTCAGATCTCTATGAATAACATTTAGAGAATGTAAATAATCCAGGGCAAGAACCTGAAAAACATAGAAAAGGCTACTTGTAACATAATATATCTTTGGAACATACCTAATTAGGCAAATCTAAGAAAATCTAGGATGTGTTATTACAATTTCTGCAATATATATGCGGGCCATGTTGTCATCCAAGCAGCCTAGATTTCTTAATAAGGAGTAGAGATCTCCACCATTTAAGTACTCCATGACCAGATAAAGATTTTCCCTGCATGTGAAAGAATAGAAAAAACGGACCTGTCGACCACATAATACACGTTATACGTAATTTTCAAGGTGAAATCATGGCAAAGGTTACATACGAAGAGACTGGCTCACCACAAAAGGATTGCGAACTGATATCAGGATGTTACGCTCAGCCAAAATACTTTCAACTGCATTTTTGCGGATCATATCAGCCTTTTTTAGAACCTGCATAAGTATCTGTAATATATTAGTAACTTCAACGTAAAGACTATCAAGTCATGTTCAGTCAATTAACTTTTTTGGACTAAATACACAACTCGCATGTCAACTTGCATGCAGTATCTAGAAAACGGACAAAATAACAGAAATGGGCCGTTTCCAAAACTCGTTTTAATCATACTAGACGACATTCCCCTGCGAGCATGACTTATAATTCAGGTCCTGAAACTTATACCTTGAATCCAATCCTCTCCTGGCCTGGACTGTGATCAATAAGAAGCAAAGAGATGAATCAACCATATTGAGGGGGAATTAATAGTATAGATGCTGACCTTGATCGCAAACAAATCACCGGTCGCTCTTTTTTTGGCAAGGAAAACTCGTCCATATGCTCCTCTGCTTATTGGTTTTATTATTTCAAAATCCTCTATTGATGTTCTGTCCTTCGAACATGGATTTATAGGGCTTGCACGCAGACTACTACGAAAAGAATCTTCCTCCACTGAACTCACTTCATCAACCACACCATTCGACGAGTCTACCCTTTCATCTTCTATCTGCCCACAAAGTTGTACATACTTCTCCCTGCCAATGGCATAAACATACATATTATATAAGAGAAGGCTCAAATTTGGAATATCACAAAAGGTTCACAATATGAATCAACTTCAGGTATTACTCACTGCAATAACTTTTCTATACGCCTTCCGAAAGTCTCTACAATAAGAGCATCCACCTTCCTATCTTGGATAGCATATTTAAGGTCATCCAGGCGATCAATCATAAATTCCAATGTACTGTACTCACAGTTGTTTACATTTGCAACAGAACGAACAATACCAAGAAGCTTGTTGATCTGTCATGCAATTAATAGATGAAAATCACACTATACGTAATAATGTAAGATGGAATAGTCAATCTAAGTTACCATTTCACAAAATGTTTTACGAAGATCTTCATGTTAAGAATGAAACAACATACAAAAAGAAATCACCATTTGTTATACATCCACCATCCCCAACCTAAAAAGATCTAAGCATATTCGAGAAAGTTCAGTCTTCTTAAGAGAAGTAACAGACTAGATAAGTGGAAGCATGAGCAAAGAGAAACTCATGCCAACTGAAGTCAAAGCTAACACATAAACTTCTTTTTATCAGCAAATCAGAAAGAAAAAAAATGAATGATTAAACTTGGGAGAAGCAAGCTCCAAGATGAAACAATCAACCCCAACACAAAACTAACACACGGAAATTTATGACAGCACATTAATACAGCATTAACCAGCAAGAGAGCGTGAACAAATAATATGCATACAGGAACTAAGTTCCAAGCAACAATTTGTAAGATTACAGGTGAAACAACAACAAATCATTTCCAACACAAAGTTGGTGTTGGCTAAATCAATCCTCTAGCCAAACTCATTGGGACCTTGACTCGTATTTTCCTCATCCACTCCATCCTATCATATATTAGATTACTACATTTCATGTTAACTTAGGTCCACCCACCAATAGATACTTGGCCAAAAGCTCAATTACTCGGGGGCATTAGCCCAAGGTCTTGGGTTTAAGTCTGGTAGTCTAGAATAGGAATGAGATATCACATGAGAATATGACAATGAATGTCTTGAAAAACAATTCAAAAGTACCTGATGATATACATGAATATAAGACAACAAGGTACCTGCTGATAATTCTCTAGCTCTGATATCATCCTCCGTTCACTCAAGAGCCATTCAATGTGGCTTGCTCGTGGTGTTAATAGAGGTGACCGTGGTGTCAAACTACCTGCTGACGACACCCTTGCATCTAGCGCGAGACTAGAATGGTTTTCATAAGACGCATCAGGTAAAACATTCAGATCATCCATGACAAAAGCATTATCAGAATCAGGAACACAATCAAGTATTTCGCCCGAGCACTGATGAGGAAGACTATTTTCTTTGGAAGACAACTCATCCAAGTCTTTGTGTACTGGTGGAGACACTCTGGAACCCTCGGGACTTCCACCTGGAGTACGGTTACTTTTTGGTGTCCACGACTCCATTATCTTCTCGAGAGTTTCTGCAATTCTTTCAAGCCGTTCATTTATAGTTAAGCCTTTTAAGTCACACCTGTCAGCAATTGTACATATATGAGAGTGCTCCTCCACATGTACAGTTGGTATTTCAACCTCACATATACGACAAATCATTGAGTTTTCATAATCTAATCCCCATGAAACTTTACTCAGTCTTGACATTGCCTCTGGATGTTCAGAGTGACATGATGGAGTATCTGAATTTTCAGTACTATGATCATGTCCAGTTTTTTCTCCATCTTTAACTTGCGAACAATTTGACTCGGATTTGGAGGGTGTATTGACAGGATCGGAGCCCTTTTTATTCTTCTTTCCAGCGAATGGAATTTTCTTCCAGGATGCAAACTTATAGCTGCTTGAAGTTGAATCAACACTCTTGGCAGTGCCAACATCCTCACCATCTACAAGGTGTTCTGCCTGTTCTTGTTTCACAGGCCTATTGCCTTGTTCTCGCCCATATCCCGTCTTCACTTGCTTATAACCCACTCCACTTTCACCTTGTGAGTAGTTAGGGTCTTGCCGTTCGATTCCCAAAAGTTGATCAGGAAAAACTCGAAAATCACTGAGCTGGTGAAGGCCTGTCATCTGTTCTTCGTAACCATTTTCTTTCTGGAACTGCACAAGCCTGGTGCATCTTGTCAGGATAAATAGAAGGCGTGTGTGGGCTTGTTTAAGGGTCCCCAAGGGGAGCTCTTGGCGTCGGTCATCCAGAGCCTGAACAATGCCTTCACACTTTACCCAAAACTCATCAGGTGACATCTTTGCACATCTCTGTGCTATAACCAATAAATCTTCCAAACTCTCTATCCATTCGGGGTGTGTTTGTGACTTCTTTTTCAGTATGCCAAGCAAACCACCAGCAAAAGCAGCCAGATCAGAATTAACATCTTCCTTGAGTTTGTCAAATTTTTCCCTGACAGCCACCATGATCTCCTGAAACATTAAATGTGTAAAATGTTTTACAATGTATTAGCCAAACTGAAGTAGATGAATTACTAGAAACAGCATCCAACCTCCATGTGCCCACATGTACGAGACTTCCAAACTGGAAAGGGATGAACTCCCGTGGAGTTGAGCTCATGGGAAAAGCTCTTGATATCAGAATTTCTCACCCTGCGTGTACTACTAGTAACTCGAAGGATTGCCTGAAAACGAGGGGAATGCAATTCCTTGACAAAAGCGGCATGCTTACCCTGCAACACACATATATCACTACAATGCCATCAAGGTGGGGTACTTACATTCATCCTACACTGACAAAAATATACAAATACACCCAATAACTCATGGAATATAAAATAAGTTATCAAACCAATTCATGACAATTCAATATTCGAAAAGCACAACAAATTCAATAACAATGAAACATAAAACAAAATCACAACACACATATATTATTACAATGCCATAAAGCTAGGCTACTTAGATTCATCCTAAACTAACAAAAATATACAAAAACGCCCAATAATTCATGGAACATAAAATAAGTTATCAAACCAATTCATGTGTATCATTTGAAGAATACACCAAAATTGAAAACATGAAACATATAATATGAAGTCAGCTCAGTGATCATCAACAATTGATTATGAAATAAACGTTGAAAACTGTAAAACAAATTAGCTGACCTCCAGAGTCGGATTCAGAGGAGATGGAGCCCTCAACGATTTAGATTGACTCCAACAAGCTTTTTTCCCTAAAATGAAGGACGAGGAACTGTAAAAACACAATTCATCGAACCATAATTTTACACCGAAACACAAAATTTCCCAAAATCAAGGAGAAAACCTTGGTCGGTGAAGGTCGGGGGCTGATTGGAGACGCCGCATTTGGTCTTGGCCCCAACCGAGCCCTTGTTGACGAAACTATTCTCCAGAGTCGGAGACGTGAGGGACGACGACGGGAAGCGGAGGTGCGAGAAGGAGGATCTCGTCTTGATCTGATTCAACCCCACCGGAGAGACGATTATCGACGGTTCGTCGTCGTCGTCTCCTCCTCCTTCTTCGTTGTCGTCGGATTCACCGCGATCCTCGTCCTCCTCCTCCTCCCCGTCGGTGGAATCTCCTTCCTCGTCCTCGTCCTCGTCCTCGCCCCGGTTCCTCCGGATGGGGATGGGCCGCATCTTGCGGAACTTGGCCCTGGCCGAGTTCAAGCGGGCGGCGGCGGAGGAGGAGGAGGACGCCGGCACATCGGTGGCGCCGGTGGGTGGGGCGGCGGAGGCGGTGTGTGGTGGAGGAGGATTAGGCATGGGTCGTGAAGTGGGAGGTGAGAGAAAATGGTGGATTTTAGAGGGAGAGAGAGAGAGTGATGAAGAAGAGAAAGAGCTTTTTTGGTGGGAGAGACGATGGAGAGAAAATCGCGGGAAGAAAAATTGTGAGAGAGGGATCTGACGGTTTCTGTTTGGCTTTCCAACGGTACGTGCTTCTCCCGCTGAGCATCGTCTTTGCGTGTGAGCTTGATGGTTAAACGACGCCGTTTGGTTTTCTTTCGTCTGGGCCGTAAGCGTTTTTGAATTCCATTGAGGCTCTCGTTGTGCATTGGGACTATGGCCCATAATCATATATGTGTTCCGAGTTATTTTTCGGTTTTTATTCGAGACCCCTTAGATTTCTTGGTACTTAGCATGTACAGTGAGCCGGTCCATCGGCCCGGTTTGCTTTTTTGCGGGCCGCAGGACGCGGGCCATCTCGTTGTGGGACGGCTTTTATGCAGGCCGGCCCGACTCCCACGTCCCTCAACCACGGGACGGGCCGAGGCTCGTGGCTCGCGTCCCGTGTCCTTCGACCAGCCAATGGTTGTGTGCCACGCGTCCTATTTTTTCTTTTAAATACAAAAAATCAGATTTAACTAAATATGATTGGTCCACTCACAATACAAGTCTCACATCCAAGGCCTATTGTAAAACACCCACTATTTTGAGTCTCGGGTCCCACTATTTTGTCCAGTCAACATACGAACCTTACATACAAGCCTCACATACGAGCATTTCCATTGTGCATGCTCTTAAACCCGTAGAAAGAATGTAATTTCTATTGTAGATAAGAATATCAAACATCATCATTTTAAAAGCATGAAGGTCTGAGGGGGATCGTCGCCCACCCAGAAACGGTCTGAGGGACCTGGTCCCGGGTCATGAAGGTAGGTCACCAATCACCTACCACCCATTCCCGAGACAAACTAATGGTTCTTAGCGGACATGTTTTACAACCCTTACCTTGAGGAAATAATCTTACAAATCACCTTGTAGTGAGTAGTCGTAGTGGTTAAGCGTTATAGGTTGAGGGCCCGCTTCAGTCTATTAGTCTGGGTGTAGTATTGGCCCGTCTTTCCCCGTCATTTGATGGTTCGGCTCATATGGTTATAGGAGCTTCCACACCCCTTTGGGGTGGTTTGTATCGGCTACCCACGACCGTTTAGGGCTCCAGGGATAGTTTGGGTGATGTCTTCTTCTCGGTCGTCGCGTCCCCCTAGGCCCCGTTAGTCATGTCAAAAGTTTTTGTGACCTCGTCCATCCCGGCATCCGATTCGGGATGCGTTTAGTTGAATTCTAAAGCCACTTCGCGAGGTGCCCTGGAATTTTGGAGCCATTCCGCGGGGTGACCTTTAGCCAAGTCACAAGTCTTCGTCTTTGCAGACCCTACCTTAGGCGAGGGAATCTTCAAAAAGCCCCAGGGGTGGACCACGAATTCCACAAGGCCTCTCCCCGACATCCCGATCCTCCTAAGGAAAGGTAAGGGACCCGAAACCCTCCTGTGGAGGTAGCCGTCTTCTCGGGGTGCCATCCACTCCGTCCAAAGGAGCTACTCCGTGTTGAACCCCATCGAGACTTGGGGGAGTCGTCAAATTGGACACCTTCCCGTCCCACCCTCGGAAGACGGGCATGGCAGCTCCTTATGCGATGGTTTAGTCTTCAACACCGAACACAGAAGCCGGAAGCCATTCTCGTACTGGAGGTCGTTGTCTGTGGGCTCTCTATGGCCCAGTAAACATAGGCAGATTTGTTGTCGGAAGGGTCTATCAGTATCCAGGCTAACCCAGAACCATAGGTAGCCGTCCCAACGACGGATTAATTAAACAATCATCAATTTCAATTCGGTTACTGCCCACCCTTATATTCAAACATTAACGTAAACTTGATGACAATCATATATTTTAGATCGTTAATATGAACAAAAGAAATACTTCAGATATGAACTATGAGCTTTATCGATGTTATAAACAAAATAATGTACAAAATAACTACAAAGGGTTAATTTCACTTTAGTACCCTAAATCTTTAATATTTTGTTTAGAGTACCCTAAATCTTTTTTGTGTCATCTCAGTACCCTAAATCTTTCATATTTCATTTAAAATACCCTAAATCTTTTTTTGTGTCACCTCAGTACCCTAAACTTTTATTGATTCCATTTTAGTACCCTAAACTTTTACTAATTTCATTTTAGTACCCACCATTAACTTTACCATATTTTTGGTTATTGGTGAGGGGTAGTATGGTCATTTTACCTGTTTTGGATGGAAAATCATATGTAAAGTTAACGGTGGGTACTAAAATGGAATTAATGAAAGTTTAGGGTACCGAGGTGATACAAAAAAGATTTACGGTACTCTAAATGAATTAATGAAAGTTTAGGGTACTGAGGTGACACAAAAAAGATTTAGGGTACTCTAAATGAAATATGAAAGATTTAGGTAACTGAGGTGGAATTATCCCAACTACAAATTATGTTGAATACAACAATATACATAAGGTTAATGGTATAAGTGTACTTTAAATAAATTGATACACTACAGAAGAAAAACCTCCAAATAAATCAAAACACAGGGTATATTTATGTCATTATTCCTAATAAATACACAAGTGAATGAGTGACCTAAATAAGAACAAGATGTGCTTAGCCTTTCCCTCTACTTGACAGATGTGTGATTACAAGAAATTTCCAGCTTCAACTCTACTTTCTGCTTCAACTATACTTTCAACAGTCTCTATCCAGTCAACAAGAATGGAATTCACATCTTCCGGGAGCTCGTCATGGGGGCAATGCCCTGAAATATACACCGAGAAGTAAATTTAGGAACAAAACACGGGTTTTTTAAGCGTGATAACATTGCAGGGGAAACAGAAATGGGATACCACAGCCTATTGGTTGGCCTGGTGATTAGTGCACTCTCTCACATCCATGAGGGTGTGAGCCTTTTTATTTGATAATTGCAAAAAAGTACCCTGAACTTGCCTTTTTGTTGCCCTTTGAGGACTAAAATTAAAGGACACGAAAATTCTGGATTTTTTGTTTTTTTACTCATTATCTTTTAAAATGGTAAAATCGCCATTTTGAAACAAATTTATGCAAAGTGCAACAAAAAGGTAAGTTTAAGGCACTTTTTTGCAATTATCAATAAATAGGGCTACAACTAACAAAAGTGGATACCTCAGGGTACTTTTTTGCAATTATCCCAAAATTGAATACCAAAATGCAATTACGATAGTGTATAGCAGGGGGGATATCACAAAGTGATTACTTTCCAAGGGTAATTTTAGAAACCAAGAAAAAAACATGTTTTTTAGGCATGATAGTATACGGCAGGGGGGCTCTCGTAAATTTAATTACTTTCTAAGGGTACAATATGAAAATTACCCGCATCTAATTCCTTGATCACAATCCCGGGACAATGCTCCTTGAGCATAGTGATCTTCGCAGCAGAGTTTGAGATGGGATCTTTCATCCCCTATGAAAACGGAACCAAGTAGAAAAGCGAGTTATTGAAGTGTCTGAGTTCGATATTGTTACTATTTGTAGCATGTAGAGATCATATACCTGTATAACTAGAACCTTCCCTTCCAATCCTTTCAAGAGATAGTTAAGCGGCAATGAGAGATCAAAACTGAAGATACTTTCCAAAACCACTAGGCCTCCAGGATCTTGGGACTTTCAGCTCTTGTTAAGGCGATACATTATGTTAATTTAAATGTTAGGGATAATTATAGATAGATATGAGGCATCTCCTACTATAATCGTTTTGCAATTAGCTATCCCCAATTTTAAACTTAGACATACAGGCATCTAAACTTTTAAAAATTCTCACGGTGTTAAAAACGGCCAATGTGCAGTTCATTTTCAAGTGAAAAGACTATAATGTCCTTCACTATTTATCAAACTTGGTGAACAGTGAAGGGTATTTTAGTCCTTTCAATCTGAAAACTAACTGTAAGGGATGGCTATGTGCAAAAGAAGTATAGTCCCGATTAGCTATCTGCAATATCCATAAAAGTTAACATAGCGGGGAAAGAGAAATTGACGGAAGAAATATGTCTCTGAGTAAGTAAATACTTTTGGGTAGTGGAGGATACAGCTCTTAGCATTTCATTCACAAGCCAATCATCAGCTCGTTCCGCTTTCTGTGAAGTAGATAAATGCAATAAAAACAAGCAGTTCATTCCCTGCAAAGCAACAAGAGACCTTGGAAGCAACAATATAAGCATGCTTACAGTTGGGTAGCAATTTTTCACTGTGGACTTGATAGTAGATCTCAAGTAGAACAGAAGGAACCGTGCACCTAGCCATGCGGCCCCTGAAGTTCGTCTCTCCTGTGACAATTTGAAATCATAAAGATTGTGGTATTCAACAGAACACAAATATAGAGATGAGAACAATCTATGATGAACACCAACATATCGAAATGTGCACCTAGCCATGCAGCCCGTGAAGTTCATCTTTCATACTATTTGTGTGAAATTAAGGTAATACGAATATAGAGATGTGATATTATAAAGGGATATCTGCAAAAACTTACGGTGAACTACGCGCGTTTTGCAAACACTAGCGGTGATTTTTTTTTTTTTTTTTTTTTTTTTTGCAAATGACATCCCCCAACTATTTTCAGTCTGCAAATCCACTAGTGGGGTTAATCTTTTTGCAATAAGTCGAAAGTAATCATGCAAAACACGTATACACGAGGGTTACAAATTGCAAAACATGCATAATATAAAGGGCACAGCTATCATTTCCAAAAAATGAATCCACATGACAGTCACATGACTAATTTCTGTTAAAGATAACGGATTTGCAGACAGAAAGAGTTGGGGGATGCAAAAAAATAGTTCACTGATAGTATTTACAAAACGCGCATAGTTCACCGCAAGTTTCTGCAATTATCCCTATTATAAAAATTGCAGGTTCATAATTTATGACTAATCCTACTGTGAATAAAAAAAATCTTGGAAGTTCGAGTCTGAGATCAAGTACATCTGCACTTTTTAAGACCAATAACAAGGCATAAAATAAGGTGTGGGAAAGAAAAAAAAAATCAATTTTGCATTGTTTGAGGTGACTACGGCCCAATATGAGCATATATGCTTTAGAACCCACATACAAACAGGATATAGAATAGATGATAAAGCTCTTTCAAGAAACATTGGTGGTTCCCACAATTTGGTCCCTTATAAGAATAGATAGAGAAAGTGGACAATTATCTTCAAATGGATGAGTAATATTTATCGTATCTTACCTTAGGGACTGC
The DNA here is from genome assembly GCA_963921825.1 of Erodium maritimum. Classification (NCBI taxonomy): domain Eukaryota; kingdom Viridiplantae; phylum Streptophyta; class Magnoliopsida; order Geraniales; family Geraniaceae; genus Erodium; species Erodium maritimum. The sequence goes on along the minus strand of OY997594.1, from coordinate 374,729 downwards.
CATGTAAGAATAGTTAGGGATAACATTGCCAGCACTATTGAAGAGGACAACTGACTTGGCCAAAGCTGGCCAAAGGAAAGCCAATATTGAAACAAAGTAACCTGAAGATAAAAATATAATGAAAACAAAATAATAAGTAGGTAATCCAGAAAATATTACCAATTTACCAATGATCTTACACCTATGAAAGAGAGTATATGCGAAGGCTAGAATTCAGTGTCTACCACCGATCGAGTTTCCAACAAGATGCACTGGTTCATCGACAACTTCCACAATAAAATCCCTCAGAAGTTCAGCCCACATAAGCTCAGTGTACACAACATTTGGTTTTTCTGATTTGCCAAATCCCAAAATTGTAATGGCCCAAACTCGGTTTCCACCTTCAGCTATGCTATGAATATTGTCACGATAATGCTCCAAAAACGCACCAAAACCATGCACAAGAAGAGTAGCGGGACCTCTGTCACCAACAACTGTGTACTGAAAATAAAAATAGCTTCTTAAGATTAAGTAATGGAAACACGGAGCCTAACTTGCTAAGTGTATCTCCACGCCAGTAGGGAAGGTTCTGATGAAATCTCTTTTAATGACAATACAACGGAGATATACGATGAAATTAAAGTGTATGGATCTATTTCCAATGCCTTACCTGAATTAGGTAGCCATTCCATCTCCATATTCGAATTGGATATGGTCCCGTATCATTTACTTGACTTTTTAGAGCCATAAGCCAATACCACTGCCACATAAGAGAACCGCATTACTCCAATGTTCTATTCAAGTACATTTTAGGTAGAGGACACAATCTCCTACCACTCTTATAAGGAAAAAAGTCAAAAAACTCTGAATGGATTTGTGATACCTCCATTGAGTCCACGGCATCAGCAGCTGCAGCTATAGTAACAGCTGAATAACCAAATGGAGATAGGAATCCACCATTTCGTTCCTTCTCATACTTGATAGCTTCATGATGCACTCTCCGTCTAGATATAATACCAAGACGAAGAGCAGGGCCAAAGAGGGCAGTAAATGAAGCTCCCGTCCTAGTTTCAGCACTGCGTAACTTTTGATGAACCCTGATATGAACTCAATATCAGCTACATATAATAGAAGATACAGACAATCCCAAGCAATAAATTATATCACTATAGATGTCCTAAAGTTTTTATTATTATTTTCATACATCAATGCTCGTACCCTGTACTCTAGTCTATAGATATCGATTATATGAAAAAGACAGAGGGTGCAGAATTTTTTACGCAAACTTGATTTGTCTCACTTAAAAGTACGCGACTTTACAAACTTTTCCTATAGCAATCGGTGTAATTCATCTACCATTTAAAATCAAAACAATTTAACTATTCTACTTAAATGAGTAAATGGAGCTATTCTCAGTCTAGAGATGGAAATAGTATTTAGTACAAACATAAACAGACATAAAAAAAATTAAATCATCCTTTAACATTTGTAAATAAAAAAAGTTACCACGTACTCCTGCCAATCACCTCGAGCTGTTCCCTCCAAATATCTCAAGTATGCAGCCAATCCATTCAACACAGAATTTGTTCCACCTCCCACAACATTTCCTTTTTGTGTGACAAAGACAGTTTTGTCTGTTCTCTTCCCCAAACTAATATCATCTTGACTGTCTTCTTGTGGCTTGGGCAACTTCTGCAATATGGTTTCGGCTGGAATCGCCTTCAACAAAGTCCAACTCTTTTTTGATTTCCCAGGACTTTTATGCATAAATTCCTTCAAATCAGCAAAGGTGGGTACAGGACCTGATATAATCATACTACCACCAGTTATAACTGTAGTTAGGGAATCCACGTGAAATTAAAACCTATACTCTGAAAGCCAAGACACAAACAATGAGGGAAACTACAAAGAAAATGCAAATGTGCAACAATAACTAAAATTCACCTTGAAAGCTTACCCCAATCTAATTCCATATTTGCATCGGGTAGATTTGGGGATGAAAGAGGTGAGGATATTGGGAACTTAAGTTTCTTGAAATCATCATATGATGGAGGTAGATCCTTCAAGCTCTGTACAGCATTAACATCCATGAACATATTACATTTTAAAGGGTTGATTGTGGCATATACTCCGAAAAAATATGGATTTCCAAAAAAAATTAAATAATTACTTCAATGTCAGAAAATGGAGTTCGCCATAATTCTATCGCTGAAGTCCCTTCAAAAGAACCCACTGTGTCCAAAGCTTTTTGAACAGCATTCATCATCTTCGTCAGGTCGTATTCTACCTCCTCTTCGGCAAATATACGAGTACCTTTCACCTGTTCCAATCCTCCGCAGTGAATATAAGAAAATGAGTCGATGAGGGCTTGAAGGTATCCTCATGACCGGACTGTTAAATATGATCAAGGTAAGCAATGGATTTGTAGCAACCTCTTTTACAAGCTCTTGTATGACATTTTCTGCGCTTCCGAACCTCAACATCAGATCCGACCCCTGTTCTTTGAGTGACTGTTTTAAATCTTTCAAGGCAAACAGAACTAGTTCTAGCCCGTCATCAGAAAAACCTGCAAGTAACAGTACCATTAACCTTTACATATTAACTCTATATCATACCAGATACACTTTTGTAATATGTGTACCATACATTGATGTTCTAGAACTTCATATTATCTATATATTCATGATAGTGGATTCTCCATATATAGAAAGGGAAACCATCAAGACAAATGATATCATATACATGAAATGCAATGATCCATTCGAGCCAAGCCCATACTTTTCTATTCCAACTGGTCCTCTTTTTCTTAGGTGAGAGCAACATACTACACACCCTTTAATCATCGTCCTTGCAAAAAAATACAGAACAAAACTTATACAGACTTTAACCATCTTCAACATGTTTTATTTATCTCAATTGAATATGGCAGTAAAGATTGAAAATTTTCGGTTTTCAACTATCGTATTAGTCAATAAAATGTTGTAAACAGCATCGAACTTTCTATGTTAACCCTAATGCATGATGAAACATGAAATGCACTTTCCCTAAGTAGCTCGAGGACCTGGCGAGTGTCCTAAGAAAACTGTTGTTGCTCCGAATTATTCAAACAAAATGAAAATACCCAAAACCAGCCAAAAGCAGAATTACAGGCTAGAACGTTGCAAACAACATCATCTGCGCCTGCATTTCTGTAAACACGACGAGCATTTGGAAACGGATTCGATAACAAAAACAATGCTCAAACAAATGTTAACCATATTGCATAGTGAACAATGAAATGCACTTTCAGTACATAGCTCGAGGACCTCACAACTATCCCCAAAACACTGTTTTAGCTTCGAATCATCCATAAAACGAACCATACACTAGCTAGTAGCTACGAATTACAAGCTAAACACTCACGAGAAAGAATCCGGCGATCGAAGACGTAGAGGGGAACAATGGCTCTACAGCTGGAGGCGGCGACGAGCCCCGGGTGATCGTCGATCCGGAGGTCGTGCTTGTACCAAAGGACGGCGACGCCGCGGCGGTTGGCACCGGCGGCGGCGGCGGAGAGAGAGTAACGGCATCTGGAAGATGGGAGAGAGAAGGGGGGGGAAGGAGAGCGCGGGAAAGAGAGGAGAGCCATGAAATTGAGAAGGAGAAGATGGAATGTCCATCATGAAGAGCTGAAATTAGGGTTTGGCATTAGAGGAGAAAGGTGTGGAGGAGATGAATTGGGGAAATCTGTGGAGGAGACGGCACTACAGAGTACGCACACTCGTAGTGAAGCTCACTCACACACGTTCCAGTCAAGTGAATGTCTAAATTCCAAATTAAAAGGAAAAAAAAACATATATTTTGGTGGGTATTTTGTTGAAATAAAATGTTCAAATAAAAAGTTACTCTAAAGTATTAGTCACGTATGTTTAGCTATCTTAACATATTAGTCGTTATTGCTCGTATACGTGACAAAATTGAAGTCAAATTTTCGATACTTTTCATTCATAAGTGCGTGTAAATGATTTGTGACCTCGATTATTTTCTTAGGCTACATTTCTGTATGGGTTAACTACATTTTTAATGTGAGAAGACAAAAAAAAACATGTAGTTATTGGTCGGAAAAAATCAACCCTAGTCATCTCCCGCTCTTTCTCATCTTACACTACGGCTAACGGGTTTACGTCCATAGACGGTGTGATGATTTTGGTAATATGGAGATCTGTGTCGTTGGGTAAAAGGATGATGGGGACTTCGGAGCTAGTGTTTTGGCGACGAAGGGTGTTGTGTGCGACGTGATAAGGGGTTCTCTACATCAACAGTGGAATCTGTTGCGCTTCTGCGGTGGCGGGCGTGCTTGTGGCTCAAGGGAGGTATGAACATATCGACTCTGTTACGTACTCTAGCGACAACGTCGAGGGTGCAATGGCGACACCAGACCAACACGAAGGCTTCTTTCACCGCACCTTCGACGAAAGCTGATTGAGTTTTGATAGAATCAAGAGTCAACAAGACGGAACAAGATAACAGAATCAACACAAGTGTTCAAACACAAAGAGTAGTGGAAACAATCAAGGCTCATACATTCAGAGTTTACATGCTTGATAAGCGGTTTTCCGTTTGTTGCAAAGGCGTGGCCACTAGGCGATCCCACCAGATGTCTTTTAAACGACACTTAGTATTATTTTGACGACTCTCAATACGACGAAGAACATGATGGAAACAAATATAAGGGTTAATACCAAATAGAGAGAGCGAGGATTGAGGTTCGACCCTTGTAACGATTGCAAGTCTGACTTGCAACTTTTCTATCACTGTGGTGGTGGCCACATAGCTCTTATTCTCGAGAAAAAATAGAGTTACTTTTGTTTTTTCGAGTTTCAATTTAGAATCTTGTCATCGATCTCTTTAGAGACAAATAGAATCGTCAAGTAGGTTTCAATATCGAACACGCTTTTGGGTTACCCAAGAGATTAATGCCGACACAACTAGATTTCTTATGGTATGTTGTACAGGGCAAGAGGCGGAAACACCCTCGTCTATCTGAATGATAACTTTAAGGGTGAGTGAATGTTGTACTGGGCAAGAGGCGGAAACACCCTCGTTTATCTGAATGATAACTTTAAGGGTGAGTGATTGGGCTGATATTTCCCAATCAATATGGCCAAAGTAGAGTCGACCCCATCAAATACCGGTCTATCTTAAGGCGGGTGGTTGGACCAAAAGCTTTGTCCAAAAACTATCGAAAACAAACGATGATAGTAAATTGAGACAAAAAAAAAGGTTAATAATTTTGAAATACCACAATTGCTTGGTGGTGAGATGAAATTATCTAAAAAAAGTTATTAATTCAAATATCATTCTGAATGGGCTGTCCAGCCCATACCACTTTTTAGCCCACGCTCAACCATATTTAAAATGCACAAAGCCTGAATCATTTACGGGCCATCATTTCTTACAAGCCCGGTAAAGGCTTGGCCCATCAACAGGTTCAGACAAGCGGGGAGGCAAATGCAATTACCAAAACACAAGTGGGTCAAAGTGAAACAATAGAAGAAGTTCATAAACCCGAAGTACACGCACGCAGAGCAGCAAATTCACATATCTTCCTCAGTGACCAACCAACTGAAAATGGCGCTACAAATCCAATCTCCATTTCCATCGTTCACCAGAAACCTTCGTCTCCTTCACTCCCCAACCAGACCCAAGCTCATCGTCCGATCCCAGAATCCCTCCGTCGACGGCGGCGCAGCAGAAGAGCCGGCGGCGAAGAAGCCCGTCGAGCCCGGGAAAGGATTCGGCAAGCCTTCTTCAACGGAGAGCAAACCGAAGGCTGATTCGGTAGGAAGTAAGAAGAATCGCAGGATAATCAGGCGATCTCCGGTCCAGAAGCCAGTTTTCGCGGCCCGAGTGGATGAAGCTAAGGCGAAGGAGCAGGGGAGGAACGAGAGCGCTTTTCTTCTTACGTGGGCTGGGCTCGGTGGGGTGATTCTCTTCCAGGGACTGGTTCTGGCAACTTCTGGTAACGATACTTGCTGGGTTTCTGTTTGTTTACGTTTTGAAACTTGGAATTGTACATACATTGATGTGGAATTGTGGATTGCATATTGGATTTTGCTGGATTTTTTGCTCTAAATCCGCTGAGTCTATTGATCGAGTATAATTTGGAGGAAGTTTTTTTATTAGAATTGGGTTCTAGTTAAATTTTGAGCGAAGGGTTTATGATTATAGTTTGCTATATGTTTACATTTTGAAACATAACATTGCATGTTATTGACGTAGCTTGTATACTAGAATTGATGAAGATTTGGAGTTGAGTTTTACTTGAAATTATCCTTACATTGAGGTGGATTGCATATTGGATTTTACTGGGCTGTTGGTGCAAGTCCATTGAATCTTTTGATCAAGTAACCTCAGGAGTTCTAATTTGCTTAGATTTGGGTTCTGGTTAAAATTGGATGAAGGATTCATGATTTTGGTTTGCAATATATTAACATTTTGAAACTTAAAACTGGTGTGTCATTAATCTACGCTGTATACCCGAATTTGGTTAAGATCTGGAGTTGGATTTTACTTAGAATTGTGCTTTAGTTAAAATCCGAGTAGGCGATTCCTGATATCCGTGTTAGGTTTTGAAACTTGAAATTACTGTTGTATTGGTGTGGATTGCATGCTAGGATTTTCTGGGGTTGTTATAAACCCATTGAATCAGTTGATTAAGTAATATTTGCTCTTCAAACATGCTTAGAATTCTAACTTCGGTCAAAAATTGAGTGAGAGGTCAAGTGGTTGGGCCCGAAATATGAAATTTACTCGTATGGGTCTACCTTAATTTTTAGGGTTAATTGCAAAAGCTTGCGGTGAACTATGTGTGTTTTGCAAATACTATCGGTGTACTTTTTTTTTTTGCAAATGACACCCCAACTATCTGCCGTCTGGAAAGTTATCTTTAACGGAAATTAGTCACGTGCCTTCATTTTTTTTGGAAATAACAGTTTTTCCCTTTACATTATACATGTTTTGCAATTTGGAACCCTTATATATACACTTTTGCATGGTAACTTTCGAGTTTTTGCAGAAAACGGAAAATAGTTGAAGGATTTCATTTGCAAAAAAAAAGTTCACCGATATTTGCAAAACGCACATAATTCACCGCAAGTTTTTGCAATCATCCCTAGTTTTTATACTGCCTGGTTTATGTTTGTTTGAGATTGTGACTTTCTTTTGTCGTGTCATATTTACAGGCTTCCTGCCAGAAGAATGGGATAACCTTTTTGTGAAGTATCTCTACCCATCTTTCACTCCAATAGTGTTTTTGTTTGTTGCTGGAACTGTCGTCTATGGAGTGTTGAAGTACTTGCAGAATGAGAAACTAAATGATCAAAGTGGTACAAAATGAACATCAACTGATGTTTTGATTTTGAGCCTGAGGATCAGTGTTGCAACTTATGAATGACCATCAGTTTATTTCTTGAGGCCTTAATTGTACTACCTTTCACATTGGTCGCAAATCTGTATAACACGAGGAAATTTATTTACCGGGGTTTTGAGCATCACTTCCATTGATCCTTCTAAACTCTTCACGTCTTTGCATTCCGCATAGTGAAGTGGTTGCATGGTGTATATATATTTCCAAGAGATAATTGCAAAAACTTGTGGTGAACTATGCTCGTTTTGCAAATAATAACGGTGAACTATATTTTTTTTTTGCAAAAAATAACCCTCAACTATTTTCCGTCTGCGAATCCCTTATCTTTATCGTAAATTATTCATGTGACAGTCACGTGACTTAGCAATTGTGTTTGAAAATGACAGTTTTGTTTTTTTACATTATACGTGTTTTGCAATTTGGAACCATTATAAACACAGTTTTGCATTGATACTTTCTAATTTTAGCAAAGAAATTAACCCTGTTACTGGATTTGCAGCGCAATATGTTTTAGGATGTTTTTTTGCAATAACAAAGTTCACCGATAGTATTTGCAAAACACGTATAGTTCACCCCAAGTTTTTGCAATTATTCGTATTTCCAATCAGCTGCATAGCTTTTGGTCTTTCAAAGACTGATGGAATCTGAACTCTATTTCCTGATAGTTCATCCACCTAAACTGACACTTCGAAAAGAGTGCAAGTTTTGACATCTGAGCACGCTGATCTGAATGGTGGGTGCACCTGGTTTTGCTTAGAACAATTATTCGTGTTCTTACTTGTTGAAGTTAGTGTTTGTTGTATTCCCCTTTTTGGTTATTGGTGCATGACAGAGCTAAAAATCCCACTTCTAGTAGTTCCCGATTTAAGTTTTTTTCTATTGCATTCTGAACGATTTGCGTTGATGTAATTTGCCTTCGAATCGTGCTTTTGATAGACATTGCAGGCATTATCGATTAATGATGTGTAAAAATCCCGACTAATTGTGGGATGAGGGATTTGCTGAGTTCAAACTTCATGCCCCTCTTGCTGATGATTATAGTAAGCAATGCTCAACAGAAAGGTATCAACTTGAATCCCTTAAATCTCTGTTGAAATATCTTATATGTAGGAAGAAAGAAACAATGATAAGAAAGCATGATGTATCATTTACTAATGTTGAGTATTTTGATTATAACATGATTTGTGTCTTGTTTTCTTTCTTTCTATGAAATCTTTTATGAAGAGGAAATCTACATATATTTTATGTTATGTTGTTGTCCTAATGTAGTACAGCAAAGAGTGAAGGAACCCTTTTAAAGCGTGTCCAAGTAGAGCTTGACGTGTTCCAACAACTAAATTTGAAGGTGGGACTGCTGGTTGACAATTCTGGAACTTTATGATGCAGCTGTTTGTCATAGCCATAATTGATTTACTGTCGGTATTTACGAATTCCCTCTCCCTAATAAGTGTCTAATTTCTTAAAACTTCTGTATTTACATGAATGTCTCATTACTATTATAGTTTATTAGTTAAGCATGAATTATTAAGGGATGATTGTAAAAAAATACTCTGCATTATTCACTTTTTGTAAATCCTTGCCTCTTTTTTTATGGCAAAAAAGTGTGAGAGAGAAAGTTAAGTTAAGTGAAATCTCTGTTTTTTTATAAAAATAAAATAAAATTTCACGAGTAAAAATGTTATTTTGAAACAAATGAACACAAAGTGCAACAAAAATACAAGATCAAGACTTTTTTTCTGCAATTATCCCAATTGTTAATCTTTATCCCTCATAGTCAAGCACTTATTTTGAAGTGAAGCGTGCGATGAAATCATAAGCAGAGCTGAATATGCTGAGATCTTGTTTCACTTTCCCATATTATATTACTCCAAACCAGACCCATGTAGTCAGAGAACTTTGCTCTTTGAATTTCTGTAGCAGACATTAATGACTTGAAGAAAACAGAACCTTTTCTGGTTTAGTGTCAATTCTTAATGCAAGCTTTATATGAACTTGAGTGTGAACGCCTTTGCTTTGGTTGTACATTTCTTAATGTCTTCCTTTCCTTTCTCATCTTTGCAGGGTTCACATATCAGCAGTTTGCAAATGAACTTGGATTTTAGCAGCTTGGCCTGTGGTAAAATTGTCCAGGTATTAAAATCAAACTCCGGTTCATGGGTTTATACAATTATTTGTGTATGGAATAGTTTATCCATAGTTATCAATCTGGACCACCAAATCCAAAGATTGATAAGGTTGTTTTAGGCACGTTTATGAGTTTGTGGGGTGGGGGGGAATTGCAACCACTCTCAGTTTTGCGGATTTTTCAATACCTGAAGTAAAAAGTGTGTTCATTCATTTCCCCATACAGTTTTTTGGATGCAACACCTATTGAAATTGATGAAAAATACATTATTTAGGGTTGTTTCCGCCTAATTTTTAAAACCGTTGAAAATTGAAGTCAACATATACATGACCTCACAATGTTTTTCTTTGTCAAAATCAATATGCATAGCATCCTAAAAATTGTTTAGGGGTAAATTGACGATATACTTTTCAATCAAGGAGTGGTGAATTGAAAAAAGAACATGTAAAATTGGTTTGCAAAACCCCAGTCACTTTTTATTTATTCACATAAAACAGGGGTTTCCTTCAATTCTTTTGCAAAAATTAACATCCACCTTTGTTTTGAGGGGGATTTGAGAAAAACTTTGCAAAGGTGAACGTTAGCTTTTTGGAAAAACAGACGGCACGTCAATGTGATTCAACGGGAAACCGATGTTTTATGTGAATAAATGAAAGGCTGACAATGTGTTTTTGTAAACGAATGAACTTTCCCGTTAGTTTGTATTGATAAATGTGAAAAGAAAGGTAAGTAGGATTTTCCTTGGACATGTATATTGTGTACAAAATGCAAAAGAGTGAATGGTGGATGAAAACTGATGCTCCACCAGTGATACGCTGGATCCTACCAACTCCGGGCCCTCACTACTACGCAGTGTCTCATAAGCCTCACGGCTCGGATCCCTATAAAGTTTCTTGTTCAAATTAAAATATCACACACATATATATATATATATATTTTTTTTTTTTTTTTTTTTTTGTGGATCATTACTACTTTTACCTTTATCTTTTATCTGTCATAATTTGTAGGGCATGGGTCTCTCCTCCGATCAATTATGCTACTACATTCAGGTACTGATTTATATTTTTATAAAGCTTCTTGATATTTAATTTCCTCAAATATAATATGTTAAGTAAATGGTGCTGAAAACATATGTTTTGTTTGCATTTGGTATCTATATATTTATTTTGTTAACCTCCATAATTTTTCGGAAATAATAAATAAAAAAGGATTATATGGTTTGGATACCAAATTTAAACAAGATCAACATTTTAGATAGTATGGAAGGTTGCACAAAACAACCCTCATGTTTGAGATTTGGCAACTTGTATCTATGAAAAAAACTTGCAATTTGTAGCCCTAAAGTTTCACTCTTTTTGCACCCTTGGTTAAAAGTAACGGATTTCATCCAAAGTAATGCATCATGCACGTGACCTTCAGAGTTTCAAAAACACGGCTTTTATCTTTATAGTAAGAGAACATTTTGGTAATCTATGACCCTTTATTTATCACAGGATTGAGGGGTAAATAGTTTTCCAGTTCCGTTTTTTAACTATGTGATAAAGAATGTCAAAATATGAACCTTCATAAATATAAGGTGCATGAGTTTTTTGTTCAGATTCTGAATTTGTCAAAAACACATACATAGAGGTCGTTCTTCTCTAATTTCCCCCATACGAAATATAACTAAGAACGTTTCTTGGAATGTTTTCGAACATTTGAATACTTAGTATCGTTTTCATGCAAAGAGTTTCAGCTTGGATAGGATACAAAGTTTGACTCAGGTTGTCTCAAACTACTTGTTTTAAGAGGGAATAATATCTTTTAAACCTTCGTTAAGACCTTCCACTGTAGAGGTCGAAAGATTCAAACGTTTCGGCTTTAATTTTCTCACTCCTGATGAATCGACGTCTTTCGAGTCTGTAGATTCATCGACCATCGTTTCTCTCCTCTGATTCACTATTCCTTCTGTCTCTCTCTTCCCTCAACAAATCTTCATTTTATATGTACGATTTTGGCCAGATTCGACCCTCCAAATCCAACACTCTATTGTAAAATCTGTCTCATGCAACTTAGTTTAGACCCATAAATTCGTTCTAAGAGATCTACTTCATTGTGATTAGCCTAAGAGTCGCTTTACTGCACAGTGATAAACTTAAACTTCTCGCTCCTTAAACACTCTGCCTCCCTATTCATGGGACAAGAGAGCAATACAACACTAATTCCGCACGTGCAGCACGTGACACAGAACTACGTCCTCAACAAATATCTTATCCAGCTATATATCAACGACCAAGCACACGTTTTGGAGACGAAGCGGGAACGTATCAGCAGCTGAAACTAGAGTACCACAAAACCTTATTTAGAACATTAACTAACTTAACTACCGAAACAACCGAGAATGTTACAACGGTAAATAACCATAAAAAACCCGACAGCTGAACTACTAATCGAGAGCGTTCGGCCCAGTACAGTAGCTGACGAGGTGGTTCCAGACCCACTGAACCAAAAACTTGCGCCTCGTCCCGTGCATGTTATACGTGGCTCCATCCTCGCCGTCCATCACCTGCCCCGTGTACGACCCTCCTCCTCCGGTCCCGTATATCCCCTCGCACAGATCCGCTATCTCCACCGGGAAGCTAGGATCCGACCCGGCGTACCACGCGTTGACCAGCGGGTTCGTCGCCAGCTCAGCGATCTCGTGCGCGATCACGCTCACCATCCCGTCCACCCCAACGTCGTCGTTTGGCGACTTCACCGCCTTCAGCCCCGTCATGTACTCGGGCACCGCGAACGGGTACGCGCACACGCCGGGGCAGAGCTTGGCCGAGTTCCCCACCCACGCGTACGGGAGCGTGTACCCCACGATCGACGGGAACGTGAAGTAGTGGAACCCACACACCTGCCCGCAGAAGTCCTGGACGTAGACGTCGTCGGAGGTGAGGAGGAGGTACAGCCCGCTCCGAGGGTTCACCGGCAGCGGCCGCGTCGTCGCCGTCACGGCGGCGTTGATGACGGACTGGACCGAGAGGCGCGTGAGGGACTTCCCGTGGGAGTAGAACCGGTCGCTCTTCTCCTCGCCGAGCCGGACGGACCGGGAGATGTTGGCCCCGGTCTGGTCCGTGTACTGCTGGACGGTGCGCCACCAGCCGGCGACGGAGGGGCGGCGGCGGCGGCCGGCGGCGGAGATTGAGTTGATGAACTCGCGGATGATCTTCTTCTGGGATCTGCGCCACGTGCCGTACCAGATTGTGTGGACAGTGATGTTGGCTGTGAGGACCGGGCCCATGTGGTACCGGAGGTGGACGAAGTCGGAGGAGCCTTCGAATTTCTTTGAACCGCCGTAGGCGAGCTCGGTCTTGTTGTTTTCAAGGTGAGGCCATGGCCGCCACGCGGCGGATGGGGCGGCGGAGAGGAGGAGGGTCGCGGCGGCGATGAGGCTGACGAGCACCGGAGCCGATAATGGCTGGTACATGTTAGAGAATGTTTTATAAAAATGGCTACTGTGCCTCCATTGCTCACAGCTTATATATATACACACAAAAACCAAGCATTGAGGAGTTGGGTTGGGAAAAAAAAAACAGCTTAATACTGCTAATTATGAACTTGACGTAGCAAATAAAATATACATATAATTTTATACTGATACAGAAATATAAATTCTTAGTTTCTTATTAGAGTATTCATAATGGTATAAACCGAACCAGTCTAATGTTGGTTAATATCGTTTCTTCCATTTTTTAGGTCTTACAATTTTGGATGTGTGGTGGTATTAAATTGAATTGGGTTTAGTTTATTAAAATAATTATTGATCGTGGTGAATCTGCATTGGGTGTCATGGTTTAATAGACGCAACAATTAGGACTAAGGATCATAGTCTGACAATCAAATCTATAGATTCAACGTTCTCATGAATCAAAAATTGTTTGAAAGTGGTTTCTTTTGATTCGTATTCATCATCATGACGAGCGATCGATCATCCCATGATATGGTTGGCGAATTCAAATTGTTTAGCTACATACCCCATTTGTCATGTGATATATTTTTAGAAATACACATTCGTTTAATTGATTTATCGTCGATATTGTGGAAAATAAATGAATGAGAGCCAATCATTCCATTCGTTAGAGCTGCTCTTAATCTATATAACAAGTTAATTCATGAACAAGAAATTTGAGTTCTATTTTGTTAATTATCTACATTTATCATAAAAGAATTTTATTTCGATATCTAACTTATACAATTTACCGATACACTTTAAGTCAAAACTCGACAACTCCACTAAAATTGAACAAATCAAACTAATATAGTAATATAAATACAAATATTTATTTCAAATCAAATCTATACTTGGTTTATGAACTCTTTTGACATAGAACCGATTTTGACAAATATGAGCGCGAAGTTTTTAGTGGCGGACAATCAGATTCTGTAAAGCAAGGAAGTGTGGGGCCGGGTCCGAGGTGGGCCCGGATTGGACCCATCCTTCATCATGATCTGGGTACGATGCGATGGGTGGTCGTCTCGCAGCCGTTTGATTATCCCCATATTTCAATCACGGCCGTCGGTTTTTTATCTTCTGGGTTAGCGCGGGAAAGTGGTGGGGAGGGGTAGTTTGGGGAATATGAAGAGTGCTGTTTCGAGACTGTCTAGGGGACCGCGAGGAATGGTTCGTTAGTGTAGAGTGAGTACAGTTCCGTTTTTGTGTTGTGTGGTCCTTTTGGCTTTGGAAAGTTGGTAACGGAGAGGGGCTGTTTTGTGGATGCTAGTGTTAAGTGGAGCACATGGTGAATGTTTGGAATTAGAAGGGAAGTTTTGTAGGGTTGCTTCCATATCTTGTCCTTGGGATAGGACTCTTTCATTCCGGTGTTTGTGGTCCGTCTTGTAGGGGACGGATCGGTCGGTAGAAAATACGGGATAGTGGAGAGTCGGATGTAAACAGATGAATCGGTCGTTAATCTCAGATCAGAACATTTAGAGGATTTTTCAAACTGAACAAAAATGGAATTGTCTAAAAACTTGTTTCTTTTTTATTTCAATGGTAAGAACTATTCTTACTTTATACGTAGGTCATGGACCCCGTATTGGATAAAAAGGGCGTGAAATCGTCGTTTTTCGATTTTCAATAGAGTTAAAAGCACTTTATCGACATTGAGTGCTCTATAAAATTTCGAACTATTTCATTTAACGCCATTGTGGTCTTAACAGTGAAAGAGTATCGTGTTGTGTTTGGACTTCAAAGTGCTTAGCTTCGAAATCAATATCATCGATCTGACAAGAGTTGGAATTGGTATAAAGCACTTATGTTGGCATTGTTATTGAAAAAAAAATCAAATATCACCTATTCAACATAAATAGGTAAAGGCGAATTGGATGGAAACGAGGATGATAAACTATCTAAACATAAGAGAAAATTTATATCTCCTTCTAATAAGAACTGGAGTAGAGGTTACAACACCCGTTCTTATTGAGAGGCACAAGTATTTCTGATCCAACGAGATGAGATAAATGAGAATAACAAAATGTTTTGAGTTTGACAAAAGATTATATCTTTGGGCTTGACAAGGTTGGATCGAGATCAAGAAATCAGCTATGTTTCCATTATTATTAAGCGACATATATATCACCGGCTCAGCGGGACGAGATAAAGGATACTCATATGTGAATAAAGGGTGATATAATGTCTCGATCCTAACGAGAACTTGATATTTCCGATCTGTCATAAGGTCAAACGGGTATCAGAAAACTCGTTATATTGTCATTCATATTAAGAGGCACTATATCTTCGATCCAATGAGATAGGATAAAAGAGAATGTAATGTTTCAAACTTGACGGAAAACCAATATCCTCCCTAGATAAAAGTTGTAACGGAGATCATAAATCTTGTGATGTTGACCTGTTCTCAACACATATCGCCGATTAAACAGAGCGGGATAAAGGAAAGTCATATGTGAACGAGAATGATAAACATCTCCAACCCGACACAAATTTGATATTTCCAACCGGACAATAGCAAAAACAGAGTTCACAAACGAGTCGGGATAAAAAAAAGTCATCCGATCGTTCGGCTAGGGATTGAGGTTCACCATATGCACTGTGGGCTCGTTAACAGCGAAGCATAGTGTGAACGAGGCTTGTGGCGGTGAATAAAAAAAACTGTAAACTGAAGAGGGAACAAGCAATGAGAGGATCGGGCCGTGGGCTCAATCACGGAGTGAATTGCGGGACACTAATAACGAGAACTATCGTACAGCTCGAATTGAAAGCGACACGGCCCTATGGCCCACCTCAGACACTGTAGCGGCCAATCGGGCCCCACTTCGCTTTTGCTTGGGATTAATGTTCTGATAGATCTCACCTCACCCAATCAAAACCCGTACAGACAAGCGTGCACTGACACTCTTGCCTCCTCACGCGCGCATTCATTGCGTGAAACAACAAAACGTACATGATGTTAGGACTTGGGTTGGGAGTGTAAACAACTGCAATTAAGCCCAAAATTCATCAAATTTGACCCTCCATAAAGAGAAAATACGGATTTGATACAAAATATTTATTTTTCGCACATGTGATTTAATTCGATTTGTGTAATTTTTACCATGAATATTCAAAATTATAAAACTGATCACAAGATTAAGATTATAGTATGAGACTTCCATAATCAGGTAATTAATGTTTTTATCATAATTGACAACTTCAGTAATATACACAAATATATCATATCAACGAAGATTATTCCAGAGGTTTCTATCATTTCTCCTGGATTGACTCGGGTTGTCTTGTAATGCCTCAGATACTCGTTAGTCACGCTAAAAGGACCCGATATCCGGTCGACAGATTCAATTTTTCTCCTTTTTTGTAGGACTCAATGATCAATGCTCTCATGAATTTGACATACGATGAGTTGTGAGGCCATATGTGTTGGTGGGCGACCACTTTGGTCGGGGAAGCAGCATCAACAAGACAGAGTTTGGAAGTAACGAATATATGTACTGATGATCGCGAGACGCATATGAAGAGGAACATCCCGCTCCCCAATCCCATCGCTCCTTCTCCTAAAGGCCTCCTCGGCTACATGACGTTATTCATCCTTAAGGGCATCTTCTACGAGACTAGCAAGTATTTTAGATACTTTAGGTACATCCAAGTAGAGTCAAGAAAAGTGATAGATGCACTAATATGATTTTTTATATGTATTACTGAATTTTTCAACTGCAAAAAAACAGCCAATATTAAGCGTCGATACTCCTGTATACATAAGTTTTAGTCTATAATCCGGATCTTAGGTAAAAAAAAATATTAAATTATGTATTCGATATTCTGTATCTCTTTTTATCAATCAACCTGATAGTTCACTCAAAAAAAAGTCCTATTACATTTTGCCTCCGAGCTCATTTACAGCAAGCCTTACAAATCATTCCTCAAATAACCCACTTGGGTGCTAGAGCCCAAATGGTTAAACAGAAGCCCATTGGACTGGCCCAAATTACACAATTGCCATTTCACAGACTCACAGTTAATAACTGTTAACTCCGAGATACACACCTCCGCTAGGCTCTGGTTCGTTCTTCTCCTTCTTCAACCTCGAATCGGCTCGATCGAATTCGTCTCGACTGAGGCCCACACTCGTCCGATCCGAGCCGGAGGACTCGGCGCGATGCTGGATCTAGGTCCGTTCTCCGACGAGGGTTTCGATCCGAAGAAATGGATCAACTCGGCGTGCAAGAGCCGGCACCCGCAGGACCCGCTGGACAAGCACATGGTGGATCTGGAGATGAAGCTCCAGATGGTCTCCGAGGAGATGGCCGCTTCGCTCGAGGATCAGAGCTCCTCCGCTCTCCTACGCGTCCCTCGCGCCACCCGCGACGTCGTTCGCCTGCGCGACGACGCCGTCTCCCTCCGCTCTGCCGTCTCCGGAATCCTCCAGAAGCTCAAGAAGGTCCGCAGTTTTTTTTTCAATTGATTCGATTTCAGCTGTTAGAGGAAATTCGAGGAGTTTTAGCTCCTTGTTGTTGAAATTGAGATTTGCATATTGGAAATCTGACTTTGGTATTGTTGGAATCGAGGTTTAAGCTGTGGCATTTGTCAAATTGAGCTGTTATAAGATAGGGAGTAGTTTTAGATAGCAATGCTGATGAGAGGTACTGCATAGCTCTGAATTTGATGATGGGTGTGCGTGATCTATTGGGGATGCTCGAGAAGGTCTGCAATTTCCCCCTTATTTTCCATTTCACTTGATTCAATTTCCGTTGTTAGAGGAAGTTCGAGGGATTTTAGATGATTTGTTGTTGAAATCGAGGTTTGCATATTGGAAATTTGACTGTAGTGTTGTTGGAATCGAGGTTTACGCTGTAGCATTGGTCAAATTAAGCTTTTCTAAGGTAAGGATTAGTTTAGATAGCAATGCTAATGAGAGGTACTGCATAGCTCTGAATTTGATGCTGGGTGTGGATGGTCTATTGTGAATGCTTATGCAGGAGTTTGTGGTAGGATGTGATCAAATAATGTTACTGGGTAGTCTGTTGAGAGTTTGAGCAGAAGTTGGATGTTGGGATGCTCTGAATCTGATTATGGGTGTGCATGATCTATTGGGGATGCTCATGTAGGAATTGGTGGTAGGATGTGATCAAATAATGTTACTGGGTAGTCTGATGAGAGTTTGAGCAGAAATTTTATTTGGGAAGCAATGAGGTGGTATGTTGGGAAGCTCTGAATCTGATTATGGGCGTGCATGATCTATTGGGGATGCTCATGTAGGAATTTATTGTAGGATGTGATCAAATAATGTTACTGGGTCGTCTAATGAGAGTTTGAGCAGAAGTTGTATGTTGGGAAGCAATGAGGTGGTTTGTTGCTATGTCACGGGAAGTGGTAAGCTACCTGGAATGTAGCGATTTAAGGGGCCTGTAGAATGGGGAAATAGCATTTTCACATTTGTGACATACTTAACTTGGATATCATCTCATTTAGATGGCATTGCAATAATGTTTTTTAGGGAAATGTGAATCAAGAATGTTATTGTTATTCTGTGTGTCATTTATATGCAATACCCCTGCATGTTTAAGAACATTTGACTCTTTGGGAATTGCAATAACATTCCTTTTTATTGTTTGGATGGAGTGAAAGTGGTGAATTTGAGAGAATAAGAATATGGTGATGAGAATGAAAGTATATTGATTGGCCTATTGACCTGTAACGTGAATTCTCCCTCTCTTAATTTTTGTAGTTTGTAATGAGTATCATAAGGTTGCTAATCCTTTCAAATAGACAGTAGTAAGCTAGGTACCAATTTGATCCAGATGCGGATTGTTTGACCTTATGTCGTCAATTGTGACTACATGTTATTAGTCGTGTTTGATATATAAAGAAGTCTCTTTTATCCTCATCTTTTTTTTAATCTCATTATTCAGGCAGAAGGATCCTCAGCTGAATCTATATCTGCCCTTGCTAAAGTTGATACTGTCAAGCAAAGAATGGAGGCGGCATACAAGACATTGCAGGTGGAGTTTCCCCTCTTTATTTCTAATATGTTAATAATATGAATTCTCTGCCAAGCCCATGAAACTTGAGTTTTAGTTAGTATGTTTCTCATATCCGCATTTGATTACAGGATGCTGCCGGGTTAACTCAATTAAGTTCAACTGTTGAGGATGTCTTTGCCAGTGGTGATCTTCCTCGGGCTGCAGAAACCTTGGCCAACATGAGACATTGCTTGTCTGCTGTTGGGGAGGTAGGATATTTCATCAGGGTTTTCACATAATGGATCAACGTCAGGATTAATGCCCAATTATAATTTCTTGACTTCATTTCATTTTTCAACCTCCATGTTTAGGTTGCTGAATTTGCCAATGTAAGAAAGCAACTTGAGGTCTTGGAGGATAGGTTAGATGCCATGGTACAACCTCGCCTTACAGACGCATTATCTAATCGCAAGGTCACATTCTCCGCGTCCAACTTTTTTTAGCTGTTGGAATTCGTTGGGAACTGTTATTCTTACATATTTCCCACCTTCAAATGTTGTGCAGGTTGATATTGCTCAAGATTTGAGAGGAATTCTGATTCGAATTGGGAGGTTTAAATCTCTAGAGGTGCATTATACAAAAGTTCATTTAAAGCCTATCAAGCAGCTCTGGGAAGATTTTGACTCAAGACAACGAGCTAATAAGCTTGCAAATGAGAAGAACGAAGGGGAAAGGCTGTCAAAGAATAACGAGTTTCAATCAAGTTTACCTTCAGTGTCATTCTTCAGCTGGTTGCCAAATTTCTATGATGAATTGCTTCTTTATCTTGAACAAGAATGGAAATGGTATTATTTTGTTGAGTTCACTACCTTTCTCATGGTATAAATTATCGTCTTGCTAAGTATACATGACTTACCTCTGGAAGTAATATGTTAAATCTACTAACCGTTTACATCTCCAGTAAAGATACCTCACAATCTGTACATTAAATATAAAGCCAAAGAAGCTGAGCATGATATTCAGGCTATTCAATGTCTGCAGGTGTATGGTTGCTTTTCCTGATGACTACAGAACTCTTATCCCGAAGTTACTGAGCGAGACAATGGGAGCCATCGGGGCTAGTTTTGTTTCCCGTATCAACCTTGCAATCGGAGATGTTGTTCCTGAAACAAAAGCATTGGCAAAAGGTCATTTCTCATCATATAGAATTCCTTGAAAAATATTAGTTTTTTCATCCCATAGTATAATGGTCTGATGGGGATATATCCTGACCCTTCAGCAATTGCTTTTGGAGGTGTCTTATTAACTTGTTTGTTCTGGGTTGTTGAGTGTAAGAAGTGGCTACCTTATTAAGCATGGCACATGTTTGACTCATCATAAATTAACCTTATTGTTTTCTGGTTCTCTCGTGTTGGATGTTAGTTTCCAAGGCATATTAATAATCATATGTTCATTCAACTTTGAGCTCTTTGGTTTTAAGTTGGAAATCAGTCTTAAGGTTATCAATCCCTTACATGGATTATTTATAATTTCAGGTATATTAGATATTCTATCCGGGGATATGCCAAAGGGTATCAAGATTCAAACTAAGCATATAGAGGCCCTCATTGAATTACACAATATGACGGGCACCTTTGCAAGGAATGTTCAACACTTGTTTTTAGAATCTGATCTTCGGGTTTTAGTAGATACACTGAAGTCCGTGTACGCTCCATATGAGTCATTCAAACAGAGGTAAGCAACTCTAAGCAGAACGAAATTATCGCTTTAGTTATTTGATTTCTTGTTAGTTTATGGAATCAAACCAAAAACTTTTTTCTTCTTTAGTGTGCCCAACTAATGATAGTTTTCATTATAAATTCCCATAGTATCTGTTTGATCTCAAAAACATTTTAAGATGGTTGCATGCTTTCCAAGTTGGTTTCTTATCTGGGCATTTATATCAGAATGCGGACAATGGCAGGGAAAGAAGCATCCCGTTGAACATCACGTTGTAATAACTACCTGTCTGGCATAGTTTCTGTTGAGTTCAAACTTTTCTGAATGAGATAAAAAAAAGTCATCACAGTTTTTCTCCTTGTAGGCAATATAAAAGTCATTAATAAACATGATTGTTTTATTTTTCATAAACTTTCTTCAATCAACGTAATTATTCCTTTCCGCCATTAACTGTAGAATGTGTCTTGATGTTCCCTGTCAGTTAATATTTGTTTATATATGTGTTACTTTTAGGTATGGACAGATGGAGCGTGCTATTCTCTCATCTGAGATCTCAGGGGTGGATCTAAGGGGAGCTGTCACTCGTGGCATTGGAGCTCAGGGAATTGAACTAAGTGAAACAGTTCGGAGAATGGAGGAATCTATTCCTCAAGTTATTGTACTTCTTGAAGCAGCTGTAGAGAGGTGCATCAGCTTTACTGGTGGTTCAGAGGCAGATGAGCTAATTGTTGCACTCGATGACATAATGTTACAGTATATTTCGACCCTGCAAGAAACCCTGAAATCATTAAGGGCTGTATGCGGTGTGGATCAAATTAGTGATGGTTCAAAGAAAGAGACAGGATTGGACAGAAAGGAAGGGGCTCAAAATACACGTAAAGTTGATTCAGTCTCAAACGAAGAAGAATGGTCCATTGTTCAAGGGGCTTTGCAGATCCTCACAGTTGCAGACTGTTTGACAAGCAGATCCTCTGTTTTTGAAGCTTCCTTAAGAGCTGCTCTTGCTAGACTAAGCACGACCTTATCAGTTTCAGCATTCGGTTCACATGTAGATCAAAACCAGTCACGCTTGACTGCTCATGATGGAAATGAAGAATCATCTGTAGGTGGAAAGGCTTCCCTAGATGTTGCAGCTGTGCGGCTTGTGGATGTTCCTGACAAGTCTCGGAAACTCTTTAATCTCCTTGACCAGGTGAAATTTCCAATCTGCTCTCTCCTTTTCTGTTTTACTTGGAGTTCTCTTTTATCTTTCAACCCTGAAGTTAGAAAACAGTATCTGAAGTAACCTAATATTAAGGAACATCGGAGATTCTTATTTTAGATTGAAGCTTTTATCATCCTGTAATTAAAAACGGAAAATGCAAGGAATGACAAACCAAAATGATAGAGAATATCTATATACAACTTATCCTGGGGAGTGTATATCACAATTAACAGACATTTTTTTACTGTTGAACATGACAGTACTTAGAATCAAGTTACTTCAGGGGCGACTATGAAAACATATATTGTTTTGTTTCATGTGGAGATGGTTACACTGCATGCTCCCTCCATTCTGGGTTCAAATCCTGTTTTCAACCTAAAAGTAGAACCTGATTTTATTTTATAAAGGAAGCCACCTTTGCTAGAAGTTTGGGCAAAAAGCCAATGTCACATATATATGTTATATGAATGGTTTATTCGGATTCTTCTTAAGCATTGTTCTCACTATGCATTTTGTTTGTCCATCAACAACCTGTAGTGTTATGGATTTTGATGTCACAAAGGACTTTGATTTGCTATAAAAGCTCGTGATTCTTGTTTATTATATGAAACTGAAAGAGACTGTTTGAAATTGTGGTCTACTGATTTTGTAAGTCTACGAAAGCACCTTCTTTACATTAGATCCCCAGAAAGAGAATGTTTCTCAATATTGATGGGATTTGTTATTTCAAAAGACTTTAATTTAATAGCTGCCAAGCAAAATGCATGTTCTAGTTTTTCAAATATAACGAGTCGTACAATTCTGTAGGCCCTTTTATTAAGTCCCTGTAGTTGTTATATCTATTTTTCCTGTCTCTTTCCTAATTTATCTACTAACCTTATTCTTATCGGGCAATGCAGTCTAAAGATCCTCGATTCCATGCACTTCCAATTGCTTCCCAGAGGGTGGCAACATTTGCGGACACAGTTAATGAACTTGTCTATGATGTTCTAATATCTAAAGTACGGCAGCGCCTGAGCGATGTGTCTCGTTTGCCAGTCTGGTCCTCGGTGGAGGAACAAACCGCTTATCATCTACCGACCTTCAGTGCATACCCCCAGACCTACGTGACGAGTGTTGGGGAATATCTCCTTACCTTGCCCCAACAGTTGGAGCCACTTGCTGAGGGTATCTCTAACAGCGACACCAACAACGAAGAAGCTCAGTTCTTCGCCACTGAGTGGATGTTCAAGGTAACTGACTGATTCTTCTTACACCTGAGCAGTTGTATGTTAGACCGTGATTTATTATTATTATTTTGCAATTATTGCCTAAATGCCCCTAACTGTAGAAAATAACCGAGTTAGTCTCTGTATGAAAAAAGGGATAATTGCAGATAGCTAGCCTGAACTACACGTCTTTTATACATAATTATCCCCAACTTCAAAACGTTACTTACAGATCTCCCAACATTTTTTTTCTTATGGTGTTAAATATGGTCATTGTACAGTTTAATTTTGACAGTAAAAAGTCTATAGTGCCTTTCCTTCTACGTCAAAATTTCAAATAATGGTCATACATTTTGATAAATAGTGAATGACATTTTAGACGTTTTACTTTCAAAATTAACTCTGCAATGACCATATTTAACACCATGAGAAAAAAAATGAAAGTTGGGGTAGCTGTAAAAGACTTATAATTTGGGCTAGCCATCTGCAATCATCCCTAAAAAGACTTATGCTAAGTTAGTCTCCTAACTTTCAAAAACTCACTGATTTAGTCATCCCAGATTTGCAAACGTTATTTACACCCCTCGACGACTTATGATTTTCAATAACACCCTCTAAAGATGAGGGGTTATCAGTAACACTCATTTCGTTATTAATCAAAAACCCACAAATTCACACTAAATAGGTGATGGTTTTATCAGGAGCACACTGTCACCTTTCTCATATATCAGTGTATTTTTTTAGAACAAAAGGTAACAGTGTGCTACTGATAACCCGTCACCTTTACAATATGTATTTGAGAATCAAAGGTCGCCGAAGGTGTGTTCATAACGTTACCCCTATGTTCTCTGTTGTGCCTAGAATTGAAGTTAACGATCTGTTTGTGTTTTTATAAAGGTTGCTGAGGGTGCCACAGCTCTTTACATGGAGCAATTGAGGGGAATCCAGTACATATCAGACCGAGGAGCCCAGCAGCTATCGGTGGACATCGAGTACTTGAGCAATGTTCTTTCAGCTCTCTCCATGCCTATCCCTCCCGTCCTCTCCACCTTCCACACTTGCCTCTCTACTCCAAGAGATCAACTCAAGGATCTCGTCAAATCTGATGCAGGTAGTCACCTCGATCTTCCAACAGCGACCCTCGTATGTAAGATTCGCCGTCTCAGCTTAGAATAAAGTTTTTTCCTGTAGATTTTTTTTGTTGCCTAGGATACTTTGAAGGGATTTTTTGTTGTTATCAAAGTTCACTTTTTATTACATATCTTGTGTTATTCACTAGTATTGAGCTTTGAACTCTCATGTTCAGTCCAATGTGGTACCTTGTGTGGAAGTGTTTCTGCTACTAATCATGCAAGGATATTCATTCTCGATGAAAAACCATGCCGGTTTTAAGGATAGTTAAGCTCGTATCAGTGATTTTCATCTCGTTAAGGCGACGTTGTACAAGTTGTGTCCCTGTATTCTTGAACAACTGAAAGCCATTATAAATTTATCGAGAAATTCGATTTGGGATGATGACATGAATGAAATGCGTGTTTTGGTGTAGTTGTAGGTTGTTACTGTCGTATTTATTTTGTGATATGTATTGTTAACTTGTACATGTTTTAGTCGTGCGGTCTATAAGAAAGTTAAGAAACAAGGGAAAAGATTAAACTATCCCCTCTAAAATCTTCATCTTGTTGTAAACTGGTATTCTCAAACAAGAGGAGTAAGGGAAATATGTCATTTCGAAATTAGTACCAGTCGATGGGGAGGGACAAAGAAAGGGTTTTTATGTAGTCGTGAAAAGTAATAATTACACGACTCGATTAATCAGCAAACTAAAATCATCTACCTTCCAACCGAAACTCATTTCCAAGCTCATTCATGACATTCAACAATGGTTAGCAAATCGGGGTATTTAAACCTATATTTCTTTTTTCTCCTTACTGGGTTTTCGGGGTACTTTTTGTTTACGCCTGTGTTCTTGTCAGTATTTGATTTCCGGTACTTGAACGGGATGTTTTGAAGTGTTTGTAACATACTTTTATTTGTTTCTTGAAATGTTTGTAACGTACTTTTATTTGTTTCTGCCTCTTGACATCCATTTTCATTTTGAAAAAAAAAAACAATGGTTAGCAAAATATATTCGGAACTGAAATTGTTGGGAGCTCCCTTTTCGGGGACCCCTCCAAAAATAAGCGTATGCCGCTGTATACGGCGAGAACACGGTATTCTTTAGTAAAAGGCGAAAGAATAGTTCGCTTTGTTCTCACCGCACGGCTGCGTGATTTAACATCTCTCACTTGCTCCAGATTTATATCACCAACCTGACCACAACATTGCTCTCGTGTCCGATGTGGGACTTTTCAGTACCTTCAAGGCTTTTTTGGTTGTATTGGGCTGGTGGGCTTTCAATTTGGCTAAATGGTGTGGAATGGTCCAAACAAAACATTGAGATTATTGTAAAGAAAAAGGTGAATTATGCGTATTTTGTAAAAATTATTGTAAATTACACATGCTTGGTATAAAATTTATGATGAATTATTTAAAAAAATTTTTACAATAAGTTATTTTTTGTCTACAAATCCGTTATCTTTACGAAATTCAGTCATGTAACAGTAAGATGACATTCATGCTTTTATTCACATAACATGTTTATTTTTTATATTATATGTGTTTCGTTATTTTCATCATGTGTGCATGTAACAGTTCCTTGTAAGATTTAACAAAAACAATAATTTATCGTACATTTTTACAAAACGTGTGTAATTATCGCAAAATATTATTCGTCACACTATATAAAGAGATCTTATCAAAAAGTTCTCTCGTCTAGGGTTTTCAAGTATGTGATTCACCTTCGTTCACCATCCAGCCACCATGTTAGTACTGCACCAATTTCATACGCCTTCCTCACTCTACGAACGTCTCATTTTTGCCTATCTTTTATACTGGTGTCCCTAGGATGTCTACTGGGAAGGCATGCCTCTTTATTTATCACTTCCTCAATCGATATCCACCGCTCGCCCATATTTTCATCAATTTTTATGGGATCTCTTGTCTATCTCTCCACCACTCCTTGTTTGGGAGCCAAGGACGGAAGGGATCCAGGGAAGCCTTGCCGTTCTAGGTTGGCCATACCAAGACCCATCAGAGAGGCACCCCGGAGTGCTCTTTCTCCGAACCTACTTTTCAACCGACTCTTGGGCCCTGCCCGGCGATCATGGTTCCCTTCCCCACCACGTTAGGAACCGAGTGCTTAGGAACATTACCGACCGATGATTCTGACCTCTTGACAGGGTATGTACTAACGTCGATGAGGTACGATAGCTCGGCCTTACGAAGGGAGGATGAGGTCCCTCATGGCAACCCGTCAGCCGCCCGACCTCACTGGCACTTCGTCGGCTCTCGTAGCCATGTGCTTGAACCAACCCATGTTGTCTCCTACGGGTGAAGGCTAGACCCACACGACCAGGATCTTCTTCTCTCAGTGTGTGTCCATGTGGATATACGACATGCCACACGACATGTGTCTGGCTTATACGAACAAAAGTCGCATGATTGATTTGGCGGTCACTTGCTCATGGGTCCACTGGCTCACTACGGTCAAGTGAGGCAATATCCTGGTGGGGGTGTGACCCAGACCCTACATGGGCCCGATAACGCTCCTTGGAACCCGATTTAAAAGAGATCGGGAACCACAACTGTGTGGGGACACATGTCAATTTCATGACCCATCCCCTCGGACCAACTATTGATGGGCTCTACCCGAGCCAACGCAAAAGGGCATGTATGAACCTCGCGGCGAGTCATGGCGGCAGACCCCGAGAGACAAGGAACAAAGGTTGCATAACTTTCTCGTCAAACGTAATGAGTCTGTCGAGTCCCCATGGGGTGTCACATAGGAAATACACCTCGTCTCACTGGGATATGGAGGTTCTGGATCCTAAGCCTCTTCTTTTTCTTAGGGATCTCCTCGACTACTTAGCATCATACTCACCTCCCAAAACACAAAATACGTTTTAGGCAATACAGATCCACTCGAGTTGAGCCAAAAAGAATAATTAAAATAGTTTTTATACATCCTTGAGAAAATACGAAATCGCCCCATACATTGTTATATGGAATAACCGAAAAAATTAAACCCATAATATGTGTTTTGACATATGTCTCACTCCTTGTGCTCTATTTCCTTTTTCTACTATGTTACTAGTCAGTTTATCAAAAAAAAAAACTACTTTATTATGCTGAAAAAAAAACTCATCATATTTTAGGCTTCAGGCCCAAATGGAACAAAGGAACCGGTTCGGGTCGTCAGCGCCCGCCAACCCGCTACGCCTCGTACCTCCACTTTCTTCTTCGATTTCAATTACTACTGCACCAGAGAAACGAGAGAGCAGCTGAGCTTGCCTAGGGTTTTTCTCCTTCATCTCTATCGCTCTCCACGGTTTTAGCTTCCACCGATTTCCGGAGTTTGTTGTCGTTCCCGATTTCAGCTGATTCTTAGCTCGCCGGCGGAAAATGTCAGTCGATATTCTCGGTGACCGCCAGTCCGGTCAGGACGTTCGCACCCAAAATGGTACTTTGATTCTTCTTTTTTCAGTTTGTGTTGTTGTTTCTGAGCAGAGAAGGAGTGGAATCTGAGTGGACGGATCGTGTAGTCGATTTTCTCAGTTGCCAAATGCTTGTTTTGATGTTCTTTTTTGTTTGAATTGTAAATTCGGCTTTCACGTTGCAGTTGTGGCGTGTCAATCGGTCTCCAATATCGTGAAGACCTCACTCGGCCCAGTTGGGCTCGACAAGGTACTAGCAATGTTTATTCTAGTTCAGAGATTTGAAATTATTTGATGTATTGCACAAATGGTACATGTAGTGATTGTACTCGAGTTAACAAGCTTATGAATAGCCAAATAAGTTATGGGTTCATGGGTTGTTATGTGTGTATTCAAACTTTATATAGAACTGTGGATTCGGGTGGAAAATGAGTTGGTATTTATGGGGTTGGTTAGGATTTTACAAGCATCCAATTCCTTGTTATCGTCTTTATCTGTATTCGCGCCGCTTCTAGGCTGTCATTTTATGTTTTATAAATAAGCGTCTCTTAGTTAAACTAGCCATCCTTCAAAGTCAACTGTAGAATCGTGTAATTTTTGTGGTATTATTCAATTTTACATGCTATTTGTCTCATTATCTGTGGTTTGGTATGTATAGCAAACCGACTAATGAGTTGTATGTATTTTAAGTGAGCATTTTATTATGGGTTTTTGCATGGAAGATTGTGGTATTAACTTCTCATTTTGATGATCATGTTTGTTCAGATGTTAGTTGATGATATTGGTGATGTAACTATCACTAATGACGGAGCTACCATACTCAAGATGTTAGAGGTTGAGCATCCAGCTGCAAAGGTAGTATTGGTAACTTATGGCAAAAGTAAGCATATCTCCTCTATCTGAAGTATGATTTAATGTTTGCATGTGTTGCTTTTTTGTGGAGTATAGGTACTTGTTGAGCTGGCTGAACTTCAAGACCGAGAAGTAGGGGATGGGACTACGTCAGTGGTCATTGTAGCTGCAGAGTTGCTCAAGGTATTCTGTCATTGGTGTGCGTTTGTGTTCTGTTGACAAGTACTTTCTGATGTTTAATATGTATATATACACTCAGGCACATATATTTGAGAATCACAGTGTTGTCATCTATGCATTTTCTCATATTTTGCAGAGAGCGAATGATCTTGTGAGGAATAAGATTCACCCAACTTCTATAATCAGTGGATACAGAGTAAGTGTTCTAATAATTAGGTTTATGCTCGCTAAAGTAACCATTATTTTTGCATTTATAAAATATACACTGGATTGGAATTCATATATATTTTTCTTTCCGATAGACATTTGGTTATTGTATATAAAATTTCCCGTATTTTTTATGTTACAGATATTGACAAACTTGTTTCTCCTTTGAACAGCTTGCTATGAAGGAAGGATGCAAGTATATTGAGGAAAATCTCGCAATGAAGGTAATTAATTTCTCAAACAGATGGAATTTAATTTAACCCAGTAGCAGATATTCTGACTCCTTCCACTTTTTAAACGAGTTTTTCTGTTATGTGATATAACTTGTAATAAACAAGCTGCTAATGGCATTTATTGGTGCATATAGATGCAACATTAATCTGCTGCTATTGTGCTCTCAGTATGGTGGCTGTTTATGTTACTATTTTCCTAACTGTTTATGTTTGTATACATATTTTTATAGGTGGAAAAGCTTGGAAAGAATTCACTCGTTAACTGTGCCAAGACAAGTATGTCCTCAAAGTTGATAGCTACTGACAGTGACTTCTTTGCAAACTTGGTAAGCAGTCATGTTTTCCTGCATCATTGACATTAGGGTTCCTATTGCCCATCCAACCACTATTTTGTGCTTTTGATTTTGTTACTCATTTTCTTGTGAAGGTTAAAGAAGTTACGATTTAGTCCTGGATATAAACAACATTTAATTCATTTGTCTAGGTCGTTGATGCAGTTCAATCAGTTAAGACAACTAATCCTCGTGGGGAGATTAGATATCCTATCAAGGTACAGTGTTTCTTAATCTATGGTCCTTGCAGTTGTCATTTACCCTTTGATGTTGCAATGTCCTGACCTTTATTTTTACTTAATATTGCAGGGCATCAATATTCTTAAAGCTCATGGGAAGAGTGCAAGGGACAGCTACTTGTTGAAGGGCTATGCTCTAAATACAGGTCGTGCAGCCCAAGGAATGCCTACTCGAGTTTCCCCAGCAAGAATAGCTTGCCTTGATTTTAATCTTCAGAAAACCAAGATGCAGATGGGCGTCCAGGTCTTGGTTAGTGATCCAAGGGAGCTTGAGAAAATTCGTCAGAGGTATATAATTAAATTATATTTTTATGTCTTTGATGTTACGGGTTAGGTTACAAGTTGAAACTTACTTCTCTTTTGCAGAGAAGCTGACATGACTAAGGAACGCATTGAAAAGCTTCTCAAGGCTGGGGCTAATGTTATCCTTACAACGAAGGGAATTGATGATATGGCTCTCAAGGTATGCTACTACAGTGGGTTTTTAGTAACATGTTGAAGTGATCTGTGATGCATATTGATGTATACTTAGAGATGATGGAAGTGACTATGAAGGATAAGGATTTGTTATTTGTGTGGTATGTTAATATAGGGATATATGCCATATATCATAGTTGGTCTGATCATCAGCATTATTTTAGCCTTCTTCTGATTATTAATGTTTGTACTACTAGTCATAAAATATCAAAAGTGATGCCACTCAATTGCTAATAACATATTACCATAAACTGTTTGTTCAGTACTTTGTTGAGGCTGGGGCAATCGCTGTCAGACGTGTCCGGAAAGAAGATATGCGCCATGTTGCCAAGGCAACTGGTGGAACTATGGTATATTTCTTGGTCGACTCTTGAATTGATATATCAATCAGTACTTTGTGATCCTTGAATTATAAAATAGAAGAGTACTTGATCTCATTTTTCTTGAAGCGCAATAAACTGTTCATTCACTTGCACTTGACATTTTCTTATGATTTTTTAGCCATCTTACTTATGGTGATTGCTAAAGAGGAGACTGTAGGCTCATTTTCTCACCAATTACTGCCTCACTTATAATTATTTCTAATATGGTAGTCAATAGAATATATTTCATGTTTTTATTATTGGATGATTAATCCTTGCATTTGTAATGAAAACTGGTATGCTTGATACTTGTTGCATTCAACAGGTTCTATAATCAAGTGTAAAGCTTTATTTATGCTGTGCTATCAAATAACGTTGTCGTCAATAATGTGAATTTGGTTTTCGTAAAAGCTAGTTTGTGTAGAAATTTTTCCTGAAAGTGTGGCATGCAGGTTTCAACATTTGCTGACATGGAAGGCGACGAAACTTTCGATTCATCACTTCTTGGTTATGCCGAAGAGGTTGTAGAGGAGCGTATTGCCGATGATGATGTCATCTTGATCAAGGGAACCAAAACTTCAAGTGCAGTAAGTATTCATCTATCCCTATTTGTTATGCGTATATTCAAGCTTTTTTTTTTTTAAATTTGGTCTCGTTCAGGTTTCTTTGATTCTCAGAGGTGCCAATGACTATATGCTCGACGAGATGGAGAGGGCTCTTCACGATGCTTTGTGCATTGTTAAGAGGACCCTTGAATCCAATGCGGTATGTTAAACTTAATGAAATCGTGCTTGTGCTTCAAGTTTTGAAATCAAACTCTATCTAACATCGCTTGTTATTCCTGATGTGTCAAATATAGGTCGTAGCAGGTGGCGGTGCTGTTGAAGCTGCTCTCTCAGTGTACTTGGAGTATCTCGCTACAACTTTGGGGTCCCGCGAACAATTGGCTATTGCTGAATTTGCCGAATCCCTACTAATCATCCCAAAGGTTATATTATATTATTTTGGTTGTTCTAGTTCTTCAGTTCCTCTCATATTGCCCCCTTTTTTTTGTATGCTAATCAATATGAATATCCGGTGCAGGTTCTTGCTGTAAATGCAGCAAAGGACGCAACTGAGCTGGTTGCAAAGCTCCGGGCCTATCACCACACAGCACAAACAAAGGCTGACAAACAACATTTATCTAGGTATTATACCTTTCTGCATATATATAATAATTATTATTGGGTGCACTATGCCCCTATCTACTGTAAACCATTCTTAAAATGTTTGTTGTAAACTCACCTGGGCCATTAGATCAAGTTGATCCAATGGTCAATGCTATTTACAATTCATGCCATTAATTTTTCTCTTAAATCTGGACCATCAATTATACTTATCCAATGGCTCATATTGGTTTACAATTTACATTTTAATGTTGTGTTTTTAATTGATTATATGTGATTATAAGTCAAAATTCTGATTTTCTGATCTTCTATAACTCTGTATAATCCTCCCGTTCACTTCCCCCCCTCAATTTATTGGTTTGTTGTGTTGCAGCATGGGACTGGATCTCATCAAAGGAACTGTCCGCAACAACTTAGAAGCTGGAGTAATCGAGCCAGCCATGAGCAAAGTAAAGATAATTCAGGTAAAAAGTAACTAATATAAAAAGAAAATGTTTCCAACTAGTCCCTAAACTATCTACTTTGTTTCTATTCGGTACCTGAATTTCGTATTGCTCCTGTCTAGTCCCCGACTCCCTACTTCTTAACTTTGTTTTGTTCCAATCTAGTCTCCACCATCCAAATTGTTCCGATTCAGTTCTCATGTGTGCCTGCCACATCAATAGTTCACTGATTGTATCGGAACAATCTGGATAGCCAAACGACTAAATTGGAACAATTTGAATAGTCAAGAGACTAAATTGAAACGATAAAGAAAACTCAGCTAGTTTTGAACAAGATGTATAGACGAGGGACTATTTTTAAACATGAACCGAATACAAACTTCTGTTTTGAGTTGTATTCCATATAATGCCATCTCCTCTTACTCGGCTATCTTTACTACAGTTTGCGACTGAAGCCGCAATTACAATCCTGCGAATCGATGACATGATCAAGCTTGCCAAGGATGAAAGTCAAGAAGAGTAATTTATCAGCCTTCTTCCTCGACTCGAACTCTAGTTTTAACTGGTTTTCTTGTCGGGGTTAAAGGTCTCTCAAACAGCATAGATTTTTTTCTTTTTTTGTAATAGCAAAACTTATTTCATGGGTTTAGGACTCGAAGTACTCGAATCATTTCGAGTGATCTCAGACTCGATTTTATTTCAGGGTTTACATGTTCCACCAAGATGTGTTGTGTATTGAATTGTCGGATAATTGCAAAAAAAAAGGTATCAGGATGCATTAATTTTTTACTACCTGTACCCATTTTTAGAACTGTAAAAATGCCCTGTATAAAAACCAAATGGAATGGAATGATGACTTTACCCTTACACATTATATAGAAAACTAAATTGTTGAAAAGGATGAACAAATCAAATTGTATAAAAGGATGATTTTATCCTTATATGTTATATGAAAAAACCAAGAAATTGAAATTCGTAATAGATAAACAAGCAACAGGTAAGTGAAAAAATCAAATTATATAAAATATTGATTTTACCCTTACATAATATATGAAAAAAAAACAACTAATGGTATAAAAGATTGATTTTACCCTTATATAATATATGAAAAAACCAACGAATTGAAAAGCGTAGTATACAAAAAGGCAAAAAGCAAGAGGTTAAGCGAAGTAATAAGTGAAAAGAAAGTCCCACATCGGTAAGAGAGTGATAAGTCCGTGGTTTTATATACTCGGCGTGTAGAAGTCAAGGCCACGGGGTGTGGGTTGTGGAGAGTGCGTGCTTGTTCTTCTTCTTCATTGTCTCACTTTACCCTTGAACCCTATACTCTGCCAGTTAAGGCTTGCCAGGTGTACCTGGAGTTTGGTTTCTTTGACCTGGGTTTCTGTCCGCGTGGTGAAATCTAGAAACACCAGATGCCCGCTCCGTACTCTGCCCATTGCACGATACACCCCTACTTTTTTGGGTTTTTGTTATCTTCAATTTTTATTCCATAGAATCGGAGGAGTCTGAGACCGAAATCGATTTTTTTTTTTCATTTTTTGGACTTTTTGTCATCTTCGACTCTTCTTCAATTTTTTTAATCCATTTTTGTTATCTTCGATCCTTGTTTTTCAATTTTTTTTCATTTTTGGGTTTCTGAGCAGAGAATCGGAGGAATGTGAGGCCGAAATCGCGAAGGCCTACATTTTTTTTTTCATTTTCGGGTTTCTGAGCAGAGAATTGGAGGAATGTGAGGCCGAAATCGCGAAGACTTACCTAGGTTTGGTGTGGGGGTTCGCAAGGTATGAACAACGTTGGTTCTAGGTCTGGGATTTGATTTATTGCACAAATGTAGTACGATATGATAAGTGCATAGATGATGGCTTCTTCTCTGTTGATATGGTTCGATTGATTGGGGTTGGAAATGGTGCTTTTGATTCTTCTTCTTCTTCTTCTTCTTCTTCTTCTTCTTCTTCTTCTTCGGTTTGTTTGTTTTTTGCTTCTCTTTTTGGGTTTCTGAGCAGAGAATCGGTGGAATCTGATACCGAATCGGCGCATAACTTCACTTTCTTCTCTGATCTCTTCCACGACAACGTTGTTTCGAGGCCAGGGTCGGCTCGATCACGGCGGAGATGTGTGGAGGCGCGTGACTTCACTCTCTTCTCCGACCCAATTCGACAGATTAGCTGCGCGGCCCAAATGTGTAATGAGCCCACTTTCAGACGATATTGGGCTCAGATACGGCCCGATGAAAAATGTTGGGGTTTAGGGTTTTATTGCCAAACCTCAGCTTCTTCTAGCTTTCTCCTTCCTTCTTCTTCCCTGCGAGTTCGGGACAGTTTCTTCTTTCGACCTTCAATCTCGCTCTTTCGTATTGTTATTAGGTAAGCTTCTTATTCAACCATCTGCTCTACCAATAATTGTCTCCTTGTTTTTGTTCAGTAGCAGCTCTTTTCATTTTCGATGAAATTTTTGTTGTCCTAATCTTACAAATAGAAACAACAATAAAAATCAAAATAATAGCTCTTGTATATATTTGCACTTCAGTAACGTTCTAGTCTGATCAAATGTACGAATTTCCAATTTTCAAACAAAAAAACATACATATAATATATGAGAGTGTGAAACTTGAATTAAAATACAAAATAACATTTCTAATTTTATATTTATATAAATAGCAATACACTTTATTTGGGGAAAGGATATGTGCAGCGAGCAGAGAAAGTGGAAATACAGTTACAAGTATAAAAAAGAAATTTAAATTAAAGCTGAAGTGTCGTGCACCTTCAACCTCGCTCCGGCTTAAGTGTTTCTGTTGGTGGCTCAAGCTTTTGTTTGTTTGCTTCTTCTGAGTTCTGACTCGAGAAAGTAAACATAGTGAGTGAGTAAGAATTGTTTTTTTTATTGGAACAGTGTTATTTATGATTATCGATTGATATCAATGACATTGACGGGGTTTGTTTGTGCACATTCCTTTAAGT
The DNA here is from genome assembly GCA_963921825.1 of Erodium maritimum. Classification (NCBI taxonomy): domain Eukaryota; kingdom Viridiplantae; phylum Streptophyta; class Magnoliopsida; order Geraniales; family Geraniaceae; genus Erodium; species Erodium maritimum. The sequence continues at coordinate 339,659 of OY997594.1, read as the reverse complement.
AGTTCTGGTTCAATTGGAGAATGCTATTGGTTGGTGTGCACTCAAAACTGTTATTTCAAATGATACATACCCTTTTAATGTCTAGGAAGTTTAGACATGCTTTGGTAGCTGAAATACCGGTTCTTGACATGAATTGGAGATGCTTTTTATAAGCATTTATAGGGTAAAGATGACTGACTAATTAAAATAAAGTGTTAAGCATGTGTGCACTGTTCAATTAAGATGCAATAACACACACACATAGCATAGCTGATTAGAAACAATTCAATTTACCGTGGATGACTATATTATATTACCAAGATATGCCACTCTGAGTGTATACCGTATTTGAGCTGTGCTGCCTTCTTTATTTGTTTGAAATACACTTGCTGGACTTTAATGAGAAGATGCAGTGGGATTGAATTGCATGTGTATAGAATCTATCAGATTGTGTCATATGACATGTACCCTTTGAATATCTAGGAAGTTTAGGCATGCTTCGGTAGTTGAAATGTCAGTTCTTGCATAGGAGATGCTTTTTATCAATACTTCTATGGTGACGATGATTGACTGGTTAAAGTGAAGTGTTTGTCATGTTTGTGCCGTTCAATTAAGATGCAATAACACATGCATATAAAATTAAATTGATTGAATAGTTATGTGCCTGACACAACTTCATAGCAGCTATCTTGTGGTGGACTTGCTGCAAACCTTGATAAACTCTGCATTAGTTTTCAAGATGGGCAAGGCAAAGACAGGTATTTTTATTTTTATTCGTATTTTGGGTCTATTTGAAATATGATGTTTCTGTTCTGATTTTCTATTATTGTTTCTTTCTGTAAGTTAACGATTCAGATCATGAGGTAAGTGATGAGAGCAATGAAGAAGACATCAATTCGGACTATGAATTGAGTGAAAGTGACACTGGCGAAGATGCCAATTCAGACCATCAAGTAAGTGATGAAGACAATGAGGAAGATGGGACAACCTTGAAACCACGGAAAAAGGCAAAAGAACACATGGGTCAATTGCAAAGACTTCCTGAAAAGGTTAGAGGTTATGGGCGATGGTTTTCTGCTATTGAAATGATATCACATTATTGAATTGATTCTATCTAATATACATTTGGTTGAGGACATTACAGCGCAACCTTCCATAGTATACCCTTTGTTTCTTCTTAAATATTATTGTCAACTAGTATATGGTATATACTATAGGTTATTACACTATTTGTGTGTTTAAAACGTTTTTCTTTTGAAGTATCCTGATGTGCTAACGTAATTGGTTTTAATCTGCAGGATCCAGAATTTTACCAGTTCTTAAAAGAACATGCAAAGGAACTTCTAGACTTCAATGATGATGGTATTGATGTAAGTCTGGTCTTTTTTCCCTTAATACTTCTACTTCATAGTGGCCTTCATGTTGAAATATCCTGCTGAAAATATACTCAGGAGGACGCCGATACTGACATGGAAGAACCAGATTTACAAGATGATGATGGAACTGAAGATAAAGTAGAAAAACCACCACAAAAGGTTTTAACCACTGCTATGGTTGATTCCTGGTGTGACTCAATTCGGGAGGATGGAAGGTTAGGTGCAGTTCGTTCTCTTATGCGAGCTTTCAGGACCGCGTGCCACTATGGTGATGATAGTGGGGACGATTCCGGGACAAAGTTCAGTGTCATGTCGAGTAGCGTCTTCAATAAAATAATGTTATTTGTTCTAAATGAAATGGATGGTATTCTTAGAAAGTTGTTTAAACTTCCTGCCTCTGGAGGGAAGAAAGAAACTATAAAAGAGCTTATGACCACAAAACAGTGGGCTAGTTATAACCACTTAGTGAAGTCCTATCTTGGAAACGCACTACATGTTCTCAACCAAATGACTGATACGGAAATGATTTCATTTACCATACGGCGTCTGAAATATTCGTCCATATTTCTTGCTGCGCTGCCAAGCCTCTTGCGAAAGTACATCAAGGTATGCTCAAAGCTATATATATCAGTTTAATGAAATTAATTTCGTTGTGGTTCATTCTCTAGATGTGATGATCTTAATGTTCTGTTGTCATTTTTGTTCTACAAATCTCTAATAAGTAATAATCCGAGCCTTATCAAGCTATTTCAGGGCAATTTTCTAAACACTGTTTTTTGATAGCTTTAAACTTCAGCCTAGCTTACTTTTATCATTTTATTTTTATATTTACCATTAATAAACATTTCTTCTTTTTACTCTTCCAGGTTGTCCTTCACTTTTGGGGTACCGGGGGAGGTGCCCTACCTGTTGTCTCCTTTTTATTTTTGCGGGATATATGCATTCGTCTTGGATCTGATTGTATAGACGAATGCTTCAAAGGGATATACAAAGCCTATGTACTGAACTGCCAATTTGTGAATGCTGTGAAGTTGCAACATATCCAATTTCTAGGCAATTGTGTCATTGAACTTCTTGGGGTTGACCTCCCTACTGCATATCAACATGCCTTTGTTTTCATACGTCAGTTGGGCATGATTTTGCGGGAGGCAATTACAATGAAAACTAAGGTAGGATACTATGCTTTGTGTGATGTTATATCAATTCTTCTTCTTATATTGTGCGATCCAAGTGTCTTGATTATTATAATTGGATGTCTCCAAAATAGGTTACCATTAACATCCTTGGTTTGAGTTAGTTACATCAATTATTTGGGGTAGCACATGGAGGTCATGAGAGCATGTAGTGGAAAATAGAGCACTAACCCAACCAAACCATAGTTTCTACTCAAAAGGATATGAAACAGAAAAAAAACTGTGGTTAAGTATTCATTTAACATGTTGATTTACACTGCTCCAGGAATCATTTCGAAAGGTTTATGAATGGAAGTTCATGAACTGCCTTGAGCTTTGGACGGGAGCAATATGTGCTTATGGTTCGGAACCTGATTTCAGACCCCTTGCGTATCCACTAGCCCAAATAATAACTGGCGTTGCTCGATTAGTCCCAACTGCTCGATACTTTCCCCTTCGATTACGATGTGTGAGGATGCTCAACCGAATTGCTGCTGCCACGGATACGTTCTTACCCGTTTCTATGCTCCTTCTGGATATGCTAGAGATGAAAGAATTGAATATCCCCCCCACTGGAGGCGTGGGTAAAGCTGTTGATTTGCGTACTGTTCTAAAGGTAGCTTGTGGTGCAAGTATGTTCTAAAAATAGTATGTGGTGCAAGTATGTTTATTTGAGTGGAGAATTTTCTGTGGCAGGTCAACAAGGCTACGTTGAAGACACGAGGGTTTCAGGAGGCTTGTGTGTTCTCTGTGGTTGAAGAGGTTGCTGAACATTTAGCTCAATGGAGCTATTCTGTCGCTTTCTTCGAGTTGTCGTTCATTCCAGCTGTACGGTTACGTAACTTTTGCAAAGCCACCAAAGTTGATAGGTTCAGGAAAGAAATGAGGAGCCTTGTTAGGCAGGTATGATTATTTGATAATTTAATATTTGAACAATTTTATGTTTTGTGATACACGAATAGTGATATTTAAGCTGATCTTTGTCACAGATTGAGGCTAATTCAAAGTTTACAAATGCAAAACGCATGTCAATTTCATTCCTACCAAATGACCCAGCAGCAGCATCTTTCCTAGAGGTTTGTTTATCCCATAGCCATGGGCATATTTATGTTTTGCTAACAATCACAATGTTGTTCAGTTTAAAAAAATTAAACGTCATGAAATTAGAATAAGTTTTAATTCTGTTGTGCACCCTGATTAGTATCATTAGGGTGTATTTGAGAATGACAATGCGGCATGGCATTTTTATTCATCTTGTTTTTATTAAAGTTACAATCCCCGGGTGATGGGATTTCTAAGTTGATTTCATGCAATAATTCGAGATCAACATGATAGTGACTTCAAATTGACAAAAATATAAAGATATGATAATGAGTATATTTTAATCCAAACATCAATAATTTCAATATTTCTCCTGGTTTGTTGAACGGAATTATTTTATTTATCGAGGAAAAAGGTTCATTATAACTGAAGAATCTACTTTGTTTCATTGTAGGATGAAAAGAAGGAAGGAGTTAGCCCTCTGTCACAGCATGTTGCCATTCTTAGACAACGGGTGCAGCAAAGAACGGACTCCTTGATGGAATCAAGGTACTTGCTTGATCAATCCTGTTCCTTACTCATTATAAATTTTATGTATCACATTTGATTAAGATAAGTAAGAAATGATTGTGAATTCCAGTGTAACTGTTGGGGAGCATTCATCAATCTTTGGAAGAAGAAAGAAGGCAGAAAGTGATGATGATGAAGAAGAAGATGACGACAATTCCAGGGACGATCAGGGTGATGCCATCTTTAGTTCCTCCTCCTGGTTACCAGGAGGAACTGCTTCTGCTTCCAAGTATGATAATCTGATCAACCTCTCTCACACACATACACAAATACTTAATCAGATCTGTAAATTTTACTTATAACGGGCCCACTTATATTGGGTTGGGCTTCCACAACTAAAAGATCAGCCTTCTTTGTTGGGTGTGGCCCTACGTGTCATGGGCCTTGTCCTTATGCGCTTGGGCCATAGCAGGGCTGGACTTCTGCACATGCACCAGAGTTTATAGGGGGCTACCCACAAGCACATGCCCAAATCAACCTGGCCCTGAAACCCTGCGAGTTTTACTTGAAACAGGGCACCTATATGGTTTGCACAACTAAAAGGTCAACCTTTTTAGTTTAGTGCGACCATAGCCCCTCTACAAGTATCTATTTTCTCTTATTTGATGTGAGATTTAATCAGTGTTCTAAAAATCGGCCCTAGGCAGGAATTAATTGGCGCGTAGGCGGAGATTTTTAGAACACCGATCCGATTTAACAAATCGAGTGGCTCTAGGCGGATTTGAAAAGGTCGGGCCATTGTTGTAAAAATCCCCGCCTAGGCGGAGATTTTTATAACTCTGGTCCGATTTTTATTTTTTCATATTAAATAACAATTATTAATGGTTTTTTAAATTTCTTCTTATTATTAAAATATATTCTAAATATATGTAATTTTTATTTCTATAGTTAATTATAAAACTAATAATCATAGATGATATATACTTATTCTTAAATGCTCAGGATGTTTATATTGTTTATATATAAAATAAAATATTTGTTAAGAAATTAAACATATTAGAAAAATATAATTCCGACTAATCCCCTAAGGCTCTAGCTGCCCGTAACGCCTAGCATGTTTTTGTGTTTTAGTGCTAAGCAAAGTGAAGAGGGGGAGAAGAAGACGAAGAAGAAGCAAAAGAAGGTAGAGGAGCAGGAAAGGGAAGCTGTGGACGAAGATATTGTGGAGGATTTGGTTCTCAGTTCTGATGATGAAGACGGGGCTGCAAGTGCCGGTGAGGAGGAGGATGAAGTTGCTGCAACACCTCCCTCAAAAGAGCGTAAGCGAAAACCTGACTCAAACCCACGTAAGTCAAAGAAAAGAAGAGGAAAACCTCGTCCGTATAACCACCCCAAGAAGAGGAAAACAGCAAAGTGATTTCCTTGTGCAGCAAGCAATCCTAAGCAATGATGTGACCTCAGCTTTTCTTTATTTGAAATTTTTGTTGATTAAGACGCCTGTAGCTTTGCATAACAGTCTATGCAATGAGTTTGTAAGAGGGTTGTGACAGTGAAGAAGAGTATGAACAGAGCTGAGCTCACTGTATTTGTGGTACTCATCTTACCTATAATTTTGTCCTAGTTCCTTGATTCTTTTAGTTTAATTTTTATGTGTTTGATTATCAAGGTTGAGCAGCTCCTTTAAATTCTTTTTTTTTCTCCGTGTGATATTATTGTATGATGTGGTGTATTTTTTAAGGGATAATTTCAGTTCGTTATCCTAAGAATTCCATTTTCTAAATTAACAACCTAGCCTGTATTTGTTTTCATCGCTACCCTAACGTTTAAAAAAATTTGAGTTATTATTTTCGTTCAATATTTTCAAATCACTACCTGCTATTCATACCTAAAGTTGGATGGAAAAGAGGAACCTTGATTTTTAAAACTTTAAGTAGTGATTTGAAATTGAAATGTTTAGGCATTTAGGGTAGCAAAGTGAAACTATCCCTTTATTAATGCTATGCCGTGAATTGTCGCAACTAATCGCCCAGACTATGGGGATGCTTTCAACCATTGTTTCTAGCCTTTATCTTGATATTTGGCAGTATGCTACTCTTTTCTTCAAATTGTTTGTGTTTGACCTTTATTATAAAACATATAACTTTATTAATCAAGTTTTTTATATAGAATTAAATCAAATAGAATTTGATTGCAAAACTATTGTTTGCAGTCTGAACAGAGCATCTTAATCTCAAAGGTGTAAATGAAGTCACATAATTTGATTAAAACATATCCAAACAAATGAACAATCTTTCTTCCATCCTACAGATTTCTGACTCAAATTTAGGGTTCTTCGGATTAGGAATTACAATGGAAAGTTCTAAGAAATACTACCATAACTGTTAAGAGCTTCTCTTGGGAGGAGACATGTTGCCCACCAGGGAAACTGTCGTTCTCGTTGCAAAAATTTGCACCAGTAGTCCTGCAAAAGATAGCTACTGTCAGCCCAATGAACCAAGCTAAACCACATATGCAATCAACGAAGATAAGTAACTCACCGATCAGAGCATGAGAAACCTCGAGAAGTACAGATTTCTTCGTTCCCAAGTTACTTGGATCTCTGATTACCTATTACAAGTTGATAAACACAAAAGAGGTTTGCGATCGAAATCTGAAATCAAAATCGAGTTATCGACTGTTGTATCTTGGAAAATGCAATAAGTATGTGTTCAATACTTTCGTAAAGAAGAAAATAAAAGGGATAATTGCAAAAAAGTACAATGAAGTATTCATTTTTTGTAACTTGTAGCCCTCTTCTTGATAATTGTAAAAAAGTGTCTTGAACTTGTCTTTTTGTTGCCCTTTATATAAATTTGTATCAAAACGACTATTTACACTTTGAAATTAAAATTTTAAAAATAACAATTTAAAACAAAAAAATCCATTTTTTTTTTCAAATCCCTTAAAAAATTACTCTTTGTACGGTACAAAGAGGAAGAAAATTAAGGGACATGAAAAATTGGATTTTGTTTTTGTTTTTTACTTATTATTCTTTAAATATAGATTATAAAGGTACAAATTGCAACAAAAAAATACCTTAAGGATACTTTTTTGCAATTATCAAAGAAAATGGCTACAATAAGAATCGACCCTCATGGTACTTTTTCGCAATTATCCCAAAATAAAATCCTTCAATAAGAATCGACCCTCTTACCGCCATTGCAGAATCACTTTGGGCAAGACGGGCTACTGTAATCAGTATCGCGATAGATGATGCAATCATGTAAATTTTCAACAAAGTCGCCCGGCTACGTCTTCGACCTAATTCCCCGATTATCAGAGAGATGAAACCAACACCAATAGACGAAGCAGCAAATACATCCAATGCTAGACCCTCCTTTGTTAATGATAGAAAAGTATATAGTGCTCCTATCAACTGAATCACAGCCTAACAGCAAAGTACACATGTCAAGAGAGAGTGTGAACAAATTGCAACTACATGGACAAGAGGTTCTCCATCTAAATTGAACCCAATGAGGAACTGTTGGTTTCTTGTATACTATACATTCATCTATTTTTATGCATGACCAGAAGTCTAGTTCCATGCCGATAGATACAGATAAGTATTTGAATTTAATATCATAATCAAAACATAGACTCTCCAAGTATATAGAATAGGGGTAACTTCATTAACACACACACACCCTTTTGACCTTTGTATCTAACATACACAACGTAAAGGTGAGGTTTTATCAGAACACACTGTCACCTCTCGTTTATCATCAAAAACACCCGAATTTGGGTCATTTTGTCCCCCAAAAAACATCACCTTTTATGTGTAAATCCATGTGTTTTCGATTAATGCGAAAGGTGACAGTGCGTTACTGACAACCCCTCACCTTTAGGGGTGTTTTTGATAGCGAAAGGTCAGAGTGGGTATGTAAATAATGTTTTCCCTTAGAGAATATAAGCATTATCCGCTTCTCTGCTATATGCAATTGACTAAATTGTAAACAAGTTGCACATATATAAAGAGAGAATGTGACAGACCTGAGTGATGATCAGTTTACCGAGGCGAGACTTCCCTTGAGCTACCTTTGTATACCCTATATTGGAAAAACGCTAGCTTGAACAATCAACTAAAAAAGAAGGAAATTTTAAGTGCAAGTGATTGAAACGTACGGGAAGCGACGACCATCCGGTAGGAGAAATCTGAGCCGTCTGTTCCAGACGGTCTCCCGACCACAGACATGGATGCAGATTTCCTATGCTGCATTTTCTCTTCCTCGAGTTTCTTTCAATTTCAGCAGTTAATAGGTGAAACTTTTTTTAACCAAACAGAACAGCTGTGAAAAACAAAACTAAACCAGTGAGTGTTGTAGAAACATAGAATGGCCAAAATAGTAATGTAAACCTACAGAACAAAACCATTTATGATGAAATTGCTTTACAATATAAATTACAAAGATTAAATTGCCACAAAACTTGAGCCATCAAATATAACGAAAAGCCATTCATGATTGTTAAACAAACTCGAATTAATAGACAGTTATATGTTTTAGAATACTTTTTTTTCTCTACCATATAAGTTTGTAATAGATGTGTTGTCAAGCCATTTCTTAATCATCTAAATCCTAAACTCGAAGGTGTGTGATTTTAACGTACCATTAAGGGAATCAAGATAGACTAAATTGAGTAGAAACTAATAATTGCTGAAGAACATCTAATTAAACTGTAAGAGCTGCATTTGCATCCGAATATTATGATGAAATTGCTTTACAATATGAATCACTTGGCAAAATGATAGTTTACTGAGCTGATACTACATACAAAACTAAGTTGCCACAAAACTTTAGCCATCAAATACAACAAAAAGCCATTCATAATTGTTAAACAAACTCGGATTAATACACATTTATATGTTTTAGGATACTTTTTCTGCTACCGAGTTTGTAATTGATGTATCGTAGAGCCATTTCTTGATCATCTAAATCCTAAACTCAAAGGTGTGTGATTTTAACCTACCAAGTTAAACTAAATTGCTGAAGAACATCTAAGAAACTGTAAGAGGCTAAGAGCAGCATCCCAATATCATATATACTGATAGTTGAGATTCTCAATTACAAAATTATAATAACTATTCAAAGTTCGCATCTCAATGGAATCATATAACATCAAACGAAATGGAAGATTTTATCATCAACATAATCAAATTTCTATAAATGCAGAGAAATCAGTAATACCCAGATCAGGAATTTCAACATTGACATAAAAAAAACTAGATCCGCCACCACCGGCGGCAGAAAACTTGAATTTGAAAGGCAACGAGACCTTCCCGGTGATTTCTTCCCCAAACTTCTCAACTCTTAGATAGAACGAAACAAGGAAAATGCAAATCGTTTTGCTGTTATGTAGAGAAAATGAGGAACGGAAGGTAAATACCTGAACGGCGGCAGGAGTGTCGCCGGAGAGATCGGTGTAGCTACTGTAGCGGTGGTGGGAGAGCTAGGAGATTCGCGGTATCGACTGTTCTGGTACGGAGAGCAATAGGTTAAGACCATGCGCCTTTATATAATGTTGACTTTCCTAATGAGACAATTGCGAATTAATTTCAAAGCACATGCGACGGCCGATGATAACATTTTAATACTTAGATCAATAAAACAAAAGATATAAAATTCAATATGTAATTGAACTCTTTATAAATAAATCAACAATTTATAATATTTTTATTTTTCTTTTGTTTGAAAAAATAAGTCAAACATCGATTTTTTAGCACACGAAATTGATTTTTTTTATTGATATGAAGGGAAAATGTCGTAAAAACTATATAAACGCGGAATAGAAATAGTAATAAACGAGTTAAATAACATGAGATAGTATTGGTGATGGTCGAGACACTAATTCTAGAATTAAAAACTCGGTGTGACTCAGGGAAAGTCTAAGGAGTGGGTCATTATTCTAAATGTATGTCGCATAGTGGATCCTTTGTTATTTTCCCGTCTCGACTTGATCTGTTTTGCTGTGTTGGAGCAGTCGATCAAGGAGTATGCCAAGAAAAGGAGGAGGCTGAGATTCGGGCAAGCAACTCATAATGATCGGAGTGTGGCTTCTCAAAAACACCCGAAGATGCCTTGTGTTACTCATGGTGACCCAGAAAACAGCTCATCGTTCCTCACTCCTTACCCACTAAGGCAAACTTGTTCAATGGTGTCCGTAGACGCCGAGTTTTCTTGAGTAGGGGTGGCAGACCCATCTGTCTAGGGAAGAGACGTACCAGTGAGGTTCCTCACTTCTTTATTGTGGGATACTCGGTTCCTTCATCCGCAAGGGGATGAGTACCATCAGGGGATCTCTTGCCGTGACCTAGGCTTTCCTTCGGGATCAATCGCAGTTTCGCGGTTCTCTGTCCTATGAGAGAGATCAGATGGGTATTGTCCGGGTCCCGAGCAGTTTTGGTGTGGACGGGTGTCAAGGGTTATTTGGATGCGGAGGAGCATGGTTGTCGGCCAAAAGAGTCTGTTAGATCCTAGACACCCTTTTCAGCCCCTGTCGATTAAGAAAGGATCCTCTCATGACAGTGGATAATGCCCGATTCATCCTTTCATATTCAGAAAAAACGGGTGGTGTGTCTCATAAGCAGGTCATCAATTTTTGGGAAGTCATCAGCCAACATCTCCACCGATGAATCATATTAAAGCATCTCCAATCCTTAATTAGATTGATGGCTGAAAGGAGAATGTGAATGAATAAAAAAAGTAATAATTTTCGTACCAGCCAGTTAATGTAATTTTTTTTTTATAGTCATAAAATTGAATGGGAGAGGTTTTAAATGAGATTTTCTTCACTTTTTGTCTCTGTCGACGGATACAACCATCAATAAGCTTACCTATACGCATCTTCACCAACACGTCTCCGCCAAAAATCCGTCATCTATCAGCCAGGTAGACGCCAACGTTTCGTCTTCGCCAACAAACCTACAACTGTTAGAGATGCTCTTGGACTCTTTTGAATACCCAATTTGGCCTAATGGGCCAAAAATTAAGCCCATATGAAACCAACACATCATTACACAGAAAGGCCAACTAAACCCAAAAAGAGCCCAACTCACAGAACGAGACGTACATAAGTATCAGTTAGAACCCTAAATCCCGATCTTATCAAGCAGCTAGGGTTTGTACATCGTCGTCTCCGCAGAACCAGAAGCACAAGGGCTTAACCACCACAACCTCAGCTGCAGCCATGGGTCGGATGCACAGTCGTGGGTACGAATTAAGCCACCTAGATTTTGAGCATTTCCTATACGTATAGATTCTATAGACGTAACTCTTCATCACTCGATTTGTGTCTGATGATCTGTTTCTGTGCTTGTATTTGGTTACAGTAAGGGTATCTCCTCTTCGGCATTGCCCTACAAGAGGACTCCACCGAGCTGGCTCAAGATCTCGTCCGGAGATGTGAGTGATTCATTTATATTTTTCCGTTTGGTTGTTTGTTTGCCGAGAAAATGCTGGTGTGGAAGTGATTTTGATCTGAGATCATTCATTTTCGAAATGGTGTTTTTTTTGTAGGTTGAGGACAACATCTGCAAGTTCGCGAAGAAGGGCATGACTCCTTCTCAGATTGGTGTTATCCTGAGAGATTCTCATGGCATTGCACAGGTGAAGAGTGTCACTGGAAGCAAGATCTTGCGTATCCTGAAGGCTCATGGTATGTTTTTCCTATCCATTTTAGGTTACCCTGTTGAATTGGATGGATATGAATGACATGATATCTAATATAGGATTTGAGAATTGGTTATGTAACTAGAATTGTATTCGTGAACCTGTTGTGTACAACTTTTGAGACTAATTTGAAGTTACGGAACTAGATTGTTGAACGTTATGAAAACATCGTTTGTCAAATCTCTGCACGTGTGTACATCATAATGAAATGTTCAACCATTGCACTGAAACTTATTGTTGTTTATATCTAATACATTCTATGTATATCTATTAGGAAATGAACGATGTTGCACATACATGTATTATACTAGGAACAATTTTAGAACTCTGTATTATACTTGTTTTTGAAATTGAGTACATTTGGCTGTCTACAATCAGCTGAATGCCGTATTGTTACAATTGCATTGCTTCAGTTCAGTCTAAAATAATGATGTATATGGGTTCTTACACAATGACATGTCTTAATTGAACTGGTTAAAAACTATAGGCTTGCTGCTTCTCTAAAGATAAACTGATTGGAAGATTATTGATTAGTGAAAAGAATAGGAGCGTACAGTTGTGCTTGCTCACTTAGCCAAATTGTTGCTGTGCATGTGCTTTGCCTTCATAGCTTGGTTTATATATCTGCTATTATTGCGTTATTTATTCTCCTCCCCTTCATTCACACAATTGTAATTGTAGAGTCCTTTTTATTTATAAATTCTGAAGCATTCTGCTTAAATTATATTGTTGTTGTATTAACTGTATCCTAAACGTTATTCTCTTAGGACTTGCCCCTGAGATTCCTGAGGATTTGTACCACCTCATCAAGAAGGCTGTCGCTATCAGGAAGCATCTCGAAAGGAACAGGAAGGATAAGGATTCCAAGTTTAGATTGATTCTCGTGGAGAGCAGGATTCACAGGCTTGCTCGCTACTACAAGAAGACCAAGAAGCTCCCACCAGTCTGGAAATAGTAAGACTTCTTCCTTTGTTTTTACTTTGAATGAAGTATATATTGTTTCTATACCGTCCTCTGAAATTAGTTACCTTATTGGAGCAAAACTAGATGGGCTTTGATAACCTAGGTAAGTTTTTAGAACATTTGAAGATGGAAGCTACATAACTCTGCAAGTATGGCAACATATCAAACTCAGCCTTTTTTTTATTGTATCGGAAAATGTTTATTTAAGAATCGGTTGTACATAATTTAATTAATGCCTTGAAATGATTATCATTGCCCTTCATATTGCTGATTGAGATTGTTTCATTTGTAGTGAATCTACCACCGCCAGCACTTTGGTTGCCTAAGCTAGGTTTGTCGCTCAACCAAGTTATCGGGATGATGAAGAAGCTGGTTGCTGTGGATCGAGTCATTTGTGTATTCTAGTGTTGGTCCTTCATAACCGAGAACTAGCAGACAATTTTGTTTTTGTTAGGTATTGATCTAAAAATGTTGTTTGGATTGATATTTCCCTTGCTCATGCCTTGTTTCAAGTTATCTTGGATGTTTGGAATGCGCCAGCACTCTTCATCATTTTATCCACATTTCTGAAAGATTCAATTGGTCAAACTTGTTTAGAGATTGATTATCTACATGTTTGAAAGATTCAGTGTTCGTACTTGTTTAGAGATTGAGTAACCAAAACTAAAGTTATTTACTAATTTATCCACACCGATAGGGATGATTTGCAAAATACTTTACATTGTTGCACTCTTTGTGATTTGGATTTTCGTGTTCTTATCCACGCAACTATCCCTACCATGTTGGACCTAAATTGAACCCAATTAGATGGGTTGAGGCCTGAGACGCCGACCTGCTTGCAGAAACAAGTATTGGTGTCATCCTTAATGCCCCAAGAAGAGCGAGAATGTAAATAGCTTCTATGTAAATGGAAATTGTATAGCTTCTATGTAAATGGAAATTGTCGACCGAAGGCACGTGTCAGCCGACCTTCTTGCAGTTCAACAACGATTTTACTAGACGACTGTGTAAATTCACGCTGTCCAAACCAACTTTTGCATAAACATCCGCACGAAGTATCAATTTCTGTTTATGAAAATCGCCTGCTGAAAACGATGGTAAAACACTGCCGACTGCTCCCGTCCGAAAAGAGAATATTGCGGGTCAAAATGGGCTTCATGAGGAGACCCATTATCCAACAACAAATATAACCAGGCCCATATGTAAAGCCCAACCCAGATAGTATCATATGAGGTGACCCTGACCCGACCCGATACAGAGTCCAATCCAAACCCTAGTCGTAGCAATGTACCACATATAAGTACTCTCGTTCTTCCCTCTCCCTCCTCTTCCATCTCCTACAATCTTCTCTGCTGTGTTGAAGCCGCCGAGCTCTGCCTCTTCCTCTCAGGTGACTCTCTCGTACTACTTTTTCTGTTGCTAATGTAATTTTGAGGTAATATATAGCAAGGTTCGTGTACATCTCTTGCTTGTCGATGCATCAATGGTTCGGTATCTGTAATGAGTTTCCCTCTACCTAAGCATGAACACGAACATGTTTTTTTATTCCATTTTCGTTGAGCTAGTTATGGAGTTTGTGTGGATTTATGGTTGATGTCTCTGTTCTGTGCAGAGAAAGGAGACGACATTTGAGTGAAAATGGCTTTCGCGAAGCCCACCAAACCAGGCTTGGAAGAGTCCCAGGAGCAGATTCACAAGATTAGGATCACTCTTTCCTCTAAGAATGTGAAGAACCTCGAGAAGGGTATATTCTGTGTTTTGTTGATTACTGAGATTGAACTTGTTTATCATATCTGCATTGAATCTGGTTTCAGTTTTGGTCCGTGAATTTTTGATCCGAATTTCACTTGTTAGTATATCATTTTTGGGAATTCAATTTTTGTCTATACACTGCCTAAGTAATTTAGATGCCCAAATGATACTTTACAAGATTATGCTTATTTACCCCACATTTACAATGAGGGTAAACTAATTACATTTCACTTCTGAATTTTGAATATATGCTGTTCTATGTGAGTATGCCTCCGGATTTTTGTTTGTTAAGGATTGAGACCTTCGGATTCAAATTTCTTCACTGCATGTTTTGTTGGAGTTTGGGGTGAACAAAAATACTTCCCATTTTACCATTTTCCTCTCTGCATTAGTTAATTTCCCGCATTGTGAGATTCATTTTGGTCGAACCTTTAAGGTTATTTGTCAATTTAGATTTTATGATCTTAGTAGTCTTCATTGAATTATGACCTCCCTTTTCGAATAAATGTGGAATTGATCTAGTTTTTAATTATGTTATGTGTATTTGGCTTTTCCATTTATGGGTTTTCCTTTTGTTCTCTTATATTATTTCAAATACAAATAGCCTCGATACTTACCAAGCAGGCTTTGATTGTTTTTGTGGTAACAAGTTAAGATTGCTTATTCATTTTTATGTGGTATTGATGTTCAGTCTGTTCTGATTTGGTTCGTGGTGCAAAGGACAAGCATCTGAGAGTTAAGGGACCAGTCAGGATGCCCACCAAGGTCCTGAATATCACAACCAGGAAATCTCCTTGTGGTGAAGGTATTGATTTTGTAACTCGTATGAAATTATTATATACCCTCAAATGAAATATCTGTTGTGGACAAGTTTTATGCAATTATACTTGGATTGATAATAATGTGTATGTTTCTGGGTTCTTTTATTCAATATCTATATTGTACTCTTAGCTCTTATTACATAATGTGTTCAAGTTAACTTAGGAGTCTCAATATTTTTTCTCCTCTACATAAGAAGATTTGAGTACGTAATATTTTTCATGCAATATTCATTGACTTTTGGATTCCTCATGTTTACAATGTCTTTCCACTTGAAACAATATTCTGATGCTTTATATTCGAATGATATAGTTATCATAGTAGGTCATGGATTATTGGACGTGGATTTGTTATAATATTTTGAGATAATTGCAAAGAAAGACTATGTATTAAGTTTAGCAAGTTGTACCCCTTGTTAATATATGCAAATAAGTGCTCTGAACTGAGGATGGAAATTCTGGATTTTGTTTATTAGTACTTGATATTTTGAAGGGCAAAATTATCATTTTGAAACAAATTTACACAAAACATAACAAAAGTTCAAGTTTGGGGCACTTTTGAGCAATTATCGAAGGTTATAAAAGTGAATATCTCGGTGTACTTTATTGCATTCATCCCTAATATTTTTGTTGTATGAAAAATATAGTACTTTAGTTTGGGTTCTTGTAGACACCCCACTTATCATTTCTGACTCTTTTTCTACCATTGTTCATTTAACATTGTCTCATCTGTATGAGCAGGAACAAACACTTGGGATAGGTTTGAGCTCCGTGTCCACAAGCGTGTGATTGACCTTTTTAGCTCCCCTGAAGTTGTTAAGGCGATCACCTCAATCACAATTGAACCCGGTGTTGAGGTTGAGGTCACTATTGCTGATACTTAGATTATGCGCCACTAGTCTGTTTACCTTGAACATCTTTCACATTCTCTCCTTGTCGGGATGCTGTCAAGGTCCAAGGACCCAAGGATGTAGTATGGTAAACATAATTTTGTTTTATTGTAGTTCTGAAGTCTCATGTTTGTTATCTTGAGGGATTCATTTATGTTTTGGATGATTTATTTATGTTGAGTGGAAAAAACTTGCTAAAGTCCCTTCATTTCACTGTCAATGTTTGTTATTGTCATGTTTCTAATTTAGCATTTCATGTTAGTGTTAATAATTTTGTTATTGCTTCTATTTCCATAATTAAGTGAAGATTTTTATGTATATACATATAAGTGGAGTGAAGAGGAAGGAAAATGCCCAATAGAGGATACTGAACCTCCGGAACTCTGTTCCGGTGAGGATTTGTTGGAGGTCAACGTGTAGAAGCAGAGCTACGAATGCGAATATCAGCTTTGTTGAGCATGAGTTTAAGGTCAAGCTTCTCGCTTGACCTCTTCCTTTTCTAGTGCTCCTCCTTTGTTTGAGTTGTGGTCTTGTTTTCTTATTTTTTTTTTCCGGTCATTTAGACTTGTCCTTTTGTTTAGTGTTGTTTTAATGTATTGATAAAAGAAAGGTTAGTTTTAAATGGACCATAGTATTTAAGACATATAATGTCGGCACATATTAGATGGTCCATTGTGGTCTATATCGTATAGACAACACGGCAATTCCAAATTTGGGTGGGTGACCTTAATTCATAAACGTACATGGTATTGATTTACTTATGCCCCACAAAAGTCGAACCTTTAGCACATAAATGCAAATAAATGATAAAGAAGTCAAAAACTCAATTTTAAATTCTCAACCTCGGAAACTTCGACCCAACACTTTTTAGTTTGTCGATTTCCACTGGTTGGTGTACGATAGAGCACTACTCGTGGACACTATTTATCAACATTATTCTTATAGAGTTTCAACTTAAAATTCCCTCACATATGATTGTCATCTTATGTAAAAATTGAATGGATCCACACTTCAATAATTTTAAAAGGAAATAGAAAGAACATTGTTAGTGGTTGATCTAGTTCTTTTAGTGGGAATGGACCAAAAAATTTCAGTGATAAAACGTGATTGTAAAAGAATTTAAGAGGGATACAACTACAAAATTAGAAAGAATTAAAGGGTATTTTTGAAAGAAAAAAATAAAAAAACGTGTAAGAATTTTTCAAAAAAAAAAATTAAGGGAGCCCCCTAAGACCCATGTGGCTCTGCCACTGATGGTTGTTATAGCTTGTAAGCATTGAAATATAGAAATATTTGATAATATTTCCGTTGTATTATACTAATTAAATACTAAAATAGCTACTAAACACACACATAAACAAAATAGTAATTTAAGAGCATCTTCAACGATGAAAGTGATTAGCTCAGACGACCAACTTTCTACAAGCTTGAGGCAAAGACGGATCTAGAAAACAAGAAGGGGTAGTCAAGAAAGGAATTACGGAGGAGGGTTGGGGTCCTACGGTTAAAAAACACAGAAAAAGATTCGAGGGAGAAGAGAAGTTTAGTGGAACGGAGGGAGAGACCACCCTACCCCTTCTGTATCCACCAATGGCTAGAGTCTAGAGGTGATTAACCCACGTATTTCATCCACGCGATGTGCAAAACATGCATGTTTATATTTTTTTCCCCTCTCCTTTCCTATATAAATGAACCGATAGTTCAAAAATTCGTTTAACTAATCATCCTTCATCTCAAATATGCATGATTCGTTCAGATCTATTTTATAGCATGTACATCATTGAAGTTTAAAGTTCGAGGTTTATAATGTTGACTGTACAGTTGAAAAAGATCACACGATTGATTTTCCCAAGTATTAATGATCCGTTCAGATCCATTTTAGAATATGTGTACAATTTAAAGTTGGGAGCTCATAGTGCTGATGGTACATAATAGTAAACTTGAAAAAGATCACAAGATTGGTTTTCCATCCTCTCTTTAAAATAGCTCCATGGTAGAATCGTAATATTTGGAAATCATAGGGGCATAATCGGTATTTCGCATCCATAAAAAAGCATTCCCCCCGTGTGTTCATAAAGAACCCCTCCTCTCCCAACTAACCGTACACCATCTATTTGTTCGTTGGGAGCGAAAATAGACCCGAAAAGAGCAGGAAAAATAAAAGGAAACTGAGAGGGGCTCGAATTTGAGAGACTCGGTGAGCTCAGTTCATCAATAGGTATATTAATGTTTCTCTTGTTTCTGTAATTTTTTTTTTGTTCCTTGTCACGATTCTCTGCAACTTGTTCTTACCGATTTCGGTGCATATGCAATTTGTGAGGGCATTTGTGAGCGCTTTTGTGGGGTTTGGAAGATTGAATTGGAAATTTTTGATGAGGAAGGCTCGATTTTTTTTTTAGAATCTGAGTAATGGTTATCTGTTTAATTTTCGGTTATGGGTCAGAGATTCATGGGTTAATGTCGGAAAATTTTCTAATTTTTGCAAATCAGTTCCTTGTTTAGGATTGTCTTGTTAATTTTTCATAGAGAATTATAATTTCTGGACTTTGGTGGGCTTATTATGTAAATATTTGGAGATTCCGAGGTTTTGACTTTTGATTGATGAGCTTGTTCTTTAAGCATGTAAAGGGTTTGTCTGTGGTTTAGGTTCTGCTGCTGGGAAATAGTTAATATAGGAATCATAGAAATAGGATGTTTTGACTTTTGACAGTGTTTTAGCAACTGTTTTGTTTAGATTATCCTGAGTTTTTGGAGCCAATCTCTTTCAATCCATTTTGGGGAACTATTTGGTTATTTGACTATCTGCTCCTGAAAGTTTGGAAATTTTTATAGGTCTGGTAAATCTTAATAAGGTCTATTTCAATGGTATTCTCGGGTTTTTGGAAGTTTAAGGTAGTGATTGGTAAAGCTTAATACAGTCTGTTTCAATGGTCTTCTCGAGGTTTTGGAAGTTTAAGGTAGTGATGGGTAAATCTTAATATGGTCTGTTTCAATGGTCTTCTCTGGTTTTTGGAAGTTTAAGGTAGTGATTGGTAAATCTTAATACGGTCTGTTTCAATGGTCTTCTCGAGTTTTTGGAAGTTTAAGTAGTGATGGGTAAATCTTGATATAGTCCATTTCAATGGTCTTCTAGGGTTTTTGGAAGTTCAAGGTAGTGATTGGTAAATCTTAATAAGGTCTATTTCAATAGTCTTCTCGGGCTTTGGGAAGTTTAAGGTAGTGATTCATGCTCAGAGATAATTATATCTTCTATCGAGTTTCTTGTCTGATTTAGTGTAGCTTTGCCCAAAATCGACCTTTCATCAAATGCAATGAACCAATTGGGTTCTTAGTACTTATCGTGATGTTCTTATTTATCGACATATTGCAGATTTTGATCCATAGGAGATATAACGAAGCCCCTCTCGATACATGGGTTCATTACCAGAACCGGGGCCACAGAGAATCTCAAAGAAACCTCTCGGAGTTCGATTTCTCGAGTACCTAAACAAAGGCCCTCTCTCATACAAAACCCACCAAGCCATTGTCTTGCTAGTCACATTCCTCGCTTACGCAACCTACCACGCTTCTCGCAAAACCACGAGCGTTGTTAAGAGTGCCCTCGACCCCCAAACCAAAGACTCCTTCAAATCAATCCCATGGAGACGAACGGCCTTAGGAGATGGTTGGGCTCCGTTCGATGGCCCGGACGGGACATCCTTGCTCGGTGAGATCGACGTAGCTTTCCTCGCTGTGTATGCATTGGGAATGTACTTCTCGGGACATTTAGGCGATAGGTTGAATCTGAGGATCTTCCTCATGGTCGGGATGGTGGGGACGGGGTTATTCACTTCGTTGTTTGGCGCCGGGTATTGGGCCAAGATCCATAGCTTTTACTACTTCTTGGCTATGCAAATGCTCGCCGGTTTGTTCCAATCCACAGGCTGGCCTTCGGTCGTTGCAGTGATAGGGAACTGGTTCGGGAAGAAGAAGAGAGGGTTGATCATGGGTATATGGAACGCTCACACTTCGATCGGGAACATAACGGGCTCGCTCATTGCTTCGGCTATGTTGAGCTACGGTTGGGGCTGGGCCTTCGTCGTTCCCGGGCTCATGATCGGTTTTATGGGCTTGGTCGTTTTTTTGTTGTTGCCTGTTGATCCTGAGACTGTCGGGGCGAGAGATGAGGATGAATGGGAGAGTCCTGTGAAGGAACGGGAGGGATTCAGAGAGCCATTGTTGGGGTCGGACTTGGAGATTAAGGACAGGCCAGTCGGATTTGTACAGGCGTGGAAAATTCCGGGTGTTGCCCCCTTTGCTCTTTGCTTGTTCTTCTCCAAATTGGTTGCATATACGTTTCTGTACTGGCTTCCTTTCTACATTAGCCACACAGGTAACTACGGAAACTGAGTCTCTTTGAGTTGTTTCATTTTGTATGCGTTTGATTCTCGTTTTGCTTCACATTGGCTCGGCTCGGTAAAAATTTGTTAGGTTTAGGGTTAAACGAGCTTATATAGTAAAATAAACTCTTAGAGGCTAATGTTCGGCTCCATAATAGTATGCTCGCCTTAGGGTTGAATGAGCTTATATAGTTTAGTTCGAACTCGGGTCAAAAATAAGCTATTAGAGGCCGAATTGGGAATAAATTTGTCAATGTTCGGCTTGGCTCGATAAAAACTTGTTGGCTTTGGGTCAGACGAGCTTATATGGTTCATTTCGAGCTCGGGTTTGTGAGGTATCAGGTTTTAACACTATATTAGGGAACAACTTAACTAAAAGTTCAATTCATAGTTTTTTTTTCTTTGATCATCAATTTTTTTATAAAATACCCCACCTTTGAAATAAAGGATAAGGCGAAGGGAAAATCCCTCAAACGAGCTTACAAACAAAGGCATCCCTAATATAGAGATCCTAGAGAACATCAAGCTCAATTCATAGTTGAAGAACCAATTATAGTTTTATATTCCAACCGTCTCCCTGTATCTTGCAGCCATTGCCGGAAAGTACCTATCGAGCGAAACAGCGGGAAACCTATCCACGATGTTCGACGTCGGGGGCGTGCTCGGAGGAATCCTCGCGGGACACATCTCCGACCGCCTGAACGCCCGAGCCATAACCGCGGCGAGCTTCATGTACTGCGCCATCCCTACCCTGTACCTCTACCGGAGCTACGGTGACGTGTCCCTGACGGTCAACGTCGTGCTCATGTTCGTCACGGGGATGTTTGTGAACGGGCCCTACGCTCTCATCACGACGGCCGTCTCGGCCGACCTGGGGACCCACAACTCTCTGAAGGGGAACTCCCGGGCTCTGGCGACCGTGACGGCTATCATCGACGGGACGGGCTCGATCGGGGCCGCCATCGGGCCGTTGTTGACGGGTTATATCTCGGCGACGAGTTGGAGCGCGGTTTTCACAATGCTGATGGGAGCGGCTCTGGTGGCCGGGCTGCTCCTGACGAAGCTTGTCACGGCGGAGGTGGCGGAGAAGATCTGCGAGGCACGGCGGCGAGTAGGGGTGGCCTCGGTGACGGTTGAAGGAGTATGATTTTGAGGGGATTAAGGTTGTTATAGTTAGTTAGTTAGTTAGATGTTTATAATACGTGTATATGTGTAAGTGTTGGTGGAGTAACCTTGTGTTTAGGAATGAAGAGGTTTCGGGGAATACTGTAATTGTTGTGTCGATGGATAGGAGAAGGTAAGTATTTTTTCGGTCACTTCTCCATGTTCAATACACATGTAATGTTATTTACGAAAAACTATATTATGTAGTGTTCATACTTTTGTTTTTTTAGTACAGTTGTTTATTTATAAAATTTGAAACATTTCATCAAAATTAAGGACTTGTACAATACTTAAATGTTTTTTTTTTATGTAAACATGCATAATGTATTTTTTAACAATTAATCTTGATATAACCAATGATTTCTGCTGAACGTTGTGATTTTCATTATTAATGTAGTTTCTTTCTTCACAAATTGTTCGAAGTTTTCAAACATTTGCACATGAACGGGCTATCTAATGACATGAATTATAAATATGCAGAACTTTAAATTTAATTGTTTGGGATAACTAAAAAAGTTACGATAAATTATGCAGTTTTACAAATAATATCGGCGATTTTCTTTTGCGATTAACATCTCCCAGCTATTATCAGCCTGTAAACCTGTTATCTTTAGTCACTCATAGTCACAATTTATTTTAAGGAGGATAATTTTACCCTTTTACACTATATGTGTTTTGAAACTTCACATGTGTACGTGTTTTACAACTTAAGAACTATGTGCGCATGTTTTGGGTTTTTAACAAAAAACTTAACTCTGTTAGTAGATTTATAAAACACGTATAATTCATCTTAAGTTTTTCTAATTACTCATTTTTATATTTACTTTTTTCTTTCTTTCTAAGCATCATAGACCATTGGATATTCTTAATCTAATGGTTAAGGTAAAAGCCCAATAAGCTTAAATGGCAGTGTGGCAGTCAAAGCCCATTAAGGCCCAGTAAGGTTAGTGATTTTTTACTAAGGGCCCGTTATCCAATGAGAACAAAGCACGTGTTTTTCGAAGGTGTAATCGGGCATAACCCGAGTCCGAACCCAAACCAAACCCTATATTCTTCTTCTTCTTCTCTCTCGCTCCTCTTTCTTCTCCTACAATCTTCTCTGCTGCGTTGAAGCCGCCGAGCTCTTCCTCTTCCTCTCAGGTGACTTATCTCTCTCTACATATTCTTCTGTTTATGCAATTTTTTAGGCAGCATAGAGCTAGGCTCGTGTACATCTTTTGCTTGTCGATGCAACAATGATTCGGTATCTGTACTGGGTCTCTCTACCGCAGCATGAAGACGAACCATGTTTATTTTAATTCCATTTTTGTTGAGCTTGTTCTGGACTTTGTGTGGAATGCTTCTATGATGACGATGACTGACTAGTTGAAATGGAGTTTTAAGCATGTGTGCAGTGTTTAGTTAAGATGCAATTACACACATATAGAGCTTAATTTCCCAGAAATTATTTAATTTTCTGTGGATTACTGTGATTGATTATTTTGGTTACTTGTTAGACTTTGAGGAGCTTCAATGGGACTGAAGATTTTGAAATGCATGTGTATAGCATTTAGCATAATACCCTTTTGCTATGTTTTGAAACATCTCTACAATGATTATGATTTGTGATTAGGGTTAATTGCTACAAACTATATTATGTATTGTCCACTTGCAAAAAACTACATTATGTATTGTCCATGTGGAAAAACTATATTCATGTATTGTCTAACGAAAAACTACATTAAGTATTGTCCACGTCCCTAATTTGAACGGAATATTCTAAATTTTATAAGTAAACGACCGTGGTCAAAAGATATTGTTGTTTAAAAACGTTGACAATATATAATGTAATTTTTCGTAAGTGGACAATATATAATGTAATATTTAGCAATTAGCCGTTATGGTTATTAAATAGATACTGTAGCTTGTCTTTTTATTAAACTATGCATTGTTCTATTTGATGGGTTCCAATCATATGGAGTGGTTCAACAAATAGCTTTACCTCCCTTTTCCTTCAGCTCTATGAATTTATAGACAATGATTTTAATATTGGTTTTTATGGTTGGGTTAGGTATTTATACGTAGCCGTTAAAGAGTAGAAATAAGGACGAGATGAGGAAAGATAACGAAATGGAGGATTCGGACGTTGAGTACTCCGACTCTGAACTTGAATCGGAATCAGAAGAAGACGAAGAGGTGAAATTGGACAAACCTTCTAAAGAAGCCATCTTCAACAGAGAGGGCCTTCTTGAAAAACTCGGTGACATTAGCTGGCCCGAAAATGTGGAGTGGATTCACAAGCTTACCATCAATACCAAGCAAGAGCAAGAAGTGGATGTGAACGATGACCTTGCCCGAGAGCTCGCTTTCTACACACAAGCATTGGAGGGGACAAGAGAGGCCTTTGAGAAACTTCATTCAATGGGTATACCCTTTTTGAGGCCCGCTGACTATTATGCGGAGATGGTGAAGACGGACACTCACATGGAGAAAGTGAAGGGGCGGCTTTTGTCCGAGAAGAGGAAGATCGAGGAGGCTGAGGAAAGGAGGAAGGCTAGGGAGTCGAAGAAGCTGGCTAAGGAGATTCAATCCCAAAAACAAAAGGAGAGAGCTAAGCAGAAGAAGGATGAGATCGAGTCTGTGAAGAAGTGGAGGAAGCAGAGGCAGCAGAGTGGGTTCCCGGGAGGCGACAAAGATGGTGAAATTCCCATGCTGCCCTTTGAGGAAAAGAAAGCGTTTGAGAGGTCCAATAAGAAGAGGCCAGGTGTTGCTCCTGGAGATCGGTCTGGAGGTAAAGCGAAGCAAGCGTTTAAGGGGGGCAAGAAGAACAAAAGGGACAAAAGGGACTCGAAGTTTGGATTTGGAGGGAAGAAAGGCATGAAGAAGCAGAACACAGCTGATACTACAAATGATATCAGAGGCTTCAACAAAGCTGGTGCAGCTGGAAACAAGAGAAGGAAGGTTTGATAAGCATTTTCAGCATGTTGAGTTTTAGGCTTCAAACCCATATTGAAGATCATCTTCTCATCGTATAAAGTTGAGAAATTGAATCTTGTTTAATTTTGATGTGATTCAGATGAAAACCTATGGAGTTCATTGTAAAAGACACATTTTATTTAATATTTTAGAAGTTAATTAATTTCTATTTATTAATTTATAATTGTACTGTTTGTTTGTTGTTGATCATTTTCATACCCTCATTGGTCAAGCACATGCTTTGATGCTCAAATCCATGGTCGCGAAGCAAGTCAAGGTATTATATTGGATATGAGGTAAAGAACTAACGAACCAATCACCCAATTCCTTTTCATCGTTCAATGACCCAAGTCATTGTTTTCGTTTTAGGAATACGAACATGCGGAGAGAGTGAAAATGGAGCTGTTGAAGAGGTGGATTCAGGGGAGGGAGGTCTCCAGGAGAACCAGATCGACATAGAAGAGAGTGACAACAAGACGTGGCAGGGAGGAGAGATTGCGAGATGAAGGAGCGAGGTACGTGTAGTATGCTTATTCTCTACCCTTCCCCCCATGTGTTGACTCATTTTAATTCTTTCCATTTTTTCGTCGGTTCTGACATACTATATAGTATGTCAAAAACACGAAAAAACCTAATAATTTATTTTCCAGCGACCTAAACTACTTGGATTGACATAAAAATAGTGGGTACGTGAAGATATGCATATTATTGTTCTCCCCATAAATTTAAACCTTATTGTAATTTTTTTCCACTTTTTCCCTAGTTTGACATACATTAGTATGTCAAAAACAGGAGAAAACAAAATAATATATTTTTCATTGACATAATGTATTCGGATTAACCTAAAAATAGTGGATACGTATAGATATGCATATTTATACATAGTGTAATATTTTCCACTTTTTCACTGGTTCTGACATGCATATTCTGGTTCTCCCCATATGTTTAAATCTTATTGTAATATTTTCCACTTTTTCACTAGTTCTGACATACTATAGTATGTCGAAACGGCGGAAAACCGAATAATCTATTTTTCACTGGCCTAAGATACTCAGATTAGCCTAAAAATAGAGGGTATGTGAATATATGCATATTCTTGTTCTCCCCAAATGTTTAAACCTTATTGTAAAAAAATTTCATCTTTTTCACTGGTTCTGACATAATACAGTATGCCGAAAACGGGGGGAAACCGAATAATCTATTTTTCACTAACCTAAGGTACTGAGCTTAGCCTAAAAATAGTGGGTATGAGAGGATATGCATATTCTTGTTCTCCCCAAATGTTTAAACCTTATTGTAATTTTTTTAATCTTTTTAACCAGTTCTGACATACTATAGTATGCCGAAAACGGGAGAAAATCGAATAATCTATTTTGCACTACCTATGGTACTTGGACTGGCCTAAAAATAGTTTTGGCACATGAAGATATGCATATTCAGGTTATCCCTACATGTTTAAATCTTATTGTAATTATTTCCATTTTTTTTTACTGGTTTTGACATATTATAGTATGCCGAAAATGAGGGGAAACCGAATAATCTATTTTTCACTTGCCTAAGGTACTCGGATTGGAGTAAAAATAGTGGGTATGTGAAGATATGCATATTCTGGTTCTCCCTACATTTTTAAATCTTATTGTATTTTTTTCCGGTTTTTTACTGGTTCTGACATACTATAGCATGCCGAAAACGACAGAAAACCGAATAATCTAATGTTCACTAACCTATTGTACTTGGATTTGCCTAAAAATAGTTGGCACATGAAGATATGCATATTTTTGGTTCTCCCCGCATGCTTAAACCTTATTGTAAAATTTTCCACTTTTTCACTGGATCTGACATACTATAGTATACCGAAAACGGGAAAAAACCGAATAAATTATTCTTCATTGGCCTAAGTTACTCGGATTGGCCTAAAAATAATGGGTATGTGAAGATATGCATATTCTTGTTCTCCCCACATGTTGAAACCATACTGTAATTTTTTCCACTTTTTCACTGTTATACCGAAAACGGGGGGAAACCGAATAATCTATTTTTTACTAGCCTAAGGTACTCGGATTGGCGTAAAAATAGTGGGTATGTGAGGATATACATATTCTTGTTCTCCCCATTTGTTTAAACCTTATTGTAAGAACTTTCAACTTTTTCGCCGGATCTGACATACTAGTATGGCGAAAACGGAGGAAAATCGAATAATCCAATTTTCACTCACCTATGGCACTCAGATTGGAAAAAAACTTGTTTGCACATGAAGATATGCATATTCTGGTTCTTCCTGCATGTTTAAACCATATTGTAATTTTTTTTCCACTTTTTCACTAATTCTGACATACTATATAGTATGCCGAAAACGGGATAAAATCGAATAATCTGATTTTCACTAACCTATGGTGCTTGGATTGGCCTAAAAATAGTTGTCATGTGAAGATATGCATATTATGGTTCTCTCCAAATGTTTAAATCGTTTTGTAATTTTTTTCATCTTTTTCACTGGTTCTGACATACTATAGTATGTCGAAAACGGGGGGAAACCGAATAATCTATTTTTCACTAGCCTAAGGTACTGAGGTTAGCCTAAAAATAGTGGGTATGAGAAGATATGCATATTCTTGTTCTCCCCAAATGTTTAAACCTTATTGTAATTTTTTTAATCTTTTTAACCAGTTCTGACATACTATAGTATGCCGAAAACGGGAGAAAATCGAATAATATATTTTGCACTAACCTATGGTACTTGGAATGGCCTAAAAATAGTTTTGGCACATGAAGATATGCGTATTCATGTTATCCCTACATGTTTAAATCTTATTGTAATTATTTCCATTTTTTTTACTGGTTTTGACATATTATAGTATGCCGAAAATGAGGGGAAACCGAATAATCTATTTTTCACTTGCCTAAGGTATTCGGATTGGAGTAAAAATAGTGGGTATGTGAAGATATGCATATTCTGGTTCTCCCTACATTTTTAAATCTTATTTTTTTTTTCCGGTTTTTTACTGGTTCTGACATACTATACTATGCCGAAAACGGCAGAAAACCGAATAATCTAATGTTCACTAACCTATGGTACTTGGATTTGCCTAAAAATAGTTGGCACATGAAGATATGCATATTTTTGGTTCTCCCCGCATGCTTAAACCTTATTGTAAAATTTTCCACTTTTTCACTGGATCTGACATACTATAGTATACCGAAAACGGGAAAAAACCGAATAAATTATTCTTCATTGGCCTAAGTTACTCGGATTGGCCTAAAAATAATGGGTATGTGAAGATATGCATATTCTTGTTCTCCCCACATGTTGAAACCATACTGTAATTTTTTCCACTTTTTCACTGTTATACCGAAAACGGGGGGAAACCGAATAATCTATTTTTTACTAGCCTAAGGTACTCGGATTGGCGTAAAAATAGTGGGTATGTGAGGATATACATATTCTTGTTCTCCCCATTTGTTTAAACCTTATTGTAAGAACTTTCAACTTTTTCGCCGGATCTGACATACTAGTATGGCGAAAACGGAGGAAAATCGAATAATCCAATTTTCACTCACCTATGGCACTCAGATTGGAAAAAAAATTGTTTGCACATGAAGATATGCATATTCTGGTTCTTCCTGCATGTTTAAACCATATTCTAATTTTTTCCACTTTTTCATTAATTCTGACATACTATATAGTATGCCGAAAACGGGATAAAATCGAATAATCTGATTTTCACTAACCTATGGTGCTTGGATTGGCCTAAAAATAGTTGTCATGTGAATATATGCATACTATGGTTCTCTCCACATGTTTAAATCGTTTTGTAATTTTTTTCATCTTTTTCACTAGTTCTGACATACTATAGTATGCCGAAAACGGGGGGAAATCGAATAATCTATTTTTCACTAGCCTAAGGTACTGAGGTTAGCCTAAAAATAGTGGGTATGAGAAGATATGCATATTCTTGTTCTCCCCAAATGTTTAAACCTTATTGTAATTTTTTTTTAATCTTTTTAACCAGTTCTGACATACTATAGTATGCCGAATAATCGATTTTTCACTGGCCTAAGTTACTCGGATTTCCCCAAAATAGTTGGCACATGAAGATATACATATTCTGGTTCTCCCCGCATGTTTAAACCATAATGTAATTTTTTTTCCACTTTTTCACTGGATCAGACATACTATAGTATGCCGAAAACGGGGAAAAATCGAATAAATTATTTTTCACTGGCCTAAGTTACTCGGATCAGCCTAAAAATAATGGGTATAAAAATATATGCATATTCTTGTTCTCCCCACATGTTTAAACCATATTTTAATTTCCCCTCTTTTTCACTGGTTTTGACATACTATTGTATGCCGAAAACGGGGGGAAACCCAATAATCTATTTTACACTGGCTCAAGGTACTCAGATTGGCCTAATAATAGTGGGTATGTGAGGATATACATATTCTTGTTCTCCCCATGTGTTTAGACCTTATTGTAAAAAAATTCATCTTTTTCACCGATTCTGACATACTATAGTATGCCGAAAACAGCAGAAAACCGAAAAATCTAGTTTTCACTAACCTATGGTACTTGGATTTGCCCAAAAATAGTTGGCCAATGAACATATCCATATTTTGGTTCTTCCCGAATGCTTAAACCTTATTGTAAAATTTTCCACTTTTTCACTGGTTCTGAAATACTATATAGTATGCCGAAAATGGGGAAAACCGAATAAATTATTTTTCACTGGCCTAAGTTACTCTGATTGGCCTAAAAATAGTTGGTATGTGAAGATATGATTTTTCTAATTTCCCCACATATTTTAACCACATTTTAATTCATTCAACTTTTTTGCCGAATCTGACATACTAAAGTATGCCAAAAACGGAGGAAAACCGAATAATCCAATTTTCACTTACCTATGGTACTCGGATTGTTATAAAAATAGTGTGCACATGAATATATGCATATTCCGGTTCTCCCCGCATGTTTGAACCATATTGTAGTTTTTTACACTTTATCGTTAGTTTTGACATACTATATAGTATGCCGAAAACGGGAGAAACCCGAATAATCTATTTTCACTAACCTCTGGTGTTTGGATTGGCCAAAAAATAGTTGGCATGTGAATATATGCATATTCTGGTTCTCCATACATGTTTAAATCGTTTTGTAATTTTTACCACTTTTTCACTGGTTCTGACATACTATAGTATGCCGAAAACGGGGTGAAACCGAATAATCTATTTTTCACTGGCCTAAGGTACTCAGATTAGCCTAAAAATAGTGGGTATGTGAAGATATGAATATTCTTGTTCTCCCCAAATGTTTAAACCTTATTGTAAAAAATTTCATCTTTTTCAACGATTTTGACATACTATATAGTATGCCGAAAACGGCAGAAAACCGAATAATCTAATATTCACTAACCTATGGTACTTAGATTTTCCTAAAAATAGTTGGCACATGAAGATATGTATATGTTGGTTCTCTCTGAATGCTTAAACCTTATTGTAAAATTTTCCACTTTTTCACTGGTTCTGACATACTATACTATGCCGAAAATGAGGAAAAACCGAATAAATTATTTTTCACTGGCCTAAGTTACTCGGATTGGCCTAAAAATAGTAGATATGTGAAGATATGCATATTCTTGTTCTCCCCACATGTTTTAACCACTTTATAATTCTTTCAACTTTTTCGCCGAATCTGACATACTATAGTATGTCGAAAACGGAGGAAGATCGAATAATCCAATTTTCACTCACCTATGGTACTCGGATTGGAAAAAAATTAGTTTCAACATGAAGATATGCACATTCTTGTTCTTCCTGCATGTTTAAACCATATTGTAATTTTTTTTTCCCTATTTTTCACTAACTTATGGTGCTTGGATTAGCCTAAAAATAGTTGGCATGTGAAGATAAGCATATTCTGGGTCTCCGTACATGTTTAAATATTATTGTAATTTTTTCTTCTTTTTCACTGGTTCTGACATACTATAGTATACCGAAAACGGGATAAAACTGAATAATCTAATTTTCACTAACCTATGGTGCTTGGATTGGCCTAAAAATAGTTGGCATTTGAATCTTTTTGTAATTTTTCCACTTTTTCACTGGTTCTGACATACTATATAGTATGTTGAAAACGGGGAAACCGAATAATCGATTTTTCACTGGCCTAAGGTACTCGGATTTCCCTAAAATAGTTGACACATGAAGATATACATATTCTGGTTCTCCCCGCATGTTTAGTATGTCGAAAACGGGAGAAGACCGAATAATCTAGTTTTCACTAACGTATGGTGCTTGGATTGGCCTAAAAATTGTTGTCATGTGCAGATATGCATATTCTGGTTCTCCCCAAATGTTTAAATCTTATTCTAAATTTTTTCATCTTTTTCACCGATTCTGACACACTATATGGCGAAAACGGTAGAAAACCGAATAATCTAATTTTCACTAACCTATGGTACTTGGATTGGCCTAAAAATAGTTGGCACATGAAGACATGCATATTTTGGTTCTCCCCACATGCTTAAACCTTATTGTAAAATTTTCCACATTTTCACTGGATCAGACATACTATAGTATGCCGAAAACGGGGAAAACCCGAATAAATTATTCTTCACTGGCCTAAGTTACTCGGATCGGCCTAAAAATAATGGGTATAAGAAGAAATGCATATTCTTGTTCCCCCCACATGTTTAAACCATATTGTAATTTTTTTCACTTTTTCACTGGTTCCGACATACTATTGAATGCCGAAAACGGGGAGAAACAGAATAATCTATTTTTCAGTAGCTTAATGTACTCGAATTGGCCTAAAAATAGTGGGTATGTGAGGATATACATATTCTTGTTCTCCCCATGTGTTCAGACCTTATTGTAAAAAAATTCATCTTTTTCACCGATTCCGACATACTATATAGTATGCCGAAAACGGTAGAACACCGAATAATCTAATTTTCACTAACCTATGGTACTTGGATTGGTCTAAAAATAGTTGGTACACGAAGATATGTATATTTTGGTTCTCCCCGCATGCTTAAACCTTATTGTAAAATTTTCCACATTTTCAATGGATCAGACATACTATAGTATGCCGAAAACGCGGAAAAACCGAATAAATTATTCTTCACTAGCCTAAATTACTAGGACCGGCCTAAAAATAATGGGTATAAGAAGATATGCATATTCTTGTTCTCCCCACATGTTTAAACCATATTGTAAATATTCCAATTTTCACTGGTTCTGACATACTATAATACGCCGAAAACGGGGGGAAACCGGATAATCTATTTTTCACTAGCTTAAGGTACTCGGATTGGCCTAAAAATAGTGGGTATGTGAGTATATACATATTCTTGTTCTCCCCATGTGTTTAGACCTTATTGTAAAAAAATTCATCTCTTTCACCGATTCTGACATACTATAGTATGCCGAAAACGGTAGAAAACCGAATAATCTAATTTTCACTAGCCTATGGTACTTGGATTGGCCTAAAAATAGTTGGCACATGAAGACATGCATATTTTGGTTCTCCCCGCATGCTTAAACCTTATTGTAAAATTTTCCACATTTTCACTGGATCAGACATACTATAGTGTGCCGAAAACGGGGAAAAACCGAATAAATTATTCTTCACTGGCCTAAATTACTCGGATCGGCCTAAAAATAATGGGTATAAGAATATATGCATATTCTTGTTATCCCCACATGTTTAAACCATATTGTATTTTTTCCACTTTCTCACTGGTTTTGACATACTATTGTATGCCGAAAACGGGGGGAAACCCAATAATCTATGTTACACTGGCTCAAGGTACTCGGATTGGCATAAAAATTGTGGGTATGTGAGGATATACATATTCTTGTTCTCCCCATGTGTTTATACCTTATTGTAAAAAAACTCATCTTTTTCACCGATTCTGACATACTATAGTATGCCGAAAATGGTAGAACACCGAATAATCTAATTTTCATTAACCTATGGTACTTGGATTGGCCTAAAAATAGTTGGAAGATGAAGATATGCATATTTTGGTTCTCCCCGCATGCTTAAACCTTATTGTAAAATTTTCCACATTTCCAATGGATCAGACATACTATAGTATGCCGAAAACGGGGAAAAACCGAATAAATTATTCTTCACTGGCCTAAGTTACTCGGATCGGCCTAAAAATAATGGGTATAAGAAGATATGAATATTCTTGTTCTCCCCACATGTTTAAACCATATTGTAATTTTTCCACTTTTTCACTGGTTCTGACATACTATTGTATGCCGAAAACGGGGGGAAACCGAATAATCTATTTTTCACTAGCTCAAGGTACTCGGATTGACTAAAAATAGTGGGTACGTGAGGATATTCATATTCTTGTTCTCCCCATGTGTTTAGACCTTATTGTAAAAAAAATCATCTTTTTCACCGATTCTGACATACTATAGTATGCCGAAAACGGTAGAAAACCGAATAATCTAATTTTCACTAACCTATGGTACTTGGATTGACTAAACAATAGTTGGCACATGAAGATATGCATATTTTGGTTCTCCCCGCATGCTTAAACCTTGTTGTAAAATATTCCACATTTTCACTGGATCAGACATACTATGATGGTTTGCCGAAAACTGGAAAAACCGAATAAATTATTCTTCACTGGCCTAAGTTAATCGGATCGGCCTAAAAATAATGGGTATAAGAAGATATGCATATTCTTGTTCTCCCCACATGTTTAAACCATATTGTAATTTTTCCACTTTTTCACTGCTTCTGACATACTATTGTATGCCGAAAACGGGGGGAAACCGAATAATCTATTTTTCACTAGCTTAAGGTACTCGGATTGGCCTAAAAATATTGGGTTTGTGAGGATATGAATATTCTTGTTCTCCCCATGTTTTTATACCTTATTGTAAAAAAATTCATCTTTTTCACCGATTCTGACATACTATAGTATGCCGAAAACGGTAGAAAACCGAATAATCTAATTTTCACTAACCTATGGTACTTCGATTGGCCTAAAAGTAGTTGGCACATGAAGACATGCATATTTTGGTTCTCCCCGCATGCATAAACCCTGTTGTAAATTTTTCCACATTTTCACTGGATCAGACATACTATAGTATGCCGAAAACGGGGAAAAACCGAATAAATTATTCTTCATTGGCCTAAGTTAATCGGATCGGCCTAAAAATAATGGGTATAAGAAGATATGCATATTCTTGTTTTCCCCACATGTTTAAGCCATATTGTAATTTTTCCTCGTTTTCACTGGTTCTGACATACTATAGTATGTCGAAAACGGGGGGAAACCGGACAATCTATTTTTCACTACCTTAAGGTACTCGGATTGGCCTAAAAATAGTGGGTATGTGAGGATATACATATTCTTGTTCTCCCCATGTATTTAGACCTTATTTCAAAAAAAAAATCATCTTTTTCACCGATTCTAACATACTATAGTATGCCGAAAACGGTAGAAAACCGAATAATCTAATTTTCACTAGCCTATGGTACTTGGATTGGCCTAAAAATAGTTGGCACATGAAGATATGCATATTTTGGTTCTCCCCGCATGCTTAAACCTTATTGTAAAATTTTCCACATTTTCACTGGATCAGACATACTATAGTATGCCGAAAACAGGGAAAAACCGAATAAATTATTCTTCACTGGCCTAAGTTACTCGGATCGGCCTAAAAATAATGGGTATAAGAAGATATGCATATTCTTGTTCTCCCCACATGTTTAAACCATATTGTAATTTTTCCACTTTTTCACTGGTTCTGACATACTATTGTATGCCGAAAACGGGGGGAAACCGAATAATCTCTTTTTCACTAGCTTAAGGTACTCGGATTGGCCTAAAAATAGTGGGTACGTGAGGATATACATATTCTTGTTCTCCCCATGTGTTTAGACCTTATTGTAAAAAAATTCATCTTTTGCAACGTTTCTGACATAATATAGTATGCCGAAAACGGTAGAAAACCGAATAATCTAATTTTCACTAACCTATGGTACTTGGATTGGCCTAAAATTAGTTGGCAGATGAAGATATGCATATTTTGGTTCTCCCTGCATGCTTAAACCTTATTGTAAAATTTTCCATATTTTCAATGGATCAGACATACTATAGTTTGCCGAAAACGGGGAAAAACCGAATAAATTATTCTTCACTGGCCTAAGTTACTCGGACCGGCCTAAAAATAATGGGTATAAGAAGATATGCATATTCTTGTTCTCCCCACATGTTTAAAATATATTGTAATTTTTCCACTTTTTCACTTGTTCTGACATACTATTGTATGCCGAAAACGGGGGGAAACCGATTAATCTATTTTTCACTACCTTAAGGTACTCGGATTGGCCTAAAAATAGTGGGTACGTGAGGATATACATATTCTTGTTCTCCCCATGCGTTTAGACCTTATTTTAAATATTTTCATCTTTTTCACCGATTCTAACATACTATAGTATGCCGAAAACGGTAGAACACCGAATAATCTAATTTTCACTAACCTATGGTACTTGGATTGGCCTAAAAATAGTTGGCAGACGAAGATATGCATATTTTGGTTCTCCCCGCATGCTTAAACCTTATTGTAAAATTTTCCACATTTTCAATGGATCAGACATACTATAGTATGCCGAAAACGGGGAAAAACCGAATAAATTATTCTTCATTAGCCTAAGTTACTCGGATCGGCCTAAAAATAATGGGTATAAGAAGATATGCATATTCTTGTTCTCCCCACATGTTTAAACCATATTGTAATTTTTCCACTTTTTCAGTGGTTCTGACATACTATTGTATGCCGAAAACGGGGGGAAACCGAATAATCTATTTTTCACTAGCTCAAGGTACTCGGATTGCCTAAAAATAGTGGGTACGTGAGGATATTCATATTCTTATTCTCCCCATGTGTTTAGACCTTATTGTAAAAAAATTCATCTTTTTCACCGATTCTGACATACTATAGTATGCCGAAAACGGTAGAAAACCGAATAATCTAATTTTCACTAACCTGTGGTACTTGGATTGGCCTAAAAATAGTTGGCACATGAAGATATGCATATTTTGGTTCTCTCCGCATGCTTAAACCTTATTGTAAAATTTTACACATTTTCACTTTATCAGACATACTATAGTGTGCCGAAAACGGGGAAAAACCGAATAAATTATTCTTCACTGGCCTAAGTTACTCGGATCGGCCTAAAAATAATGGGTATAAGAAGATATGCATATTCTTGTTCTCCCCACATGTTTAAACCATATTGTAATTTTTCCACTTTTTCAGTGGTTCTGACATACTATTGTATGCCGAAAACGGGGGGAAACCGAATAATCTATTTTTCACTAGCTCAAGGTACTCGGATTGCCTAAAAATAGTGGGTACGTGAGGATATTCATATTCTTGTTCTCCCCATGTGTTTAGACCTTATTGTAAAAAAATTCATCTTTTTCACCGATTCTGACATACTATAGTATGCCGAAAACGGTAGAAAACCGAATAATCTAATTTTCACTAACCTGTGGTACTTGGATTGGCCTAAAAATAGTTGGCACATGAAGATATGCATATTTTAGTTCTCTACGCATGCTTAAACCTTATTGTAAAATTTTACACATTTTCACTTTATCAGACATACTATAGTGAGCCGAAAACGGGGAAAAACCGAATAATTTATTCTTCACTGGCCTAAGTTACTCGGATCGGCCTAAAAATAATGGGTATAAGAAGATATGCATATTCTTGTTCTCCCCACATGTTTAAGCCATATTGTAATTTTTCCACTTTTTCACTGGTTCTGACATACTATTGTATGCCGAAAACGGGGGGAAACCGAATAATCTATTTTTCACTAGCTTAACGTACTCGGATTGGCCTAAAAATAGTGGGTTTGTGAGGATATGAATATTCTTGTTCTCCCCATGTGTTTCTACCTTATTGTAAATTTTTTTCATCTTTTTCACCGTTTCTGACATACTATAGTATGCCGAAAACGGTAGAAAACCGAATAATCTAATTTTCACTAACCTATGGTACTTGGATTGGCCTAACAATAGTTGGCACATGAAGACATGCATATTTTGGTTCTCCCCGCATGCATAAACCTTGTTGTAAATTTTTCCACATTTTCACTGGATCAGACATACTATAGTATGCCGAAAACGGGGAAAAACCGAATAAATTATTCTTCACTGGCCTAAGTTAATCGGATCGGTCTAAAAATAATGGGTATAAGAAGATATGCATATTCTTGTTCTCCCCACATGTTTAAGCCATATTTTAATTTTTCCTCTTTTTCACTGGTTCTGACATAGTATGCCGAAAACGGGGGGAAACCGGATAATCTATTTTTCACTACCTTAAGGTATTCGGATTGGCCTAAAAATAGTGGGTATGTGAGGATATACATATTCTTGTTCTCCCCATGTGTTTATACCTTATTTCAAAAAAAAAAATCATCTTTTTCACCGATTCTAACATACTATAGTATGCCGAAAACGGTAGAAAACCGAATAATCTCTTTTTCACTAGCTTAAGGTACTCGGATTGACCTAAAAATAGTAGGTATGTGAGGATATACATATTCTTGTTCTCCTCATGTGTTTAGATCTTATTGTAAAAAAATTAATCTTTTTCACCGATTCTGACATACTATATAGTATGCCGAAAACGGTAGAAAACCGAATAATCTAATTTTCAATAACCTATGGTACTTGGATTGGCCAAAAAATAGTTGGCACATGAATATATGCATATTTTGGTTCTCCCCGCATGCTTAAACCTTATTTTAAAATTTTCCACATTTTCACTTTATTAGACATACAATAGTGTGCCGAAAACGGGGAAAAACCGAATAATTTATTCTTCACTGGCCTAAGTTACTCGGATCGGCCTAAAAATAATGGGTATAAGAAGATATGCATATTATTGTTCTCCCCACATGTTTAAACCATATTGTAATTATTCTACTTTTTCACTGGTTCTGATATACTATTTTATGCCGAAAACGAGGGGAAACCCAATAATCTATTTTACACTAGCTTAAGGTACTCGGATTGGCCTAAAAATAGTGGGTATGTGAGGATATACATATTCTTGTTCTCCTATGTGTTTAGACCTTATTGTAAGAAAATTCATCTTTTTCACCGATTCTGACATACTATAATATGCCGAAAACGGTAGAAACCCGAATAATCTAGATTTCACTAACCTATGGTACTTGGATTGGCCTAAAAATAGTTGGCACATGAAGACATGCATATTTTGGTTCTCCCCGCATGCTTAAACCTTATTGTAAAATTTTCCACATTTTCACTGGATCATACATACTATAGTGTGCCGAAAACGGGGAAAAACTGAATAAATTATTCTTCACTGGCCTAAGTTACTCGGATCGGTGTAAAAATAATGGGTATAAGAATATATGCATATTCTTCTTCTTCTTCACGAAGAGTGCTGGTGCTCCCCACGGCGATGCACTCGGACGGATAAACCCCTTCTGCTGAAGCTCCTCCAGTTGACGCTTCAGCTCAGTCAACTCTGCCGGCTCAAACCTGTAAGGCACCATCGATATCGCCGCCGTTCCCGGCACTAGGTCAATCCCGAACTCCACCTCACAAATCGGTGGCAGCCCGCTCAACTCCTCAGTAAAGACCTCGGGGAACTCGCATACCACTCTCGGTAACTCTCGGCTCTGCACAGCCGGTACTTCCTCCTCTGCGGACAACGCCGACAGGAGGACCCCACTCTTACTCCCCAGCACGCACGTCACCTTCGTACCGCCCACTGTCACTGTCACTCGTCGTCTGTAGCAATCGATGTTGGCTCGGTACCTCGACAACCAATCCATACCCAAAATCACATCAAAGGTAGTCATCCCCAACACGAGAAGATCACCAGGGCAAGGACAGTCTGCGACTCTAATCTCGCAGGCACGACATACTCTAGTCAACGATGCACCACCCCCAACTAGGGTGTCCAGGCATAGGGGTGGACTCAACGGCTTTAAGCTCAACCCCAACCTCTCAGCACAACCCGGCGAAATAAAAGAGTGCGATGCCCCGGTATCAAACAAGAACAAAGCCCATAAATGATACAACAAACACGTACCCTGGATGGTCTCACGGTACGTGCTAGGTCCTGAGGCTCTGGAGTCGGTGACTGCATATACTCTCCCTTGCGAGGCCTGCTGCCTCTGACCCTGCGCACTGGCTGCTGGATACCCGTGACTCTACTGCTGTCTCGGAATTGGTGCGCTCGTAGACGGCCGTGATGATCTCGGCTGCTGACCCTGTCGAGGGCGACCTCTGGGCGACTGTACTGTCCGCGACTGCTGCGGCCGCTGCACTAATGTCTCCCCCAACTGCTCTCGGCACCATGCCATAGTGTGACCGGCCCGGCCGCATCGGTAACAGCTGATCTCGTCAGCCCTTGACCCCGAGCCCTGGCCTGTCCGGCTAGTAGCTGGTACTGCCGCGGTTCCTCCCCTCGTCGGACAGTCTCGCTGTAAGTGGTCTGGCTGCCCGCAGTGATAGCATGACGGCCTCCTCTCTGAGGCGACTGGCCCCACTGATGCCACTGACCCCTGTTGTCTCGATCCACTCTGATGAGGCGGTGGTCGGAAGGATCCCGCGGTCCTCTGCCTCCGCGAGTCTCGTGAGTCTGACGGCCCTGCCCAACTGATCGGCCGAGGTCGGACCTCACGGCTCCTGACTGCATACCTGGCGCCCTGCTCTACTGTAGTTGCGGTGTCCACGAGGTCGGTATACTTCCGTATCCTCAAGGCGAGAACCTGTCTCCGGATGCCCAGCCTCAGTCCGTCCTGGAACCGCAGGCAACGGTTCGTCTCGCTTGTCACCATCTCAGGCGCGAATCTGGCCAAGGCTGTGAACCTGGCCTCGTACTCTCCTACCGTCATCCCCCCTTGCTCCAGGTCTAAGAACTGCCGATGTCGCTCCAGCCGAGCCGACTCGGGGAAGTACTGTGCCATGAATACCTCCTGGAATACGCTGTAGTCGTATCCGACCGTGTCCTTCACCCGCCCCCACCAGTGGTAGGCGCTGTCTCTCAGCTGATGGGCCGCGAAGGACACTCTCCGACGGCCATCCTCGACACCCGATGTGTCCAAGTCTCGTGTGACCTGCTCTATCCATCGCTCGGCCAGGTCGGGATTCGGCTCCCCGACAAAAACAGGTATCCCGAGCTTCAGGAAATCTAGTAGCGCTCGCGAGGTAAGATCCTCTGTCTGCGCGGCCCTCACCGGGACTACGGCTGCCTCTGGTGCTGGCGAAGCCGACTCTCGGCTGGCGATGATCGCCACCAAACTCTGAACGGTCCTGGTAAGCTCATCCAGGGCAGTCATCACTGGAGGGTCCGCGACTGGCGGAACACTGGGGGTGCCTGCAGACGGCCCCGCATCACTCCTCCTGTCTTCTCCGACAGGAGTACCCTGTGCCTCCGCATAGTCGGCGGGCTCGACGGTCGGCACCCTCCCTGGTGCCCCTGCTGACCGTCCCCGCCGGCCTCGCGTGGGTGCCTGGCCCCGTGTTCCTGATGGTCGTCCCCGCTTACCGCGAGCCATAAACAATATCCTCCGCACGGATACACGCAAACGTTCAGTTTGCGAACTTAAATAAAAACGACAGTACAAAAGCACTAACGTCCACCCGCTTAAGCTTACACTAACGTGCTTATCACTAAAGCGCTACACCGCTCAAGCTAAACGTACTTTATATACTAGCATTAGTAAACGAGACCGCACCGACGTGAACCAAACAAGCGGCGGCAAACCAACCCGCACAACACGACGACCCCCGTTCACCGGGCCAATCAAAATCGAACCTTGCCCACCGGGCCAACCAAAATCAAACTTACGCCCATAGGGCCAATCAAGTTCAAGACATGCCAACAGGGCCAACAATTTTAAAACCTTCACCCTTTCATTTTAAAACTTCGTTCCTTGACATCACGTAGTTACAACCCGGTTCAGGCGTCCCCGAACCACGTTGTACCGACTTGACATCAACACCGTCACGTTCGACTACAGGAGCGCTCCTGAGTCGACCCGCGACAGTTAAAAACAGTTCACGCAATCACACACAACCAGTATGCCAGCAACAAAATACTGTAACATACGCACAAACACAAACAAGGCTCAAGACATGACGGGTCTACACCGACTCGACTCTCCCCCCCTAAGTGACGGACAGTCCGAGGTTTGAAACCTCGAGCTCTGATACCAAGCTGTCACGCCCCGATTTCAGCGAACCGAACTCGGGACGCGAACTTTTAAAAACATGAACACTTGAAACCTGTTTTCAATAAAAGCTTTGACATTTCCATTTACTTCTCAAAATAATAGCATTTACAATACAAAAACGTCCCAACAAGTGGACAAGGTACAACATCCGTCACTAGACTCAACAAAAGTAAAGACCAGACTCCTCTCCAAGCTCCATGAACTTCAAGAGCTAACCTAGTCCGTCCGGTGATCAGTACCTGTAGGAAAAGCAGCTAGGGGTGAGCGTTCGCTCACCTCCACGGATAACAGACTGACTATGGCATAATTAGCAGAAAAAGCCAGTAACACTAAAACCAAACCCAACACCGGGACTACAGTCCCCAACTCAAGTACCCAACTGACCCACAACCCGTCACCTTCCTCAACAGACTCAACACTCGATGATACAGTGTAAACCCGACACAACTATCGACGACCTCCTCAAGGACACGACAGAAAGACTACACAACGCCAAACAAGATCACAAAGGATCGCACACCAGCTGGTCAGTAACCAATCTCAATCAGGTCAGGGTTCGACCTATCGCAATTCCTCAACACGAAGTCGGATCAGGCTGTCGACCTTTCAAACTCGCAATTCCTCGACACTAAGTCGGATCAGGCTGTCGACCTTTAAAACTCGCAATTCATCGACACTAAGTCGGATCAGGCTGTCGACCTTTAAAACTCGCAATTCATCGACACTAAGTCGGATCAGGCTGTCGACCTTTAAAACTCGCAATTCATCGACACTAAGTCGGATCAGGCTGTCGACCTTTAGAACTCGCAATTCATCGACACTAAGTCGGATCAGGCTGTCGACCTTTAGAACTCACCACCCCAGGTAACCACAATCACAATCACAGGCAAGTTCAATCACACAGGCACTCAAGGCCACTCAAGACACCTCAACAGTCAAGACTCGGGTTCAACAACCCCACGGGCACTCACTGCCACTCAAGACACCTCAACATTCAAGACTCGGGTTCAGCAACCCCACGGGCACTCACTGCCACTCAAGACACCAAATTAATTACACGGGCTCTCAAGGCCACCCAAACTCCACAATTAAATACGGGCTCTCAAGGCCACCCAAACTCAACAATTAAATAACACGGGCTCTCAAGGCCACCCAAACTCAACAACAAATAACACGGGCTCTCAAGGCCACCCTAACTCAATAATAAATAACACGCAACAACCTCCGGCATACTCGATGCCTCCAACAATCCTAAGATCACTAGTTTCACAAACAACCTCCGGGCATGGTCATATGCCTCCAGTAATTCAATTATCGCTAAGTTCTCTGTTCCTACGACACTACTAAGTGTCACATGCTTTTCTCTTGAACGCTACAATCCCGTATCGTGCTTTTCTAATAATTAAATAAATCTACTCAACCCACGACACCCCGGTGTCACATGCAATTCTACTATTAACTTTCCCTAATCAGGGCCGAGATCCGGCTACTTTTCCCTACCTCAATCGCTATCCACTCCAAAACCAACGTAGCTCCAGAAGCGCTCGCGACGAACCGTCTAAAGCTCCTCCCTTCCGCGATCGATGGCGAACCCTAAAGTGACGAACAACGCACTTTTTAATACGTAAACCAACTTCGAATTTTAGAGTTTCTAACCATAATTTCCGTAATCTCACGAATTACAAAAACCCCAATTCTCTATTTCTCAACACATATAGGTAATCTACAAAAGAAAAGGCACAATCTTTTGATACCGATAATTAAAGAAATTACCTTAGTTACTTGGTTCTATTTGCTTGCTTCATCTGCCACGCACAAGGTGCACAATTCCTTTCCTTGATCCGTGGCTCAAAACCACTCAAGAGGACAAGTTGTGCCATCACAAGAACACTATGTTCTTATCTTGATATACTGTGGCCAAGCAAACATACGGTGATGATTTGTCCCTTGTATTTGCAGCAATCAATCATGGAGTTCTTGATACCTCTTAGCCACCATACCACCATCATAAGAAGAGGATTAAGAAAGTGATTTTTTTTACTCACGTGGCGCCGACACAAGAGAAGTCAAATCAGCCAAGTATAGATCTTTCCCTTGTATCACCGCACCTACACAAGAATCGACTTCCACCATCACCCCATAATCTCTTCCTTCCTCTTGTACTTTGATTTTGCAGCTACCACACCACACAAACGCAGCCAAAGAACTACACCAACAAGAGATTGTAGATACACAAGAAGCAGAACCTAGAACACCAAGCTCTTGATGATTTCTCACAGCCAAGTCTTGAACTTTCCAACACACCATCTTGAAGAAGAATACCCATTCTTCATCTTTCCCCATGTGTGCTTCCAAGCCGCCACTCTCTCCTCTTAATACCCCATACTCGGCCAACCCTCTCTAACCACACATTTTCCCTCCAAAAAAATACACCACCATATACTTGACAAGTGTCAAGGTGGGTCCCATACCTTTTGGAAAATATCTAGTTGATATTTTCCAATCAGATTCGCGAAAAACGGACGTTTCGGGCCCCGAACGGGCACTTTTCCCCAAAAAAATTTAAACTGGACGGGCTTCAAGGAAACGGCCCAACTAAGACCGCTACGACGACGGCTAAGCTTTTCGGGTCCAAAACGGTCCTCGAATGGACCAAAACGTCGCTCGGGTGACCTTTCCAGCGAAAAATCAATCTTTCCCAAAATGACCAGGAAGTTGCCCTGAGTCCCCCGTAACTCATTTTAGTCGATAACGGGGTCAACTTAAGTCCGGCATGACCCTCGGGGTCAATTTAAGTTAAGTTAAGTGTCTGTCTTAAATTTTTTAAATTTTCCTGTTTTTCGCAGGTTTGACTGACGTTGACCAGAAGTGGTTATTACAAATAACCTATTTTACACTGGCTCAAGGTACTCGGATTGGCCTAAAAATAGTGGGTATGTGAGGATACACATATTCTTGTTCTCCCCATGTGTTTAGACCTTATTGTAAAAAATTTCATCTTTTTCACCGATTCTCACATACTATAGTATGCCGAAAACGGTAGAAAACCGAATAATCTAATTTTCACCTACCTATGGTACTTGGATTGGCTAAACAATAGTTGGCACATGAAGATACGCATATTTTGGTTCTCCCTGCATGCTTAAACCTTGTTGTAAAATATTCCATATTTTCACTGGATCAGACATACTATGGTTTGCCGAACACGGAGAAAAACCGAATAAATTATTCTTCACTGGCCTAAGTTAATCGGATCGGCCTAAAAATAATGGGTATAAGAAGATATGCATATTCTTGTTCTCCCCACGTGTTTAAACCATATTGA
Organism: Erodium maritimum; assembly: GCA_963921825.1. Classification (NCBI taxonomy): domain Eukaryota; kingdom Viridiplantae; phylum Streptophyta; class Magnoliopsida; order Geraniales; family Geraniaceae; genus Erodium; species Erodium maritimum. The sequence continues at coordinate 295,370 of OY997594.1, read as the reverse complement.
AAATTTTCCACTTTTTCACTGGTTCTGACATACTATTGTATGCCGAAAACAGGGGGAAACCGAATAATCTATTTTTCACTAGCTTAAGGTATTCGGATTGGCCTAAAAATAGTGGGTACGTGATGATATTCATGTTCTTGTTCTCCCCATGTGTTTAGACCTTATTGTAAAAAAATCCATCTTTTTCACCGATTCTGGCATACTATAGTATGCCAAAAACGGTAGAAAACCGAATAATCTAATTTTCACTAACCTATGGTACTTGGATTGGCCTAAAAATAGTTGGCACATGAAGATATGCATATTTTGGTTCTCCCCGCATGCTTAAACCTTAATGTAAAATTTTCCACATTTTCACTGGATCAGACATACTATAGTATGCCGAAAACGGGGAAAAACCGAATAAATTATTCTTCACTGGCCTAAGTTACTCGGATCGGCCTAAAAATAATGGGTATAAGAAGATATGCATATTATTGTTCTCCCCACATGTTTAAACCATATTGTAATTATTCTACTTTTTCACTGGTTCTGATATACTATTTTATGCCGAAAACGAGGGGAAACCCAATAATCTATTTTACACTAGCTTAAGGTACTCGGATTGGCCTAAAAATAGTAGGTATGTGAGGATATACATATTCTTGTTCTCCTCATGTGTTTAGACCTTATTGTAAAAAAAATCATCTTTTTCACCGATTCTGACATACTATATAATATGCCGAAAACGGTAGAAAACCGAATAATCTAATTTTCACTAACCTATGGTACTTGGATTGGTCTAAAAATAGTTGGCACATGAAGACATGCATATTTTGGTTCTCCCCGCATGCTTAAACCTTATTGTAAAATTTTCCACATTTTCACTGGATCAAACATACTATAGTGTGTCGAAAACGGGGAAAAACCGAATAACTTATTCTTCACTGGCCTAAGTTACTCTGATCGGCGTAAAAATAATGGGTATAAGAATATATGCATATTCTTGTTATCCCCACATGTTTAAACAATATTGTAATTTTTTCACTGGTTCTGACATACTATTGTATGCCGAAAACGGGGGGAAACCCAATAACCTATTTTACACTGGCTCAAGGTACTCGGATTGGCCTAAAAATAGTGGGTATGTGAGAATACACATATTCTTGTTCTCCCCATGTGTTTAGACCTTATTGTAAAAAAATTCATCTTTTTCACCGATTCTGACATACTATAGTATGCCGAAAACGATAGAAAACCGAATAATCTAATTTTCACTAACCTATGGTACTTGGATTGGCTAAACAATAGTTGGAACATGAAGATATGCATATTTTGGTTCTCCCCGCATGCTTAAACCTTGTTGTAAAATATTCCACATTTTCACTGGATCAGACATACTATGATGGTTTGCCGAAAACTGGAAAAACCGAATAAATTATTCTTCACTGGCCTAAGTTAATCGGATCGGCCTAAAAATAATGGGTATAAGAAGATATGCATATTCTTGTTCTCCCCACATGTTTAAACCATATTGTAATTTTTCCACTTTTTCACTGGTTCTGACATACTATTGTATGCCGAAAACAGGGGGGAAACCGAATAATCTATTTATCACTAGCTTAAGGTATTCGGATTGGCCTAAAAATAGTGGGTACGTGAGGATATTCATATTCTTGTTCTCCCCATGTGTTTAGACCTTATTGTAAAAAAATTCATCTCTTTCACCGATTCCTGCATACTATAGTATGCCGAAAATGGTAGAAAACCGAATAATCTAATTTTCACTAACCTATGGTACTTGGATTGGCCTAAAAATAGTTGGCACATGAAGATATGCATATTTTGGTTCTCCCCGCATGCTTAAACCTTAATGTAAAATTTTCCACATTTTCACTGGATCAGACGTACTATAGTATGCCGAAAACGGGGAAAAACCGAATAAATTATTCTTCACTGGCCTAAGTTACTCGGATCGGCCTAAAAATAATGGGTATAAGAAGATATGCATATTCTTGTTCTCCCCACATGTTTAAACCATATTGTAATTATTCTACTTTATCACTGGTTCTGATATACTATTGTATGCCGAAAACGAGGGGAAACCCAATAATCTATTTTACACTAGCTTAAGGTACTCGGATTGGCCTAAAAATAGTGGGTATGTGAGGATATACATATTCTTGTTCTCCTCATGTGTTTAGACCTTATTGTAAAAAAATTCATCTTTTTCACCGATTCTGACATACTATAGTATGCCGAAAACGGTAGAAAACCGAATAATCTAATTTTCACTAACCTATGGTACTTGGATTGGCCTAAAAATAGTTGGCACATGAAGACATGCATATTTTGGTTCTCCCCGCATGCTTAAACCTTATTTTAAAATTTTCCACATTTTCACTTTATTAAACATACAATAGTGTGCCGAAAACGGGGAAAAACCGAATAATTTATTCTTCACTGGCCTAAGTTACTCGGATCGGCCTAAAAATAATGGGTATAAGAAGATATGCATATTATTGTTCTCCCCACATGTTTAAACCATATTGTAATTATTCTACTTTATCACTGGTTCTAATATACTATTGTATGCCGAAAACGAGGGGAAACCCAATAATCTATTTTACACTAGCTTAAGGTACTCGGATTGACCTAAAAATAGTGGGTATGTGAGGATATACATATTCTTGTTCTCCTCATGTGTTTAGACCTTATTGTAAAAAAATTCATCTTTTTCACCGATTCTGACATACTATAGTATGCCGAAAACGGTAGAAAACCGAATAATCTAATTTTCACTAACCTATGGTACTTGGATTGGCCTAAAAATAGTTGGCACATGAAGACATGCATATTTTGGTTCTCCCCGCATGCTTAAACCTTATTTTAAAATTTTCCACATTTTCACTTTATTAAACATACAATAGTGTGCCGAAAACGGGGAAAAACCGAATAATTTATTCTTCACTGGCCTAAGTTACTCGGATCGGCCTAAAAATAATGGGTATAAGAAGATATGCATATTATTGTTCTCCCCACATGTTTAAACCATATTGTAATTATTCTACTTTATCACTGGTTCTAATATACTATTGTATGCCGAAAACGAGGGGAAACCCAATAATCTATTTTACACTAGCTTAAGGTACTCGGATTGGCCTAAAAATAGTGGGTATGTGAGGATATACATATTCTTGTTCTCCTCATGTGTTTAGACCTTATTGTAAAAAAATTCATCTTTTTCACCGATTCTGACATACTATAGTATGCCGAAAACGGTAGAAAACCGAATAATCTAATTTTCACTAACTTGGATTGGCCTAAAAATAGTTGGCACATGAAGACATGCATATTTTGGTTCTCCCCGCATGCTTAAACCTTATTGTAAAATTTTCCACATTTTCACTGGATCAGACATACTATAGTGTGTCACGCCCCAATTTCAGTAAAACTGAACTAAGGACGCGAACCTTTTAAAACATAAAAACACTTGAAACCTGTTTCCATTAAACGCTTTAAAAGCACCATTTGTTCAATAAAATAATAATTACAGTTTAAAACACGTCCCAACAAGTGGACAAAAGTACAAGGTATCCGTCACTAGACTCAAAAGACAAAACTCGGACGCCGCTCCTAGCTCCACAAGCTTCGAGAGCTCACCTAGTCCGTCCCACGAACAGTACCTGTAGGAAAAGAAACTAGGGGTGAGCGTTCGCTCACCACCACGGATAACAGACTGACTACGGCATAATTAGCAGACAATGCCGGTAACACCAAAAATAAAGTCAACACCGGGGGACACTGTCCCCAACCCAAGGACTCTGACTGAACATGCACCCACTGTTACCTTCCTTTACCAACTCAACACTTTGACACGTAAAGTAGACCCGACACAACGATCACGACCTCTCCCAAGGACTCGAAAGAAACTACGCAACACCAAACAAGATCACAAAGGATCGCAAACCAGCTGCTCAGTAACCTCCCTCACCAGACTCAACCTCAAACTCGTAAAGTGAAACCGACACAACCAATAATGACCTTCCCCAAGACACGAACCCGGATCAGGCTAGCCGAAGAATGCTCAGAACCTGCCGAGCCTCGTACACGGATCAGGCCAGCCGAAGAATGCTCGTAACCTGCCGGGACCCGGTCACGGATCAGGCTAGCCGAAGAATGCTCATAACCTTTCGGGATCCGGACACGGAACAGGCTAGCCGAAGAATGCTCAGAACCTGTCGATGCTCGAGTTTGGTCAGGCCAGCCCAAGAATGCTCGTAACCTGCCAAAATCCACACCACTCCTCGACACACAGTCGGTTCGGGCAAACACAACCACGAACACAAGCAAGTTCAACAAACAGGCACTCAAGGCCACTCAAGACACCTCAACAGTCAAGACTCGGGTTCAACAACCCCACGGGCCATCATGGCCTCCCAAGACGCAACCACTTAACTCACGGGCTCAACAATCCCAAGACGTCAATAATAACACACGGGCTCTCATGGCCACCCAAACTCAACAATAAATACACGGGCTCTCATGGCCACCCAAACTCAACAATAAATAATACGGGCTCTCATGGCCACCCAAACTCAACAATAAATGATACGAGCTCTCATGGCCACCCAAACTCAACAAATAAATAACACGGGCTCTCATGGCCACCCGAACTCAGCAAATAAATAACACGGGCTCTCATGGCCACCCGAACTCAACAATAAATAATACTGGCCCTCATGGCTACCCAAGACACCAACAATTAAACAAACAACCTCCGGCTTAACCCAAGCCTCCAACAGTCCTACTATCAACAGTTTCACAATCAACCTCCGGGCATGGTCATATGCCTCCAGTACTCCTAATATCGATAAGTTCACAATCAACCTCCGGGCATGGTCATATGCCTCCAGTAAAACAATTATCGCTAAGTTCTCTACTCCTACGACACCACTAAGTGTCACATGCCTTTCCAATAATTACTAAGTTCCCGTAACATGTCTTTCTAATAAACGCTACAATCCCGTATCATGCTTTTCTAGTAATTACCAAGTTCCCGTAGCATGCCTTTCTAATAAACGCTACAATCCCGTATCATGCTTTTCTAATATTTAAATAAACCTATTCAACCCACGACACCCCGGTGTCACATGCAATTCTACTGTTAACTTTCCCCAGTCAGGGCCGAGATCCGGCTACTTTTCCCTACCTCGTGCGTGTTCTCCCAAAAGCCAAACAACGAGCTCCGGTGATGATCTCAGTCACTCACCCAGCTTTCCCTTGCCTCGGTCCGTGGAACGATCTAAAAGAACACAATTTTTAATGCACTTTAACTCGCAGGAAATAAGCTGAAATTTAATAAACTTCACGCCCAAACGTAACCCCGACAATGTCGATCACTCCCAAACTTCCCAATTACTCGACATTGTCGATAAGGGACCCGTAAAGGCCCGATTCGCCCGACATGGCGAATCTGCCCGGGTTTTGTAAATGCCCTTCCGGGGCTCCAAAAATTCCCGTTTTCGTTTCTACGGTCTTAGAATAATTCAAGAGTTCCTAGGCACTCGACGGAATCGAATTCCGACTCCCGAGTCATTTAATTAACGTTTAAAGTTTCTAACCACAATTTCCGAATTTTCACGAATCACTCACCCTAATTCACTATTTCTCAAAACAAGATCGGTAACCTACAAAAGAAAACACCCAACTTTTGTTACCGATAAATAGCTCTAAGAATTAGCCTTTCCTCTCCCCACTACTCAACCGAGATCTCCTTGATTATCGACTTTGTCGTGACTCACAAACGCATAATAAAAACTTGGTTCTTATTATTTGTAACACTCCACACAATAACCAAATCACTTCATCTCTCTCCTCGTAGCTATTGCATCCATAACATTTCTTTAATTGGCCACTTTACCCACAAGAACAGATGGCCTTGATTTGCTACTGTCAACACCAAAAGAAATAGAAGAAAATGGATTTAATTTGTGCTTACATGATTTTGTTCCTTCCCGTAGCCAAACCACACATGGAAAGCAATAGCTCTTGCAGTAAATGAGTCCCACCCTTTGGATTCACTTCCTTCTCTGCTGAAATTGATGCCGATTGATGATTAAAGCTTCAAGAGCACATGTTGCTTGCAACAATCACCACACAAAGAAATAATACAGTTTATGCTAGCTTCTCTCTCTCCTAATGGTGCCGCCACACTCACTTTGATCTAGAGATCATGTGGTGAATGATTCCACAAGAAAACACAGAGAACACGGCTCTCTCTCTAGCTTGATGTCGCCGCCCCCCATTCTCAAAGCTCAACTCTGTACAAGACCTAAACCACTTAAAACCTTTCCTTTTCTTTATTTTTAAAAAACCAACTACCATCACATTTATGACAAGTGGCAAGTGGGTCCCACCCCTTTTTGGAAAATATCTTCTAGATATTTTTCAGTCGGATTCGCGAAATTCGACCGTCTCGGGCCCCGAACGGGCACTTTTTCCAAGAAATTACGAAACTTGGCGGGCTACAAGGAAATGGCTCAACTAAGACCGCTACGACGAAGACTAAGCTTTTTAGATCCAAAACGGTCCTCGAATGGACCAAAACGTCGCTCGGTTGACTTTTCCAGCGAAAAGTCAACATTTCCCAAATTGATCATAAAGTTGCCCTGAGTCCCCCGGAACTCACTTTGGTCGATAACGGGGTCAACTTAAGTCCGGTATGACCCTCGGGGTCCAATTCCGGTTCAATTCAATGTCTGCTAAAAAATTTTAAATTTTCCTGTTTTTCGCAGGTTTGACTGGCGTTGACCGGGAGTGGTTATTACAATCTACCCCCCTTAAAGGAATTTCGTCCGCGAAATTTAGAACAACGCACGTCAGGAGTCGAACCGGTCGGGGTACCTCGCGCGAACCTCGTCCTCGCGTTCCCAAGTCGGCTCGGCCTCGTGGTGTCGCCACAACACCAGCTCTAAGCGGATAACCTTTCCGCGCAGGACCTGCTCTCGTGGATCCCTTTCCCGCATCGGTTTCTCCTTACACGGGACATCACCCGTTACCTCGACATCTGCCCATTCAATGACGTACTCAAGACCTCGAAAGGTTCGATACACCGCGGGGCTAACCCACCTCCGCCGCGGTTGAAACGCATTAGTCCATCTTTCGGACTCACCTCCAGGGATACATGACCGTTGATTGCTGACTCGAGAGGTCGGCGCCGTCAGTCAGCATAACTCATGCTGACTCTGCGCGGTCTTCAACCGCTCACGCTTTGGCACGACCGACTCAGCTATCTCTCGGTCCAGTTCTAGACCCAGTAACCTCTTATTTCTCACTTCTGCCCAGCACACAGGCGATCGACACGACCTACCACACAACGCTTCGAACGGTGCCATCATGATACTGGCCTGAAAGCCGTTGTTGTAGGCGAACTCGGCTAATCGCTCACGAAACCCATCGTGACGTGCCCCCCATTTCCACTGTGCAACCCGCAGTGGCTGCAATAAACCAGCGGGACGCTGTTGTTCGGCTCTCACCTACCAACGAGTGAGGCATCGCGATACTAACTCCGCGACCGCTCTCCGCATCCCGCTCCACTAGACATGCCACCTGATGTCGCGCTCCTCTTAGTGTTATTCACGTGCATTGTTAGACACGAATGCTGCGACTCTCGTAGCTCGTCGCCTCCGCCGTCACGCGGTAAGTACAAACCTCCACGATACCATAACTCCCAATTAGTACAACGATCCCGGCCCTCGGCGCCCGTACCGCCGGCAACTATCTCCCGGATCCTGGTCGTCCACAAAACACCACCACAAACGGATTTAAGAACAGCCGGAATATACTGTTCATCAGGTCCAAGAACACCGGCAAAGTGTAATTTTTCCACTTTTTCACTGGTTCTGACATACTATTGTATGCCGAAAAATTGTGGGTACGTGAAGATATGCATATTCTTGTTTTTCCCACATGTTTAAACCTCATTGTAATTTTTTTTTTCACATTTTCACCGGTTCTAACATACTATAGTATGTCGAAAACGGGAGAAAACAGAATAATCTACTTTTCACTAACCTAATGTATTGGGATTGACCTCAAAATAATGAGTATGTGTAGATATGCTTAATATTGTTCTCCCCGCATGTTTTAACTACATTTTAATTCTTTCCACTTTTACACCGGTTCTGACATACTATAATATGCCAAAAACGGAGGAAAACAGAATAATCTATTTTTCACTGACCTAATATACTCGGACTGACCTAAAAATAATGGGTATATGTTTATTCTTGTTCTCCCCATATGTTTTAACCTCAAGTTAATGATTTCCACTTTGTCGTCGGTTCTGAAAAACTATAGTATGCTAATAACGTGGGAAAACCGAATAATCTATTTTCACTGACCTAACGAACTCGGGTTGACCTAAAATTAGTAGGCATGCGTAAATATGCATATTCTTGTTCTCCCCACATGTTTTAACCTATTTGTAATTTTTTTCCACTTTCTCACCAGTTTTGACATAATATAGTATGGCGAAAACGGAGAAAAACGGAATAATCAAATTTTCACTGACCTAACATACTCAGATTGATCAAAAAATAATGGGTAGGTGTAGATATTCATTTTCTTATTCTTCCCACATGTTTAAACCTCATTGTAATTTTTTCCACTTTTTCGTCGATTCTGACATATTATATAGTATACCGAAAATGGGGGAAAACTGAATAATCTTTTTTTTTTCACCGACCTAATGTACTCAGATTGACCTAAAAATAGTGGGTACATGTAGATATGCTTATTCTTGTTCTCCACACATGTTTTAACCTCTTTGTAATTTTTTCCACTTTCTCATTGGTTCTGACATACTATATAGTATGTCGAAAACGAGGAAAATCGAATAATCTATTTTTCATTTACCTAAGGTACTAGAATTGGCCTAAAATTAGTGGTTATATGAAGATGCGCATATTCTTGTTCTCCCCACATGTTTATACGTCATTTTAATTTTTCTCTCACTTTTTCGTCGGTTCTAACATTAGTATGCTAAAACGGGAGAAAATCGAATAATCTATTTTTCACCAACTAATGAACTCGGATTGACCTAAAATTAGTGTGTATGTGAAGATATGCATATTCTTGTTCTCCCCGCATGTTTTAACCTCTTTGTAAATTTTCTACTTTTTCGCCGGCTCTGACATATTACAGTTTGTCGAAAACGGGCAAAAACAAAATAATCTATTTTCCACTAACCTAACGTGCTCGAATTGACCTAAAAGTAGTGGGGACGTGTAGATATACATATTCTTGTTCTCGCCACATGTTTTAACCTCATTTTAATTCTCTATACTTTTTCACTGGTTGTGACATACTATAGTATGCCGAAAACGTATTGAAACAGAATAATCTATTTTTAACCAACCTAACTAACTCGGAATGACCTAAAAGGTATGAGTAGTTATGCATATTCTTGTTCTCCTCATAGGTTTTAAGCGCAGTAATCTTTTCCACATTTTCACCGGTTTTGACAAATTATAGTATGCTAAAAACGTGGGAAACCGAATAATCTATTTTCACCGACCTAACGAAGTCGGGTTGACATAAAATTAGTAGGTATGCGTAAATATGCATATTCTTGTTCTCCCCACATGTTTTAACCTATTTGTAATTTTTTTCAACTTTTTCGTTGTTCTGACATACTATATATTATGCCGAAAATGGGGGAAAACAAAATAATCTATTTTTACTAACCTAACGAACTCGGATTGACCTAAGAAGAGTGGGTATGCGTAACATAGATGTTCAGAACAAATGGTCCAGACAATTTTTCGTGGACTCAATAGATTTGTCGGAAATACATAATGCATTCTAAATTTGTGTGAGCAATTCATAATGCATTATATAGTTGTGTGTGCATTATGTTTTGGGATTACTCTGATTACTAACCTTCTTGAACGTTTCGTTTTAACGTCCTAACCCAGACCAACGTTTCGTTACAGTTCCATACACGAAAGGTTGGAACTTTTACAAAACCTGATATGAGCCGTTTAAATTAACGATTTCGTTGACATGGGAAGTGAAAAGTCGAAACTACCCCTCCATTCACGTTAACCTTTCAACTCCCCATGCTCGTTCAACATGCAATTAGAACACTTTGTATACATATCCAACAATTTTTCAACACTGAATTTCAAAATAATGCATTATTTTGGGAAAGATGAGCTGAAAGGTTAACATGAATGGAGTTATAGTTTCGACTTTTCACTTCTCATGTTAACGAAATCGTTAATTTAAATGGTTCATATCAGGTTTTGTAAAAGTTCCAACCTTTCGTATATGGAACTGTAACGAAACGTTGGTCTGGGTTAGGACGTTAAAACGAAACGTTGAAAAAGGTTTGGACCCAGAGTTTTTCCTTATGTTTTTCTAATAAAAATCGTGGACAAACTTCGGTATACCCACAAAATATGGACCAAACCTTATGCATACATCCGTTTGTGGAGAAAACTTTAACATAGTTTTGGACACTTGACCCAATATAATAAGTATCATATATTAACACGAATTGACATAATAGAACAGTTGAACTAAGACTTTACCATAACCAAAACACTAGGAGTAAATATAGCAGGTAAGCCTAATCTGACAAAAAAAAACAAGAGTAGTGCAGTTGGTAGTGCCAGGTTGTAGTTTATTATATATATTAAGTAGTACTATATAATAACACGTTGCAATGAGAATAGCCACAGAGAGTTAAAAGTTTGAGGTTTTCATACCAGAAATGGAAGAGAATGGTCACACAGCCAGAAGACGGGTTTGGCAGCCTGTCTCTGTTCCATTTATCTGGGAAGAAAGGCCAGGAACACCCAAAAAAGACTGGAAGCCCGAGGCAGCCCAGCCAGTGATCCCGGCTACGGCCACAACTCCAGTCAAGCTCATCGCCTCTGTTCCTTTCAAGTGGGAGGAAAAACCTGGAATGCCGCTACCTTGTTTCTCAGAATCAACAGAGCTGATTAGTCTCGGATCATCAGAAAAGTTAACTGTCGATGAACAAGCCATGGCTGTCCCATGTCTTGATGTTGTGCCATATGATCCATCATTCCTGGAAGTCCCATCCTCGCCCAGTTCGGACACAGATGATAGCACGAGTAGCTATGCAACTGGGAGTTCGAGCCCAGTGGGCTTGTCTTTCCTGGAGTGCCTGTTCCCGTTGTATCAGCCTGATTCGAGTTTTCTGGAGAAAGTCGGGAGCTCCAGGAAGGGCCCGCTTACTCAACGAGACCTGATGGGAGATGAATTCGACCGCGACCTTGTGGTAAGGAGTAGGAGGGCACCTACACTTGGAGAGCTGATAATGATGAGCAGGAGGATGAGCTGCCAGAGGAAAGCTGTTCAAGTGAGAGAACAAAATGTATCAATGGTAAATAACTAAAATTTTATCTGTTCAAGCTATTGTTTTCTATTTTTAATTATCTTTTGTACCTTTTTTGAATTGGTAACATACTTTTAGTACCTCAAAATTTTATAACATTCAATACGAGTCTTTACGTTTTGGTAACACACCTTTAGTACCTCTTATGAATAGGTCACATATCATTTAATACCCCTTATGTATTGGTAATAAAACAATTACATGCCTTATGAATTGGTCACATATCGTCAAAATGGCGTAAACTTGACCAAAATTTTGTCCAGTGCTTTACCAATACATAAGGAGTACTAAAGATGTGTTACCAATACATAAGGGGTACTATAGGTAATTAAGCCAACTTTTTTCGTACCTGAATGCAGAAGGGAGCTCTCGGGTGCTGCTTCTTTGGAGCTAACACCAACATGCTTGGCATAAGAGAGCACAAGCCAAGACTGAGTTTGTTCTAGAACCCTTATTTGCCTCATGATCTGAAATCATCTTTGATTAATCATGCCATGTCAACATTCTACTTCTGGACATGAAGATGTAAAACGAGTTTCTAGTTCTATAATGAAAATAATTTTCAAATTCTGCAGTATAAAATTACCTTTCTGCTCAGCTTCAACTCTATGTGCTAATGTTGTTAGCTTCAAGGAGAAAGTTGAAACATCAGTACTATATAACAAGAGCCACTCTTAGAGTTCCATTCTCACCATAGTAAGATTCTGGCTTGGTTGACTAAAGAAGTTTGATTGTGAAATGGGTATATTCAGCTGCCAAACTAATAAGCACATTAGAATACAAAATTTAATGCAAGTATTACCTTGTACTAGTTCAACTTGAAGGCTCACACCCTTCTATTGGTCTCAGCATACTCGTGAATCAATTTTTAATTGAAAACATAGAAATCAGAATCTGCTGAGTAAGGAAAGAAACGGAAGAAAATCTTAACTGCAGCCAAAACACTCTCATTGAAAGAGTAGATAGCCCCAACTCTGAAGCCTGGAAGAGAGAGATTTTGGATAGGCCATCCACATATATATCAGGAAATTAGTGTAGTTTAAAAATAGTAAAGTGTAGTCTAACAAATATCAGGAAATTCGATCAAATGACTCGAATAATGGTAGACTTTGTTAAACTATAGTCTTGGTACACAAGAAATGATCAAAACAAGCACTCAATATGCTCTAGCCTCTATCAAAGTATAGTCTAAGGTACAGTACAGAAATTAACTAACAATTCGCTACCAACATTATTTCTTCTAAGGAGCAACTTCACTGGATCCTTGCGATTTTTCCTTGTTGATCTCCAAATTGATAATCCCTTCACTAAGTTCAACCGAAGAAGCTTGATTTTCTTTCTCTACAAGAATGAAGTAGACAGTTTAGTATTGCTTCAATAGAACTTAAAATGGTACTTCAACTTTAACTCTTTAAAAAGATTATAAGTTTAGTACAAACAGCCTTTCTCTAAGCAAGCAGTTAGACGTAGTTGGTAACAGTTAACATATTAAATCAAGCCTATAGCAGGCCGATCATATTCTCAAGGTCTTTAAAGATGTTGTACTCATTGAATTCATAATCTATTAATCTTCCTATATGCATATAAAAAATTCAACTAAAACATTCAAAAAGATGAAAACAACCAAGTAAACAAGAATCATTTGTAAAAGAAAAATAAATTGAACCTACTATTTCCAAAGGCAATGGCTCGATTATATCCTAATGATGTTCCTGCCTAGGTGTTCAAAGTGAACACTGAACAATATTGTAGTTCTCCAATCCAAGTTCTACGGTGGCAACACAACACCAATGAGTTCTTTTGTATTTTGAGTTTTGGTTTCCCAGAACCAAGTCCATATCAAAACTTGCACTCTGAAGTGAGTGAGTCTGATTTCTCATGCAACTCGAAGAATTTCTCATGCAACTCAAGAATTGATGATTGAACAACTAGAAAAGCTGCTCCTACATTTCAGAATTCACAAACATCTATAGTAAGCATTCGCATCATGAACAAATATTGAATATGATTCAATCTATAGTATGCACATAATCAAGATCAAATTTGGAAGTAAATTTCAGTGAATCAACAAAAGTTACCTATCTTCTTCTTGCGCATAATGTACACATCTGCCTCCTCATAGGCATAATCCGGGTGCAAATCCTCATGAGGCACCTTCTCAATCTCGAAAGCCACAGCACACATCTCCCAGAAGAGCTTGTGAGCCTCGGGAGACCTAACCTGGTACCCCAACAAAACGACGCCGTCGTCCGCCACCAGAGCCTCCATAGCCGCCACGAGATGCGGCACCGTCTCCTCGATGTAGACGACGTCAGCGGCGATCACGAGGTCGAAGGGAGGCTTGACGGCCTGGATCATCTCCTTGTTGTTCCAGTAGAGAAGGGAGGTCTTGAGGGTCTTGTTGAGGACGGGCTTGTTGCGCTTGAGGTTGTGCTTGAGGGCGGGCATGACGGGGGAGATGTCGGTGAGGATGATGTCGGAGAGGCCGAGGAGGAAGAGGCCCATGCCGGAGACGCCGCAGCCGGTGCCGATCTCGATGGCCCGGCGGCGAGTGGAGTGGAAGTCGAGGAGGTGCGCGTAGGGGTTGGGGGTGGGGTCGGGGGAGAGGGGTGGGGCCCAGCGGTCGACGAACTTGACGAGGACGAGGGAGCAGGGCCACACGGAGGTTCCGACATGCATTGACCCGTTGTTTTGGTGGAAGGTCAGGACGGACCCGCGCACCGGCAGCTCGATCGTCGGCGAGTCTGTGAACTTCATGCTTCGCCTTTTGCTTCTCCTTTGCTCTCTCTCTCTCAACATTTGCTAGAATTGCTTACAGAAACTGGGCTTAGTGGGCTTTTTGTGTGTTTGGGCCTTCTTTGAGTGTGTGGGCCGGTCGAGAGGCTTGACTTGAAAAATTGAAAAACACACAGGATTGTACTGAGCACCTACAAACAATCTAAGGCGATTATTTGGGGTGAATTGAAACAGAAGAATCAAGGGGGGAAAATGGGTTTCGACGAATTTTAGATCTTAGGGACAAATGGTCTGTGAATTTGTCGACAAACTCGATTTGTTTACTTACCGGCCACTTGTCACACGACATGTGCTAGTTCGTCTGGTTAATCATCATTAGCGTTATGGTAGGCTGGATCAATCGGTCTGTGAGTTCGTCTACTTACATGCCACTTGTCACACAACATGTGACCGTTGGTTTGGCTAATCGTCACCAATGTTGGAGATGCTCTGGTCACCACATTGATTGTGTAACTGCTTTCACTTTTCCATACTGAGCACCTGCAATGCAAACCAATATTTAGTGCGAATTGCATGAACAAATCAACATTTGACGAATTTGGGACCATGGAGCTAAAGATTCATTGTACCGTGAATTCACCAACGAACTCGATTTATCCACCTCCTACATGCCACAATTCACCAACGAACTCAGTTCACGAATCGCCGTAAGTTGGAGATACTCTTATCAGGTATCACCACATTGATTGTGCCTGTGCCTGTGGTAACTAACAAAACCACTTTCACTTTTCCATAAAATTAAACCTACAAGGCTAAAAATTGTAATAAACATCCAACCATAACTGGGATCTTTTTATTACAAGGATATTGCTTCTCATATTCTACACACTAACTTCTTGAAGAGTATACAATTGAATGAATAAAATTTTGAGTGAAAATGACAAGATAAATAAATGATCCACTAAAGGCCACTATTTGGGTGATTTCTGAGCTTGTGGCTTCGCCGCCGTGGACATTACACGCAGGCGACTAGCAATTTCTGTGAAGTTTGGCCTGACGGTTGGATTCGGGGCCCAACACTCCTCCATTAGTCTTCTCCATTCGTCATCGCAGTAATTTGGAATAGTTGGCCTTAACGTGTTATTTACAATACCTCCTGCACTTGGTTAAAAGTGAACAAGTTACTAAAGCAACACCAAGTTGTCTATCTCAAAATCCAAAAGTTACTACTCACGTGAAGTAAATTTTAACTGATTTAGGACCTGTAATTGTGTGCTCCCAAACAACAAGTCTGTAGAATGTTCTTTTACATATAGATGTAATTTTGTAACAATAAGCTATATTCTTATGCACCAACGAGAAGATATAGATATTTGAAGCGAACAAGATTCAACCTATAACAGCCAATAACAGAGGTCACAACGCCTACCATTAGGGAGAGCAACTAGATTGCAATATACTTTGTTAAGAGAAATATGTAATAAAAAAAGGTCCCCATATAGTGGCCGGTATAGAAAATCTCTATGCTGCTGAGTTGTAATTCAAGATAGATTATACCAACAAAAAGGCACGAGATTCATTTGGTATACTTACATGCAGAAAAGACGCAAAATTATAAAGCAAGTTAAAAAAAAGAAGAGAAATGAGTATTAAATCGAACCTATAATTGCACCATAATGCATATTGGCGTATGGCTCTTCGCCAGTAAGAATCTCCCATAAAACAATACCAAAGGAGAACACATCAACCTGTAGATCAATCAAAATGAATGAGAATAACAAACAATTTACCAGGGTATTAGAAACCACAACAGCAGTACATAAATACATATTGTCTGCAGATTCATTAAAATGATACAGGAGAAACAGGTAAAAGCGTATAAAAAAAAATTTATGTGAAACCTCCATTATGCAGCACAAACTGCTAATTTTTTTTCTTTATTCTTTTTGCTGTGATATATGTTTGTTGCAGGGGGGAGTTGGTAGACAAGGACATGGCCCGAACCAACCCAAGCCTAATTATGGTTCAAGAGGCAGCATCTTACCTTTTCAGATACTTTGTTGCTGCTTCCGTTTAGCAGTTCAGGCGCCATCCATGGTAACGTTCCCCGCACACCTCCAGAGACCAAGGTATTCCTCTTAATTTTTGAAAGGCCAAAATCACCAACCTGAGGAAGAGTGTATTGTAGTAAAGCACAAATGGATAATAAGGGTGAAACCTTTGATGGAATAAACTTCTCCCTAACCAATAAATACCCTTAGAATTACCTTGCATATTGGTCGTAAGGGATCTTTCAAGTTCACCAGCAAGTTGTCACATTTCAAGTCGAAATGCACAATGTTCTTTGAGTGTAAATATTCCATTCCAAAGGCTGCATCCATAGCAATTATTAACCGCTTACGGCGATCGAGGTACCTGGTAAATAAATTTCAGTAAAAACAAGAGCCTTAAGATATGACAGTACTACTTGAGCAGTCAATGAATGGACACGATACCTTTTTTTATCAGAAACAAAACAGGGGAATCCTACTCTAGCCTAGTCTAACCTCCACCCACACCTGCTCCCAAGCAGATGTACCCATTGGGGTTCGAACCTGTGACCTCAAGGAGGTGAGAAAGCTCTCTTCACCATCAGGTCAACCCAAGTGGGCGAATGGACACAATAATGATAAAACAAGGAGCAAATAATGTTAAGTTTCCACATTGAAAGAATAAGAAGGAAATCACCACTTGATATACTAATTGAACCCTCCACAAGGAACTTAACCTTTTGGATTGGAGTCAAGTTCTAACATGTTATAAACTGAAGATTCATCTCACACGCCGCCTTGAAATGTAAAACAAGTAACAGCAGCCAAATACAGTTTAATTTTTTACCATGTTGTTACCACATAAAACTACCCAGAAGACTCGAGATATTCAAGAAGGGGCATTACCTATCCTTGCGAAGTAAGACATGTCTCAGAGAACCATCCACCATGAACTCCGCCACGGTAGCTAAAGTTCCCCCAGGTCCATCTTGGACAACACCATAAAATGCTACCACATTTGGATGGTGAAGCTTTGAAAGAATGTCCGCTTCACGCCAGAACTCTACTGTCTGAAACGAAAGCATTAGTGAGCTACCAACATTTAAAAGTAAAAACCTGATTCCAATTAGAAACGGAGGGGAGATTAAACTATCAATAGAAGAAGAGAGTTCAAATGTTTTTCTCTAAATGCTATAGGATACTATAGGTTAAAAAATGTCTGCAGCTAATGCTATAGCATGGCATGTTTAGTGAAAAATATATCACTGATGACTTACCAAACGCTCTTGCTCTGATGATCGGCCTGTGAAACAGCTCTTTTTTATTCTCTTAATGGCAACATCAGTTCCCCTCCATTTTCCGTGGTACACAGTCCCAAAGGTACCAGACCCCAGTTCCTTCAGCTCCTCAAGATCATCATTCTTTATAAGCTGCAATACACATAGAAGAAATGAGTGAACTTCTATATTATCGTAAATTCACCACTCCCAAAATTACAGATACAGAAGACAAGAATAAAAAGGAGTTCTTAAAAGACTGCAAGCTATGTCTTCCATAGCAGTTGAAGGAGTGGGAAATGACATGACATTATATACCAAAACATTTTGATTATATTGGCATAAATTAACATACTGAAAAGTATTATAAGATCTTATTATTATAAGGATCCTTTCAACAGCTAGCAAATTTAAGGGAAGGTTGACAAATCACTCAGATTAGAAGGGCTTAAAAATATAAGTAAGAAATGCGTGGTAGAATAGAATAACTTCCACAACATTAGAAAGATACATGTCAAGCATCATACCTGTAAAGTACTGATGTCGAACTCTCCTAGAGAAGGATCTAAAGGAGGAAGAGCAGTACTGTTGCCTTCCAGTTTCCCATCCTAAATGCATCAAGTAATGAAATTTCAGCAGAACAGTAAGGTTGTGCAGAAAGTAATAGAAAAATGAATCACTGTTCCAAGAGAATGATCTAAAGGAGGAAGAGATGTACCTCAAACTCTGAATCTTGTGTTCTAAGGTTCTCCATCATACCATCAAATTGCATGCTCTCAGTACCCTTAGTCTGGTAGTCACCATAAGTTGAAAGAACGGTGGTGTCAACTGCAACTTTACCGGGTAATTCTTCCTGATTGTTCCTCACAAGATTTAGTTGGGGATCGCCATGGCCAATAGAAACTTCACCTGTAGGAGGTGTAAAGTGGTATGATGCGTGATCTCTTTCTTCAACCTCTCTAAGTGTAGATGAGAACTCAGGGTGATCCTGATCGATGAGAGAAACATCTTTCTGAGAGTATCCTTCTTGTGCCAACTTTTGAAAATATGACCAATGCTTAGGCTCGTGATTTTCCATGTTCATGCTCAAGCCAGGTCCATCTTTACACAGTGGACTAATACCAGAGACTTCCTCAGAAAGGATTGCCTTGGAAAATATTTCAGAAAGAAAATCGCGAGGGAATCTATCATCGATATCAATATACGTGGAAACACCAACAGAGGGTCCTTCCTGAGTAACATCTTTAGTTGAGCTTGCTGACCAAGACGTCTGAGCTTCCATCATAGTGCTATTGGTATTAGCCTCCTGGGAAGTTGTCTCACCCCAATTAACTTCAGGAAGATCGTATGAAGGATCATCAAAGTTCTTAAAAGAAGCCAATTGACTTGCAGCAGAATGTTCTGATACAGCTGATCTGTCATCAACCACGAGTTTATTATGATTGTCAACAGCAGAATTTCTTTCATGGTCACCCACCCCATCCTCGTTCATGGCACCTGTATTATCCACATGGTTGGATACAGCCTGCTTCAACACATCTGCGTATAATGGCTTTGCAGGTGATATTGACTGTTCGGCCTGGGGGTTCGAGTCTCCTGCGAGCAAATTGTCAACAGATTCT
This sequence comes from Erodium maritimum, assembly GCA_963921825.1. Lineage (NCBI taxonomy): Eukaryota > Viridiplantae > Streptophyta > Magnoliopsida > Geraniales > Geraniaceae > Erodium > Erodium maritimum. The sequence continues at coordinate 276,295 of OY997594.1, read as the reverse complement.
GCATTTGTATCCTGCTGAACAATATCAGACCGTGAATGAGACATGAATAACTGAGCACCAAGTGAATCATCAGACTTCGACAGCCGATTCAGTGAGTCAGATTGCTCTCGAGGAATTCGTTCTGAATAGTATATTCTCTGAGGGAGCACAGTAGGCTCAAAGTAGCCCAAATCAATAGGATTGTACCCAGAATCAGTATGGCCAGGGGCAAAAGCACTATTAGACTCATGGAGATGGTCACTGCCACTAGATTTGGGTACCTGTACTGGATCCACAGCATCAACAGACGAAGGGACATTCTCCGATTCCAGGTGTTTTCCCTCGTGTTTCAAAGGCAGTACAGGCTGTTCTACCTGAGAAACAGTATTTGGCAGCTCTGGAGGAGCATAATCCATCATGTTACCATCATATGGTTGTGAAGGAACAAGGTAATTCTTTTCAAGGTCAATTCCTTGCAGAACTGGCCCATCACTTTTTTGCCTCACCTCCTTTGCGGGCATCTCTTGATTCTGTATACCTACCTCAGAAAGGGGCTGTCCTTCAGCCATACCTCCTTGCTGATTCATAAGCCCGTGAAGAGGCGAAGAAGTGGGAGGTTCTTGATAAGGAGTGTAATCAGAAGGCCCATGGCCATATTGCAACTGGTGAGGTTTACTTTCAGCATGATGTGTCATCTGCCCCTGGTAAGACTGTGGATAAGCTTCTTGGGCAGTAGAAGAATTTGTCACAACTGGTTCAGCACACTGAATGGGTGTTGATGAGACACTAATTCCAGTTAAGGGTGTAGTGCCTACCCCAGCCAAGGCTGTCGAAACTCTAGTTGCCTCTCGCTCAATATTCTGTCCCACAAACTCGTCTAAATTGTTTGTAAATGAGCTTCCCAGACCAAGCGGGTTAGAATTCTTTCTAGGTCCAATGTCCATGCCATTGACAGCAACTACAAACTGAATCTCAGAATCACCATCCATGCTGCCCAAACCAAACTGAGCATCATCCAAGTCAGTAATCGATAATAAGAATATCCGAAGCTTTTGTGATACATCTCTGTATTCTAGTTCCCTACATTCCTCCATCATATTTTGCAGATCCTCGTCACAAGACACAGAAACCAATGCATCAAGATCCTCTCCGGGAAGCTGATATTTGATTGCACGAGTTTCACAATAGATTGTCAACGCTTTCTGCATGAGTTCCTGCCAAGAAATGTCCTTTCTTACACGGACGATACGAGTTTCACCTCCAACATACCTGAGCTTCCCATCACTTGGCCGAGGTAGGATTTTACCACTAAAGCTGCAGAGAACCTTCATCCTTGATGCTGAGCCATCAGAGGCTCCAGATGAGGCATACCCATGAACAGTGCCTCTGCTACTTCCATAACCTGATGAAGTACGCTGTACAGATTGAACTGATACATAATTGCTTCTGTCTTCACGTAAAGACGAGTTATTTCTCTGGAACTCTTTTGGACCTTTTTCTACAATGGACAGCATTGAAACATCCGACCCAGTTTCTGAACCAGTGTGACTAATGCCTAAAATGTCTTTTAATTCCATATAACCGGTTGCATAATTTGGTTCACCGGCCGTATTTGGAACTAAAGGCCTCCTGGGATTAGCCCGATCACGCATAAATTCCAGAGCAAACTCCTCACCCGTTTGAATGGAGAAATGGTGAACAGGTTTGGCTTCCGACATGTTTACATCGGGAGGAGGTCTCATACTGGAATTTGTGCTACTCATAGGATTCATCATAAATGTCTGCGCTATGGGGTGGAATTCCTCGTTTCCAGGGTTCATCGAGTTGTATTGGAACTGTCTGTGTGTTCTTGATTGATCCATCGCAGTAATGCTTGATTTGCTATCCACTCATTCAACTCACTGAATTTCAACCCACGACAGAGAAGTTGAGTTTCTTCAACTCTAGAACTGAAACACGAAGCTATAAGAGACTAAATTGAGTTATTTTGCCAGAAGATATCAACAGTTACATAATCTCAAAGATGGTCTAGCAGCAATCTTAACAAATCAAGTGTATTCACTGTGAAATATGCCAGTCGTATAACTATTTGTAAGGTATAAAGTAGTTTGTTTAAAACACATGATATAAAAATGAGAAGATGTGCAGAATCTGGAACTCTACATATATATAACCTAAACAGTCAGTTCTACCCAAATAAGATATCAGAAATTCCAGGACATATTTCATTTTTTTGTATTCGCCACTTCCATTTCACCTCTTAACAAGCAATTTGTATCAATTTTTTCATTCTTATCTTACCATGACAATGAATTATTAACAGGTAAACCTTGATTTTTAATATCCTAAGATGGCCCATCAAAAGCAAAAAATGAACAATAACTGATGATTGTGTTACAGTTACTGATCATTTATATGATTCAATTAATGGTTGATGAAAATTATGATTGTCCAAATAATGTCAAAAATACACGCTGAACCTCGGTTAGGTTCAATGCTCTCGTGGTTCGAACCAGACATTACAAAGGCTATATTGTAGCCAGTTAAAAGCAGGCAGAGATTCTGTTGCACCGACAGACCATAAATCAAACTCCACTTTCTCTTAAATCACCTCCTCATTTACACGTCGATTTGCAGTATGGCAAAGCACAAGTGCATAATCACATTAATATAATTCTTCTTTTTACTGCTTGAACGATATGTTCCCTGGCCAACCTAACTTTCAAGGTTAATATCCCTGATCGAAGTACTATTTTTCCTCTCACCCAAGAAAACACATTTGCATTGTGAACAAATGCTTGAAATTTTCCAAAAAATCAGAGCCCATGTCCACAAATAACAACTAAATCATCACCTACACATGCCAAGCCACAATCAAACCTAGCAACGAGATTACCTAAAATAAACTCACATGAATTCTAAAGGGTCATATCATGTCTTGTCTACTCATTACGAAGTACTGTTGCTTCCACAAAGTGAACAACCTAAACCACCTAATTCCATACATGCATGTGCAAAATTGCCATTCAGAATCTAACACCGAAACAAAACCCTAACACGAAGCAAACCCATGTTTCTCACATATCAAAGATCAACCCAGACAAAAAATCTGAAGGAAATCAGATCGAAATGGCATGAATTTGAAGCCTACCCACATACCTGAAACGAGCTTATTTATCTTAGGGTTTGATTCGACGAGGATTGTGTGCACCACCCGCCATTGTCGACTCTGAAGAAATGCTCGTGAGACCTCAAACAAACTACAACAGCGCACGAGTTTTCCCTCACTTTCTCACACTTTCCCTCACTTTCTGTCACTAATTTCAAATTTCTGAGACTAACAGTAACGAAAATTACTGCTCAAAATCTCTCCCCTCAGCTCATTCCCAAATATACTCTTCTTCTGAGAATAGTCAACCAGAGATAACATCTCAACACATTTACCCTCCTACTTGACTTTATTTTCTTAAATGCCATTATGTTACTCTACAAAAATGCGCACAGTAACGACCTGTGACTGCATAGATGACTGGCGTGGGATCATCCTGTCCATCCATCATCAGCTATACATATTCGTAGATAAACCTACAAGCCTAAGGTCTTGGGTTCGGTATAGAACTATAAAAGGTCGGTCCAATTTTAATTTTAAGCTAATAAATAATCTTTCATCTTAATGTTGACATTTTAATTGAATATAGATTATATGATAACACATTTCAACCAATAATAATTTTATAAAAAATCGAATTATTTAAGCTATTTGAAATTATCAAAAAAAAATTGATAAACTAATAAAATGTGAATATAACTAATTAATAATATTGTATTATGTAAGCACAAAAAATATTATCATCTTATCACCGTCCCTTAGATCCAATGTCAAACACGTAAAGACTTTGCCTTAGATGAGAAGAAAGGGAAGATTTGGGACTTAATAATTAAATAGCTGTTAGGAAATTATAATAACAAATGGACGGCTTGGCTTATAGATTTGATTTCAAAACTTGTATGTGAAGGACACACATTGTCTTTGAAAATTAGGCGGAAAATAATTAGATTTATATATATATATATATATATATATATATATATATATATATATATATATATATATATATATATATATATATATATATATATATTATTGATTTTGTTGAATAAATTACTACACATATTCAATTAAAATTTAGACTTCTTTGTTAGACAAGGAGTCATGATGTCACGGTCAGGTAGACTTAAATATTAAGAGATGAGCTTAAACTTAATTAGAATTAAAAAAAATCTGATCGGTCAATCTTGCTTGTCCAAATCCATTTAAATTCATCTAAACGCTTCATCGATCAAATCAATATCACAAATTTACATATAAATGACCGTCCGGACCGTTTTCACGACCATGATGGTGACAAGTCAAGACAATGACAATTTCTATCGTAAAACACTCCCAATTTAGGCGTTTCTACGTTTTCATGTTCGGTCTATTGTCTGTTTTTAGTAAACATCCATTGAAGTCATGATTGCTTTGTGGGCCATGTGTTTGGCCCACACCATAAATGGACTCTACCAGAATCAGAAATGGGCCTCTGTGTCATCAAACAATGTACAGTTGTACACGAATGGGAGAAAAAACACATTACTTGATTTCTTTTCTGTTTTATTATCAAGTAATGTTTTTTTCAAGTATCAGATTGTTTATTTCTTTGGTTAATTGTTAAAAACTACATTATGAAATGTCCATTTGCTAAAAGCTACATCATATTTTGTCCACACTTTTAAACTACTATATCTTTTGACAATACATTATGTAGTTTTTCGCAACGAAACAGTACATAACGTAGTTTTTAGCAATTAACCCTTATTTCTTTTACCCTTTTATGGGACTCAATTACATTTTCTCGTATAAACAAAAAATAACAATAAAAACAAAGCTCTTTTGAATCAAAAACTCAGCATCCAGAAAAATGGTGGATCTTGAACAATGAAAGTATCAGTCTCCTTGCTTACATGACCGAGCAGCTCCCTCCTTGATTCCTTCACAGAAGAAAAAAATCAATGCAATCCAATAAAAAATCATCATCTTAGTGATGTATAAAAGAATTACAGTGACCTGATACTTTATTATATCTGAGTCCAAGACATATATAAAATTGAGATGATGACATAAATATATAATGTATTTTAAATTGTTTACAGGTTGTTACCATGTATTTTTCTTTAGTTGCATTGTTTATAAAGGAGTTAAAGTCCGATGAAAAAGACTACATTACCCCGACAAAAAAAAACTTGGGGGTCTTGAGAATGAAGATTAATTTCATAGTTTTTGGAGTAAAAACACACAAAATAATGGTCTTGGGAAGAACGGGATTGTAACTAAAAGAAGTATAGAGTAACAATGTGCTACAAAAATAAAGATAAAGACCAACATGCAAATAGTTTAGGGAAAAGAAAAACTCTAATAACGCACCTCTTTCGACTTTTATTAAGAGAAATATATCGCGCTCACCTTTTATATACCAAAACACAAATATATCTTTTATATACTATCATAAAACAATGACTTCCGTTAAATGAAATCTATCAGTTTCTATCAGTTTTTTTTTTTTGCAAAAACTAACGGTCACCTTTGCAAAGTTTTTCTCAAAAGCAACCCCCCTAAGAACAAAGGTGAAGGTTAGTTTTTGCGAAAAAACTGACGTTGTCAATACAATTTAACGGATATTGGTGTCTATTGATAATAAATGAAAGGTATGGTTGTGTTTTTGAATTGAAAAAAGGTGAGCGCAACATTTTTCCTTAACAAAAGTCGAAAGGGGTGTGTTACGATATATTCTATCATTATCCCTAAAAAATATCCATCAACCTAGTAAAATATATATGAATCTTACCTTCGCTTGTTGAACAACTCGTAAGTGCCCAACGCTTCCTCAAATTTAAGCCACATTGGACCTGGCTCCTGAGAATTTACGTTCTTGGGTCCCGAGACATACGCCTGAAGAACGAACTGAGGGCTCCTTTCCCTGGTTTACGATTAATTAACACGATGTTTGGTAAGAAAATAATCGGTTCAGTTTAAGAGAATTTTGAGTTTTCTTTGCAGAACAACGTACTTTCCTTCATATTCTGATAACCAAACAATATACGCTGCACCAAAGTACATGGAAACGAATGGCTTTTTAAGATCCTCAGCAGAATCAACTTTATACGCATCAACATAATTCGTTAGTCTTTAGTTCGAGGTGTAGGGTTATTTGGAAGAAATACAGTAAACTGATGTTGAAACCCAAATTATAGGATTAGTTGTTAATTGCATGTAACTACCTTTATGAACAGCCCATAAATACATTACCTTAGAGCACCTGCAATGCAGGGTAAAAAGGCCGTGGGCGATTTGGTCAAAGAATGTGGTTTTTGGCAGTTTGAGGCGATTCTCCCTCTTTTAGGCCAAAGGATTCATCGCCCCTCTCAGTTCGCCAGTGAATTCAATTCACCAGAAAAAGGTGGTTTGTGGCCACTTGCCACGCGACATGTCCCCAATTCATCCTGTGTTGGGTAAATGCCACTGTGGGAGGTTGGGTGAATCGACCGGATTCACCTGGACTAATCTCACTGTGCAATGTGGATGCTCTTATAGTAAATTTCCACAAACACATGACCTAATAGTAATTTTTTTCACACATGACTACACTTATGAATTTCCACGTGTCACCATCGTACAAAGAGAAGGAAACCATAAAAAAAATCGCTTTTTTTCATCACTGGACTTTAAAATTTTATAATACCTTGAAACTACTCATTTCATCCTCCAATCTTTTGATTTCACTGACTCAATGGAGGATTTCGAGAACGGAATCAAATTGAAATCGGAAGAGGAAAGCGTGAAAATGAGCATTTTCAGGATATTTTAAATTTTACATTCGCGTGTAAGTCATGTGGTGAAAAAACGATAATATCGATATAGTGACACGTGAAATTCACAAGGATAGTCATGTATGTGGAAAATTTACTATGGTGTCACGTGTTTGTGGGCAATTCACAATGGTAGCTATCTGCAGGTTACCCTATATTAAGCTTGTGTATAATTCACATACAAATAAAGCCAGAAAGCTGTGGAGTAGTCGATTCCCATTATTCCAGGACGATCTCCGGTGCCATTCATGAGACGCATGCTAACAATCTCAGCAACGGCACAAAGAACTACCTGTGGATCAAACACATGAAATTGGTCCAGAATTCAATTCACCTTCACTAGTTATGGTAAACTTACAGGTTTAATTCCCTTCGTACTAAAATGTTTCGAGACAATGATGTCTGCAATTGCCTGCAACATTAAAGAAGAAAAAAAATAGGCAAATGTCGGATTAATTGACTATAGGTGATTTCTGGTTAAGATAGAGCATCATGTAATGACCGTCTTAGTACTAAGGGATAATTGCAAAAAAGTACCCCAAGGTATTCGCTTTTTGCAACTTGTAGTCCTTTTCTCTGATAATTGCAAAAAGTGCCCAAAACTTTTTTGTTGCATTCTGTATAAATTTATTTCAAAATGGCAATTTTACCCTTGAAAATCCAAATTTTAAAAATAATGATTAAAGAAGAAAAAAAACAAATTTTCATATCCCTTAGGGATATGAAAATTTGGATTATTTTGTTTTCACTTACTATTTTTTAAATCTAAATTGTAAGGATAAAATAGCCATTTTTATAAAAATTGCAACAACAAAAACAAGTTCAAGGTACTTTTTTGCAATTATTAAAGAAGATGGCTACAAGTTGCAAAAAACAAATACCTCATGGTGCTTTTTTTCAATTAATTATCCCTAGTACTACCAAAAGATTATGATTATGGTCATCCGTTCCATACCATACCTTACCAGCATGATAAGTACTCCCTTTGTCCCAGTATAATTGTCCTATTTTCCTAATTTGAATGTCCCAAAATTAGCGGTGTATAAAATACCAATAATCTCCTTCTCGAGGGTTAGTTGCAAACTTGCAACACTTAATGGGGGCATGTAGCTGAAAGTCAAGCATTATCTCACCAGTGATCCTTACTTATTTTTGCGAAAATCAAATAGAACACTTATTTCGAAGCAGATAGAGCAAAAGAATAATAGACCTACTTTAGACAAACTAAAAATGGTTTCATAATAATACCTTCAACTCAACCCGGGATAAATGGGCTCTTTTCTCAGCATCGAAAGAAAGCGGCACTTTTCCCCGTTTAGCTCCCGATTTTGACCATTCTTTAGATAGAGCAGGATTATTCCACATCTCTTCGATGTCTTCTTGAGAAGCTATAGAGTCCCAACACGAAGAAGCTGGACCTGCATTCTCATCAATGAAACAAAGGTAATCAATGTGGCCCACACATATATAACCAAAAATGAATAAGAAACAAATAAAAGATCACATAAGTCAATTTACAACAAAAATTATAATAATTTGGTCCATCCCCCAATTGCTTATGACTTATGAAAATTTTAGGATTACTTGCACAAAAATACCCTGAGGTATTCATTTTTTTGTAGCCCTCTTTTTCTATCATTGGAAAGGGTGCATTGAAGTTGTCTTTTTTGTTGCACTTTGTATACATTTGTTTCAAAAAGATAATTTTACCCTTGAAAATAATAATTAAATAACAAAAAAATCCAAAAATCCATATCCCTTAAATTTTTTTACTCTTTGTAGTTTATTTATTATTTTTAAAATATAAATTCTAAGGGTAAAATCATCATTTTATACAAGTTGCAAAAAATGAATACCTCGGGTATTTTTTTTGCAATTATCCCAAAATTTTATAATAAATAGAAAATCTTAATGCGTCTTATATTTCTAGAAGAAGTGGTGTTCATCCATGACATGCCTAGTAATCATTAGGAGATGCTACCATGAAAAGCATTGGAGAGAGTAAATATTTTGTTCATATAGACAAGATCATTGACTACATATTGCAGCTTGTTAAGAGAAGCTGAACCAGACAACTTCCTGATAAGTTTATTTTCACAACCAAAAAAGTGAATATAGTAAGTCCCTGAGTTTTTTTTCTTTTTTCTTTTTGATAAGGTACAAAGGCAATAACAATTTGATATTTTGAATAAAGGAATGGTGAATTGTGTAAAGCACATATATCATGCAACAATAAGTAACTGAGAAAACGCAACCTGAGTTTCCTGAAGCTTCTGCAGCATGAGGACTATCAGATGGGGAAGAAGCATCATCATGAATTTTTCTGCAACATAGTTGGGTAAAATGTAATTAAAATCCGAAAACAATTTTATGTTAATATTTTTAAAATGGCACTTCACAATACCATAGTACTTGATGATTGATAGTTTCAATGACATTGGCTAGAAATTCATCCACATGAGCTTGTAACCAGTTATTATCAGGTTATTTTAGCCAGAGTTTTCTAAGCAGTCCTAATTAGATTCCAGGGGTAATTGCAAAAAAGGACAATGTGATATTCATTTTTTGCAATTTGTAGCCCTTTCCTTTGGTAATGGCAAAAAAGTGCCTTGAAGTTGTATTTTTGTTGCACCCTGTATCAAAATGATGATTTTAGCCTTACAATTTAAATTTTATAAATAATGCTTAAAAAACAAAAAAAAATCCAAAATTACATATCACTTAATTTTGTTCCTTTTTATACCGTACAAAGGGCAATAACTTTGAGGGATGTGAAATTTTGGATTTATTGTATTTCTACTTGATTTTTTAAAGTTAAATTGCAAGGGTAAAATTGTCATTTTGGAGCAAACTTATACGAAGTGCAGCAAAAAAAACAAGTTCAGGGCATTTTTTTGCAATTATCAAAGAAGAGGATTACAAGTTGCAAAAAGAATACATCAAGGTCTTTTTTTGCAATAATCCCTGAAATCTAAGGATGCTTTTTGAAGATTATACATGATGAAAGTTCCAAATTAATTGTGTGAAAATCACCTGGATGGAAGACTTTCTTTGACTGAAGTATAGCGCTTCCAATATGGCAAAGTTGATTTATGAGTAGCCTTCTTTATACCGCCTTTATATGCTCTTATTACAAACTCTTCACTCCTTTCTCTGCAGATAAAAAAGGCCTCAGAAATAAATATATCACTATTCCAACAAACTCATGACAGGTAATAGCATTAACCATGTACCTGGAAGAAGTTGCTCGTACACATAAATACGCACAACAACAGAAGGAAAAAAAATGATGATTGCGAAAAAAAACCCGAGGTATTCATTTTTAGCAACTTGTAGCTCTCTTCTTTGATAATTGCAAAAAAAAATGCCCTGAACTTGTCTATTTGTTGCACTTTGTGTGGATTTGTTTTTAAATGATGATTTTTCCCTTAGATATTTAAATTTAAAAATAATAATTAAAGATTAAAAAATCTAAATTTTCATATCCCTTAAAATTCTTACTCTTTGAACAGTACAAAGAGGAAAAAATTAAGGGATGTGAAAATTTGGATTATTTTGTTTTTTCTTATTATTTTTAAAATATATGTTGTAAGGGTAAAATTGCCATTTAATACAAATTGCAACAAAAAGACAAGTTCAGGGTACTTTTTTACAATTATCAAAGAAGATACCTACAAATTGCAAAAAATGAATACCTCAAGGTACTTTTTTGCAATTATCCCAAAAATAAAACAAGAAGGAAGATGGGCAAAGAATCTTCGTGTATTGACTTACACACAGTCAAAGTGTGACAAATGTTGAAGGTAAGCAGCACCGAAATAAACACTGACAAATGGCCTAAACAAAATATCACTATTGCCTTCAACTTCATATGCCTTGTAACCCATCTCCCTACAAAGCAAGTAAAGCAATTTTAACTTGATTTTACCAAGATAAGTTGCAAAGTAAACCATACTAATTCATCGCCATCTACAAACAGAGAGCAATATTACTTGACTATTCGCTCTGCAAGTTTTTGAGAAAGTTGCATGATCCCAAGATAAGTCTCCTTTGCTTTTTTGTCATACCGTGAAGCAAGGGGGCGTCTATCACTTTCAAGTTCAGCAATTGCACAAATGATGCCCTAGAGGTAAAACAAAATATGGTAAGCTTGAAACATTCAAAATGGAATCGAAAGTAACCATTCTTGATCTACAAAAGTAGTAGGAACGTAGATTAATATCATGATCAGAAAAGGACTAACAGGATCCATCTTTGATTTAAAATGGTTGCGAACAACAGTGTCGACCACAGCCTGAAACAACACCATCAGATGTAAAGTATAATTAAATAACAGTTCCAAAATATAGTGTGCACGTTTATTTAAAAATGGTTTGGTCAAAGGAATCAAAACAAGTACAGTGTAAGAAAATAGCAAAACTATTCCTCATTTTAGTTATTTGTAAGATCAATTCAAATGATATCAGAGAAAGAATAAGATCTCAACACTAAGAACAAATGATTAATAACTGAAAATATATGTTTTCAGTATAAATGCTACTTCATTGATATCAACTTTATTAGAATATAGTTGCTTCTTTTAACTTTTTTTTAAACTTCCGACCTCTTTAAATTTGGTAAAAAAAAACAAGGGATAACTTCATTTACACGCCTTCGGCGACCTTTATTTCTCAAATACACATTCTAAAGGTGATATGTTATCAATAACACACTGTCACCTTTTGTTTATCATCAAAAACACCTGGATTTGGGCCATATTGTCCCAAAAAACACTGATAAATAAGAAAGGTGACAGTGTGTTCTTAATAAAACCATCACCTTTTCGGTGTAAATCTGGATTATTTGATTGAAAACAAAAGGTGATAGTGTGTCACTGATAACTTCTCACCTTTAGGGGGGTTTGATGGCGAAAGGTCAAAGTGGGTATGTAATTATTGCTTTACCTTCATCTCAGTCTGTGTCAAATAAGGCTGCCCATCAGGGTCCCGTGATAGGTGAACTTTTTGTCCTTTAATTTCTCCGGCACCTGTCCATTCAGCACTAACTCTAGAATTTCCCCACATCGCTTCCAAGTCCTGGGGATCTACGCAATCATCCCAATATTTGAAACTGGCAGCCATCCTTGCAATACTATTGAATCTTTCTTATGTCATCTATGAACATGAATATAAGATCAGTTTCTATCTGTGGTGGCACTTAATAAAATATTCATGTGACGGACTGTAATGCAAGTAAAGCAGAAATGTAACTACAACATAAGGACAACTTTTACACAGCTTTGTTTCATATTAGCAAACAAAACCATCCATAATTTCCTCGTTAACATGAAAAGAGACATGTTTCCCCATTCTCAGGAGTGAGGCTATGGCTAATTCCACCTATACCCATAATGCATTCAAATATTTATTTTCCGTACATCATTTCATCATAACACATAAACCATTATTAGCATAGAGTATAATGATGTCATTCCATCAATCCAAACTATTTAACTAACTAGTACAAACTGTTGGATGAGAATGTCGTGATCCGCTAATCCGAATTGAACCCAAAACATAGCACCATTTCTCTGCCTGCAATAATTGTAAGACTCTAAACACTAATTAAAAAGCACCCAATTCTGTAGCTCCCCAAACCAAGAATAGAAACCAACCAACCCAGATCAGAGAATGAAATAAGCAACAGAACCTCCTAGAAAGCTAAAATAACCCTCAGATACTGATGCACCCACAAAATCAATAATGGAAAGATACACAATGCCAAATCAAACCCAGTATGAACTATCATCTGGAAGCCCCTAACCAGTTCTTCAATCACAATCGCCATAAAACTCTAAGCACAGATAGAGAAACACATTTCCAATCAAAGCATTAGCTACAAAACAAAACAATTCCAGATTCCAAACAACCACGCCATATTAGAGACTATCGAGAAAATGATACGTACAAAAAAGAGCAGAAAGATCGCGAAGCAATGCCTGAAAGCAATGGGTGGAGAGGAGGAAACAGAGCTCCTCCGACATCGAGAGGTGGTGGAAATGGGAATGGAAGTGAGATAGAAACGACAAATCAATAGGGTTTGGTGTTTGATACGGATAGGGGATGCCCAGGATTTCTCGCCGCTGGGGAGAGGACGTTGACGAGTGGGATTTGTACGGCTACGCGCCTCGGCGCCACAAAAAGCGGAGGGCAATTTGGTCCAAATGTTTTATTTTAGTACGAAATCGAGTGTTCTTTCTTCTTTTGATGGGGGACCATGATTTGAGGATAGTGTGATAATTGGATAGAAATATAATAATTGTTTTTTAAATTGATTTAGAACATGTATAATAGAAGGGTTAGGATTAAGGACTTAGATTAGAGGTTTGGGTGTTGACTGTATAAAATAGTGAGACTCATGACTCAAAATAAACTATGTTTTACAATAGTGAGTCCCGTGTAGGGTCTCGTATTGTGAGTGACCAATTATATTTTGTTAAATCTCTGGTGGAAAGCCTTTCGAGGGTCGTTGTCAATGGTGCAAGGAGCAAGGACATGTCGTAACCCACTGTCCTACCTTCAGGCCGCAGCATCCTGGCCTTCAGCCTCCGTCCTCAGCCCGGTTCTCTACTGCTGCCACCTCTCAGCCGCAGGCTCACACGGTCAACACCAATTCCTCTTTCCAAGAATGGCTTGTGGATAGCGGCGCTTCACACCGCATCACACATGACTTGGACCATTTGGCACTTCATCACCCATATACTGGCCTAGATTCATTATTTGTTGGCGATGGTAAGGGTAACGTAATCACACATACTGGAACTCTTAAACTTCTTCATTTTCCGCTTTCAAATGTTCTTTGTGTTCCATCATGTTAGAGATAGATCATACATAGAGTTTGAAATAAATCAAACTATGTAGATAATATGTAAACCCTAAACACAAGTATATGTAATAGGTTACATATAAGTATTCAAAACCTATACAATATTATCTACAGAGTTTGATTTATTTCAAACTCTATGTATGATCTATCTCTAACACATCCCTTACTGAGAACATTATCTCAATTTCTCAATTTACCAAACAAAATCATTATGCAATTGAATTCTTACCATGTTGTTGTATCGTGAAGGACATTCATATAGGGAGGAAACTTCTTAAAAGCCCGTGTATTAATGGAATGTACGTGTGGCCTTCTTCTACACCTTCCGTTCATCAAGCTCAAGTTTCTTCCTCTACCTCGTGGCACCACAAGTTGGGACATCAATCCAAAGTCACTTTTAGTTTGATCAATAAAGTTCATAACTTATGCTTGAATAAGCACTTACATTCTTCATGTTCATCTTGTTTTACAAGTAAAAGTCACAAACTTCCTTTTTATTCGTCCACTATTTTGGACAGATTTGATAAATAGAGAAGAAATAGAATTTTTGTAGATAGCGGAGTTTGAACTCGAGTCCGTGAGGTGTCAGGCTCTGATACCATATAAGGTTTTGAGTATAAAAGTATTGTGCATTTCATTAAAAAGTGGATAGGTATATATACAGCAAAGAGTACCGATAATAGAGAGATAACAGGAAGTTGGTGCCTATTATATCTCCACTAACAACATGACTAACTGTGACTAAGTCATAGTTGACTAAAGACTACGTGAGAGTCTTAACAAGACCAACTTGGCCGAAACAAACCCGACGCGGCCAACATCGACGATGGGCCTCAAGTCGCTACTCTGCACTACGTAAGCGAGACCGAAAGAAGATGGCTTAGATGAAACGAGGACAAGGAGAAAGCATGACTGATATCTGACTTGGAGCAAGCAGCGGAGAAGTGGCGTGCGTGGCAAAGATCCGGCCAGAAGCACGACAGATTTGACCAGGGGAATGACGTTGGAGGAGTGGAGCATCAGGAGCTATGGCAACCTGCGATCAGGTCCAGATCGACCGGTGGAAAGATGATAATCGACAAGCACCACCCTAGTAATGTAGATACGACGAATCAGAATGGGAAACGATCTGAAAGGGGAAGGAAGGGGAGAGAGGGGGCCACCACCGACAAACGACCATGGCTATAGGCTACAACCATCACCGGGGGAAGCAAGACAAAGACGAAGGAAAAAAAAACGGGGATAGGGTATGTAAGTGTAAAGAGAGGTTAGTGCTTCACTTTAACATTCGCCGATCTATTCAATCATGTAATAGTATTGCTGTATGTAAACCTAACTTCACAATAAAGCAATAGCTGAGGATTTTGAACACATCCCTATCTGTACCTCAACTCAAGGACGCCATCAAGCTATTTTCAAGTACATTTACACATACAGAGAAGATGTAATGTTGTATACGAGCCTCATTTTTGCTACAAACAAGTAGCCAAACTATCTTGTCCAAGCGAGTAATCTTCCCGATCCAAACTCTTCCTAACCGCCAGATAAAACTCTACCCAAGAAGACGAGTAACTATCCACGGGACACCACCAAAACGTAGGATTTGGGCTCGCGGGACGAGCAATAACTAAGTCCAACATAGAAACTGCCGGTTTGAGTGATTGGGGGAAATCGAAAGCCAAGTTATCAACTTTGTGTTCATAGATTTTTCCAGTTCGATCCAGTTTGTACCGAGATGTGCCTTGAAGCTCCCCCTTTGCCTCCCACGGAACCCGAGGAACGCCTCTCAAATTCCACCTGATCAGTATGACATTCTCTGAAGGCTGCCAAATCCGATAAACTTCGAGAGAGATGTCACGGAAGAGGATTTTACCGTGGAACCGTAGTGCCCAGAAGATCGTTTTGTAGTGCTCAATTCCAGTAAATGTGTTCATAGGGTCTAGAAATGTTATATCATCCCTACACAAAGACATCACAGCAATAAGTCCTCCAAGGTTCACATAAACCAAACTCTAAGCCTAGAAAGTTCAGAATCAATTTGAAGCTAATAAATGCACTCAATACCTCATCTCATGCTGAATACAAAACTAACAGAAACCTTAGCTTTTCTTACTAACCAAACACAGTCCTAGAAAGTTCAGAATCAATTTGAAGCTGTCAATGCACTCTTACTCTATACCTCATCCCATGCTGTACACAAAATGAACAAGAACCCTATCTTTTCCCACTAACCAAACACAATCCTAATACCAACCCTTAAGCTCTTTCCCTCCCCCCCTAGAAAATCAATCACACTAATAAACAAATTGAAGATAAATAGAGAAACCCAGATGAGGAAATCACCGGTAGATGTCATAATTGAGGTCTTGGGAGAAAATCAGAGGCATGTCCTCACGGAGTGTACGGACGGCGAGGCCGAGGTTGACATAGAAGTCGTCCCTCTGGTTCTTCTTCGTCTTGTCCAGAGTGGTTGGGAAGCTGGTGAGCTGAGCAGCTTGAGCTCTGGAGATGGAAATACGAGAGAAGGGGTTGGAGGGTTGGAAACGTGCTATGGATATGTCTTTCGCTCTGGTGGGTTGAGGAAGAAGAGAGGGAGAGAGATTTGAAACCAGAAAAGCCATGGCCTTAGAGGATCTTCAGAGAAATGGGTTCTATTCAATTCTTCGTGAGAGAGACGCTGATTTGTTGGTGCGTCTACGATTTTGAGTGGTTTGCAATGTGCCATGACTTCTCCCTATTCTCTCTCTTCCTCCTCTACATATCTTTCTCATTTTATTTTATTTCATTTTTTTATTAGAAGTAAATTGTCTCAAAGATGTATTTAAGGACCAAAAATTCAACTAAACCAAACTTTAAGCAATTCTCGTGTCTAGTGCATCATAGACGCTACTTTTAGGATCCAATAAATACTATATCATGAGACAGCTTTCATATTAAAGATGTTGTTTTCGTCATCTCTAGCTTGCATCCTTCGATCATCTCAACGTTTTAGCATTTTTGGATGTCTTCATTTTCGTGTTATGAAGATGAAAAGTGATACTACTATCTCTAAGTAAACAACTTAACAATTATATGCAAGGTAGCATGAGAAAGACACCCGACGATCAAACTCATCATGCTCCACGCTTCCAGCCCCCGTACATCATTATGAAGTATCGAGTCAACCGGTTCCCTGATTTCCTTCACTTGAGGTTCAATCATGCACTGGCATCACCAAAACCATTAAATATATACAAATCAAGTCATTATAAAGAAAAAAGGCCCAACTCCTGTAATGCCTCAGATTTATGTGCTAAACCAAAAGATCTATAGTGGTGTATCAAATTTTGTCTCACCTCTGGTTCATCTGTTGTCCATGAAAGACAGTGAGAAACTGGTATAAACTGCCTCTGCTCCTTCCATCTCAAGTACCTCCGTTAGCACATGATCTAGTGCTCTGGAATTCAAAACATAAATATAGTTTACAATCAACTAATACAAAATATGTACTTTCCTCCAACACAATCAAATCAATCACAACTCTTATTACATTTCTATAGCTTCCACAACCAACGCCATTAGAAGACTTTCAGGAAGCAAAACGAACTCAAATAGATGATTAAAAGAATAAACAACATATACACACCCAAAATAAAAGTCTGAGAAATCATCCCCAACGTTTCTTTGCTACTATCCCACAAAGTAGATACCAAATATTTCCTATGCAACCAAATAACACAAATTAACATAATATTCTCGATATCAAACATATAAATAAAACATTTGAAGAAACTGATATTCTAATTCTGAATGAGATGAAATAGCACGGTTATGATGGAAAGGTTGTGAGGGGATCACATAAACTTTTTCAGAAGCATGGTCGCATATACACCAATTAACGGCTCATAATACAAAAAGATAGTTTCTTATAAACTTAGAAAGTACCACATGTTCAAGCATCTTTGTAAGGAGGTCATACGCAAGGGTTTTGGAGAAAGATGAACAAAACTATAAATTTAGTGGTATCAATGCAATAAGCAAAACGAAAAATAAAATAACCAACTAACCATAAGGACAAGAATTCAGAAAAATAAACTTCATAGAGCGGATACTAAGATTGGTGTACGATAAGAACTCAACACTATTTCAAGTTCAGTGATACTTCAAAGATTAAATTCCAAGGTACATTACCTCTTCTTCTACCCATCACCTTCCAAGCCAATAACTTTCCAAGCCAATAAGAATGCAGAGATTGCTGCAGTAAGCATTCCTGTGATCACTGTAAAAAGAGCTTCTAGCTTAGATTGTTATTTTTGGCTCTTAAATTGTGTTAAGAAAAATCATGCAAGAATAGTTGGGTGAATAGAGGTTCAAGCTTATATTGCTTCATTTTAAGTCAATTCCAATGCCAATCGCTTCGTGAGTTAAAACTTCATGTCCAATTTTAATTACTTTATTCATTTTATATTTAGATGTTGCACCAGGTAATCATTCCACAACAAACCCATTAAAGAACATTCACAAAGAGCTATAAGGAAATCACACTAAACTCTATACTGCTTCTTCTCCTGTACATTTTACGTAAGAGAAAAATCTACTACTCATAAGGTAGCAAAATGTCTCGCAAAAATTCCAATTCTTCTCCTAAACCAACCAAAATGCATTGAATTGGACTGAGATCTCCTAAACCACAATGAAAATCAAATATACTGAATTTCAAATACAAATAATTTAAATTGGTTCTTAATGACACTAACTCTGCTTGAACATACCATCTTTGTATCACTTAGTTTGGTATCGAGCACCGGGTGACAAAGGAATGTTGTTTTCTGATGTCAGTTAAAAGTATAATCATGCACTGAGATAAAACTACTTTTGACTTATCAAGTAATCCCATAAGCCCTTTCTCATCATAATTTGCTCTTGATTCAGTTGTCATTGAAACAAGTGCATGACATGAAAATTTAGAGAAATACTATGTTCCTATAACTCAAAGCATATGACAGTGATCAATTAGAAAGGCCATTACATTTATAACTGACAATTGAGAAAATTTTGATATCAAAAAATCGTCACCACTTTGAGATATACTTACACCAAAACATCTATAACAATGGCAGACATAAAAGTTCCCAAAGTTATAGATGAAAGGTTCCCGCATAATTCAAAAAATCAACACGATAAGAATCAGGAATTTAATCACTTGAAAGACACATAAAAGATTGAACCCAGACTGAGTAAGCAAAAGCTAAAACATCAAGTTCTTTGGCATGAGCTTAAAAATACATTAATATGCTGCATGATCTTCAGTTCAAAAAATTTATATAACAATCACAAAGCAAATGTAATGTAAGGTTGACCTAAATAAGAAGCCGGTCAACGTTCCAGATCAAGAATCCACCAACATCACATTGACACCACAACATTCAGATCCACAAAATGAACAAACAAAGACAAGTACAACCATAACCTATACAGATATTCTAAAAACATGAAAAAGCATGCTGAGACAGAGAAGTGAGTGATTGGTACCTTTGGGCGTCCAAGGGCAATCAGAAGAAGCAGAAGAGGAGATAGTCACGTAAATCGGGCCTGTTACACATGAAACGAATTACCATGGAAAGATTTGTATTTGCATTGTTTTCATGTTTTA
Organism: Erodium maritimum; assembly: GCA_963921825.1. Lineage (NCBI taxonomy): Eukaryota > Viridiplantae > Streptophyta > Magnoliopsida > Geraniales > Geraniaceae > Erodium > Erodium maritimum. The sequence goes on along the minus strand of OY997594.1, from coordinate 256,914 downwards.
TATCATCAAACTGGATGTCGGATTGAACAAAACACAACTCAACATATCAAATGTTTCCCCTTTCAGCTCTAACCAAGAAAAATGCCACTAAATCTACACAAAAAATTAATAAAATCTCTTATCTGAGTTACTTCAAATCTGTAGGCTATTAATCAAAACTCAACACTGGTATAATAACAAAAACCCATGATACTAATTAGTTAGTTCAATCAATATGAATATGGAAAACCAACAAAAAGAAAAAAAAATGACCACACTACAAATGAAAATGATAGTACATTCCTAAATACCTCTTCCTTCAAATCAAATTCAACAACCGATCATTGCAAAAATGGAATGGGAAAGCTCAAAACCATTACCGATAAGAGGGAGCAACGGGAATGGCCAAGCACAACCTGTTTTGAAGGAGTAGGAGAGGTTGGAGAAGCCCAACGTGGGCACAAAACGATCTGACATCGATCATAAGCGTTATATAAAGTGGAATTGGAGGGTATAAAAATTGAAGAACGAAAAAGAAACGGAGAAACGGCTGATTGTATTGAATATGGTAACGGACTGCCATTGAAGAATGTCGAAAATACATCGCAAAAATGTAACCGAAATAGAGAAAAGGGGCGGAGGCGCGAGGATGGAGGGAAGAAGCGATACCGAACAGTGAGATATGCCACATGGGTTCCACGTCAGACTCAGCCCAACGTTACTTTGATAGGTATGTATGATTTAACTATCATTTTGGTTCGGCAAACACTAAAAAAATCAACCAAGGAACACAATTACCGGACAAGAAGAGATAGGCACCCTAAAAATTACAATCATCTATAAAAGTGTTCAAGATAGAAAAAAGATATTAAACATCGACTATATTCACTCTCTTCTTCATACCTTAAATATACTGATCTCAGAGAAGGACATACAAAATGATGTGGAAGTGTGCACTATACAGGTCCTTACATAATTGGCGAAAAGAAGGTTGTGGGCTATGATACACGTCATCATAAATGTTCCCAACATAAACAAATTGGCAAAGTTAAGTAGGTAACAGAATAGGGATTTGCATGTTTTTTTTCTCCTAAAACATCAAAATCATTTGCAACAACAAACCATACAGAAATTAGTAATCATCCAATACAACCCACTAGAGAACATAAAAAAATGAAAGATTTGCACAAGGGACGAGAAAAAAAACAGAAACAACCTAGCATGGGAAAAATGGAAGCAATCAACTGGCACTAAAGAAAAAAATGTCTATCCCATTCAAAATCCAGAACAAAAAAAATGCAGAAATCATAATTTATACAACATGGTAGAAACCATGCCCCTAAATCACCTAAGACTAAGAGCATCAATTCACAATTGAAACACTGTAACACGGACATACTCCAAACAATTATAAATGCAATTTTCATCATTATATCATTATATGGTACATAGGAGACAACATGTAAAAGAACATACAATACAGACAAAACATTAACGAATTGGGTGAAAATACCAACACAGAGAAGAAGAAGAATTGAGATCAAACAAAATTTAAAGCTAAACTTCAAATCAAAATGATCAGCCACCAAAACCCAAACAAAAACCCAACTTCCAGACCCATTATTCTGGTGTTATATGCATCGCCAAAAATTGATTACCTTTAAGAATATTACCTGACCATCCCAGCCAAAAATTGATTACATTCAATCAAATTAGTTTAGCTACTGAATTGAAAATGTAAATCCCCTACATGTAAAAATGGACCGAAATTCTTCCTCATGTGTTCAAAGTTACAAAAGAACAATTTGAAGTAAATTCTAGGTTTGCAGCTCTCCTACAAGCAAGTAACAATCACAAGAACCCGAAAATAGTATGAGTACGAACGTATTTAACACAAATATTTCATAAAATCAATGGAAGTTCAATACTATACCTCCAATACTGCAAATCTTTGTCGGCGAGGGCGAGATCGGAGAAACCCGACTCGCTGTCGCTGCTGCACCAGGAATCGACGCCGCTGCCGCTACCGCTCTCCAGGTCGCTCCCATCACCGCCAAGTCGCCGATCTCCTTCCCTCGATTTGGACATAATAGCAAGCAGGGCCGGCTTAAGCTTTAAAGCTAATTAAGCAATTGCTTAAGATCACCTATTAGAAAAAGCCTCCTAAAATAACTAAAATAAATAAGAAAATAAGTTTTTGTAACACCCCGCCGTCCCACACAGGGTCCCACGGTTGGTATTTGTCTGTGTACAATACACCAGAGGGGTTGGGGTGTATTGGGCTGCAGACGTAACATCGTCGCGCATGGGGCCTTGTGTGGGACGGCGGGGTGTTACAAAAGGTGTATTAGGCTGCAGACCTAACATCGCCGCGCGTGGGGCCCTGTGTGGGACGGCGAGGTGTTACAAACCCCTCTGGTGTATTGTCCACAAACAAATACCAACCTAGGTTGTTGGGGAGACTTGAACTCAAGACTTTACCCTTTATAGCATTTCCTTGAGTGATGTTATCACCAATTGAGCTCAAACTTAAAAGATCTGTTATTATTTGATCAAACTTAATCAAGCAAAAAATATTACACTTCTAATCTTGAAATGAAAACTTAATACTAGTTAAGTCTAATTTTGATATATATTAAAAAAAATCAGAAAAGCATTTTTCATCCAAATAGAAGATAATTTTTTATGATGGTTGAACATTCTAACAACTTTATGGATGTTAATTTCGCAGTGAAAAACTATCGTTAACGAAATAAAACATGCATATTCCATTTATCAATGATCAGTGAATTAAAAATAGGGATAAAAAACAATATAACACATCAAAAAAGAAGCATGAATATTTATATATAATACACTATAGTACTTGTTCGAGGAATGATAATCAATTTATCAACTTCATTACGGAAATGATAAAACCAAAATAACCTAGAAAAGTAAGCTATCAAAATAGGAAAAACAATCTAATATTGGATATAAATATCTGTTCATAACAAAAAGAATGCAAAACAAACATATGAGAAATCCGCTGAATGTTTGATTTGATTTCTCATACTTCCCTTAATATTTTATAAACCAATTTCTAAGTCATTCAAATAATGAAACTATGCATCTAAACATATTAAATAATATCAATATTTTTTTATTGAAAAGGAAACAAAACATGTGTATATATTAACAATCGGTGCTAGAATGTATGATTTTTGTACGAATATGTGTAGTAAAAAAATCATTTATCGAAGAATAATCCATGGAATTCAAGGATTAAAAGCATGAGTCTCATTGTGTTTGACAGTATTAAAAATTGGGGTTACTAATATACACTAAAATTGTCTAGAAAAAATTTGAAGTATGGAAATTTCTAGAAGTTGATGATAATAGCTATTCATATACGACGTCACATATAAGCTAGTAGAATTTGGTGTAACTGTCTAGAATTATCTTGAACCTATCATATTTTATCTTGACATGAATGTATCGTGTCTATAAATAAATGTGAATCCTTAAAATTTTAGATTTTTGTATAGAATTCTAGATGGTACATCTTATCCATGAAGGTTGTCTTGTTAGAAATTAATCTTCACCATTCATTTTAGATTTTGAGTGTTATAAGTAGATGTACAAGCTCATTCGTTCAGTATCATCTAGTATAATCTTTCCACACAAACACGTTTGCTTTTTTTTTTTTAATTATATTATTTCATAAAAAAAAGATATCGATCAATTCTCGCTTTAAGCCCCTGTAATCAGTGGGCCGACCCTGATAGCAAGATTTATATGAGAGTAAAGAAATGGAATCTTTCTCTGACGAAGGAGAGAAAAAGGAAATTTTTTTATTTATTTGCTCAATATAATTACATGTTTATTCGTTCTCAAAAGATATAATATACATTTATTCAACAGAAGAAGAAAATGACCCTACATGACAAGCCTCCACCTACAGAAATATAACTAATAAAAAAAAATGAGAAAAAATACACAAAGATTGACTCATTTATTAGCAAAGTTAAACTAACCATTCTTATCATTCAGCGGCAGAGTAAACATACATGAGGCTACTCAGATCGACTCCTGTCATGTTGTCCACGGCCAATTCGACGGTGCTCTGCGTGTCTATCAAGTTGTAGTCCTCGTCATAGTCTTGTTCACGGTGTTCCTCATCTATGCACTCGATCTGAACGTATAAACAAACGTAAAAACAGAGCACTACTTGTTAAAGAACTGAATCACAGCGTTGTTAATTAGTACTGTCAGAGCGGACTTAGCCAATCGGTCGATCATGCGATAACAGGCCAGGCACGTTGCCGTTTTGACGGCTTCGGTGGCGTTCTCGTTCGCGCTCCCTGCGACACCCAAACGGCGAACCGGGTCAGGGAAGATGGAGCGTTCCCGTGGTGGCGGCGCTGGCACCACACTCCAACGAGGTCGCCTCCGCTCCGTCCTCCTCTTCATCCTCAGCCCACCTCGGCCGAGAATGCGGCCAGCCTCCTCGTGCTTCTGACTCTGAGCCTGCTATATCAAGAACATCGTTACGTCTACACCAACGGAATACAACGCTACGGGTTGGGATGTACCTTAGTCATGTATTTCTCTACGAGACCAACACACTCACAAACAAATGAAGTCAAAGTACTCTGAGAGTGTTGATTCTCTATTTATAGCCACTGTTTCTTTTGATCCCGCTATGATTTTCTTTTAATCTTCTTCAAATCAGGGTTTAGTTGTATAAGCTGTTGTGACTTTATTGCAAGTACGAATAATTACCGCTACGGTTTTAGTCCATTGTAATAAACTATTATGATTTTTGTCTTTTTACACTAAAGTTTCACTTATATTATTTTACTACATTCTCGGACAATCGTCATGTGATTAACACATGACTTACTTTTTAAATACTAATAATATCTTCGTGCCCTTCTACTTCCTTCTCTTCCATGATGCCGATCATTTGCTTCTTTGAATTTTATTTTAGACCTGACGAAACCACAACTTTAGTGGTCGTAGTGTATCACCAATTGAGCTCAAACTTAAAAGATCTGTTATTATTTGATCAAACTTAATCAAGCAAAAAATATTACACTTCTAATCTTGAAATGAAAACTTAATACTAGTTAAGTCTAATTTTGATATATATTAAAAAAAATCAGAAAAGCATTTTTCATCCAAATAGAAGATAATTTTTTATGATGGTTGAACATTCTAACAACTTTATGGATGTTAATTTCGCAGTGAAAAACTATCGTTAACGAAATAAAACATGCATATTCCATTTATCAATGATCAGTGAATTAAAAATAGGGATAAAAAACAATATAACACATCAAAAAAGAAGCATGAATATTTATATATAATACACTATAGTACTTGTTCGAGGAATGATAATCAATTTATCAACTTCATTACGGAAATGATAAAACCAAAATAACCTAGAAAAGTAAGCTATCAAAATAGGAAAAACAATCTAATATTGGATATAAATATCTGTTCATAACAAAAAGAATGCAAAACAAACATATGAGAAATCCGCTGAATGTTTGATTTGATTTCTCATACTTCCCTTAATATTTTATAAACCAATTTCTAAGTCATTCAAATAATGAAACTATGCATCTAAACATATTAAATAATATCAATATTTTTTTATTGAAAAGGAAACAAAACATGTGTATATATTAACAATCGGTGCTAGAATGTATGATTTTTGTACGAATATGTGTAGTAAAAAAATCATTTATCGAAGAATAATCCATGGAATTCAAGGATTAAAAGCATGAGTCTCATTGTGTTTGACAGTATTAAAAATTGGGGTTACTAATATACACTAAAATTGTCTAGAAAAAATTTGAAGTATGGAAATTTCTAGAAGTTGATGATAATAGCTATTCATATACGACGTCACATATAAGCTAGTAGAATTTGGTGTAACTGTCTAGAATTATCTTGAACCTATCATATTTTATCTTGACATGAATGTATTGTGTCTATAAATAAATGTGAATCCTTAAAATTTTAGATTTTTGTATAGAATTCTAGATGGTACATCTTATCCATGAAGGTTGTCTTGTTAGAAATTAATCTTCACCATTCATTTTAGATTTTGAGTGTTATAAGTAGATGTACAAGCTCATTCGTTCAGTATCATCTAGTATAATCTTTCCACACAAACACGTTTGCTTTTTTTTTTTTTTAATTATATTATTTCATAAAAAAAAGATATCGATCAATTCTCGCTTTAAGCCCCTGTAATCAGTGGGCCGACCCTGATAGCAAGATTTATATGAGAGTAAAGAAATGGAATCTTTCTCTGACGAAGGAGAGAAAAAGGAAATTTTTTTATTTATTTGCTCAATATAATTACATGTTTATTCGTTCTCAAAAGATATAATATACATTTATTCAACAGAAGAAGAAAATGACCCTACATGACAAGCCTCCACCTACAGAAATATAACTAATAAAAAAAAATGAGAAAAAATACACAAAGATTGACTCATTTATTAGCAAAGTTAAACTAACCATTCTTATCATTCAGCGGCAGAGTAAACATACATGAGGCTACTCAGATCGACTCCTGTCATGTTGTCCACGGCCAATTCGACGGTGCTCTGCGTGTCTATCAAGTTGTAGTCCTCGTCATAGTCTTGTTCACGGTGTTCCTCATCTATGCACTCGATCTGAACGTATAAACAAACGTAAAAACAGAGCACTACTTGTTAAAGAACTGAATCACAGCGTTGTTAATTAGTACTGTCAGAGCGGACTTAGCCAATCGGTCGATCATGCGATAACAGGCCAGGCACGTTGCCGTTTTGACGGCTTCGGTGGCGTTCTCGTTCGCGCTCCCTGCGACACCCAAACGGCGAACCGGGTCAGGGAAGATGGAGCGTTCCCGTGGTGGCGGCGCTGGCACCACACTCCAACGAGGTCGCCTCCGCTCCGTCCTCCTCTTCATCCTCAGCCCACCTCGGCCGAGAATGCGGCCAGCCTCCTCGTGCTTCTGACTCTGAGCCTGCTATATCAAGAACATCGTTACGTCTACACCAACGGAATACAACGCTACGGGTTGGGATGTACCTTAGTCATGTATTTCTCTACGAGACCAACACACTCACAAACAAATGAAGTCAAAGTACTCTGAGAGTGTTGATTCTCTATTTATAGCCACTGTTTCTTTTGATCCCGCTATGATTTTCTTTTAATCTTCTTCAAATCAGGGTTTAGTTGTATAAGCTGTTGTGACTTTATTGCAAGTACGAATAATTACCGCTACGGTTTTAGTCCATTGTAATAAACTATTATGATTTTTGTCTTTTTACACTAAAGTTTCACTTATATTATTTTACTACATTCTCGGACAATCGTCATGTGATTAACACATGACTTACTTTTTAAATACTAATAATATCTTCGTGCCCTTCTACTTCCTTCTCTTCCATGATGCCGATCATTTGCTTCTTTGAATTTTATTTTAGACCTGACGAAACCACAACTTTAGTGGTCGTAGTGTATCACCAATTGAGCTCAAACTTAAAAGATCTGTTATTATTTGATCAAACTTAATCAAGCAAAAAATATTACACTTCTAATCTTGAAATGAAAACTTAATACTAGTTAAGTCTAATTTTGATATATATTAAAAAAAATCAGAAAAGCATTTTTCATCCAAATAGAAGATAATTTTTTATGATGGTTGAACATTCTAACAACTTTATGGATGTTAATTTCGCAGTGAAAAACTATCGTTAACGAAATAAAACATGCATATTCCATTTATCAATGATCAGTGAATTAAAAATAGGGATAAAAAACAATATAACACATCAAAAAAGAAGCATGAATATTTATATATAATACACTATAGTACTTGTTCGAGGAATGATAATCAATTTATCAACTTCATTACGGAAATGATAAAACCAAAATAACCTAGAAAAGTAAGCTATCAAAATAGGAAAAACAATCTAATATTGGATATAAATATCTGTTCATAACAAAAAGAATGCAAAACAAACATATGAGAAATCCGCTGAATGTTTGATTTGATTTCTCATACTTCCCTTAATATTTTATAAACCAATTTCTAAGTCATTCAAATAATGAAACTATGCATCTAAACATATTAAATAATATCAATATTTTTTTATTGAAAAGGAAACAAAACATGTGTATATATTAACAATCGGTGCTAGAATGTATGATTTTTGTACGAATATGTGTAGTAAAAAAATCATTTATCGAAGAATAATCCATGGAATTCAAGGATTAAAAGCATGAGTCTCATTGTGTTTGACAGTATTAAAAATTGGGGTTACTAATATACACTAAAATTGTCTAGAAAAAATTTGAAGTATGGAAATTTCTAGAAGTTGATGATAATAGCTATTCATATACGACGTCACATATAAGCTAGTAGAATTTGGTGTAACTGTCTAGAATTATCTTGAACCTATCATATTTTATCTTGACATGAATGTATCGTGTCTATAAATAAATGTGAATCCTTAAAATTTTAGATTTTTGTATAGAATTCTAGATGGTACATCTTATCCATGAAGGTTGTCTTGTTAGAAATTAATCTTCACCATTCATTTTAGATTTTGAGTGTTATAAGTAGATGTACAAGCTCATTCGTTCAGTATCATCTAGTATAATCTTTCCACACAAACACGTTTGCTTTTTTTTTTTTAATTATATTATTTCATAAAAAAAAGATATCGATCAATTCTCGCTTTAAGCCCCTGTAATCAGTGGGCCGACCCTGATAGCAAGATTTATATGAGAGTAAAGAAATGGAATCTTTCTCTGACGAAGGAGAGAAAAAGGAAATTTTTTTATTTATTTGCTCAATATAATTACATGTTTATTCGTTCTCAAAAGATATAATATACATTTATTCAACAGAAGAAGAAAATGACCCTACATGACAAGCCTCCACCTACAGAAATATAACTAATAAAAAAAAATGAGAAAAAATACACAAAGATTGACTCATTTATTAGCAAAGTTAAACTAACCATTCTTATCATTCAGCGGCAGAGTAAACATACATGAGGCTACTCAGATCGACTCCTGTCATGTTGTCCACGGCCAATTCGACGGTGCTCTGCGTGTCTATCAAGTTGTAGTCCTCGTCATAGTCTTGTTCACGGTGTTCCTCATCTATGCACTCGATCTGAACGTATAAACAAACGTAAAAACAGAGCACTACTTGTTAAAGAACTGAATCACAGCGTTGTTAATTAGTACTGTCAGAGCGGACTTAGCCAATCGGTCGATCATGCGATAACAGGCCAGGCACGTTGCCGTTTTGACGGCTTCGGTGGCGTTCTCGTTCGCGCTCCCTGCGACACCCAAACGGCGAACCGGGTCAGGGAAGATGGAGCGTTCCCGTGGTGGCGGCGCTGGCACCACACTCCAACGAGGTCGCCTCCGCTCCGTCCTCCTCTTCATCCTCAGCCCACCTCGGCCGAGAATGCGGCCAGCCTCCTCGTGCTTCTGACTCTGAGCCTGCTATATCAAGAACATCGTTACGTCTACACCAACGGAATACAACGCTACGGGTTGGGATGTACCTTAGTCATGTATTTCTCTACGAGACCAACACACTCACAAACAAATGAAGTCAAAGTACTCTGAGAGTGTTGATTCTCTATTTATAGCCACTGTTTCTTTTGATCCCGCTATGATTTTCTTTTAATCTTCTTCAAATCAGGGTTTAGTTGTATAAGCTGTTGTGACTTTATTGCAAGTACGAATAATTACCGCTACGGTTTTAGTCCATTGTAATAAACTATTATGATTTTTGTCTTTTTACACTAAAGTTTCACTTATATTATTTTACTACATTCTCGGACAATCGTCATGTGATTAACACATGACTTACTTTTTAAATACTAATAATATCTTCGTGCCCTTCTACTTCCTTCTCTTCCATGATGCCGATCATTTGCTTCTTTGAATTTTATTTTAGACCTGACGAAACCACAACTTTAGTGGTCGTAGTGTATCACCAATTGAGCTCAAACTTAAAAGATCTGTTATTATTTGATCAAACTTAATCAAGCAAAAAATATTACACTTCTAATCTTGAAATGAAAACTTAATACTAGTTAAGTCTAATTTTGATATATATTAAAAAAAATCAGAAAAGCATTTTTCATCCAAATAGAAGATAATTTTTTATGATGGTTGAACATTCTAACAACTTTATGGATGTTAATTTCGCAGTGAAAAACTATCGTTAACGAAATAAAACATGCATATTCCATTTATCAATGATCAGTGAATTAAAAATAGGGATAAAAAACAATATAACACATCAAAAAAGAAGCATGAATATTTATATATAATACACTATAGTACTTGTTCGAGGAATGATAATCAATTTATCAACTTCATTACGGAAATGATAAAACCAAAATAACCTAGAAAAGTAAGCTATCAAAATAGGAAAAACAATCTAATATTGGATATAAATATCTGTTCATAACAAAAAGAATGCAAAACAAACATATGAGAAATCCGCTGAATGTTTGATTTGATTTCTCATACTTCCCTTAATATTTTATAAACCAATTTCTAAGTCATTCAAATAATGAAACTATGCATCTAAACATATTAAATAATATCAATATTTTTTTATTGAAAAGGAAACAAAACATGTGTATATATTAACAATCGGTGCTAGAATGTATGATTTTTGTACGAATATGTGTAGTAAAAAAATCATTTATCGAAGAATAATCCATGGAATTCAAGGATTAAAAGCATGAGTCTCATTGTGTTTGACAGTATTAAAAATTGGGGTTACTAATATACACTAAAATTGTCTAGAAAAAATTTGAAGTATGGAAATTTCTAGAAGTTGATGATAATAGCTATTCATATACGACGTCACATATAAGCTAGTAGAATTTGGTGTAACTGTCTAGAATTATCTTGAACCTATCATATTTTATCTTGACATGAATGTATCGTGTCTATAAATAAATGTGAATCCTTAAAATTTTAGATTTTTGTATAGAATTCTAGATGGTACATCTTATCCATGAAGGTTGTCTTGTTAGAAATTAATCTTCACCATTCATTTTAGATTTTGAGTGTTATAAGTAGATGTACAAGCTCATTCGTTCAGTATCATCTAGTATAATCTTTCCACACAAACACGTTTGCTTTTTTTTTTTTTAATTATATTATTTCATAAAAAAAAGATATCGATCAATTCTCGCTTTAAGCCCCTGTAATCAGTGGGCCGACCCTGATAGCAAGATTTATATGAGAGTAAAGAAATGGAATCTTTCTCTGACGAAGGAGAGAAAAAGGAAATTTTTTTATTTATTTGCTCAATATAATTACATGTTTATTCGTTCTCAAAAGATATAATATACATTTATTCAACAGAAGAAGAAAATGACCCTACATGACAAGCCTCCACCTACAGAAATATAACTAATAAAAAAAAATGAGAAAAAATACACAAAGATTGACTCATTTATTAGCAAAGTTAAACTAACCATTCTTATCATTCAGCGGCAGAGTAAACATACATGAGGCTACTCAGATCGACTCCTGTCATGTTGTCCACGGCCAATTCGACGGTGCTCTGCGTGTCTATCAAGTTGTAGTCCTCGTCATAGTCTTGTTCACGGTGTTCCTCATCTATGCACTCGATCTGAACGTATAAACAAACGTAAAAACAGAGCACTACTTGTTAAAGAACTGAATCACAGCGTTGTTAATTAGTACTGTCAGAGCGGACTTAGCCAATCGGTCGATCATGCGATAACAGGCCAGGCACGTTGCCGTTTTGACGGCTTCGGTGGCGTTCTCGTTCGCGCTCCCTGCGACACCCAAACGGCGAACCGGGTCAGGGAAGATGGAGCGTTCCCGTGGTGGCGGCGCTGGCACCACACTCCAACGAGGTCGCCTCCGCTCCGTCCTCCTCTTCATCCTCAGCCCACCTCGGCCGAGAATGCGGCCAGCCTCCTCGTGCTTCTGACTCTGAGCCTGCTATATCAAGAACATCGTTACGTCTACACCAACGGAATACAACGCTACGGGTTGGGATGTACCTTAGTCATGTATTTCTCTACGAGACCAACACACTCACAAACAAATGAAGTCAAAGTACTCTGAGAGTGTTGATTCTCTATTTATAGCCACTGTTTCTTTTGATCCCGCTATGATTTTCTTTTAATCTTCTTCAAATCAGGGTTTAGTTGTATAAGCTGTTGTGACTTTATTGCAAGTACGAATAATTACCGCTACGGTTTTAGTCCATTGTAATAAACTATTATGATTTTTGTCTTTTTACACTAAAGTTTCACTTATATTATTTTACTACATTCTCGGACAATCGTCATGTGATTAACACATGACTTACTTTTTAAATACTAATAATATCTTCGTGCCCTTCTACTTCCTTCTCTTCCATGATGCCGATCATTTGCTTCTTTGAATTTTATTTTAGACCTGACGAAACCACAACTTTAGTGGTCGTAGTGTATCACCAATTGAGCTCAAACTTAAAAGATCTGTTATTATTTGATCAAACTTAATCAAGCAAAAAATATTACACTTCTAATCTTGAAATGAAAACTTAATACTAGTTAAGTCTAATTTTGATATATATTAAAAAAAATCAGAAAAGCATTTTTCATCCAAATAGAAGATAATTTTTTATGATGGTTGAACATTCTAACAACTTTATGGATGTTAATTTCGCAGTGAAAAACTATCGTTAACGAAATAAAACATGCATATTCCATTTATCAATGATCAGTGAATTAAAAATAGGGATAAAAAACAATATAACACATCAAAAAAGAAGCATGAATATTTATATATAATACACTATAGTACTTGTTCGAGGAATGATAATCAATTTATCAACTTCATTACGGAAATGATAAAACCAAAATAACCTAGAAAAGTAAGCTATCAAAATAGGAAAAACAATCTAATATTGGATATAAATATCTGTTCATAACAAAAAGAATGCAAAACAAACATATGAGAAATCCGCTGAATGTTTGATTTGATTTCTCATACTTCCCTTAATATTTTATAAACCAATTTCTAAGTCATTCAAATAATGAAACTATGCATCTAAACATATTAAATAATATCAATATTTTTTTATTGAAAAGGAAACAAAACATGTGTATATATTAACAATCGGTGCTAGAATGTATGATTTTTGTACGAATATGTGTAGTAAAAAAATCATTTATCGAAGAATAATCCATGGAATTCAAGGATTAAAAGCATGAGTCTCATTGTGTTTGACAGTATTAAAAATTGGGGTTACTAATATACACTAAAATTGTCTAGAAAAAATTTGAAGTATGGAAATTTCTAGAAGTTGATGATAATAGCTATTCATATACGACGTCACATATAAGCTAGTAGAATTTGGTGTAACTGTCTAGAATTATCTTGAACCTATCATATTTTATCTTGACATGAATGTATCGTGTCTATAAATAAATGTGAATCCTTAAAATTTTAGATTTTTGTATAGAATTCTAGATGGTACATCTTATCCATGAAGGTTGTCTTGTTAGAAATTAATCTTCACCATTCATTTTAGATTTTGAGTGTTATAAGTAGATGTACAAGCTCATTCGTTCAGTATCATCTAGTATAATCTTTCCACACAAACACGTTTGCTTTTTTTTTTTTTAATTATATTATTTCATAAAAAAAAGATATCGATCAATTCTCGCTTTAAGCCCCTGTAATCAGTGGGCCGACCCTGATAGCAAGATTTATATGAGAGTAAAGAAATGGAATCTTTCTCTGACGAAGGAGAGAAAAAGGAAATTTTTTTATTTATTTGCTCAATATAATTACATGTTTATTCGTTCTCAAAAGATATAATATACATTTATTCAACAGAAGAAGAAAATGACCCTACATGACAAGCCTCCACCTACAGAAATATAACTAATAAAAAAAAATGAGAAAAAATACACAAAGATTGACTCATTTATTAGCAAAGTTAAACTAACCATTCTTATCATTCAGCGGCAGAGTAAACATACATGAGGCTACTCAGATCGACTCCTGTCATGTTGTCCACGGCCAATTCGACGGTGCTCTGCGTGTCTATCAAGTTGTAGTCCTCGTCATAGTCTTGTTCACGGTGTTCCTCATCTATGCACTCGATCTGAACGTATAAACAAACGTAAAAACAGAGCACTACTTGTTAAAGAACTGAATCACAGCGTTGTTAATTAGTACTGTCAGAGCGGACTTAGCCAATCGGTCGATCATGCGATAACAGGCCAGGCACGTTGCCGTTTTGACGGCTTCGGTGGCGTTCTCGTTCGCGCTCCCTGCGACACCCAAACGGCGAACCGGGTCAGGGAAGATGGAGCGTTCCCGTGGTGGCGGCGCTGGCACCACACTCCAACGAGGTCGCCTCCGCTCCGTCCTCCTCTTCATCCTCAGCCCACCTCGGCCGAGAATGCGGCCAGCCTCCTCGTGCTTCTGACTCTGAGCCTGCTATATCAAGAACATCGTTACGTCTACACCAACGGAATACAACGCTACGGGTTGGGATGTACCTTAGTCATGTATTTCTCTACGAGACCAACACACTCACAAACAAATGAAGTCAAAGTACTCTGAGAGTGTTGATTCTCTATTTATAGCCACTGTTTCTTTTGATCCCGCTATGATTTTCTTTTAATCTTCTTCAAATCAGGGTTTAGTTGTATAAGCTGTTGTGACTTTATTGCAAGTACGAATAATTACCGCTACGGTTTTAGTCCATTGTAATAAACTATTATGATTTTTGTCTTTTTACACTAAAGTTTCACTTATATTATTTTACTACATTCTCGGACAATCGTCATGTGATTAACACATGACTTACTTTTTAAATACTAATAATATCTTCGTGCCCTTCTACTTCCTTCTCTTCCATGATGCCGATCATTTGCTTCTTTGAATTTTATTTTAGACCTGACGAAACCACAACTTTAGTGGTCGTAGTGTATCACCAATTGAGCTCAAACTTAAAAGATCTGTTATTATTTGATCAAACTTAATCAAGCAAAAAATATTACACTTCTAATCTTGAAATGAAAACTTAATACTAGTTAAGTCTAATTTTGATATATATTAAAAAAAATCAGAAAAGCATTTTTCATCCAAATAGAAGATAATTTTTTATGATGGTTGAACATTCTAACAACTTTATGGATGTTAATTTCGCAGTGAAAAACTATCGTTAACGAAATAAAACATGCATATTCCATTTATCAATGATCAGTGAATTAAAAATAGGGATAAAAAACAATATAACACATCAAAAAAGAAGCATGAATATTTATATATAATACACTATAGTACTTGTTCGAGGAATGATAATCAATTTATCAACTTCATTACGGAAATGATAAAACCAAAATAACCTAGAAAAGTAAGCTATCAAAATAGGAAAAACAATCTAATATTGGATATAAATATCTGTTCATAACAAAAAGAATGCAAAACAAACATATGAGAAATCCGCTGAATGTTTGATTTGATTTCTCATACTTCCCTTAATATTTTATAAACCAATTTCTAAGTCATTCAAATAATGAAACTATGCATCTAAACATATTAAATAATATCAATATTTTTTTATTGAAAAGGAAACAAAACATGTGTATATATTAACAATCGGTGCTAGAATGTATGATTTTTGTACGAATATGTGTAGTAAAAAAATCATTTATCGAAGAATAATCCATGGAATTCAAGGATTAAAAGCATGAGTCTCATTGTGTTTGACAGTATTAAAAATTGGGGTTACTAATATACACTAAAATTGTCTAGAAAAAATTTGAAGTATGGAAATTTCTAGAAGTTGATGATAATAGCTATTCATATACGACGTCACATATAAGCTAGTAGAATTTGGTGTAACTGTCTAGAATTATCTTGAACCTATCATATTTTATCTTGACATGAATGTATCGTGTCTATAAATAAATGTGAATCCTTAAAATTTTAGATTTTTGTATAGAATTCTAGATGGTACATCTTATCCATGAAGGTTGTCTTGTTAGAAATTAATCTTCACCATTCATTTTAGATTTTGAGTGTTATAAGTAGATGTACAAGCTCATTCGTTCAGTATCATCTAGTATAATCTTTCCACACAAACACGTTTGCTTTTTTTTTTTTAATTATATTATTTCATAAAAAAAAGATATCGATCAATTCTCGCTTTAAGCCCCTGTAATCAGTGGGCCGACCCTGATAGCAAGATTTATATGAGAGTAAAGAAATGGAATCTTTCTCTGACGAAGGAGAGAAAAAGGAAATTTTTTTATTTATTTGCTCAATATAATTACATGTTTATTCGTTCTCAAAAGATATAATATACATTTATTCAACAGAAGAAGAAAATGACCCTACATGACAAGCCTCCACCTACAGAAATATAACTAATAAAAAAAAATGAGAAAAAATACACAAAGATTGACTCATTTATTAGCAAAGTTAAACTAACCATTCTTATCATTCAGCGGCAGAGTAAACATACATGAGGCTACTCAGATCGACTCCTGTCATGTTGTCCACGGCCAATTCGACGGTGCTCTGCGTGTCTATCAAGTTGTAGTCCTCGTCATAGTCTTGTTCACGGTGTTCCTCATCTATGCACTCGATCTGAACGTATAAACAAACGTAAAAACAGAGCACTACTTGTTAAAGAACTGAATCACAGCGTTGTTAATTAGTACTGTCAGAGCGGACTTAGCCAATCGGTCGATCATGCGATAACAGGCCAGGCACGTTGCCGTTTTGACGGCTTCGGTGGCGTTCTCGTTCGCGCTCCCTGCGACACCCAAACGGCGAACCGGGTCAGGGAAGATGGAGCGTTCCCGTGGTGGCGGCGCTGGCACCACACTCCAACGAGGTCGCCTCCGCTCCGTCCTCCTCTTCATCCTCAGCCCACCTCGGCCGAGAATGCGGCCAGCCTCCTCGTGCTTCTGACTCTGAGCCTGCTATATCAAGAACATCGTTACGTCTACACCAACGGAATACAACGCTACGGGTTGGGATGTACCTTAGTCATGTATTTCTCTACGAGACCAACACACTCACAAACAAATGAAGTCAAAGTACTCTGAGAGTGTTGATTCTCTATTTATAGCCACTGTTTCTTTTGATCCCGCTATGATTTTCTTTTAATCTTCTTCAAATCAGGGTTTAGTTGTATAAGCTGTTGTGACTTTATTGCAAGTACGAATAATTACCGCTACGGTTTTAGTCCATTGTAATAAACTATTATGATTTTTGTCTTTTTACACTAAAGTTTCACTTATATTATTTTACTACATTCTCGGACAATCGTCATGTGATTAACACATGACTTACTTTTTAAATACTAATAATATCTTCGTGCCCTTCTACTTCCTTCTCTTCCATGATGCCGATCATTTGCTTCTTTGAATTTTATTTTAGACCTGACGAAACCACAACTTTAGTGGTCGTAGTGTGACATTGCAAATACTCGCCCTAATTGCGGGCTTCATGATCTATCCACGATGCGAGCTCAGAGAAAATGAAGGAGAGAGGCGTGACGAGGAGAGTATATGTGGGTTAAAGGCGGCGTCTCTGTACCCAATTGCATTGTATAGGATGGGTGCTCTGCATAGTAGAGGAACCAGAGCCATCAACAAGCTCTGGTTTTCCATGAGCGCCTTCGACTCGTTAGGTCTACTCCTTCGATAGAGACGTAACAGATGGAGAGGTCGGGACTTCTTCTTCCTCTCGACCAAGAAACACCCATCTCATAATTCACGAAGTGTTGAAGCGGGTCAACACGGTGATCTGCATACGGTGCTCGATTAGAGCTAAGCGAGTTGGGTGCTCGCTTTTGTTATTTAAGCGTTTTCAAAATCTGGTCTTTTGTTAACTAATGAGTGTAAGAACCTCCCCCGGTCGATCCCAGTCGAATCGGTGAAATCTGGCGAAAGTTGACTTTCCGCTGGAAAAGTAAACCGATGACTCCGGGAGTCATTCGGGACCTTTCCGGGACCCAAAAAGCTTAGTCTTCGTTACGGTTAGCTTAGTTGGGTCGCTTCTTTTCTAATGACTACTTTTGAGAAAAAGTCAACTGTGAGTCAAATGAGGTCTAATTATAGGCTAAAACGAATTAATTTAATGTGCTGGATTTTATTAAGGATGGAAGTGGACCCCACAAGGACACTTGTCCATGGTGGCTTGGAGGAGAAGAAATGGGTCTAGAAAGACCCATTTACCCTTATTGGGCCAATTTGGAGTAAAGGAAACTAAATGGCAAATTAGATATTTATCACTTAGGGTTAAAGCATCAAATGAAAGCATTTCAGTCCATTTCTATAGTGTTGGCCGAAATTTAGAGAGCAAGAAGAGATAGATAAGCCATAGAAGCTTGAAGAAGAAGAAAGAGAAAAAATGGAGACTTTAGCTTAGTCTTACCTCAAATCTTCCAAAAAATATCATCTTTTTCTTCCTTTCTCCATTTCCTTACGTAAGCACTCTCTTGATTCTCATTTCCATGATGTTGAATTTTGAGTATGGTAAAGAAAAGCTTGAAGTAGGTTGGGTGTAAGGTTATTATGGTTTAGATGATTGTATTGTGAAGAGAAATGGAAGTGTTGATGAGAAATCACTTGGATTTTGTTGTTTTTGGTGAAACCCAAAGTTGGGTATTGATTCATGGAGGTTTTGGATCTGTTTTAGAGGTTTGAGAGGTCAGCAATGGAGTTTGGAGGTGGAAAATTCGTGTAAACAGAGTTGAGGGAGGAAGAAGAAGGTGTCTGCCCAGAACGGCACGGAACGCCACACGGACCGGGCCCGAAGTCGGACCGAAGTACCGCACGGACCATGCCAGGTACCGAGTCGGGGTGCCGCACGGACCGTGCCAGGTATCGGGTCGGTGTGTCGCACGGGCCGGGTGTCAGGCCGGTGTGCCGCACGAGCTGGGCCGGTGTGCCGCACGGGCCAGGCCGGGTACCAGGCATATGGGCCGCCCAAAATGGGCCTTGTTCCGGCCTAAATTTCATTCGGTCCATGTTTTGATTTTTCGAAAATAATTTGTTTGCTTTATCGTTAAACCGCTTTTGAATTAACATTAATTCTCGGATTGCTTTATGATCTTAGACGTTAGACCCGAGCTCGACGGAGGAGGCTACTAGGCGTCTCGAATTGACTAAGCGTTTGGATAGCGATCGAGGTAGGGAAATGTAGCGAATACCGGTTTAATTGCGGAAAGTTACTGGTATGCATATAGGACGTTAATAACCGGTAAAGTCTAGAAACGAATATATGATGTGTACAAAGTTGTGATGATCTTTTGAAGAAAAAACAAGGTATCATATCTTTATATACAAAACATTGTGCAAAAGCGGAAGAAGATTATCTTGTTCGTTTGAAAACATCACTTGAAGCAGTCAAATATCTTGTTAAAGGTGGGATGACTTTTAGGACACACGATGAAGGAAAAATTTCTGTTTATAAGGGTCATTTTCTGGAGCTCATAGAACTTTTGGGGGAAAATAGTGACAAAGTGGGGGAGGCCATTAGAAATGGGGGAGGAAATTGTAAAATGACCTCTCCTCTTATTCAAAAAGAGCTTGTGAATGCATGTGTTGTCGAAACTGTTAAAAAAATTGCCAAGGAAATTGATGATGACGTTTTTTGTGTACTTGTTGATGAATCGAGTGATTGTTCGGGAAAAGAACAAATGGCTATTGTTGTGCGTTTTGTTGATGATAGAGGTTTTGTTGATGATAGAGGTTTTGTTGTAGAAAGATTTATTGGCGTTGTTTATGTAAGAGATACAAGTGCAATTTCACTTAAAGGATCTCTTGAAACTTTGTTGTTTGGATTTGGGTTGTGCATACCCAAAATTCGAGGTCAAGGATATGATGGAGCAAGTAATATGCGAGGTCAATTTGGAGGTTTGAAAACTTTGATTCTAAAGGAAAATCCTCAAGCCTATCATGTGCACTGTTTTGCTCACCAACTTCAATTGACCCTTGTTTCAATGGCGAGAAATCATAAAAGTGTTAATTGGTTTTTTTGTGAAGTATCTCGGATTGTCAATTTCTTACGTTCATCTAACAAGCGACAATCTTTGCTTCAACAGAAACAAGTTGCTCATTTTGGAAATCTAATTGAACAAGATTTGGTGGAAACCGGTAGAGGGTTGAATCAAGAATTGTCTATCGCAAGAGCGGGTGATACACGTTGGGGATCTCACTATCGGACTCTTTTAAGGTTGATTGATTTGTTTACTCTTATTACTCAAGTGCTTGAAGATTTGGAAGATGATAAATATGGAGGTGGAGAACCAGAAAGTTTGTTACTTGTCATGGAAACTTTTGGTTTTGTTTTTATGTTGCACTTAATGGTTCATGTATTATGAGTGACAAATGATTTGTCTCAAGCATTACAAATGGGTGATCAAGATATTGTGAATGCTATGTAGCTTGTTCGACAACAAAAAAAGGTTTCAAGAAATGAGAGATGATGGATGGGAAGAGTTTTATAAAAAAAGTTACATCATCTTGTGGTAATCTTGAGATTGATGTGCCCGACATGGATGCAAGGTATGTGAAAGGTAATAAATCCAAACGCATTGGTCCAATTGTGACAAATTTGCATTATTTCAAGAATGACTGTTTTTTTCATGTCATAGATTTGGTATTAAAGGAATTGAATGATCGCTTTACTCCTGATAATACTGAGTTACTGCGTTGTGTTGCATCCTTGAGTCCTTGCTCTTCATTTGAAGCTTTTGACACTCAATCACTTGTAAGGTTAGCGAGATTATATCCGAAAGACTTCAAAGACGTCACTGATGATGAGTTATCTAATCAGTTTCAGAATTATATTGAGAGTGTCAGGATGGACAATAACTTTTCCAATTTGAATGGGATTTCTGATCTTTCAAAGACTCTTGTTCGGACAAAGAAGCACAAGACCTTTAGATTTGTGTACAAGCTTGTGAAGCTAGCTTTGACATTACCGGTGTCTACTGCAAGTGTTGAACAGGTGTTTTCTGGTATGAAATTTGTGAAGAATGAGTTGAGAAACAAAATGTCCAACCCATGGCTTAATGATTGTTTAGTGACTTTTGTAGAGAAAGAAGTGTTTAGTACAATCGATGACTTAGATATCATTAAACGTTTTCAAGGTATAGGTAATAGGAGAATGAAAGTACCTTTCGAGAAAAGTGTTTGAGTTTAAAATTACATTTGAATTGTAATTCAAAATGTTAGTGTTTTTTGTATTATAATAGTAATCTATTTTGGTAATGTTTATTTTATTTTATATATTCATTAATTATCAATGGTTACCCCTGAAATAAATTCCTAGTTCCGCCACTACGCGCGCACCGCCTCCGCCGCCGTCCGTTCGAGTGGAGCCCCTGCGGGGCGTTCGAAAATAGAATAAGAATTAATTTTTTGGGAAAAGCTTTTCTGAAATTCAAATATTTTTTTTGAATTTAAATAAGTTATAGCGTTTTTTCACTTTTGATTATGATTTAATAGCTGAAAACGTTTTGATTCACGAAAATCAGTTTTTATTTCATTATTATTGGGTTTTAAAGAGACTTGAAACCGAAATCTGATTTGAGCCTATATAGAACTCAACTTTGGTTCTCTTTTCCAACTTACATTTTTCACAACAAATCAGAACCAAACTATACTCAGTTTTACATCCTTCCTTTCCACCTTACCACACCTCTGTTATGGTCATTGTTCTGCTGTCTCCACATCCAGTAGAGCGAGTGGGCGCGCTACTGGGTAGAGCTGTGTAACCTTGGAGGCAACCGCTGCTGATCGCCACCTCGGTCACTCGGAAATATTGCTTTCAAGTCAGTGGTCTTCTGACACGCCACAACGGCTTGCTTACCAACCAACCTTTGATACTTTGTGCAACCAGCTGCTGAAAGTTTCTGCTGCAAAGTGCTAAAAGATACTGCTGCGAAGTGCTAACAGTTTATGCTGCAAAGTGCTGATAGTTTGCTACAGTTCTGCTGCGAGTTCTACACGTCCAACCGGTTGGTTCTTTCCAGTTTTCAATTGTTTGCATTGTTTAATTATGTTCTATTATTTCATCAGTTCTGCATATATATTCCAACAATTTTCATTGTAAGGGTCGGACAACGGTCGATTTATTACGCGATCCGGGCCAACCTGTTGTGCGTGCTCTTACAACCGGAAGTGAGTGTTGATGTCAATTTCATCAATTAATGAACGATTATTGATTTCTACAACCAGTAGTCAACCGAATATTATTTTAAAATTATTTATTTTTTCTGTCAGACATTATAACCCGTGAAATTCGATACGACACACTGCGACAATCGGTAAAGATCCATTTTCTAGTACATAGTAGATTCTAACTGTCCTACCTGTTGTCATGCAGAGGCTAGGAAGTCAGTGCTGTTGTTATCACAACATGTTGGGGCACGCTCAAGGTCACGCAATTCCGTGAAAGTTGTGAAGCAAAACTTGGATCATCTTCAAAATCTGAACCCACCACCATTTGTGAGCTCTCCATTTCCTTTGCCACCTTTTTTGATTCATTGCCTCCTGGTTGTTCTGACCCAACAATCCCAACTCCAAGCCCACCAGCAGAAACCTATCCGAGCCCACCGGGTGCTTCTCCAAGCCCAACCATCACTTCTCCGAGCCCACTTGTCCCGAGCCCGGAAGTCAACATTCCGACCCCACTTGGCAACATACCAATCCCTCGGGACACTTTCTCGAGCCTGGAAGGCAACATTCCGAGCCCAATTGACGCTTTCTCAAGCCCACTTGGCAATATACCAATGCCACCGGACACTTTCCCTAGCCCGGAAGGCAACATTTCGAACCCAACAAATTCTTTCCCAAGCCCACTTGGCAACATACCGATCCCATCGGACACTTTCCCGAGCCCGGAAGGCAACATTTCGAGCCAAACAGACTCTTTTCGAAGCCCACTTGGCATCATACCAATCCCACCGGACACTTCCCCGAGTCCGCTTGGAAACATACCAATCCCACCGGAAACTTTCCCGAGCCCACCCGGCAACATACCATTCCCACCGGACACTTTCCCGAGCCCAACAGGCAACATTCCGATACCCTCATACACCTTCTCAGGCCCCCCTAGTGGTTTGGACTTTGGGCCCACTCCACTAATTCCTGGACCAAATGGGCCCATAATGAGCGCACCGGTTTTTGATCCACCGGCACCGACGGTTCCATCGCCGGCCAACGGGAATCAGGGCACGGGCCTCTGGTGCGTGGCTAAGCCATCGGTACCCGATCCGATAATCCAAGAAGCCTTGAACTATGCTTGCGGGTCAGGAGCGGATTGCGGTCCGATCCAGACTTCCGGGTCGTGCTTTCAACCCGATACACTATACGCACATGCTTCGTATGCTTTTAACGATTATTGGCAGAGGAGCAAGGCGACAGGTGGCACGTGCGAGTTCGGAGGAACAGCCATGCTTGTGGCTATTGACCCGAGTGAGTTTCTTACATAATCATTAGTTGTGTTCTTGTCCGAAGAGTCTAATTTAGAGATTGAGACAGTAATATTTATTATCATTATTTTTTGGGCAGGTTACAGTGAGTGCCATTTCATGTACAACTAATTACGACCGAGCGACTGGGATTTGGAGGGATCAATACAAGACCACAAGACAATAATCATCCTCCAATTTCCATTATTATATCACAATCAAATAAGTAGACCTTCCTTTGTCCGAACTGAATCTATGTTTCTCCTACAGTCGTGTTTGAGATGGTACCATGATGTTTTGACAGTTTTTCAATCAAAACATATTAACATCCGAGGTGGCTAGTTCATATAAATTTTATTTTTTATTATAATTTATTTGTTTAGTTTTTTATAAGGTAAAAATGTTCAGCACAATCAAATACAAACAATTCGTCCGTGTATTGCATTCCAAGTGGTTAACCGTGTATAATTTACTTGGATTTACTTTACAACCCACTTCTGGATTATTCATCCCATTGATGCATTCACATCTATCACTTTAAAAATACATTGAAAATCCAATCTAATTGAAAAATGTAGAGAGAGTGTCACTAATCAAATTAGCTATTCCATCAAATTAAAATAAAGATAAGGTCTTAAGTTCAAATACGGGTAAATAATTGTGTATGTGACAAGTGTAGTGTGTACTTTTGTTGTGCTGTTTGTGCGTATTGTATTGTCAGATGAATATGAAGTCTATAATATTATTGTTTTTTTTATGCGCTCCAACCAATATAATATTTATGACGGCCACTGCGTTTTTAACTAAAAAAGAAGCTCACATCAAAATTAATTTTTAGCATTTTACATGGAGGAATGTATTTTTATCGTTTCTTTTTGGATATGAGAGCCCAATGGGCCAAAGAACTTCACACACAAACGGGCCGATGACATATCCATCATTCAAAATGGCCCATTATAGCGTACGGCGCGAAGATAACCAGCCCAATAGCTATATGCTGCGCTTAATTGAAAACAGTTATGGACTCTTCCCTCCATTTTGTTTTCTAATTTTACTGCCACTTCAGTTTCTGCTATCCCTCTCTAAAACCCTACATCAGAACCTCACATCCAGGCGGCGCAACCCTCACAACCACCGTACTCTCCTCCGTCATGGCCGCCGGAACACCTCTATTCGACGACGGTTTCTCGTCGGAGAGGCTCTTCAGCCAAGGCTACTCCTACACCTACGATGACGTCATCTTCCTCCCCCACTACATCGACTTCCCCACCGACGACGTCTCTCTCTCCACCAAGCTCAGCCGGAACATCAGCCTCGACATCCCGTGCGTATCTTCTCCGATGGACACCGTCACCGAAGCTCACATGGCCGCGGCGATGGCGTCCCTCGGCGCCATCGGGATCGTCCACGCCAACTCCTCTCCCTCCGCCCAAGCCGCTCACATCCGCTCGGTGAAGTCGCGTCGCGTCCCGGTATTGTCGAATCCGGCTTTCAAATCCTCCGAGGACCGCATCGAATCGCTCGACGATTTCGGTTCCTCGCCTTACATTCTCGTCACCGAGTCCGGGACCGCCCAATCGAAGCTCTTGGGCTATGTCTCGAAGTCCGATTGGGCGAGGTCGGAGAAGAAGGAGGTCAAAATCTACGACTACATGTGCAATTCGAAGGATTTGGTGCCGTGGAGTCATGATTTGGGGCAGATTGATGAGTACTTGTCGGAGAAGAAGAGTGAATTTGTGGCCCTAGAGAGGGACGGTGTGGTGGTTGATTTGGTGAGCAAGGAGGAGGTGGAGAGACTTAAAGGGTACCCTAGATTGAGGAAGGGGACTATGGGGCCTAATGGAGAGTGGATGGTTGGAGCAGCAATGGGAACTAGGGAGGCTGATAAGGAGAGGCTGGAGCATGTAGTGAAGGCAGGAGCGAATGTGGTGGTACTGGACAGCTCTCAGGGGAACTCCATTTATCAGATTGAGATGATCAAATACATCAAGAGGACGTTCCCGGAGCTGGATGTGATTGGAGGGAATGTAGTGACCATGTACCAGGCACATAATTTGATTCAGGCTGGTGTAGATGGGCTCCGAGTTGGAATGGGTTCTGGGTCTATATGTACCACCCAAGAGGTTTGTGCAGCTGGGCGAGGGCAGGTACATCACTTTCGTTTATATTTCTTGGTCTTAGCTTGTCTTACAGTTTGGTGGTAATTACTATTTAGCATTCATGATTAAGCAGTGATCACATTGAAATTCACTAATGAAACTAGTTTTGAAGATTGGATTGTGTTACTTAAGTACCTGTGACATGAATGTGACACTGTCTCAATTTGAAAGATTTCTTTATTGAAATAGACCATTTTCTAAATTTTAAGCTTTATTTTTTGTGCCAGTTAGTGGTTTTGGTGTCATGCTACATAGTTTTTTGCAAGACTAGGTTGTGTTTACTGTTTACTGATTTATATGTCGACAAATGGGTAGCATATACATGATGTCCTGTTGTTTAGAGTGTCTGGTATGCAACATTGAAGCCAGACTAATGAAATACTGTTGGCCGATAAGTTATTGTCTAATACACAACATTCTTTTTGAAGATATGCCCTTGTTGTTTTTTTTGGTTAGTTGCTCCATCAAGTACTCACATTTTGTTTTTGTTCACTTATCAGGCTACTGCTGTATATAAGGTCTCTTCTATTGCTTCGCAATGCGGTGTGCCAGTCATTGCAGATGGCGGCATATCTAACTCTGGGCATATTGTTAAGGCTCTGGTCTTGGGGGCTTCCACCGTAATGATGGGCAGCTTCCTAGCTGGAAGCACTGAGGCTCCTGGTGTTTATGAGTTTCAGGTACATAGATCTAGGCCACCATTCTGAAATGCTTTTCACGGCAATAATGTATGTTTCATACTCACTGACACTCTATACACATACCAAACCAGTTATGTATATATTGAATGGTACCGAATCTTTATCTTGCATTATCCTTATTCTTCACCCTTCTTAGTTCTTACTATTAAAAGAACAATTTTTGTACACATTCATACCTTTGTAATCTCCTAGGCACTAATTACAACAAATTTTAATTGTAATATAGTAATCTCCAAAACACTGGATATGGTAAAGCGATCCCGTGCACAACACCGGGATGGTTTTGGATGTCGCATGTCAGGCTTGAATCTCGGCAAACCTTTTGCTTTCCCTTTTTTGATACCCAGTTAAGTTATATGCTTTACTTAGTTTAGACTCACAAATATGTAAATATATACATTGATTACTATCCTATATCATTGCATCTGTTTTCTTCATTATTTCCTCAGTTACGACTGTACGTAGGCATGGCATATAGGCAAACTTTTTATAAATTCTAACAATTGGCTGCATCAGAATGGTCGACGGATAAAAAAGTATCGAGGCATGGGTTCCCTAGAAGCAATGACTAAAGGGAGTGATAACCGATATTTGGGTGATACAGCAAAGTTAAAGATTGCTCAGGGTGTGGTTGGATCAGTTGCAGATAAAGGTTCTGTTCTGAAATTTATACCTTACACTATGCAAGCAGTTAAGCAAGGGTTTCAGGATCTTGGCGCCAAGTCTCTACCATCTGCTCATGACCTGTTAAGGTCTAGTGTTTTAAGGCTGGAGGTAAGGCTCTTTGTTTCTCATTCTGCTACTGTGATTTTCACAAATATACCGTGTTACTGCCATATACGTGAAAGTGAATGATATCTCTTTTGTTAAGGCACTGTTGTTGTTGTACATGTCTCCCTCTTCCACTGTGTTTCATTTTTCAAATGATAACACGTTCAACAACATATGCTTCTTTTTCGATTATCTTCTACCCATTACTGCAAAATAGTGGTCATGGATATAGAGTCAGAAACATTGAGGGTAATTGCTTGCTTCGATCATTAGCACTGGTATTGGTTGACATATTAATTTTGAGATGGGTTAGAGCACCTCCAATGCAGGGCAAATCGGGGGCTAATTCAACGGGTGAATGGGTTTATCGCCTCAGGTTGGAGATGCTCTTAGTTGCTAACCTTACTGGTTCAGCCTGTACACCTCTGCTGTCATTGGACATTCAATTTGTTGATCTTGGACTTTTCTTTTCCTCGTTTTCAGGTGAGGACAGGCGCGGCACAGGTTGAGGGCGGAGTTCACGGGCTAGTTTCTTACGAGAAGAAATCATTTTGATTCAACAAAACAACAAAACAAAGCCATGAAGCTGCTCACCTCACGGGATGGTTTGCAATACTTCACTGTGTTTGGAGACTTGGCTTTAAATACTTTCAAGTTCCCAGAACTTCACTCTTCTGAACTAGGAATAGTTAGGACTGTAACGTGTTAAGAGTCTTCCTGTTAGATCTTCAATGAGTTAGTTAAGCTAGATTCGAGAAGTTTTTGATTTACGTTAATTATAATTGAGATGATATTTAAGCTTAAAATTGAATTCCGTTTTTTTCCTTTATAGATAGATCGGAATCTGAGCGGTCTTAATTCAAGTTCACCCTTGTTTACTAAATGGACTGCACTGCATAATAAATTTGTACTCAATCCAGAAAAGTAACTCGGTCAAAGCGTCTATAATGCACGGGGTGATTAGTCCTAATTCATCCGGGGATTAGCTAAGAGCATCTCCAGTCGTGGACGTTTCGTGTTGGCGGAGATGAAACATAAGGAGCAAAACGCAAGCGGATGGGTGTTGGTAGTAAGCTCATTAATGAAACTATCCGCCGACTGATACAATATTATGAAGAAGAAAAGCTTGTCGTGCTGTTTTCAGCCATTTCCTTTCATCCTTGTGATTAGAATTTTTGTTTGATAGGATTATTTTAACATATTAAGTGTTTCATCAACCATCAACTTTATTAATTAAGGACTCGAGATATTCTAAGTGAATCTGGATGAGTAGTCACGTATTGTATAACAATGACATGTAGGTAAGCAAACTTAATTCGCAGGTGATAAAATTACCACCATACGGTCCCAAGTTCGCTAAAAACGAATTGTCCTCTTACTACGTGTCAAATCGCCCGACAATGCAGGTGTTCTTACCAAATATATCATAATAAAATGGAATTGATAAACATTGTTCTTTATATACAACAAAAGTGAATTATATAACATAAACGAGGTAAAAAACATGATGGATAAAGGGACCGTTGAGATTTCCGAAATCTAGATATAATTATCATTCTTAAATGTATCTTTATTTAAGTTTACACAAAAACAAATTGAGAAAATAAGTAAATCAGAAATTTAATCTGTAATGATGATGGGATTATGTCTGTTAAACTCAAACTATTCTCGTAACGCACGAATACATGGTTGGCGGTGGCAAACACACCTGACCCACATGACGTGGCTCGATTTCATTGGGCGGTGATGCACCGGTGGGTGGTGCGTCTTGTCATCATGTACCTTATTTTCCCGCCCAACAGACACAAGCACAGCAGAAAAAAAGATAGAAAAGAAAAGAGAGGGAAGAAAGTTAGGGTTATCAGCGGATGCAACTGTAGCTGCTTCGTCTTCTTCGTCATCGTCACCTTCGTTGAATCGGAGTTGAGGTTCTAGGGTTTGTTCGTCGAGTCTGCAGATCATTGACTTCAAAGCGGAGATATCAGGTTCTTTTACTCAAATATCGCCACTTTCCCTTTTTGTTTTGTTGTTCTCAGTGTCTTTGGAATCGAATTAGATTTGGAATCGAACGATTGGTGCTGAAACGTGTAGCACTCCCTTCAGTTTGGTGAGTGTATGGTATGTCTATGATCCAATTTCGGTACTTGTCCGAAGTCGTGAGGTTTGTGTGTTTCTTCTTACATGTCCCCAACAATCCCAGGAAGATCAAAGCTTAGTTCTTGCTCTTTAATGCTGAGTTGTTTACTTTTGATGCAAATTTGAAGAAAATTTGTTTTGGTTCTGGTGTCTGAACTCAATTGAATGCTTATTTAGAAATTTGGGTTCTGGTGGTTGTGGTCATGCCTGTGATTTTATTTAATTTGAGTAGGATGATCTGAATGGTTAAGGATCAACTTGAAGGTTTTGGGTTGGTGCAGATTCGAACAAATTTGAATTATGGATCCAAATTTATGAATCATAGGGTTGGTTGTATGCGGGGTTGTCCTTTATGTTAACTTGAAAAGTTGTTGTGGTGCATCAGATCAGCTTGGATTCAGAGTTCTGTACCCGATCTTCATTGAATACTCTATGGAGGATACTCAATCTTCAGTTGCAAGGTGCAACAGTTGGCCCACACAGGGTGGTGATATTGATGCACTTGACACTAAGTTCATTAAATTTTGCAAGGTTTTTTATCTTCTTGCCCCCCTTGCTTTTCCCTGTTGTGTATAGTCCATTTTATCCGAGTAACTTTATTTTTGAAAAAATTGTCTTGCAATTGAAAATTGAAATCTGCTGGCACAGGATGTGTTTTCCTTGGATGAGAATACTAATACACAAGCTATGAAGATTTTCAAAGAAACCAAGCACCTTATATCAACAAACATGTCAGCTATTGGAAGTGGGACGGTATTGTGTGCTTTCTCTTTACCAATTATTAATGTAAAAACTGAAAACTGGATGTCAACCAAATTTGTTTTTTTGCCTTGAATCAGCCAGAAGAAGTAGAACTATTTTGGTTTACCTTTGTATTGTACTCTGTGAGGAGATTAAGTGAGAAGGATGGTGGGACTGTGCAAAAGGAGTCCAGAGATAATCCTCTCACTCTATGCCAGATATTGAGAATCTCAAAGCTGAAGTATGTAACTTTTGTTCATGTGTTGATTTTGAATGGATTACTCTCTTAAATTTACAGCTCTTATTTCCATTTTACAGCCTTGTTGACTTTTTAAAAGATCTTCCTCAATGTATTGTGAAGGCTGGCCCAATATTAGGTAATCTGTATGGTGCAGATTGGGAGAATCGACTCCAGGTATTGGAGCAACAACAATATTCTTCTAGGAGTATTTTGTGTGAAAATGTTTTCTTCTGCCTAATGTTGTGTACTCTGTTTGAACCTTCACTCAAGCGTTTCTTTCAATTCTATCCAACCAGGCTAAGGAAATGCAAGCCAATTTTGTGCTCTTGAGCCATCTAAGCAAGTAAGTAACTTTGTTACTGCCTCTCCTGTTCAAAGTGAAAATGAAACTACTTAATGTGCTACTCTGTAACATGTTTTTCCTCAATCTTTATCAGTTCCCGTCATTTCTATCTGCTAAACTATGAATTAAGCATGTCTTGTTTTCTGTGGAAGAAGTTATGAAGCAGCCAGTATTGTTTCTGAAGCAAAGTTTTAGTGAAGACTATGTACTAAAATGATCCACTTTAACCCCCTAACCAATCAGTTGGTTTTCATCTATATATCTCTCTACCACGACCACGATATTGCTAAAATAAAGTAGCTCCACTTGCTTCGTTAAATGATTTATAAAAAAAATCCACAAATTTTGTTGGGCTTCAATATACTGCATTACATTTGCTTTCTTGGAATTCTTCTCATGTCTTCGGAAACAACTTATATCTCACTATTGTAATGATTTAAGGTACTACAAACGTGCATACCTGGAATTTTTCATGACAAGTGACACAAATAGTGAGAAGCATTCAGTAGTTGGAACTGCCATGGGCTCTCCGTCGGAGCATTATCGATTTGGATGGTTGCTGTTTCTGGCTCTCCGTGTTCATGTGTTTAGCCAT
The DNA here is from genome assembly GCA_963921825.1 of Erodium maritimum. Classification (NCBI taxonomy): domain Eukaryota; kingdom Viridiplantae; phylum Streptophyta; class Magnoliopsida; order Geraniales; family Geraniaceae; genus Erodium; species Erodium maritimum. The sequence goes on along the minus strand of OY997594.1, from coordinate 225,736 downwards.
TTCACAGACCTAGTGACCTGCACTAATGGTCTGGTTTCTGTTTTGGTCAGTAACATTTCTGCATCACTTTCCTCAGTAAAAATAGAATGGCTGTTTATTGACTTCGGCTACTCATGATGCTTAACAAATTCCTGTCTGGTGAACAATGTTACAGGCTATTTTAATCATCCATGTTCCTGTTTGCTTCAGAAATTTCAATTTCCATGACTCTCCACGCTTTGGTAATTCTTCTGTTCTTTGTACTCATCACCTTTACTGCCATTTATATATATCACAAGTGTGTGGGTGTGTCTCTCTCTGTATAAATACATATTTATCCGTTCCCACTGATCCTTTCAGTTAAGAAAAATGACAAAAGTGTGGACTTGATTGCATCACTTTGCAACATCTATCATACGTCAGATGTAGAGCTCAGGAACATGATGGAGAAAACAAACAATTTAATAGAAAGTGTTTTGAAGAAAAAACCCTGTTTGGCATCCGAATGTAAAACCAAAAACCTGGAGAATATTGACACAGGTCAATTTATAATTTTCTAAAGTCAACGTTTCCTCTTTTAGTTCATCCAGTTGTTCTAATATCGCACTCCCTGATAATGCAGATGATTTGAGTTACTTTGAAGATCTATTGGAAGAAACATCCTTGTCGTCTACCTTGAACACATTGGAAAAGGATTACGCTGATGCAATTAAAAACAGGTGTGAAGTTGATGAGAGAGTATTTGTTAATGAGGATGATACCTTACTTGGTTCAGGGAGCTTGTCCGGAGGTGCATGGAATATGAGTGGCTCTAAGGTATGTCTCTTAAATGAAGAAGACACAAAATTTGTAACATTTATCCAAATCAAGTTGTTTATATATATATATATTATTGTTTCTGCTTTGTAGAGGAAATTTGATTCAATAGCTTCCCCAACGAAAACTTGTACTAGTCCACCCTCTCCTTCATCCCCATCAAACAGCACCATTGATAGTACTAGTATAGTGGCTACACCTGTAAGCACAACTATGACTACTGCAAAGTGGCTTCACACTGTCATTTCTCCACTTCCATCAAAACCTTCTGTGGAATTGGAGCAGTTCCTGGCATCATGTGACAAAAATGTCTCTAATGATGTGATACGCAGGGCTCACATAATATTGAACTCTATTTTCCCAAGCAGTGCTCTTGAAGAGAGTTGTGCTTCTGGTAGCTTGCGGAATGCAAAACTGGAAAACATATGGGCAGAACAACGGAAACTGGAAGCCCTGAAGTTATATTATAGGGTTTTGGAAGCAATGTGCAGGGCAGAGACCCTAGTCTTGCGTGAAAAGAATCTGACCTCTTTATTAACTAATGAGAGGTTTCATAGATGTATGCTTGCCTGTTCTGCAGAGTTAGTTTTGGCAACATATAAGACTGTTACAATGTTGTTTCCTGCGGTGTTAGAGAAAACGGGAATTACAGCTTTTGATCTTAGCAAGGTGATAGAGAGTTTCATTCGGCATGAGGATTCTCTTCCTAGAGAATTGAAGCGTCATCTGAATTCATTAGAGGAGCTACTATTGGAGAGCATGGTGTGGCAAAAAGGTTCCTCAATGTACAATTCCTTGATTGTTGCAAGACCAGCCCTCTCTCCAGAAATAAATCGTCTTGCGTTGTTAGCAGAACCAATGCCTTCCTTGGATGCAATATCTGCACAGGTTAACTTTTCTTATGGAGGTCTGCCCCCTGTTTCTTATTTGCAGAAGCATGAGGCTTCAACAGGTATTTTTGTAATCTTTGCCACTACTCTGTACATAATTATAAATGTAAGTTTGTGAACCCAGAAGATACGGATAGGTTTTTATAACTCATTAGTAATGTTATCCAATAATTGCTCCTGGCGTAGTTGCAGATGCGTGGTGATAATTAATTGATTCTAGTAGAATGCGGAATGACATCAATTTGACTACTATGTATTTTTGCTATTATTTCTCAGGTCAGAAGGGGGATATAAGATCTCCAAAGAGGGTCTGCACAGACTATCGAAGTGCCCTTGTAGAGCGAAATGTGCTTATATCACCAGTGAAGAATCGCCTAATGACCTCTGGTAGCCTCAAAGCAAAGATATCACCAGCTCCTTTACAATCTGCATTTGCCAGGTACTATTTAACACGGCAAGGGGCAGGATCCCAGATTCAGTTTATTTGCACACTACTCTGTGGCCTTGTTCTGTTTCTAACAAGATGTTCTACAGTCCCGCCCAACCAAATCCAAGAGCTAAAGGGGAAACATGCGCGGACACTGGAATCAAGATTTTCTTTAGCAAGGTATTCCATATTTCTTTTAAATGAAAATTGCCACTGCTTCATCAACTTCATAGTCTTAGAGCAGTAAGATTTGGAAAATCTAAAATTTACAACTTTTCTATATAAAAAAAGCACGATTTCTGCTTTCCTTAGTATTTGTAATGAGTATGTGATGTTGTAAAAATGACAATGGTGGTGTTGGTAACAATCGCATGACACTAAGGTGGAGGCATCTATCATAGTGCTAGTGATAAAATTGGAGGTTATTCTAGACAATAGGGGGAATTTGTAAAACTATATACGCGATTGAGCCAAAAAAGGAAATTTAACTAAATCCCATTGTGAAGTACGGCCTCATCCACACTTGTCTATCCGAGTTAAGATTTCTCATCTTGTGGCTTTCTTATGTTTGGTTGTTACTTGTTGATTTAGAAGATTGGTAAATCTTATTAGAAGAATTAAGAACCATTAAAGTAAGCCGTTTCATAGAGGGTATTAAGATTATATGAGAAGTGCCCTATATTGCTCATGCTGGCTGAAGAAATATCCAGCAGCCAAGGTATTCCAGCATGAATTGGAGTTTTCTGCCAAATTTGCTAACTGGCCTCATTTTGTGAATCTCATGATAAAACTCCCAACTTTTTTTCGGTCTTTTACTTTTGCTTATTCAACATGTTATTATCTCTGACTTAAATACTATATGTTTGTGTCTTGATCCTCCCTAGATTATAAAGTTAGCTGCTGTCCGAGTTAATGGAATGATTGATAGGCTAAAGCAATCTCAGAAGATACGAGAGGATGTCTATTGGCTTTTTCAACAAGTTCTTAGTCATCATACATCTCTCTTTTTCAATCGCCACATTGACCAGATCATCCTTTGTTGTTTTTATGGAGTTATAAAGGTTTGCTTTCAGAAACTCGTGAGATTTCGGGCTGTTGCTGCATTGTTCTGTGTACCTTTAATCTGTCTGCATTTACCTACAGGTTTACAAACTGAACCTTACCTTTAAGGAAATTGTTTTCAACTATAGAAAGCAACCCCACTGTAAATCACAAGTTTTCCAGAGTGTATTTATCGACTCATCATCAGCGAGCCAAAATGGGGTATACATTTGCTTTATCTCCACTATCTTGGTTAATTCTAGGGGAAATCACATTTTACTACGCTGTGTAGCCTGTGTTATTCACGATTTGCAGTTTACTACCCTGAACTTTAAAGCATGCTAGTAACCCTATACTTTGAATTTGTTGCATTGTTGGTTAAGTTGAAGAATCCGTTAAATTTAGGCTTTAGAGAATATGCAATGCTAAAATGTCTTCCCGTGCTCAGCCACCTCATGTAAGAGGGTAATTTCAGCATCGCATATTCCCCAAATCCTAAATTTTAACGGATTATGTACAATTTGAAAGACAACGCAACAAGTTCAAAGTATAGAGTGGTAAACTTGCACACTTAAAAGTTCAGGGTAGTAAACCGACTTTTTAGAAAGTTAACTTGACAGACTTCAGGGTAGTAAACCATAAATCGCATATAACCAGGGCAATAAAGCATAATTTCCCCTTGGTTTTGTGCACATTTTTGTCTAACCCTTTTGAATGCCTTGGAAACAGAGAACAGGACATCATGTTATTATTACTACGTTTTACAATAGAATATTTCTTCCCACGGTAAAGCCTCTGCTGGAGGAACTTAGAGAGCCTAGCGAGGTTCCTGAAGTGAACAAAAACATGGATGGTATGCTTTCATCTCAATACATATTTGTAATTCTGATGTATCTTATTTCAGGTTACAGTACCGCTAACATGCTTCTTGTATTTTTTTGGGTACCTTAGCTCAATGTCCTGCATCACCCAAAATATCTTCATTTCCAAATCTTCCCGATATGTCACCAAGGAAAGTATCTTCTGCCCACAATGTTTATGTCTCACCATTGCGATCATCTAAGGTACATAGTCTCTCTCTCTCTCTCTCTCTCTCTCTCTCTCTCTCTCTCTCTCTCACACACACACACACACACACACACATTTAGTGGGTCACAAGAGTCTTCAACTATATAGACCAAGAGGTCACATGTTCGAATCCTAACAGCATCATGAAGGTGATCTAAGTCTAGAAATTTCCAAACCGAAAACCGGTTGATGAGGAACTTCCATATTTAGCTCCAAAAGTTCAGCCATATTCACTTAAAACTGGTCTCTCTCCCTTGATGGAACAACTTCTAATAGTCATACAAACAATTTATGTGCTTGATTCTTGAAATTGCTTCTGCAGAAGGATGTGCTAGTCTCGCATAGCGCTAAAAGCTATTACGCTTGTCTTGGAGAAAGTACTCGTCCTTATCAGAGCCCATCAAAAGACCTGACTGTCATCAACAACCGCTTGAATAGGTATGCCTCTTCTCCTTCTTACATGTACAAACTCCTGGACTTGAAATGTAACGAAGTCCAATTTTTTCTCTAGTGAGCGGAAGCTGAGAGGCGCGCTTAATTTCAGTGAGGCGAAAGTAGGCTTGATCAGTGATTCTGTGGTGGCAAAGAGTCTGTGCATTGAATATGGAAAGTGGGCATCATCGAAATCCGAGCAACCTGAGGCATAGCATGGCAGCTTCGCCCCTGCCCTCTGTAACACTGCATAATGGAGACGACGACTGAGATATATTGTACAAATTAAAGTGATGACAACTTGTAGAAACCACACAACTTGCATAACTTATTTGCTTGACTTGCCCTTGTAGAATAATCGAATAAGCTGTATAAATGTAGAATTATTATTTCATCATCGCTACTTTCATTGCTTGACTTGTTATTGCGGAGTCATCAAATAAGTTGTATAAATGTGGTATTATTGCATCATTGCCGCTTTCTATAAGATGATAACATTTATAGCTTGCACATCAAGCAATTTGCAGATTATTTAGTAACATAAGAAATGTAAAGAGGAGATATGATTCTGACTTTGACCATAGAGGGGCCAAAGAGAGAAGACCAGCACTCAGATCCTTAAAGGTGTCGATGGAGAACGATGGGTTCATGAACAATTTTTTTTTTATCAGCAAAGCAAATTTAAATTAGACCTCTCTCAAGAAGGAAGAGGAATACAACGAAGAGAGTCTAGCTACAGACTCTCTAACAAAAAAGACCACTTTACGTTGATCTATTGATGTGCATAAACATAAGGGTCACACTAAAGGATGAAACTCCTTTACACATTTATGGAGAATGACCAAAAGAGAGTTGTGTCGGGACATGACCAAAACTGGGTTTTGAGTCATGTGCCCGTAAGTGAATAGGACTACGGATCGAGACAAGTGTTGGAGTCTTGTATTGATCACGTCGGATAATGTTGGGCATTTCCGGTATGGAAGGCTTGAAGGCGATGAGCGTGTCACGGGACCTCGTTGGGAATGACCTTGAGGCATGTTCCAAGAGGCACATGCAACCAGGACCCATGTAACTAATTAATCAAGTCTTGATCAATTAGTACTAAGTAAGCAAGACAAAGATTAAAGTGTTGGTAATTCACCACCTAACACCACCTTGTTTAGTCATACTTAGCATCATACTTGTCCTATTTTACATCATGCTTGTCTCGAGTGTTATTTGTTTCTTCTGCGAGTATGTGTTCATACCTTCCATCAAGACCCAACACTATCGTATCTCCTAAAAACTCTAAAGAGGTCCGATTATCTTCAATAGTAGGACATTCTAAAGCATTTAACGACCAATCAAGGACGACCAAAACCACATTTAAGACATCTAATTCTACCTCCATGACCTATTACCCCTTTGCCACACACCACATTTAAGACATCTAATTCTACCTCCATGATCAAGCAATTTGCAAGTTATTCAGTAATACAAGTTATTCAGCATTTTGCAAGTTATTCACAGCCAAAATGCAGGCCTGAGCAACGGTGGCCAACAAAAGAACCCGACCGAATATCAAGGAGGCCAAAGAGGAGCAGCTGGATCATTGAAGGTGTTGATGGAGAACAATGGGTTCATTAACGATTGCACTCAGTTCCTTCATCAGATCAGTTTTGTAGAGTCCATCAGCCTCCATGTAAAAAAGCTGCATCACCTTGTTCATATACCAAAACACATCCTTGCAGGCTCTAGGAACCAAGCTCCCTCTCTTCTGCAACACCAACCTCAGCAACTCTCTCCTCTTTTCAGTAATCACACGGTTTATCTCTCCTATGGCTTCCTCTTCTTTGACTGCACCGTTGCTATGGATTACTCGCAACGTCACAGCATTCCCTTGTTTCCCTTCCTCGGCTTCTCTCTGCACAAGTACAATATAGGGATAATTGCAAAAAAGAAACCCGAACATGTGTTTTTGTTACACTTTGTATAAACTTCTTTTAAAATGACAATTTTACCCTTGAAAATTTAAATTATTGTACACCTTTTGAATTGGTAACACACCTTTAGTACCTCAAAGTTTTATAATGTTCAATAAGAGTCCGTACGTTTTGGTAACACACATTTAGTACCCCTTATGAAATGGGCACAGATCATATAGTTTTGTGAAAATGAGAAGAGTGTGTACCTTATAGGTCTGAACGTCATTGAGAAGACGTCCAGTGATGCTCATAAGATGACCAAGACGATGGAATTCAGGACTTTCTAAGGTTTCTTGGGAAATCTTGGCTCCCACAAAGAGTAGACAAGGAACAACCATTGGTGTTAATGCAATAGACGTATTCGCAATTACAAAGTACTCATCCATTGTTGGCACAAATCCACTCCTTATCCATTCTGCTTCCTTTAGCATGGTTTTCAGTGTATCCAACCACTGCCATAAAACCAGAAACAAAGCTCGTGTCACCAAGCAACAGCGGCTCAGTAGCTAAAGAAACAGTAACTGTTCTTTTTGCCAGGAGGCAATAGCGATTAGAAAACAAACAATAATTTAGTTCAAAGAATTACGCTCTTTTGAATTGGTCATGTGCGAAAATGTCAAAAACTACCCCTAACGTATCTTATTATTGTAAAAAAGGGAGTTTTCCGCACATGACCAATTCAAAAAGGCACATTTTGGTAATTCGCCAAAGAATTTAGTCTCACCATCTTCTTAATGTGGGTTGTCGCGTCGCATCCATGCGCTTCATATGCTGTGATGCCATTCTCACAAACTGTACTAAGGAGAGCCGAAAAAAAGATCTTAACAATCTCAGAGCAACCAACGGTACCAGCATTCACATCCCACCTGTGGCTCATCTTGTATCAGACTTGGTTTTTTCATACATAGCAATGAAGGATCCTAGAAGCATCTCCAATGGGGGGATAAAAGCCGTGAAAATGAAAATGAAAAAAAGAGAGGATAGGTTAAATGAACATACTTCTCAACCAGATCAACCAACTTTTCTTTGTCCTCTTCATAGCCTACTGCTCTGTCAAACCATTCATCGACCGCACTTAGCAAGATACCATGCTTGGCCCATGCAAGGCGAGCCTCAGATAATTCAGGAGAGGCAAGGATTGCAGCCGCAGTGTAGTAGCAATAGCCTATCTTATGTTTCATGAACCTCGCCTTGTCTAATCTCTGCTCTACAACCCACCTGCATTATAGCAAATGTAATGCTGCAATATTCACATGATAGCACACTACCTAGGACACTCAGATCCAGATCCATACCTTTCCAATTCTTTAAATTCCTTCAGATATAAAGATTGGTTGACATTGAAGTCTTCCACTGCCAACTTCAGAAAATCCTTGTTACCAATATTTGGAGAACTGTTACCACCATTAAGAATCTATTAATGAGACTGGTTAGGCCAGGATTTTCAGAACATACATACTAGAAGAATGCGTACCAGTACGAAGTTTTCAGAACTCTTATGCCATTGACATCGTAATGCTCAATACTTTTTGTGGTTACTAATCTTTCCATATTTGCGTAGGACGGAAACATTAGAGCATAATCCACCTAGAACAGTGAAACTTTTCAGTGCTAAACTTTTCAAACGGAATGAGCTTGTGATTAGCTGCATATACATAAAACTACCTCTTGGGAAATGTATTTATCGAGCTTATTATTAGCTTGAATCAAACCACTGGATGATTCTTGTTTCAGGAAGCAACTTGTCCATGATTGTATCTGATCCAAATATGACTCATCTGGATGTATAATCATATGGGAAGCCTTGTACAGCTCCAAGACAGTGCGAGTGTCCTTCACATACCCTTCAAGGGTATTGAAGAAGTAATCTTCTTCAGCAAACTTAGCTAACGGATCTGCATAATTGTCAGAAAATCTCCTTCAGTAGATTAAATTAACAGATCTAAAGAATATATATTTCTTTTCCTTTTTTGATCAGAAATAAAGCGGGCGATCCTAATCTAGCCTAGCCTCAGTTAACCTCTGACCTCCAGAAGGTGAGAGAACTCACTTGACCACCAGGCCAACCTCAGTGGTTTAACTACTATATATAACGAACAAATACCTGAGGAAACCTCGTATCCGTTGTCACGCAATATCCGAAATGCCATTGCACAGGTGGCTGTGTCAAGAAATATCTCTTCTTCTCCCTGTAGCCAGCATCTGCACCATGGAAATGCAGTGCTTTCTAGTAAGGCACAATGAAACTTTGTAGAACATATTTATACAAAATTTCGATGCAGGAATTGATGGAGAGAGGCCAAGCCAAATGAGTCATGGATTTAACATGTATATCAATACACACATGAATGCATTTCTTTCTATCTAATAAAATAAGAATAGATGGTGAAGGCATATTTTTGAAAATCTAATATTTGATTATAAGGGTCACCACATAAATATTTCATTTTATACTTATTATAGCGGTTTTGTAAGAGAGAATAACTATATACACGAAAACAATTATATTAAGTTATCATCAACTTTCTCAGCTATTTTCAAAAAGTTACACCTAACTTTAAAAAGTAAAAAAACAATACCTTAACTTACAGTTTTGCTCAAATTAGTCAACAGCGTTAATTTTCCATCCAAAAAACATAAAAAGTCTAAAATACCCCTCATTTACAATCTAATTTTCAAATCTATGCCACTGTTTTAAAATTTAAATTTATAATCTTTATTATTTTTTCTATTTCAATTTTTAATTTTTTTTTATTCATTTTCATTAAAAAATCATTTTCCATTTTTTTAGTTTTTAAATAAATCTGATTTTAGTTTCTAAAAATATATAAAAAATGGATTTTATTTTTTAAATATAAATACCAGATTTTAAATATTTTTTTTTTCGTTTTTATTATTTTCTTTAGTTTATCTTTCTTAGATTTTGAACTTCATTATTTTTTAATTTCATTAAAGCCTATTTTCGTTAATTCCTAGTTCAAATTGGTCTTTGCAGCAACAATTATCTTCACGAACCAAATGCACCAAATCAGGAACAACTCTTCCAAAACTCAACAATCCAAATCACCAGCCATAAAAATTTCTTGCAAACCACAAGCAAAATATGTCTACTTCTCGTTTTTTTTATTCACAATAGACTCACAAATTCAATCCCTAAAATTTGAGACAAAGCCCCAAAATAAAAATTAAAACAAAATCTCAGCACAGAGGACGGAGCAAAAAAAGATGAAGTAGAAACTCAACAGAGCACATTCCATCAATTTTAAAAAATTGAAAATTCCATCAAATTGATAACATTCCATTCCAGATCTGCTTGGGACTCCCACGGTGGGCTAAAATTCCATCGTCATCACAGGAGCTGAAGAAAAAGGCTGAAGTCGAGCTCCTCCACTGACATCGCCATCGTCGAGCTCCTCAGCCACCAACTCCACATCCATCGCCGAGCTTTGCCTCCTGTTTTTGCTTGAGCGAAGAATAGTACTAAGTGAGACCCTGAGGAAAGAGCAGAGGAGATGAAACGGCGAGGGCTTGTGGTGAGGGGTTCCCGGAACAGCGCCGCCGCCTTGTGGTCTAAAGGTTTGGTGGGTTCGGGAATGATATGTGTGTGAGAATACATGTTTTAGTGAGAAGGAAAGGTTTTAATGGGTATTTAGGGTTTGAAAGTCTAAATAGTATTTTGGGTATTTTTATTTAAATGATGGTCACTGCACATGACCATTTTCTCTTAAAATTTTAATGTCTTTGATTAATTTGGAAAAATTGTAAGTTAAGATATCGTTTTGTTACTTTTTAAAGTTAAGTGTAACTTTTTGAAAATAGCTGAAAGTTGAGGATAACTTTATGATAGTATCCCTTATATTAATAGTTCTCTAACAATGTACTTGTTGTATTTGTATTTATAGATGGAAAATACGAAAATTATAATATAATTCATCAAAGAATATGGTTAGGTTGGCAATTCGACTAGTCAAACATAGACGCGTTATTTAATTGGTGAATAAGTTCTTAAGTTCGAGGCATATCGAATAAAGATGATTTCAAATTGTCCGTAAGTAATAATTAAGTCCAGAACTAAATAAATTTAGCATTAGCTGTGAATTACCATGTAAAATTAAACGTTCATAGATCTCAAAATATTAATTGATTAGATTCAGATCAAGATATCAAATATTAGATATAAAATATGTTAATACTTTGGATTTTGTCAACAGTTCATCATTCATGGTCAAAAAGCCATCAAGCAGGACAAAACATATATGTTTCTTTTAAAAACGGGTCAAACATTGACAACAAAGGTCTTGAAGATATTTCAGAGACTGGATATTCCTAGAAGGTCCCTTCTTCCTTCTAAACCTTTTGACTTGTCTTGTGATAAAAAAAACCATATTATTTATAAACGTGGTCGATGCAATTTAGTATATGATATTAAGATCCTCACAAAATTAATTATTTTAACTTCATAATTTTAGTCCACCAAAACAAGCCGTTGTTGTTGTGAAGCCTAGATTTCGCAGAAGGAGCAACGAAGCCTGTTATATACATACTGCGGACTGATATGAGCAAAAGATTAGCCTAATAGGTCATGGTCCAACATCCATAACTATTAGATATGGACCCAAACTCGCATGTGTACACCTATGGATAATGGAAGTAAAGAAACAATAACTATGGTGGTGTTCAAGCTTGTGTACCCAACCACATCACTGTAATGGGTTTCTTATGAGCATATGTAAAATTTACCTGTATGTTTCATCCAATACACTAGCGATCTCATTCCTGAAATGATGCTTGATTCCCAAACTCTCAAGAGTGTCAACCATATGAATCCGAGAATATAGGTGGAGAGGGTAAATTGCGGGAACTGAAGAGATCAATTCAGAAGAACCAGATATATGTCATGATAGTGAAACTAATACACAAACATCAAATGAGAGAGAGAGAGAGATAGAGAGAGAGAGACCTGCATCCCCAGACATATTTACGAGTGATCGGATATAGTCAAGGCAACCAGCATTGGGAAGGTGAGTTAGCACAGCTGCTGTTGTGGATGGTGAATTGAAGAGTGACCCATTCCTCCGCTGATACTTCAGAACCATTGCCCAGTCCTGCGATTTTCCAAGACCCTCTGACACATAGGCTAAGTAAGCTTTCCTTCCCACCGAGTCGCTTCCATTGCCTCTAAACATAGAAGGAATGTGGGTTCAGTGGAGTTTTGGTTTGGATCAGGCAATAATGAGCAACAAGCGCATAAAAAATAGAAACAAAAAGAAAAGTGAACAAACTTTTACCTTTTAAGCTCCAAATTTCTGTGGTGAAGCATTGCATCCATATCAGTTGGCCTCAGGGGGAGATTCAGATTCAAATCTCTGGCTTGCTCGATCATGCCAGGGAAAGTTATATCAAATCCAATCGGTTCTTGTTGGTTCTTGTCAGTAATTGAAGCAAAATTTGTTTCAATAAATTGAAGGCCTACAGCAAACAGGATTGTTTAACAAATTATGAACGGTATGTGTATGTACACATTGAGAAAATCAGCAAGTACAAGTACCATTGATGATGTTTTGTTCACCAACACCCCATCGTTTTAGAGCAAGAACACATGCCAAGGTCGATGAGAGTGTGTCTTTAATCAGCGCAGGATGGCGCTGATGAGGAAGGCCCCACGACCCATTAAGTTGTTGATTGGTTAGCAACCATTTAATGCACTCTGGGAAACATGGAACCTCCGGTGAACTTGGGGAAGGGACCATTGCTGCCCATGCAGTGTCATAGGAAGACACAGAAAGCTCCACCTTATCAAACAACTTCTTGATCCTTTCCTTAGTACCTTCACAACTCTGCATAAAATCATCATTATCATTTCGAGCCATCAACTTTGACAAAGAGAGAATGAATGTAAAGGAGATCATACAGTATCTCCATTTCTTGCTGGAAATCCTCCTGTGGGAGAAGAAACGGCTGTAGAGAACAAATTGAACCAGATGTTTTAATAACTAAAAAACAAGATACTCACTTGGAAAGATGCAAGTTAATAGTAAGCAAATAACACAACAAATTGAAAACGATTAGTTTCTCTCTTATCCAAGTGTGAAGCAAAACATTAATACATTGACATTACTGGTATGTAGGATTCTTCATATTTATTTTCAGAATGGAGTTTAAATAGCAACCTGATATAAATGTGGAGCGCCTGTTGGGTTGATAGGTATATAAAAGATTGGTAGGGATGGAAAGAGAGGGAGACATTGTTGCATTCAGGTGCAAGCAAATAACTTATATGTTTGTGAAGAAAATGCCTAAAGGCATAATATTTATATAGTAGGGGAAACTCCATGACACTGCCTTACACCATGCACGTGAATAATGCCACTACCCTGAACATCAAAATGATCATATTGAATGACCGAAGTACCCTTGCATCCTAGCCCTTCCCTTGGATGATGTCATTTGGATGGTATAATATATATATTTGCAGCTTTTAACCTCAACTAACATAGCATGGTTGATTTTATGTGGACGTGATAGCTGTAGAGAATAAACAACCAACGAAACAACAATCGCTGTGGGGACACTGATGAACCCATGTTTGAATTGTTTGGGGAAGCTTGAACTCAAGCTCAAGCTGCCCACAAATATTCAACATAAAACAATCACATGCTCTTTTACTTGGAATTGATTATGTGGCTCTCGCATGTTCCCCGTCTTACTTTGTTTTGTTTTTTTTGATAGGCAATGACATATTCATACGGGTTATGACTAATTTCTATAACAACTTCATTCTAGTATGATAGAGTGCTTATACAAACTATTGACGCCTAACCCAATTAAACAAAAGCACAAACATATAACAATAACCTCCACCCATTTCATGTCATTCTAGGAAAGTTATTGTGTGTACAGATTAGTTTAAGCACAATTTTCATGTAATAAATACAGATTAAGATTATATTTCCTGCTTGTCTACTTGAAGAATTTTCAACATAAATCATAACAAATATAGAGCGATCATTTGCTAGGGATATATACCTACTGAGAAGAATCAACCAACAAAACGACAATGGATGTGGGGACATCGATGAAAAACTGTTTGAATTGTTTGTGGAAGATTGAGCTCAAGCTCAAACGCCCCACAAACAGTCAATATCAAACGATCACATGGTCTTCGATTTACAATTGATTTTTTTTTCTTCAGCCGATTTCGAGATCAAGTTCATAAGAAAACTGAAAAGGACTAGAACTTTAACCTAGAAAAGCAGAGAACCGCCTGAGATTGAAGTTGGGTCGACGTCGGCGATGCGATTCTCGTTGAGCTTGCAGAGAGAGGGATCAAAATGACATGAAGATCTTCTGTGAGCTCTACAGCCTAGTTTACCCACCCCTGGCCCATTCAAATGGATGGGCCCGGACCTGGACCAAAACCAAAAGCCCATTAGAATAAAAGGATTTAACGAGTCGATTCAAACTTAAAGATAAATACTTCAATTCAATCCGAAGAGTTAAGTCTGTTCATTTAATCGTTTCAAAAAAAAGTGTTCCATTAGTTTTTAATCTTTTCCAATCCTTATCCACTAGAATTCTTATTTCTACTACATTTTCATTGTTATTTGGATAGTAAGCACTAATTAACAAAATTTCCCTACGTTAACGGTGGGTATTTACTTTGTGGTCCTCCGGGAACGATGTCCTTAAACATCTCCGACATGTTATCCTACGTTCAAATAGATTATTCAGTTGGCTTGGGGGAACAAGTCTTAACAGCTTGGTTATATTAAATGAATCCAACATTGAGATCGATTTCGTTTTGGAATAGGTTGAGTTGAGGTCGACCTGAATATTTCGAGAATCAAACTCAAACAGTTAAGGACTTCTACCTAAGACAATTGATGACGAGTAACTGAGTAATGCCTTTAACAAGTCGTCTGAACTCGTTGTAATCGAGTTAGTCCAAATTAGTCTCTTTCAGTAAACAATCTAGTGTCAACTCAAGCTAAACATTTTTTTGTCGAGGTCGATTCCTGATAAATTTAGATTCGATCCGACCAATTTATGTTAGAACCGATATTAGGAGACTAGTATTAAGAAAAAAAGATTGAGCCTTAGACTATCTACAATGAAAATAGACCGATTCGGTCTAATTCTGGTCTATTGAGGCTAAATTTTTGGAAAATTAGTGGACTCCACGAATGAATTAGACCCGATTCGTGGGTCGTTGAAATCGTGTCACAATGGGAATAGATCGATTCGGTCTAATCCGAGTCTATTGTTTAGAATTAAAATAAAAAACATGTCCAAATCGATGTGTTTATCAAAATGCAAGAAGACCCGATCCGATCAAAATACATTTATTTATATGTTCAAATCGATATCATCACATTGCACGTGCAAACTGACTACTAGGGCCTATCGCAAACCACCTTCCCAGACTCGAGTAATCGGTTTGGGGGCGTAATATGACGAACAACTTCAAATTATTTTCTCGGTATTTCTTAATCAAAGATGGCAAGTGACCGGGATTTCCTTATGCCATTACTTTAAATTGTTGTGTGTTGAAGCAATGTCGTGAGGTAACCAACGTCACTCGTCATTTTTTATTATCGACAACTAAGAGACAATTTAAAGTTGTCCAGCACATTACACCTTCAAAAAGAATTACAGGTCCTCCACCGTTCCTTCCTCCGCCGTCCTGTTTGCCAAAGATTGACCGTCTTGTATCGTGGGATGACGACCTTCGGCTATTGCTTGGGATGGCTATTCTTACCACATTTGCAACCACAATTTCAGTTCCTCCGCCATCCCCGGGTCCTCTTTCCTCTATTGCAAAAGGGTGGCCATCCTTTATTTCCAAAGGACGAGCTTATTCTTTCCAACCCTTTGGCGGTTCACTTGCTATCTTTGCTTACAGATTCGTCACCACCTTCACCCGTCTGTCTGAGCTATGCACACACCAAGGCGGATTTCTCGGGCCAACTCCATTTCCGATACATGTGTAATGTATCATTGCCAGCGAGATGACATTCATCCCTGCGTACAAGACCATGGAGGGGATTGGAGTTCCCGGTTCCGACTGGCGGTGGTATGGGCGGCTCGAGCTCCACCCCAACATCGGGGAAGAGCCTCGGAGAGGACTGTCATCGGTCATGGGAGGTGATTCGGGCGACAGATACACGGAAAAAGGAAAGGAGGCAGTGGCGAAGTAAGGCCGGTGGAGAAACGACGGTGGCGTCGTTAGGTTAGGAAGAGGATGACGGGTGTGTAATTTCGGTGATGATTATCGAAAGTCGAAGAAACGGGTTGAGAGAAGTAGGGTTTGAAGACGAAGCGGGCGATGTATCTAACACAGATTCATGTGCCGCGGCACACGCTGGTATGCTAGCCACGATACGACTGGGCCCCATATCCGTCGATTCGACGGGTCGCTGAGTCTACAAGATCCTCGTCGTCGAATCTCTGTTTTCGCAGATTCGACGCAGACTAGACGCAGCCACTCAGATTCGACGCCCAAACGACGCACCGTTTCGATGCTATTGTGCCTTGTAACAAAACCAATCGAGTGAAGAACAACATAATCACACTTTAACGAAAGCTAATTGGACAAGACTATTGGCAATCTTATTACTACTATAAACAAATAAAATGAACCATCATTTCTCCTAAAAACTCTCTAGAGGTCCAAATATCCTTAATAATAAGATATTTTAAAGCATTTAACGACCAATCAAGGACGATCAAAACCACATTTAAGACATCTGATTCCACCTCCCGGACCTACCACCCCTTTGCCACACACCTTTCCGAATCCCAGCATCCGCAATAAGATGTAAGTCTCCAACAAGGGAGCACACCGTCTTAAAGCCGAATAAGCTGTATAAACATAGTAACTATTACATTGTTGCCACTTTCTAAGTTCTCGATCCAGGAATGATGATATTTATTACTTGCAGATCAAGCAATTTGCACGTTATTCAGTAATACAAGTTATTCAGCAATTTGCACGTTATTCGGCCTAGCTCAACAATACAACCCACACAGCCAAAATGCACGCCTGAGCAACGGTGGCCAACACCAGAATATCAAGGGGGCCAAAGAGGAGCACCTGGATCATTGAAGGTGTTGAAGGAGAACAATGGGTTCATGAACGATTGCACTCAGTTCCTTCATCAAATCAGTTTTGTAGAGTCCATCAGCCTCCATGTAAAAAAGCTACATCACCTTGTTCATATACCAAAACACATCCTTGCAGGCTCTAGGAACCAAGCTCCCTCTCTTCTGCAACACCAACCTCAGCAACTCTCTCCTCTTTTCAGTAATCACACGGTTTATCTCTCCAATGGCCTCCTCTTCTTTGACCACACCATTGCTATGGATTACTCGCAACATCACAGCATTCCCTTGTTTCCCTTCCTCGGCTTCTCTCTGCACAAGTACAATATAGGGATAATTGCAAAACAGTACCCTGAGTAATTCACTTTTTGCAACTTCTACGGTAGCCCTCTTCGATAATTGCAAAAAAGAAACCCGAACATGTCTTTTTGTTACACTTTATATAAAGTTCTTTTAAAATGACAATTTTACCCTTGAAAATTTAAAGTAAGGATTAATTACCTTTTGTGCCCCTTTTGAATTGGTAACACGCCTTTAGTACCTAAAAGTTTTATAATGTTCAATAAGAGTCCATACGTTTTGGTAACACACATTTAGTACCCCCTATGAAATGGCCACAGATCATATAATACCCCTTATGTATTGGTAACAGAACAATTACATACCTTATGAATTGGTCACATATTATTAAAATGGCGTAAACTTGATCAAAATTTTGTCCAGTACGTTGCCAATACATAATGGGTACTAAAGGTAATTAACCCTTAAATTTAAAAAATACAAATTGCAACAAAAAGACAAGTTCAAGGTACTTTTTTGCAATTATCAAAGAAGAGTGTTACAAGTTGCTAAAAATGAATACCTCTGGGATAATATTTTTCAATTATCCCTACAATATATTCTTACAGTTTCAAAACAAGTGTCATTCATTTTTTTTTCTTTCGCTTCAAATTCTATGCACTCACACTCCACCAGCTAACTCCCACAAGGACATAATTCACCTCCTAAATCAAAAGTTTTCAGGATAGAGTATTATAGTTTTGTGAAAATGAGAAGAGTGTGTACCTGATAGGTCTGAACGTCATTGAGAAGACGTCCAGTGATGCTCATAAGATGACCAAGATGATGGAATTCAGGACTTTCTAAGGTTTCTTGGGAAACCTTGGCTCCCACAAAGAGTAGACAAGGAACAACCATTGGTGTTAATGCAATAGACGTATTCGCAATTACAAAGTACTCATCCATTGTTGGCACAAATCCACTCCTTATCCATTCTGCTTCCTTTAGCATGGTTTTCAGTGTATCCAACCACTGCCATAAAACCAGAAACAAAGCTCGTGTCACCAAGCAACAGCGGCTCAGTAGGTAATGAAACAATAACGTTTCTTTTTGCCAGGAGGCAATAGCGATTAGAAGACAAACAATAACTTAGTTCAAAGAATTACTAAAATATGCTCTTGTGAATGGGTCATGTGCGAAAATGTCAAAAACTTTTCCATTCCGTTAAAATGGACTGGATATTCCATTTATATGATGTGCAAGGCACGTGTATCTTATTATTTTCCAAAACCCGAAAATAATCCTAAACCACCACTACCCTAACGATTCCCCAACCTTACCTTAACCAAAACCTAAAAAACAGGTCTGTTTGTCTGACAGTAGGAAAAGCCGAAAATAACCTTAAACCCGAACCTAGCCTAATGTATCTTATTATTGTCAAAAGGGAGTTTTCCGCACATGACCAATTCAAAAAGGCACATTTTAGTAATTCACCAAAGAATTTAGTCTCACCGTCTTCTTAATGTGGGTTGTCACGTCGCATCCATGTGCTTCATATGCTGTGATGCCATTCTCACAAACTGTACTAAGGAGAGCCGAAAACAAGATCTTAACAATCTCAGAGCAACCAACGGTACCAGCATTCACATCCCACCTGAAGCTCATCTTCTATCAGACTTGGTTTTTTCATATATAGCAATGAAGGATCCTAGAAGCATCTCCAATGGGGGGGATAAAAGCTTGGCTTAAAGAGCTTGACTATTTGGTTAAGCCAAGAAATTAAGTCAAGTGCTTGGCTAAAGCATGACTTAAAAAAGTTTGACTATTTGAGCTTGGTGCTAAAATAGTAGCCAAATGCTTGGCCCAAACAAGGCTTTGAGGAGAGAGAAACAACAAATAATAGCTTTGAGGCTTTGAAATTTCAGCATTAGCCAAGCAATTTAGCCTAACAGTTACAAGTGCATTGGAGACCACTGTCTAATAGCTTGGCTCATTGAGGAGAGAGAAACTGAAAATTTGCAATAAGCCAAGCTTTATAAGCCCGGTAAAGGTTTATGCATTAGAGATGCCCACAATGAAAATGAAAAAAAAGGATAGGTTAAATGAACATACTTCTCGACCAGATCAACCAACATTACTTTGTCCTCTTCATAGCCTACTGCTCTGTCAAACCATTCATCGACCGCACTTAGCAAGATACCATGCTTGGCCCATGCAAGGCGAGCCTCAGATAATTCAGGAGAGGGAAGGATTGCAGCAGCAGTGTAGTAGCAATAGCCTATCTTATGTTTCACGAACCTCACCTTGTCTAATCTCTGCTCTACAACCCACCTGCATTATAGCAAATGTAATGCTGCAATATTCACATGATAGCACTGCCTATGACACTCAGACCAAGATCCATACCTTTCACATTCTTTAAATTCCTTCAGATATAAAGTTTGGTGGACATTGAAGTCTTTCACTGCCAACTTCAGAAAATCCTTGTTACCAATATTTGGAGAACTGTTACGACCATTAAGAATCTATTAATGAGACTGTGGTTAGGCCGAGATTTTCAGAATATATATACTGAAAGAATGCCTACCAGTACGAAGTTTTCAGAACTCTTATGCCATTGACATCGTAATGCTCAATACTTTTTGTGGTTATTAATCTTTCTATATTTGCGTAGGACGGGAACATTAGAGCATAATCCACCTAGAACAGTGAAACTTTTCAGTGCTAAACTAATCAAACGGAATAAGTTTGTGCTTAGCTGCATATACATAAAACATTAGCTTGAATTGAACCACTGGATGATTCTTGTTTCAGGAAGCAACTTGTCCATGATTGTATCTGATCCAAATATGACTCATCTGGATGTATAATCATATGGGAAGCCTTGTACAACTCCAATACAGTGCGAGTGTCCTTCACATACCCTTCAAGGGTATTGAAGAAGTAATCTTCTTCAGCAAACTTAGCTAACGGATCTGCATAATTGTCAGAAAATCTACTTCAATAGATTAAATTAACAAATCTAAAGACTATATATTTCTGACCTCCAGAAGGTGAGAGAACTCACTTGACCACCAGGCCAACCTCAGTGGTTTAACTACTATATATAACGAACAAATACCTGAGGAAACCTCATATCCGTTGTCACACAATACCCGAAATGTCATTGCACAGGTGGCTGTGTCAAGAAATATCTCTTCTTCTCCCTGTAGCCAGCATCTGCGCCATGGAAAATGCAGTGCTTTCTAGTAAGGCACAACCAAACTTTGTAGAACATATTTATAGGAAATTTCAGTGCAGGAACTGATGGGAAGAGGCCCAGCCTATTAGGTCAGGGATTTAACATGTATATCAACACACATATTAACTTCATAATTCTAGTCCACAAAAACAAGCCTGGCACCCGTTGTTGTGAAGCCTGGGCTTCGAGGAAGGAGCAATGAATCCCGTGATATACATACTGAGCACTAATATGACCAAAAGATTAGCCTAATAGGCCATGGTTCAACATTCATAACTATTAGATATGAAGCAAGACTCACATGTGCACGCCTATGGATAAGGAAAGTTTGTGTACCCAATCACATCACGGTAATGGGTTTCTTATGACCGTAGGTAGAACTTACCTGTATTTTTCATCCAATACACTAGCTATCTCGTTCCTGAAATGATGCAGGTGGCGGCGCGTGTGGCTCACGCGCGGCTGTGCGCGGCGGCGAAAATTTCCAGAAACTCCAGAATGGCCGGTTATGCCTTGTAGAGACCTCACTCGCCGGAGGTGAGTGAAAAAAAGCGTCTGGAACTTCGTAAATAAGCTAAAACAGTTCCCAAACAACAATAACTTGTCCCGGCAAGTGCAACTCCGGTTGCGGTCAGATGGCTCTGCGATTTCAGACGTAGGAAACCCAAAATATCCTCTATCTTATGGGATAGGAGGTGAGAACAGAAAACGAACGAAAAAGAAAGACACCGAACGTGCACACCCGGCACAATGGAGGCTCACTCCTAAATTTCCCAACCCCACAGAGCTGATAACCACAGCTCTGATACCATGTAGAAATGAGAAAATATGTTCTCATTCAACTTGTTTTGATAATACACAAGTGACTAATATATATACACAAGTATTGGGACTCTTCAACTACTCCATTAATGAAGGGATCATTAATGGTGACTTTTTCCACTCCTCAATACTAATTACAATTCCCAACCTCCCAAGAGTGTCAACCATATGAAGCCGAGAGTATAGGTGTAGAGGGTAAATTGCGGGAACTGAAGAGATCAATTCAGAAGAACCAGATGTATGTCATGATAGTGAAACTAAAACACAAACATCAAATGAGAGAGAGAAAGAGACCTGCATCCCCAGATATATTTACGAGTGATCGGATATAGTCAAGGCAACCATCATTGGGAAGGTGAGTAAGCGCAATAGCTGTTGCGGATGGTGAATTGAAGAGCGACCCATTCCTCCGCTGATATTTCAGAACCATTGCCCAGTCCTGAAATTTTCCTAGTCCCTCTGACACATAGGCTAAGTAAAAGCTTTCCTTCCCTCCGAGTCGCTTCCATTGCCTCTACACATAGAAAGAATGTGGGTTTAGTGGAGTTTTGGGTTGGATCAGGCTCCATCACTTAATAACGAGCAACAATTGGATAAAAAATGGAAAACAGATCAGCTGAACTGACTAACACAAAAAAAGCAAACAAAAGTTTACCTTGAAAGCTCCAGATCCCTGCGGTGAAGCATTGCATCCACATCTGTTGGTCTCAAGGGGAGATTCAGATTCAAATCTCTAGCATGCTTGATCATGCCAGGGAAGGTTATATCAAATCCAATAGGTTCTTGTTGATTCTTGTCAGTAATTGAAGCAAAATTTGTTTCAATAAATTGAAGGCCTACAGCAAACAGAACTTTTTAGATATAGACTCCACACACAAATTAAGAACGGTATGTGCACATTGAGAAAATCAGCAAGAAGAACGGTACAAGTACCATTGATGATGTTTTGTTCACCAACACCCCATCGTTTTAGAGCAAGAACACATGCCAAAGTTGATGAGAGTGTGTCTTTAGTCAGCGCTGGATGGCGCTGATGAGGAAGGCCCCACGACCCATTCTGTTGTTGATTGGCTAGCAACCATTTGATGCACTCTGGGAAACATGGAACCTCCGGTGAACTTGGCCAGCATTTACACCTATCAGACATTTAATTTCAAAATGATACCCTGGCATAAATTTTTACACTTTCATATCTAAACCAAACATTTAATAACACTTTCATACCCAGCCGTCAGATTCTATTTTGGATGGAAAGTTAACAGAATCTGACAGCTGGGTATGAAAGTGTTATTAAATGTTTGGTTTAGTTATGAAAGTGCAAAAAAATTATGTCAGAGTATCATTTTGAAATTAAATGTTTAGTAGGGTGTTAAAATAAAATTTTCCCTTCTAAATATACTTGCCCAGCATCTGTTATGAATTAGTGTCATTCCATCTTCTCCATTCAATTTAAAATGACAAACATTGATCCAAGTAATGGTAAAATAATAATAAAAAAAACATGTTACTCAATCTTCATTTCACACTCTAATGCAACACAATTAAAAACAATCCCCTTGCTATTCCTCCCTTACAACAACATTTACTCATCATCAAATAAAATCAAATTTCCATTTTATACTATTTCATTTCAATTTTTAGCAACAAACTTCTTCACCTCAATCACCACCATCTTCATCATCATCATGCACCTCAGACTTTCATCAGCTTTGTTTGTTCCCTCAACCTGTCATTGCAACAGATTTGGCATGCATTGTATAGCAAACTTCCCCAATAAAAAGGAAATTTGATTTTCCCACTTTTTTTCTTAAATATAATAGAGAAAGAGTAATCACCAAATTCTTGTTGTACGCCTCCATGTTTTTTGTTGTATTTAGTTTTTTTTTTTTTTTGCAATTCTAATATCTTATACAGCCTACATGAGTACTCATGCCTTCCTTGTATGTGCATTGAACCATAATGACCACACTACAACTTTTCCAAAACAAAATTATATATGAATGTTGTAACCTGAACATTGGTTTTGTTTGTAGAAGATCATCCTCAAACACGAAAGAGTGCATTTAAACTTGATTAAGCCATTACCTTACTCCATTGTAGAATTAGGCTATCATGAAATTGCAAAGTCAAATCCCCAACCGGATCAAGTTGAATCGAGCGACCCCAAAATTTGCTTTTTAAATTCTCCCCAAGATTTACATCATGTACCCTAACAATGACATGCAACAATCATAAGATGATGTACTTGGCAGCAAAGATGAACATATAATCATTGCAAACTGAGCCCATATGAATAGACACCGCTGTGTAAAATTGACAACAAAAACAATCCAGGTAAGGACATAAGAGGGCGGATTGAATGGTTGCAATGTTAGTCCCAGTATTATATAACCCATAAGAATCAATTCACATTCTTGTGACCATATAAAAATAAAAAAATCTGGTTCCAGGGGTTGAATGTTAGCTACTAAAAGTGAGATAATGGTAAATACCAAACACTCATTTCCAGCTTTCTATACGTTGGCTCATTACAAAGGCAGTAAAGAAACACCAAAAGGGAGCAGCTAATCATATTATCATTTCCCCCATCCCACCCGAAACCAATAAAAAGAAGAAGTAAAAACGACCTCTTTACCAAAATCTATCTACTAAACATTGATATAATGGTAAAGTTCAAGTCACATGTAAGTAGTCTGACCATAAGTGCTCAAAAAAATTAGAAGTAGTTGCTTAATAAATCCTATATCTATCTCTATGAAAATTTAATAGTAAGGGGATTCTGAAAGTAACACAATGAATTAATTTCCTATCACTTTGATGAAGTAAAATCTTCTAGTAACTACACTAATAATACTTGTTGCATCAATAGAGGAAGCTATTCATTATTCCATGTTTTATTATACAATGCACAATACCACTTTCTTCAACAAATCAGTAAGAGTAAAAAAACATACACTATTGCAGCAGGTAACTTATTATTTTCTTTTTTGGTTCTCTGATATTGCAACTTGTTGCAGATTAATTGGAAACATTAATCATTTGTTCAGAATATAGCATATCAGCAGAGACTGACTCCTGTAAATTACTGGGATGGAGACAACAATTTGAGCGCCCAACAGAACAATGCTTCTAAAATGTAAACACCCACAAAACTTTACTCTCAAAACTGAAAATTGCATATGTCCTAAACATTCTAAACTCAAAACTGAAAATTCTTGATTATAAACTTAAAATTCTAAACATCAGTTAATTACTTAAAAGTACTAAACTTGTAAATATTGCAGATGGTTCTTTTCATCCATTTTTGTCTTTCTCTGGTGTCAACAGCACACTGAGCATTCCCTATGTAAAGACTACTAACAACAATTCTAACATGGTGATGCAGAGTGCGGAGCGGAAAGGACGAATTCTTTATCGAATTCGTTGATTCAAAGTGAATACCGAATAAGATAGAAATTGAGTAGAACTCGTTTTTTGGTTTATTTCATCAAATCTGAATTACAATGGAGAATAACAAGTGCTTAAATAGAGAAACTAGTACCCAAAGTCCTAATACAATAAGGAAATTATTACCCAAAACCCTAATTCGAAAATAAAGGAATTATGAAAAACGGGAAATAATATCTGGATTTCTAAAAACACGAATTTAACCCTCCAGATGAACTCGAAAGGCCGAAAACCATCGGGGATCATGGCAAAGCCATGTGTTTTTCTTGGAAGCCCGTTTTGACCCAAAATAGACTAGGACTTTGTCGAATTCGGACACCGATACCTTTTCTGTTCTCAGTTATGACTGCATCATTTCACATGGGCACACAAATATAAATTAGAAGAGGGAGAGTCCTTTTGGTTATAATACCTGACGAAAATACCTATGCATAGCAGGTGTGTCGAATGCTCTCCCTTACCCATAAAATTTTCTAGGTTGACTTGAAGAACTCAGGACTTTCTTCAATTTCCTGAAAATGAAGATAAGCCATAACTGAATCAGGTAAACATATTACAATTACAAATATGAAGCTACAGTGCATTGTCTCCGATTTGACAGAAGAATTGGTTTAATCACAAATTGGCTTCATTAGGTGCAGGTGATAATTAACAATTGAACTCTACCTAAACTATTGTTTTATGGTAGAAAGGAGATGGTTACTTGAATTCATCAAACAATACTATTGGCCAGAAAACTAAACGAATAAAGTTCACCTGAAGTTCCTGGATGAAGACACATATACCTGCAAGAATCAAATAATAACTTTTCTGTAATCCAACATAACGAAAAACCTAACTCACAGCAAAATCACCACAAAATTGGAATCAAAACGATCATACAAACAGGCCAGGGATAGATTCAGGAACAACAAAATCGACAACCATACTAATCGGAAACAACACCAAAATAAAAATATGAAATGAAATGCACATGCCTTCGTTTGAATGTAACGTGTATGGGAGACAATGAGAGCATAGAACATCATATGGACGGTTCAAAAAAAAGGTAGAGCAGAACCAATTAAAGAGGCAACAGCACTGGGATTTGATAGGCAAATAATACAAAGAAAATGCGAAGGAATACTAATTAAAAACATAAAATATACTAAAATCTGAAAACCAAATGAAAAATCTAAAAATGAGGTCCGTGCAACAGCAGATACATGTTTGTCCAATCGGTAACCAAAGAAGCAAAATAAATTTGGATAGGCGCCTTAAAATTTGGTGTGCGGACAGTTTGAAAAACTGTAATCATCAGTGCAATGCCCTGATTGAAGGAGCAAACAAAGATTAGATATAGTTTCTCAACTTCCAATGCTCATTAAGCTCGCAAATTCACTTCAAGATACAGGAAAACAACTCACCTGAGTTGAATCTACAACCTGTTGGCTTTGCTTCTACGATGGATACCTCCTGTCAATTAAAGAGCTCAATATAGTATCACCTAAGTTGATTCCTTACCTAGTACATTACAATTCAAGCAACTAAATCTACAACATTACACTTGTCTTGAAGAAAGTATGAGTCCTTATCAGAGCCCGTCAAAAGACCTGACTGTCATCAACAACCGCTTGAATAGGTATGCCTTTTCTCATTAAATGTACAAACTCCTTGACTTGTAGAAACTACACAACTTGCATTGACTTGTCCTTGTAGAATAATCGAATAAGCTGTATGGATGTAGTAATTATTGCATCGTCTCTACTTTCACTGTTTGACTAGTTCTTGCGGAGTCGTTACTTTATTTAAGATTATAAATTGTAAGGGTAGAACCGTCATTTTTATCGAGGCACTTTTATGCAATAATCAAAGAAGAGGGTTGCAAGCTGCTAAAAATGAATATCTCAAGATCCTAAAATATCATGAAGGAGTAGAGATCCTGAAATGGGACGTACAAACTTCTCCGGCCAAGGTAGGGATGAGACTAATGAAACCAGACCCATGGAGATACATTTTCGGAACCACTTTTGACCGAGAGCTGATGAGTACTGAGATCGTTAAAGGTGTTGATGGAGAACGATGGGTTCATGAACGATTGCACTCAGTTCCTTCATCAGACACGTTGTGTTGAATCCATCGGTCTCTTTGTACACAAGCTGCATCACCTTGTTCATATTCCAAAAGACATCCTTGCAGGCTCTAGGAATCAAACTCCCTCTCTTCTGCAACACCAATCTCAGCAATTCTCTCCTCTTTTCGGTAATGACACAGTTTATCTCTTCTATGGCCTCCTCTTCTTTGACCGCACCATTGCTATTGATTACACACAATGTCACCGCATTCGCTTGTTTTCCTTCCTTGGCTTCTCTCTGCACAAGTACAATATAGGGACAATTGTAAGAAAGTACGCTGAGGTATTCACCTTTTGCAACTTGTAGGCCTCTTCTTTGATAATTGCAAAAAAATACCTTGAACTTGTCTTTTTGCTGCATTTTGTATAAATTTGTTTCAGAATGACGATTCTATCGTTGAAATTTTAAATTAAAAAACAGATAGTCCAAATTTTCATATCCCTTAAATTTCTTGCTAAATGAAGAGATACGGAATTTAAATTTCTTGTTTCTTAGTTATTATTTTTTAAATCTAAATTGTAAGGGTAAAATGTCATTTTAATATAAAGTGCAACAAAAAGACAAGTCCAAGGTACTTTTTTGCAATTATTAAAGGAGAAGGCTACAAGTTACTAAATTTTTTTTATGTCAGGGTACTTTTTGGCAATTATCCCTACAATATATTCATACAATTTAAAAACAAGGGTGGTATTCATTTTTTTTCTTTTGCCACAGATTCCATGCACTCACTCTCCACTTGATAACTCATAAGAGGACATAATTCACCTCCTAAATCAAAAGTTTTCAGGATCAGAGTGTGTGAAGATGACCAGAGCGCGTACCTGATAGGTCTGAATGTCGTTGAGAAGACGCCCAGTAATGCTCATAAGATGATTAAGATGATGGAATTCAGGAATTTCCAAGGTTTCTTGGGAAATCTTGGCCCCCACAAAGAGTAGAGAAGGAGCAACAAATGGTGCTATTGCAATAGACTTTTCCCCAATTGCAAGGTATTCATCCATTGTTGGCACATGTCCGCTCCTTACCCATTCTGCTTCCTTTAGCATGCTTGTCACTACATCCAACCACTGCCATAAAACCAAAAACTAATAAGCTCATGTTACCAAGCAACAGCGGCTCAGTAGGTGAAGAAGCGATAACTTTTCTTTTTGGCAGGAAGCAATAGAGACTAGAAAAGAAACGATAACTTAGTTCAAAGAATTTAGGGGGAATCACCAAAATGTACCTTTTTGAATTAGTCACGTGCGGAAAACTGCCCTTTTAAAAAGGTGCGATAGACTGCCTTTTTAATTTAAAAAAATATATCAGATTTTACAACAAATAAAAAAGATAACATTTACTATTTTATTCAATAATTTAATTTTTCAAATCTGATTTTTATTAATTTTGTAAATCTTTATTCAAAGGTATGAGGGCAAGGTTGTAAAAAACGTTAGGCACTAGTCGGGCGGGAAGGGGTCCTAGGCGCTAAGCGGGGATTAATCGGGGATTAACCGGATTATTATTTTATTATTTTTTATTATATATTATCAAAATTTATATTATACTACATAAAAAATATTAATAATATCGAACATTAAATATATTAAAAAACATAAATATTCTACTAAACTAAACGTATCATACAATTCTTAAAAGAATATCAATAAGTATAATTATCAACTAGCATAATTTTATGGTTTCACTTGGCTTGTAGAAGGTTAGAAACTATTTTTTTAACTACAAATCCGACCCGACGCCTGATCAACCCACTCAATTAATCGGTCAGGCGGTGATTAATCTGCCGAATCGGGGATTAATCGGTCATATTCCGCCCAAATGGCCTGTAGCGCCCTAGGAGAATAAATCGGGTCGGCATAGCCCATTCCAGCGCCTAGGCCCCAGGCGTGGATTTTTACAACAATGTATGAGGGTATGATTTTGAAATCTTAAATGTGATATCACGGTATTTTGGTCATTTTATACATTGATGGCAATTTCGTATTTTTATCTGAAAACTAACCGAACTTAAGAGCATCTATAGTGGGGGTGGTTTGTTAATAAGAAAGAGGGGTGGTAGGGAGTTTGAAGAGAGAAAATAATAAAATGATAGGTGATGAGGAGAGAGAGTATAGCTAGTGATAGTAGTTAAATCCTGCAACGAAGTAGGTGGTGGTAGGGATAGGTGGTTTGAGAATTAGAAAGAGAAAATGCTTAAATTGTTCTTGAGCTACCACTAGCCAGTGGTAAGGGGGTGGTTGGAGACCAAAATTGATGCTTACCACTAGTTGCTATCACTAGCTAGTGGTTTACCACTGAAGATGCTCTTACAGACGTGCACAAAAGATAAGGCAACTTATCGTGCGCTATTTTTTGTTAGATAAAATGGTAGTTTTCCGCACGTGACCAATACAAAAGGACACATTTTGGCAATTCCCCCAAGAATTTAAGCTCACAATATTCTTAACAGGGTTTGTCACGTCCCATCCATGGGCTTCATATGCTGTGATCACGCTCTCACAAACTGCACTATGCAGAACCGAAAAAATGATCTCAACATTCTCTGAACAACCACCGGTACCAGCATTCACATCCCACCTACGGCTCACCTTGTATCAGACGTGGTTTTTTCATATACAATATAGAAATGGAGGGTCCTAAGTGAAAATGAAAAAAAAAATGGTTAAATGAACATACTTCTCGGCCAGCTCAACAAACTTTACTTTGTCCTCTTCATGGCCTACTTTGTCAAACCATTCATCAATTGCACCTGCCAAGAGAGCATGCTTGGCCCATGCAAGGCGTGCCTCAGATAGTTCAGGAGAGGGAAGGTTTGCAGCAGCAGTGTAGTAGGAAATGCCTATCTTATGTTTCATGAACCTCACCTTGTCTAATCTCTGATCTACAACCCACCTGCATTATAGCAAATGTAATGCTGCAATATTCAGTGATTATTCACACGGTAGCATTTCCTACGACACTCGGATCCAGATTCATACCTTTCAAATTCTTTAAATTCCTTCAGATATAAAGATTGGTTGACATTAAAGTCTTCTACTGCCAACTTTAGAAAATCCTCGTTACCGGTATTTGGAGAACTGTTAAGACCATTAAGAATCCATTAATGAGACTGGTTAGCGGAGATTTTCAAAATACATATACTACATTAGAGCATTGACAATGCGTACCAGTACGAAGTTTTCAGAACTCTTATGCCATTAGCATTGTAACGCTCAATATTTTTTCTAGTTGCTAATCTTTCCATATTCGTGTAGGATGGAAACATTAGAGCATAATCCACCTACAACAATGAAACTTTTCAGTCACTAAACTTTTCAGATGGAATAAGCTTGTGATTAGCTGCATATATACAGAACAAGAAACTACCTCTTGGGAAATGTATTTATGGAGCTTATTATTAGCTTGAATTGAACCACTGGATGATTCTTGTTTCAGGAAGCAACTTGTCCATGATTGTATCTGATCCAGATATGACTCATCTGGATGTATAATCATATGCGACGCCTTGTACAACTCCAAGACAGTGCGAGTGTCCTTCACATACCCTTCAAGGGTACTGAAGAAGTAATTTTCTTCAGCAAACTTAGCTAATGGCTCTGCATATTTGTCAGAACAATTTCCTTCAGTAAAATAAATTAACAGATCTAACAACTATATATTTCTTTTCCTTTTTTGATCAGCAATAAAGTGGGAGATCCTGATCTAACCTAGCCTCAGTTAACCTCTGACCTCCAGAAGGTGAGAGAACTCACTTGACCACCAGGCCAACCTCAGTGGTTTCACTACTATATATAATGAACAAATACCTGAGGAAACCTCGTATCCGTTGTCACGCAATATACGAAATGCCATTGCACAGGTGGCTGTGTCAAGAAATATCTCTTCTTCTCCCTGTAGCCAGCATCTGCGCCATGGAAAACGCAGTGCGTTCTAGTAAGGCACAAAAAAGCTTTGTAGAACATATTTATACGAAATTTCAATGCAGGAATTGATGATGCAAGGCAAAGCCTAATAAGTCATGGACCCATCATGTATATCAACACACACTTAACTTCATAATTCTAGTCCACCAAAACAAGCCGTTGTTGTGAAGCCTGGGCTTCGCGGAAGGAGCAACGAAGCCCGTGATATACATATTGAGTACTAATACGACCAAAAGATGAGCCTAATGGGCCGTGGTCCAACATCCATAACTATTAGATATGGAGCAAGACTCACATGTGCACACCTATGGATAAGGAAAGTAAAGAAACAATAACTACGGTGGTGTTCAAGCTTGTGTATCCAATCACATCACTGTAATGGGTTTCTTATGAGCATATGTAAAATTTACCTGTATGTTTCATCCAATACACTAGCGATCTCATTCCTGAAATGATGCTTGATTCCCAAACTCTCAAGAGTGTCAACCATATGAATCCGAGAATATAGGTGGAGAGGGTAAATTGCGGGAACTGAAGAGATCAATTCAGAAGAACCAGATATATGTCATGATAGTGAAACTAATACACAAACATCAAATGAGAGGGGGAGATAGAGAGAGAGAGACCGCCATCCCTAGACATATTCACAAGTGATTGGATATAGTCAAGGCAACCATCATTGGGAAGGTGAGTAAGCGCAGCTGCTGTTGTGGATGGTGAATTGAAGAGTGACCCATTCCTCCGCTGATATTTCAGAACCATCACCCAGTCCTGCGATTTTCCAAGTCCCTCTGACACATAGGCTAAGTAAGCTTTCCTTCCCTCCGAGTCGCTTCCATTGCCTCTACACATAGAAGGAATGTGGATTTAGTGGAGTTTTGGGTTGGATCAGACTCCAACACTTAACAACGAGCAACAATTGGATCAAAAATGGAAAACAGATAAGGTGAACCTTGCCAAGATGGAAACAAAAAGAAAAGTGAACAAAATTTTACCTTTTAAGCTCCAAATCTCTGCAGTGAAGCACTGCATCCATATCTGTTGGCCTCAGGGGGAGATTCAGATTCAAATCTTTGGCACGCTCGATCATACCAGGGAAAGTTATATCAAATCCAACTGGTTCTTGTTGGTTCTTGTCAGTAATTGAAGCAAAATTTGTTTCAATAAATTGAAGGCCTACAACAAACAGGATTGTTTAGATATAGACTCCATACACAAATTCACATATGTATGTGTATGCACACATTAAGAAAATCAGCAAGAAGAACGGTACAAGTACCATTGTTGACGCTTTGTTCACCAACACCCCATCGTTTTAGTGCAAGAACACATGCCAAGGTTGATGAGAGTGTGTCTTTAGTCAGCGCTGGATGGCGCTGATGAGGAAGGCCCCACGACCCATTCTGTTGTTGATTGGCTAGCAACCATTTAATACACTCTGGGAAACATGGAACCTCCGGTGAACTTGGAGAAGGGACCATTGCTGCCCATGCAGTGTCGTAGGAAGACACAGAAAGCTCCACCTTATCAAACAACTTCTTGATTCTTTCCTTAGTACCTTCAAAACTCTGCATAAAATCATCATTAACATTTCGAGCCATCAACTTTGCCTTCAGTGCAAAACTCATTTGACAAAGAGAGAATGAATGTAAAGGAGATCATACAGTATCTCCATTTCTTGCTTCGGTAACTGGAAATCTTTCAATGGGAGAAGAAACAGCTGTAGAGAACAAATTGCCCCAGATGTTTTAATATCTAAAAAACAAGAAAGCCAAACTTACTCACTCGGAAAGATACGACTTAGTAGTGAGGAAATAACACACCAATTTAAAAACGATGATTTTCTCTTCTATGTTGGAACTCCGTGTGTGAAGCAAAACATTAATGTGACTGATATACTAATATTACTGGTATCAGTGGTATGTAGGATTCTTCATATACTTGTTTTCATAATGGAGATTAAATAGCAACCTGATATAAATGTAGAGCACCTATTGGGTTGACAGGTATAGAAAAGATTGGTAGGGATGGAAAGAGAGGGAGACATGGTTGCATCCAAGAGCAAGCAAATAAGCTTAGGTGTTCGTGAAGAAAAAGGCTGAAATGCATAATATATATAGTAGGGGAAACTACGTGATACTACCTTAAACTATGCAAGTAAATCAAGCCGCTACCCTCAAGGGCCTCAACTCCAAAAGGATCATATCCGCATTGCCCCTTGCATTAAACCTTTTTACAAAATGATCACTACATTGAAGTCTATAGGTCTTCCACAGAGGTTGGCGTCTTTCGATTTTCTGTGGTAGACCGATCAACTTTGATGCAGTGTGCATGTCATAATTTTTCCCGTTTTATAGTATTTTAATACAAGGGGTAGTTTGGTCGTTTGACATTATCACTTTTGATGTTGGAAGGTAGTTAGTGACATGATTTTCGTGCATAGTATAGGGCAGTGACCTCCGCCTTTATCCAATGAAGCGGAGATCCTAGCTCTCTCAAAACAACATAAGAATTTTATTTATCCCACATTACGCCATTTTCTGCCGATCAGGAAAAACATCATTCGTAAGGATCTTAATTTAGATAAGATTTTACGCATACCTGAGGAAACCTTACATCCTTTTCGACATAGTATCTGAAAGACTAAAATGTTACTGCACACTGCACAAGGGGCAGTGACCATAAATATCACTTATCACCAGGACCCGGAATCTATTGGTTAGTATATGCCAATTCTTGTAATAAAATGCTATAAAAAGAAACCAAAGTTTGTTGTTGTGCTTTTATACAAACATTTGATGCCCAAACCAATTAAATATGAATATCCATTCATGTCCAAAACAGCATATTCTCACTCCTATCATACGAATCGTATGCTATATATGAAGCAATACCCAATAGTACATATACTATCCTATAAAAGAAAAGAAAACCCTAAGTAGAGTGCGACATCAGACAAGACAGGAACTAAGTAGTTCAAGCACAACTTTCATACAAGTAGTAGTTTAAGCACAATTTGCACATAAGTAAGTAGTTTAAGCACAGTTTTCATGTAATACAGATTATCTTATGTAGAGTTATTGGCTACGTCCACTAACTCACACACATATTTCCAGATTAATATAGACAACCAACAAAACAACAATGGCTATACGCAAACCAATGAGCCAATGGTTAACTTATTTGGAGAAGCTCAAGCTACCCACAAATATTCAATAAGAAATCATTGCATATTGTTTGTGTAGAGGATGAAGTCTGTCCAATATTAAAAAAATGTCTATCACACATGTGCCTCGTGTTACTTTGTAGTAACATATTCAAATGGGTTATCACAAATTTCTATAACCACGGCATTCTAGCAATAGAATGATGTTAAAGAAACTATAGTTGGTTGCGGTGCTTATACAAATTATTGATGCCTAAACCATATAAACAAAAGCACAGATTTATAATAACCTTCACCCATTCCACATGTAATATTGTATACACAGATGCCACCCAATCTCGCATTTAATGTTGTATACACCGATGCAGCTTGCTAATAAAAATTCATACAATCGAATAAAATAAAACAAAACATGGGACCTGTAAGACATCAGACAAGACATAATGTATCTGGTTACAGATTAGTTTAAGCACAATTTGCATCTAATTTATACATATTAGCTAACATTGTCTGCTTGTCTATTTTAACAATTTTCTACAGATACATACCCAATGCTCGACTTGTTTGGTTTGGGAAGCTTGAGCTCGAGCTCAAGCTCAAGCGGCCCACGAATATTCAATCTCAAACTATCACATGCTCTTCGATTTACAATTGATTACATTTTAAGTTTTTCTTCTGTTGATTTCGAAATCAAGTTCATAAGAAGATTGAAAAGGACTAGAAATTTAACCTGGAAAAGCAGAGGAGCGCCTAATATCGATGTTGGGTCGACCACAGTGATGCACTTCTCGTTGAGCTTGAAGAGGGGATCAAAATGACATGAAGATCTTCTACTGTCTACGGAGTACGGAGCCTAATTTACACACCCCTGGCCCACTCAAATAGATGGGCCCGGGCCCGGACTAGACCAGAGGAAGCCCATTAGAAACGAGGACCATAGCCATAGGAGGGTAAAGTCAAATCAAAATCGAAATAAATATTTATATTTAAATCAGAGTTAGGCCGATTGATTTAGTGTGTATATAGATATTAATAAAATTATTACTTCTATTTAAGTTCTATGAAATACGAGTATATTATTAAATCTAGGAACAATTATAAAAGCTTACTGTGGACAAATTTAAAGTGAATTATTTTCTTTTGCAAAACTTATGGTGAATTATATTTTTATGCAAATCTACTAAGGCGTTAATTTTTAATTTTTTTGCTAAAAAAAACTATAAAAATACATATATAAGAGTTCTAAATTACAAAATACGTATATATAGGAGTTACAAATACTGAAACATATATAACTCAAAAGGGTAAAAATATCATTTTCAAACAACAATTGATAAAGAAAACAAAAAACAATTTAACGTAATTTTTTACAAAAGAATATAGTTCACCACAAGTTTTTACAATTATCCCTTAAATTTATCAAATGAACCGGCTCATACTCTTAAGAGAATGAGTTCGAATCCGACCAAATATTTAACAAATCAGGCACAAACGAACAACTTATTTACAATCCTAAGGACCACCACCCGGAGATTTTGTGTTGATTGTAGAGTTTTAAACGAGTAAAGAACGAGCTGCTTGAACTCTGATCCTTAAAGGTGTTGATGGAGAAGAATGGGTTCATGAACGATTGCACCAAGTTCCTTCATCATATCCATAGAGTGGAGTCCATCGGGCACCATGTACACAAGGTGCACCACCTTGCTCATAAACCAAAACACATCCTTGCAGGCTCTAGGCACCAAGCTCCCTCTCTTGTGCAACACAAATCTCAGTAATTCTCTCCTCTTTTCGGTAATGGCACGCTTTATCTCTTCTATGGCCTCCTCTTCTTTGACCGCGCCATTGCTATGGATTACACGCAACATCACCGGGCTTCTCTCTGCGAATGATTCAGAATGATTCAGAAGACATCCGTACAGTTCCAAAACAAGCATCATGTTCATTTTTTCTTTGCTGAATCAAAAGTTTTCGGGATAGAGTACTATAATTTTGTGAAAATGACAAGAGTGTGTACCTGATAGGTGTTAATGTCATTGAGAAGACGTCCGGTGATGCTCATAAGATGACCCAAATGACGGAATTCAGAACTTTCAAAGGTTTCTTGGGAAATCTTGGCTCCCACAAAGAGTAGACAAGGAACAACAACTGGTTCTAATGCAATAGACGTATTCGCAATTGCAAAGAACTCATCCATCGATGGCACATACCCGCTCCCTACCCATTCTACTTCCTTTAGCATGCTTTTTAATACATCCAACCACTGCCATCAAACCAAAAACCAAGCAACAGCAGTTCAGTAGGTAAAGAAACAATAACTTAGTTCGAAGAATTCAGAAGGACACATTTTGGTAATTCCATCAAGAATTTAATCTCACAATCTTCTTAATGTGGTTTGTCGCGTTGAATCCATGCTCTTTATATGCTGAGATCCCGGTCTTACAAACTGCACTACGCAGAGCTGAAAAAAAGATCTCAACATCCTCAGAACAACCATCGGTACCAGCATTCACATCCCACCTGTGGCTCATCTTGTATCAGACTTGTTTTGTCATATATAATATAGCAATGGAGGGTTATAAGTGAATGAAAAGAAAAAAAGAAGGATAGATTAAATGAACATACTTCTCGGCCAGCTCAACCAACTTTACTTTGTCCTCTTCATGGCCTGGTGTGTCAAGCCATTCGTCGAGTGCACATATCAAGAGAGCGTGCTTGGCCCATTCAAGGCGAGCCTCAGATAATTCAGGAGAGGGAAGATTTGCAACACCAGTGTAGTAGGAAATGCCTATCTTATGTTTCATGAACCTCACCTTGTCTAATCTCTGATCTACAACCCACCTGCATCATATAGAAAATGTAATGCTGCAATATTCACATGATAGCACTGCCTTGACACTCAGATCCAGATCCATACCTTTCCAATTCTTTAAATTCCTTCAGATATAAAGATTGGTTGACATTGAAGTCTTCCACTGCCAACTTCAGGAAATCCTTGTTACATATGCTACACTATAGCATTGAGAATGCGTACCAGTACGAAGTTTTCAGAACTCTTATAACATTGGCATTGTAACGCTCAATATTTTTTCTAGTTGCTAATCTTTCCATATTTGTGTAAGACGGAAATATTAGAGCATAATCCACCTACAACAATGAAACTTTTCAGTCACTAAACTTTTCAGATGGAATAAGCTTGTGATTAGCTGCATATATATAGAACATGAAACTACCTCTTGGAAAAAGTATTTATCGAGCTTATTATTAGCTTGAATTGAACCACTGGATGATTCTTGTTTCAGGAAGCAACTTGTCCATGATTGTATCTGATCCAAATATGATTCATCTGGATGTATAATCATATGGGAAGCCTTGTACAACTCCAACACAGTGTAAGTGTCCTTCACATACCCTTCAAGGGTATTCAAGAAGTAATCTTCTTCAGCAAACTTAGCTAATGGCTCTGCAAATTTGTCAAAACAATTTCCTTCAGTAAAATAAATTAACAGATCTAACGACTATATATTTCTTTTCCTTTTTTGGTCAGCAATAAAGCGGGATGTCCTAATCTAACCTAGCCTAAGTTAACCTCTGACCTCAAAAAGGAGAGAAACCTCACTTGACCACTAGGCCAACCTAAATGGTTTAACTACTATATATAATGAACAAATACCTGAGGAAACCACGTATCCGTTGTAACGTAATATCCGAAATGCCATTGCACAGGTGGCTGTGTCGAGAAATATCTCTTCTTCTCCCTGTAGAAAGCATCTGCGCCAAGGAAAATGCAGTGCTTTCTAGTAAGGCACAAAGAAGCTTTGTAGAACATATTTATACAAAATTTCGATGCAGGAATTGATGAAGCGAGGAAAAGCCTAATAAGTCATGGATCCATCATGTATATCAACACACACGTTAACTTCATAATTCTAGTCCACCAAAACAAGCCGTTGTTGTGAAGCCTGGGCTTCGCGGAAGGAGCAACGAAGCCCGTGATATACATATTAAGTACTAATACGACCAAAAGATTAGCCTAATGGGCCGTGGTCCAACATCCATAACTATTAGATATGGAGCAAGACTCACATGTGCACACCTACGGATAAGGAAAGTAAAAAAAACAATAACTACGGTGGTGTTCAAGCTTGTGTATCCAATCACATCACTGTAATGGGTTTCTTATGAGCATATGTAAAATTTACCTGTATGTTTCATCCAATACACTAGCGATCTCGTTCCTAAAATGATGTTTGATTCCCAAACTCTCAAGAGTGTCAACCATATGAATCCGAGAATATAGGTGGAGAGGGTAAATTGCGGGAACTGAAGAGATCAATTCAGAAGAGCCAGATATATGTCATGATAGTGAAACTAATACACACACATCAAATG
The DNA here is from genome assembly GCA_963921825.1 of Erodium maritimum. NCBI lineage: Eukaryota > Viridiplantae > Streptophyta > Magnoliopsida > Geraniales > Geraniaceae > Erodium > Erodium maritimum. Next base: position 187,634 of record OY997594.1, on the reverse strand, counting down.
AGAGGGGGAGATAGAGAGAGAGAGAGAGAGAGACCTCCATCCCCAGACATATTTACAAGTGATTGGATATAGTCAAGGCAACCATCATTGGGAAGGTGAGTAAGCGCAGCTGCTGTTGTGGATGGCGAATTGAAGAGCGACCCATTCCTCCGCTGATATTTCAGAACCATTGCCCAGTCCTGCGATTTTCCAAGTCCCTCGGACACATAGGCTAAGTAAGCTTTCCTTCCCACCGAATCGCTTCCATTGCCTCTAAACATAGAAGGGATGTGGATTTAGTGGACCTTTGGGTAGGATCAGGCTCCAACACTTAACAACGAGCAACAATTGGATCAAAAATGGAAAACAGATAAGCTGAACTTATGTTACGGGCCGTACGGACCGGTACAAGGTGGGATAAAGCCCACCACCAAGATGGCCGGTTAGGATAAGAGTTTGGTTTTTAGTTTGTTTCCTTTTTAATTAATGTCTTAGTTTACAAGTTGTATTAGGATTTGGAAAGTTGAGTGTTTACCAATTAGGGTTGTAGTAGGACTTGGGGATTAGAAAACCTCCTTGGTTATATATACCAAGAGAAAAGAATGAAATAAACATACTGAGAATTAAATAAATTGTTTAGTCTCTACCGAGGTTTTCGAGTTCTCTCTTAACGAGCTCGTATCAACGAGGTTCGAGCTCTCTCTCTCTCTTAAACGAGCTCGTGTCATCCATCCATGGAGACAGCGTATTTCGGCCCTATAACGCGATCCAGAAGCCAGGCCCTTAACAACTTACTAACACGAAAACAAACAAAAAAAAGTGAACAAAAGTTTACCTTGAAAGCTCCAGATCTCTGCGGTGAAGCATTGCATCCACATCTGTTGGTCTCAAGGGGAGATTCAGATTCAAATCTCTAGCATGCTCGATCATGCCAGGGAATGTTATATCAAATCCAATCAATTCTTGTTGGTTCTTGTCAGTAACTGAAGCAAATTTTGTTTCAATAAATTGAAGGCCTACAGCAAACAGGATTGTTTAGATAGAGACTCCACACACAAATTAACATATCTGTACACACTGAGAAATCCAGCAAGAATGGTACAGGTACCATTGATGATGTTTTGTTCACCAACACCCCATCGTTTTAGTGCAAGAACACATGCCAAGGTTGATGAGAGTGTGTCTTTAGTCAGCGCTAGATGGCGCTGATGAGGAAGGCCCCACGACCCATTCTGTTGTTGATTGGCTAGCAACCATTTAATGCACTCTGGGAAACATGGAACCTCCGGTGAACTTGGAGAAGGGACCATTGCTGCCCATGCAGTGTCATAGGAAGACACAGAAAGCTCCACCTTATCAAACAACTTCTTGATTCTTTCTTTAGTACTTTCAAAACTCTGCATAAAATCATCAATGTCATTTCGAGCCATCAACTTTATCTTCAATGCAAAACTCATACGACAAATAGGGAAAAAATGTAAAGGAGATCATACAGTATCTCCATTTCTTGCTTCGGTAAATGGAAATTCTCCAGTGGGAGAAGAAACAGCTGTAGAGAACAAATTAAACCATATGTTTTAATAACTAAAAAACAAGAAAGCCAAACTTACTCACTCGGAGAGAGACAGTTTAGTAGTGAGCAAATAACACAACAAATTGAAAACGATGGTTTTCTCTTCGATGTTGAAGCTCCATGTGTGAAGCAAAATATTAATGTGACTGATGTACTAATGTTACTGGTATGCAGAATCCTTCATACTTATTTTAAGAATGGAGATTAAATAGCAACCTGATATAAATGTGGAGCGCCTATTGGGTTGACAGGTATAGAAAAGATTGGTAGGGATGGAAAGAGAGGGAGTCATGGTTGCATCCAGGAGCAAGCAAATAAGTTTAGATGTTTGTGAAGATAAGGCCTAAAGGCATAATATATATAGTAGGGGAAACTTCATGACACTGCCTTAAACTATGCATGTAAAGCCGCTACCCTCAACTCCAAAAGGATTATACTGAATGATTGCACTACCCCTTCCATTAATTTATTTTACAAAATGAACACTACGTTGAAGTTTATTGGTCTTCCATGGAACATGGCGTCTTTTGATTTTCTGTGGTAGACCGATCAACTTCAATGTAGTGAGCATATCATAAATTTTCCCTTTTTATAATTTTTTGATACAAGAGATAGTTTGGTCGTTTGATATCATCACTTTTGAAGTTGAGGGTAGTGACATGATTTTTGTGCATAGTTGAGGGCAGTGATCTCGCCTTTATTTATCCAATAAAGCTAAAAGCCTAGTTCTCTCTAAACAACATAAGAAGGAAACATGGAGTTTCCCCAGTATGGTAATATATCACTTGGGTAGGGGCTGCTCTAACAGTTGTGTTATTTCAGCGAAGAGTCAGAATCAAAGAGTTGCTGATTGATTTAGATAAGATTTTACGTATACCTGAGTAAACCCACACTCTTTTTGACGCAGTATCAGAAATGTTACTGCACAAGGGGATGTGACCATAAAATGCTATGAAAAGAAACCAATGCTAGTTGTCGTGCTTGCATACGAACTTTTGGTCCCTAAACCAATTAAATATACATATAAATATCTATTCATGTCCAAAAACAGCATATTCATACTCTAACTTCTATATGAAACAGCATATTCACACTCTTCTTAGGTTTTTGTTTTTTTTAATAGGATAGTTCCTATTAAAAAAAACAAAAACCTAAGAAGAGTGTGACATCAGACAAGACAGAAACTAAGTAGTTTAAGCATAGCTTTCATAGAATTGGTAGTTTAAGCATACTTTGCATATACGGACGTAGTTTATAGACTACCAACAAAACAACAATGGCTATATGCAAACCGATGAGCTAATGGTTAACTTATTTGGGGAAGCTCAAGCTACCCACAAATGTTCAATAACAAATCATCGCATATTCTTTGTGTTGTGGATGAAGTATATCCAATATTAAAAAATGGCTTTCACGCATGTACCTGTCACAATTGTGAACACAATCTCAAGCAAATCAACAATAAAACGGGGAAGAGGAAAGCTTTGATTAAATCTGATAAAGCCAATACACAGCAAGACAGCCTCTAAGGCCCTTTTTTTCTACAACTACAGCAGCTACTGAATCACTACAGCTATGGCTACCATTAACTACAAGCTAAGCTATGGAAATGAGAAATACCAAGATGTTCATCGATACCCTCTGCAGAAGCCCAAGCTTTGCCTTTATGCATGACCTACCTTTTGGGGAGAAGCAGCGACACGATACCGTATCATCTAGGTAAAACCCACTTACCCCAAGCAACGTCGTCCCACAGCTTCTCTTCTTTACCGAAACGGTGTCGCAGCCCAAGGTCATGACTTGATCATGACAGTACCCCATGTTACTTTGTAATAACATATTCAAATGGGTCATCACTAATTTCTATAACCAGGCCATTCTAGTAATAGAATGATGTTAAAGAAACTAAATTTGGTTGAGGTGCATACACAAATTACTGATGCCCAAACCAAGTAAACAAAAGCACAAATATATAATAACCTCCACCCATTTCCCGTGTAATATTGTATACACAGCTGCAGCTTGCTAATAGAATTTCATACTATCAAAAAAATAAAACAAAATCTCAGGCAAGAATAAAGTATCTGATTACAGATTAGTTTAAGCACAATTTGCATGTAATATATACAGATTAGCTTACATTGCCTACTTGTCAATTTGCATAATTTTCCACAGATATATACCCGATGCTTGACTTGTTTGGTTTGGGGAAGCTTGAGCTGAAGCTCAAGCGACCCACGAATATTCAATATCAAACGATCACATGCTGTTCGATTTACGATTGATTACATTTAAGTTTTTCTTTCTCTGTCGAATTCGAAATCAAGTTCATAAGAACATTAAAAGGGACTACAACTTTAACCTGGAAAAGCAGAGGACCGCCTGAGATCGATGTAGGTCGACGACTGCGATGAGCTTCTCGTTGAGCTTGAAGAGGGGATCAAAATGACATGAAGATCTTTTGTGAGCTCTACAGTCTACAGATCCTAACTCACTGGGCCCACTCAAACGGGTGGGCTGGGACCCGCAGTAGAGCAAAAAAACCATTAGAAATGAGGGCCACAAGAGGCCCAACGAGTCGAGCCAAACTCGAAATAAATTATTTTTTGAAAGTAATGAATTTGTATTAAACTACGGCAAATCGCTGTATTAGAACTGATAACAAAACATTTGGAGTAGGCATTACTTGCCAATTAAAATCACCTATTCCGGCGCGCGCCTTGCTAGAGTATGAGTATGAATTGACATGTTGATTTTGTTATGTCATCTCGTCTGAGTTGGAGAAACAATACATGTATCGGCCACCCGAGTCCTCCGATCATCATAATATTGGTAATCATGGACTCGCATCTTCAACTTCTCACTTACGAACCATAAACTTTGTTGTGGGAGTGCTTTGAGGTCTCCTTCAACCCAGAATCTTGTGTCGCCACCACCTGATCTTACCTTCGAGAAAGGGGGTCGGACCTGGCTTATGTAAAGAACGAAGACGACATGGAGGAAGACGAGAAATGTAAATCACGCTCATCGGAAAAGCGATGTCCAAAACCTAACTCTAGACAGATGTCCTTGTTAGAAAAGTAAGCTAGCCGTAATTTATACAGCATTCAACACGTGCTTTTCATTCTTTTTGTGTGGGTAGTTAGTGGTAGGTAACTTAGTTCCTTGTCAAACTTTGCTTTCTCATTTGTACCTTTTGTGCTATAAATACAAGCAATTCCGAGGCATCAAAGCATTACAACTCGGCACAATTCAAAACCAATTGTCTCCTGATTTCTTTTGTTCCAATATTAGTATGAGAACCAACAGTCCTTGACTCGCATCATGGGGAAGAAGTACTTGACGACATCGGGGACTGTGAGAAGATGACTCATGAAAAAAAATAAAACTAGGATTGGCTGAACAAATTTCTCCGTAGTCTTTTAGACTCGAGTCAAAAGTGAAATTTATTTAAATTAAACTAAATACAAATATAATTTAAATGAGCCAGCCAACAAGTCAAACAAGTCTTAAAAGAATCCGAACATTTAACAAATAGAACTCAAACCGTTAACAAGATTGGAGATGTTGTGTTGATGGCAAGTAATAACGAATTAAACTCAACCCGTTCACAACCCTAAGGACCACCACCTAAAATTGGACATGTCGTGTTGATAGCAAGTAAAGCCTTTAATGAACTGCTTGAACTCGGTTTAACGAAGTTCAAGCCCAGTTTAGACTCGTTCAATTAACAATGTGAACATCAACTCAAACTACACAATTTTTGTTACGATCATAGTAGATTCTCGATAAATTTAAACTCGATTCAACTCGTGTACCTGCATCTTAAGTTAGCTATGCTTGCATGCAGTGTGCCTATATGGGATTGAATTCTCAACTATGCTAACAAGCAAAGTCTACTGGGTAAAGTAAAATAATCATTTTGCCTTTCTTTAATCTTAATCATTCATTTGACTCTTTAAAATTATAAAATTTTATTTATTTAGTTATAATAATTATATAAAAATAATAAAAATTTAATTCAAACCCACAAGAATAGAATAGTCATTTTAAGTACTGCTGTTAAATTTTCTTGACATAAAGTTGTGGACGAAACTATAATATATTACTATAAAGTGTAGACGAAATTTTGTGCATCATTTCATTGGACGAAACTTTAGATTAATTTTGAACAATTAACCCAATTATAAACATCATTACTTCTAAACTAGTGCCACTTATGTCACAACGTGACTCAATGTGCAGAGAAATGGAAATAGAAATGAAGTGAAGGAGAAGAAGAAATGGAGTTTGAGCTCTTATTACTGAACTCTAGAAGAACCTATAAGTCTTACAATAGCAGAGCACTCGCTTCTCTATTGCTAAGCTTCACTAATTGACACAACACAACAATGGCAAAGATAACCTCTCACAGACCCCTCTCTACTATTTATAGCTCTCTGCAGCTCCAACCACTCTCCAATGGATCTAACCACACTCTAACAGACTCTTCACGTGGCTAACAACTCCAACAAACTGGCCACGTGGCTTAACAGCTCTTAAGCAAGTCCTAATTGCAATTACACTCATGACACTGTAGAAGAGTACAGTGACTGTTTCATGGGCTTCACTGTTCTAAACCATCTAATAATTCTCTTACATCATCTAAAAGACAAACATTCAAGTGATCTTCACAACCTTAATACACAAAATTACAACCTTGTGAAACTCAGTCACAGGGACTACAAATCCGAAGTTGTTTCTCATAAACTTGTCTACCTCCCTCCAGGATTCCGGTTCCAAGACAAATAAGTAGGATCTCCGAGCCGTCTGAACAAAAAATATACGATAAATAATGTTTATCTTTACTTAATTCGATACCTAATCATGTCTATTTATTAGGGACAATTGCAAAAAAGTACCCTTTTGTTATTCACTTTTGCAATTTGTATCCTTCTTCTTTGATAATTGCAAAAAAATGCCATGAACTTGGCTTTTATTGCACTTAGCATAAATTTATTTACCCTTGGATATTTAAATTCTAAAAATAATAATTGAAGAACATAAAATCCAAATTTTCATATTCCTTAAATTTCTTACTCTTTGTGAGGTACAAAGTGGAAAAACAAATTAAGGATATGAAACTTTGGATTTTTTTCTTTCTATATTGTTATTTGGGTTAATTGTCAAAAACTACCCTAAAGTATTGTCCGCAAACAAAAAAATACCAAAAGTTTTGTCCACGTTTTTAGGCTACACTAAAGTTTTGTCCACCGGGTTCCATTAGAAAATCTTAACAGATTCATGGTAAAAAAACTACCCCAAAGTATTGCCCACACAACTTTAGAATGCATTATGTATTGCCCATGAATCCATTGAATCCACGAAGAACTGCCCATACCATTCATTCTAGATATTCATCACAATTCCTCTCTATTACATTTTTCTAACGGAAGTCGGTGGACAAAACTTTAGTGTAGCCTAAAAGAGTGGACAAAACTTTAGGTATGTTTTTGTTTATGGACAATACTTTAGGATAGTTTTTGACAATTAAACCTTGTTTTTTAAATCTAACTTGTAAGTGTAAAGCCATCATTTTTATACAAGTTCAGTATATCTTTTTTGCAATTGTCAAAGAAGAAGGCTACAAGAAGCAAAAAATGAATACCTCAGGGTACTTTTTTTGCAATTATCCTTATTTATCATTCAGCAGTTCAGATTCAATCACGGTAGACTTATCGATATTTACCTCGGCTTGATGAGATACACAAGAGTGAAGGACATTGCCAAGAAGAAGCACAGTCCTCCAATGGTGAGATAAGCGATGCCAAGGAAGTCGTTCTTTCCTCCGAGCCAGCTGGTGGTGGAAAGCACCAGTTTCTTCTTCCCGTCGAAACTGTATGTATTGTAATTGTTCTTCAACGTCACGCTTATGACTTCATTCGCTTTAAGGTCTCTCTCTATCTTTCCGTACAATTTCCTAAACATTGGGAGAGCCGCGGTTCTCATCCAAACGATTAGGTCCTCTTGCTGGCTCAACTAGGGCACCAAAATATTCAACAACATTAGCAAAACCAAGGAACAAATTTTCTCATCCAACTACATTGAACTTTCAATTTTTCTCACTTCACTTTATTTGGGATATATGACAAATATACCCCTGCAACAATGAATCTTCCCTTCATTTTCCACTCTATTACGAGGTTCCCATTGAAAAATTAATTTGTAATAACTTTCTTTACAGTAGTAAATAAAAGAAATTGACGGCACACGGGTATTCTTGTTCAAGTTCCCTAAATTGTTATAAGGTTTTTTTTTGTCATTTATTACAAAAATGGAGTAAATTGAGAAAACAATGAAAGTTGAGTGTAGATTAGATGAGAAAATTTTAAACTGTGTATTAAAATGAGAAATGTGACAAGTTTAGTGTACTCATATGAGATTATCCCTAAATATTAACTTAATGTCTAATGATCAATTCAATCCAGAGTAAATATCGATCATATATGTAGACTACAATGTTTTATGCAACAAATATCTTACCATTATATTCAATCCAGAGTAAATATCTATCATATATGTAGACTACAATGTTTTATGCAACAAGTATCTTACCATTATACGTAATGGAGTGTTACCAAAATAAGAATTAGGTATACTCTCGTAAAAGTACTCTACTTTGTCACCTTTCTTAATTAACTACACTGTTTTTTAAAATCTTCTCACTCAACTACACTACACTTCCAAATTATCTCATTTTACTCTACTTTGATATTAAATGAAAAAAATACCCTTCATTGATTTTCAAATTACACGCCAATACTGCATCAAATTCCACCCCAAATTCCTATATCGGCGTAGGGGAATTTTTGTCATTATTGTGAAAGTATAGTAGAGCGAGAAAATCTTAAAGTCAGTATAGTCAAGTGAGGGAGGTGACAAAATCATTGTACTTTTGAGAGATTACCCTTAGGAATTAATTCAAGTAAAAACATGATAAAGATAGAACATAATGAAGGGCTGAAAAGGCTTACGGGTATGGACGAATTGAGATGTGCACCGCCTATGATTGAGCCATTCTGGAAGTTCTTAGGAAAAACATTTTTGCCAAACTTGTGATCTCTATCGCTCTTCCAAGAGATTCCCTTCTTATTTACGGTCAACTCCGAGTTGTTGACCGAAAAGCTATAGGTATCGTTGAACAAACTCCAAGCAATAAGTCCACAAGGTACAATAGTCGTCCCATTTACCGCATCTTCAGGCTTACAGTCGCTTGTTTCATTCTCACCGTCAGTACTTTTTAGCTGTTGATCACTCCGACTCTTCACATACCTAATTTACAAAAAAGCAATATATGGAATCATGGTGTCCATTTGATTTTAGGTAAAAATTCAAGCATTACATTTAGAATATGAACTAAGAGAATGTAGTCAATCAAATTAAGCTTGACGTTCTATTAATGAAAATAATATTAGGGATAATCTCACTCAGTTACCCTTAAGTATGCACTTTTCTTAATCAATTACCCCAGAAAAAAAATAGTCTCAATTTACCCCCATTCCATCTACCCCGTAAAATATATTCATTTGATAATAAAACCATTAAGTTTAAGGTTTTACTTGAACTGTTTCACCAAAAATGTTCTGCATATTCTATGGTAATTCAAAAAAAAATCAACAAATGATGTACACTGGAAAGATATACATTAAATGACTCTTAAACACCGTGTGTAGCAGAGGCTTGAGATATGTACCTACGGTGATTTTGGTAAAAGTTGTCGAGTTGATAGTACACATACACGGGCTTCTTCATGAGCTTTGGCACCTGATAAAGAAACACGGGAATGAAAAAGGAACCAAGATGATAAGTTCAAAACAATTTTTACACGATGAATAGGTTTTGGAGGAAACATACCGTGATACTTCTGATGCAGGTTTTATCAACAGAGCTTTGTATGTACTGGACCTTATCTTTTCTAGATTCTTTTGGTATGCATTCGGTCTCGTATCCATCAACAATTTCAACGACCTAACAAAATAAAGAGAACCCTTCATTAACAAATAATCTAGACTGTAAAAGATTCAAAGTAGTTTGGAACATACATCCCTAGAAGCAAACAGGGAAGCTAGTCCAATGGGAATGAAGACAATGCTAACGAGCATGAATGCTGAAATGACCTGCACATGGATAGAGATTATTGATGTAAGATGCACAAATGTTCCTTAAGAGCGATATAAGCTCACAAAATTACATAAAGTTTACCCATCGCGGTGTGAGAATTGGCTTGCAAGCTGGAAGTTCCTGCTGAGTGAACTTTGAATCTATGGGGAAAAAAATGAAAACGGATATTTAATTAATTTTGCGTAATATAAGACGAAAATGGGGGTTTTTCGGCGAATCGCTTACCTTCTGGCCACTTTTTTTATCGGAGAGAAATATAGGGAAATCCTACTCTAACATATTCTACCCTTCACCCACACCTGCTTCTAAGCAGGTGTACCCACTACCTCAAGGAGAGGTGAGACCTTGAGAGAGCTCCTCACCATCATGCTACCCCAACCTTCTAGCCACTTACCACGCGACATGTGGCTATTCATCTGGATTTGCCAAGCTAATCCCCTCCACCACTGTGGGAGGCTGGTGAATTGAGGGCTAATCGCCTCCGGTGGAAGAATCCCACTGGAGATGCTCTAAGTCATGTTAGATTACTAAGAAATTATAAGACTAACTTTGTATGAACACCAATAGATTCTTTTATTTCCTAATTCGGAAACTGTGGTCCGAGAAATATGGTTGATCAATCCGGTCATACTATGGATGGGAATTTAGTTGGGACAACACCAACCCACAATTGGATGATTTCATACCCAGAGAGACTCAGAAGCAATCAAAAATCAAAACAAGACACAATACTAAGTCAAACATAAGCACATTTATGAAAATCAAACGACAGAGATTCAACAGACATGTCAGAACAAGTTCTACATAAACCAAAATCAATCAAACCAAGGAAATATAAGAAAACCCATCTAGAAATCCAGCAAAAAGCGCAGGAAAAATATAGTTAAAATTAAAACACAGAAATGGAAATAAGAAATTACATTTGGGTCGCTTGGAGTTTCTTCTGACGGCTGAAGGGTCAGCAGATCCGGCACCTCCAGAGCTCGAAGGAGCCGTATTGGAACTCATCAGAGCTCTACAGATTTAAAAGTTGATCCAGAGGTAAAACCCAGTTGATGAAAACGATCCCAGATTCAGAATTGGAAAAAGGGTCGAGACTTTCGAGGAAGGAGAAGGTTAAGAGGAAGGATTTTTGTTGTTACAGTTATTATCGTCGACTTGCCCAACGTTGGATTGACTTTGGAGAAGACGAAGACGAAGGGCGGCCCAATCCGTTTTTTTTTTCTCTCTCTACAGTGACAACTGACAAATATAGAGCGAGAAACTAAACAGCCATTGAAGGGTCAAACCTCAGACTAATACAAATTTAATTTTATCGGAAAATGTAAGGAGACAGACGAAACGAAAATTAAGACACGGCTTAGGATAATAAAAGTGTAAGGAAATGGGTGTCCTCGTGTCGGAAAAGATAACTACTTAATTAGTAGTATGTTTTCAAGTAAATTCCTTTCTTTTTTTAATAAAATTGTAGGATTATTATTCGGCATCAAAAGCCAGTAATCCCGATAAAAACTACAACAAACGACTTATATCTCACTTCATACTTGTTCACAAAGAGGCAGTGCTAGCTAGTTCATTAGTTATAACTAGGGTGTCCATAGGCCGGGCCCCGGCCCTATGGCCAAAATTTTGAACCGATATGGAGCGACTGGGTTCAAAAAATTTAATCCACTCCCGGCCCCGGGCCCAAAAAGGGACCTTCGAACCCGCTTGTCCAGGTTATGGTTCGGTGTTGGGGTCAGTAGTGACGGTGTTGGACCATTTGCTATCCATTTCTGAAGCTTCGTCAAAGGTTCAGAAGCACAAGGTTTCGACGGAGAAGGGCAGGGACGTTCATACCAGACGAAAATCCAAGGTTAAGAGGCCTACTCCGGCGAAGGATGATCTGGGGAAGAAGCTCTTAGACAGGCCTGTTGGGGTTGGACGTCAAGGTGCTGCAGATCCTCCTGTGTGTGGTGATGTTGTGTCGTTGATTGCGAGACGCAGATGCCGTAAATCTGCCAAATTGAAGGCATCACCGGAGACGAGGCCTACAAAAGCTCTTGTTCGTGCAGGTGGTGGGGAAAATTCAGATGTAAGAAGGCGACATTGTGTGGTTTCGAACACTAAGGTTTTTATATGTCATTTACCTTATGATACGTCTGTAGATTGGGTTAAAAACTCTTGCGGAATTTTTGGCGAGATCGTTTCGGCTACCGTTCTCAAACGACCGAATCGATTTGGTTCGTATTTTGGGTTTGTTGAATTCAAATCACCGGATTCAGCTGCTCATATGATTGAAGCTCTTAACGGGTTCAAGTATAATGGCTTCGTTTTGCTCGTTGCTTTCGCATACGATCGTCGCATAAAACAGAGCATGATTGCTCCAGCGACCTCATCGAAGCGGATGGTTGGCATTGGAGACGAAGAGTTATCTCAGACAAACGAATTGGTATCAATGGAGAAAACTTCTGATGGGAGTCAGGCGGCGGTAGCTTTTTCCGGTGACTCGCCGGCGTTGGACGGGCTCGTCGTTGCTGAAGTGGCTCCGGCCGGTGTTCATGCAGCTTTTGCTGGCTTGGGATCGTTGGATTCGTCTTCGGCAATGTTGAAATCTCAGGAAATCCCAGATTCAGCGGATTCGATTGATTTGGAAGCAAATCAAGAGGGTTTGATTTTTGAAAAATCAAATATCGACTCTGTTAATGATAGCGTAAAATTAGGTGTTGCTGAAGCCGTGATTTGCGTTTCAACTCACTTGTTTTCAGGCGTGTTTTCGAGTGGAATCGAGGAAGAAGGCACATGTCCTGGTCTGTTATGCGATTCCAATCGCGTGAATTCAGGCGTGTTGCCGAGTGTAGCCGAGAAAGAAGACACAGCTGTTGAGGCCCAGTCAGTAATGGTTAGGCCCAGTTCTGGTGCGGCCCAAATGGCTGATCAGGTGCTGTTTGGGCCTGATGCTGATGGAGTTTTACTTTCTGGGTCGAGTGCTGGTCCGGTAAGTTTGGGACCCGATGAAGGTAGTCCTTGGAAGGAGGTCCTACTAAAGCCTTCGAAACGAGTGAGTCGACCTCCCAAGCATCTATCAGAATTCTATACCGTTAAATGCAAATCGAGGAATCGCTCTTTGGAGCGAGAGAGAGTTGTTCGTCTCATCGATGTTGGGAAACAGGTTGAACAAGGCCGACTTGGAAACTCGCAACCCGTAGCCTCGTCTCACGGGACCGACGCATGGACTAAAATTCGTGAGCTGGCATCCAAAAAGAAAGGTGCAATTGTTCGCCTCTGACTTTGAGAGGCGAGGTTTTGAGGGGTTTTTATTTTGGTTTTGTTCTTCGTTTTCGTGTTAGGAAAAGGTTTGGCCTTTTAGCTCCTCCTTATTGGAGTTCCTATGTAATCGTTGTTGTTTCCTGTTCTGCTTGAACAGGACATTCCGGTCCTTTTGGTATCGGTCTTATTAATAAATTTTCGAGCTTATCAAAAAAAAAATCGGGTTGGACCAATCTATCCGAATTTGATAACATTAACCGTAAGTAGTCGTACATATACTTTCAAATATTTTTTTCATTATCCAAAAAATCATTAAAAAAGTCATTACAGAGTGCTTAAAAGCTCTCAATTTGGTCACTTCTTAATGACGAAAAAACTTCATACACTGTTTACACATTATCAAATGTTCAAGGATTACAAACGTCAAATATGGAGTTCAAGTTGACTCAAAACAGATTACGATTACGAAAGATGGGTTCAACACAAAACTACGACATGTTGTATTACAAAATTGGTAATCATCTTCAAAATCTTAAGCAATCAATCTTCATCTTCATATGCAAAAGTAATTAAAATTGTAAGAGTGTGGCCTTATGCCTTGGACTTGTACCATATCCGGGTGGTCCGGGTTATGTAGGAAACCATGTCACGAATCCGCTACCCGGACCGCTCACTCTGGGTTTTGTATTTTTGAACCCGGGCCCGTCCTCGTAATCCGTGGGGGCAAACCCACTAGGGCTGGGTTGGACGGGTTGACCGACTGGACTGGACTATGGGTCAATTTTGGACACCCCTAGCTATAACATTGACAATCCTACAAACATAAACTACTCTAACCATAATAACAATTTACCGTCATTGATAATAGCCCAAAAAGGAGTAAACAACGTTGTTTATTACCAAAACAGCTCCTATGCAATCTGATTCGATAGTCACTCCCCTCAGAGAAACAAGACAAACAAACGACGAGGCATAGAGCAAGAAAGAGAAGAGAGAAGACCTATGCAAAACGAAAGGTTTTGCCAACATTATTCTTGAAGGATGAGATAAAACGAGGATGAATTTTTGTTTTCAATAGTATGGTAGTATGAGTGAACTCGAGAGGCTAGACTGGAATGAAATACGACGTGCTCGACATACGAATTGAACCGGGCTTCACGCTAAACAAGGCCCAATAATAAATAGAGATCAATTCGATTAACCGTCGATTTTCCAGATGAAACAACCCGACCCTAAACCGTCACACATCAATTCACCGAGTTTAATATCGGGTTTTAACCGGTTCGGTTCGATCCGGTTAGACAGGGGCTTTGTTGAACCACTCGGACGCGGTGGACTCCATTTCCAAACAACTCGCGCGCTGGGTTTCGGAGGGAGGGGGAGGGACGATATTTGTTCGAATCTTCTCCTCCCATTTGTTTCGCGCGTAACTGAGTCCACAATTTTCTCTCTATCTCCTTATACTGAATCTACATTTATAAATTCGTATGTATATGTGCATGAATCGTGTTCATAACGAGTTGGATCGTTGTAGCTGAGGTAAACTCACTCATCTGATCACCGACCGCTATCAATTTGTGTAGTTCATCATCTATCGATCTATTTGATTTTCACGAGTTGTCGATTGTTTTCTCTACATTATTTTTTTTCATCATCGTCTAGAATCGGAAGTTTGGTACCCGTGTAATGTTAAGTTTCTGTATCTGATCTGATTTGTTTACTGGTTCCTAGCATTTCATTGTTATTTTCTAAGATTCTGCTCTCCTACATGTTTGATGTGAGTTTTTGCCTGATTTAGGGGTTTTTGTGAATTGGGTCAGCTTCCCCTTTGGTAAGGTGTATAGTTGAGTATTGTGAATGGAGAAAATGGGTGTTGTGGAGATTTTGCCCCTCAAGTGGGTTCCATACATGGAAGGTGGCGCTCAAAGCTTAGTATGGTGGACATTTATTTTGGGACGGAGAAGTACGGGTTGAAGTGCACCCATAGGTGGAGACATTTGGCTTTTCGCATCAATTTGATGAGCGTAATCTAGACCAAAACCAACTCACACCAACAATCGAATGCCTGCAAAACACATCATAATCGATCCTTTCTTACTGTAATTTTCTAATCCATTGGATGCATTTTTGCTACTACATATTTTTCATGGAGTTATATGACATTGTAGTATTTTCCGTGTAGCTCATATGTAGTAACCCTATTATTATGACCTGGTTGTGTTACATGTACTTATGTGTTGCCGTGTTTCTTTCAACCAAACTTCATAATGTGCCACTTATATGCTTAATCTTCCTTTGGAGGTTGTGTTAAACCACCCTTATGTTCAGTGCTGGACTTATATTGAGTCTACATTGTTTCTTACTAAGCAATATACAGGACCTATATCAAGTCTGTCTATTGTCGATTTGCATGAGAATTTAGGTTCGCCGTGAAAACATAGACAAAATATGACTTGTGGCTTCTTACCAACCACCAATTCCCCATGGGTTTGGAAAGTAGTTAAGACGTGTGCTTAGTGTACACGGTAAATACATGCACCAAGAGTACATGAAAAAACTTTTCCCATTTTCTTATGGGTTTATTGGTTTGCAGGTATCTATATGAGAAATATAGCAGAACTTTTTTTCATAAGCTGTACAGAATATGAAAGTTGGAGATGATTTAGTCAAGGTGCAACCCAGGTAACACGTTCACTTGATGTCAAACTTTTTTATGGCCTGCCCCTCATCTTGTGAACTTATTCAACGTTTCTATTTTTCTCAAGATAGTAATAGCGTTAATGTTTCATTTCAGGCAGCTTCTAATCTATTCGGATTAACTTCCTTTAAGTTCCATCTCCATAACCACAAGAACTGAGAAGTGAGACCTAAGGATTTTGATGAACTGTTGATATCATTGCAGGGCCCATTTGATTGATGAAGCTGTTTAAAAAGGTTAAGCTTGGATACAAATATTTGGAAATTTTAATCAAGCTGTCATCATTGTCTCGTCCGTTTGATTTTATGATCCATTTGGCCTTGGACTTTGCCTCGCTTACTCAAGATGCCACCTCAAAGGTTTGTTTTCCGCCTATTCAGTCTAATATTTGAGGGTGGGTTTTATACTGTAACACACTCATTCATGTGCAAGCTATGTCGACTCTCCTAGGCCTAAACACTAGCTCTGGCTGGTGAGATTTGAACATGTGATAACTGAGTCAACAAGCCTACTATTCTTAAAAGGAACTTAACTAAAAGCTTAAGCTTATAGTTGAAGGCTCGTTTATTATTTTATATTGTTATGCACTATGCTCAAATAACATGATTTTATATATGACTATAAAATGACGAATGTTACAAAATCATTATATTGTTTCAGAAATAACACAGTGGGAATTTTGGTAATATGAAATTACCAGTGAGAAAACAATACAAGATCCAATTGGGCCAGTGGTTCCCGTGCTAGACACCCTGCTCCATGAGGATAAATATTTCTCTGTCTAAAAGATATTAATATTTGACAGTTAGCTTCTTTTCTCTTGCTCCATGCTATTCTGACATAGATCTAATCATATGGCAGAAACTACAGTATCCTGGGATCATGTGGAAATATTTAGAAAATCATAGTACATTAAGGTTATTTCCTTTTTGGTACAAATATTGAGGCTACTTTGACCTTTTACTTTAATTTCTCACTGCATTATGAAAAAAGCAAATTTAAATATCACAACAGCATTTTTATAGGTTCGATCGATATCTTCTGGATATGGACTAAAGTGATATCTCTAGTGTTTGTAGCATATCACATGATTCAATATGGTAACATAAATATTTCTGTTGTAACACTTCATAAGACAGTTACCAACTTACCATATAATTTATCTCTCATTAGTCACAAAATTATTATTCTAAGGGAGCAAAAGTCCTTCTCGGTGGCAAACGACATAGCCTTGGAATAACTTTTTATGAGCTTACTGATACTGGAGATGTAAAAGATGAGATGTATCTATGGAGGTAACGTTATTGAGTTGACGGTAAATCTATTTATCCAGAAGCAATTCATGATTGTTTGCAGGCTTTTGTGTGAATCTCATGCAGCACCAACATTCAGCTTTAAGTGGCATGGTAAGCAGATGGAATATGCAAATGCAGATTGTAATAAAAATCTAGAGAGAATACTACGCCGTTTAATAACAGGCAAAAGAATGACTATGGTATCAATGTAGCTTAGGAATCATCTAAGAGATGGTACTACCACCCAAAAATATTATGGCATCTGACATTACACTTGATTATAGGTATATATATGGTGATAAAATTTGTTGTAATCCATTTTAAAGCTCTGTTCATTGAAGAACCGATGGACATTTATCAGAATTAGAATCTTATTCCCATGTATAGTTGTGATCCTTTACCATCCTGTGAAGAGCAGACGGTTTTCCCTCTGGTGGCTTTTGGCTATTGCTGAACACATATGGAGGATTTTGAATGATTTTTTCTTAAGGGTTCATGTAGCAAACACATCCTAGTATGGGATGAGGCGGCTTGGTGGTGGTTTTTGCTGAAGATTAATGTTATCTTTCTATTTATGGATCACATGGTTTTTCTACATGAGTTTGTATCCTGAAACAAGCTTGTTAATTCAGGGAGGATATATTTGAACCCATTGCAAGTCTCAAAACAGAGGAGGAAGCTATCGAATTGCTAATGATACAAATTCAGGTTAGTTTTTGGAAGTAAATAATCTATAATTTGAAGCGCAAATTTGTTCCGTTATGTGTAAAAAAAGTTTGCAACTCAGTTTTTTTTTTGGAAAGATAGCTTCTTATATTTACAATCTTCAACTTGCAGGCACATCTTGGAAGTTCTCCAGTATGAACTGGTGGTGTAAATGAAGGCCACATTTCTAGAGAGGCAGGGTACGCCTTGCAACTCCTAATTAATATACAATAAAGTGATTGTAGGTTGGATTATTAGTTTTGTGCCGCCACTAATTAATATATAAAGAAAGTGATAGTAAATTGTAGGTTGAAACTTCCTAATTTCGTGTTTGCTCATAATATACCATGTTTTATGATATCTTGTAGTTGCTGATTAAAAGCGTGTGCACGGGGAATATGAAGTCCTGTGCTGCAACTAATATGCAAGGTTTGTCTTTTCTATTGTATTTGCAAATGATTATTGCTGTTTGCATCCAAGGCTGCTTTACATTATGAGTTTGCTATCTAATCCTTTGATCTCCGACGTTGTTATGGTAAATTGATCATATATAGAATGAAAAGTCCCCTAGGGTAGGCCTTGGGATGTCTAATGTACTGTATAGACATAGAAGTAAAGAAAGAAAAAAAGATGAGCCAAGTTGAATTAATTTGTCCATAAAATAGACAGAAATGGGCCCCACTCATGAATTTCACCTTCCAAAGGAATATATTCATTTTTGAAGAATAAATTCGTCCATAGCACACCCAAAAAGAAGAGGAAAGAATCAAAGAGGATGCTTGAAGTTCAAGCAAACATGTCCTCAAAATTAAGCCAATACACTTTTCCACTTGGGTTTATAGTTTTTGAAACCACCCTAATATAAAATATATATTGAACTAAAGGTTAAATCCCAACTTTACCTTAATACACAATAAAAGGGGACAACTAGAGTGGGAATAGCAGCCTAAAGAGGAATCTTGGAGTCTTAACTCAAATGCTCTCTCTCTCTCTCTCTTACTTATAATCTTATATGGAAAGGTTCTGTGCTTAAACTTAAAGCTGTTTTATTCACATGATATGCCAATTTAGGTTCAAATCATATCTCTTTGATTACCCATGTGGCATCCATGCATTGGCTCCAATATGACCAGTGAATGGGGACCTATATAGCATTTTCTCTCTTTTCAATTCAGTGATAGTAGACATATATTTGTTCAGATTATGACATGTTTGATGTTTCTTATCTTATATTATATAGTTAATTAATTATAATTTTTAGTGCATT
The DNA here is from genome assembly GCA_963921825.1 of Erodium maritimum. Classification (NCBI taxonomy): domain Eukaryota; kingdom Viridiplantae; phylum Streptophyta; class Magnoliopsida; order Geraniales; family Geraniaceae; genus Erodium; species Erodium maritimum. Next base: position 168,708 of record OY997594.1, on the reverse strand, counting down.
AAAATGCTTCCTCAAAGTATGGTATAGAGAGATAAATGAATGTGTGATATAATCTGATAAAAACAGTAGATTTTAATTTAAATAGAAAAAAAATAGACAAGTGAAGTTGAAGAGGAAGTGGTATGAATGGGAGAAGAAGAAACTGCCTTCAGTAGTCAAAGAAAAAAAAAGCATTTATTCTATGCCCAATGGGAATATAATTGGGTGATAGATGAATTATAGCAATAGCATGCACACCTGTTCTTTGGAATTTATAAGGTCTCCCACTTTTTTCACTTCCTACGTTACTTGGTTGGCTTTGTTTGCATGGAGACCTCTCCTTTATATATTTGTTTCAAAGAGGTAGCTTTAAATATGTTCTGGCTTCATCCTTATTCACTTCTTTTCACTATCGGTGGGGTCGTATATGTCATGGTGTACTGTACATTGGGTTTGAACAATTATTTTAACTAATTATTTGGTTTTGAAATATTTGTGTTATATTTGCATTATGATGGAAAAATTGGCAATCACTGTCTCCTTGAGAATATTGAAGATGGTTTTTAGTTGTGAAAATATTGTCGATAATTTGAATATATTTAGTCATTTTAAAAAAGATCAATAAAAATATATAAAGGATAGTTTGAATTGACGTCCTAACTGTGCTTCACCTTTCCTTTCACTTAGCTGTGACTTTTCAACAAAATTTAGAACCTAGCGTAAAGGTGACGAAATTCGTCTGACTGCACGGATAGGTTTAATTTGTTTGAGTACCTCAACCTCTAAAATGCACTCGTGAATGCATAAGTTTTTGGTAGCTTATGCAACAAAAGGTTGACCATAGTTAGGACGTGCAAATGAGGTATAGGTGAGGGCTAGGAAATGACGTTGACCCACCACCTTCACGCTAAGTTCTACATTTTTTTTAAAGTCACAATTAGGATGGGAAACAAAAGGTGAATCACAATTAAAACGTGAAAATGAGGGCTAGGAAATATATTTACCCCTGTATATAAATGTCAAGCGAGCATCCCTTTAGCATTTTAACGACATTGTGATAGAATGGACTAAAACATATACTTTGGATACTGTTTTTAAACAAGTAAATTGTGAACATGCATTCCTTTAGCATTTTAACGACATTGTGATAGAAAGGACTAAAACATGTACTTTGGATACTGTTTTTGAAATGGGGTTGATGATCAATGGGGACATGGGAAATTGGGAAGGAGGGATCAGACAATCTTCAATTCCACGAAAGGTGATAAGAGAGGGTTGATTGAGCTTTAGAAGAATTAGAGGTCCCCTCCCCCAACCCAGCCCAAGTGCCCAGTCATGACCTAAAGTTCCACAATTCCAATAAACTTTATGTATTGATGTCTACTTACTCATATAATAACAGCCACAGACCCCAAAGTTGGCTCCATATTTCTCCTCTTCCTTTCATTGTCTAAATTTATTTCAAATTAAGACTTTGTTCATCAATTGTCTTTTCTTTTCTTTTTCTATATATATCAACAATAATTAAGCATATGTATTTAACTTCGGGGGGTAACTAACTAATTTTATGTTGGGAATCGAGAAATGTCTATATCAACTAGAGTTGACAAGTTTAGTGAAAGAGAATTCAAATTCAAAATGGTACGTATATGCATTATATTCATATCATCAATCATGTGGAAGTTGAGAGACATGAAGTTCAAGATTTATAACATTCTGTCAGATTATAGAGAATCTTATAATCATAGCTTGGTTTTGTGTGCCCTGTATATGATTGGTACTTTTTGCATTGGTAATGACATTATATATAAAAGAACATGCATCTTTATGCTTCTAACTATCCTAACATAGAAGCTGATGATTGGTTTAAGCCGCTAAATAAGGTTTCTTACCAGGAAACAGAGAAGAAATATGAATGTGTAAACTAGGTAATAACATGTGCATGTGTGATATATGCATGGTTCAGACACTTATAAGTTCGGAACACTTTAATGGTTCAAGTTTCATGTTGGTTGAGATCTTGAGTTCGAATTGATAAGGACTTAAATTATGTAATTCGCAAACTCATTGGCTTAAGAATTAATTTTGTTTGGTCAAAATAGGTAATGAAAAAAGAAAGTTCATGTGTAGACCCATGTATAATTATATACATATCTATCATCATCATTGTATGGGCCTTGAGGAATTAGGAATTGGGAGTTCTCTGTCTCACTCATAGATATAGATAGTGATGATTTGTATCTTAATATCCTTCCAAAAAGCTTCCCACATGCAAGCTTTTGCCTACAAGAATATATGCAACACATACAGCTTACAAAGTTACCCTCTTCTTTTGGGATGACAGAAGGAGACACTGTCATCATTTATATTTTTGCCTTTTTCTTGCTGCTAGTTATACAAATAATTATAAGTTTAATTCTCGGGTTGTCTATTGAAATATATTTTTGGGTTAATTGCCAAAAACTACCCCAAAGTATTGCCCACAAACGAAAAACTACCTAAAGTTTTGTCCACCGACTTCCGTCAGAAAAACCTAACAAGGAGAAACTGTGATGAATGTTCAGAATGAATGGTCTGGGCAGTTCTTCATGGATTCAATAGATTTGTGGGCAATACATACTACATTCTATAGTTGTGTGGGCAATACTTTAGGGTAGTTTTTGACAATTAACCTGTTACGTTTTCTAACGAAAGTCGGTGGACAAAACTTTAGTGCATAGCCTAAAAGCATGGACAAAACTTTAGATAGTTTTTTCGTTTGTGGACAATACTTTAGGGTAGTTTTTGACAATTGACCCTATATTTTTTGAAGTTGCTATAGTTACGTATTGGTGCAATTGTAATAGATGTGTATCAGTACATGTGGGTAGAGACTACATAGAGAAAAGGAAAGAGAGCATCTTTATTAAGGCAAAGGAAGTCCAACATATTAGAATAGAATATAGGGATGCTTTATTTTCATTTTAAATATCTTTTGGTAAAAAAGATTTAACAATGTTAGTATATAGTATCTTTTATGGTGCAATGGAGAGACCTAAGCTAAGCTCAAGCTTAACAAAGGTTGAGGCAATTCAATAGGAATAGTAGCTTCTCTTTCTTTCTTTCTTTCTTTCTTTCTTTCTTTCTTCTTCCTCTTCTTCAAAAACGAACCCTATTCTCTGAATTCCTTATTTGCGTTCTCACAGAGCATTTGTTCTATTGAATCTGATCTCTTTGTTGGTATTCCAAAAACAATTCGAAAGAAGAAAAAGAAGAATGTTCCATCAAGCTAAGAAGGGCTCAAGTATGATTAATGAAAGAGTCATGTGTGACTCTGGTCTCGTCCTCACCACTGACCCCAAGCCTCGCCTTCGGTGGACCGTCGAGCTCCATGAACGTTTTGTTGATGCAGTCACTCAATTAGGTGGCCCTGATAGTAAGTCCTTACTTAATTATCCTCAATTTCAATTTTTCTATGTATATATATATATGTTCACTTTGATTATAATTTATATGTAGTTGTTAATCACTCAATCGATTACTATTGTTGTAGAGGCGACACCAAAGACTATCATGAGAGTTATGGGGGTCAAAGGTCTTACTCTTTACCATCTCAAGAGCCATCTTCAGGTTTGGTTAATTTGTTTTGCTTTGCTTCTTCTTATCAGTTCTCGAACACAACATATATATGTTTCAAGTTCTAGTCTTTAATTTGCCTTTGCTCTAGCTCTCTTCATTCCCGGATTTGGGTTGGCTAATTACCTTGCTTTCTTGGCTTGTGCATAGATCTTTATCTTTTTTCCCTTTCCCTTTTCGATTAATTATATCTTTTATTTTCTTGTTAATATTTTGGAGGCAAATAAATAAATAAATTACTAATTTACATGATGGGTTTGCATGATACATCAGAAATTCAGGCTTGGGAAGCAGCCTCACAAGGAGTTTAGTGATCATTCTATCAAGGATGGTATGTGTTTGTGTATATATATATATGTTAATTTGAGACACTCGTCACTTCTTTCTAGGGTTTCTTTTCCTTAACCCCATCTCTCTTTTCTCCTTTTTATACTCATTTACCCAAATTTATCAATTAATTCCTTTATTATATGATTATTATGTGTAGTTATATATTTAGAAAATAAAATTTCTAATTATTGATTTCATTTATTCTGGATGCAGCTTCAGCTTTAGAACTTCAAAGGAATACGGCTTCTTCATCGGGACTAATGGGTCGCAGCATGAATGAGTAAGTTTCATCATTCATTTTATATAATATATGATATATCAGATGGACTGACACTATATTCAAATGGAAAATAAATCACCAAACCAAAGTAATTTATAGTCTTTTCATATATATTATATATATACACACTTTTGGATTGGAGTTGAGATTGGGATTGGGATTGGGATTGGGATGGGGTTTAGGCTTTTGCTGTATGATGACACTTTTACAGTAACTTACACATGCATGGTTGATTGATTAGGATGCAAATGGAGGTCCAAAGAAGACTGCATGAGCAATTGGAGGTAATTATTTATTCCTCTTGTTCTGAATGGTATATATAAATATATGGTTCCAAGTTGCAAAATTCCATTATATATATATACATATATAAAGGGATATTATCTGCTGTAGATTATTCTTAAATGTATATTGTAAACTCATTTGACTCATTAAATCAGGTGAATCCAACAATCCGTGCATTTTAAGGGGGTTTAATAATAAAAATAAATTCAAATTTCTACATATTTACATTTCATTGTTAATGATTTTTATTAATCTGAACCCTCTATTATACATAATCTAGTGGATCATATGAATTTATAGTTTACATGTTTTAAGGTTATATATATGACATTTATGATGTATTATATATAATGACAGGTGCAAAGACACCTTCAGATGAGGATTGAAGCTCAAGGAAAGTACATGCAAAGCATATTGGAGAAAGCTTGTCAAACCCTGGCAGGTGAGAACAGCAAGAACATGGCCGCTGCTGCTTCGTGTTACGACTCTAAAGTTCCGGTGACCGGAGACATGAAAGACTTTGGTTCTCCTCTCAACTTCCCGTCTTTTCAGGACCTCAACATATACAGCAATGAACATCTTGATCTCCACATCATGGACAGATCATCTCATCACAACTCCCTTGACCATGGCTTCAATATGTTGCACAATGATCATGGTCTTGTCCAGCTTCAGGCAAAGAAGAGGCCTAACCCTAGCCATCTGATCTGGTCCGACGATCAAGATGATCAGCACCACATGATACAGATGAACGCAACTCCACCACCCGATTCCATATCGGACATTTACGAGACAAAGCCGGTCCTCTCCGGAGACTCCATGGGTGACCATCACAATAAGATGATCAAGTATGAAACATCCTCGGCCGGTAGCAATAAGCTCGAAAGGCCGTCTCCGAGGAGGGCTCCCTTGAACCCTATGATTAATACTAGCGTCATGCCACAGGGAAGAAACTCGCCGTTCCGGTGATATATGCATGGTATATGTGGGAGATGCTAATTGATCATGTAAGTGATCAAACATAAATTTGTATGATTGGAGTTTTGATTTTAATTGTGGTCTGCATATGATTTTAGAGTTGCTACTTCATTATATATATCACTAGATTCAGGCACGGTGACTCCATAGTCATAAATGCCATGCGCTGACGGGGCATTGGAAAATGTGGATTGTTATCTTAACTATAGTATCTATATATAACTCATATATATATATGATATCTTTACATCTCTTGGTTCTATTTGCTTATAATTATCTATGTTAAAAAGTCTGACATTAATTGTCAGTTAAATTGTGTCCTACTCCTAGTAATATTGTAGGGGACAACTTTTATAACTGCTGCTTTAAAGCTAGTTATAGTTTCAAGGATGATTGCAGACAAATAAACATCTGGGGAGATGTGAAAAGAAGACTGCATTGTACCTCGGCATGCGTGCATGATCCCAACAAAAATCAAAAGTACACTTGAGTAATGATTGCTATGTAAATTGTTTTCCAGTTACGTGTTGATCTCAATTGTGGGATTAATCTCTTGGACATAGATGTTGTGTAAAATCATTAATTGAAATCATTTGTTCAACGCAGGTATTTTGTTTGTTGAAGATAAATAGAGAAACACCAAAATCACTTCTTTTTTTGTGATTTATATACATATATTTAGTATATAGGTGTGTAATTATTATCTAGTAATAAAAGGAAGGTAATATTCCGACACACAGTATCTGTATTCTGTTCCTTTTATCTTTTCTTTTTATTATTCCTTGCTCTTTGGGCTTGGAGAGGAAGAAGACAAACAACTGTGTATGTGTATCTATCTCCAACATTAACACGGAGAGACATTAAAAAGCAAAATGGAAAGTTGTTGTGAGCTCAGCACATCTCAAGGAAGCTTCTCTCTCTCTATTGATTACTTCCTTTTTATCTCTCTGTCTCTTCTCTTTCTCTTTCTCTGCACAAGTTTTCAAGTGTACTTGCGTTTAAAGTTGTTGCTCTACACAGAGTCATCAACTGACAACACATTGATACCATTTCTCTATGCTTCCATCCATGCATGGGATGGGATGCTGGTTTTGATTTAGTGGTGGTGGGGATGTTATGGGCCGCGAATATGGGCTAACCAACACCACACTGGGCCGTAGTGGGCTCTATCCATGGTCCAACCTAAGAGCATCCACATAGGTGTCTAATCTTGAACTATACTCGAATCATACGACGACAACTTTGTCTATCTTGGCAACACCATCAATAAATAAATAAATAAATATCTTGTATAGTTTCATCATATTCTCACACATTAGACTCAAATCGGTCTAATATTTTTTTTATCAGAGAAGTTTTATAGAGGTATTAATCTCGAAATGAACGTCTAATATCCCTAGGGCACGTGATTTTATTTTACCTATATTTTAAGGAAAACTAAGGGTTACTTAAATCCGATTCAGTGTAATATGTGAATACTCTGACTATTTATTTATTCATTCACAAAAAAAAAATGGACGGACTTTAGACCAAATACATAATGTGACAATAATATCATGAAAATAAGTATAATATAAAGGAACGGTTCTAAAAAGTATATAACAAAATGGGTATGCTCAATCCGACTATATCTCAAGTTACTCATATCAATTTGAAATGTTCTTCCTTGGACATTGTTTGAACAAACGAGTCAGAATTTCGTATAATATACTATGTGTACTTACTCGTTTTGCCGCTCAAGCGGTTAAACAAGTCGTTGAACTAGACGACAGTTTATACAGTGGCAATGCTGACTGGTCTTGACGACAGGTAGTCGAGTTTAGCGTTGAACGCTGATCAGCGATTCCACGTGCACATGCTCTAAATATTTTATATCGAAACTCGTAAACAAATTTATATGTGACAGCACATGTGCACTTCTAGTTGGGTTGATTCTTAAATATCAATTTGAATGTAAGGTTATTATTAAGCTTTTAACTACTACCTTAAACTTTTAGTTGGATTGATTCTTAAATACCGACTATATCCCAAACCACACTCATGATCAGGTTCAAGAACATCAGGTCTCCAACAAATTGGAAATGTTTTGACATGTTCATATTGTTTGAACAAAACTTTTATGGTTTCATTAAAAATAAGACCAAAATGTTCAAATTTACAATGATATTATCAATCTCATCCCACAATTAAACTACTACAAGTGCTATGAAATCATTATTAATATGAACATGTGGGCGCGCAGGTTGCTTTGACTTGTGTAAGTTGATGACATTTATACACATCAACAATCACAGATTTGAATCAAATTATTACAATTAGTTCAAAGAGGCGATGAGAACATTGTGTGTGACATGATCCACGTTGGATCCTAAACATCGACTCAACTCCATGTCATTGTCCTGTTTATATAGATATGCATGTATGTGTTACCTTTCCTTTCATGCATATATTGCTTAATATTTTACTCGTTGAGTTAATAGTCTCAATAAAGTATGAGTTCTCAGTCGAATTGGTTCTTGATGTAATTAATCTCAGGTACTGGTGGACAAGACGATATGAGGCTTATCTTTGGGACCAGAATTCTTGGAATGGTTTGAGGCTCATTTGCTTATACTGACATTATTTTTTGATTAAAATTCATTTATTTTGTTATATATAATATTACAATGGATGATTTTGTAGGTTTGTTTGGATTTGTTTATGGCTGGTTTTGGTGGAACAATCCAACTCAAAATGAATGCATTTAGGTGAGTTTCTATTTAATATTTGTTTGACAAAATGTTTAATTATATGAATAATTTTGAGTATTTTATATGAGTGTTTTTATTAAATTTTGATGGGTTTTGGGTTGTTAGGAGCATATAATGGCGAAGAGGCTGCAGCACATGCTTATGACTTGGTTGCATTGAAGTATTGGGGACCAAACACGATTCTCAATTTTCCTGTAATTTTGATTGTCATTTTTGTCATATTCTTTAATTTTCATCCCTATATAAATATGGTTTGTTAACTTTTAATGGTTAAGTTTCATGATATCTGATTGTTTCGATTATAGGTGTCAACATATCAAGAGGAGATGAAAACAATAAAAAGTTTATCTAAAGAAAAATATGTTGGATCTTGATTTTAACTACAATTATTTTATTTAGGTTGGTTAGCCCTAAGAATGACAACGGGACGGGTTTGGGACAAGTTCAGTGATACCCGAACCCGCCCCAAACCTAGTCTACTTATCTTAGTGCAGGTGAATAATAATAAGATAATTAGTCTAGTTCAATGTGCGAGTGAATTGTCACGTGTAATGTGACAAGTAGTCACAACCATTTTTTTTCATTTTATTATCCGTTTGTACGAACAAATCAGTCAATCAAATTCGGATGGATTCTTAACCCAACCAACCTTTATAATCTCTTTTTTAGAATACTCGTTCGTTCAGTTCTCTCACATTAAGATCACTCTGCTATTCATTGAGATTTTAATTTTTGTTGTATAATTTTCTAAGAAGAATAGTAGATTTTCTAGTGAAGTTTCAAAGTACAGATATTGAAGGTAATCATATCAGAATAAATCTAATTGATTTATTCTGATTTGATTTCATTTGATTTCGATAATTAAATAAGAAAATCATTTATTATTTATTTCCTTCTATGAATCTTGTAACCTCCTATATAAAGAAGTTTAGACTCTTAAATAAAATTATTCAAAGTATTTCGATTAACACTTTTTACATGGTATCAGAGCTCCCAGTTTTCGATCTTTGAAAAGTTCTTATGAATCCGTAGCTTTGCCCACTTGTTAGCTTATGGTTCTAACAAGTGGGCAGGGCATCTAAAGGACATATTGATACTACCTTTTAATTTGTTTGGGTTATTTTATTCCGCTTCCGCATATTAGTCATCAACCACAACCGTGTTCTACCTTCTACACCGTTTACACCATCGATCACATGAGAGAAGATATTGTTTGTGCCGTCAACCACGGGATGAGATGCCCTTTGCACCGTCGGCCACGAGACGAGATGCCCTTTGCACCGTCGGCCACGAGACATGTGAAGACCGCGTCGATAAAAGTATTAATTTATTTAATGTTTTTATTCGATCGGAACGTCGTGGTTGAAATTTAAATCGGTTTGGTAAAGACGAGGTTGAAATTTGATTTAATCTTTAATTCCTTTAAAAAAAAGAAAAAAAAAGGGAGTGAAAGCAGCTGGACCGGGCTGGGCCTAACCCGACCAGCGACCCAGCCAAGCCAGGCCGCCCCAGCTCGTCCGGTTTTGGGCCACGCGGCCCATTGATCTCCTGAGGCCCGTTTTGGCAGTCGGCCCAGGCTATTTAAGCCTCGTCTCCTTCTTCTGAACCCTAATCCTCACTGCAGCGCCGTTCTCCTCCCTCATTTCTCTCTCTCCCGACCATCCTTGATCCTCCCTCTCCGTTTCCCTCACGCCGCCCCACCTCCCTCGCTCTATCCTGACCTCCGTCCCCACGTCTCTCTCCTCCGTTTCTCACACAACCACAACCACCGAGCCGTCTCACCTTCTCCGCCCAGATCCGACCGTCCCACCGCCGGCTTCTCCGTCTCCGACCCGCTCTCCCTCGTCCCGAGCTCCCGGTTTTGGCCTCGGACTCGCCGGCGAGGAAAGAGCCACTGAGCTTCTCGGTTCGTTTCCAACCACCGCGACCCGTCTCCCTACCTCTTCTCCTCGAGCCCTCGCCGCCATGGCGTAGCCGAGCTCACCGCCGTTCACGTCCGGACGGGGCGAGCTCGCGAGAGTGCTCGCCAGATTTGGTGGGTTCTCGCCGGTTTCGCCCGGATCGGAATCGTTTACCTTCGCTGAGTTCATTTTCCCGCAGCCGTCTTCCTTTACCCTACGGTGAGTTCCCAACCACCGTGAGTTTAGATCGCCGGCGTCTCCGCCGGTGACCGACCGGAGTACAACCCGAGCCCTCTCCCTTCTTCTTTCTGTTGTTGCTATTTTGTTCCCGAGCGTTTTGTTTTAAACAAATCTGGAACCAAAGCTGGAACTTGAATCTTTGAGGTTTTGACAAAACAGAATTGAAATCGAAATTAAAATTAAAATCTGAGTTTAAACAAAATAAAAGGAAGAGGGTTTAAAGATCTGATCTGTTTTAAAACGGTCTTCGAACGGGATAAAAGTGGAAATGCTGAATCGGGTGCCTTGAATACCGTGCCTCGGGATCCGTGCATTGGAACCCGTGTTTCGGGATTCGTGCACCAGGGGTCGTGCTCGGGGTTCGGAGGCTCAAACCCGATTCGTCGTATAATCACTCCTTTAACCTGCTCGAGTTTAAAAGACTTTCGTTGAACTTAAATCGAAACCGTCGTAACGTTTAATTCGACTTTGGAAACGTTTTTGAGTTTGGCTTTCGTTTTGTTTTAGAGTGCGGCTTCGATCGAAGAGAAGACCGGAGGTAGCGAGCCAGGACGGCAGCAGCAAGGAGACGTAGCGGCTGTTCTTCGGTTGAGGTAGGGAAAGTATCGACCCCTCCTTAATTCTGAACTGGTAAACTAGTATGCATGACTAGGGTTATTAATAACCGGAACGAACTAGTATGCATGACTAGGGTTGTTAATAACCAGAACGTCTTAGTGACACATAGGTAAAACTGTTATATTATTAGTTTAATTGGACGAGTCTTGATAATACTTGGAACGAACATGTTTGATATCCGTTTGACTTGCTTGTACTTTCTGGGAAATTGCTGTGCTGATAGACGGGTCATGTCTAGGTCCTAGAGTTGCGTGTTGTGTGTTTACTCGCTGTGTGAGAGTCTAATTAACGTTATAATCGCTGTGTGAGAATCTAAATTATATTATGACTGATGTGTGAGAGTCTAAATAGAACTATCATCGCTGTTTCATGATGTGACTGTGTGGGCAAGTGTGCCATGTGTGACTATGTGAACCCTTGTTTGTGAAATGACCGGGTGAGTGATAGACCGGGTGTATGCTAAGATGGTTCGGCTGGTATACCGAGACCATCAGTGAGTGTGCTGTGTGCGAAACCCTGTGTGTGTTTAAGAGACGGCGTAGCCGGATGGATAATCATATCGAGACCAAGGATGGCGTGTTTAGATGACTCATAATCCTGGATGGGATTGTTCGATGGAGTTCCAGTTACATATGAGAGTAGCGCCCTTCATCTGTGTGAGGAGGAAGATGTCGTGACTAACGCTGTGTGTTCCAGTGCGATATAAGCGGCTGTGTGCAAATCAGTTTTATATTTACATTGAGTAGAGCCCTTCATCTGTGTGAGGAGGAAGATGTCGTGATTGACGCTGTGTGTTCCAGTGCGATATAATCAGCTGTGTGCAAATCGATGGAGTTCCAGTTATATATGAGAGTGGCGCCCTTCGTCTGTGTGAGGAGGAAGATGTCTTGACTGACGCTGTGTGTTCCAATGCGATATAATCAGCTGTGTGCAAATCGATGGAGTTGACGACATCTGTGTGCGTTTCGTCCGGACCCTTTCCCGTTGTTTGCTGTGTGCCGTCCTATGGACTCTATGTGTGTTCTGCTGTGTGCCTTTCTCTCTGGATTGTCTGTGTGTATTACAAGGAGTTTTATACTGTGTGGTTGGGCTGGTAAGGGTTTTGTCTAGAGACAACTTGTTGGATCTTCTTCCTAGTTTACCCTAATTATTGATTTACCGTGAGGTTAAAAGGTGTGTTGGAGTCCTTTTACTTTTCCTACTGAGCGTAAGCTCATCCCTCCTGTCGTTGTGGTGTTTTCAGGTGTTGCGCGGAAACAGTACTAGCCGGACTCTCGGAGCTGGGGAGCTGCTGAGGGTTTAGCTAGGTTTAGAGACGTACATCTTTTTCGTTTACGTTGGACTTGTATTTTACTAATAGCTGTGACTCTTGACTTTTAGAAGTTTATATTCTTTTTGGAACTTTATTTATTTTATTTCTCTTGTTTCACTGTAAATCTTTAGTCGCGTCTCGAATTCGGTCAAAGACCGGATTTGGGGCGTGACAAGACAAGATGCCCTTTGCACCGCCGGCCACGAGACGAGATGCCCTTTGCACCGTCGGCCACGAGACGAGTAGCCGTTTGCACCGTCGGCCACGAGACAAGATGCCGTTTCCACCGTCAGTCACGAGACGAGTAGCCGTTTGCACCATCCACCAAAGGCATTAGACGTGATCGTTCTATAGTCTCCTTTTTCAAATTGGGCATTACGAATCTCCATGCTCCAACTTGAGGGAGAGTATTGAAGATAATCATATCAAAATAAATCTAATTCCTAAATAAAATTATTCAAAGCATTTCGATTAACACAAATCTAATTGATTTATTCTGATTTGATTTCCTTCAATAACAGAGGTGTTACAAGGTATGTTATGAATTTAAATTTCCTTATTTTTAATTATGATACTGTTAATAAATAATTGTTTTTTTATCAATTTTTTGTACTTGAATAGTTGAATATTATGTAGACACTCTTCTTAGAAAATGAAAATTTTGACACAGAACACGGTTTTGTACGTAGGCATGTGCGTATATTTTTTTAAATCTCTATGTGCATTAAAAATACATATTAAAGGATAATCTGATTAATGCCATTTCATTTTAAGGGGTAATTTGATAAATACCATTTGATTCTCAAAAGCAAAACCTTGCCCTATGTCATGGTTTATTTCACCCTTTTCACAGTAGTAACCACATCAACTGGTAATTTATCCGGTAAAATTATGATAAGATGAGATTATCAGTTTGATCTTTTGTTTGGTAAATGAGAAAATTGACAGTGTTAGTAATATAACCATCGTCTATTCCATGTAAATCCAGACTCTTTGATTAACAACAAATGATGATTGGGTATAACCGATAATTCATTATCTTTAAAACGATACTTTTTAGAATAAAAAACAGTCGATAAGGAATACTATTACTAAATTGAATTACATCATGTCTTGGCTGCATGTTTTTTTCTCTGTTTTGGTGGAGTTCGAGGATTTTGTCGCTATTGCTGATGGGTATATATTTTGGAAACGCACATAATAATTCGAAGGTACGTGTGAGTATTATGAGGTTATTAATGGTTGTTGGATTAATATTGTATACGTAATTAGCAAGTGGCCTACACCTACCCTCACTCTACGTACAAAATCATATGCCAACTCGTTTTCTCCTTAGTACTTACCAATCCATTTTATTTATTAATAATATATAATAGTTAACAACACTAAAATAGTACCGAGATCTTAGTCAGTCTATTCTCACAATAAAAACTAAGAAAATTATTTATGTAAAGTGAATATATAGCGTTTTGTCGGTTGATTTGTTTTTTGTCTTTTCAGATTTATTATGATGATATTTCTCTTCGGTTATATCATCGGGATTTCTTCCTCGCTAATTGACCTTCTACACGAGAGAAAAAAAATAAGCTACCATGTGAAGGATTTTATTGTGTATCTTTACAAAAGGTTCGACAGGTGAAGATGTCCGAAAATGGAAGGATGTCTTAGGTTGTACCTACAACAGCGGGTTCTTAATTTCGTTTGTGTCGTAAGAATATATCAATACCTCATTTAATTTTTTTATAAAGAATTTACTACGAATAATACCCTTTTAATTCTATAGCGATAGACTAACTTTGTCACTATCAGCTGCCTTACGCCAGAACATGTCTATCTATAATGGTCACGTTCTTTTCATTCATTTATTTATTTCCAACAATAGAAAAATGTTTGAGATCGAGATATAAAATTGGCAAGTTGTAAGTGAAGACGATGTAGACCGTGAACAAGTCTTTATAAATTGTGATCATTCATGTAGATACGATCCATAATATAGTTGGTTAATATGGCAGATCCAACTCCCCTTCTCCATGAAGAGTCTAACTCGCCATCCTTGTCCGAGTCGGACTCGGTGCTTCCTCTTCCTCCCCATCCCAAATCTCTGGACTCCACAATAGAACTGTGTATAGGCGAGTTCGGTTGGGCCCAGCTCTTCCAATGCATCCTCGTATCCTTGGCTTGGGCCTTTGACGCCCAACAGACCTTCATCAGCGCCTTCACTGACTCCTATCCAACGTGGCACTGCCTCAGGACTACAGAAGGGAGCGCCACGTGTAGTACCGACCTCTGCCGCCTCCCGGAGACCACGTGGACGTGGGACCTACCTCCGGACACCTCCGTCATCTCCGAGTGGTCCCTACAATGCGCCGGGTCTCTCGTCAGGGGCCTCCCGGCGTCGTCCTTCTTCCTCGGCTGCCTCGCCGGCGGCTTCCTCCTGGCCACGCTGGCGGACTCCTCGATCGGCCGGAAGAACATGCTCTTCCTCTCCTGCCTCGCCATGTCGCTCTCCTCCCTCCTCACCGCCGTCTTCTCCGGCGGCGTCTGGTCCTACTCCGCGTTCCGGTTCGTCTCCGGGTTCGCACGCGCCACCATCGGCACGTGCGCGCTCGTCCTCTCCACCGAGCTCGTCGGCAGGCGGTGGCGCGGCCAGGCCGGGGTCGTCGGGTTCTTCTGCTTCACGATCGGGTTCCTCTCCTTGCCGGCGATGGCATATCTCAACCGTGGCTCCTCTTGGAGGAACCTCTACGTCTGGACCTCCGTTCCCGCCATTTTCTACAGCGTCTTGGTTCGAATATTCGTCTGCGAGTCGCCCAGATGGCTCTTCGTTCGAGGCCGTACACAAGAGGCCTTGGAAGCCCTCAAAAGCATCGCGCCACGAAATGTCCAAAACGGCGCCGTATTTGAGTTGCTTGATGCGGAAGAAACGAAAACGATGGATTTGTACTCGGCGATGAAGATATTGCTGGGGAGGAAATGGGCGAGCGGGAGGTTGACGGCGGTGATGCTGGTCGGATTTGGCGTCGGAATGATGTACTACGGGATGCCGCTCGGCGCCGGCAACTTAGGATTCAATCCATACCTGAGCGTGACCTTAAACGCCTTGTCGGAGCTACCCTCGTCCTTAATCGTCTTCTTCCTCGTGGACAGGCTCGATCGGAGGAGCTCCTTCACGGCCTTCACTTTAATCAGTGGAGTTTGTAGCGTGATGTGTGGGTTTGAGACGACGAGGACGGTGCGGATTGTGCTGGAATTGGTGTCCTTCTCTTGTTGCTGCACGGCTTTTAATTTGCTGTTGATATATACGTTGGAGTTGTTCCCCACCTGCGTGCGGAACTCGGCCATGTCGATGGTCCGGCAGGCGATAGTGCTCGGCGGGAGCTTCAGCCCGGTGCTGGTGGCGGCCGGAGCTGAGAAGGGGCGGCGGTTTATGTCCTACGGTGTGTTCGGAGTGGTGATAGCGGCTTGTGGAGTGTTCATTGTGTGCTTACCGGAGACGAGGGGTGGGAAGCTTTGTGATGCTATGGAAGAGGAAGAGGCCATGGCTAGAGATAAAATTAGCACTAGCAATGCTGATGTTTAGAATTGTATTGATTAATACATTTGGCAAATGATTATTTTTCAATAAATGAGCTGAATGGATTATTCTTCAATAAACAATCTTCATCAAAATAAGACAATACATAAATGATCTTTAACAAATGAGACGGTGCAGGTTCTCACGGATTGTCCTACATTTTAATACAGATCTCTAAAAAAATTCTAACACCAGTGCTATTAGATCAACACACCGTCAATTTCCCATATGTTTGCTTTGTATTTTTTGTTGTGAAAAAGATTAAAAAAAAAATTATCCAAGAGAATATTTATAGGGGCAACTATTATTCAAATGAATGTTGGAATTACTTCTAGTTTTAACGGCTTACTTTTCCCAAAATACTACTACAGGGGGCAAGGTTGTTCTTGGCTAACCTGCCGACCAAAAGACATTACCAATACAAATGGCAGAAACTTCAGAGTACTTGGTAATTGAAGTTTAAGCACAGCTCAGTTTGTATGTGTTATTAAAGAATAAAAGCTATGGCTAACTTTAGCTTCCCGCTGATATGTTTTTGCCGGTGAGGATGGATGCTAAGACGGGTTAGCGTTGCTGGGAGAACTCTCGCACAAGCTTGTCCATAAACTGGGCTTTCTTCCCGAAGGCCCACCCGGGGTTACTCTGCATGTTGAAATTTGTAAAAGCATAAGAACCTGTTCTGGTATGCACCAATAGAAACTTCAAATTGATTCACATAAAAAAAACTACAGTCAACTTATAGTTCAGATGAGGAAAATGTTTCAAATTGGTCACGAGTTAATGGGATTTACATTTACTCCAATCTAGTCTCAAGATCATGTGTTTCGTATGGTCAAATCGTTCCAATTATGTCTTCCTCATTACTGCATGGACTAAATATAAACACTTTGCTCAATGTTAGGACCAAGTTTGAACAAAATCGTAAATTGTGACTAAATTAAAAACTTAAGGCTAAATTGGATCATTTCCATCCTAATAAAACCAGAGTGAAAAGTTTTGGCTATTGGTAGAATATACTTCCTAATACTAACTGATGCGTAGAATAGCTAATGTTACAAAGTAATGTTCTCAGCACGAAAGCATCGACTTCACTTCAAATTGTCCCGACTTGTTTTGTTCTCAAATGATATCAGTCTTCTCAAAAGTTAATATACTACATTCCAGAAATAATCTCAATCCAGTGAACTACAATCATCTTGCCCTGTTTCATTCCCAACCAATATCGCTCTTCATCCAAGTGTAAATCTACTATTACTAAAGTTTCCCGTCTAATATTCATTAGCATAATTTTAAGAAGGGTTAAATGTAAAAATCTACCCTTTATGTATTGGTCATGAACAGTAAGCTACCCTAAAGTATTGGTCACTGTTGGAGGCATATAAATGATCTGTGACCAATTCACAAGACATGTAAAAGATCTGTGATCAATTCACAAATGTATGTAAATGATTTGTGACCAATTCATAAGGCATGTAAATGATGTGTGACCAATTCATGAAGGCAAGTAAATGACCTGTGACCAAAACATAAGGTCCTTCATTTAACACTTTTAAACTTTGCGTAGCTTACTGTTCGTGAACAATACATAAGGGTAGGTTTCTACAATTAACCCTTTTAAGAATTCAGATTATATCCTCAGCTTTAAGCACTGGAACCTCCAATCTTAAGATTCTTAACACACAGACATGGACGCATATATACTTTTAAGAGTGTACAATGACATAGCCATACCTGGAGTGAAAGAAGCGCACGGTTAGTAAATCGCTGTACAGATGCAGGTGCACTTTGAGGAAGAGTTTTTGCAACTTTCTCCAATTCCTCTACTTGCCGCTTTGCAGTAACCCTATCAGGTCCACTGTAGCAATCAACAAGCTGTTTCATTGTAGGAGCAAGCTTCATTATCTCGTCTAAGGTTTGCTGTTGAAGTGAGAAAGAAAACAAATATAAGAACAGAGAAAATATCGTAACACTGTGCCTAAGTTTCAGAGATCAATCCGCAACTTGCTTCAATGTCTTAGAAGTAATTAAAGTCATGATGCACTTTATTCATATGTTTTGAACCGCCGCCAAATTATAGTGACGCGGTCAAGCACCATCTACATATAGCTCCTTGACACCTATGATCCGCCATCAATTCATAGTTCAGGAACTAGGTAATGGTCAAAGACATGAATATTGGGATAAGCAGAAGAGTGACTCTGTATAGTTTCATTGGGTATGGGGCTTGACTATAGCAAGCCTTACATACAGATAAGTGACTGCATTCAGTAAAATGAATAGGTTTAGCTCCATATCCCCTTGAATCATTCAATAATATGGATTGCATACTCGAATCTAAAAACCCATATATCAATTTTATTTTCAGGAACCAATATCATTGTTCACGTCTTTCTTTGTTGATACCAGATTGGTTGCGCATCATTCACACTTAATGATGCCTATTTATAGTTCATCAGAAATGCAACCAAAGGTCCACAGCAAAAAATCCTACATAATTAGATGAGCTATCACATCTAACCCAATAAAAAGCCTTCCCTTTCTCCACCAAAATAGATTAGCAAAAATTAATTGGATCAAAGATAGCAGTAGTAAATATTTGATTATTCCAAAAGAGCAGCTCAATTCCAGAGCATGAAAAAAGCATAGAAGGATTAATTAACGATGAATGACAATCAAAGAGTACAGAGCTATTTTGTCATTGATAAATATGTCATTCTCTCTACTCTAATATACAGTTCGTGTTTTGAATTCCAATATGATGATCATAGAACATACATAGAAATATGCATTATGAAAAATAACTGGCAATAGTTTATGATCAAAATTCTGAAATGGCGTAGGATAGTGCAAGCATCACAGTCAGAATTCTGATGATTGCCCAGTCATAAATTTTGCACATTGTGCGATCCTAGAAATTGGGAGCCAATATGTTATAGTCCCGAACTTGGATCGAGTTATGGGATAGGTGTTGTAGCATTAGTTAGAGAGAACGCAAGATTTCGATAGAAACCTTTCGCCTTTAGTTTTTGGTTATATTTGTTCTTGATCATTTCATTAAATGGCCAGCTTATAAATAGGCTGGACTTCCTAACTAATACAAAGATCATGTAGCTTCCCATGATCACAACAGCTCAAATAACTACCTATAACTAATAAATAACTACCCATGGTCACAATAATTAAGAAACTATTAATAAATAACTACCTAGAAAACTAATACCAGTAAATCTGTTGGACTTATATAACACACTAGTTGTGCACCAAATGCAAAAGATACTCTAAGCAAAACAGTTCTTAAATGGAGAAACAGGGCTAAACAGAAGGGAAAATGTCCTTTCACAATACTCCACACATGCTTACAGTTTAAATATAAGCAAACAATAAAATAGCAAGTAAATGAATTACCATCTAATGGATCACTAATAGAAAAGAAACATGTGCAGGACATATAAGTAATTTTAGAAGAAACACTTTCACAAAACTTTATGACTTCCATAGAGAAAGCATACCATGTTGAACTTTTATTTCACCAAAAAAATAACATGAAATAAAATTCAGACTAATAGAATTCACCAGTAACAGTAACTCGTGTATTGCTTGACAGGTGATACTAGCAGCATGCATATTAAGATCAGATATCTTTTAACAAGTCATGTCATTTTCATTTGGGAAAAAAAACTCAACGGATCATAACATATGAAGCATTTTGGGCAGAAATTGATGTGCCAAACAAATCCATATCAAAATGATCTATTGGTCTATAAAATGCAGAGGAAGGACTGGAGAAACCGACCAACTCCATTTCCTAATGAATCACAACCCCAACAAACCAAACACAACTATAATGGTGTTATAATGTTTTCATGCAAAAATAAATGGGTATCATAGAACAAAATAGACATAGTGCACAATTGATAAAACCTACCTCCCACTCTTCTTGACTTTCTATCCCCTCATATGCCATCACGAATGGCTTCACTTTCTCAAGTATATCTCGAAGAGGAACAGGTGGTTTTTCATCAATGTCTGGGTTTTCATTGAACGCCATTGCATACTCAGGGTCAAACTCAAGCTGCAATGCAATATGCAAAAACAATCAATATTTCACTCAAGTTTGGAACTTAACCAAATCCCAGCTGTTGGAAACTAATTGATGGCTCACAGCTTTATCGATATCATGAGCTCGAAGCAGATCTTCATCAGGAAAAAACTCTTCCACTAACTCATTAATAGTGTTCTGTAATTCGTCATAAGTTTCTTCATCACCCAGCACCTCTATCAGGGCCTTGCGTTTCTTCATTTCCTCTTCTTTCTCGTCATATTCCTCGTCCACCTCGTCCTCATCCTCATCATCAATCTTAAACCTGTCAATAGAACTGTAGTCATCGTCAAACCTATTATCCCTCTCTCTGAATCGCCCATTGCCTCCTCTTCCGGTTCTAAGACCGCGGTAATCTTCCTCGTCTTCATCATCATTTCTGCGAGACAATATCTTCTTTGCATTCTTCACGGCTTCTTCTTTGCTCATTTTGGGATGAGGTGTAGACTTAAATGAGCTTGGAACGGGCTGAGCTCGGTTCATGTCATCCTGAATGGGGGCTTCTCTGCGAAAAGGTTGAGCCTGGTTCCTGTTCATCTGATTATCAAATCTTGGCCTCTCAGGCCGGATATGCCTATTCATCTCCTGACCCGGAGCTTGACTTTCCCTCTTCAATGGCTTCCCGCGCCCGAAACCTGCAGTGCCCAGAGCTGATATTACATTAAACGAATCCCCTTCAGCTTCCTCCACCTGTCCAGGCCCAACAGAATCGCCTCCATCTTCCTTATCATCGGACTTAGCAGTGACCGGAGGACCGATTGGGCGGCCGAACGAGGGGAGGACAGGAGAAGAAGGCTGGGCTCTTCCGTGACCTTGACCACGGCCGAGACTAGTCCCCTCGGGAGGCGATTCAGATTCGCCGGGCTGGCCTAGCACTCGAGCTGAGAAGCTGAACTGAGGAGAAGGAGATCCATCGGCGCGGCCCCTTCCGCGGCCGCCGGAGGAAGTGGAGAAAGAGATCAGGGATTGGGCGTTTCTGCAGAAGTGGTTAGGGTTTGGGACTCTTCTCGCTAAGCTTCCTATTACCATTTTCGTATCGTCTGTAACTGAAGAATCAAACAAAGACCCATTTCTGCACTCAGCCAAACTAAACTTCGAAGAGATAAAATGATATTAATACATTCAATCGACTTTACCTCCGACCGTCGTCTTCTTCGCTCGCCGGAGTAGTGTCTCTCTCTCTGCTCTGGTCGTCTCTGCCAACACACTGCAGCTCTGCTAAACCCTATATCTTTTCTGGATCTTAATTGGGCTCAACTCAATACCGGAGTAGTGGCCTGTTTCGGTTGGGCCCAACTCAATACTTCTAGTGTTGTTAAAATTGACTGCGACTCAATAATAAAATAGGACTGGGTTTAGTAATAAGATTTAGTGATTGGTTTTAATAAATATTTTGATGGTATATTATTTTATGTAATATATATTACAAATATAATTATTTATTTAATAAAAATTGAAATAATAATCCGATTAGTACTGACTAGGACTTAGGGACCCTCACCGCTAGATTAACGTTCTTACAACCCAGGTTTAGACAAGTTTTTTTTTTAATATTTTAATTAACTTTAGCACGAACATATAGATTTTTCTATCATACTTTACATGTGTTCAGTATTTTCTATAGATTTGTGTACATATTCTTGTTTGTTTCTAGAGGTGTTACTCAAGTCCTTAACAAGAGGGCTACAAGTAGCAAAAAACAAACACCCAATGTACTATTTTGCGATTATCATGATTAATAACAAACAAAATATAAGTGAAGTTCAAGATTTCACGATTCCACATTTCATTCTGCTAAAACTTGGGTATTTCTCGATTTCGATTACACTAAACATGCAAATGGCAGAAAAGCTCAACAGATCAGTACTAGACAATAGTTGGAGCTATAACCAGCAAAGATAAGATTTGAGGTAAACCAAAGGGTACATCAAAGCATAATGAAACTGCATGATTCGGAGTGATCAATTTCTAGCTATTCTCTGTTCTGGCATGATCATATCATTTAAGGAGAGACCTTGTAAAATGTTCACGAGCAGTGGCGAATGCTTGGCTTATTGTCTGCAAAAAAAGAAGATTGTACGAATCAAGTTAACTTTGGTGGTGGGCAGAGTCTAAGAATAAGAGTGGGAGTTGGGTTTTTGGCTCTGAAAGAACAAGAGTTAATACCTGCTCAGCCAATGGAGCTCCGGCATCGATACTGTTACTTGCAACCTTTCCAGCAATAACATTTGCATCAGTTTCTAGAACAATCCTGTAGAGTATCAAAAAAATAAATATGAGTATGCACACACTTCAGTGGAAGAGCCAATCACGCCCCCCCTCCAAAAGTAATAAGAAAAATTCAAATTTTGGGAGGGGCAGTGATGTAGGCTATCATTTTATGACACTTCTTTCATACTGTGGGATCCTTCTATATACTCCGGTAAAGATACATCATACATCATAAAACTAAAATAAATAAATATAGATAGATGCTATAAGTTAAATGTAGTCACACATTTAACCAATCAACTATTGGTTATGGCCAAGAAAATGCATTATCCCTAAGTTTCTATCTTGGACAGAACATAAATATCTCGTAAAGACGAGATGACAGTCCCTCCAAAAGTAATAAGAAAAATTCAAATTTTGTGAGGGGCAGTGATGTAGGCAATCATTTTATGACACATCTTTCATATTGTGGGATCCTTCTATATACTCCGGTAAAGATACATCATAAAACTAAAATAAATAAATATAGATAGATGCTATAAGTTAAATGTAGTCACACATTTAACCTATCAAGTATGGGTTATGGCCAAGAAAATGCATTATCCCTAAGTTTCTATCTTAGACAGAACATAAATTTCTCGTAAAGACAAGAGATGACAAGTATGGAATTAAAGCATACAAAGCACACTACATACCCTCCATCAATAATTTCGTCGAGACATAACAGGATGAGGTCCAAATTTTCAAGTGCTTCCTTTTTGTCCACCGTGCCTCTAGAAGAAAGGGTAAACCAATAAGAAGTCAATGATTGAGAGTTGAGACATTAATTTTTTTTTTTGCTATAAGAATGTAACGAGTAGGAAATATTATTGTGGAAACCTAAGGAGAAGGCCAACTGCGTCAAAAAACCCCTGAAGAACTGTGGCTAGAATGAGTTCATTTTCATCTTCACCCCCAGTAACAAAAAAGTGAAGGTCTTGAACAAACTTGTACACAACAATAGTATTCTCAAACATTGTTATCTCCGCTGTAGAGGATGGAAAAGAAACACATTAAAGAAGACAGTACCAGAACAATTATAAAGCAACTGAAGTCTCTTAAAAGGGTATTGAGATTTATTAGAAACAATGTTATTAGCAAACAAATGTATGCACACAGACATAAAAGCCAATAATAGAACGTGAAGATTTCTTCATACAAAAAAAAAACAAATTGAGCTCAATTCAGTTACCTTCTGTCCTGGCATTTGTCTTTTGAGTCTTGGTGAACACGGCTTTCTCAAAAGCTTCCTTTGCACTATTTGTTGGCCAGTCATCTGAGTAATATTTAACAGCTACACGTTTCCCTTCAGAATCCAGAAGAAGTATGTTTTTTATAGTTGGGCATGACTCCTACCAGAAGCATATGCAAAAAGTAAAGAATGATTAAAACGCTGAAATCCTTGCCTGTCTGCAGGTTCCCCGGTTACATACAAATTGAGCCAAGACTAAATTAATGGTTCGCTTGGATGGGGGGCATTTGAACAAGTGAATTGGCTTTAACTATAGCCACTCTTACGATTTTCATGAGTAAACTTGGGGTAGTGGACTCATAAATTCGTTAATACAACTGAGGCTGCGATCGTATAAGAGTTTAGGAATGGGAATTAGAATCATCATAATTTGTGGTTATTTTAGCTTCTTTTTTAAAATTTTATTTCCATTCTATAATCATGTCACAAGCATATGTTAACCATAAGGATCACGAAAGCTTTACATTTCCCCTCATTGGCACACAAAAGAGTGGATGATTCTCATTCCCATGCACATCCCCACATAAAAACCTATCCAAACGAAGCCTAAATCTACTGGCCACAAAGGGGAGTCATTCGAAACACATCACTTGGTTGATTCAAATTGAAATAAATTTTCTCTTTTATCATCTTAATATCCTTACTCCCATATACTAATATATAGTTGAAAACTTGTTCACTAGATCACCTCTTATAACAGAATATGCATTAACTGTGTGTACTGAAGTTGAGATCAAACCTCCACACACATGTTTTCTTGACATAAGATTCGGGAAAGCAAACAACTTCATCCATTGCCTAGGATTTCTGATACTAGACACTATTGACAACTCATTACCCAATCAAATAACCCCAAGAAACTCAATATGCACAAACATTCCATAAGTTTCACTACAAGCATTCAACAACAAAAACATGAATTTTTAGCTCTAACTAAATTTCCTAAACCAGATCTCCATTACTGTTGCTGGTGTATCCATTTAAGTGATCAAGCCATTTACAATTAAGAGCACGCCTTCAACAGCAGGAAAGATCTGCAATTACACTAGTAGATAAAACTTGGATCTGATCAAAAAAAAAACTGTAGAAATCTAAGCACCGGGAAGAACACATATGAATCGATGAGCACGGATCTTCATTTTCAGGCACCAATTTCATGTCTAGAACAAAAACTAATCAAATCTTAAAATGCCAAATCATAATGAACACTGGGACTTGGAAAAAAAACGCATATGTAAAATTGAGATCCTCAGAAACATTTCGAAAGAAAAATCTGCAAAAATAAATGGATATCGAGATATAAACGAACGGAGAGATTGAATCAACTAACCATGTCTTTGGCAAAAATTTCCGGGAAAATATGTGTGCTGTGGTCGGGTTGGTGAGACTTGGAAGAACGGCGGAGAAAGAGCGAGGAAAACGACTGAAATACTCTTAAGTATTTGCTTAAAAACCCTTATATTTTATACATTTTAACGTTTCATTTCTCAAGTCAGATTTTTTTAAAAAAATTGAAACTGATAAATTGGGCTCTCTCCAAATGAAAAAATATGGGCCCGGTCGAGAAATTTAAAAGCCCTAGACGCTCTCTCTTCCTTCTCGCGCGTCTCTTCTCTGAACCGGAGCTCATCTCAGTCGCCGGCCGACCTCAGGTAAGCTTCTTATCTCCGGCTCCAATGAATCATCCACTGGTTTTGAGGCTTTCATTCCTTCTAATTCATTCATGTCCTCCATCTGGAGGTTGATATAGATTTTTCTCTGCTTTTGTTTGGGTTTGTGCTTTGGACTCTAGAGCAGTGTTTTGGAGATTAAACACTCATTTGTGCTTTCATCTTCTAAGTCCTGTTTTTTTTTTTGCATTACAATTCAATGTAGTAACAGTATTGATCATCTTGTGTGTTATGTTGTGTTAGTTAGCAGTATTGATTATTGAATAGGAAATTCTATGGTAGCAGTATTGATTATTGAATGGGAAATTGTAACTGAAACTGGAATGCTTTAATCATAGAAACTTGCTCACTTAGGGCAGATTGTAAATTGGAAGACAGATTGTAATAGATATTGGAATGGAGACTTGATCATATTGGAATAGATATTAGGGGAATTGCCGAAATGTGCCCTTGTCAGTTGCTAAGGGATGAATGTTATGATTTTAAGACTTATAATTCCCAATTTGTTGAATTTTGGTGACTTTGCTATGAAATTACATGTTGTTTGAACTCGATTATATTGCATTTTGTGAATATATTATTTTTATTGTTGAGGATTATTCCTTGTGAGGTGGAGGAAAACATCTCTTTCCAGTTTCTTCCTTTTAAAACTCGGCTACACTAACAGCAACTGATATATTCTGTTTTATTCCAGATGGTAATGTATTGTACATGTTTTCATAACTCTCATGAATTCGACGAGAATCTCATTTCTTAATTACCGCTGGTTCTCCCTCTCAGCTTTTACACCACCACCATCACTTCCATGGATCTCCCCTGTTCAGTATTTAAAACCTGCCTCTCCTTTACCAGATCCACCCCCCAAAACCACAACCACCCTTACAGACTCTCCAAGGAAACCAATATATATATCACACAAGCATGCCATTTACTTGATGAAACATGAGATGGATCCACAATGTGCCCTTGATATATTTAACTCAGCCTCTGAGCAAAAGGGTTTTAATCACAACAATGCTACCTACGCAACTATCCTATATAAGCTTGCCAAGTCAAAGAAGTTTAAGGCCGTTGAAGCAATTATTCGTCAGATGACCTATGAGACCTGCAGATTCCATGAAAATATATTTATTAGTCTCATGAAGCATTTTTCAAAATCCTCTTTACACGAAAAAGTGGTTGACATGTTCTATGCTATCCAACCAGTTGTACGTGCAAAGCCCTCTCCAAAAGCCATCAGTACCTGTCTCAACCTTTTGGTTGAATCAAAACGAGATGATCTGGCCCAAAAAGTTCTTTTGCATTCCAAGAATTGTCTCAACTTGGAGTCAAATACATGCATCTATAACATCCTGATCAAGCGCCATTGCAAGAATGGAAATCTTGAATCTGCTTTTGAGGTTCTGAAGGAGATGAAAACATCCAAGATTTCTTATCCTAATGTGATCACCTACTCTATTCTGATGGACGGTCTTTGTGAAAGTGGCAAACTAACTCAAGCAGTGGAGTTGTTTGAGCAAATGGTTTCAGAGGATCAAATCTTGCCTGATGCACTAATGTACAATGTTTTGATAAAAGGATTTTGCCGTGGAGGGAAAGTTGACAGGGCCAAGAAAATAATAGAGTTCATGAAGAACCATGGGTGTAATCCAAATGTATTCAATTATTCTGCCTTGATGAATGGGTATGCCAAGGAAGGGAGAGTGACAGAGGCCAAGATAGTTTTTGACGAGATGAAGAATGCTGGTCTAAAACCCGATACAGTTGTGTATACAACATTGATTAGTTGCTTCTCTAGGTCTGGAAGAATTAGTGAAGCAATAGAGTTACTCAAAGAGATGAAAGAAAGTGGGTGCAGAGCTGATACCATAACCTTTAATACTATACTTAGTGGATTGTGCAGAGAAGACAGGTTTGAAGAGGCTCTTTTGATGCTCGAGATACTACCCTATAATGGTGTTTATCTGAACAAGAAAAGCTACAGGATTGTGTTGAATTTCTTGTGTAAGAAAGGTGTGTTGAAGAGAGCATCACAGCTGTTGTGTTTGATGATGGGTAGAGGATTTATGCCACATTGTGCAACTTCAAACGACTTTATAGTTCAGGTTTGCAAGGCTGGAATGGTAGAGGATGCTGTCAGTATGTTGTGCAGGTTGGTGGAGATGGGATTCAGGCCTGAGCCTGATTCTTGGACAAGCATACTGGAATTGATATGCTCAGAAAGAAAGATGTCACCATCATTTGAACTTCTTGATGATTTAGTGGCAAAAGAGTTGTGAGATACTTCCTAGTTCACCTTGACAACTGTCTGGGATAAATGGGAAGGCTTATGGCAACAACTCCATGTTTTGCATACATGTATTTGAGAACAATGGCATGTTTCTTGGTTCACTTTTGTCATGGTTCAAAACACTGAATTGAAGTCCCACTCAATCCAATGCTTGTACATTTACATGTCAGAGTTAGGATCACATGGAATCAACTGTTATGTTCACAGATTAAACTTGTGCCAGTAATGAATTTCTGTTACTTGTTTCGACCTCTGGTGAATCTAGCTATGATTGAACAAATAATTGAACCTCATTAGCAAGTTTGTATAAACGCCAGGCTCTAGTTGGGTGAACGGTGCCTACGGGAACAAATGTAATGTTTGCCTGTTTCATTATATTTTATATTTGAAGCTGTTTCTATGTTTGTTTTATACACGTTCCTGAAAATATCTTGTTTACTGTTTTTACATAAGTGTGCATCTTCTTGAGTGTTCTTGAATTAACGTGTGCATGTATCTTTTCAGTGTTCTTGTTGACTGTCTAATTACACTTGTTTCTGGATTTCCTTTAAATAATTAGTGTGTCATTTAATCATTGTCTGTTGTTGATCGTGACTGTCCTGAATAAATTAGTGCATCATTGAATTACCGCCTTGACTGTCCTGAATTAATTATGTACTGATTTCATTTATGCCCTTAATATACTAACATGTCTATTTTTCGTAGGCTGATATTTCATCTGGCACTGCAGTGTCAGTAGCTATGGGAGCAGCAGCAACAGGCTCTGTCTGAAGCAATGATATGCAACAAGCTCTGCATCTCAGGGTAAGGTTTCTAAACCTGCTAGAATTAGAAGTGTTTCATGGAAACATTTTGATAAAAATAGTCATGGAGGGTGTAGACATAGCTAAATGCAATTAGTGTGACAGGCAATATTTTGCCAACACAAATAAGAATGGTACCTCTACTATAGTCTGACATGCTAGAAAATTTGAAGAAAAAAAAGAATCCGGAGAACAAAGTTGATGCCCCTGACATTTAAATGTGTAGATAAAGGTAAGGAACTATGCTAACTTCTTGTCATTTTGATCAAGTAAGATCAAGAAATGATTCAGCCGAGTTGTTGGTAGTCGATGAGTTACCTTTCAATAGAATCATTTGAGCAATGGGTAGTATATCTCTGAAGTGAGCAGAGAACTTCACAACACCAAAGACGACTTGATCCGTGACACAAACAATGGGAAGTATGTTAGTCCGAACTTTTGTTATATCTTTCATTCTTTTTTTCCTGATATGCTCTGTAGCAGGGTTATGAGAATTATTGCAGAGTTGAATCATTTTCCTTGAGAAATCATTTGAGACAGTAGCTACCCTTGGTGCTTTGGTTAGAGTCATGTTCAATAAAGTGAACACGCCATATTTATAACCTCATATTATAATGGTCGGTTCATCAACTGCGTGATATGTTGCCATACAGTCGAATGATTTTAAGTAGTTCATAACGTCATTTACATGTATCTCTTCATTCCATCCTCTTTGTTCACGTGTCCTCCATTATTCCATGCCTTGCACGTCATCTTTTATTTTTTCCTGTCCGTCTATTAGGGCTTCCTCTACTCCTGAAGTTTTTCTTCATGCTTTTTTTCCTTTACAAAGTAGCTAGCCATTATAGTGTGCAATCTGTGAGGGTAGGTTATAAGTTTTATTTCATCTTATAATGAAACAAAAAAATGATTATTCTTGTCTTTAATTTTCTTCTTTTTTTGTTGTCCCCGCCTCGACCTGGCATTCCACCAGGTTTTGCACCACTGGGACTGCTAGCTGTTGTTTCAGCACAAGACTTCATACCTATCATTGCGACACTCGGAGCTGGAAGCATATGTCCCCCCCCCCCCCCCCCCCCCCCCCTCCCCGGTTTGATCCATCATTCCTAGCCTCTGTGGAAGTGTGGACTCTCGAGACTGGGCAATACATGACCTCCTACCTAACCATAAGATGCTCTTGTCCCGCTCCAGAAACTTATAGGCCTCGACGACTCAGGTCTCTAACCTGGGCGTACAAATAAATTTTGACTCCTAGAAGCACGGATGGCCACACCCTCCGGCTCAGAAGAAGAGGGGGCTGGACCCCCCTTCCTCCCAACGACGACTTTGGCTCTCTAGGAGGATACAGAGGCTAGGTCTGCGAACCAGCCCCCAGGAATAATGAGTGTGAGATCGAGCAACAAGATGTTTCTAGGACATACACCTTGCCCTACCAGGGTTAGAGTCACCTCGAACTCAAGCCTCCCCTTTTTTTTGGTGTTCTCACTGGATGTCAGGTATTCCCCTAGATGTATGAGAAGGTCTTCGTCGAGAGACTAGTGTATTTTTTACACACCACAAACATTTTTAGGTGAAACAGGAAAAATGCAAAATGAATTAAAACCATGTGCCCATCGTCAAGAGGATCTACCACTCAATTGTTACCTAAATTGATCGAACATATTAGTCATAAGGCTCGCGTCTCAAACGTATCGTTCGAGATTTTGTCTCTCCCTTTTCAGTATTATTCCATGTTATCTTCATTATTAATTTAATTTCTATTTCTGTACTAATCTTTAGGATAGTGAAAACTTGTTCTTAGTAAAAAATTGATGTTGGTTCTAATAAAAAATCTAGGGATAACTTTGTTTCCTAACCTTTACAAACGTTTCATTATCGGATCCTAACTCAGGCCAACGTTTGGTCTCAATTCCTAACATAATAGGTTTGGAATTTCTCAGAAACTATAAAAAGCCGTCTAAACTCACGATTCAGTCAACTCATCGAAGTGTTGTCGTTGTTGGCGTACATTACCCATGGTGCCTTCCTCGACGTTGAACTTATCCTCGTTCTCAAGCAACCGAACCCAATGCTCAACGAGTTGACGAAATCGTGAGTTTGGACGGCTTTTTATAGTTTCTGAGAAATTCCAAACCTATTATGTTAGGAATTGAGACCAACGTTGGCCTGGGTTAGGATCTGATAATGAAACGTTTGTAAAAATTAGAAAACAGAGTTTTCCCAAAAATCTATTGATGTATAGTAGAAAATGAGAAGAACCATAGGAACTATTTTTGAGTTCAAAATGAGGTCCCATTATCTGACTGCTCTTTGGATATAGGTGCTGCAGTTGGTATTCTTGTGATTAGTTTAATAGGCATAAACAAATGTATAAGTGTGCCTGAAATGTTAAGTTTGGCCGATTTGGATCTAAAAGCAGGACGAAGAGACGAGAACAGTTGAGAAAAGAGAATATAACACCATTTTGTTCCAAAATTAAAGTCTCTTTCCCACTAAATTTCAACAAATATACACGTCCATAATCGGAAACCACTCAATTTTCTCGCTAAACAAACACTCACTTTCCGGGGACAAAGTTGGTGGCGAAGGCCCAAGCATTGTTGTTGACCGGGTCGGCAAGGTGATCGGCAAGGTTCTCCAACGGTCCCTTGCCGGTAACAATGGCCTGAACAAAGAACCCAAACATCGAGAACATAGCCAACCTCCCATTCTTCAGCTCCTTCACCTTCAGCTCCGCGAACGCCTCCGGGTCATCAGCCAGCCCCAACGGGTCGAAGCTACCACCCGGGTACAACGGGTCCTCCACCTCTCCGAGCGGGCCTCCGGCGACCCGGTAGCCCTCCACCGCGCCCATCAGAATCACCTGCGTGGCCCAAATGGCCAATATGCTCTGAGCGTGGACCAGGCTTGGGTTGCCCAAGTAGTCGAGCCCTCCCTCGCTGAAGATCTGTGCTCCGGCCTTGAACCACACGGCTTCGCCGAACTTCACGCCGTTGCGGGCCAGGAGCTCCGGGAACACGCACCCGAGGGCTCCGAGCATGGCCCACCTGGAGTGGATCACTTCCAGCTCGCGGTTCTTCGCGAATGTCTCCGGGTCGGCCGAGAGCCCGGCGGTGTCCCAGCCGTAGTCTCCGGGGAATTCGCCGGTGAGGTAGCTTGGGGCCTCGCCGGAGAATGGGCCCAAGTACTTGACTCTGTCTGGGCCGTACCACGGACTTCCGGATGACACGGGCTTGGGCTTCCCGGAGGTTTTTCTCATGGAGAATCTTCCGCCGCCGAGGGCCGGTACCGGGGAGGCTCGGACGGCTTTTCCGGCGAAGGACGGGGAGGAGAGAGCCATTGTTGTGGTTGCCATTGCAGAGTAGTTGACTGTTTCAAGGGTTGGGATAAAAGAAGAAGGCAAGAGTGAGTGAGTGAGGAGTATGATGTTTTGGTTCATGAGTTAAATAAAAGGTTTAAGAGTGGGTTTCTTATCTCGTGATATCTATATCTGCATTCTGATTGGTCATCGAGATTGCTTTGTTTTTTTTTATATCCACTTGGCATCCTCATGCCCAGCAACTGGTTTAGATATTTTTAAAGACACTGCAGCTTGTGGTTGTCAGTTGTGACGCGTGGCAATGTATAGTTGAGAGAGGACGCATGGCAATTCCTCAGACCACACTGTATCCGTATCCAAATCCAGTAGCACAAGTGGCAGCTTCTAATTGGATGAATGAAGGATCGTTTGATGATATCCAGGTGGAATGGTGTAGGGAATGCCAAGTGGACTCGTCGAATAAGAATCTGATCAGATTGTGACCCAATAAGAATAGAGTTATATGAGAAGATAAGACCATCTCTTCTCCAAAACATAACATCGAACAAGTTCTACATGTCTGTTCAAAGCCCAAGTCAGATTTAAAGGACAAGACATGCTAACTCCGAATGTGAGCCTCTCACTCAATAGAGAACATAAAAAAACGAATTAGGAAGAGAGTAACTGAATTCTAATATCATGTTAATTCTAACTCATTTGAAAACTCAAATAAAAGATTGAGAGCTCAAAATGATAAATGAATACAAGTCTTTTTCAACGCAAGACAATGACATCATAACAATGATTCTACGAGAAAACCAATAGAAGAGGGGGAAAAGCTATCAAATCCAAACGAATTTGAAATGGCTGTAAACATAAAATTAACGAGTTTGAATAAATTCACTCTAAGCACATCAATGATGAAACTGACGGGTGGATAACGATTCAATATAGTTTCAATGTTCAAATCCTAATAAATTATCTGTTTGAGGGCAGAAACAATGTTCGAATACTAGTAAGTGATCTGTTTGAGGGTAGAAGTATGGATATGACTATGTTAAGGATTAATTAGTGAGGGAAAAAACCACAGGGAGTACATATGATATGATTTATGTTAGGATAACTAAGGTTTTTTTGACAACCAATTTGAGCATTACACTTTATACTTCTTGCTACTACAAGGAATATGCATAGGGACACAATCATGGGCATGCAAGTTCAGTTTTCATATCAAATTCTCTCAGCTTGGTGTGTTTGTTGAAGAAACATGTTACCTTCTCAATCAAACTGAGAGCGCCAGATCTTGAAGGAATGCGAACATTTTCCTCCTTCAGTTTGAATAATGTCAACTCCTTCCAGCTCCAACTGACCTGCTAGTTTGGCCTGTTGGCCATTGAAATGCACAACATTCAGCACAATGAAAACAAAATACATGTATGGTAAAAGTAAGGCCTCTTACAGCCTGTTCGAGGCACAACGTGTTAAGAATGGTGACTAATGGACGAAAGAATTGTCTTAGTATCTCTTGTTTAGTATTCGTTAGATAAACTCGGGATGGTAAAAACTGTACGTTGAAATAAGCATGGTTAGGAAATTTGGAATACAATAGAGGTTATTTCTATAGACTTTGCAGGGTAAGATTGGAATTCTTCCAAATACTAGTTTTTCAGTTTGTAAGCTTATTTATATAACAAACATTTTGTCAAAAATAGGGAATTTATAGTATTTGCAAATGCAGTATGGTATTCTCGTAAAATGAATCATAATTTCCAATCTCCGCCTGCAAAAACAGCTACTTTCGTTAGCACATATACTAGAAAACGCTTTTAATGGTGTTCTTGAGGCATAGATTAACATTAAGAAGGCAGTTATATCCACCCAAGACCTGCACCATGTAGGGGACCTTCAACTTAGAAAAAAAGAAGAAGAGGTAACATGAACTCCTTTTGACAGTGGCAGTGGGAATTACTTCAGAACGTTGATAGCTCGAAACATGCTAAAGAGAGCTACGAAACATTGATAAGACACGAGTTTCCCCGCCTTGTAAGGTTTACTAGACACGGGATAATCTTGTAGCGTGGTAAAAACAACGGGCGGGGAAGCATATGAAAAAATATGGGAAAATACTAAATTGTTCCACCAATCTCTTTCAGAATTGGCGCAATTTATATGTAAGATACATCGGGCCCACTACACTAGCTCAAAATTAACCCCCTGCCCTCCCAAATAACCAAACAGCCAATGGATTATAAAACCATGGAATGATTTAAATTATTTTCCATGTACTTTCTCATAAAGCAAACAAGGAACTTGAGAATGATGACACTGGAAATGGAAGTAAGTTGTGTTCAGAAGTGTACCTTGAGGGCTCTTCTTTCATGAAGGCCCTTCAAGCTGCTTCTTTAGTAGTTGTAAGTGTTTTGGTGGTCCAAGAAGCCCTCTTTGATCTTATGAGAAATAAGAAAGATGAGATGGAAGATAGAAATAGAAAATAACCCAGAGAGTTTGAGGATTGCATTTTCTGGTGATCTTAGCCAAGATGTGTTGCAGTGTAGGGTAGAGAGAGCTCAATAACATGTTCTTAACAATATTGTAAGCTCTGACTCTCCTTTTATACTATTGTTTCATCATCACACCCAGTTGAAAAAAACCCAACACTAGAACTCTCTTGGGAATAAGAACAGCTTTTGTTAGCAACAGTTCATTTACAAGAAAAGTACATAGCATGAAACAAAAACGGTATTGAAAGACAATAACATTTTAAACCCAACCCAATAGAAAAAATCTGCCTCCAAATCTTCCATCTCATCCTCACAGCTTCACCACCTCCAGAACATTGTACCACCATTTTAACTGACATAACCACCTTAACTGTATATTGGCAGAGATTAAGAAGAGTGATGTTATAATTTGCAGCCGCAGCAGAGGAAGAAGAAACATAGAGCAGAGACAAGCGCAATGGCCTCGAAGACAGAGACGATCTTGAAGAGAAGATCGTCGAGGAAGGACAGGTGAAAATTGACCCTCTTCAACTTGAAAGCTGACCCCAGAAACTTGAGCCTTGAGTCCTTCCATACCAGTGTCTTGAGGAACAACAGCTTCTTCTTCCCCAAACCCATCTAGTGAGCTTCTCTAAGTTTAATAAAAAAAAATCCAAACTGCCCTGTTCCTTTTTTCTATTTCTTCTCCAATGGAGTGAGACAGGTGAAGAGGGGGCTTGGTTTTATATTGAAGTGAGAGAGAGGAGAAGATTCGGTTTTTCTTGAGGGACACGGTTTTGTTCTGAGCAGAGTGGGAGGGCAGTTTGGTCAATTTGGAACCAATAACGATTTCAATTTGAAGGTAGTGTATAACGTGGAGAACGTGGGGTGATGAAGTGGCTTAGCTGTAGGTTATGCTTCTTCTAAGAACAAGGAACTTGAGCGATAAGTTTACAACTCCAAATCATATAGATTAAGATTTTAGATGGGTCCCAATCATAGTCTGATTAAAGCATAACCGAACATATTTTTCAAGTTGAGCCAAGCCTTAACAATTTTGGACCTGGGAGAAATCCCACTTTTTAATTTAATCATTTGACTAGCCCTAAATAATGAATTCAATACGTTGTGTACGAATCCTAACGTATTTACCTGTTTAAGACCACTTGTAAGTAAAAGTTTGATTAGAAATTGTAGGGTAAACTTCATCTCACTACCCTAAAAAAACTTAAATTCCAACTCACTACGCCAACGAAACTTAGTTTCATCTCACTACCCTAACGAAACTTTTAGTTGCACTTTCATACCCGCCGTCAACTTGACATCCATTTTTGGATGGAAAATGGTAAAAAGTCCAAAATACCTCTCACTAACACTCAAATTTTCAACAGCATGCCATTGGTTTTCAAAAAAAAAATTTATTTATTTATTTTATATAATTCAGTTTTTTTATTTTAAAAAAATCAGTTTATTTTAAAAAAAAATCAGATTTTATTTTTTTAAATTAGTTTTTATTTTAAAAATTAATATTTTATTTTTTTAAAATTTAGTTTTTATATAAAGAAAATCAGATTTTATTTTTTAAATTTTATTTTTATTTAAAAAATCAGTTTTTATTTTTAAAAATCATTTTTTTAAATAGATTTTATTTTAAAAAAATATAAATTATATTATTATTTATTATTTAACTCATATCTTCTTTTTTTTAAATATTTTATTAAATTATTTTCTATTTTTTTTATTTAGCTAACCATCTTCTCCTGATTGCTTTTTTGATTTCAATCCAGATCTTTAGTTTTTATATAAAAAAAATCAGATTTTATTTTTTAAATTTTAGTTTTTATTTAAAAAATCAGTTAATATTTTTAAAAATCAATTTTTTTAAAATAGATTTTATTTTTAAAAATATAAATTATATTATTATTTATTATTTAACTCATATCTTATTTTTTAAAAATTATTTTATTAAATTATTTTCTATTTTTTTTATTTAGCTAACCATCTTCTCCAAATTGCTTTTTTGATTTCAATCCAGATGAGTAGTACCCAATCTGGCAATCTCAAACACATCATTCATAGCCATGTTACTTTTCTTCTCAGTGAAATTTCTAAATATACCAAATCAAAGGAACCCAATCCATCTATAACGCCACCCACACCCACCCCGATTCGCCTCCTTCCTCCAAATTATCATCCCCTTCTCTAAAAATTCATCAACAGAGGAAGATGAACAGAATTGAAAAAAATCCATTATCCCTAACATACATGTTAGATTTGATTTTTTTTTTCAAAATAAAATCAAATCGAAAATTAAAAAAAAATCAGATCTGCAACATTCAAACCCAAACCCACGCTCTCGGGGCTGCAAGGTAACCCCAATCTCCCCATCACCGTCTCTGCCTCTTCTCTGGATAGGCTCCCCTCCTCATCAGCTTCTTTAATGGGGATCGTATCTTCATCAAAGTAAGTTCTGAAACCGAGCTTGGAGTGGATGGAGAAGCAGAGGCTTGAGAAAAACTTGTCCAAACTCATTTGGGAGAAGAACCCATCAAGCAATGGGAGAAAAAGATGGAAAGATAGGTTGATAAGAGATGATGCCTTCTCCATTGTGTTACGTCTACTTGTTAGTGTGTATGTTTAATGGAGGAAAGGGGGTGTTTATATATGTAGGGTGGTGGTGGTGATGAAGTAAATTAGGGTTTCTGAATGTTTAAGGGGTATATTAGGTATTTTTAGAAAAAATGGGGTCATGTGCAATGCACATGACCTTTTTCCGTCCAAAAACTAACTGTAGGTACTAACGTGCAACTAAAAGTTTCGTTAGGGTAGTGAGATGAAGCTAAGTTTCGTTAGGGTAGTGGGTTGGAATTTAAGTTTTTTTAGGGTAGTGAGATGAAGTTTACCCGAAATTGTATGATGATAAGAGTATGATATCCCGACTCTCTTTTCTTCTTCTTTTTTTGATCAGAGAAAAATACAGAGAAATCATATTTTTAACTTAATCTAACACATCACCTCAGATACTCTCAAACAAATGTACTTACTGGGATTCGAACATATATCCCGACTTTCTTTTCAATCAAATAAAATGCAGTCCAATGCAAGGAGGGTCTACATTGGACATGCATATGAAGGAATAGACACAACTATGCTCGTAACTGTGCCGGAGTTGACGACACCAATTCAGTTGAATTCAATGTTCTTTTATTATTTCCAGAGTTGGGTCGTATCTGACCCAAACGCCCAAAAGTCTTGCATCATTGGGAGCTATATTATAGGAAGATGTAACAGTCTTATAGTTTTTGCATTGTTGACTAAACATTGTTTATGAACATGAGCACCCAGGCACCCACCAACTTCTTCATTTTTTAACTTGAAATGAAGTTTCTCTGATGTTTAAGTTTATACCATATAAATTGAATGAGAGGGCAGAAAAACTAATTCATAGACGTCATTCACTTTAGCAAAACTCTACCAAACATTGACTCTGTGGCCCAATGGATAAGGCGCTGGTCTACGGAACCAGAGATTCTGGGTTCGATCCCCAGCAGAGTCGTTTTATATTTTAATCCTTTTTACTCTTATGGCATCACTAGTTTGCATTGCACTAAAAACATCTGTAGAGACTAGAGAGAGTTACAGAGCAACTAACATATCATTCACCAAAAAACACACAAGAAGTTGGTAGAGTAGATTTTCACCTCTAAATTGAGGAGGCCTGAGGAAAAAAGTTGTGACATGCTTGAGAATTTCACACCATCACCAACCCACTTTAGTACTATAGCTGCCCTCTCAACTTGGCTAACCCTTTGTGATCACTTGCCATGCTACACGTGACAATTCGTAATGTACTAGATTACACTGAGGCAGGACGAATCGGGGCTAACCATTGGGTCTGGAGGCTAATTGCATTGTGAATGCCCGAGAACAAAGACAGTCGTCATCGAGGCAACAGATTCGAGTTGCAATTGCTAAACGGATACACTGAAAATGATCAGCTGTATACCTTAGAAGAACAGTACAAACAGTAAATCCCTTCTACATATAAAATAAATTCTTTTCCGAGTCCAGCACAATATTCATTCATATGTATAAAACGATAAAGACCCACCAAAACCAAATATTGCCTCCTTGAAACAATATATACATATCTGCAAGCAAATTTACAATTCACCAATCATTCCTGCTCACTGTGTCCCACCAATCATTCCAGTCCTGTGTTCCTCTAGCTAAGCCAAAAGTAATGACTATAGCTGCAATAATAGACTGTTCATCCAAAAAATAGAATCATCTGTGAGTAGATTGGCAAGGAAGCACAATTGAAATTCGCAAAAGAAAAGGAGCAGGCACTTCAGATCGGTTAATTTCAGGGGCATATATTTGAAAATATAAGATAATCTAGGAGCCACAAGTTCCTAAATGCATACTTCTAAAGTGTTATTTCCATAAACTTCCCATGAAATAGAGGTGATCTTCAACATTAGAGAGTCAGAGAGCGTTTTGAGCTCTTGAGCATCAAAACGGTACTTTCTCCCATGATCAACACTAGGATTTTGTTTATCCTCTTGGGCAACCATTGATCGACAGTTGCAACAAGCTATATTATGGATCACCAACAGCAAGAACTAAGTTTTCTATACCTCATCAGTCTTTGTTCCTAGCATCCCTTTATGCATTCCAAACTGTTTGACTTAAAAGATATATCATAAGGTCATGTCATATCTAAAATACAAAGCCAGCAATAAGTCATCCCTATTGGCGCAGTTTATCGTCGATTAGACATTCAAAGAACATGTATATAACTACCACCTCTTTAGTATAATTACAACTAGTTTTTTTAGAGGTGGATTAACTTAACTTGTACAACAAGTAGCTGAAGCCTATCATCATTCCAAAACAATGAGAAACATGAAATTAAAAAAAAAAACTTTAACATGAATATGCTGGATAGTGATACTTACCGCTATCGTGCAAGCAACATAACCAGGTTTTTCTCTGTAATCCACTCGAACACAAAGCAGAATAAAAGCTCCAAGATACCAGGGAATGGCACCAAAGAAGAATCCAGTAACAAACCTTGCAAATAGATTGGAATTAGTAACATCAATAAAAATTCAGGGTCAACAAAACACAAAACCTCTAAGAAATAAGATAATGGGAAGAATATCAAGACCCAAAACCTAAGCGAAGGCCCTTTATACTGGATTATATATACAGATGGTATATAAGGAGGGATTTATGCTGAAAGTATTGAGTTTTATAATTATACAATTTCCAGCTGAGTATACCCCATATGTAATTGATAAGGAGGTAAATTGCACACTTCCTCTGACCCTTGCTCACTAACTGTTATTACACCCATAACTTTTCTCCTCCACATTTATACACTCCTCTCTTCCCTCGCCTTCTTTCCCTCCTCCGAGGCACTAACCATTCAAAATTACAAGTTCTTCTCTTGACTATCCATAAACCAAACCCATCCTATGAAGTACTACATTTTATCTATTTATTTCATGCTATGGGTGGATAAAGTGGATAGAAGTTGCTTTTATACAGTTCTGCAGACAGAACTTTGAATATCACCAAGTTACTGTGATGTGGAGAGAAGAAAAATGGATCTGCAGGTAAATTTTGAAGAGAATGGCTTATGAACTTATGGCAAAATAATATATGCATCCAGGGGAAACCTAATGTAGTTCCAACTAGCATATACTAGAATGCATGATATCAGAAGCATATCTTCGTCTAAAGTTTAAAAGGCATTTAGTATTTTTTTTAGTTACCATTGGATACCTTCAAGTACTTTCTCGACAATAAGATAGACAGATAGAGGACGAAGATGAATGATAAATCAAATGTGAACTTACAATATCCATCCAATGCCAAGAC
This sequence comes from Erodium maritimum, assembly GCA_963921825.1. Lineage (NCBI taxonomy): Eukaryota > Viridiplantae > Streptophyta > Magnoliopsida > Geraniales > Geraniaceae > Erodium > Erodium maritimum. The sequence continues at coordinate 128,815 of OY997594.1, read as the reverse complement.
CACAACAGGGCAGGCGTGGTTCTCTAACAGGTCTCCCCTCAACAAGAACATAACCTTCAACAAGCAATTTAATAATCAAGGATACAAACATGAAACATCCAAATTATGACAGCCTATTCAAAACAAGACAAGAAATATGTCAAATACATTTCAGGCTCACCAAAATTAATACTGCACCATTCATGCATAATAATAAGGCATTTAAGTTGTACCAACTACATGGAAAGTTTATGGGAACCCATTTGTGGCTAAGCTTGTAATCTAAACAGGCATTAACGGTACCGATCTTTCCCCCACCAGTTTCAGAGAGTGCTTATAATTAACAAATGTACACAAGGAATCCCTACATGTAACCTAATCCCTTGCAAATATATTGTATGAGATTTTGTTGTTATTTTTTGCATTAGGAATGGCCTATGGAGTTTTCTAATAATTTCAAAAGTTTTCCAGCTCAGTCATCTATCTTACTTTCTTCATGTAGACGTTCAGACCGAATGACAATATGAAATTACGTAGATACTTCCACATATTACATCTAAAGTCGCAACATCTCTGTTTTTCCATGAAAATTCTAGTTAACTATTTAATCCCCATACTTATTATCGTCTACATGCCTTAGTAGTAGAGAGAACCCCCATTGGAAACAAGAACAGTGCTGTTGAAGGCTTACAAGATTCTCTAAGCCAATCCCCTGATAACTCCATAAGGACATAAAGGCCGCGTAGGAGCTAAATGCTACAGAAATACCCCCTCCCCCAACATTACTATTTTCGTAACAACGGGCATATGCACCCAGATGGAGTGTGACATCATATGGTAGTTCACTACAAAGAAGAGAGGCTAGTCTCTCCGTGATAAGAAACTATAACTATTCTCCAATTGCTCTACAATCTACACGAGTTATGGTAGAGATTAGAACAGCTGTTCTGATATAATTATTCTTCATGAAGAACTAATCCACCTGGAGTCTTTTTAAAGAAATATATCATGGCTATGGACCAAAAAAAATACTCTTCAATCACTCTACACTGAGGATAGTCCAATACAGCAACCCTGCAATTCTATAGGACATCTGGTCTTGAGGTGCTCAAGACCATTTGTAACACAAGTTTCAGAGTGTAACAAATCTAACATATATAAGATACACACATCCAAGTATTGGTAAACAGCCAATTTTATACCTACCTAACTCATCAAAAAAGCTCACAAATCTATAAGAATGTCAATGATTTAACAGTCCTGTTCATTTTCAATTCAATCGATTTTCATTACTAGGCAAGCAAATCCACTCAACAACTCGATACAAATCATCAGTTGCATATTTTCACTACCAGAACTATAAATTTCCATAAATAAAAACTAATCAACAAAGCAGGTTCAGAGAATTTGTTGTAGTTGAGTTGGTAGAATAGCTTAAGCCTACCTAATAGGTTTTGGGTTCAAATCCCACTACTTGTTTTATTTTGCTTTATCATAAATAAAAAAAACAGGTTCAGAACTCAAATTATAGTACACAAAACAACAAGAAAAAAAGCACAAAAATCTATAAGAATGTCAATGATTTCACAGTCCTATTCATTTTCAATTCAATTGATTTCATTACCAGGCAAGCAAATCCACTCAACTCAATACGAATCATCAATAGCATATTTTCACTACCAGAACAACAAATCTCCATAAAAATCCTTCCACAAAGCATGTTCAGAACTCAAATTATAGTACACAAAACAACAGGTAAAAAAAGCACAAAAATCTATATGAATGTCAATGATTTCACAGTCCTGTTCATTTCAATTCAATCGATTTCATTACTAGGCAAGCAAATCCACTCAGCAACTCAACATGAATCATCAATTGCATATTTTCACTACCAGAACAACAAATCTCCATAAAAAATAATCAACAAAACAGGTTCAGAACTCAAATTTATAGTACACACAACAACAAATTAAACAAAAACAAATATGAAATAGAGTACCTGGAGCCGTTTGGTAACCAAGAGTATAGTACTGAGGAGCGTCACTGAAATCGTTCCTTCTGCAAAAGGGGTTCCAACGCGAACTCACATCGATGTGGACGTGATCAGGAGGTGGATGAGCGGCTGGCTGAGGGAAACCGACCACCGGCTGCGGCGGATGGTAGTAGTTTGCGACGCCCTGAAACGTGCCGTAGTGGTAAGGCCTGAGCTGGTCGCCGGTCGCCGCCTCTGTGCTCGTCCCTTCTTTGGTCATTTTTGGATCGGAGGAGACGTGAAAGCAAACTTTGCTTTGTAGCCTTTTTTGGCGCTTTCTATATAACCGGAACGCGCTATCGTATTCCTATCTTCCTTTGTCTACTTCACGAAATTACCGAAAAGTCCATGAATAAATAACATTATTTACCAAATCATAAAGTTGAGTAAAAGAGTTCCTTTAGGAGAATCCAGATCTTTTAGGGACTCTTTGGTCCTTTTTACGGATCTGAGAGCGCATATGTAAGTTAGTGATCTGCAATTCTACCATTTCTCGGTTTGGACACGAGTGTCCAATCTACCAATTGGGGCATGGACGAGAGATGTGGGGTTTAGAGTTGGAAATGCACTGGGCGTCTGCCAGGGCGTAGATGTAGACAAGGATGGACTATGTTGGGGGGACTTTATGAAGGTCTGAATCAGGGCAGACATCAGGATTCCCCTGTAGAGCCAGCTTTGGTTCTGGCTCTCCGTCTCGCAGGTACGGACACGTTTGATTATTTCATATGAGTACTTACCTGAACATTGCTTCGGTTGCTGCTGCGCGGGTCACCTCTTCCCGGTCTGTCCGGTTGTGGGGAGCTCTAGGGGAGTATCCTTGAGGGCACCAGGGGACCCGAGGTCGGCCATAGAGAAGGCGAAGCACGGGAAGGCTATCCCAGGAACAAACTGGACCTACTTAGGGAGGTCGGACAGAGGTGGACGATCTAAAGAGACCCCACGAACACCAGGGCGGAAGGATGGGCCGAGGTGGTGGGGGCACAGTAAAGCTGGGGTTGAGGAGGATCGGGACGCCTGGGTGGCAAAGGATCTGGCACCGTCACTATCTGGGAATAAGAGGCTAGTGCGGGAGGAGGAGCCAGAAGAGGAAGAAGACTCTGCGGCGTCAAATGAGGTATCACCTACAGCGGCGGGGGGCTCCAAGCACCCTCGCCTCCAGGAATGAGTCCGGCAGGGGCCAGGGAGGGTTTGGTCGGTTGTACCTTCTCCCTGGTGTATAGGTGGCATTGGTATCACCAACAGCTGATGTGTTACTACCCTACCACTTCGGGGTCAGCATTCCCGCGTTCAGGAGCTCTACCAAGCAAGGGAGGACGACGCACGCTGACATACTCGGGGAGTAATTGGTCCACCATTGTTTGTTTATCCTCTGATCTGCTCGGTCAGTCTCTTCTGGTTGGAGTATACTATATCGGTATCCCCGGATGCTACCGCAGTCCCACACCCCCGACCGCAATTATGCTACAGAGCACATTTAAGTTTTATGCACTTGTCTTTCCAATTATTCTAGTTTGGATTATGTACGGTGATCTCCTTCTGTGGGGTCACCAAGTTATTTTACATTAATGAATATCTCCATTTCCTCTCAAAAAAAAAAATAAAGTTGAGTAATCACATTTAATATTATTGTATATTTGTATTATAAGGTAGCCTTAATAATAACATGATTTTAATTTAAAAAATAATAATAACAGGATTCCGATTTCTTTTATAGCAAAAGTGGGAGGTTTTATCATCGATAAAGAGCAGTAGCTAAAAGAACTAGGATATTGTTTTGAAATGGGAGGATATAGGTTTTATTCAATACAATTGTTTCAACGTATAACAGGTTGTTCAGAATTAAAGACTCTAAGTTTAAGATTATAGTCTGAGACTTTCGTAGGTAATCCGACGTTTTTAGACATGTAGAAATAATCGGTTTTACCTTGTAGAAACGAAATATACACAAAACACAATAACGAACATTAAAGCTAACGAGTAAGCGATGCCGGTAAATTCCGAGATCCACAGCTTTTGTGGCGAGGCGTTTTGCGATTTTCGATCTCTAGTCTTGATTCGTCGGGATAGCCCAACCTATGGTGTCGTAGAATGATACACTCTCTTACCGTCCCGACCCCCAGATCCCAAACCCACTGGCCAGATAGCTCTTGGTCCTTCAATTGTTGCCTTCTGGTGGTAGCCGCATGAAAGACGATGGTGACAAGTAGAGACGAGATTCGTACGTGATGTTCATAAAAAAAATGAGAGAATTTGAGCGACGAAGGGGAAGACTCTTTGCTTGAGAGGATGGTGGCCCGAAGGAGATGGGTTAGTGGAGGCGGCGATAGTGTTCGACAAGGATGCAATGGAAGCGACGACGAAGAATTAAGCCATGAAAAGAAAACGACAACGGTGGCTGAGAGAGCAATACCCTAATTTCTTAGACTCTTCTATTACCGGTACTCTCCACTCTTTTTTAAAAGAACTAAGATTGAATATGAATATTCTCAACATTTTGGTCTAGATAATTCATCGAGACCTTAATATCTTTAGGGTAGTAACCACGACTTAATTTGGGCTTCACTGGAAAGTTGTATTGCGTCTTGATCATATGGAGGAGACTTATGAAAATCCAAGTGATCTATGGTGGGTGGAAGAGTATGATTAGTTACAACCAACCGTGATAAGAACAAGCGTTTCTCCTCCCGAATGTTCCTATAAACTCCTCATTTAACTTAGCAAGACGGTTGAACAACACTAGCTTTGTCATTAGAGCATGTACAACGGGCCGGCCCTCGCTCCCGAGCCTGCGCGCGCTCGGTCCGCGGACCGCGGCCCGTTCCGTTGTGGGATGGTTTTCGCGCGGTCCGCGGCCCTGAAACACCGGGCTCGCTCCTCGCTCCTCAATCGCGGGCCGGGCTCGCAGGCCTCGCTCCTCGCTCCTTGCCCACGCTGGCCCAACCTCGGGCCGACACCTGGCAGCCGCGCACTCCTTTTTTTTTAACAAAAATTCTGTCAATTGTGGGATTTGAACCCCCAATCTCAAGGTTCAAAGTCTTGTGGTTCTACCATTGAGCTAGATGAGTTTTTGTTACTATGTTTTATTATAATTTATATGATATAATTTTAATTTTGGAGTGAAATGCATATTAAAATTCAAAATCAAATCTTCTTTTTAATAGATTATATATTATATAATTTAGTGTTGGATGATATTTCAAATAAAATAACATATTTATGCAATATATATTTGACCATATTATCATTTTTGTGTGTATTTATATCCGGTCCGATTCAAATATTTTTCGTTATAGCAACTACTATGAATATTACGTAGTTGACCATATTATTCCATACACATATTTTATTGATTTCTTTTCCATTATTATAAAGTTCATTTTTATTCGTGTTAAATTTATTTATTATTTATTTATTGTCATTAATTATTTTTTTCACATTTGTTTATATAATTTAAACGGTTTCTGATAACGAATTAAATAAAACAACAAAATATAAATTAATAATCCAGTCAGCATTGTTCTGCACTCCCAGGACCTCAAGGTCCTTTCTGTTGCAAAACACCCACTTTTCTGCACTTTCACTCCCTGACTTTTGTCCAGTCAGCACAAGGTCTGCACTCCCACCCCCTGACCAAGGTCATTTCTGTTGTTCATGCACTTACAGATCACACCCTTAATAAGAGAAATACACGCTAAAATGCAAGGTTTATCTCCTTTGTCCTTATGGGCCCCCAACTCATAAACACCGCTAAAAGCCCCGGTTGCCCAAGAAACAAAAACACATTGATGACCCATAGTTATTTTGTTTGAATATTATACAATTATATTTTATAAAGTCTACCTAAAAATATTCAGTTTAATAATATTCAAATAATATATTCCGGGATCATCAATTCAACCAAAAAATTAAAAACACATTAAATTTTAATTTATTTGGTCCCACATTATCCACCAAACGAATGCACTCACAATTTCAACACACTTCTTAAAGCATCACACCCCCAAATCAAATTCTTTACACACCAACGTCCAAAACAATTAAAGAACACACATTTGTTCGGTATTTTGACCAATCCACCCTCGATCATGGGCGAAATAATCGACCATCGCAGACACAAATCTACGAGAGGGAGTTTTCGTCATTCCAACCGCAACGCTGCGAGAGGAAAACTTTACAATCGTCCTTGGGACAGATTGTGGGGACGTACATGATGTCATCGCAGCCGTCCGTTCTGTGCCTCTTGAAATCTATAAGCGTTGTGAACATGGCGATGAAGAGGACAAGGTGGTTCAACGCGTACCTCTGGCCCACGCACTGGTGAGGCCCAGCCCCGAAGGCAAGAAAGTTTCTCTTGAAGGCCCGGTCCTCCTGCCGGAGCTCCGAGAACCTGTCCGGGTCAAACCTGTCCGCCTCCGTGAACCCCTGAAACGACGACTCGAACACCGACGGGAACACCATGGTCCCCTTCGGAATCGTGTACGTCTCGGTCAACGGAAAGTCCTCTCCGGCGATGTGTGGCACCATCGTCGCCGGAGGGCGGTACCGAACAACTTCCCGCGCCACGGCCGCGGTGTACCTCATCTCCGCCAGCTGCTCCGCCGTTATCAGGCTGTTGGATTCCGGAGACCAAATCGAGGCGACCTCGTCCCGGACCTTGTTGAGAACCTCCGGGTGCGACTCGAGCAGCACCACTGCCCAGAGCAGTGAGGAAGTGGAGGCGTCCTGGGCGGCGAAGAGGAAGTCAAACAAGTGGCCGCCGATCTCAAGGTTCGAGGAATGAGGTGGCGCCGCCGCCGCCTCCGAAGCTGAATCGCCGGGGACTTCCATCTCTTTAGCGGAGTCCTGCATCCAGAAATCGATCAAGCACGACGGTTCCTCTCCGCTTCCCACCCTTTCCCTGCTCCGCTCCGCACAATCCGCCAGCGTCTCAACCAACCGCCCAACCGCGAGCCGAGCTTTCCGGAACGCGAATCCCGGAAGATCCACGGGCAGCTTCATGAGGCCCACATTGAAGAGATTATAGTCAACTTCAAACCTCCTTCTCGAATCTTCGCTCAGGTAGGGCCCAACGAAAACCGTCTGGGAGGTCTCGAGATTCATGTCGCGGGCGAGGGGGCGGAGGACGAGGGGTTGGTCGCCGGCGGAGAGGCGGAGCCAGCGGCGGAGGTGGCGGAGGATGATGACCTGCTGAAGGGAGGTGTAGGTGGAGAGTGCTTTAGGAGTGAAGTTAGGTGCGATCCGGCGGCGGAGGTCCTTGTGGTCCTGACCGAACATGTAAATGAGGTTGTGCTCGCCGAAGAGCTTCTTGCCGAAGGGGTGGCCGACGAGGTGGAACGCGTCGGGGCGGACGTTGGAGAAGACCTTCCGGGAGAGCTCGGTCGAGCGGATGAAGATGATGAAACTCCCGATGATGTAGTTGGCGGAGAAACCTGAAGGGACGGCCAAGGATGTCTGGATGTCCCAGAACTGGGTCGGGTTGCGGACAAGAGAGACGGCGTTGCCGAGGAAGGGGAAGACGAGGAAAGGGCCCGGTACTAGGCGCTTCTTCTTCAGGTACGAGATTTGCTCCAGGAAAATTAGGAGCGCCAGGAAAGAAACCAAGTATGGGGTTAAGGTGGCCATAGAAGAGACGATGGAGCTCATTTTTGTATGCTTGAGAGTGATACTACGTGTAGAATTGTCAATTATATATAACTATAAAGAGATTATTAAGAGGAGCAGCTAAGCAGAAGCTGCAGCTTTTCTCTTTTGGTCTTGTTAGTGGTGTTGGAGCTGTGATTGGAGTTAGACTGCGCGGGTTCTGTGTTATATAGGAAACGGCAGAGAGGAGAGAAATTAGACTTGAGCTGAGCGGCTATATGCAGACAGACAAGTAACGTGGACGTGGAGTTTAAGACATCCATTTTCTCTGTTCCTTGATAACGACAATGTATTGACTGTTTGGTTGTTTCATGGGATTTATATGGTAAATGAGTATATTTGTTTGAATCTGTTTATTATTATTTTTTGAATAAATTTGACCAAGTCCGAATTTAGTATTTAGATTTTAGACCACAGCAATTCAGATGGGGTTACACAATCCAGAACATGGCTGGCAATCGGGTAAGCGGTCTTGTTTGTTGTCCTCTTCGTAAAATGAAGAGTAAGTTTGATAGTTCGAATCTAATTATTTAAAGATAGTTATATATTGTTTAAACAAAAATAAAAAGATATTTTTTCAATTCAAACTCAAATTTAATTTTGTAATTTACGGTGTATAAAATAGAATTTCAGCTTGTGTAAAAGCGTCGGGTAAAATGGCTCTCTCAACATTTGGCGCTAGTTCTTTACGGTGAAATCGTGGCTCTTCATTATGGATACCGTTTCGTCCATCTACCACTATCACCTTCACCTTCTCCTCCATCTACTCTAACGTTTATGTTCTGGATCCCCTATCGGAATGGGCGAGGAAGAGATCAAAGGCGTTCTGTTCTCCCACCACCACTCGCGATCGAACACTACCTCCTCCGACGACGATCAATCGTCCGCCACTAGCGCCGCAACCTCCATCGCGAGCATGTTTGAGCATATAATTTTTCCATTCTTATCATTTTCCTTCCTTCTCTCTACTATCACTGTTTTAAGTGTTCATTTCGTGGGTCAATATAACTGTTGTAGATTCGGTGTGGTCAGTGGTCACTTCACATACCAATGACGCTGACTGACGATGAAACAATGAAACATATGGCTCTATACCCTATACTTGATTACATGCAGCCTTTAGCAGCAGTCTTGGAACCAATAGGCTAAACGCATACTCTTAAGCATAACAGTTGAGCTTAGGAAATTGATCCGTCAACAAATCTGACCACAAATACAATACAAAAGCCAATTCGTATTTTTATCGTGACTATATTGCAGCACTGTATCAGACCAATAGGTTCTGACTTATGACCAGAACATGAAGAAAAAGAAGTCAGAACTCAGAAAAGTGTAATAAATAAATAGAAAACAAGGAGAAAATGATAAGAATGAAAAAACAAGTGAGAACTCAGAAAAGTATAATAAATAATAAAATAAAAAAGAGAAAATGATAAGAATATAGCAAAATAGCTTTCCTACGAATCTTCTCCTCTACGGCTCCATAGTCCACACACAAGCAAAAGAATCAGATCTAAGGTAACAATCTTCACATTCAGCATCTTATGGAAGACCAAGAGGAAATATGTAAATTTTGTTTAAAACGGGCTACTTATATCGGGTCGGGTTTCCACAACTAAAAGATCAACCTTGTTAGTTGGGTGTGCCCCTAGCATTTATAAGTAGCTCTTTATTCTTGTATTTAGTCGATGTGGGTTCATATTTCAATGGGCCAAACCAGCTCTGATACCATGTAAATTTTGTTTAAAACGGGCTACTTATATCGGGTCGTGCTTCCACAACTAAAAGGTCAACCTTGTTAGTTGGGTGTGGCCCTAGCCTTTATAAGTAGCTCTTTATTCTTATATTTAGTCGATGTGGGTTCATATTTCAACAAAATACTGATTTTATCACCACATGTGGTTTCTTCCTCTTGAAGATCATGTTATTTGTTCAATAAATTGTTTTGAGATGATGTCAGTTTACTATTCTAAAACATTTCTTTTTCAAATCACTACCATAGCTTGTATTTTTTTCCTCGTTATCTTAAGGTTTCAAAATTTTCAAGTTACTGGATTCAGTCAAATATTTTAAAATCAAAATTTTCAAATCACTACCGGTCATTCATACCCAAAATTAGACGAAATAGAGTAACATGAAAATTTTGAGACGTTAGGGTAGTAAACAAAAAAAGTACAGGCGAGGGTATTGATTTGAAAATTGAAATGTTTTAAAGTAGCTAACAAAAATTCTATCAATAGTTTTTTTAGATTATCAAAAAGAAAACATAACAATCTTCTAAGGCTGTGTATAATATTCTATGAATCTAATACTTTATTTCTAGATGATCGGTGCAAACATAAGCCATGACAACTCCTCTTCACCTGTACACTGTTGTCTTTATAAGATAATGTCAAATTATCAACAATGTTATTCAATACAATTTGGTCAACCATAAACTAACAATTATATATACATGAAGAAGTAGGATTCAGTTATGATGTGATCCACCTCTATCCAAAGGTTGCCATCAGTACCTAATGACAAAGGACATAAGCAAAAAGTATACCACAGACCAACCCCACAAAAAGTAAACCACAAACCATTAGCATTTCATGTTTAGACCAACCTCCTTACTCCTTATCAGTTATCAATCATGTTTTGATCATTAATGCCCAAGCATAAACTTCCAAGTACATTATTATAACATCAACCACAAAACAAAAACATCAAAGTTCAGAAAAACCCTTTTGTTCCTCTTCAAGCAATCCAATCCAGACCACAAAAGTAATAGAAAGAAAATTGAGATTCGGCTTTCATCGAAGTGTTCAAAGTACCAAAATCCAATTGAAAATTCATACCTGTTGTGTATTATTACCACGATAGACAACAAAAGGATAAACAAGCCTACAGCCTCCTACCCATCTACCATCCTTCCTCCGGGTACTATTGGTGGGAATTGGTGTCACGTCCTCTGGGGAAAAATGAAAAAAAATGTTAGTGTAGTTGAAGGATAAATAAAAACATTCATTTACTGGATAGTTCTCCACCACCACCTTAACTTTAAAGGCCAATAATCATATGCTGTAGAATGACAATTGACACAAAAAAAAAAATTGGACTAAAAGTAATAGTTTTGGCAAGTTAGTGGCTCGAGGGAAAAATGGGAAGCCATGAGGCTTATCTTATTACGCGTTTGTCGATTGACAATTGTGTTTAAATTCTGATTAAGCTCAATTCATGAAAATTATCTCATGTCATAACTACTCCTTTTATGTTGTCGATACCCGTTTTAACCGGTTTCATGTTATATTTCATTGCCCCTAATTAGAACCTCGTAGAAATTTATAGATTTTGATGGCAATGGCAACTCACATATTACAACTTAGGCTTGTGAAGCTTGGTTTTACCAAACCATACACTCCATGCAACGACTATATCATATAGCTAACCAACCTAACACTAAACTAAAACCGAAAAAAAGCCCAAAACATAACAAGTGACAAGAGCCCACGTCCGAGCCCAAACCTCGAACACCCGGATGTGAACCACACCCTCACATCATCCACCACCGGCCCACAAAGCGAGCTCATGTCATCGGTTCGTGTATTGTAGTACACACTGTAGAACGCAATGCGGCTCCTCTCGGCCTTCGCCGTGAAGTTCACGCTCGCCGTCTTGAACGTCGAGTTCGAGTCCGGCGTGTAGTGAATGTTCTGAGCCTGGTCTCCGGCGAAGGCCATGATCGCAAGCGGCTCTTTGCATTTATCTGAGGCATGGCCCAATGCGAATTTGAGAGTGTATTGTTTGTCCTCTTTGGTCTCCACCATCTGTGATATTATGCCTTCCTTTCCGGATAGGAGCTCCACGGCCCGTTTGCCTCCAGGTACCGTGTAATGGTCCGAATCGATGTACCGGATGGCCCGGTTTGACTCCACGATCCAACCCGGCAACGACGACGTTTCCTCGTCTAGGTTGGTTGGGAGCAAAACGCCTAGTGAGATGTTTTTGAACATCCATGGGCCTTCCTCAAAGTCACCGTTCACCACAGCATTGTCTACAAAAAACGATGAGGGATGATGAGAAGATATGATCCTTAGGTGTTTGTTTTTCACAGATTGTGTCCTTAAACAAACCAACAACCGTGTTACCCTTGTATTAGAAAAAAAATATCTATTCACCATTAATTACAAATTATAAAAATAGTAAGGTTGAGGCTGTAAACATATGGTAACATAAAGACATTTTTTTGTAAATATTCTATTTTAGAGTAAGGGTAAAAGTGGTACTCTTAAAATTTTGAATAACTACAATACATTTGACCCATTTTGGACAAAAAATATAATTTTTAATTGACAGTATAAATAATGAAAATATAAAGATACAAATTTCTAGTTTTTTGTTTAGACACAAGTTACAAAAGTTGAATATCCAAGGGTCAATTTTTACAATTATACCAATTTATAATGTATAAATTTACCAAAAAAATGAATAATAATCGAATTATGGTAAAGGTGGGATCTATAATTTGGTGGGTCATAATGTTCTCTGTTTTTTTTGGTTGGAGAGCCTGGTGCTTTGAAATGTTCCTTGACCAAGTGACACACAAAAGAGGGAACCAGCTCCACACAACAGGCCCACCGCATCACTATCAATAAGGAAAAGAGAAAAAATAAAAATAAAAATAAAAAGAGATTTTATATTTACCTTTGGGCCTATCGGGAGTGAAAAGCTTTTTGATGGCGATATCGTCGATGATGGGCCCACAGGTGGGGTCGTCCTCCATACCGGGGTTTTTAAAGACGAGGCTCACATCATCCTCTTGGGCTTCGAAAGCCCACGCGTAAGGGTCCCACCCCTGGACGTTGTACAGAGTCTGCAGATCTATGGTCTGCGATGCGGGCGGCACGGACACGTTCAGCGACTCGAGCTGCGCGCAGGTGCGGGCCGCGCTGAAGGTCACCGAGTACGTGGACCCTTTCTCCACCTTCAGATCCTGCCTGATCCCGGCGTCGTTGCCCAGCCTCACCGCGTGTGCACCCTGCGGTACGATGAGGATCATCCCACCCTGTTTCTGCCCCGACTCCACCAGCTCCACCGTGCCGTTCGACGTCCAGCTTGGTATGGTGGCCTCCCCGCTCACCACCCCCTCGCTCGAGAACCCGCCCGACGGGGACGCCTCGAAATCGCCGTTCAGAACCAGTCCTGTGAAAATCAATAAGATCAGATTGTGCACGTGAATGTCACGTGTCCGCCCATGTACTTACAAAACAATAAAACATAACTGCTCTGCTCCACACCAAATGCCCACAATCATAAAGATGATATACTACACCATAATAGTATCTGAAGCTGGGAGTCGATTCAAATTCAGATCGACTTACTTATCAAGCATCGTAGTAAAGGTGACATCCGTCAAGAAAAGCAAAAACTTCATTTCTTCATCATCTTTTTGAAGAATCGAAGAGAATTTTGGGACAGAATTGACCCCATAGAGATGCTAAAAGACTATCCACAATGGATGTTTTTGTGCGTCGATTCAGTATTATTTTGGGAAAAGGCTCAAACCCCATGATTCTATCGATTCCACACTCCTCTCGATCTCTTGATTCGTCGACCGTGTATTCGGGTTGAAGTCCGATTCTCATATGAAAAATCGTCAATGTGATCCAAATAATTTAAAACTAATTTCAACCCAATTTTTCCCATGAATCGAGCCCATTATTTTGTTTTACCACCCATTAGACTGGGATTAGACCTAACCGTTTCGACGTCATCGTGGACAGCCTAAGGTCATGCCCGAATCTCAAGACGATACACCTGCTGGGAATAATAATGTGATCCCAATGGACATGGGGCTAGTGACTATGCCAAGGACACGTCCTACTACATTTAGCTTCCACCGCAGGGCGTGATTGGTGCACTGGCCCCTACCACGTTTTGCCCTACCTTCTCTCTGCTTTCTCTCATGGTTTGTCAAATGTGAACTATGGGTACTACCAAACGCTCAACTTTTCTAGTCCCACAACCTCTGTGATTAGCTAATTGAAATGACAGCTAGTTGAGGTTACATTCCAAAAGTTAGTAATGCACCGAAAGCACTCAAAAGGGTTCGTGTTATGTTTGACTAGCAATAAAGCATGAAGTCTAACTCTGCTTTCAAACAAGTGACCTGAAAATATTTGTACACTATCTCATGTTCATTAGTGTATTTCTTGACAGCTAGATAAACCCGAATAGACTAAAGGAGCGTGATGCATTATTAGAGCATCCACTATGGAGGTTGATTATGAAGGGTCATATATAGGCAAAATCTAGGGTTGATTCGACAAGAAGACACAGTGGAGAACTGGATTATGCAGGTTGGAGAAATAGAGAAGAAGAAACTGTCTTTTTTTAGACCCGGATTCAGGTAGACACAACGAGAGAGTGAGAAAAACCCACTATTTACACTGATTCGACGGGAACTACCCATACTTGATGCTCTAGTCTTAGCTGTGTTATGTTTGAAATGAAAGGACCTGCATTTTTGGTGGGAGCATGTTTTTTCATCCACCCGATGTGGACAAGAAAAAAAAACATAGCAGAATACTTCCAAGATTTGAATGAATGAATAAGACCTTAAGGTACATTTCACCATTATTATAAATTATAATAGTGGTCGTGGAACTGGAAAAATATAAGGGTAATAAAACGTATATTCCCCAACCATTTATAATTCAAAGCTAATTTATCCTAACCTAGTTGTTTAAACTGAGGGATATAAGGACTAAATGGTTATAGACGGTGGACCCTAAAGAAGACCACTTTGGATACCATATTCAACCCAAATAGTTTTTTTTTTTGTATTTTACCAATAATTTGTTTGAACTAATCTTTGTTGGGTACAGTCCATAGACCGTACATTATTGCCAGCTAGCAACTATCTAATTAAGTGCAGAGGATTTTGATTAACAACAATATCTAGTAGGGTCAGTTCGGACATCCCAAATTATTTTCATTATACTACCCTTTGACTTGAGTCCACAGACATCTAATCGGCGCTTCACGAAACAGACCACCTAAGAACTACTCACCAAGGCCTGATTGAAAGAAGCCCAAAACAGAGCCATTCCGAGATCTATAACCAATCCAAGCCATGAACTAACCTTCACTAAATCACCTCTAATCCTCGTACCACAAACAAAAAGAACAGACGTCAAAAGAAATAAGCATAGATTTAGGACAATACAAATCATCAGATCTTGCCAGAAATAGAACAAAATGTCAAAAACCCAGAAACAGAAATGAACAAAAGCAACAGAAGATGAAAAAATTGGAGCAAAACCAGAAGAAAAAAGAAGTTAACATACCATCTTCAACAGCAAGGCTTGTGGTGGCGAAGTGGGTAAGAAGAAGAAGAACAAAGAATGAGACCCATTTGCTGGTGCTTGAGAAGCTCAGAGCCATTTTCAAGACCCAATTTTTTTTGGGGGGGGGGGTTGTGGGTTTCTCTGAAAGCAGCTGAAGGAGGAAGAGAGTGTATGTGTCCTTTTATGCAAAGTTCTATAGCTCACTGTGCGTGTGTGTCTTTATTCTTTCACTCGAGTGGAAATTACTTTTATTCCATAAGTAACTAAAGTTACTTTAATAATGCGATTGGCTTGAGAAATAAATTTTAAGAAAAAAGAAAAGATTCTTAAAATATATGGAGAAGCAAGGAAAAAGTGAATGCTAGACTTGTTTTTACACTGAAGTCGTGGTTCCGTGTTTTGAGATTCGTGGTCTTGTCCTCGGCCTCGGGGCGAGTTTCTACTACCCACCGCCGTACACTGGGACTCGACACTGCTCAAAATGCTCGTGACTTTATTTATTTCCTTGATTTAAAAATAATATTCCGGCTCACACGTACCTATTTGGTAGGCCCATCGGTTGGCTAATCAAGTTTGTGGGCTTTCGGTCTACTTATTGGGCCGACTTCCAAGTTCCTAGTCACGTTAGGACGACCAGATATCAACTGAAGAGTCATTTTGGTCCGCCATTTTTTTGACGGAAGAGAGACTAGACAGGAGGATTTCATACATACTACGTACATATGTTAGCGTTGAATTCAACAAGGACGATTAGATTAGAAAATAGGGCCGACTTGTGGTTGTCTCACAGAGGTTGGGTTTTGATCAAAATCGACAAGTGACGGGAGAAGACAGGCTGAGAAAGAAAGAGAGAGGGTCGTTTTGTGTGTCGACTCTAGGGGAGAGCAACTGATAACAAAAAAACGTAACCAAAATATCAATTTTGTCCATTTTTTTCACCAATTCGTTTCTACGTTGCTCTTAGAACATCTATAGTAGGGACTATTCCCGCGGGATGAATTGTTGATGATTGGGACAAAAATAACAATACTCTCATAGGGGAAATCATTTCAACAATGTGATTCAGAAGAATCGTCGGGTGTTGTGAGTATTGGCTAAAGAGAAAGAAGAGAAAAACGGATGAGGTTATTCCACAAAAAGGCATGGGCCACGAAATTATTGTCACGAGGAGATGGAGACGGCTGAGAGGAGAAAGAAACAAGTGAAATCTTTTTTTTTTGCGGAATCATCCAACAAATAGCCCCATTAAAAATGTTCTCAAGGGTGATTATAGTCATCGATCCAATGGAAAATTGCTGGTATCGATGGTCTTAGAGTATGTACATCGTGGGATCAGGGGTTCGGGGTTAGAGGTTCAGAATCATGTTCTGACTATGATGAATTGTGATGCGAACCCTTAATTTTAAAAGAGCAATACATCGTAAAGATCATGTATGGCGTTAGTGGTTCATATACGTGCTGAGTGGATGTTGACCATATATTTAATTATGTTTTTGCTGAATTTATTTAATTCATGTTTAAAACAATAAATACTAAATTAAATTGAAAAATTTAGAAAAATGAATTAATAAATTAATTAATTAGCTAAAATGAAAATTAAACTTATAATTATTAAAAAAAGTGGCTATTAAACTTGTGTTTTTAATTGAATTGAGAAATAAGTTAATTTTTTGTCCAGTTTTAGGTATGAACATCGGATAGTGATTTGAAAATCAGATTTAAAAATATTAGACGGAAAATAATAAATTAATTTTTTTGAAACCTTAAGATAACAAGAAAAAAAATACAGACTAGGATAATAATTTAAAAATCAAAATAATTTAGAGTAACTGGGTAGAATGATCCCATAAAAATAACTATAAGTGGCTATTTCATATATTACAAAAATTTAACGATAATATGATTAGTGACTTCACATTTTCGTTATTCTTTCATACATACATAAAAACAAGGGAAACTGTTATTAACACCCATAGGCCACCTTTAATTTTCAAAAAAACAAACATTTTTAAAGGTGGACTATATCAATAGCACACTAACTATTAATCAAAAAATCCGAATAATGCCAAATAGGTGATAGTTAAAATAGAGACGGAAATTATAATTTTTGTATGGACTAGGTTTTAAATTTGTGTTCATGATAAACGTTTTGATACTGTATTGAAAGACCAATTCAATTAAAAACACAACTTGATAATTAAAGTATCAATCACAATATTATATTCTACTTGTCACCTTTCTCATTTATATACAGATGATTTTTATGTAACAAAATGAGAAGAATATATGGTTTGGTTTTGTGATTAACGAAATAACTTGCTACTAATAACCTCTCATCTTCACACTAAAAACTAAAATGTAACATAAACATGCATTGATGACATTGATAACTGATGCATTAACTGGAAGACGAGAAGTGAGAAAAAAGCTATCCTTTTCTCCACCTATATATTCTACGTGAAGACGCGTCAAACTTATTTGGCAAGGCTATTTTAAGCTGTGACAGTTGACTCCAATATTTTCTTTAGTAACCTCGAAGGCCCCGAGCCTATAATCAACCAGCTTGGTTGTGTGGCACAACCTTTTGTACTCCGACCATGTGAGCTCCTTGTACAATCTCTCTCCGCCTTCTTGGACCATCTTCTCCACCGGTGCGATCTTCTCCTCCAATGGTGGCCCTCCAAAATATATCATTGAAACCCTTGATTTGCTGTGGTCTGGCAATACTCTGTGCTTCACACTCTTAAACCTCCCATTACTCATCACCTACATTCGTTATGTAGTAACTCATTTTCACATGCTGAGGATACGAATTTTATGAACCACGAGGAATTCCGAATTGCATGGGTTATGAGTGTTAGAGTATAGTAATTAGTAACTTGCAAGTTACCAAATAAATAGTATATTTGCATTAGGGGAAACTTCATAACATAACCGTAAACAAATTAAGGTGGTTTTGAACGTCATATTTTTAGCCGATTTTTCTTCTTCCTAAAATCATAACAGTCAAGACCCGTTACTGACTATACGTAAAGTCAAGTTTGACCTTAATAAAATGTCAGTTCGGGTTATGAAACGGTAGACAAATCTCATTTCATAACCTCAGCGGACATTTTTTAAAGACAAACTTGACGCTTTGGATGGTCAACTGACGACTCCTAACAGTTTGAACAAATGTTGCTATTTTTTTTTAACAATTTTCGATAATGGATTTTTAATGAAAGATCAAATGAATGTACAATACAATAGGATAGACAGAAATAGGATTTTCCCTATTATTTAGGTAGATTATAATCTAAAATGGATTGAAGATATTTTAAACCACATCTTCATCAGGAAAATAAAAACCGACCAAATAGATATATATTTTTCATACGTATAAATGATGGGTCCAACGTGTGAGGCTCCTATAGTTACTGGGTCGAGGCTGTCTATGGATGTAGACTATTCCATTTTTGTACATTGTAATGGAATCTATGATGATGTACAGTAATGGAAGGTACCTGCATGACGTCACCAACATTGATGAAAAAAGAATGCTGATCCGGTGGGACTGAGACCCACGAGCCATCTTTGAGGCATATTTGGAGACCGGAAGCGTTGTTGGATCTTAGGACGGAGATTATCCGAGGGTCTGTGTGCTCCCCAAACCCGACCAGGCTCCGACCCTTCATTGCTTGGAGCTCCGGGCATGGAGGGTAGTGGTTGATCCTGAAGCATGAGTCGCTTTTCTCGTCCCTCACAAGTTTACTGATCGCATTCCTCGGCTCCATCTTCGTCTCTTCTGCTATCATCTCCAGCACCTCACATGCCACCTCCTTCACCGCTGATATATAGTCGTTCATTGCGCACCTGTAATGACAGATCCAAAACAAACAAAAAAAACACGTGTGAGGCCCATGTTTGGGAGGAGTGTTAAAATGTATGCCTCTAATGTTAAAAATATGTGAGCAAATAGACTGTTTGATAATCACATTAGCTATAGCTTTTAGGTTGGATTGAGTTTTAACAGACGTGTATGAAGTTTAGCTAGCTTCATTTGAGATGTTTCTGCGTGCGATGGGAAAATGGTAGACATGTTGTCGATCAAGGTGACGAGGATATACTCAATCCAACCCACATCGCCGTTGTGGCCTATCCGGTTACTGCCATAACCGAGAGGGCAAGGGGGGCTAGCCATGTCCTTGTCGGCCTGGGAAGAGTTGAAGAAACCGAGGGCCTGAGCTTCGAGTCTGGTGACGACCTCACACGGGACTCCATGATTGACCAGCTTGAAGAAGCCCAAGTCCTCACAGGCCTTGACCAGAAGGGCCTTGGCACGAGGGTCTCTGAGGTCGATCACCGGAACCGTATCGAAGACGGGAATGGGTTTGCTGCTGATCAAAGGAAACTGGTCTAGTGCCGGATGAGAGACGGCCACCATGGTTGTTTGGTTCTCGGGAAAGAAAAGGAGAGAAAATAATGAGTGTTTCTGTTTGGGTGGTGAGATTGAGGGGTATAAAAGGGAAGCAAAGGAGACGTTAGTAATTATCGAAGAGAAGGGTCGTTTGGGCTTTTTGCTTCTTTTGCTGACTCTGCGTCACCTTTATTCTATCTATGGGGGGAGATAATGAGAATTTGCCTCTTCACGTTTTTACTATTATCTGTTTCATCAAATTTATGTGGATTCCATTCGCTTCGTTAATAATTGGGTTAATTGTTGAAACTTACCCTTATGTATTGGTCACGAACACTATGTTACCCTCCTTTTCAAAATGATATTTGCGCTACTTATCTATTGGTCACGCGATTACGTTAGGAAAAATAGACGGTAAAATGCCGTTTTTTCCATTCCGTTAGTCATATGACCTCAATTGTCATATAATGGATGGTAAAATGACGTTTTTTCCTTCATTATTTGACTTTTATACATTTTATAAGGAATATTATCATTGCACCCTCGTTGTTGTTCCTTATAAAATATATAGAGGTCAAATACTTAAGGAAAAAAAAACGTCATTTTACCATCCATTATATGACACTTGAGGTCATATGACTAACGGAATGGAAAAAACGGCATTTTACCGTCTATTTTTCCTAACGTAATCGCGTGACCAATAGATAAGGTAGCGCAAATATCATTTTGAAAAGGAGGGTAGCATAGTGTTCGTGACCAATACATAAGGGTAAGTTTCAACAATTAGCCCTTAATAATTTTTCTCTTTGATAAAAATAAAACATATATTTTAATTACATTTATTAAGCGTTATGATGTATTTTTTTTAAATATTTAAATGAATTAATTAATAATCATGATAAAATATTTCAAGTATAAATGAATTTACACACATTTCCATCACATATTTAACTAGGAGCATCTATATTTTTGTTTCCAAACTATGCATGATTGACAGTTAATTTTAGAATTCACCTCAACTTCATTGAATTGAAGATATACATTTCTTTTGATATAAAAATTGAAGATATACATATATCTTATATATAGAAGGTGAAAAATTAAATAACAAGAAGTTATTGATTTAGACATTGGATAAAAATATCAAATACCAATATATATAATACATTTTGAAAGAAGCAATACATATATTTATTTAGACATGGTTGGTGATATCAACTAAGGCAAGTTATTTTTGTTTTATATGTAAGTTGGTATACACCTTTGATGTATTGTTTGTGTTTATTAGATTATACATTGGTCTAATTTAGATTGAAAATTATTGTTTGATAAATATAATATTTATAGTATTATGGTTCATTTTATTCATTCAATAAATAGTATGTATAATTTTAACTAATGTATAATCCAGGATAAGCACTGGTTTTAACTTCAAAAATATATATTGAATTACCACACATCATAATTTGCTTCGAATTTTGAGGCTTATCTTATCGGAAGCGGTCGTGGTGTGCCTAGTAAACAAGTATACTCTCCGTACGAATCCGGCCTATGATGAGATTCTATTTACATCCTGCTGCCAAAGCCAACCCACAACCGCCTGCACG
Source organism: Erodium maritimum (assembly GCA_963921825.1). Lineage (NCBI taxonomy): Eukaryota > Viridiplantae > Streptophyta > Magnoliopsida > Geraniales > Geraniaceae > Erodium > Erodium maritimum. The sequence goes on along the minus strand of OY997594.1, from coordinate 107,830 downwards.
TGTCGATACCAGACAGCTCGATTCTTAGAGCTGCGAACTGTGTTAGATGGACACGTGGACTGCTGAGCTGGAATCGTACGTGTGCAATGATGTGCCCTTGACTATGTTGTCGGTCAATCATTACTTGAATTTGAAGCACGTGGCAGACTCAGTGGCTTATCCAGACCAGTCTCAATCACAATTCACAAGTGAAGTGAAGCGGCCTGGTAGTCCCCCACACGTAACTCGTGATCAAAACGGGCTTTCTGGACCATATAAAATGTTGGGCCAAACCAGAATGGGCCTTGTACAGTGCTTATTTCATCACCGAACCAGTTCGTCTCTGTCACCTCTATTCTCCACCTCGCAGTCTCATCGCATTACACATTGACATGGTTTCTGTTCTGTTCTCTTCGTCTCTTCTAGCTACCGATTTTTCTCTTCCGAACTTGCCCTCACCGTTTTCGCATATTCGCGCGCGTAGCCTCCCAAACCCTCGGATCGTTCACCGCTCACCATTGCTGTAGAAAACCTCCGCCACCTCCATCCTCCGACGGACATGCGAGCTTCATTTTCCGTCTCGATTTTCTCTCTTCTCAAACAGAGAGCTGTCTGTGAGTGGATTTACTAGATTATCGTTAACTATCTATCAATCATTTGTATCAATCGAGTTAAATGTGATTCTGATCTTACGATTCTCACCAGTATTTGTTTGAAAAATCCTTGATTCGTGTGATCAAAACCGATTAATTTGTGATCTATTCAATTGATTATGGCAGTGAAGTGATTTCTCAATCGTTCTGTTTCTGTTCAGTTTCAGATACATTTATTTAGCTGGTGATCCATATGATACTTATCAATTACAAAGAATCATGAATCTCTATTTGGTTACTGGTTTTACTTAATTAGGTTCTGTACTGCAAGTACCCTTATGAGCTTCACTTGCTCAGTTATGCATCATACACAAACTAACAAGTTGGATTTATGGAATTGTTGAAGTTGATGCAAGTGTTGTTGATAGTTTCTCATGGAAAAGCTGATTATTCAGAGATCTGAATCATGTAGTACATGCTTTGTCAAGTTTTCTTTGCTGAAAAAGAGAAGAAAAAAAATAAGTGTAGAAGATCTCGTAGTGTATATATGGTACACATGTTGATTAGTATTCTTATATTTTATTGATTTCTCTGTTTTACTGCCTTAACTTGTCTGGTTTATCGTAAAATGATTAATAGACATGAATTAATGCCTCAAATTCATTATTTCTAGGGATAATTGAAAAAACTTAACATGTACTATGCATGTCTTGCAATTCCTTACCCTCATCGAAGTATCGTTGCATTTGCTTACTGAGTAGAATCTTTAAATTGTAGCGTTAGTTAAATCAGACGGAAACCCCACGTGGCTGGCATGTGAGGTGAATTTTAGAATAATGTAAAAACTAACCTTCAATGAGTATAGAGGACAATGTCTTCACCATTTCGGCGCATGATCTCTCACCATAGCTGCAACACCCGGAAAGCAGACATGATTTTCTGTACTCGTTGAAGATTAGTTCTGGCATTATTTAAAGAATTCACCTCACAATGCGAGCCATGTGAGGCTTTAAGTGGTGTTTTCCGTCCTGTTTTCAACTAGTTCTGGCATTATTTAAAGAATTCACCTCACAATGCGAGCCACGTTGGGCTTTAAGTGTTTTTTTCCACCCGGTTTAACAAACGATGGTGTTTTCCGTCCAATTTAACAAATGATGCAATTTTAATATTCTACTCGGGAAGGAAATGCAACTATACTTAGATGTGGGCATGGAATTGCAAAACTTGCATATCACATGATAAGGTTTTGCAATTATCCCTTATTGCTAATTGCTGTCAGGGACTACTGGTATGGCACGCAAAGCACTCCTAGCTGGTTAGAGGTTATTGACATTTGAAGTTAATGGTCTTATGTTATGTTTTATTAGAAGTTATTGATTTCACTTTCAAATTGTGCACATTTGTAAAGGGGAAAATAGCTAGCTGTATTCTCATATGATCTTTAATTGCACAATCCCGTACCTTTTCTTATTCAATCCTCACTTCGGAAAAGGGTATTCTTCTGAACATTTATCTTCTTAGGCTACCCTCCACCAACCAAATACACCCCCATATGAATGACTGCTTTCTTATGAGCCTAAGTCTACCACCTTGTTTTTCGTTTACATCTAATGTGTTCTATGTGTCATTGCTGTTTTGAGTTAGCTTCCTTTGTGATGCTAACCCTTGCATCCTTCTCTTTCTAATTATACCTAACAATTAGTTTGTGTTTACCAGATTATCCAGTTCTGAAGACAGTTACCCAGTTGCTCACATTTATTTCCCGGCACACCTTGCTTAAACCATGTCTTCTCAACTGTTGCATTTAACCGAGCATGGGAGTAATCTTCTGGCTTCAAGGAGGTATTAATTGGAGCCCCGTGGTTCTACAGATAATTAATTTTAACAGTGATTATCACATGGACTGCAATCTTGAGTGATGTTATTGACCATACATTCTGCCGCGTACTTCGTTACAATTGATAACAAGTCGGGCTTCTTGAGTATGTAATGTTTTATAATTGAGTATGATATAATAGTGCATTCCTATCATAATGTGTCGTATTCTGTGAACGTTGTATAATAGAATAATGCATGCCATTCTTTGTTTACTCTTTTGTCTTACAATGTATATTTATGCATGATGCCCTTTGCTCTCAATATTCATGGACCAACGCTATAATTTCTAACAGGAAAGCTCTACTGCTTGCCACTGGTATCCTAGTAGGTGGCGGAGCTGCTGCATTCATGCAATCACGAAATAGCCGTCGTGGTCATTATAATGGGCTCGATGATAGTAAAGAGAAGTCAGACAAGATGAGCGTAAATGATAAGAAATTAAGGAAAAGTACCCCCAAAAAAGGAGGATTGAAATCATTCCATACCCTAGCACGAATTCTTCTGTGTGAGATGGGTCAAAAGGGTGTAAAAGACCTCTTGTCTATGATTGCCATAGCAGTAAGCCTTCTGAGCATGTACACTTGATTTTTCTGCAAGTTATGTTTAGTAAATTATAACTTGAGTCACCTCTATGTAAATACCTTCAGTAGTCTTTCTTGCTTTTTACAGGTAAGCCGAACTGCTTTGAGCAATAGATTAGCAAAAGTGCAAGGATTCCTTTTCCGTGCTGCTTTCCTTCGTCGTGTACCATTATTCTTTATGCTGATTTCGGAAACCATTCTATTGTGTTTTCTCATGTCAACTATCCATTCTACTTCAACATATATAACTGGAGCTTTAAGCCTCCGGTTCAGAAAGACTTTAACAAATCTTTTCCATACACATTATTTTGAGGTAGTCATTGTCACCCTTTCTGGACTTGGAGCTATTTTACCTATCTCCTAGTGTTCTGGTTTTGTACATAAGTTCATCTTTATTTTCTCAGCTTTCCGATTTATTTCTGCCTAACTGTTGCTCTGTTACTCTCCCTTTTTTGGGTTTTGTGTGCTTTTAACATCCTTCTGCATTGAAGTAGGAGAGATGTGTTAGTTTTCTCATGATCTGTCGGTTTGTTGTTTTGTGAACTACACATCTTTTGTTTTTCTGTTAAACTGATATATTTTTTGTTTATTAGTGGTTAACCAAAAATGATTCCTTATAAATTTCAGTTTTCCTGTAATGAGGGTCCTAAAGCATGCAGTTCTTGAAACATTCAATTGAAAAGAGCAAGGACCAAAGCCTTGGGAATCCTCATGGCTCATATGTTTGCAAGTAATAAGACACATCAGGTGTCTAGATTCACGGCATTCATTTTTAACCATCGTGTTATTCAGTTTTCCATTTGTTTTTGCTTTTAGTTCCTATGCTTCATTTTTTACATATAAATCCATTTGTATTCTTCATAATACTTTCTGCCTTCGATTTATTGTGCATCAAAACCATTTCCTTTTGATATTTTGTTCCGAAATGTAATTAATCTCTAATTTTTGTGTACTTCAGATCAGATTTGTAACCAATCTTAATGCTTTCCTGTCTCCACTCTGTATTTGGATATCAGAATATGGCGTACTACAAAATGCCTCATGTTGATGGCCGCATAACTAATCCTGAACAACGAATTGCGAGTGATGTACCAAGGATCTGTTCAGAGTTAAGTGAACTTGTGCAGGATAATCTAACAGCAGTTACTGATGGTTTACTCTATACATGGCAATTATGTTCGTATACTAGTCCGAAATATGTTTTGTGGATCTTGGTAAGTCCTTTTCCAGTATAATGGATTGGTTTTCTAGGTCTTCATCAGGTTTACAATGATCTTTTTTTCTGTCTGACGTGTTTTCTTTTATTAAAAACTACAAAAGCTAGTAGTTTTTCATTCCAAAATGTAATGTTGCTCTTCAGGTCTATGTATTGGGAGCTGGGGCCATGATTAAAAACTTTTCTCCTGCTTTCGGAAATTTAATGTCCAGGGAACAACAACTAGAAGGAGAGTATCGTCAGCTTCATTCGAGGTTGAGGATCCATGCAGAAAGTATTGCATTTTATGATGGTGAAACAAGAGAAGAAAATCATATTCAGAAGAAGTTTGAGACACTTGTGAAGCACATGGGCATTGTCCTTAATGAGCACTGGTGGTTTGGCATGATTCAAGATTTCTTATTGAAGTATCTTGGTGCTACAGTTGCTGTTGTTCTTATCATTGATCCCTTCTTCACCGGCAACCTGAGACCTGACACTTCAACTTTAGGACGAGCAGAGATGCTAAGCAATCTAAGATATCATACTAGTGTCATAATATCATTGTTTCAGTCCTTGGGAACTCTTTCTATAAGTTCTAGACGGCTTAATCGTCTCAGGTAGTTTTTTTTATAAAAAATTGCATATGTTAGATTACATGCTGATATAATACTAGTATGGATAGGAACTTCTAGACCATAAATGTATTTCAACAGAATAACGGGGAGAGATACAGAGAGTCAGAAAAATTGGATACATAACCCGAATTCACAATGTAGGTTATTTATTGTACTTTGAACACTCCTTACTTGTTTGGGGTGATCATGTAACTTTATATTATTTGCTTGCAGTGGTTATGCTGACCGCATTCATGAATTGATGGTCATTTCAAGAGACCTAAGTGCTGTGAAGGATAAGGCTTCTCTGCAAAGAAATGGAAGCAAGAACTATGTCAGTGATGCTAATTACATTGAATTTGATGGTGTCAAGGTACTTGAAAACAAAAGATCATCGGCCCTATTTCAATATTCTTCTACATGTTCAACGTTTTACAGTAGAGCTTTCAGGTTGTAACCCCAACAGGTAATGTTTTGGTGGAGGATTTGACACTAAGGATTGAATCAGGTTCTAATCTTTTGATTACAGGTAATCCTACTAACTTGGGGTCTTATTTGGTGCCTTTTTATTCTCCTTTTAATCATTTTACCTTTGGGTTTCTTGTCCTCCTGCATTGTTCTACACTTCTATTTTTTAAGACCTGTGTTTGTAAAAGAAAATACTGATATAATTACTTCTTTGTTGGCTTGGTCTCATATTAGTAGTATAGCAAGTTACGTTAGAGCTATGCATATATTGTTACCATGAAGTGCTTGATATGGCATTGCATAAGTAATTAGCTTATGGGTAGCATGTTAATACTGTTCTGCTTAATGTATACATTCAAGAAGGTATGATAGGATTTCTGGTTGGAATTTTTGGGACTGAACTATGATATGAATTATCTGATGACTGCATATAGAAAATGCTAGCTTAACTCTTCTTTAGTAGAAGGAATGTTTTGTAGAAGTGTAAGTTGGTGTTGTGAACATAATCTTGAAAATAGCATGTTCATGTGAATCTAACTTGTGGAACTTGTTTATGTATTTCTTCTTAAGGACCAAATGGAAGTGGGAAGAGCTCTCTATTTCGAGTTCTAGGAGGCCTTTGGCCACTTGTATCTGGTCATATCGTCAAACCAGGGGTTGGTTCTGATCTTAACAAGGAGATATTTTATGTGCCAGAACGCCCATATACAGCTGTAGGAACACTTCGCGATCAGTTGATATATCCTCTTACTGTAGGTCAGGAGACCGAACCACTGACGCAAAGTGGAATGGTGGAGCTGCTTAAAAATGTAGTTGTTTCCTCTCGTGCCATTATATCTCTTCTCTACAAGGCACATAAGTTTCCTAATTTGACATAACTGGTGATGATTAATTGCCTACTTTCTAGGTTGACCTTGGGTATCTGTTGGATCGTTACCCACCTGCGAAAGAGATAAATTGGGGTGATGAACTATCCCTTGGAGAGCAACAAAAATTAGGAATAGCAAGACTTTTCTACCATAAACCTAAGTTTGCCATTCTCGATGAGTGCACAAGTGCTGTGACAACTGGTATGGAGGAACGGTTTTATGCAAAAGTTCAAGCAATGGGAACATCATGCATAACGATATCACATCGTCCTGCTCTTGTTGCATTTCATGATGTGGTTTTGTCATTGGATGGTGAAGGAGGATGTGAAGTTAATTACAAAAGGTTGGATTATTATGTTTATTGATCTGCAGTATATTTTTCTAGTTACTGCACAAGTTATAGATATTTTACATGCTTTTCATACAACTCCAGGAAGGATTCCCTAGAGCTGGAGGGACGTAATGCTATCAGGCCTTCTGAGACGGACCACCAAAACAATGCAATTACAGTTCATCGAGCATTTTCCTTGACCGGAAAGGTTGGGAAACTCTCAAATTTCTCTTTATTTGATTGGAGCTTTTCCTTGTTAGAAATATTAATGGCTGATTCTTATGCAGGACCTTGCATTGTCAAGTTCAAAGACACAGTCATACGTCTCTCAAGTGATAGCATCATCTCGTATTATGGATCGAAATTCCCCATTGCCCATCATTCCACAGCTTCATGCAATGCCAAGAATGTTGCCATTTAGAGTAACAGCCATGCTTAAAGTATTGGTAAATCTCTTTTGCTCGATGAATTCTTTGTCCTATTAGTGGCTATTACCATTGTCCCGTGGGTGTATGGGTTATACAGTGTTCTTAAAGCCTAATGGTCTGCATATTCTTAACACCTCGATGTCCTAAATCTTTTTGCACAATAGGTTTCTGTTTAGCTATCCTCTGTAATTGCACAACAATTGCAAAATGAATGCGAACTAGCAGATCAATGGTTAGACATCTTAACCAGGTCCACTCCTGAAAATAGTTTTGAACAGTAGTTATGCACAACATGCTTGATACCTAGTAATTACAAGCACACGATGGTATAGGGGAAGAGGAGCCATTTAGTTCGCCAAGTAACCATGGAGCTTCAAATGCTTGTACTAACCTTTTAACTACTTACCTTTCAGATACCTACAATGCTTGATAAACAAGGGGCACAACTGCTTGCAGTTGCTACTCTTCTTGTCGCAGGAACATGGATCTCAGATCGTATTGCCTCATTAAATGGTATATGGAATATGCTTTTCCCTCATGTATTTGTTAAATTGAAATATCTTCTCATTAGTACATAAATTGCATTAAATGTTACAGGAAATACTGTACTATATGTTTTGGAGCAGGATAAAGCTTCCTTTCTTAAGTTGATTGGTGTTAGTGTCCTCCAAAGTGCAGCGTCTTCTTTCATTGCACCTTCTTTGAGGTACTGGTGTTAAGTAAAATTTGGATTGTCTTAGCTTTACCACGTCGTATTCACTTTGTAATATTGCTGCTATTTGAGTGGCGAAGAAGGAATGGATGGTAAGAAGAACAAATCTGAGAACTTTCGCATATACATGACGCCTCATACTTCCGTTACGTGCTTTGTTAGTAATGACATTGTTTTAGTAATCTGTCTTGATGATGGAAAACTAGTGAGAGAGTTTGAAGATGAAAATAGACCCTCTTCATATGTTTCTTTGTTCATGTCACAGCATTAACCACTTTTGGTAGATTTTTTTCCCGAAGTTGACGGTTGTTTTGAACAAGGGAATAATAATCTACAAAATAAGAAAAGGTAAAGTTGATAATTGTTTAGTGTTACAGAATGCATAAATATGATGGAACCACTTAAAGAAAGAAAAATTATTTTTTGATTTGTCTCAATGGAACTCTTAATATACAGTCCATGCTAGCAAGTTTGTGCTCGTTCAAAACCTAGTCGTGTGATGAGAAAATAAATTTGTCCTACAGGCACCTGACATCCAGGCTGGCTCTTGGATGGAGGACTCGGTTGACTCAACATTTACTGAGTAAATACTTAAGAAAGAATGCATTTTACCGGGTAATCAATTTAAACTGTTGAATTGTTGTTTTAGGTTGTCTATGTGCTTAAACTTAAACGTCAGCATTTGCTGCATTTCTTTTCCCCAATGTCATGTTCAATAAAAATGTATCCCCGTACTAGTTAGTGTCAGCTAAACTAATCCTCTGATTTGTATTCCTGCTTCCCTTTCTGTTCAACAATCATTTGCTTACTCACTACCTTATTAGGTATCATTGTTTTTCTCCCTTTCAATTTGAAACAAATCATCCACTGGACCCTATTCATTCATCTTGAACTTTTTGTACAATTTGTAAATATGAGCAGTTATTTTTGTCTTTTGTAGGTTTTCAACTTGTCCAGCCAAAGTCTTGATGCAGATCAGAGGATCACGCAAGATGTGGAGAAATTGACCACTGACTTGTCAGGACTGGTTACTGGAATGGTCCAGCCATCTGTTGACATTTTGTGGTAAGTATTTATTTCTTCATTTAAGGTCCCCATTCAGGTTTTACATGATTTAATTTCTCTTAATGATAATTTCAAGTGTCCTCGATTCTTTTTCAAAGTTCACCTGGAGAATGAAGAAGTTGACTGGTCAGCGGGGTGTTGCTATACTATATGCCTATATGTTCCTGGGTCTTGGTCTTTTGAGGGTCATGACTCCTGAATTTGGTGTCCTGGCGAATCGAGAGCAACAGCTTGAAGGAACATTCAGGTGAATATTTGCTTCCTGCTTTTCCCATTAGTGATCCTAATCTATGTCTGTTTTAAAAAAATTCTGAGTTTTATCATCGCGCACTATAGGTTTATGCATGAAAGACTATGTACTCATGCTGAATCTGTTGCTTTTTTGGGGGGTGGTGCTCGAGAGAAAGCTGTAAGTCACTTTTATTCACCATATGTATGCTCTCTATTTAGATGAAAGACTATGTTACTTTTTTTCCTCAGTATGCCACGTTTTATCTGGATAATTGGTTATCACAATAAAGTTATTAACCAAAACCGTTTTAACACTAAAGTAACCTATAGGTGGGCTATTGAGATTGTAATAGGGTTTGGGTTGTGAATAAATGATGCAGTTAATTTTGCCCCAAAGGTTTTACTTTGAATAAATAGTATATTTATCTCATAAGGTGTAGCCCTATGCTCGATTTTGGTAGATCTAAATTGGTATCAGTAGGCAGCGTCTGAAGCAGAGGGGAGATGAACTGTGCATGATTTAGAGGAGAGGTTATCACTAGAGAGTGTGTTCTTATTTGTCTACATGTGCATGGTATCTTTTGTGCCTGCTCAGTTTAGGTTCTTGTCATAACACTCTATTACCACTATCGGTCACTTATTTATTCATTCATATATTGAGCAGATGATCGATTCTAGATTCAGGGACCTTCTTGATCACTCTATGATACTATTGAAGAAGAAATGGGTGTTTGGCATACTCGATGATTTTATTACGAAGCAACTCCCACTCAATGTGACTTGGGGGTTGACCTTATTATATGCAATGGAACATAAGGGAGATAGTTCCTTGATTTCCACTCAAGGTGAGATTAAGAAATACTATATGTTTCTCTAACTGCCCCGCCCCACCCCTCTCTCTCTCATAGTCTACATTTAACCAGGTGAGTTGGCGCATGCTCTACACGACTTGGCATCAGTTGTATCTCAAAGCTTCTTAGCTTTTGGAGACATTCTTGAATTGAACAGAAAGTTTGTTGAGCTCTCTGGTAGTATCAATCGCATATTTGAGCTTGAAGAGCTTCTGGATGCTGTTCAGTGTATTACTTCTTTCATTCTTCCCTCTTAACTATATCAGATGTGCTAATATCTTGTCATTTTCCTTTTAGCGGTAAAACTTCAATTTCAGCATATCATCATATTTTGTAAGACTTCAATAAAAAATTAATTTCAGCATGCATCATATATCTGTTAATTGTTTTCTGTATTTCTTAGGACTTTAATCTGCAAGTAGCTATTACTCATCAGATGTCGTCTTGCTTAGTTTTCGATTTTTCTTTGTTTAACAATTGTTGCTTATGACAATGGACTTGCAAGAGGGGCACAATTAAATTCCATCAAGGAAAAGTGGGGATAGTCCAAGTTATAGAAGTTTATGCTTCATTTGGTAAATGAAAGACCTAAATATTTTGTTTAAAACCAAAAACGAGCAGATTATTCACTCAGTATTTGTTGTTTTTGTTTAAAGTTAGCTGTTGTGGTAATAAAGGTGTTGAAAATGCAGGCGATTCTAAAAGCGGTTCTATGTTAACACCAAAGCAGAATGTTGTGCATGCTGAAGACACCATTTCATTTTCTAACGTGGACATCATTACCCCCGGGAAGAAACTGCTGGCTTGGCAGTTGACATGTGATGTAGTACCTAGGAAAAACCTTCTTCTTACTGGTTAGTGCAACACAGTACTTGATTAATTTAGTAATTCACGCTCATTACTGACAAGTTTGCAATTAATAAGGTCCAAACGGGAGTGGGAAAAGTTCTATCTTCAGAGTTCTTAGAGGGCTTTGGCCAATAGTGGATGGGGAACTTATTAAACCACCTCGTCTTATCAGTGAAGTTACTGGATCAAGCTGTGGTATTTTCTTTGTTCCTCAGCGGCCATATACATGTTTGGGAACACTAAGGGATCAAATCATATATCCTCTCTCTTCTGAGGAAGCAGAGATGAAAATGCTGAAGCTGCACGGAGAAAGTAACTTCTTAAAATCACAATGTTTGTTCTTTCCTTCCTTCTCTCTTTGTTTGATTGTCGTTGTCCTATGCCATTCAGGTAAAAACTCCGTTGATGCAAGATACATTCTGGAGAGGCACTTGAAATCTATTCTTGAGAATGTTAAGTTGATTTATCTTTTGGAGAGGGATGAGGGTGGTTGGAATGCTTATTTAAATTGGGAAAATGTCCTTTCTCTTGGTGAACAACAGAGACTAGGCATGGTGAGTAACCGTACCACCTTACAAACTTGTTTGATGGTGAACATCAACCACATCCTGACTCGGTGTTTCTTGCTTTACCGACCAGGCACGCTTGTTCTTTCACAAGCCTAAATTTGGTATCCTGGACGAGTGCACCAAGTATGTGACAAAATGCATTTTTCTTAAGTGAATTGATTCCCTGTTATGTTACAAAAGCTACTCTCATTTTTGAACTTTGATATCTTTTCTTGGCAGCGCCACTAGTGTTGATGTTGAAGAGCAGCTTTATAAGGCTGCAATTGACTTGGGAATCACTGTTGTCACATCCTCGCAAGTAAGTAGTTATAATGTTGAAGATGTGATCAGGAAACTATGTTTTTTTCTTCTTCTGGATATATAATGGCCAAATATCATGTCTCTACTTTTGAACTGAAACACTTAGATTGAATGTTTACTTTTTCATCCGGTAAAATTTCAGCTGCCTGCTCTGATACGATTCCATTCAAACGAGTTGTGTCTTATCGATGGCGAGGGTGGATGGGAGCTTCATTCCATCAAGCAATGAATCAGTTAGTCCATGGGATTTTGATTCATTCGTAGCGGCATAATGCTGATTGATGTACAAAATGAGGGTGTAGAAGCACAAGTTTTTATCAATTTGTGCAAGTGTAAATAATGCCCCTATGTACAGAGACTCTTTATGTAGTGTAAGAACTCAATGCTGCTCGATTATTTTGATTAACCTTAACGGATAAAAGCAAAGGGGGGAGTACAATACTCTGACTATGTGTTCGCACTTTGCAGAGTCTTTGTAGTTCACGGCCCTGGAGAGGTATAAACAGCAATGTGCTGATAAAATGCTAGAGAGGCCTATCAACATCGGCCCATACTTTGGCCCTTCAGTCATAATTATATTTTGAAAGGGGCACGAGGAAATACATTAAAACCAATCAAAGGTTCCAAAAGTAGGACCAAAGGCCTTGGGTTTCAGAACATTGTCTGAGTCTTCCGTGGGTGGTTCAGTTCTCTTGGAACTGTAGAACTAGTTTACTTTTCATCGTAGTCATAAACTTAAGAAATCTTCGTGCCATACTTTCCACTAAACAAAACCTAACAACTAAAAACACATGTAACCTAAACCAATAGCCGACTTGAATCCTGAAAACAGAAAAATAAAAACCACGATAGGCGGGGTCAGATAGGTCACCCGCCTGACCCCGTTATTCAAGGATAGGCGGGGGTCAGACAGGTGACCTATCTAGAGGTCCAACCGTACATTGGACTAAGTTTTCTCCACTCATCTTGTTGAGTTCTTGGCCTTAAGAGGGGGCCTTCAGTGGTGTTTGGATAAAGGGTGGCAAGTCAGGAATATGGAATCAGACGCTCCGAATGTAGTTTCGGTTGTGCGCGATCGATTGTTTGATGCCGTAGAAAGGTTGTTGTGGAGGACATTTGGACTTTTAAAAATACTTTAGGAGATGTGGCGACCTTTTACGTGTCTCGGTGTTGTAATAAGGTTACCCCTAGTCTAGCTCAGTTTGTTTTTTTGTAGTTTGATGGTTCAAGAGTGATGTGCGTTTGTTCCTCCCTCTATTGCTTGTAATTTAAGGTATGATCTTTCTTTTTAATGAAGTTTGTATTTTCTTTCAAAAAAAAAACATTAGACCAAAACGCACACTTGCAAAGATTGCAGGATCGAACCCATGGCCGTGTTCCCTTGAGGATGGTATCAATTTAATTAACAAGTTAACCACTCTCCACTTGCTTATCTGAGTACCTATGACGTTCCCCCCCACACCGGTTCAAGTAAATGACTCATTCAAAGAGACTTTAGCGTTGTTAATTAGTGCTTTTCAGCACACACAAACGGTCACATACGTCAATAAAGGGCAACAATCGGCGGAGCCAACCACACCAACGTGCCTCATCTTTTTCGCATATACAAAATGGACAGAATCATCCATGGATACCGACCACGCACACGCAGATACACACACACATAGACTCTGACTCTGTGGTGTCTCTCACACCCAACACCTGCATGTGTATACCACGTTAGCTGACCCGAAAACGCTACACCGTCCTCGTCAGTTCGAGCCTCGGCTGATCTCACCTTGTCTCCTTCCTTAACAGGGAAAAGTAGCAGAAAAGGAAAGATAAAAGGAAAAGATTCCTATAAAATGGAGAAAAGGGTCGGCAATGACCGAGTGGTGACGGTCTTGGTGAAGGGAATAAAGACGGGTCGGCTTCGTGATCAGTTGAGGATAACAAAAAGAAGCCAAGAGAGCATCACCTTCACCTCCTTTGTACCCCTTTCTTCCTTTTTCTCTCACCAACTTTATAAAAAAAACTAATATGGATTTGATATTATACACGAAGAGCAAGTTTGGGATTCCACGTCCTAAAGTTTCTAGAGATATCAACTTTACCACCTTGTTGCAACCAATGAAACATTTCATTTACACAAAGTTATATATATGTAAAATAATATATTGACTCGATTTTGTTTATTATATATATTTACCAATGAAACCCTATATTATTTACAGGTGTGACATACATGTTTATCATATTGTTTGTGCTTATTACGTTACGTTGTTCGGTCTGGAGTCTATAATATTATTGTTTAACAAATCTATAGTCTATACTACTGTTGTTTACTTTATGGGTTCAACAAATTGTACGTACGTCTTCACGTTGATATATAATATATGACAGTTAGTCATATGTAACTTAAAAAACATACATTTAACTATCCATAAAACAAACATCGACAATGAACACGAATTCTCATGTACTAAATACAATGAATCTCAATCTTTTGACATGTTTGTATTGATCCCGTGTGCTCTACTTTGACGAATAAGCCCTCGGCCTAAACTAAAAGGAATCATGAATTTTCGGTGTTGATTGTGATAATAACATGCGACCAGGTGTAGGTTCTTTAAATTTGCATTTTTATGTGCAAAAATAATGAATTAAGACCTTGCCCTAAACTACTGTAAGTACATGTAAATATCCCGAGCTTTTTTCCCTCCGCACCGTAATATTTACACGAATATCGATCCCATTTTGCCTTAAGGTAATCTTCTCCTAAGAACTTGGAAGGTCAAATGCACAAACATCAAGTACACCAAACTCTCATATCCCTTGTTTGCCGCCTGTTCACAATAGATTCCATTTTAAAGGAAAATAACAGACAGAGAAAACTAAATCAGATCATTTTTCATCTAAACAAGGTATGATTTATATACATAGGTACACTTTTGTAACCTTAAATGTGCCATCTTCTAATAACAGTACATGTTGGTTCATGTCGTATGTGATATATCTACAATTTATTCATCATTCTTCTGAAGATCACTATTGTTCATATGAAAATTAAGGTATAATAATTTGCAAAACAGCCTTAAAATTATATTGCACTCTTTACAAACTAATATTTTTTTTAACAAACTTTTGATTTTATCTTTAATAAAAATTACCTGACCTGGACAGACCCATCCGGTCAGATATGTTCATTGAGTGTAAAATCGTAATTTCAAGAAAAAGAAATAAAAGTTTGCTACCGCAAGAGAGTTTCAATTTTCTGAAAATTACAGTATCTAATTCAAGTTAGATAAATGTAGCACCTTTGTGGCAGAGGAGGCAAGAGAAATGGAAGCGGAGGAAGCGGCGGAGGAGGGGTTGGAGAGGCCGACATTGTAAGCCATGGTCCCGTCGGGTTGAAAGAGACCGTAGTTCCGCTCGGACGTGGGTCCAGGTTTCAAGTCCTCATTGAACAAGGCGAACAAGTAGACCTCGAGCCTAAGATTAGGCCTCAAGGGAGTCCCCTCATTCCCCATCTGCCTCCTCAACAAGTTCCGATTATACGCCGCCGCGTTCTGCACGGTGGCGCCGTACTCGTCGCCGTCGCCCTTTGACGGCCACCCCGTCTCCGACACCCGGACCTCGACGCTGCCGTATCCCATCCTGGCCATGGCGAAGACCACGGCGTCGACCATGGCGTACAACATGTTGTCGTAGTGGAGTTTTGTGTAAGGGTCTACCATTCCCGAGTTGGGGTTGAAGAGGGCGTAGTCTAGAGGTATTTTGGAAGGGGAGTCCTTGTAAGCGAAGTAAGGGTAGGCATTGATCCAGAAGGGGGACTTGGCGGCGGCGAGGAAGCGGAGGAGCTGGGACATGATTCCGGCGACCTCCGGCTTGAAGGTGCCGGCGGAGGGAGGGTAGGAGTTCTGGAGGATGGCGAGGGAGCTGGGGGTGGAGACGCGAATGTCGGCGTCGAGGGATAGTTGGGAGAGAGCCCTTTGGATGGCGACCATGGCCGGGACGAGGTTGGACATCAGGGAGGTGTCGGGGTCGGTGAAGATCTCGTTGCCCACGGCGATGCCGGTGATGTTGGTGGCGGGGTAGTAGGGCTTGATCCGGGTGGTGACCCACTGGAGGGCTTGTTGCGGGTCCGTGAGTTGGCCAAGCATCTGGTTCTCAACCGTCACAATCAGCTCGATGTTGGAGTTGGCGAATGCCGTCAGGATTTGGGGGTTGGTGTCGTAGATCCTCGCCTTGGTGAGCTTCAGGGACGTCAGGAGGGTGATCACCTTCTCCGGGTCCGGCAAGTTGTTGGCCACCTGGCCGTAGTTGATACCGAAAGAGGCAACAAAACTATCTGTAACAAGAACAACAACAACAACGGCATCAGACATAGACATAAACAATCTAATTAGTCTTACAGGAATGCGAAAAATGGGACGGGACCTGAAAATGACCAAATGAATACAATGAGGATACAAATCCGAGTGGAAAATGAGGCCATGAAAGGAAGGTGGGGGGAGAAACAGAGGGTGGTTTGAGTTGGTGTATTGGGAATGGTGGTTTTAATTATAAATGCAATGGAATGAATTAGGCACTGCCTTGGACTGGGCAGTCTCTTTCCAATCCACGCCAACGTTCCACTTGGAGTGAAGACCAGAACGACCAGGCCCACTTTCTTCCCACAAAAGTAAAGGAAACTCCCATTTTTTGGTTAATTACAACTTGGGGCGATCCCAAAATTTTGGATTGGACCATTAATTTCTTCTCCTCTATAAACAATTACCAGGATAGGAATAGGATCAATGATAAGAAGAGACTCCGGCAGGGCGGAACTAGAAAATCTTTTTAGAGGTAGTTCTGTAGCGGAAAAAATACAGGTGTTCATGTAGTGATTCGAACCTACATTTTCTTATAAATATTTAAAAGACCTATTATTGGACCAATTCTCATATGTTTGGAACGCCCTAATCCCTCTTTGTTCTGCTCATGAATTCGGGGTAATAATATTTTTCGTTAAAATACATAATATGTTGAAACTTGTGATAGGTGTATGAAAATGTTTCAATGATTCCATCGAAGAGGTTCACATCAAAGTTCTCCCTACCTGTTTATTCAATATTCATATTTATTTGCTATACTTTTTAGCTCATGGGACACCACTCCAACATCAACTTTGCTTGCCTATGACCTAAGCCAACTGCTATGTCTTTGTGTTAATTAAGGACATTTGAGCTAACATGGCCTTGTTTTACTTGCAAAGTTGTGTCTTTTTTCTTGTATCTCTCCATGTGCTGCATCTTCATCTATACCTTTAGGAACTTACAAAAAAATAGTTCTACTGTGTTTCCTTTGTTTAAAAACCCTCCATATCGTTTAAATAAAATGTTTCTTGTGGCGATGTCGATATCGGTATGTGAGTTTGGACATGTTCCACTCCCAATCAGTTGATCGCGCGAGACAAAAACAAGTGTAGGTGTTCCTCTTTTGGGGTCGGGTGGGTTTCAAATCCTACTTTTTGGATGATGCATGAGGTGTGTTGATTTAGGCATGTGCATCCAAGGCCTAACATAGTTGAAAAAGGCATGTGTATCTCGAATTGGAATGCATTTAATACAAGGAAATATATAGAAACTTCAATCTAAAATTTTATCCTCTATCATGTTTGGTTTTAATTCGTGAGTATTATTGGGTTCGTGGACAGAACAAATAATATTTAGAGTTAAAAGATGATTTCGTGGCCTAAAACAAGTGGGGAAAGCAATAGAAGAGAAAATGAGGTGATGCATGTTGTGGAATAAAAGGATAAGAAAGCACACAAGGAGACAAGAGTGGTATTAAATTTACAAAGCAACGGAGCAGTGTAATATTAGAAGAGGCCTATGGTTTATTGATGAATGGATAAAAAAGGATAATCGGAAAACACAATGGTGGGTAAAAGTGGTTTTAGATGTTATATCCCGACGTTTATTTTAAAATCATAATAGGTAAGATTCAAGTTTAGTCGGTCAAGTCGCAGCAAATAAAAAAAAAACTAACATCCCCTCTCTTTTCCTTCGATTTTTGTTCTCGTCGGTGACGATCGTGGCTCGGTCTCGGTTGTTATCGACGGAGGCCACCTTTTCGTTTTCTCCATCTTCTCTTGTGGATTGTATTTCGTTGGCTATGGCTACTCGGTTCTTATTCGTTCGTCACACATGCCCTTTCTCCCCTCTTCCAATTTCGACTTTTTTAGTCACTTTGTTGCGGCGTATTTCACAGATTAGGCCAGAGACTCTGTTTAGGCAGTCTCAGATTTTTAATCTGAGTGTGGAAGGGGCGTTGTGGGAGGAGAGTTGAAGTCTTATGTGTGAGATTATATGTTCTCTGGCGTTGTTCTTCTGATACCAGTGATCAAAGTCAGATGGAGGAGTATCGAGATGATCGTCGTGGTTGGATCCCAAGGAGACATGGTCACGTTTCAAGTTTTTAACTTTATTGTTAGGTTTTGGTTTTATAACTGCACTTGTTGCAGCGTCGGTGTGCACTAGTTGCATTTTATGTGCAACTAGTTGCACTTTCCGGTGTGCACTTGTTGAACTTTTGGTGGGCACTAGTTTGCACCTTCTGTGTTCTAGTTGCACTTTGGTGTAACCATTCTGTGGCACGGTTTGGTGTGCACGTTGTTGCATTTTTGACGTGCATATTGTTTGCACTTTCTAGGGCGCCTATGTTTACGTTCTGGTTTTGCTAGGGAGTCGGTAATATTATAGACTAGCTAGTTTGAAGTTTGTAACATTTATCGTTCGTTTGCTTACTTTCATCATATTGTATGTATGTCCCTTTGATTGATATATAAAATTGATGTCTCCCGTTTTTTTATAAAAAAAAATCATAACAGGTAATTATGGGAAACTGTTAAAAATTAATGAAACTCGTTTAAATCGTCAAAGCCTGTTAATTGACCATGAAAAATGTCAACTTTGTCCTACAAAAGTCAGTTAGAGCAATGAAACAGTAGACAAGACTCATTTCATAACTCTGTCTAACTTTTTTTTAAGGACTAACTTGATATTTTACATAATCAGTTAACAGGTCCTAACGATTCGAACAGATTTCATCAGCTTTTAACAATTTTCGATAATCAATTGTTATGATTTCAAGAAAAATTAAGATTAGCTACAAATATAACATTAGAATGAATCATAATACAACGTTCTGAAATAAGGTTTTCACAATAAAAAAAGAAAAGATCATGGTTGGTAAATGGATAAGGAGTGGACGTGGGATCGATGCGACACAAGAACAAATAGAATCACAAGCACTAGCAACCAAGAAGAAGAAAGTGTCCTTATCTCCACCTGCCGCTTTCTCTTTTTCTCTTTTCTTCTTATGCTGATGCAAATTCTGCATTAAAACCATCGGTTTAAGGGACCCTCACCCTTTTCATAAATACTTTTTGCTACTACCAATTTGATAGTATAAAAGTAGGTAAGAAGACAAATATTTATAAATACAATATAATTTATTTGTATATTAAGTATTTGGCTTAATGACTTGATAATAATCTTTAAAAAACAATTATATTATATATCTAATTATTTATAGTTCTTTTGATAAATTAAACTGATAAATGATAATTATATTCAAATCAAATGAGTTTTTATTTCTTTCTTTTCAATCATATACTCAAACACATGTATTTGTTACTCTCTATATCTATCTATCTATCTCAAATTATGTAAACCCGGTCCCTTAAATGTCATGTCTAAGGTTAAGTTACATGCATGGACTCTAGCTAGCTAGCTAGGGTCTCATCTTGCAGCTACTCATGACTTACCCATCAAACAAAAAGGTCCTCTTTGGTTAAGCAAGTAAATTTTATAGACAAAATGAATCTATCTAGAAAACAAGTATATGTAAAATGATATCATATCTAGATTTCTTGAGCAAGTGAATTTTATAGAGAAAACAAGTATATGCAAAATGTTAGACCTCGTTAATTTATATACACATATCAATGAACTAAAAGAGACTTATGATCTAGTATTTATGATTGTCAAAATGAGGCATGCAATTGCTATTTACACAGCCTGCTAGATTGTAACTTGTTATCATTATTTTATTATTACGTGCGGAAAAACACTATTAAAAATAAGATTGGATGAGCTTTTTCAAGATTTAGACAAAAAGAAAATTCATCTTTTTTTTTTTATAAATGGTCATATATCATATATCCTACAAAACAAATGGGTTGATGCATGCATGCATTCCTGCCTAATCACTTGACAGCCATGCACACCATATCCATGTCACCATCTCTGACCAAAGATAAAAGAAAACCGTTCATCAATATCTTATCAAGTTCCCGCTACCATTTTTTTTAAGGCTGTTATCATGGGGGAGAATCAAACCCATCTAAGGAAGAGCATCAATCAGATGATGGGTTCAAGACGAATATTACGTTTTTATTTATTTTTCAAATATTCGACGTAAAACTACTGACTCATATATAGACACACTTGCTCCTGCTCCAATCAGACCCTCAGATCCTAATCAGTCAGAAGGCAATTCTTGCTGCCTTTCACCTAGCCTCAGGTCTTCAGGTCAACTACTCCAAGTCCCACCTCTCTCTCTCTTGAAACCACTGGTGAAGCCCAAGAACTAGCCTCAACTCTTGGCTGCTCACAAGCCCCCTTGCCTTTCAATTACCTTGGCTTCTCCCTCAGAGCAAACCCCCGCCTTGCTTCCACTTGGAATCCGATTGTTGCTAAATTTAAACAAGCAACATAATTCTGGCAGACCAAGCTTCTCTCTATTAGAGGTCGCCACACTCTTATTAGATCGACTCTGAGCTCCATCCCCATTTTCCTCATGTCTCTACATAAAGCCCCTGTGTCAGTGGTGAAGAAACTCGAGGCAATTGAACGTGCTTTTCTCTGGGGAGCTAAACTGAACCAGAAACCCTTTTGTAAAACCAGCTGGTCCAAAATCCTACAACCCAAGCTCTCTGGCGGCCTTGCAATCAGATGCCTAGCAGACTTCAATAAAGCCCTTCTCTCCAAATGGATTTGGAGATTCGCTTCTGAGGAAAACAGTCTGTGGAAGCAAGTCTTGTGCTCTGTTTACGGTTGGTCGGAAATCTCTTGGGATTTACAAGCTGTCCCTGCGTCTAGATGCTCCCTAAACATCGCAAACCTCCTGGGCCTGTTTCAGGACTCTCGAATTGCCAGCCTTTTCGGCCCAGGCGGTCTTAAATGGGTTTTGGGCTCGGGTTCTCGTCTCTCTTTCTGGTCAGACTGCTAGGCTGGAACAGAGCCCCTCAAATCTCTTTACCCTCGTCTCTTCCTCGTCGCGGACAATCGATCGGCTCGCGTCGCAGACTACTGGCAATCCGATCACTGGCGCCTAGTGTACAAGCGTGCTCTAATGGTCTATGAAACCGAGCTCCATGATCTTCTAATGGTTCAGCTCTCATCCTTCAAACTCGTTGCCTCGCCAGACAAGGTATTATGGAAACACAACTCCAAAGTCTTTTCAGTTAAGATTTGTTATGAAAAAAATCAGAGCCAATCTATCAAGCCCGAAATTGTCTTGGGCATCTTACCTATGGAAGGCAAAATTGCCTCCAAAGATCACTCTCTTATTGGCTGGCTTGTTGCTCTTGAAGCGGTACCCTCTAAATGTTTTCTTGAGTCCAGAGGGTTGCATATCTCTCTTGCCTCTACGATGTGTAGCCACTGCCCAACTTTCTTTGAAGACAACAACCATATTCTGTTGCTTTGCCCCGAGCCTCAAATTTCTGGTATCTAATCTTCAAATGGTGGAACATCAGAGGCTGTATCCCGAGCTCGACAATTGATCTCTTATCCCATTGGGATGTTTTTTGCCCCAAGTACCCTTTGAAGCATTTTTGGTCCAAGATCATTTACCTGGACTTCTGGTTTCTTTGGTTGTCGAGAAACGCTGCAGTCTTCTCCAAGGTTTTTGAACCAGTTAAAGCCACCCTCTCAAGTGTTCAACTGTTCAGTTTCTCCATCCTCTCTCTATCGCAAGCCAATATCTCAAATGCAGACATCACCTTATGGAAACTATCTCCAAGCTCCTTTCTGAGTCCGAACAGATGCCTTGACCTGGTCTAAAACATCTTTATGCAATGTTTTCTCTATTTCTCTGGTTTTGTATGTTGGCTCTTGCCCAATCCCCGCTTTGTGCGTTTCATTAAAATCGTTATTTTTGCTGATAAAAAAAATAAAAATAAAAATAATTACAAACTTCTATATGTTAAAGCAAATTGATATATGCACATTGGATCCACAATATATATGTGTATATGTAAAGGGAAGTTAATGTGGTTAGATGGATAAGACTAGCTAGTGATGAATAGGTAGGTCTTCTAATGATCCAGCAGATCTGTCTTGTATACTTGCCTCCATTTTTACTTTCTGATGTGCAAGGGGGACAATTTGAGCTGCAAAGCTCTCTCTTTATTAGGTGTCTGTGAATTTAAATAAACCTAATTGTGATCACCCCCCAGCCATATATATGCATGTGATCTCACTGTTAATTATACAGAAAAAGAAGAAGGCTACTGCACTAGAAAGAAAGATAAAAGGAAGGGAGATATTATATTAAAGTATAAGTTGTAGCTAGCTATAAAGGGACGAATTCATTGTCTTCAACCTATAGAAACCCTAGATTTTCGATCTTAATCTTCTCTCTGTGCTCGTGGTCAATGCAATATCTTGTCCTTTTTTTCCTATTCAAAAGGAGGGACATTTATAAAGGTGTTGAAATTGTGTATTACAGATGAATTAATGCTGATTAAAAGAAAGGTATTGCATGTAAAAGAAGAGAGCTTTTGTTAAAGACAATGTTTGTACATGTGGTTTGTAAAAGATGCAGCATATTCCTCGAAGGAGATAAAGTAGTAAAAGTCGATTAATGGTAGTGGGTTTTTGGATTTGTGCAATGCATTAAATCAAGGTTTTGGATAAACTAATACAACTCTGCACATGGCTGTGTTTGCTCATTTTTTTTTATCAACAATTTTTTTTGTGAAACATCGAACTCTACCAAAATAAATGAGAGGAAAAAATATGACAAATCAGCCTAAACAGTTTGATTAGCAAACTTTAAGTAAATCATTAGTAAATATAATGTCCAATCAATAAGGATGGGTCTAACAATTCTATATTCAAATACTCAACGAAATAAACAATAGAACAATTACAATCCCACCAAAGCGAAGAAACCAGACTAACGGTTTAAAAATCCGATCTTACAAACATTAAGCAACTGAAATACCAACTAAGACCATGAACTAACCCTATAAAAGGTAAAACAGAGTTACCCGAAATTGTCTAAATACTTGATTTTTCAACTATAAAGCTCGAAAAATAAAAAAGATTGAAAAAGTTCCACATGAAAGAGAGACATGGGAAGAAAGAGAAACGATATTCACCGTTTCATCGACGGAGAGTGAAAAACATTGATTTTTTACCAAACAATTCTCAATTTTTTTAGTTTATTTGACATTCTAAACGACCCCACAAGGGCCACATCGAATACTCTAAATGGATATGAGTAATACGATTCTAGCTAGACACCATACTTACCACCCATTGTTGGGAATGGACTAAGAAGCAGTACACATATACACATGTATATAGATGCATACAAGGCTCAATATTTTGTCGAAAACAAGGCAAAGCAAAATTGGTATGAGAGTGATACTTAGGGATGGCAAAATGCCCCGTCTTCCGCGGGGATCCCCGTCCCCGCCCCACATGGGGTGGGTTCGGGACGGGGATTTTTTAAACGGGACGGGGTACGGGGATTTAAATGGGGACTTTGACGAGGATGGGGCGGGGACGGGGCAAGCAGTCCCCATCCCGCGGGGATCCCCACCCCGTATTATTAGTTTTAAAATAATTAATTTTTTTAATAATATATACATAACACATGGCTGCTACACACAATCACACACGGTTTCAGCAGGTATATTTTCTATTTTCTCTGTAATTTATGACCTGGCCGAGGTAGATGTGGCCACTAATGGGGTATTTTCTGTCCATGGATATACCATTCTTCTGTTACTTTGGGTTATTTTCAAAATGATTATTTTTTCTAAAAAAAAATAATTCAAATTTATCAACAATCTGGTTCAGACACTTGTGTTTTGACATATAAAAATCTGAATATCACTTAAAATGGATCAAAATTTGACACTTGTGTATTTTTTCGGGTAATGAGAATATGGAAAGAATGGGAGTAGGGAATCAAATCCTGCGCGGGGCGAAAATGGGACGGGGAATAAAATCCCCGTTCCCCGCCCCATCCCCACGGGGTCCCCGCGGGATGGGGTCAATGCGGGGTCAACGCGGGGATGGGACGACTGCCGGTGAGGCGGGACGGGGACGAGGAACGCGTTCCCCGCCCCATACCTGCCCCATTGTCATCCCTAGTGATATTGGGGTAATAAGATAAGCCAATTGAAAGATGGGAAAGCAGAGCCAAATGAAAGATGGAAAAGCAGGAAAGGTTATTGGGCAATTGATTAACTGATAAAATAAAATAAAACGATCTTTTTATGTAGGGATATTTTCATCTCATTATTTTAATTATGTGTTTTATTTCACTACTTTAACTATTTTTTGTGGCACCTCATTACTCTAAATTGTTTTTTTTTTCACTTTCAAACCCTAACTATTTTTTGTGGCACCTCACTATCTTAGAATGCATTTTTTGTGGCACCTCACTACTCTATAATCATGGTTGTAAAAGTCACCGCCTAGTCCGCCTAGGCCCCCGCCTAGGCCCCAAAATCTATAAGTACGCCCGACTCGCCGCCTCGCCTAGGCCCCAAAATCCGAAAATCACCCGACTCGTCGTCCCACCCGATTAGTCAAAAATTTGGGACTCTGGTTTGTGAAATCGGACATTTAAAAAAGAGATGAAAAATGAGAGAGACGATATGTTTATAATGGTTATTGGGCAATTGATTAACTGATAAAATAAAATAAAACGATCTTTTTATGTAGGGATATTTTCATCTCATTATTTTAATTATGTGTTTTATTTCACTACTTTAACTATTTTTTGTGGCACCTCATTACTCTAAATTGTTTTTTTTTCACTTTCAAACCCTAACTATTTTTTGTGGCACCTCACTATCTTAGAATGCATTTTTTGTGGCACCTCACTACTCTATAATCATGGTTGTAAAAGTCCCCGCCTAGTCCGCCTAGGCCCCCGCCTAGGCCCCAAAATCTATAAGTACGCCCGACTCGCCGCCTCGCCTAGGCCCCAAAATCCGAAAATCACCCGACTCGTCGTCCCACCCGATTAGTCAAAAATTTGGGACTCTGGTTTGTGAAATCGGACATTTGAAAAAGAGATGAAAAGTGAGAGAGACGATATGTTTATAATGGTCTTAAATCTCTTGATAAAAAGAATATGGAATGTATCCCTCTTTGGTGATTCATCATTATAATTTATATTTTTATTAAAATAAAGAGTAAAATTAAAATGAGAGCATTATTTTGTTTATTATTTTGTAATTTGATGCTTTATGTTTTTTTATAACATACAAATATAGTTTATATTTTGAATTTTTTATTATATTTGTGTAATATATATTTATTAATAATTAAAAATATTAAAAAGTTAAATCCGCCTAGGCCCCGCCTAGGCCCCGACTAGTCCCCGCCTAACGCCTAGGGGTCCTCACCGCCCGACTAGCGCCTAGCGCCATTTACAACCTTGTCTATAATGCATTTTTGTGACATTAAAAACTGATTTTTAAAGAAATTTTGAAAACCAATGGCATGCTTTTGAAATTTTGATTGTTAATGAGGGGTATTATGGACTTTTTAACTGTTTTCATCCAAAAATGGATGACAAATTGACGGCGGGTATGAAAGTGCAAAAAAAAATACATTCTAAGGTAGTGAGTTGCCACAAGAAAATGGTTAGGGTAGTGAGATGAAAAAAACCATATAATTAAGGTAGTGAGATGAAAATAACCCAATTATATATATGTCATTACCGTGTTTGGGCATGATTATGTGGCATGTCAACGATGTGGACTAATATTGTAAATGTGATATATTAAGGGAAATTTTATAAAATATGCCTCATAATGGTATAAATTTGTTTTGTATGCTAGTATAGTTTAAAATTTGAAAAATATGCTTTTCAATTGTTTTAGTACAATAATACCCTCATTCTAATTTAAACTAGATAATTCATAGTTTATTAATCATTTAAATCTATTTTCAAAATAAATATTCATTTTTAAATAAATTAATTTATAAATTATTAAAATTATATTATATTTTCTTAAAAATCAAATTATTTTGATAAATATTTTTAAAAAGATAATTCAACGATAATTTTTCAAACAAAAATATTATAATTTATTATTTTTTTTCAGTTTTATTAATTATTAAATTCCTATTTTAATTTATATTTTTTAAAATCGGATTATTTTGACAAATAAATTAAAATCTGATTTTCATAATTAATAAAATATGAATGTAGTAACTAATAAAATTAAAAAAAAATATTATTTTTATAAAAATCGATTTTGTTAGTTACTATATTCATATTTTACTTGTAATATAATTTGAAAAATAAATTAAAATCTGATATTCATAATTAATAAAACATATTATAAATGTAATTATCTTTCAAAAATTATTATCAGAGTATTATGTTTTTTTAAATAAATTCAAATCTGATTTTTATAATTACTAATATCAACAAAATATTTTTTTTCTAATATATGAATATATAGAGGGAAAGAATATTTTTTATATAAAAATATTTTATCCTATATTATTAATTATTAATATAATTACATTTGATAAATAATTTTTAAATATAATTAAGATTTTAATTTTAATTTATTTTTCAAATTAAAATTTAAAAAATAAAATACGAATTTAATAACTAATAAAATTGTATAAAATATATTTTATTCTAAAATCGAAATTATTTTTCAAATGTTACCGTTATAAAATTGAATTATCTTTCAAATTATATTTATCAAAATAATCCGAATTAAAAAAATAGAAAATAAAATAGATTTTAATAGTCAATAAAACTGAAAAAAATAATGAAGTATAATATTTTTGTTTGAAAAATGATCGTTGAATGATATTTTTTAAAATATTTATCAAAATAATTTGATTTTAAGAAAATAAAATAAAATTTTAATAATTTATAGAATTTAAAAATTGAATATTTATTTTGATAATAGATTTAAATGACATAATAAATTATGAATTATCTTGTTTAAATTAGAATGAGGGTATGATTGTCCTAAAACAATTGAAAAGCATATTTTTCAAAATTTGAACTATACTAGCATAGAAAACAAATTTATACCATTATCAGGCATATTTTGTGAAATTTCCCTATATTAACTATGATATTCATTCGTTTAAGAAAAAAAAAACTATGATATTCATTTGATACAACTTTCACTTGGGTTGTAAAGTTTTGTTTTTCTTTTAATAATATTTCTAAGCTCATTCTTTATTATCTTGCGCTTCTTTGCCGATAAGTTGAGATTCGAATGCGTTTCTCAGAACGTCTGTTGTGAGTTGATTTTGTTCCGCTGATTAGGGCTTGAAAAAACGAAAAGTAAGGTTGATTAGGCATAATCAAGTCTTTTTCAACGTCGTAGACGATCTACGATTAATGATGCTGACAGAAACGATGATGGACCCGATTCTAGAGAACGACTTTGACCATAGAATTAATTAAGGGTTGTTACGTGATCCGGTTAACCCATCGAAGCAGAATCTACCACCTGGTTATCGATAAATTAAATTAGAAACCCAAAACGAAATAATTTTTTTGCTATGAAACTACATTTTTTCACACCGACTATTCATTCTTTGCTCTCGATAGAATTACCTAATCCACATTGATCCGTTAAATAAGTTATTTAAATTTATAACGGCATTTTGGAATGGTATGAACGATGCGACGTTCAATGGAAGTTTTTCCCGTTAAATAAGTTATTTACATTTATAATGGCATTTTGGAATGGTTTTGGGGGCATTCGACCTGATAGGCTTATTACCGCATCGCAGGGACATTACAATAGACAATTTAATGAAGGAAAAACAGGCCAATTGAACCATTAATAGACCAATCATGGTCTATTTCACGACATATGCTCTTAAAGAATAGGGCGACACATTTGTATTCATAATAATGTAAGCTCATTTCAACTGGCCAATGCCACAACAGCAGCATTATGCAAACAATAACACAAGCCACAACATATATACAAGCACAAACATTATTACCAATTCATCCAAAAAAACGCTACTACACAAAAAATGAAAGGACCATAAAAACTATAAACTCTAAGCAAACAGGACTTGAGAGCTCGAGGGCGTCAAGTCAGAGAAACTTCCCGGCGCATCAACTACAAGCCACCGAACAGAGAAGCCCTGTTTTTTATCGCTTGTTCCTCTTTCGTTCAGCCTTGAGATATGACCCACGGCAACATGAAGGTTCCGACCCACAACATAAATTCTACGATTGCAGGCATTCACAGCAAAAGGTTTGCATATCTGCTCCGGTAAAGCGGGGCCTTGAATTGTTTCC
Organism: Erodium maritimum; assembly: GCA_963921825.1. Lineage (NCBI taxonomy): Eukaryota > Viridiplantae > Streptophyta > Magnoliopsida > Geraniales > Geraniaceae > Erodium > Erodium maritimum. The sequence goes on along the minus strand of OY997594.1, from coordinate 79,733 downwards.
CACGAATCAGAATTGGGGTCATATACCTTAAGTTTCATCCTCTCAAGCTCTGAAACCACAAACAAACATCCGTGAACCACCACACTTGAACCTGTCCAACCTTCTCTCAGCCCAACAGCCATACTCTCCCAATGATCTGTTCTCGGGTCATAAACCTGACCCCTGGGAGAGACATAGAAAGGCCAAAGCCAGCCTTCTGTGACGAGAAGCTTCCCCTCAAGGACTGCAGCATCATAAGACGCCATATTGGCTCCCATGCTTGCTATAGGGTGCCAAGCGCCCTTAACAGGATCCAGTACTTCGGCCGAATCAAGCTCAAAAAGATCTGCACCGTTTCCTCCAGCCACGTATATCAGTCCATCGATCACCCCACTTGCGAAAAACGATCTAGCTGTGTTCATCTGACTCATCACAGTCCAGCGATTCCTCTGCATCTCATATTTCAATACCAAATCAAGGGGACGGTCCACATCCGATACCATGCCCCCGCAGACAAAAAGGGCGCTGTCATGAGGGATTGCAGCACACCTAAATCCATGAGGGCAGACCTTGTCCTTGCAAGGCATTGTCGGGATAGCGTGCCAAGTGAAGTGGGTGAGATCAAGAACCTGCCACTGAATCTTCCCGGTACACTTGTGGAAGCTGAAGACGAAGAGCCAAGGGTCTTTGAGCCCCAGCTCCTTTCTCCGGTTAAAGAAGGCCTCTTTGTTGCCGAGCAGTAGATGCCAACGCTTGCAGACAACTCTGCAGGCAGTGTGGCTCTGGACGGGAAGCCGGAGGAGGCAGTTGAGTGCAACATCATCAGGAAGGCCTGGAATAAGGGGAACACCCCTCAGAGACTCCTCCAGTTCCGGTGAAGGGGTCGACCGAATGGCTCCTAGCCTAAACGTGGGGGATAATGTCATTTGGGAATCCCCTAATTTTTGCACAGGCAATTGCTGAGACGAAAGACGAACTCGCTGCATTTGATACCTTGAAACCCTATGTAGGGGGTAATGAATCTCTTCCAAAGTTTTAATTCACCTCTTTTTTTAGGAATCCCTCAATTTCAACTTAACCCTAACCCTTTGTTTATATGCAAAATCAAATTTCTATGAACTAATAAGGTGGGAAATTTAGGTATTCCTTTTTTTCTTCTTTCAATCTCCAATAACCACAGAAGCAAACAATAAACTAGCAACAAAACTGGAAAAGGCACACCACAGACACAGAGCTGATACACATGTTTGTAATATTATAAATTCTGATACAAAGAGCAGAGGATAAAAAAGATTAAAAGAAAAACAGAGGTGGAGATGAACTTACAGAGGAGACTTCAAAAGATGAATGTTCTTGTTCTGCTGCAAAGGGATGGGATGGGAGATGATAAATTATTGTGTGGTAAGCATGAGTTGATGATTCTAAATTCATGCATGCTCTTGATGTCAGCACTTGATGGCGCGTGTCCCAAATCCCTCGACCTTGAGAAAGCCTGGTCCAATGGGCTTGTATTTGGGCTTTACTACCTCTGGATTAGATTTCAGCCCATGAGTTTAAGCCCAATTTATCCTCAAAAGTCAAAACACGGGTGTTTTTGCACTTTTGTCGCCGCTGTAGTCCGACGTCTTGCCTAAAGAACTAGCACTTTCTTGGAGCTGAAAACACGCGACGCGGGACCTACCGTTGCCGGTCATATTGTCTATTATCCTGCTTAACGCCGGACCAATCGGGGACCCAAAGAACTTTGTATAAGTGTCTATCTGAGGCCCTATTTTCATTTAGGCTTTGGTGTTCTTTATATGAGTCCGGGAGCCAAGAAAGGGAAGCACATACCTTGGGTGCGGGCTGGACAGAGCAACGATCGAAAGGTTGTTATCATAACTATCAAACTTTTTGTCGTTTAGCTCATCGTTTTCGCCTCCCACGTTCCCAAGCTCGTCCAAAGTCTGGTTAGTGTCATGCATGTTGTCTCGGGAAAATGCATCGGTTGTCCTTACCATTGACAAATAATCATAGCACATCTCCCCTTGATTTGGTGCATTCTGATGTCTGGGATCCGTCTCCTATGGTTTTCTGTTTCTATGTATTCGTATTGTGTCATTTTATTGATGATTTTTCATTGTTTACTAGGTTTTTCCCATCAAGAATAAAAGTGATGTGTTTTTCATATTTCGTCAATTTCAATTGTTGGTTGAAAAGCAACTCAATTCAACTATTAAAACATTCAACTCTGACATGGGCGGTAAGTATAGGTCAATCAACATTTATTTCAAAACAATTGGTGTCCAACAACGTGTTTCTTCTCCTCTCACACACGGATAAAATGCCACAACTGAACGAAACTGTTGACATTGTCTTAGCGCTTCTCCCTCATCTGGTACACCATTTAAATACTGGGAATATGCGTTTGAAGCTTCAATTTTTTTGATCAATCGGCTACCTAGTTCAAATCTCAAAAATCAAATTTCTTTCCAACTTCTATACTAGTCCTCACCTGATTTTCCTTCCTTAAAGTTTTTGGTTGTATAATCTATCTGTTGCTTCGTCCTTATAACATACATAAGTTTGACTACCGTTCCAAGTTATTTGTTTTTCTTGGTTATTCTCCTTCTCATCTTGGGTATAGGTGTCTAGGCAGAGAAACTGGATGTATTTACATATCTCTCCATGCTCGATTTGATGAAAAGGTATTCCCTTTCCATACCGCTCATGTGTCTCCTTCTCCGTCCCCATCTGTTTCTAGTCCTATTGTCCTATTACTTTGGCTAGTTCTGGTCTCTCCATCACTTGCTTCTTCAGAACAAGCTCTTAAGGTATGACTCCGTCTCCTTCTCAATCATTTTCCTGCACTAATCTTCGTTGCGTAAAATTTCACATGATTATACTGATACTAGTGCCTCCGAGTCACCGATCTCTCCGGCCTCGGCTTTGACATCCCCGATCAGTAACTCGCAACCTCTGGTGGTTGTTGAGCCTTCACCCTCTCCGTTGTCATTATCCCCAGCTCAACGTACGTATACGATGATGCTTCGTCCGCACCCGAAGACACGAGTTCTTTTGGATGTTGTTCCTCTGTCTCTAGATATTGAACCTGAATCCTTTACGCAACGGTGTTTGGACCATATGGATTTATAAAATCAAACTCAAGGTGGATGGTTATGTGGATCGTTACAAGGAACGACTGTTAGCTAGTGGCTATACTCAGGAGTTTGAGGTCGATTATACTGATACATTCAGTCTGGTTGTTATACCGACCACTATTCGTATTGTGCTCACGGTAGCAATTTCTCGTGGATGGTCTATTCGACAATTGGATGTAAGCAATGCCTTTGTTCATGGTGACCTTCTAGAGACGGTATACATAGTTCAACCTCAAGGTTTTATTGATCTGGCCGCCCCTACTCATGTTTTTCGGTTGAAAAAGTCACTTTATGACCTTAAATAAGCTCCTCGGGCATGATTTCATCACCGCAATGTATTTCTTCAAAGGCTGAGCTTTTGTTTATTTTCAAGCAAGCTGGACATATCATATTCTTATTTGTTTATGTGGACGACGTTATTATCACTAACAATGACGACTTCACTCTCCCCAAACTTATTTCTTGACTGTCCCAGAAATTTAAGATTCGATAACTTGGGTTGTTATACTATTTTCTTGGCATTCAACTACTCTCTCATAATAGTGGCTTACTATTGTCCTAACACTAATACTTTTGAGATGTCCTGTAACTTGCGGGTATGACCACCTGTAAGCCATAACTGACACCACTGGAAGCTGGACGACCTTTGTCCAAGACCACATGCACTTTGTTATCTACGTAAGAGAGTATGCTATGGTGGTTTATGTATGCAACGTTAACACGACCATACCTCTCTTTGGCTACAAATGAATTGTGTCAATTTATATATACCTCGATTATCGTTTACTATCAAGTTCTTTAAACGGATTTTTCGGTATGATGTGTCCCCTGTAAGTCCACAATTAGAGGGCCGAGAGAGCTTTCAAGACATGGTTTGGTTTGCCACTACATGGGAGCTTGCCATGCAACTGGGTGATGGTCACTAGAGCAACTTTATTTTATGTTTATGTTTATGTTTATATATAGATATACAGTTGTACTATAGCATATAGGTTGTGTTATGTTGTGGAAGAGATGGAAAGAGATTGATGATGGAAGGCTTGAATGGTATTAAAGGTTGAATGATGATGAGGGTGTTTAATTGGGCGGATGAATTGATTGATACATGTCTCTGTGTCTGTGTCAATGCAAGTGGATATAATAAGAGAAGCTAGTAGCTAGCTATATATTCATAATTTGATTTTGACCGGTGACATATACTATACTATAGCTAGTATTAGTGGTCACACACACTTGGAGTTGGAATGGTGATTGCCAGCCAACATAAGATTATCTACGCCTACTGACTGACCTTTCTATCAACACCTCTTTTCGCCAGAGCCCTAGTTGGTATTTGCCACCTGCCAGATTCTGTCCACGTCACATTTCAATTACGACATGGGTTTTATTATCAGCTCATTTATTTATTTGAGGATCTTCAATAGTAACGTGCAATGTTAGCAATATTTGTATCTTTTGAAAGACAGATTAGTTAATAACTTTAAAAAAAACTTTACGATCTAACAAATACTAAACCATATAATTGTTGTATCTATAGATTGTTTTCGGAAATTCAATGAACAATCAGTGAGATGAATAACTATCGAAAAGGACAGATAGAACGCTTGAAAAAAATAACAACTAACATGTCGATCTTTCTTATCGACTTCTCCTGAAAGGCCCGACCAGACACACTACTAAAGTAAACAACCACAAGATCCGAGATTACAACGGAAAGAACAAACAAAAAACAGACAAAATACAAACAATAACAAAGTCTTGTGGAGCTGACCTCCAATGTGTGAGACTGAAATCGTAACTAAGAAATGTTTTTTCGGTTTACAATTAATGTGGTGACGATATGGTATTGATATCTAGTGTACGAAGACAAAAGAAAAAAATTAACAAACAAAGATAATGGTGGGCACTATTTAAGTTTAAAGAAGGAATATATGATATTGAAAGAGGGTCTCAAAATCTATGTAAAACATAATATTGCTCTTAGTTTTCTTATAGATTTGTGATGTAAGGATTTAAGGTCAAATTGAAAGGATCTAATGTGATAAATTTAAAAGGAACATTTAATGAAATTGAGATACATTGATTCATAACTAGTAGTGGAGAGTCACCATCTATATGTATATAGCTTGTCTAAATTTGATTAAATAAATTAATGTTCTGGATCTCATGTATATACACCCAAAGATGCCATACATAATTATGATCGATGAGACCATCAACTAATAATATTTCAGTCATTCAAAGTCTTGTAGTTGTATGCAATCCATGTGCCATGTGGCATGCACCTAAACACAATCTCCAGCTTTACATGTCCTACACAAGGAGCCTAGCTAATACCCTAACAAGCATCTTTGTCTGCTCTATTATATTGACTGGTCTAACATATAGCTAGCGAGACTGATTAGGTATAAATCATATGATACATACTATATTACTATATAGACAATCAAATATATCGTATTGTATGATAAAAATGAAAAGGGCTTGTTTGAATATAAATCACATGTTTATGAAATTTATAACATCACATAATGAAATAAGAGAGATGGAGTGTAAACAATATAATGTAAATTATAAAGGATACAATCTATAAGATCACACACTAAAGAATACCGTGTATAAAAGCTTTCATCTATCCTAGCCACCAGGATCCAGTTGCCGTCTCTACTACATCCCGTCGATCACAGTCCTAGCCCTCGCTCTCCCATCGTCGTCACGTAGCCGCCGCCACTGTTGCTTCTCGCCGACGCCCCGAACGTCTCTCAGGTACCGGATCCGATCTTTTGATAGGATAACCTGTTTTGTTTGATTGAATACCAGAGTCTGCTCTTCCTCTCGATTCCGATCTGGCCTTTCTCCCCACCGCTCACGATTCGATGCATCCTTCAATAGCCACCGTGGCCCTCCTGTCGCCGTTCTCCGGGATACGGGCTCCATGTGCCGCCCTCCATCTGCAGCGGCCTCCCGCCCCAAGGCCACCTCTCGCCGGCATGGGTCTGCTCCCTTGATGGATCTGGGATCCGGGAGGAAGGACGATAGGTCGGGGTCTCGAATCATTTCTCCCGTCTCCCGCACTACTTCGAAAGATCCGGGCGAATCAAGACGAAGAATTAACGATACTAGATCGCTCCAATGGCATGTGGCATAGAAGAACTGGCATCGCAGATTTGATAGTTTGTTCTTTCGATCGTGTGCTAGTTTTTTATCCTGTTTGTTATAAAACGATAGGCAATGAAACGAAATAGAGATCAAAACCAAAACGGAGAACACAACGATATAACGTGGAAAATCCCTCCAAACAACGGAGAGGAAAAAACCACGGGCGCCAACCAGCAAAACTTCACTATAGGGAGAATGTTTACACAACGCCGGGGATTTACACTGATTCAACTTATCCCTCATGCCAGCTTACAGGTGGTATTTATAGGAGTGGTGTAGAGATAGTTCATACAAAATAGGGAAATAAAAATCTCTACACAATTAAGACCCAGTTTGGGAAACAAGGCATAATTTCCCTAAATTGATTACTTGCTAATCAAGCCAAGACAATTCCCTAAATTAGTTGCTTGGAGACCAAGCCACAAACTAGCTTGAATTTGGATCAACTTTTAACAAACTCCACCTTGAGACAAATTCTTCCTTGTAGCATAAAGCGGTAGACATCTTCCTGAACAAACAAAGAAAAAATACTTTCGGCGCCAAACAGCCACTAGGGCTAAACAGTTATACCAACTAAGCTTGAGCAAAGCTCAAACTTAGCAACAGGAACTGACTTTGTCATATACCAGGACTATCATAATCATGCTTCATCTGTTCAACACAACTCAAGGCATAATGAACAACGTTACAATGTTCAATTAAACGAGGGCGAGGACCTTTGTTTCTCCTCGGTCTATCAGCAGCAATGGAATTATTTGTTTGCTGCAAAACAGGTGGTGTAAGTTGAACACCAATGTCATCATTTTCATTATTTTCAATAACCTCATTTACTTTATCGTTCAGGTGCTCCACCTGCACGCTTATCCTTTGTTGCTCATCATCAGAAAAATTAGTAACATCAAGAACATCAGAGGCATCCACAGAGGAACTATCATTGAACATGACAGCCTCATTAAAAACAACATTTCTGGTCAGCAAAATTCTTTTAGTTTCAGGATTCCATAACTTATATGCCTTTACTCCTGAGCCATAACCAAGAAACACACACTTGACAGCTCTAGGCTTTAACTTTCCATTATCAACGTGTGCATAAGCTGTGCAACCAAAAACTCTCAATAATGAATAATCAGCAGGTGAACCAGACCATACCTCAATAGGAGTTTTCTTATCAAGTGGAATACTTGGAGATCTGTTTATTAAGTAGCAGACGGTGGAGGCTGCTTCAGCCCAAAAACGTCTGCTTATACGAGCATTAGAAAGCATGCACCGAGCCTTAGAGATGATGGTTCGGTTCATGCGCTCAGCCACACCATTCTGTTGAGGCGTGGACGGGATGGTGTGGTGCCTTACAATGCCTTCGTTGCTACAATAGTTGTCAAAATCATTTAAACAAAACTCCATGCCATTGTCAGTACGAAGCACTTTTACCTTCTTCTCGGTTTGCTTCTCCACCATAACTCTCCACTTCTTAAAAGCATCAAACACATCAGATTTATGTTTTAGAAAATAAGGCCACACTTTTCTAGAGTAATCATCAATAATGGTAAGCATGTAATTTGCACCCCCAAGAGAAGTTTTACGGGAAGGACCCCACACATCAGCATGCACATAATCTAATATCCCTTTACTGGTATGAACGGAAGCATTGAATTTAACTCTCTTGTGCTTACCAAAAATGTAGTGCTCACAAAACTCCAACTTACTCATGTTGCAGCCATCAAGTAAATCTCTCTTGATCAACTCTGTCATGCCTTGTTCACTCATATGTCCAAGGCGCTTGTGCCACAAATTAGTTTTACTAGGTTCATCAGAAATAACAGCAGCAGTAGCAGGACCATTTAAAGTGCTACCTCTAAGAACATATAATCTTGCAGAGTTCATATCACCTATCATGTGAACGAGAGAGCCTTTTGATACCTTTAGAATTTTCTGTGAGCCGGAGTACTTGTACCCTTCATCGTCAAGAGTGCTGAGAGAGATGAGGTTTCTCGCCATGGTTGGTACATGTCTCACATCTGTCAATGTGCGTATCATGCCGTCATGCATCTTGAACTTAACGGAGCCTATGCCCACAATCTCACGTGGGTTGTCATCTCCCATACGCACCACATCTCCACTTTGCAAAGACTTATAAGAACTGAACCAGTCTTTGTTACAACAGATATGAAATGAACATGCAGTATCAAGAATCCATTCATCATAAGCAGAAACACATCCAGCAAACACAACTAAGCAATCACTATCAGAATTATCGTTGGAAACAACGGAGGCCTTGCCATCACCATCATAATTGTTTTTCGGTTTGTACGTACCATTTCTTTTCTCCTTATTCTGAAGCTTATAACAATCTTCAATGGTGTGATTGGTTTTCTTACAATACTTGCAGAACTTGTCACCTCCTTTGGACTTAGAACGACCTCTCCCGTTATTGCTCTTATTTTTATTTCCATAGTTGTTGTTCCTCTGCTCGGTCCTCCCACGTACCTGCAGAGCTTTCCCTTGGAGGATGATGATCCTTCTCCCTGTACCATAAGTTTCATCTTTTCCCTCTGTTGAAGGGCCTCATAAACTTCCGCAAGAGTTAGTTCATCGCGGCTCAATAATATGGTATCTCGGAAATTTGCAAAAGAACTAGGCAATGAACATAAGAGTAGTAGACCTAGATCTTCATCATCATACTTTACCTCCATGGACTACAAATCAGAAACGATCTCCTTAAAGACCGCTAGGTGATCGAGTAGAGAACCACCATCTTGCAGCTTGTGTGTGAACAACTTCATCTTCACGTGCAACTTACTGGTCAGATCCTTGGACATGCAGATCGATTCCAGTTTGAGCCAAAGCGCTGCTGCAGTTTTCTCCAGCAGTACTTCCTGCAAAATATTATTTGATAGATGAAGATGAATCAGAGATAGAGCTTTACGATCCTTACGCTTCTCCTCATCGGTCCACGTCTTCGGATCCTTCTTGTTGAATCCATCTAGCGCATCATCAAGGTCAGGTAGAACGGCCCACATCTTTACTTGCCACAGAGAAAATCGTGTGGTGTAGTCCAACAACGGTAGATCGAATTTCAATGATGCCATATCGTCAGAAAACCAAGATTGAACAACCAGGCTCTGATACCACTTGTTATAAAATGATAGGCAATGAAACGAAATAGAGATCAAAACCAAAACGGAGAACACAACGATATAACGTGGAAAATCCCTCCAAACAACGGAGAGGAAAAAACCACGGGCGCCAACCAGCAAAACTTCACTATAGGGAGAATGTTTACACAACGCCGGGATTTACACTGATTCAACTTATCCCTCATGCCAGCTTACAGGTGGTATTTATAGGAGTGGTATAGAGATAGTTCATACAAAATAGGGAAATAAAAATCTCTACACAATTTGGAAACTGGGCATAATTTCCCTAAATTGATTACTCGCTAATCAAGCCAAGACAATTCCCTAAATTAGTTGCTTGGAGACCAAGCCACAAACTAGCTTGAATTTGGATCAACTTTTAACACTGTTATAGGTCGAATAAATTGTTGGTTAGACTTTCTGTTGCTTATGTTGATTAGGAATTTTCATTTCAAGTCTCGCTGTTTTGAGACGTTGGTAAGGAGTTGTCTTGAGTCTGTACCTACGATATCAAGTAGGTTATTATTATGGGTCCATGAGCGTTGGGTATGCTACGGTCGGCTCGGACATACATCTAGAACCCGGGACGTTTCGTCCTTTCTTGTTTGATTACCTTTGAGTATTAATACAATTCTCCGGTTACCTGTTTCAAAAGAAAATGTATAAGATCACATATTAATAAATGATCTGTGTTAGTATTTTATATGCGGTGTTTCTTGGTTTTTTTAAATGATGCTTGAATTTTATCAAAATATGGTGTAAGTCATTTTAATTACATCCATGAATGTAATCAACATTGCACTGAATATAGGCCGGCCTTAGGAGAACGCGCGACACGCGCCTGTCCCCCGCTCAGCCCTCTTTGGGTCGTTGTCGGCGCCACCGTTCTGGTTTCTCTCCGGTTCAACGACAAGGCGCATACTTGGAGAGCACGGGTTGTCGGTCTTGTTCTCGTGTATTTCTCTGGGCGGATCGTTCTCTTCTCCGGGCGTCTTTCCTTCTCCGAGTGCCTATCTCCGGTGAGTACTGCTTGTGGTTTGATGTTAGTTATAGTTGCAGATGAAACGAATTAGGCACACTGTTATCGGTTGTTTGTCCGGCGATAATCGATTTTCTACCGATTCGTTTGGGTTATCGTTGGCGACACTCTGGGTTCTCTCTTCTTCATTTCCATTTTTCCTTTGTTGAAGATCGATTGGTGCCAGAATTTCAGGTGGTCGTTGTCTCCGAGCGGCTCGTCTCCTTAGTTCATCTTCCGAATCCTATTCAGTAGGCTTAGTTGCAATTTTGTGGTGTTGTGCTGCTTGTGTGGTGATCAATTTCAGAGAAATCGGTTGCAACTTTGTGGTTGTGGTGCTGCTTGTATTTGCAATTGAGCTTGTGGTTGCACAACCTTTTTTTGATCAATAGTTATCATTATGAGAGAGAGGAGCTCAGGCGAGGTTTCGGCGATCGAACCTCTCCCGTTTTCTACTTTTTGTTCCGTACTGATTTCGAGCTATGTTACTTATTGCAGCATCGTTTATCCTGTTGGTCAGGTCGTGTCAGGAAAGAGGCAAGGAGCTCAGTTTTCAGCCAAACGAGTTCGTGCTCCCATACCGTCTAAGGCGAAAGTACGGGCTAAGAAGGTCTCGTCTAAAAACACTTCTGGTCGTGCAAGCCATATTGGGAAAAAGAAAGTGGAACCAGTGCAGCCGAGCTCTGTTCAGGGTCGTGACAAGGGTGGAGTTGCGTTCAAGAATTCTGTCGATGCTCTTGATCCAGTGATCGTTCTGAAGTGTCCTCAGATCGATACGGAGCACCCTAGAGAGTCTGCAGATAGGAATCAGACGTTCACTCAACCAGTCAACAAGGAGAGTACACCGGAGAATGTCGAAACAACGAGTTCCACCGATGTGTTTGTCTGCAATCTCCCTTATGGTGTTACGGAAGAGTGGGTAAGTAACGTTTTCAGCGCTTTTGGGTCCGTCCGAAGGTGTTTGGTTTTGAAGCGTTCGAACAAGGGAGGGAGATTTTTCGGTTTCATCGCCTTCTCGACGTGTGTTGAGGCTTCTCAGGCTATTTCGAAATTGAACGGATTGACATTGAAAGGTCATATTCTTTTCGTCGCTTTGGCTCGTCCCGGAACTCACCACCGTGAAATCAGAGCTTTCAAAGCTCGGTTATCTCGTGCTGACCCTCGTGGTGTATGGTACAAGTGGATGGGATTCAAGGTTCTGGCTCTGGTACGAGTGGGACTGCTCCCTCCTGCAATGGTACGACCTCGTCTTTTGATTCTGGAAAACCGCGATCCAATCCGGCTTTAGTTGATGGTGGAGAAGATCATGGGCTGAGTGAGTCTGGAGAGATTCACGGGGTTGCTGATTCGATTGCAGATGCTTTGGATGCAAGTCAGGCTGAGTCACAGGATTTTGAAGGCGCTGTTCGTATTGTGGATGAGGCCCAAGTGTGTGGGTTGAATCTACAAGCCACAAAGCCTCAAGAACAGGTCCAATTTGGCCACGACCTTCCTGTGGTGGCGGAATTCGGTGATGGACCTCATATTGATGTTGCCATCCCGGTTATCGACCAAGGAAGCCCTTGGAAGGACGTTTTGACTAAATCTCCTAATCCTTAGGTTTTACCTCAAAAGAAGGGACTGGACGTCCGAAAAAGATGCAACCAAAGAGAAGTATTCCTTCAGTTGTTTTCTATCAGTCAACAGCCAAGTCCTCTGTTGATAAAGGAGACATTTCGGGGAGCTTCACTGTGGATATTGCTAAAAAGGATAGCTTGAGTGCTTGGAGTTTTAGCAAGAAAGTTGGGAAAAAACCGGTCGACCTTGCTTCTTTTGCCCTTGAACTTAGAGCCCCGCAAGATGAAATCATTGAGGTTAGTAAGGATGTGGTTTACCCTGATCCGACTTCAGAAGAAGCTCTTATTCCGGTTCTGGTGTCTAACCGGTTTATCTGTTTGAATTCGAGTAGGAAGTAGACGATTATTTTTTCGTTTGTTTTCCTGCTTGGGTGTTTTGTTGCTCTTTGTAGCTGTTTTGGTACGGGGAAACGGTTCTTTTTATGGATCGTTTTCCGGCTTTTTTTTACTCTCTTGTAGAACATTTGCGTAATAAAAAATTTAGCTTATAAAAAAAAATATGGTGTAAGTCTTATTATTATTACTTTTAAGATTTAGGAAAAGGAACGGAGGCAAATAATAATACAAATTGATAATACGATGATAATGGAAATGATAAATATGGAGAGCACATAATCTTCTCATTTACTTATCATTTGAAATTTATAAAGTCTCTTACAAAATTTATTCCCTTTCCGGAAGAAGAAGCGTACGATTAAAGGTAAAGAATTCTGCGATAACACATTATTTCTATTAGATCAGACATTGGCAGATGATATTTACGGGCCCTAACCCAATATTAATTTGAGCAAACACCAACTAACGACCAAGGCTTGGGCTTATTGTAGTAAACGAGGTTTTAAAACCAAGACTACCCCTCTGATCAGGATTGTTATCGATTCGACTCGGAAACTACTCCAGCCAATCTAAGCATGAGCGAGGAGGTGCCCCCCAAAGGTTGAGTAATTTGGTGGGGGATTGTGGCGGGGTGGTTTTCTGAGTTGAGCATGTCCCTGATAAGGAGAAATAGCAAATAACAACTGATAAATGCAACACAGCGGAATCAATTCTCCCACACCTGTGCAAATCTAATAGGAAACTAATAAATAGAGCAAATCACGAAACAAAATGCACACAAGAGTGGGAGGTGTTCTTGATGCGGTTATATTGGAGTTTCAAACTATTTGTAACATAATGACAACTAATTACCAATTATGTTATGGTTGTCCTCGCTAGAAACGATGAAGAGACCCAATGCAGTTCAGGCCCTCTCCTTTGCTTCCTTCTGCTCGGTCTTGTTGTCGATTTACGACCAGTTCTGTGTGATTGCTGCTCGTTCAGGCGTCAAGGTTGCTCCGGCTCGAAAAGGTGTGACCAAGCCGAGGAAACAAGTACGTTCTTCCTCCAAGAATGGAGATCTCGTTGGCGCTTATGGGGTTTCTTCCTCGGAGAGAGTCAAGGTCGACTTTGCACATAGTCCGGCCAAGTGTCCGGTACAGTCGAAGGAGAAGCTTCGTCCAGTTGCGACACAAAAGTAGGGAGCCCTTTCTTCTGCTCCAGTTTCGTTGAAAGGTACTGGAACATGGACATCAAACTTTGTCTTAGCGACGAGGACTGTCCGTCAGAGCCGATCAAGGAGGAAGGCTATACTTCAAGAGGACGAGGTCTTCGTGAGTAATCTCCCGAGCATGTCTTTGGAGGAATGGGTTAGAAACATTTTTGGCTCCTATGGAACGATCATTTCTATGTCTGTCCTCAAGCGTCCAAATCGTAATGGTTGATTTTTTGGATTCATTCATTTTGAATAAAAAAACTGAGGTTGATCAAGCTATTGAGGGTTTGGAAGGTTTCAAATTCAATGGCCAAAGTTTACTTGTAGCCGTCGCATGACATCGAAAGAGGAAGGAAGAAAGTCCTCAGTGTGTTGATGGAAAACAGAGCGTTCGCTCTACTTCAGTTACCTTGAAACAAAGCATATAAACGGGGACTCCGAAACCTCTTGTAGGGGGAAAGGATATTGATAAGGTGCACAATCCCAGAGATCATCGAAGTTCACCTGCAGGCTTTTCCTTGCCGACGACGTCCACCGACGATGGTGAGGGATCGATTCAGTCATCCGAGAAGATCTCGGTATCCTTGGTATCGAATCACATGAATTTCGCTCATGATTTGATACATGAGGATTTTCAAATCCCAGATGCAATTTCCTTGGATCATGCTGTGTGTTGCGATGATTCGGAGATCAATCCAACAAGTCACTTTTCTCGCGAAGATGGAAGGTTAGACTGTGTTCCTGCGTCAATTCCATTTGTGGCGCTGAAAATCACAGGCGATAAGAACTCGAATTTGGAATTCGCAGATTTAGGAGCATCGTACGTGAGCAATTGGGTTGATTCGGTTCCTGTACGTGCTACGCATAGGGAAGTATTGGCCCGCGAACGGGGTCATATGGAGGATGGGCTTTTAGCTTTTCTAATCCAGTCAATTTCTGGAGTCTGGGCCTGTCAACTGGACCTAAATCGGCTGGGCCTACGATCCCTGAGGTAGCGCAGAAAGAAATTGACGTTGGCTGTGTTGCTTTAAATGCATGTTGTCCTCCCTCAGTGACATCTTCGCACGATCAGCTTAAGGACATCTCGGCTGGTCAGCGGGGTGTTGACGATGTGGTTAAGGATGCTCAAAAAGGTCGGTTGGACCTCATTCGTCTCCGGTTTCTCTACTTTGAGGTTTTGATCAGGAATTTCCTGCTTTGTCTCCTGCAACTGCGAAGAAAGCTAAAGGAAAAAAAATTATGCAACCCTCACAACCGTTTGTAACGAGAACTCGATCTCAAGTCCAGAGCTTCACCGTTCTTGAAGTTCAACATAGAAAAGAGGCTTAGAGACATCTTGTCAATACAAGGACTTTGGTGAAGGCTGGGACTGAGGATGCGGTCCCTACTTAGTGAGTTTTTCTTGCTGTTTTGGGTTTGTTTTTCTATTTTGGTTGTTGTTCCCGTTGTTGGGTTTTTTTAGGGAGAATCTCTTGCCATCTTGTGGTAGGGTTTTTTTGCAGGTACCTTTAGGAAAGCCTCCCGGTAGTCATTTCCTTTATTTCCCTGTCTTGGGGTAAAAAGTTTTAATAAAAAATCGCTTATAAAAAAAAACAATGCACACAAGATTTTAGCGTGGAAAACCTTCTCAAGACGAGAAGTAAAAACCATGAGACCCTCTAGGCCTCTTAATCATCCACTATCAACAATAACGGGTACGTCTCTCTAGAAAAACTAGAGGCATACACAATATCTCAACACAACGTAGTGTTGGAACTAGCAACAAAGCACAAGAAAGAAGAAGAGAAATCTCACCAACTTGGTGGCACAACTTGCAGCTCGTGTATCTGAAAAAAGAACCGTCAAAAACCAAATTTCACCGTTCACTTTGAAGAACTATATGTGGAGAATATTCAATCCAAAAATCAGAATCATCGGATCTTGGATGAACTTTCGATCAGGCTCTTAAAAGTGGTTGGTCGGACAGAATTTAGGTAGAAAATTATGTTCTTTTTTTCTCTTTGCTTCTCTCTCTCAACAATGGAGGCACCTCTCACACTTAAATCTGATTCCAAATGGCTTCATAATACTAGGAACCCTAGCAACTCCAGTTGGACTTAAGTTATCCCAAGTGGGCTTCAGGCTTTTCCATTTAATGAAACAAGCCCAACAGGTCCGTGTCCTGTTTTTTATCGGTTCTATCTTCTGATTTGGTGCGAATTTTTGGTATTGCGTTGCAGGAGTTCCTCTGGTTTCAAGCCGTACTGTTCTAGGTATGCTAGGTTAATGGGACTGTTTTTCGTATTGTTTTTGCTTTGTGTGTGTAGTTACTCTATGATTGGTTGCTTTCCCAACTGTAATATTGTTGAAACTTTGTAGTTCATGGTTCTCAGATAAAAAAAATTGGCAACATCTTTCTTGAGTATATTATTCGTTTAGTAAAAATAACATTTCAGTATGTTTTACTTGCTCCACTTCTAAATATATTATCATCATATCTATAACATATTATATTTCGTTAAAAAAAACATACATTTTATGGTGTAAAATTAGATTTTATCATGATATATATTTTTTTTAAATGATTCTATCTTTATATGATGGTGTAGGTTTCATATTCTCAAAAAAAAAATGGTGTAGGTTTCATTAAACAAAATTGTAGGTTCAATTACAATTAGTAATTAGGTGGGTTTTGGCAGTTGGTAGTTTATTTCTGGTCTGCCATATACGGGGATTCTCCCCAGTTAGGGGTGGGGATCGGCCGGTACCCGCCCAAAAACCCATAACCATTACCCAAACCGTGATTCCCGGTTACCTAAAATCCGTACCTGTCCCCATCACCGGTCGCCAAATGAAAAGCTGATAACCGCCCATACTTACTACCGGTCGGAGACGGTTATAACCGGCCAACCACACCCAATGGGCTTTCCGTTGGACCTTCAAAAATATAATCCAACATACAACATTTTACAAACTTCCAGCTTATTTTCACAAACTTACAACTTAATCTTAGCTTGTTTTTGGACCAGAAATAATATTACATTTTTATTTTTATCACATTGTACGTTTTAAAACTAGACATCAAGATTCGATTTATCAAATTAATATAAAAAACTTTATCCAAACAATATAGTCAGTGTCTTTGGGTTGATTTTCTTTAGAACATATGCTTATCTTCTTAAAACTAGACACCAAGTTTGTAATAGGTGTGGGAACCTATAACTCTATCGATGAGTCGGAAACGAGTTATTCAAGTTTCCGAATCAGTTAGGGATATTTGGAATCATGCGGCTCTTTAGTCACTTTCGGGCGCTCTTTCGGGTGTCAAGGAGAATAGTGCGTAATTATTTTCTCTTTGCTTTGTTTTTCTTTTTTGTTTTTTTGGGACTACTCTTTCATTAATTTTAGAGGCCTGTGATTTTAAACTCCATTGTCGGAAGCTCCTATGTAATCGTATTTATGGTCTTTCGACCTCTATATGCTTTCCTTATTGGAAAGTTTCTCCTATTAATAAAAATATGCGCTGATCAAAAAAAAGTTTGTGATAGGTTGTGTTCGTTTCTCAGAAAGTGTGGGTTTAAGCTCATACATCCGGTCGGCCGGTTTTTGACAGGTCTTCTGATATAAAAACCGTCCCCATCGAAAAGGTGACCGGTTTGGGATTTTAATACCCGTGTCCGTCACCGTGACCGCCGGTTACGGTGATTCCGGTGATGGGGACGGCCGGTGACGGTCGGTTTACGGTGATGGACGGATATTTGCACAGCCCTATCCCCAGTTATATAATTCATTCGAATTTGTGTTGACTCACATCTGAATAGGAATATATTTGTATCCTCATCACTTTACAGTTAATTGAGATAATGATTGTATGGTTAATTAATTGATCGGGAACAGAAAAATACAGAGGACCACATATATATAATTGGGCATGAGCAACGACTAAGTTAAAATTGACGACAACACATGATTTGCAACCCAGATGGCCATACACATTTATTCTCTAAGCAGTGACGCTTGCCGGTTGGTGCCTACTACAGCTTTCAGCTTTCAGCAATCATAAATTAAATTAATTTATGGGTACTAATCAGCCACACATATCCACCACCAAATAAGACTATGATAAGCTCATTAGTTAATTTTTCCTATAATCTTACCTACCAACTAATTTTCATGGACTTGATCCCCTGCCCGTATATATATATATATATATATATATATATAAGCATTAATAAGTCCAGAAACCATAGAATTGATGCAAAATTAGCGATCCACATAATCATACAATGAATGAGTAATTATAATTTTTTTCATAGGTCATAATGGTGTAACCCATCTTTTCTGGTTCCTCTTTTATTAATTTACACGTACAAAGAGATGATAGAAAGAGTTAGGATATGTACGCATTAACATTTTTAGTAGATAAACTCAATTCTTTGATCTTATAACAAATAGAAACAGACTTGGTTATGATCATTTCTATAATAAATAAACTCTAAATTTTATAATAACCGATTGTGATTCAACCTTATACATACCAGATTACATGATTATTATTTGATCCTTTAATTATTTATGAATGTGCAATAGTAAGCCACAGATCTTAATAATTTATAAAGGAAATTGATTAGCTGATACGTGAGGGGAAACATAACACATTTCCTCCCCAATGTTCCTCTTCTCTGTAAAAAGCTTCATTGGACCTGTGTGCTTACAAATCTATAATATATTTTTTTTAATCAAAAGCTAAATTGATTATAAGTAAAAACAAATATCCACAACTTAAGGTTATAAGAAAAAACAACATTACGGATATTTGTACTTATGGAGAGCTCTACTAAGGTTTTACTCAAGCCTCCTCTAGCCACTGACTCGCTGGCCTCTCCGCCACCAGTGACGTGTCCGTCAACCATGTACTGGTTCCTCCCTGCAATTCCGATGGTTATCGATTGGTTTCTCTCTTCGCAACTGGTCGATCTCACCATTGTTGTCGCCCTCGAGTACGCGACCGTAGCCCCCGCCGCTTCAGATCCTTGTCCCTGATCATCCTCCACCATCCCTGACTCTGTCAGTGACACATCCACCTTTTTAGCTTCCACCGATGTCTCTTCCTCAATCCCTCTCCCGATTATGGGTTAAACTGATCGATTGCTTCTATTTTATTTTGTTTGTTTTCCTCTTTGTAAGGTCAATGATTAGTGTGCAGAGATTCAAAGACTTTTACTGAGAGATAACCCTGAATCACATTTATCTTCCCCTACTTACGGTCGAGTTCAAGTTTGATCGTATTCTTCACGGCAAAAAAAATAATTTTCATAAATCAAACAGCGCTTATGCACCATCTTAAATGGTACCCCACTGTTTGAGCTTAATTTCAATCTATGTTTCTTTCATTTGAAAGTCTTTTGTAATAACGATAATTTGGCTATTAGTTGGAAAGAGACAATCAAAACCCTATTCTATATATTACCTCTAATTTTACTAATAATTATACAGCTCCATTAAAAAAAATGGAAACATAAAAATACAATCGATTACATGACTTATCAAGGAAAGTACAAACAAAAGAAAATGTTAAATAAGAATATTCAAAACAAGTGGAGGAGTATTCAATAATATATGTATATATATGCTTCAAAAACTGTGGCTGCTTTAGAACTTGTTAGTGTAGCTCTGAGATGATTGGGCCGTTTAAATTATAAAATTTGCGGACTAATGATTGCCTCATCAGTCATATATAGCTACATGCATGTGCTGACCCCAGTGCACTAATCATAATCATGATTTATTAATCGGAAAATCGCATACATATACATCAACGAGATTTGAGCCTAAATCTAACCACATATGTTTGTGCTCTACATGTGAATGTGATCTTAATTATATCACCACTCTAGCTAACGTAGTCCACATGGTTCCGCCAAATCCTCCACTAATTAAATATATTTAGCATTGCAAATCTGAGATATATTGTGTAATCTTATGTCGATATTATCTTTATAGTTTGATATGCCGGAACTTTTATGCAAAAATATATTTCATATCGAAATTGTATAAATGAATTGACTATCCACCTTTTGCCTAATAACTTGAATTTCTGGACTTGATCGGGCTTTAATATATGTCCAAATATATTATGGTGAATTGACCGTTTTACGAACATGTTGATGTCTACACTACCAGCTTTAGTTATAGGGTTGGATCGGGTTAACAGCTTATGATATCAGTTTACCAAGTTTCTCGAGAAGCATTATTTGCTTGGTGAAAAGTGAAAACCAATACAATACGTGTAGTGTAGTAGTACGAAACATGAAGAAAGATTGGTGTAAGGTTGGAATGACAAGCACGTGAGGTTTGTCGGAACGATATTAAAAGCTACACGAGACTAGAAGTCCAGTACTGAAACATAAGGCACGCAAGTAGCTGAAGAAAAGCTGCTTAGGTTTAATTTGTTGGTAGATAGATACAAATGCAAGGTCTAAATTCACGATGCATTATTTCGTGGACACACTTATATTATATGTGGGTGTAACATATGTACAAGTGTCGTTTCACTACATGGTACATATGTCTGTCCATTATGAAGCCACTTGGTTGCAGTGGGTCTTTCAATTGTCACTCTCACACAACATGTCTATATGAGCTGTGAAAAATATATATGTCCCCTATAATGATCGAGTGTCGCACCCTTAAGTTCGGAGTGAAGTCCTATATGGTACGATTATATATATAAAGTTACATTCGGAGAAAGATAAGAAGTCATTATTTACCCCATTTTATCATGGGTGCGCACGGTCACAACAATCTTCTGTTCCGGGCTCTTTTGGAAGCTAAAGCACCCACACAACTCACATCACAAGCTGTCAGTTCGTATATGTGGTTCTCGTGCATGTATACGATGACCACAAAACAGAACTCCAACTGTACCTGTTATGGAAGGTTGATTCTTCAAGGTTTATTTGACAAAAAGTTAGTGTCAATTCTTGATTGGGTCTATGAGGAAGTGAATAACGATCGATTGATTCTGATCAAAATCTCTAATTAAGACAAAAAATAGAAGGAAAGAAGAATTTCGTCGAATCTATACGTTGATAGATTTATCGACGGTCGAGAGAGAATCGACGGAAGATAAAGACTTTCGTCACTTTTAAGTAGAATCGACCTACAAAAGATGTTGCACGGTAGTTTGGTCCTTCTTTCCTTTTGTACGAGTGTGTTTTTCTTTCAGTTGAATCAGACTTTTGACATAATCCAATTCAAATATTGTAATTCAAGAAGTCTATTCTTTTGTAATCTAAGGATTGGAATTCATACTCAAGACTTATGATTCAGTAATGAGTTGATTTAATTTTTTGTTTGGTGTTTCGTATGCATATATTTTTCTTTGAGCTAAATTAAATTCTTGATATAGTGTATGATCAAAGACTTGTGATTAAATAATAACCCGACATGAATCTTTTCGATCATGAGAGTACACCCGAAATGAGATGACAAATGAGCAGGTCTGGTGACATGTTAAACTTAGCCTATTTAATAAAATAATTTTGCAATTAGAGCCCTAACTTTGTATACAAACTGACATTATAATTCAAACTTGTTCATATGAGAGTTTATATTTGTCAATCTACACCCTCTTTGTTTTACCTCTACTAATGTTATGTTATGTTAGGCGTATTTCCAATGCAGCACTATCGACTTCGTTAAAAAAATGAGTCAAAATAAGACAAGAGTTGTTGGAAACGTATATGCAAGGATCAATGGAACATTACAAACAACTGGCTACAGTGCAGGGACAAAAACTTGCAGGACCAGTGTACGTAGGTGCGGCAGCATTACAGCGACAGCTTGGTTTAGATATATATCTATTTCAACAAAGCTAAGGTGCCTTGCTTCGAGGGCAACATTTTGTATCCACCACTGAAATATCGTGCTTCTAATTCTAGCCTGACATTAAATATAAGTGTTTTCAGGGGTAATTGTGAAATAACTTTATTTTGAAATATAAGGTGTAAAATGTTAGTTTTGGCTTTCAAATCTTTACAAAATAGTCTTCATCCTTAGTGAAAACCTGGATTTTGTCTTAGTGAAGGCTAAATGAATTCCACCTGACTGGGTATGACATGCCTAAGATTTGAGTATTTTGTTTACAGCCCCGGTGTTCCATGTACCTGACCGGGAGCTTCATTTTTAAAAATAGGGGAAACCTCAAAAACATGCCCTCGAACGACCTTTGTTAGCAGAAACATATTGTGGTTACCTTTCTTTCTCAAAAACATGCGTATACCTTTTGTTTATTATCAAAAAGTAGCGACTTATGTTTATTATTTTTATTTTTCCGTTATTTTGGACGGAAAACGAACATGTGCTCGACACACAGTTTTTATATTTACTATAAATAATGAAATTGTCCATATTCCTCTAGTCTAAATATTGGATATGGTCGTACGAGTGTTCAATTTCTTTCATTTAGATGAGAGAAATAGCGACAACTTCAATATTAATGATAAATATAAAGACTGTGTGTCGAGCACGTGTTCGTTTTCCGTCCAAAATAACGGAAAAATAAAAATTATAAACATAAGTCGCTACTTTTTGATAATAAACAAAAGGTATAAGCATGTTTTTGAAAAAGAAAGTTAACTACAGCATGTTTCTGCTAACAAAGGTCGTTTGAGTGCATGTTTTTGAGGTTTTCCCTTAAAAATAATATCGTAATTTTGTCAAAAATATTAATACTTAAAGAATATACTGTAATTATATTTCCAAAATAGGGCTGTGTCGTAAATATGCAGTACTTTTTAGCTGATTAACCTTTTATCATCATAGTCTTGAGTAAGAGAATGATCGTAAATAAATAGGGATTACCAACTCAAATGTGCATGGGTTAAATATATTGGCCGGATAAGTTGTTTGTACTTGTAGTAGGTGTATTTTCCATCTCAACCCAACCTTGAGAGGTGCAAGTGCACCATATATGTAAATGAATAAACAAGTGTGTACGAAATGACATATTATGTGTGAATTTTGACCGAGGAGATCAATAGTATGTAGAGAGGAATGTGCAAAATAGTTTTTATTCTGAAACATATATTGTAGAGGTTAATGTGGTTCTCAAATATTTGTAAACCATTTGTTATTTTTAGTGAAATCTCAAATTTGTCTTTAATGAAAATTACTCAGAATTTATTCGACTTGATAAAATTTAGTATTGATCGGGTACCTTGTATATATTGTTATTGTCGGATTTACCTTAGGCTCGGGGCACGTGCCTCCCCTTAACTTTTTGAAAACCAACATTTATCTATATATTTTACATAAATTTCAATTGTGCCCATCTCAGAATTATTATTTTATTTTTTAGTTATAAATGATCTTAGATAAACGTACAAGCCTTTTGAATTGAACCGTGTATATTGTATTTATATATTTTTAATCATGTTTTCCAATCGTTTCAAAAAAAAAATCATGTTTTCCAATTATTTTATTACACTTTTTATTGTTTTTTAATTTCCTAATTATAACTATTTAGAAAAGTTTTTATTTTTCAGAAAAAATAACTATTTAGAAAAGTTTCTTCTCATTCAATACGTATATACATATCACTATGAAACACTAGAGAATACTTAGAGACCATCCCAAAAACCTATACACTTATCAACCCATTATAATAAAAATGAGTAACCTATAACTGAAGCAACGTATTAAACATGTATATATAGTAATACGCATATATCTGAAACAACACATGAGTATATATCACGAAGATGTATCGTTTTCCGGAGGACCATATATATGGGCCGCCGCGACAGTGTTGTTAATCACTAGAAGCCAATTAGAGGGATGCGCTACTATTGGCGGCCACCCTCCCCACGAGCCTCCTTTATTATAATCCATCGTCTTGCCGGGGACCCCTACATTTACTAATCTTATATTTTTCTAGAGAAAAAGAAGAAGATAAAATGTCTCTGTCACACGTTTCATTTCACAACTTAATTGTTTTTGCTTGATATTTTGATGTATATATAGAGAGGATGATTTTCAAGTACAAACATATGTGTTCTTTTCCGGACTTTTAGATGGTGAAGATGAAATTCCGGACATTCCAGCTTCCATGTACATGCCTCATTGAACCCGACGAGCCTACTAAGCCGACCTCGCATGATTTTCAGGTATCTAAGTTACACAATAGTTGTATCAGATAAGAATAGCTAAGGCTTATCATATAATAGCTAAGGCTTACCATATAGAGTAGTTATATGCTTCATCTCTATCTTCTAGTGTTCTTATATGTATAGGACTGTTGTATAGCTCTATATATAAGCCATGTATCTGTACGTGTTATTCACTGATTCATATATATACATACACAAATATTGAGTTGGTATCAGAGCTTGCTCAGGAGTGGGGTTACAATTGGTCATTAACCCAATGCCATTGCAGTTGCAATCAAGACTTTGATCTTTAAGTATAGCTTTCCCACCCATGTAGGATGAGGCGTCCTTCTAACCTGAGGATTTTGCCATTGCAGTTGCAATCAAGACTTTGATCTTTAAGTATAGCTTTCCCACCCATGTAGGATGAGACGTCCTTCTAACCTGAGGATTTAGGGCAAGCTTGGATCCGGCAATTGGATGAACCAACAAACCAAGCCACACTTGAATCCACCAAACTCATCACACACTCAATCAATTTAATGTCTCACTTGATTACAAGCCCACGTTACTAGGCTCGACCTCATCCCAAACCTCGTGTCCTACTTGCCGAAACTTCATCTTCACCCTCTATTGAGCCCTCATCCTTTAGTCAGGCAGTGGTTTATCCAGAGTGGCGACAAGCTATGGAGGCGGAAATGCAGGCTTTGCTTCGTAATGCTACATGGGATCTAGTACCTCCGCCACCAAATGCTAATGTGGTTGGCAACAGATGGATTTTTAAAATCAAACGTAAGGCTGATGGATCTCTTGATAGGTACAAAGCGAGATTGGTTGCTAAAGGCTTTACTCAGGAGTTTGGCATCGACTACAATGAAACATTTAGTCCGGTGGTGAAGCCAACTACTATTCGAGCTGTCCTTTCTGTTGCTGTATCTCGAGGGTGGACTCTTCAACAGTTGGATGTTAGTAATGCTTTCTTAAATGGGGATCTTCGAGAGAATGTTTATATGGCTCAACCACAAGGGTTTGTGGACAAGTCGAATCCGAGTTATGTTTGTCACCTCAAGAAGTCGTTATATGGCCTTAAACATGCCCCTCGTGCATGGTTTCAGCGTCTCAGTACCTTTTTGCTTCACCTTGGGTTTGTTAGCTCTAACTCTGATTCGTCTCTCTTCATCTACAGAGCTTCTGGTCATGAGATTTTTCTACTGGTTTATGTAGATGATGTTATTGTCACAGGAGATGATACTGCATTTGTTTCCCTGCTCATCCATCGTCTATCTTGTGAATTTAAACTTCGGTCTTTGGGCTCTTTGCATTACTTTCTTGGTGTACAAGTTCTGCCACATGATGATGGTTTGTTGCTTTCTCAACACCAGTACTTTAAAGATATTTTGGCACTTGCAGGCATGACAAACTGCAAGCCATGTTCCACTCCTATGTGTGTCGTTGAACAGTTGACCAAAGTGGACGGGTTGCCCTTGTCGCCTTCTGACTGTACCTTGTATCGTCGTCTTTGTGGCAGTTTGCAGTATGCTACATTAACACGACCAGATTTATCTTTTGCGGCAAACAAATTGTGCCAATTTATGCATAGTCCCACCTCCTCACATTTTCGGGCTCTCAAACGGGTTCTTCGTTATATTCGAGGAACGCTTACTGACGGTCTTTTGATTACAAAAGCTCCTTTGTCCTCTCTTACAGCATTTAGTGACGCTGACTGGGCAGGGTGTCCTGATGATCGGAGGTCGACTGGTGGGTTCCTTATTTATTTGGGACCTAATTTATTGGCTTGGAACTCCAGGAAACAAAAGACGGTTGCTCGGTCGTCTACTGAATCTGAGTTTAAAGTTGTTGCAGATGTTTGTGTTGAACTCAGATGGTTGCAATGTTTGTTGTCTGAATTGGGTGTTCGACCTTCTCGCCCGCCGCATGTTTGGTGCGACAATGTGGGTCCTGTCTATTTGTCCACCAACCCGGCGTTTACAGCCCGCACGCGTCATGTGGAGGTTGACTTCCACTTCGTTCGTGAATTGGTTCTACGACGCTTGTTGACTGTGTCTACATTGTCGTCTGCGGATCAGTTGGCCGATGTGCTCACCAAGCCCCTTCCACGGTTGCAATTCACTCGATTTAAGGACAAGCTTCGCCTTCTCTCTCGACCGACTTCAGCTTGTGGGGGTGTATCAGATAAGAATAGCTAAGGCTTATCATATAATAGCTAAGGCTTATCATATAGAGTAGTTATATGCTTCATCTCTATCTTCTAGTGTTCTTATATGTATAGGACTGTTGTATAGCTCTATATATAAGTCATGTATCTGTACGTGTTATTCACTGATTCATATATATACATACACAAATATTGAGTAGTTGGATTTGTCTCCCCTGCATTTGCTCCATCCTCTTAGTCGAATCCATGATGTGTTGGATCTAGTGTTTACCTAACCCTTTCTCTTTCCTGAATTTTCTCCATCACATCACCGACAACCAATCATGCCAGACAGGATGAGGCATCCCGCAATTCAACAGGAGGAGGGGCCATTTTCCGTTTCCCCCCACGTCCCTCTTGACCTTCTATTTCCTTTTCCCAAACCCTCACAACCTTGTACCAGACGGTTCACGTCCTCTTTTCGCCACCAGTCCTTGCAACGCAGAACTTCAACTAGAATGGGCCAAATCCATAGCCATCCATCGTTGAAATAGTTGCACCAAAATCATCTCTAACCTTATGTTACTAGACACATCGAATCGAAACCAATAAACATGCACAGTTGCAGGAGAAGAAAAAAACATGTTAAATCAAATAAAGGAGGGAAAAGAAGGCATGGCACCCTTTTTTTTTTTGACGGAAGGCATGCCACTTTTTGTTTGTTTGACGGAAGGCATGGTACCTTTTAATGGCATATATAGTTGTATCCACAGGTAGCCCTGGATTAAGAAATTGGGTTGATGATTCATGTGTATTGTGATTTGTGTGTGATTGGTTAGTATGCATTATTAGTGAACTAGTTATGTAAGTAATGTGAATTCTTCATTACATAATGGTCACGTGGATTTGAGGCCTGAACGTTGTCTCCATCAATTATAATAATAATCTGTCAATTTAAAGCAACAATCAGTTGTATTAGTTTCCATAGTCAAATTTAAATAGCCCGACTTAACAAGAAAAAAGAATAACCAGAAGTCCAAATATAAAAATAGTGTCCTACATTACATACATACATATGAGAACCATCACTTACAATATCCAATAAAGTAATCAACCTTTCAAAAAAATAAAAATAAAATGAAGTAATGAAACTTCTCTTGTTGGGCTCTTCCTCTTACCGCAACTCCACCACGTGGTCTTCTCCTCTCCAACTCTCTATTTATATCTTCCTCCTCCTCTCCCCTCTTCTCCAAAACTCTCTCCCCCACTCAAACAACTATTCTCCCTCTACCTTGTTTTCTTCCTCCTCCAAAACAATTAAGAAGCAGAAGCAGAAGGTCTCGAACCCACATACACCAAATCCATGGCTTCTTATTATACGCTACCAAATTCTACTCCATCTTTGGGCTTCTCCAAATCCATCTCCTTTACAATTAATAAGCCCACTACTCGCACTGTCATGTCTGCCTTACACTCTCCCTCCGTTGTTCATTTCCCAAAACAACCCTACCGAGATCCCGTTGTTACCAACCAGCCATCGCACTTGAACTTTCTCCAAAAAGCGGCTGCCACCGCCTTGGACATGCTCGAGGGCGCCGTCGCCTCCAAGGAGCGCCAGCAGCCGCTTTCCAGGACCGCCGACCCCAAGGTCCAAATCGCCGGAAACTTCGCCCCCGTGCCGGAACAGCCCGTCAAGCACGACCTCCAAGTCTCCGGCACCATCCCCCAATGCATAAACGGCGTCTACGTCCGTAACGGAGCCAACCCATTGTTCAAGCCCGTGGCTGGCCACCACCTCTTCGACGGGGACGGCATGGTCCACGCCGTCACCATAAACGAGGGCACCGCCAGCTACGCGTGCCGGTTCACTGAAACGCAGCGTTTAGTCCAGGAGAGGGAGCTGGGTCGCCCGGTATTCCCCAAGGCTATCGGCGAGCTCCACGGGCACTCGGGCATCGCCAGGCTCCTCCTGTTCTACGCCAGGGGGCTGATTGGGTTAGTGGACCGCAGTCACGGCCTCGGCGTCGCCAACGCCGGCCTCGTCTACTTCAACAACCGCCTTCTCGCCATGTCGGAGGACGACCTCCCTTACCAAGTGTCCATCTCTCCCTCCGGCGACCTCAAGACCGTCGGCAGGTACAGCTTCGACGAGCAGCTCGACTGTGCTATGATCGCCCACCCGAAGGTCGACCCGGAGTCCGGCGAGCTCTTCGCCCTAAGCTACGACGTCGTAAAGAAGCCGTACCTTAAGTACTTCAAGTTCTCCGCGGACGGAACCAAGTTCCCTGACGTTGAGATTCCGCTAGATGTCCCCACCATGATGCACGACTTCGCGATCACCGAGAACTTCGTGGTGATCCCCGACCAGCAGGTGGTGTTCAAGCTCCAGGACATGATCAAGGGCGGGTCTCCGGTGAGCTACGACAAGGACAAGAAGTCCCGGTTTGGAGTTCTGCCCAAGAATGCACGGAACGCCGACGACATCATCTGGGTGGAGTCGCCGGACACCTTCTGCTTCCATCTCTGGAACGCCTGGGAGGAGCCGGAGACCGACGAGGTGGTGGTCATCGGATCCTGCATGACCCCGCCGGACTCCATCTTCAACGAGTGCGACGAGAGCTTGGAGAGCGTGCTCTCGGAAATAAGGCTCAACCTCAAGACAGGCACGTCCACGCGGCGACCCATAATCTCGCCGGACCAGCAGGTCAACCTGGAGGCGGGGATGGTCAACAAGAACAAGCTCGGGAGAAAGAGCCAGTACGCGTTCCTGGCGATAGCTGAGCCGTGGCCCAAAGTGTCCGGGTTCGCCAAAGTGGACTTATCAACGGGAGAGGTCAGGAAATACATGTACGGTGACCGGAGGTACGGCGGCGAGCCCTTCTTTCTACCCAACGGCCCCGCCTGTGAGGAGGACCAAGGTTACATTCTAACGTTAGTGCACGACGAGAAGACGTGTAGCTCGGAGCTGCACATAATTAACGCCGTGAACTTAGAGCTGGAGGCGACGGTGCAGCTGCCGTCAAGGGTACCCTATGGTTTTCACGGGACGTTCGTAGATGCCAAGCAGTTACTTAGCCAATCAAGCTGATGATCGTTACTTGAAATGAAAAACAAAAAGGAGATGAAGACCAGCGGGATGCAAGGAGTCCCCGGATTGATCTACCCTGTTTAGTGCTAATTAATTAGGTATAATTAAGTAATCAATCAATAGGTGAATGTTGGGAAGTTAGTTTGTTTCCTTATTACCAGCTTGTAGCTTTTGATGTATCGAGCTCAGCTGGATTTTTTGAAGTTCTTAGGATGGATCTATACCGTTGGATTCGGTTCCGTTTGTTCGGTTGGGGAGATATATATAATCGACCCAACTTTGCCCAAGGACACAAAAACCCTTCCATTGTGTGGACGTAAATAAATGAATGCAAGTCCGTTTTACATGTGATAGCTGAACTCTCATCGTCGTTGGTGGATTTGTAGAGTAACATTCACTTAAATTATTTTTTGATGGGGTGATTTTCTATTCTAGTTCCGCATGAAGTCACATTATTATTTTCAACGAGAGACTTAAATTAAATTCAGGGGCATGGGAAGGTAAAATCGTAAAATCCATACAAAATAAATGTTATTTTGCCAAATGTTTAAAATTTAGAGGATAGAGAGTAGAACGGACATTATGTTACTCATTAGAAGGAGAATATCTGACATGTATTTTTTATGCACTCTCAAGCCAAAAAGTAAAAACTTATTACAGGTGAAGTTTAGAAAATATTACTACAATATATTTTTTAACAATCTATTTCTCACATCTCTCTTATGAATATTCGTTTTTCTCAAGTTAAGAGTCAACACATTCCCATTTCCCTTATTCTAGTTCTTGAAAACAATTAATTATCTTTGATTTATAAATAAAAGGTATAAACCTTTTTACAAGATGAATGGAACCACAAGTCAAGACAACAATTACATCAAGGGATTTTCTAATATAAATATAGACTCAGAATTTGCCGCATATTGAATATTGGCCATAAGTCTGAAAAGGTCATGAATTTTGTGGGGTGACAGAGTCCACACAGTGTCAGTGGGTGGGACTCGGCAGCTCTTACTCTTCTTAATTAATTAGTCTTAACTTTATCTTACGTTTTTTGCGATTAGAGATACAGATACGAACAGACTATCTTAACCGGAGCTTGCTTCTTGATGATCCCGATTATATTATACTTGCAGCACAAAAGCAGATAACATCAATCATTTTCACAAGTCACCATACTCCGTATTTCTTGATATCTTCATCACGTATAAAAATATAAAAAATATAAAAAATATAAAAATTTATTTATAAAAAATATGATCACTCTTAATTAATAAAATATGGATGATTATTTTAAACAAAATTTATATGATAATAGAGTTGATTTGACATTTGTTACTTTTATGTTATGCTATTCTACATATGTTTAATTATTCGCGTGTAGAGATAAAATATAAGAACAAAAAATTACTTATAAGGATTATGGTGATACTAAATTAATAATAAGATTGAATTCTTAGTCGTGAAACCCGACCACATCT
Source organism: Erodium maritimum (assembly GCA_963921825.1). NCBI lineage: Eukaryota > Viridiplantae > Streptophyta > Magnoliopsida > Geraniales > Geraniaceae > Erodium > Erodium maritimum. The sequence goes on along the minus strand of OY997594.1, from coordinate 49,305 downwards.
ATATGATCCATTTTAAAACAAAAATAGAAGTTTACAACTAATTTTGATTCATAACGAGTCATATATTTATTTTTTGTCGAGTTAAATTTGAAAAATCAATTACACAATTGATATGTGAACTAATAATATTTTATTTCAATCTGAATTTTTGTTCAATTCTCAATCTGATTTTAAACCAATTTTAAATGTATTTTTAATATGATTCCATACTTAAACATGTGAATTTTAAGATATGAACACGACATCTTATATGGATAATATTAAGAGAAGTAATTGGATGGGGGTAGTAATCAGGAATGACGATAGGAAGGCATAAATGTACACATGGAGTTCACGTGAAGTCCACATATATGACACAAAATATATATTTGTTAAGGGTCCTACGTTCCGAGCTGCCTAATTACACGTACAACATGCCAAGTTAACTCTGAATAATGTCTCTTTTGTCTCATTATCTCTGCACCGTAATATCACCATCACTGGTCAAACTAGAAAGAGTAAAAAGTAAGTGGTCGTGTCTGATTCCGACAACCGCCGTCTTTGGTCGGCAGCACAAAACTGCACGTTCCAACTTTAACTGCTAGCTTACTGTAATAAATTAAAGACTTGGAGTACAAGTTATGTTATTATTTATCTGCGCACAAGTCCTCATCATCACATTCTCTTCCACTTCCACCTACAACGCAATCGGCATCACCCATGACCCATCCCTTTCTCCTTATATAATAATAAAAATAGTGCCGAAGCTCGTGGAAGTGGGTGGCACTCGTTCTCTTTTATTTTGTCCTAGTAAGTAAGTACTTACGGTGTTGGAACGAAATGAAAATGGTGGGTGACGACTTGCCTGATGTATTCTTCTACTAACTTGGCATTAGTGTTTTTAGCAGCCATAAGTACTGGCATATTGAGCTACAAAGTACAAACATTTCAGTCCTATACTCGATTAGATATGCGACTGGTTATTCCATCAATTCTAGAGCCCTATGAGGATCGGTCGTAAAAGAAGTCTGATATATGTTTGCTTTCCCTATCATAAAGATTCAACAGGCCTTCTAGACCTTGTGAAGTGTATGGTTGTAAAAAGCGTCAAGCGTTAATCGGAAAGTGAGAATCCCTAAGCGTTAGGCGGAGACTTTTTTTTATAAGCTCGAAAATTTATTAATAAGACCGATTTCCGAAAAGAAATCAGAATACCCTGATTCAAAAAGAAACATGGTGAAAACCAACAATGACAGAGGGACTCCACCAAAGAAAGTCAAAAGGTCTAGCCTTTTCAAAAAGAGAACAAAAAGCCAAACCAAAAAAGAAAACCCCGCAAAGTCTTGCCTCCCGAAGTCAACGACTAGTCGTCGCGTTCTTCTTCTTGGCAGTCAACTCACGAATTGTAGTCCATGCGTCGGTTACCTAGTCGGGCTTAAACAGATTTAATTTTTTAATATTTTTAATTATTATTAAATGTATTACACAAATATAATAAAAAAAATCAAAACATATACTATATTTGTATAATGTAAAAAATATCAAGTATCAATATACAAAAAAATTAAACCTAATGATGCTCTTATTTTGATTTTATTCTAAATTTTAATAAGAATCTAAATTATAATGATAAACCATCAAAAAGGGACACGCCCCATATTCTTTTTTATCAAAAATTTCAAAACCATTGCAAATATATTGTGTCTCTCACCTTTGCATCTTTGCTTTAAAGGTCTAATTTCACAAATCAGAGTCCCAAATTTTCGAACTAATAGGACGGAACGGTGAATCGGATGGTTTTCATATTTTGGAACCTAGGTAAGGCGTCGAGTCAAACGTTTTTACAGATTTTTGGGCCTAAACAAAGGCTTAGACGGAGACTTTTACAACAATACCTAAGTGCGAACAATTTATCAATATTTATAACTTATAGTATAAATGATTATTTATATATGAAATAGAAGTCTATATTCTAATCGACGACAATAATTGTCTTAAGATTTTTTCTCCTTACTCTTCGACATAAATCATTAATATCATATATTAAATAAATTGTCTAATAAATTTCTAGCCGAAATGTTGTCTTTAATAGTGCGTTTCTCATTTCGACCAAAACTACAAAAATGTAAACGACAAACTGACGATCATATTAGACTAATAATTGAAAATGTTGGTGATCTGGAAATGACTCATGAACAATATTGTTATACATTTGTAAGTTCACGGTTTATTTCTTTTCTTCGTTTCGTAATTTCATATAACTCAATCTCATAACAATTCGTTTATGAGCCGATCAACAAAAAAAACAATTGTGTGTTTGTGAACACTTTTCTGAAAACCCTAAACTCTCAGCCCGCCGCCGTCCTCCTCTTCCGCCGGTGACAGCTTTGGCTCCCTTGCCAAGTTCGTTGCCGGCGGCGGCCTCGTCTCCTCTCCCTTTCTCTCTTTTTTCCTCTTTTTCCCCTTTCCCTTCGTCTCCTTCACCTATTCTGCTCGTGCCTGGTGAAGCCCCTGGCCGTCGGAGCTCGTTTCTCGGTTTCGTTGTCGCTCACTCCCAGATCCGGTCTTCGTTTTGCAGATGCTCTGGTCGGGTACTAAGGCCGGACGGGGTGGCTTCTCGGCCGGTGAGGTCCTTGTTCGTCTGCTTGGGTGCTCTGGTCGGGATCTATGGCCGGACGGGGTGGTTTCGCATCTAGTGACGTTGTGTCGGCCTGGTTTTACAGGAGCTATGGCCGGACTCCGTGGCCGGACGGGATGGCTTCTTGGTCGGTGACGTGTGATTCTGGATCTGACTCTGTGCAGGCGTGTTTTTTGCTCAGACTCGCGTCTGAGTCTTCTCATGGCTGTAGAGACGTCAAGGTCCAATGGCTTCGTGATTGTAGTTGGGTGGTGACCGAGGTAAAATCTCCTCCCTGTTCTCTTTCCCCTGCCTTGACTTGTTGTTGTTGTCTGGTTTGTTTGGGTTGAGGATAGGTGACAGAGGCTCGGTGTATGGGGGTTCGGCAGGGGATGGTTCTCCCTGTTTTGCTGCCTGCATTGGCCCGAAGATCGTCCTTCATTACCCCCAAAGTGCTGGGTCATGGTGGTTGAGAGGTCCCGTCGTGGTAGTGGTTGAGGTTCAATCCCGACCATTGTTCTGTTGCCTCCGACCCTTTGGCTTGGTCGGGACTTTCAGTAGAGGTTCTTATTTCCTAGGTGGAAGTCTTTGGCTTTCAGTTGAGACCTAGGGGATAGGTTGGTGCTGCCCGTAAGGTTGTTGGGTAGTGTTTGTGATCTGGTTACCGAACGATTGGAAGTTCCGAGTAGTTCTTGTCCGATGTTGGATGGGGCTCTGCTAGTAATTGGAACCGTCCAATCCCCGCGCTTTGCTTCAAGAATCGCGGCCGTTTCATTTTGAAGCAGTACAAGCTGAAAGAGGCCCGATGGTTCTGTTGCAGGAATCGGGATCGTTTGGTCCGTTCGCTGGTAACTCAGGTTTAGGTGACGTGGTTCGCAAATACAGTGACTTTCAAGATTTATGAAGTGGTACGAGGGTAGTCTCGAACTTCGTCTATCTTTTGTGGTTCATTTGTGGGTTGCGTTCCTACTGTTTATTTTTGTTTTGGTTCTGGCTTTTTGCCTTGTTGCCCTTTTGAGCTGTTTTAGTTTTGGGATGATCCCTTTTTGAGGTTGATCTCATGCCTTGTTTTCCTGACTCAGGAAAGCAAAGGTTTAATAAATTTTCACTTATCAAAAAAAAAAAACTATATTACCAAACAAGAGTAAAACATGATTTCAAAGTGAGGTCGTAGTTGACGCTATAAGAGTAGTTTTTAACAATTTGGACGAGGATGTTTAGATTTCTGAAACACTTGGTTGGATCCAGGAAAAAGAGGGGAGGAATCTGATTGTCTCACAAGGATGTTGATTATTAATAGTTTGATACCAATGTTAATATTGTCTATTTAAATTAGTTTGATGGTGTAGAGATCTTTCATGGTCTCACCTCTCACCTCCATTAGATCACAGCTGTCAGATGGTGTGGAGCTCTTTGCGAGATCTACTTCTTTGAAATCACATGTACTTCTTTGAGAGATTGAAATCACATGTTCAAATGTAGTGGTATAAGAGTGGAGGAGAGACGGAATCAAATTGTTTCACAAGGACGTTGATTATCAATAGTTCAATATCGATAGATATGTGTTTATTTATTATTGTCTACTTTGATTAGTTTGATAGTGTATAGCTCTTTCACGGTATCACCTTCTTGAGATCACAATTGAGTTAGTCTAATGAACTCTTTCACGGATCCACCTTGAGATTACACATTTGAAATATTAGTGCGACATGAGTGAAGGGAGAACTAGGCTGAAAAAGGAATATATGTATGGGTTCTTTATCAAAATGGCCTTATTTTTTTTGTAAATGTCACTTATGTAGTCTTCAACTTTTATCTCTCACCAATCTAGCCTCCTCTTTAATGAAAGTTTCTTATTTCTAACATTACCCTTTTGACTATTAATTTTTATTGAAAAATAAAAAGAAAATGAAAAGAAAACGCGCCATGTGGCATGCTCTGGTTCACTCCTTCATTTTTAATGTTATTTTCGTTATTTCGCTCATATCTACTCCGTTTTAGCTCCGATTTGTTTCGTTCTTTCGCCAATAATTTTAGTTTTTTACGGCCTACAAAACAAGACCAATCATCAATATATTTTGGACACTTGAAAAATATCGACCAAGAACGAGGTTATGCACAGTTATTATTAAACGCTAAAAATATAAAAACGAGACCCAAACTAGGTAAAATATAGGGGGAAATGGTCAAATTAACTACGACACAATTACGCTCATCACTCATCATCACTCACCTCCATTTTAGTCTTCCCGACAAAAAAGTTCACGTCGTTAATTAATTGATGAAGCTGCAATTATAAATGGGACCAACAATCTCCACTTAAAATCACTCGGAATATCAATTTGTTGATTCGTCGAGCTATTGAATTACTTATTTTGAACTACATTTGAACATCAATTTCGTGATTTTGTGTTCTTAAAATTATAGTTAGTTATTGTCCGTCTCCCGGATCTGGAATGAATGTTTCAGACCGGCACTTAAATCTGGACATTAAGGCCCAGAATAATTATCCAAACTGTAAAATAAATCGAAGATCTATGAATATTCTGCTTGTCCTGGTATAAATTTTCCAGATTAGCAGATAAAAGACACAAGTAGAACAAAATTGTTGTTTCTCAAAAACAAGAGTAAAAAGTATTGAACATTGAAATTGACATTCATTCATATTTCAAATACAAAAAGTTTGAATTAACCAATCCTACTAAAGTTTGAATATCCTTCCAAACTTTAAAAAATTAACAAAAACAAACTTTTTAGATGGTTGACTTAGATACATTCAAGTTTGACTTCAATCGGCGAGGAAGAGGTCGACGATATCTTCCTCGTCGACATCCTCCTCGCCGACATCCTCCTCGTCGGTTGACAAAGACGAGGTCCATGAAGGTGGTGACGAGGTGTTGGAGGTCCATGTAAGAGGAGGTGACGAATATGATTTTGGGTCCAATGAAGGTTCTAATGATGTGTAACTCATATATTTACCGATCTATGGTATCAATGTTATATAACTTATGTTTATGTTCACTTGGGTTAAACAATAGACTTAATTCTAATGTGTTTGTGGAAGCTCAAAATAGGTCTGGGAAATATTTTTCCGGTCTAACAAAAAATTTATAGATCCGTATAAGAATGCCCAGATCTGATTTCTTTTCCGATACATAATTTCCAGATCCATAAGCAGGACATGTAAATTTATTTCAGGTCGAGTACTAGTTGTAGATCTGGTTGGAATTTTTAGAGTAGTTTGAGGGTGTGGAAAATAATTCCCATGGTAGTATGAGGATCAGGGAATAAACTTCTAGAACGGACAAGTCCATATTACACAATATATACAACATAAGCATAATTTGGACATTCTTACTAAAAGCTCACTTAGCTCAGTGGTAAGGGTTCATCTAATTTGAGCTTAACCTGGGTTCGAATCCCATTACATTCAAAAAATGTATAAATAAATATTATTGTGTATCAATATAACAACAAAATACCACATAGCCTAGTGGTAAGTAATTAAATTATTGATACTCTTGAGTTCGAATCTCACTACATTCAAAAAGTGTTTTTTTTTGTCATTCAGTTTAATGAAAACCGATAAATAAATATTATTTGGTATTCACATAACAACAAAATGCATCGTAGCCCAATGGTAAGAGTCTCATCTAGTTTGGGTTACACCTTGGTTCGAATCCCATTACATTCAAAAAGTGTATATATTTTTGTTTTCAGTTCTACTGAAATACAATTAATAAATATTATTGGGTATTCATACAATACCAAAATACCACATAGCTTAGTGGTAAGTAGCTAGATTACCTAGCATATGCTTGGGTTCGAATCCCAGAGGCTCAAATTTTTGTAAAATAAACGAAATTTGATCATTTAGGAGGGAAAAATAAAGTCACATGGATAAAGAGGAGGGAAAATAAAAAACAAAACTTTGTTTTCTAAGTGTTGAAAGGGTATAAGGGTAATCTTATATTATTTAGATACAAAAAGAAAATGAAAATGAAAAGAAAATAAGTTTGGTAAATTACGAGGTCTACCATACTAACACTTACAAAAAAAATAAGGCTCTTTCAGTAAAAATCTCATATATGTATATATATGCCATGTCATCGGGAGGAGATCTAAACAGTGCCAAACATGTGTTCCTAGTCCTGGTAGGGATATGTGGTTCAAATCCTCAAACCCTATCCACTGTCTAGTCCATGTACATTATCCAACTGTTGCTCCCTAGTGTCTTTTCCAACAATATGTTCCACAAAACCTCCGCTAAGTGCTCCATCCCTTGCTGTGCCAATATAAAATCAACCCCACTGCAACATGGGTTCTCGCTTACGCATCACCATTGCCATCATCACCCTCGCCTACAGTTGAATATATATGAGCAAATATGTATTCCCATGGCCTTGGAAATGTCACCGCGTGTATGCCTAGATGTAACGTTCAATAATAGACGTGTTGGGCTGTTATCGAGCCACGTAGTTACCTAAACACAAGTGCGGTGCTTCCAGGATTTCAGCTAAACTAGCTAGTTCTCGGTGGCTAGGTAGCAGATAATTAAGGTGGTTCACATGGGAGAGTCCTAGCCCGCCTTAACCCTTCAAGCCATTAGCAAGGCAAAAGTTTATTTCATCCGTCACTGACTCCGCAGAAGCTGAAAGAATCAACTCACTTTGCGTTGTGGTGAATCCACGTGTTTGCACCACACTTCACTAGCCGTGCAGTGGCATTTTAGAAAATATATATTGCTATGCTACCTAGCCGATGACATTCCTGCTGTCTTGCATCTGGAGTGCTTATAGGGCGGATATCCATTTGTGAGGAGGGGTTTTTTACCCGTCCAAATAAATGCGATTTTTGATTTTTGTAATCTACGATCCGTTCATGTTAAATGAAGTTGATGGATTTCATCCATAAAATATACGGATGGATCAAATACAATTCGTGTGATTTACAAACTGTATATCAAAACTTAAGATAAAATTACTTTTAAAAAAACCAACTACATTCCTTGATTTAAGCAATTTTCAAACTCTTTTTTTAGCGAAATGAACAATTTATTTCAAATATGAAATTACACCGGTGTAAAATAGGGGGGGCTGTATATCCGAAAACGAACTGCAACTAACCCTTCAAACGAACCCGATGTATTGATGGGTTTTTGAATGACTAAGCACTTTGTTTTGCCACATAAAGAACTAGAGAAAACAAAAACTAAGACTCATATGATTTGACTCAAAACTAAGGTTCTAAAAAACGCCATACGCTAATCGAGTGGCTAGTGCCTTCGGGAATTAATCAGAAATTAATTGGATTTGTATTTTTCTATTTTTTATACGTTATTATATGTATGATTAAAATATAAATTTTATTATAAAAAATTATTTTAAAAAAAATATATATAATTGTTACACCTTTGTCCTTAAATGACAAAAAAAATTCAAATAAACAACATTAATATCCTTATATAAAAAAAATTAATATGATATTTTCCTAAAAAATAAAAGAATATTAATAAAAAGATAAATAATATTAACATCCACAATTATTTAAGATATAAGTATATGTATTCTTGATTATTAATTTTATAATTAAATTTATAAATAAAAATTATATCTATTTAATATATATTTTTATAATAATAATAGGAAATATATAAACAATTAATAACAAATATTTAAGATAAAACCATAAAAATCGGATAAGAGTTGTAAAAATCTTGCCTAGGCACCGATTAATCCCTGCCTAGGTGGGGATTGACCCGATTTTTCCAAATTCGCCTAGAGCCGCTCGACTTGTTAAAATCGGTTAGTGTTCTAAAAATCTCCGCCTAGACACCGATTAATCCCCTCTTAGGTCCCATTTTTAGATTACTGCTCAAAACTATGAATCCCCCAACCGGGATCTCTAAATGTCGACGAGATGCGCGTGGTGTGCGGTGGGATCACGTGATATGGTGGACAAACCTCATAACAAGGTCAGCTGCTAGTCCTCTAGTGCAACTCTCATAGACCTCGACAAGGCTTCTTAATAGCCATTGCCTTAATTCTTTTCATTCTTCCTAGCACCTCCTCCTTTATCTTCCATTCTTAGGGCCCTAGGATAAAGCCTAGATACCGTCCTAAAGGATTGGTGGCAGCCCGAGTGCTTAACCCTAGGTTAGTTAGGATGGTGGATGTCACCAAGACCTCCTCTAGATCCCCCACACGACCGGAGGGTTGGGCTAGATTGGACGTCCTAATAGATGCAGACGTCTTAGACATGATGATTGACCACATTCGGGGAGCTGGGTAGCGAGGTGCAACTAAGGTCAAATGTGATTACCTAAACCTCGTACTTTCCTCATGCAATGCATCCATTCATTGACGATGGGGGCATGAGAGAACAAGTATCTAAAGTCGAAAAAAAGCCTGACCATGGAACAGGGGCGGGCCTCGAGAGAACGACCAAGCATGAGAACGGATCGGGATAGCCGATCGTGAGTGACGAGTCCGACACTCCAGGATAAGAGAAGGGATAAAACTTTGACCGCAATGGCCCAAAGGTCTCGTCGGTTCAAGAGGCATAAGGGGTCGTGGGCGGATCGCCGAGAGCCTTAACACCACCCTTTTTCTCACGTTTGAAAGGTCGTGGTGTTGTAGATCATCGTACAAAAAGGCCAAGAGAAAAGGCCGACATAAGGTGGATGAAGGGTGGGCGGAGTCGTCCTACGGATCCAGTTCGTCGTGCCATCAAAGAGGAGCGTGCATGTGAAGATGACGAGATAGAAGGAGAAAGTGCCGAAAACCTCTTATGAACCTTATTCCCACATTCCAGTTTCATAAAATCTATAGGCGATGGTGGTGGGGGAATCAATCGGGATTGATAAGGCGTCTATATTAACTTGTGATAACCTTTGTAATATGGTTGGTTGGACTTTATATTAAATTGATCTTGATACTATGTGCAGACGAGTGGATCATTCATGTATCTATCTACCATAATCCATAATCCGTTCACATTATTATGGATCAATAAAATTCAGTTCATTTATACACATATAGATAACAGACTAGACGAATAAATGAACATAACAAATCACCGAATATTTTTAAACATCCCTGCCTACAAAAGGACATTAACTATCAAGAAAAACTAAGAATTAAGAATAATTAAAATGAACCATGTAATAAATCCTACCAATACTTAAAAAAACATATAATAAATAATAGTTAAGTACATCGTCGACCCATATGATTATTAAAAATAATTACTTAATTTCTTTTGTCCATAGAGAATTCTCTCTCTCTCGCATCTTGTGTCGAAAGTCTTTATTTTGAGAAAATCCTAACCCCTATTTATAGAGTTCTCTATCCATATCGTTGACAAGACTGTTGCCCTTACCTCCGATCTTGTCCCATTATCCTTTATGCTAGCATATCCCTCGATACTTATGCCTCCTCCTCGCTCCTCTTCGGATGCGGTGCCCCTCATAAAATCGAGGCGTAGAAGGAAACCGAAGCAGATATCCCCCGTTCTGGTTCCTCTTTCCCTCCCCACCAAAATCTTTCCTCCTTCACCGATATCGTCAATCGTGACTTTCTCACCAGGAACCTCTGCTCCTCTGAGTAAGCCACGACGATGTCATCCACTCAAATACCAAAACCTTGCTTCTTCTACAAATCACATTAGGGTTTTTGAACCTCAATCTCCAACGACCCTTGTCGTCGGCTCGACAAGTCCATCATCTCATAAAGTGGCTTTCGATAACAAATAACCATCGGAACCTGCTCCAACCAACGTTTTTCCGTCTATGGAGGCCCTATCATCGTTCCCCAGCCCCCAATTGATCGAGATCCTCTTAGAGGGAAAACTCTCATGACTGAACCAACGAGGGTGAAACTGGAGGCTCTTTATGAGGGGGTCTGGGGTCCCTAACGCAGATCGTGTCCCTGTGATTTCAGCGCTGCTCACTCCACCGTTGGGTATGGTCCACCGTCGTAGGGTCTTCAAAGCCAAGGAAGTTGGTTCCACCTCGCGGCACCACCTCTATCGGTACCTCTGCACTCTAACCTGACTAGCCTCCAAGATGGTCTATCGGATTGTTCGTTATAGTAGGAGAAAGAAGTCGAGGTGGTGGTGTCGTATGCTCTAGTGAGCCCATCGGTTTTGGCTCGCCAACAATTTTCCATGATGAGAAAACTATGGGCCTCCAAGCCCCCCGGAAGGAGGTTCTCTTCAAGATCATCACCAAGACATGGGGGAAATCGGCTGAAAGATTAATGATCAAGGACATTGGCCCCGATGTCTTCGGGTTCTACTTTGAGACGGAGAAGGCTTGTTCATGGGTTTGAAGGAATGAGTCGAGGTGCTTCGATAGGCGACCACTCCTTCTTGGTGACTTGGATATGATGGCTAGGGATACCCCTGCCTTGGATCAGCTCTAATTATGGGTACACGCCTATGGTCTTCCTCCTTTTGTACGAACCAGAACCACGAGAAAGACGATTGACTCGGTACTAGGGTTGTGTGTTGATGTCCTGTGTGACCAATGGATTACATGTTGGGGAGGAACAATGAATGTCTATTTTTGGCACTTTGTGGATCGTCCTCTGCACCATCAGCTTCTGCTTCGCTTTCGGGAATTCCCCATTCGGTTCGTGTCTCACTCACTTATACAAAACTGCATGTGTTTTGTTTTAACTATAGCTTGATCGGCCACATTATTAACGAGTGCGATCGGGAGGTGTTGGGTACCCCACGATTTGACTCTATCCTAAAGTTCCAAAAAGATCATCAGACCAAGCCGTATGCAATAGATCGGGACCGTCAGGCGTCCCACAATTCGGTATCCTCGACTTCTGCACCTAAGGGTCCCTTGTCTCGGGAAAGGGGCCTAATTATATCCGCGGCTACTACTCCTAACGGTGTGAGCCCTCGGGGCGTCCCCTAGGCCTGCTCGGTCGATTCGGGTTGGAAGAATTTGGTACCTGTCAGCTCCTTGGTAGTTAGAACCCCGACACCCTGGGCCTGTTTTGAGATAGAGATATAGCTTGCTTTGGAGCTGGAGATGTGGGTGAAACTAGAGCAGGAATTGGGGGAATGAAAATGGGATCCGCTGGGAAACCTCGAGACGACCAAGATAGGATAGGGAAGCAGCCTCGTATGGAGGAATGAAAGGAATCCAATACTCTAAGGATCTGCTCTACGAGGGGTCCCTGGAAAAAGTTATGCCTCCCGTTGAAACTGATGACAGAAGGTTCGATCACACTCTACATAATGTGTAGCGTTTAGGTAATATCTTGAGCAATAGTCATTGGTTTCGTCATAGTTCAATTTTCATTTCAGTTGTTGTTTATAGTTCTTCTAACATCGGTTGTCACGGTTTGTCTGTCTCAGAGTTCTTTTTTTTTGTAAAAAGACCTTCCGGAGTTCTATATATTATAATAACTTTTTTTATAATTAAATATATATATATATTGCATTTTTTAGTAAAAAATAATAATAACTACTTTATCCGACAAATATGGAAACTAATCGATAAGCATTATGTATTAAGTTGGATTGTAATTATGTTCTTTTTGTTTTGGAGAAACATATCGTATCTAAAGTTTGGTATGCTACATACCATGGTTCTTGGTTAGTTTCTAGACCCTATCAGAGTTCTGTGCTAAATTGTTTAAGGAAGAACACAAAGAATCACGAGATCCCTAAGTAACATGGGGTGTCAATTTAGGTCATAACACGTCAATCAATTGGGTCAGTTTCTTATTTCACAGAATTGAGAGCTATAAAATAATAGAAAAAAAAGAAACATGACCAGGGGAAAAACATGACCAGATCCAAGGAGAACTAGGAGCCACTCACAGTCTAGTAGACAACCAAGAGTCCAGGAGAATAAACTGAGCGGGTTTTCAGCTGCTAATGTTATAAACTATTTATTTCTTTTCCCATGAATTATTATATGAACAAAAACAAACCAAATGACTCACTCACCCAGAAAAGGAGAACGAAAATGACGTTTACAAGGAGTTAGTTTGAGCCTGGCCCTTGGGAGTGTCTTAGGCCACAAAATGCAAGATTTTTCTCACGTCAAAAGGGTCTTCTTAGTCGGCCCTACACCCTGGGCCCCACTTATATCATCCCTACATTGAGGAGTCCTCGACAAAACATGCATACAGGTGAGTGCTATGTTGCAGACAGGATCAGGACACGTGGCTAAACTAATACAGTACGTGGCATTATACGACTCAGGGGCATTCAAGTCATTTAATATAGATGACGACAAGTTCACTCCAGTGAAGACCTTGGATAGGGCCTAATCCAACTCTGGCTGCTGGAATGAAGGAAGTTGATATAAACTAGAACTCTAAACTGGTCGATTTTGCTATTGCCCCATCCACATGATCGTCCGTCTCATTAGAATAGTATATTTATTTAAATAGAATGTTAGTGCGCATGTTTCTTTCATAACCGTACACATAATATCAATTGGTAGAATAGCCTTATTTTTTAATTTGTTAAATACGATAACATTCTGCTGATAATTTATTATTCACTAGCCTTTTCATGGGTGAATTTCGTTTATAGCCTTAATAGAAGATGGAATTTGAAAAAAACATTGACTGAAGATGGAATTTGAAAAAAAATCCTCTTTAATGAATTCCCTATTTTACCCTTTTTCAGATTTTGATTTCCCCCCAAATGTTCAAAATTCGAAAATCCCCAAATTTTGAAATTCCCGTCCATTTTTTTAGGACAAAATTTGGCCAATCAGCCAGTCAATCCGCCACGGAATGGGAAAATCCGCGGCGGAATGGGCCAATCCGCCGGAGGATCGGCCAATTCGTCGATCGGCGGATTGACCGATCCGCCGCGGAATGGCCCATTCCGCCATACAAAAAAGAAAAAGAAGAAGAGAAGCTCGACGGGACGACAGTGGTTTCGTGACAAACTCAACGGGACGACGACGGATGGAGGTAGGAGAAGTAAGAAGAAGAAGAAGAAGATGGAAGTTTGAAGAGAAAGAAGATGGAAAAAAAGGAGAGAAGTTGAGAGAAAGAAGATGAAGAATGGTGATTGTGTTGGTGTTATGAAATTAAAAGGTTTTAAAAGAAAAAATGAAGGGTATAATTGTATTTTCATAAGGGGAGAAAAGACGAAGGCTACCCCTCAAATTCCATCTTCACATAAGGCTCTTAGCACAATTCCCTCCCTTTTCATGGGATGAAACTTTCCTTATTCTCTTACCGTCTTTTTGACTATTTTTGATCTCATTTAATGAAACTTGCATTATTCCCTCATTGCCCTTTTGGGGTACCTAACCCTAACTAACCCCCCACACACGCCAAAATTGTCGGCCACCACAAATCTTCTATCTAGTTCTGCTGCACCGTGCGCCAACCACTGCTCCGTCGCCGTCCATCCCTAGTTTCCCTGCTTCATCCCGTCTTCTTGCTTCGTCTTCCATCCTTCGACTATAACCAAGTAAGCAAGTCTTGTCTAATCTAATCTCTGCTTCTTAGTGTTATTCCTAATCGTCTTCTATGACCTGTAATTCACGAATTGAATTGATGGATTCACGAATTGTATTGATGGATGGATGGATGTGTATGTAACGAAATTGATTTGTGGTGGGTGCATCATTCCATCCACCCACCCACCAATTCGTCCGTTCGTTTCGTGGTCCGCCGCCTTAACCAGATCTGCAGATACAGTCTCGTTCGAGACTCTAGTGGACGGTCGGTAGACATCCAAGCAACTGTTCATAATCACGACCGACCATATATTGGGCGAATCGGTTAAAACCAGGGGACTGTATCACCTGGTCGTTCGACAATGACTGAGTCTGGATCGACACTAACAGATACTTCATTAGTTTTAAATGTTGGCCGGGCGGCTTTCATATTTGGTTGGTCGACCTATTTTGCTTGTGTCACCCGGTCGATCAACCATGAATGAGTCTCGGTCGAGACTAAGTTTTGCAGTTGCCCGATCTTCATATTGGGTTGGTCGACCTATTTGCACCCTATCTCCTGGTCGTTCAACCATGAACTACTCTCGCTCGAGACTTTACATAGACTTAAAAATACTTATCTACGGTCATAATTGTTGCAGGAAATGGTTCTAGTGGTAATTCATGTTTCCTTTGGTGGGGAACATCAGTTAAAGGATGATGGGAGGTATATCTAGGTTCCATCTGCCAATAATACAGGTAAGAGGAGTGTCATTGTTGATGATGCCAATGAAACATTTAAGAGTCTGATGGATAAATTGTATAGAAGGATCTGCGGTGACGAAAAGGACGTGGTGCGGAAGCTGAAACTGTTGTTGCTGCAGATCCTGCAACTGCTGTTGCTGTCGATCCTGCAACTGCTGTTGCTGCCGATCCTGCAACTCTTGTTGCTACCGATCCTGAATCTATTGTTGTTGCTGTCGATCCTGAAACTCTAGTTTCTATCGATCCTGAACCAATTGTTGTTGCTACCGAACCTGCAATCTTGTTTATAACGAAACTTATCATGTTGCTGCCAAACCTGCAACTCTTTTTACAGCCGAACCTCGACTTGTGATACAGGAACGTGGTGGTGGATGGAGAACCTTAGCTGGTCGTACAACACTTTCTAAGGTTCCAATGGATGAAGATGGAGTCGATGACGGAGATTGCTTCAAATGGTCGTACAACACTTTTTGAAGAACCGAAGTAACTAGGAGGGTAGATGGTGGATTGAATGACGCCACACAGATTATGGAAAGTCTGTGATAAGTCGAACAAACAAGCTTCAAGGCTTCGCACACAAGAAGGTTCAAATGTGATAGATTCTTCCCAGAAGAAAACTCGAATTTTTATTTCATAAAACTTGGATAATACATGATGAGAAGGTACTTTATTAAATAGTCCAGCAGCAAGTGACCTTCAAGGGTCTAAAATTGATTACATTTGACTCTAATTAAAGCTAAATGACTCTTGAATAACTAAAGGCTTTGAATCTGCAAAACAGCAAAAGTAACTCATTAATAATCTGAATTTAAATGCATACCTTGGCTATTTAATGTTCTGAAGTAGTTTGAGGGGCTGAATCTCCTTTGGAAATGATGAATAAGTTGGCTTCATTAATTCCTTGAAGTAGAGGCAAAAACAGATTTGTTGAAGTCTTGAATTGTTCTTGAATGCCTTCTTGATTTGCCTTGGTGATCACGTCTTCTTGGAGTTCCCCATGCTCTATTAAATTCTCCACTTTCTTGTTGAATTCTTCATGTAATGCTTTGGTGCCTGATCTTGTCCTTGGTACTGATCGCATAATGGGAATGTTGCTGATAGCTTCTTCTTCGGGCTCAGACAAATTACTAATAGCTTCGACGTCCGGTGCTGATCGCATAATAGGAATGTTGCTAATAGCTTCGCTGTCCTCATCATCAGAATCGAAGTAACTAGGAGGGTAGATGGTGGATTGAATGACGCCACACAGATTATGGAAAGTCTGTGATAAGTCGAACAAACAAGCTTCAAGGCTTCGCACACAAGAAGGTTGAATGTGATAGATTCTTCCCAGAAGAAAACTCGAATTTTTATTTCATAAAACTTGGATAATACATGATGAGAAGGTACTTTATTAAATAGTCCAGCAGCAAGTGACCTTCAAGGGTCTAAAATTGATTACATTTGACTCTAATTAAAGCTAAATGACTCTTGAATAACTAAAGGCTTTGAATCTGCAAAACAGCAAAAGTAACTCATTAATAATCTGAATTTAAATGCATACCTTGGCTATTTAATGTTCCGGAGTAGTTTGAGGGGCTGAATCTCCTTTGGAAATGATGAATAAGTTGGCTTCATTAATTCCTTGAAGTAGAGGCAAAAACAGATTTGTTGAAGTCTTGAATTGTTCTTGAATGCCTTCTTGATTTGCCTTGGTGATCACGTCTTCTTGGAGTTTCCCATGCTCTATTAAATTCTCCACTTTCTTGTTGAATTCTTCATGTAATGTTTTGGTGCCTGATCTTGTCCTTGGTACTGATCGCATAATGGGAATGTTGCTGATAGCTTCTTCTTCGGGCTCGGACAAATTACTAATAGCTTCGACGTCCGGTGCTGATCGCATAATAGGAATGTTGCTAATAGCTTCGATGTCCTCATCAACCTGTAACACTTAATGACTATTTGAACGTGGTTTTTGATATTGCGAGTGGTGTGGGTGGTATCTCAACCGTGTTTGTGGGACCTGAACCTGAACCTGAACGCATATGATGTACAAGAAGGAGAAGAAGAAGAAAACCAGGAATGTCAAATGGTGGAGTATATTCAGGAAGACCAAGAGTTTCTGGAAGAAACCTTGGATCCACAACAAACTGCGATCGGTTTCTGAGATCAGTCAGATTTGGTAATTGGTCAAGAGTTTCCGAACAAGGAAGCGGTGGTAAAGAAGTGTGTGGATATTTCAGTTTCCGATAAGTTTAAGATACATACTGACAGATCAAATCAGACGTTTTATGTTGTGAAGTGCAAAGGGGTGAATTGTAAATGTTTCGTGCGTGCAGCAAGAAGGAAGGGTGAAGATAGCTTCTCGATAAGAACTTACGAGCCTAGTCACACTTGTTTGGTAAGTGAGCGAACGAAAGAAGATACTCGCTTAAGTACAGATACACTTTTTGACATGCTAATTACAGATTTTGGCCGTGTAACCGAGAATGCTTCCCCTAAACAAATTCTAGATTTTTCCAAAGTAAAGGCGTTCCCCTAAAGTACTGGACATCTTGGAAGGCGTGATTAGTTACAAAATTTAAACATGAAGGGGATCATGAGTGAAGTTATGAACTTCTCCCAAGATATTTGCACATGGTTGAAAAGATAAATGAAGGCGCGATAACTCATTTGGAGGTTGATTCAGAGAATAGATTTAAATAATTTTTATAGCATATAATCCATGCATTGACGGTTTCATATCTTGCATGGAAAGGTTATTGTAGTGGATGATACTTGGCTAAAGACAAAGTACAAAGGGGTAATGATAATAACAACAACGCATGATGGTGACTATCACCAATATCCTATTGCTTGAGCTGTGGTTGAGCAACGAACTCGAATTGGACCCTCCTCCTAGCTACGGTCTTAGATACACACGATAGAGCTACTGTGAGTTCGGGGCTCAAAATAACGCATTTAGCTTTCGCCCATTTTTTTCCATAATGGCTTGTCATCCCCTCAAAAACACGAACTGTAGTTGCAATTTGGGCTTCTCAGTGAACTCGAATTGGCCCCTCCTCCTGGATACGGTATTAGATAAACGCGAAAGAGCTCCGGTGACGTCCGGGACTTAAAATACCGCATTTAAATTTAAGCCATTTTTCCCATTAAGGCTTTTCGCCCCCTGGAAAACACAAAGTTTTTTTTGGCAATTTGAGCCTCTAAACGAAGCCTAATTGGCCCCTCCTCCTGGTTACGATCTTAGATACACGCAATAGAGCACCAGTAATGCCCGGGGCTTAAAATAATGCATTTAAGTTTAGGCCATTTCCCCCATAAAAGCTTGTCGGCCCCTCGAAAACGCACAGTTTTTTGGAAATAATGGCCTCTAAACGAACCTGAATTGGCCCCTCCTCCTAATGTCTTAGATGCATGCGATAGAGTTTCCGTGGGGTCCGGGGCTCAAAATACTGCATTTAGCTTTTGGTCATTTTTTCCGATAAAGGCTTGTCGGCCTTTGAAACACGAAGTTTTTTTGTTGAAATTTGGTCCTCTAAACGAACCCGAATTGGACCCTCCTCCTGGATACGGTCTTAGATACACGCGATCGAGCTCCCGTGAGGTCCGGGGCTCAAAATACCACATTGAGCTTTTGGCCATTTATTCCCATGAATGCTTGTCGGCCCTTGGAAAACGCAAAGTTTTGGTGGCAATTAGGGCTTCTAGACGAAACCGAATTGGCCGCTCCTACTGGCTATGGTCTTAGATACACGAGTTAGACCTCCCATGAAGTCTGGAACTCAAGATACCGCATTTAGCTTTAGACCATTTTTCCCATAAAGGCTTGTCGGCCGCTAGAAAACGCAAACTATTTTCGGCAATTAGGGCCTCTAAACGAACCCGAATTGGCCACTCCTCCCTGCTACAGTCTTAGATACACGCGATAGAGCTCCCACGAGGTCCTGGGCTTAAAATACCTCATTTAGCTTTAATCCATTTTTTCCATAAAGGCTTGTCTCCCGCTGAAAAACGCAATTTGTTTTGGCAATTAGGGCATCTAATCGAAATCGAATTAGCCTCTCCTCTAATCTACGGTCTTAGATACACGCAATAGGGCTCCCGTGAGGTCTGGGTCTTAAAATACCGCATTTAGCTTAAGGCCATTTTTCCCCAGAAAGGCTAGTCGGCCGCTGGAAAACGAAAAGTTTTTTTTGGAAATTAGGGCCTCTAAACGAACTCGAATTGGACCCTCCTCCTGGATACGGTCTTAGACACACGAGATAGAGCTCTCGTGACGTCCGGGTCTTAAAATACCGCATTTATCTTTAGGCCAATTTTTCCTATAAAGGCTTGTCGGCGGTTGGAAAACGCAAACTTTTTTGGCAATTAAGGTCTCTAAACGAACATGAATTGACCCCTCCTCCTGGATACGGTCTTAGATACACGCGATACACCTCCCATGAGGTCTGGGGCTTAAAATAATGCATTTATCTTTAGGCCAATTTTTTCCATAAAGGCTTGTCGTCCCCTGGAAAATGCAAAGTTTTTTTTGGCAATAAGGCCTCTAAACGAACCAGAATTAGGCCCTCCTCCTGTCTACGGTTTTAGATACACGCTATAGATCTCTCGTGGGGTCCGAGGCTCAAAATAATGCATTTAGCTTTAGGCCATTTTTTCCCATAAAGGCTTGTCGACACCTCGAAAACACGAACTTTTTTGCCCATTTGGGCATCTCAACAAACCTGAATTGGCCCCTCCTCCTGGCTACGGTGTTAGATACACGCTATAGAGCTCCCTTGAAGTCCGGGGCTCAAAATAATGCATTTAGCATTAGGCCATTTTTTCCCCATAAAGGCTTGTCGGCCCCTCTAAAATGCAAACTTTTTCTTCTTCAAATTAGGGCATCTAGACGAACCTGAATTGGCCCCTCCTCCTGGCTACGGTCTTAGATACATGCGATATATCTCTCGTGAGGTTCGGGGCTCAAAATAATGCATTTATCTTTAGGCCATTTTTTCCGATAAAGGCTTGTCGACCCCTCGAAAACGCGAACTTTTTTGCCCATTTGGGCCTCTAAACGAACCCGAGTTGGACCCTCCTCCTGGCTACGGTGTTAGATACACGCAATAGAGCTCTAGTGAGGTCCGGGTCCAAAATAATGCATTTACATTTAGGCCATATTTTCCCAGAAAGGCTTGGCTACCCCTCGAAAACACGAACTTTTTTTGCCCGTTTGAGCCTCTAAACGAACACGAATTGACCCCTCCTCCTGGATACGGTCTCAGATACACGCGATAGAGCTCTAGTTAGATCCGGGGCTCAAAATAATGTATTTAGCTTTAGGCCATTTTTTCCAATAAAGGCTTGTCGACCCCTCGAAAACGCTAACTTTTTTTACCCATTTGAGCATCTAAACGAACCCGAATTTTCTAATCCTCCTGGCTACGGTCTTAGATACACCCGATAGTACTATCATGAGGTCCGGGGCTCAAAATAATGCATTTAGCTTTAGGCCATTTTTTCACATAAAGGCTTGTCGACCCCTTGAAAACGCGAACTTTTTTGCCCATTTGGGTTTCTAAACAAACCCGAATTGACCCCTCCGACTGGCTACGGTATTAGATACACGCGATAGAGCTCTCGTGAATTACCATAAAGGCTTGTCGACCGCTCGAAAACACAAACGTTTTTTGCAATTTGGGATCCTAAACAAACCCGAATTGACCCCTCCTCCTGGATACGGTCTTAAATACACATGATAGAGATCCTGTGAGGTCCGGGGCTCAAAAATATGCATTTGTCTTTAGGCCTTTTTTTCTTCCTATAAAAGCTTGCCGGCCCATCAAAAACGAAACTTTTTGGGCAAATTCAGTATTTAAACGAACCCGAATTGACACCTCCTCCTGGCTAAGGTCTTAGATACACACGAAAGAGACTCTGTGAGGTCCGGGGCTCAAAATAATGAATTTATATTTAGGTCATTTTTTTCCATAAAGGCTTGTGGACCCTTCGAAAACGCGAACTTTTTTACCCATTTAGGCCTCCAAATGAACCCGAACTGACCCCTCCTCCAGGCTACAGTCTTAAATATACGCGATACAGCTCTCGTGAGGTCCGGGGCTCAAAATAATGCATTTAGCTTAGGCCATTTTTCCCCATAAAGGCTTGTCGACCCCTCGAAAATGCGAACTTTTTTGCCCATTTGGGCATCTCAACAAACCCGAATTGGCCCCTCCTCCTGGCTACGGTCTTAGATACACGCTATAGAGCTCCGTTGAAGTCCGGGGCTCAAAATAATGCATTTAGCATTAGGCCATTTTTTCCCATAAAGGCTTGTCGGCCCCTCTAAAACGCAAACTTTTTTGCCAATTAGGGCATCTGGACGAACCCGAATTGGCCCCTCCTCCTGGCTACAGTCTTAGTTACACGCGATAGATCTCTAGTGAGGTCCGTAGCTCAAAATAATGCATTTAGCTTTAGGCCATTTTTTTCCCATAAAGGCTTGTCGACCCCTCGAAAACACGAACTTTTTTAACCATTTGGGCCTCTAAACGAAACCGAGTTGGACCCTCCTCCTGGCTACGGTCTTAGATACACGCGATAGAGCTCTCGTGAGGTCCGGGGCTCAAAATAATTCATTTAAATTTAGGCCATATTTTCCCAGAAAGGCTTGTCTACCCCTTGAAAACACGAACTTTTTTGCCCATTTGAGCCTCTAAACGAACCCGAATTGACCCCTCCTCCTGGCTACAGTCTCAGATACACGCGATAGAGCTTTAGTGAGATTCGGGGCTCAAAATAATCTATTTAGCTTTAGGCCATTTTTTCCAATAAAGGCTTGTCGACCCCTCGAAAACGCTAATTTTTTTGCCCATTTGAGCATCTAAACGAACCCGAATTTTCCAATCCTCCTGGATATGGTCTTAGATACACGCGATAGTGCTATCGTGAGGTCCGGGGCTCAAAAATATGCATTTAGCTTTAGGCCATTTTTTCCTATAGAGGCTTGTCGGCCCATCAAAAACGAAACTTTTTGGGCAAATTCGGCATTTAAACGAACCCGAATTGACACCTCCTCCTGGCTAAGGTCTTAGATACACACGATAGAGATCCTGTGAGGTCCGGGGCTCAAAATAATGCATTTGTATTTAGGCCATTTTTTCCCATATAGGCTTGTTGGCCTTCCAAAATCGCAAACTTTTTTTGTAATTTGGGCATCTAAACGAACCCGAATTGGCTCCTCATCCTGGATACGGTCTTATATACACACGATAGAGATCCTTTGAGGTCCGAGCCTCAAAATAATGCATTTAGCTTTAGGCCATTTTTTCCTATAAAGGCTTGTCGGCCCCTCAAAAACGCAAACTTTTTGGGCAAATTCGGCATCTAAACGAACCCGAATTAGCCCCTCCTCCTGGATACGTTCTTAAATACACACGATAGAGATCCTGTGAGGTTCGGGGCTCAAAATAATGCATTTATCTTTAGGCCATTTTTTCCTATAAAGGCTTGTCGGCTCCTCAAAAACCCACACTTTTGGGGCAAATTCAGCATCTAAACGAATCTGAATTGGCCCCTCCTCCTGGCTAAGGTTATAGATACACACGATAGAGATCCTGTGAGGTCCGGGGCTCAAAATAATGCATTTATCTTTAGGCCATTTTTTCTATAAAGGCTTGTCAGTCCCTCAAAAACGCACACTTTTTGGGCAAATTCGGCATCTAAACGAACCCGAATTGGCCCCTCCTCCTGGCTAAGGTCTTAGATACACACGATAGAAATCCTCTGAGGTCCGGGGCTCAAAATAATGCAAGAATCCTTAGCCCATTTTTTCCTATAAAGGCTTGTCTGCCCCTCAAAAACGCAACCTTTTTTGATAATTAGGGCATCTAGACAAAGCCGAATTGGCCCTTCCTCCTGGATACGCTCTTAGATACACGCGATAAAGCTCGCGTGATGTCCGGGGCTTAAAAAATGCATATAGTTTTCGGCCATTTTTTCCCATATAGGCTTGTCGGCCAGTTAAAAATGCAAAAGTTTTAGGCAATTACGACATCTAAACGAACTCGAATTGGCCCATCTTCCTGGCTACGGTCTTAGATAGAGACGATAGAGATCCTGTCAGGTCTGGGCTCAAATAAATGCATTTAGCTTTAGTTGATTTTTTCCCATATAGGCTTGTTGGCCTACCAAAATCGCAAACTTTGTTTTGCCCATTTAGGCCTCTAAATGAACAAGATTTTGCCTCTCCTCCTGGCTACGGCCTTAAATACACACGATAGAGATCCTGTGAGGTTCGGAACTTAAAATAATGCATTTAGCTTTAGGCCATTTTTTCCTATATAGGCTTGTCGGCCCATCAACATCGCAAACTTTTTTTTGCGATTTGGGCATCTAAACGAACCGAATTGGCCCCTCCTCATGGCTACGTTCTTAAATACACACGATAGAGATCCTGTGAGGTCCGGGGCTCGAAATAATGCATTTAAATTTATACCATTTTTTCCCATATAGGCTTGTCGGCCTCCCAAAATCGCAAACTTTTTTTGTAATTTGGGAATCTCAACGACCCCGAATTGGCCCCTCCTCCTGGTTACGGTCTTAGATAGACACGATAGAGATCATGTGAGGTCCGGGGCTCAAAATAATGCATTTAGCTTTAGGCCATTTTTTCCCATATAGGCTTGTTGGCCTTCCAAAATCGCAATTTTTTTTTTGCAATTTGGGCATCTAAGCGAACCCGAATTGGCCCCTCCTCCTGGCTACGGTCTTAAATACACATGATAGATATCCTGTGAGGTCCGGGGCTCAAAATAATGCATTTAGATTTTGGCCATTTGTTCCTATAAAGGCTTGTCGGCCCTTCAAAAACTTAACGTTTTGGGCAAATTTGGCATCTAAACGAACCCGAATTTGCCCCTCCTCCTGTCTACGGTCTTAGATAGACACGATAGAGATCCTGTGATGTACGGGGCTCAAAATAATGCATTTAGCTTTAGGTCATTTTTTCCCATATAGGCTTGTAGGCTCCTTAAAAACTAAAAATAATGCGAGGTCCGGGGGCCAAAATAATGCATTTAGCTTTAAGCCATTCTTTCCAGTATAGGCTTGTAGGCTCCTTAAAAACTAAAAATATTTAGGCAATTACGGCATCTAAACGAACTCGAATTGGTCCCTCCTCCTGGTTACGGTCTTAGATAGAAAAGATAGAGATCCTGTGAGGTCCATGTCTCAAAATAATGCATTTAGGTTTAGGCCATTTTTTCCCATATGGGCTTGTTGGCCTCCCTAAATCGCAATTTTTTTGTTGCAATTTGGGCATCTAAACGAACCCGAATTGGCCCCTCCTCCTGGCTACGGTTTTAGATAGAAACGATAGAGATCCTGTGTGGTCCGGGGCTCAAAATAGTGCATTTAGCTTTATGCAATTTTTCCCATAGAGGCTTGCCGGCCCCTCAAAAACGCAAACCTTTTTTTTGCCAATTAAGGCATCTAGACGAAGCCGAATTGGCTCATCCTCCTGACTACGGTCTTAGATACACGCTATAGAGCTCCCTTGAAGTCCGGGGCTCAAAATAATGCGGGTAGTCGGCCCTTCAAAAACGCAAACTTTGTTGCCAACTAGCGCATCTACACGAACCCGAATTGGCCCCTCCTCCTGGATACGGTCTTAGATACATGCTATAGAGCTCCCTTGAAGTCCGGGGCTCAACTTAATGCATTTAGCTTTAGGCCATTTTTTCACATGAAGGCTTGCCGGCCCCTCAAAAACGCAAACTTCTTTTTTTGCCAATTAAGGCATCTAGACGAGGCCGAATTGGCTCCTCCTCCTTACTATAATCTTAGATACACGCTATAGAGCTCCCTTGAAGTCCGGGGCTCAAAATAATGCATTTAACTTTAGGCCATTTTTTCACACAAAGGCTTGTCGGCCCCAAAAAAACGCAAACTTTTTTGCCAATTGCGGCGTCTATACGAACCCGAATTGGCCCCTCCTCCTGACTACGGTCTTAGATACACTCTATAGAGCTCCCTTGAAGTCCGGGGCTCAAACTATTGCATTTAGCTTTAGGCCATTTTTTCACATAAATGCTAGTTTGCCCCTCAAGAACGCAAACTTTTTTGCCAATTAGGGCACCTAAACTTGCCCGAATTGGCCCCTCCTCCTGGCTACGTTCTTAGATACACGCTGTAGAGCTCCCTTGAAGTCTGGGGTTTAAACTAATGCATATAGCTGTAGGCCATTTTTTCACATAAAGGTTAGTATGCCCCTAAAAAACGCAAACTTTTTTGCCAATTAGGGCATCTAGACGAAGCTGAATTGGGCCCTCCTCTTGGTTACGGTCTTAGATACACTATATAGAGCTCCCTTGAAGTCCGGGGCTCAAAATAATGAATTTAGCTTTAGGCCATTTTTTCCTATATAGGCTTGTCGGCCCCTCAAAAATGCAAACTTTTTTTTGCCAATTAGGGCATCTAGACATACCCGAATTGGCCCCTCCTCCTGGATACGGTCTTGGATACATGCTATAGAGCTCCCTTGAAGCCCGGGGCTCAAAATAATGCATTTAGCTTTAGGCCATTTTTTCCCATAAAGGCTTGTCGGCCCCTCAAAAATGCAAACTTTTTGGCAATTAGGGCATCTAGACGAAGCCGAATTGGCCCCTCCTCCTGGCTACGGTCTTAGATACACGCTTAGAGCTCCCTTGAAGTCCGGGGATCAAAAAATGCATTTAGCTTTAGGTCATTTTTTCACATAAAGGCTAGTTTGCCCCTAAAAACGCAAACTTTTTTTGCGAATTAGGGAATCTAGACGAACCCGAATTGGCCCCTCCTCCTGGCTACAGTCTTAGATACACGCTATAGAGCTCCCTTGAAGTCCGGGGCTCAAAATAACGCATTTAGCTTTAGGCCATTTTTTCCCATAAAGGCTTGTCGGCCCCTCAAAAACGCAAACTTTTTTGCCAATTAGGGCATCTATACGAAGCCGAATTGGCCCCTCCTCCTGGATACGGTCTGAGATAC
Source organism: Erodium maritimum (assembly GCA_963921825.1). Lineage (NCBI taxonomy): Eukaryota > Viridiplantae > Streptophyta > Magnoliopsida > Geraniales > Geraniaceae > Erodium > Erodium maritimum. The sequence goes on along the minus strand of OY997594.1, from coordinate 23,524 downwards.
ACGCTATAGATCTCCCTTGAAGTCCGGGGCTCAAAATAATGCACTTAGCTTTAGGCCATTTTTTCACATAAAGGCTTGTCGTCCCCTCAATAACGCAAACTTTTTTTTTTCCCAATTAGGGCATCTATACAAAGCCTAATTGGCCACTCCTCCTTGCTACAGTCTTAGATACACGCTATAGGGCTTCTTTGAAGTCCGGATCTCAAAATAATGCATTTAGCTTTAGACCATTTATTCACATAAAGGCTAGTTTGCCCCTAAAAAAACGCAAACTTTTTTGCCAATTTTGGCATCTAGACGAAGCCTAATTGGCCCCTCCTCTTGGCTACGGTTTTAGATACACGCTACAGAGCTCCCTTGAAGTTCGGGGCTCAAAATAATGAATTTACCTTTAGGCCATTTTTTAACATAAAAGGCTAGTTTGCCATTAAAAAACACATCTACCTTTAGGCCATTTTTTCACATAAAGGCTTGTCGGCCACTAAAAAACGCAAACCTTTTTGCCAATTAGGGCATCTAGACGAACCCGAATTGGCCCCCCCTCCTGGATACGGTCTTAGATACACGCTATAGAGCTCCCTTGAAGTCCGGGGCTGAAAACAATGCATTTAGCTTCAGGCCATTTTTTCACCTAAAGGCTGGATTGCCCCTAAAAAAAAGCAAACTTTTTTTGCCTATTAGGGCATCTAGACGAACCCGAATTGGCCCCTCCTCCTGGCTACGGTCTTAGATACATGCTATAGATCTCCCTTGAAGTCCGGGGCTCGAAATAATGCATTTATCTTTAGGCCATTTTTTCCCTTAAGGCTTGTCGGCCCATCAAAAACGAAAACTTTTTTGCCAATTAGGGCATCTAGACGAAGCCGAATTGGATCCTCCTCTAGGCTATGGTCTTAGATACACGCTATAGAGCTCCCTTGACGTCCGGGTTCAAAATAATGCATTAGGTTTTTGCCATTTTTTCCCATAAAGGCTTGTCGGCCCCTAAAAAACACAAACTTTTTTGCTAATTAGGGCATCTAGACGAACCCGAATTCGCCCCTCCTCCTGTCTACGGTCTTAGATACACGTTATAGAGCTCCCTTGAAGTCCGGGTCTCAAAATAATGCATTTAGCTTTAGGCCATTTTTTCCCATAAGGCTTGTCGGCCCCTAAAAAAACGCAAACTTTTTTGGCAATTCAGGCATCTAGACGAAGCCGAATTGGCTGCTCCTCCTGGATACGGTCTTAGATACACGCTATAGATCTCCCTTCAAGCCTGGGGCTCAAAATAATGCATTTAGCTTTAGGCCATTTTCTCACCTAAAGGCTAGTTTGCCCCTAAAAAACGCAAACTTTTTTGCCATTTAGGGCATCTGGACGAACCAGAATTGGCCCTTCCTCTTGGATACGGTGTTAGATACACGCTATAGAGCTCCCTTGAATCCCGAGGATCAAAATATTGCATTTAGCTTTAGGCCATTTTTTCACATAAAGGCTTGTCAGCCCCTCAAAAACGCAAACTTGTTTTTCCAATTAGGGCATCTAGACAAAGTCGAATTGGCCACTCCTCCTGGATACGGTCTTAGACACACGCTATAGAGCTCCCTTGAAGTCCGGGTCTCAAAATAATGCATTTAGCTTCAGACCATTTTTTCACCTAAAGGCTAGTTTGCCCCTAAAAAAGCAAACTTTTTTGCCATTTAAGGCATCTAGACGAACCCAAATTGGCCCCTCCACCTGGATACGGTCTTAGATACATCCTATAGAGATCCCTTGCAGTCCGGGGCTCAAAATAATTTATTTAGCTTTAGGCCATTTTTTCACATAAAGGCTTGTCGGCCTCTCAAAAACGCAAACTTTTTTCCAATTAGGGCATCTAGACGAAGCCGAATTGGATCCTCCTCCTGGCTACGGTCTTAGATACACGCTATAGAGCTCCTTTGAAGTCCGGGGCTCAAAATAATGAATTTAGCTTTAGGCCATTTTTTCCCATAGGGCTTGTCGGCCCCTAAATAACGCAAACTTTTTTGGCAATTAGGGCATCTAGACGAAGCCGAATTGGCTCCTCCTCATGGCTACGGTCTTAGATACAGGCTATAGAGCTCCCTTCAACCCTGGGGCTCATAATAATGCATTTAGCTTTAGGCCATTTTTCCGCATAAAGGCTTGTCTGCCCCTTAAAAACGCAAACCTTTTTGCCAATTAGGGCATCTAGATGAACCCGAATTGGCCCCCCCTCCTGGCTACGGTCTTAGATACACGCTATAGAGCTCCCTTTAAGTCCGGGGCTCAAAATATTGCATTTAGCTTTAGGCCATTTTTTCACCTAAAGGCTAGTTTGCCCCTAAAAAACGCAAACTTTTTTGCCATTTAGGTCATCTAGACGAACCAGAATTGGCCCTTCCTCCTGGATACGGTCTTATATACACGCTATAGAGCTCCCTTGAAGCCCGAGGCTCAAAATATTTCATTTAGCTTTAGGCCATTTTTTCACATAAAGGCTTGTCAGCCCCTCAAAAACGCAAACTTTTTTTCTTCCAATTAGGGCATCTAGACGAAGCCGAATTGGCCTCCCCTCCAGGATACGGTCTTAGATAAACGCTATAGAGCTCCCTCGAAGTCCGGGGCTCAAAATAATGCATTTATCTTTAGTCCATATTTTCACATAAAGGCTAGTTTGCCCTTCAAAAACGCAAACTTTTTTTTGCCAATTAGGGCATCTAGACGAACCTGAATTGGCCCGCCTCCTGGATACGGTCTTAGACACACGCTATAGAGCTCCCTTGAAGTCCGGGGCTCAATATAATGCATTTAGCTTCAAGCCATTTTTTCACCTAAAGGCTAGTTTGCCCCTAAAAAAAGCAAACTTTTTTGCCAATTAGGGCATCTATACGAAGCCGAATTGGCCCCTCCTCCTGGATACGGTCTGAGATACACGCTATAGATCTCCCTTGAATTCCGAGGCTCAAAATAATGCACTTAGCTTTAGGCCATTTTTTCACATAAAGGCTTGTCGTCCCCTCAATAACGCAATTTTTTTCCTTCTAATTAGGGCATCTATACAAAGCCTAATTGGCCCCTCCTCCTGGATACGGTCTTAGATACACGCTATAGAGCTCCCTTGAAGTCCGGGGCTCAAAATAATGTATTTACCTTTAGGCCATTTTTTCACAACAAGGCTTGTAGGCCTCTCAAAAATGCAAACTTTTTTTGCCAATTAGGGCATCTAGACGAAGCCGAATTGGTTCCTCCTCCTGGCTACGGTCTTAGATACACGCTATAGAGCTCCCTTAAAGTCCGGGGCTCAAAATAATGCATTTAGATTTAGGCCATTTTTTCGCATAAGGCTTGTCGGCCCCTCAAAAACGCAAACTTTTTTTGCAATTAGGGCATCTAGACGAAGCCGAATTGGCTCCTCTTCCTGGCTACGGTCTTAGATACACGCTATAGAGATCTCTTGAAGTCAGGGGTTCAAAAGAATGCATTTAGCTTTAGGCCATTTTTTCCCATAAATGCTTTTCGGCCCCTCCAAAACGCAAACTTTTTTTCTTCTAATTAGGGCATCTAGACGAAGCCGAATTGGCCCATCCTTCTGGCTACGGTATTAGATACACGGTATAGAGCTCCCTTGAATTCCGGGTTTCAAAATAATGTATATAGCTTTAGGCCATTTTTTCACCTAAAGGCTAGTTTGCCCATAAAAAACACAAACTTTTTTGCCAATTAGGGCATCTAGACGAAATCGAATTTTCCCTTCCTCTTGTATACGGTATTAGATACACGATATAGATCTCCCTTGAAGCCCGAGGCTCAAAATAATGCATTTAGCTTTAGGCCATTTTTATACATAAAGGATTGTCGGGCCCTCAAAAACGCAAACTGTTTTTCCAATTAGGGCATCTAGACGAAGTCGAATTGGCCCCTCCTCCTGGATACGGTCTTAGATACACGCTATAGTGCTCCCTGGAATTCCGGGGCTCAAAATAATGCATTTAGCTTTAGTCCATTTTTTCACATAAAGGATAGTTTGCCCCTCAAAAACGCAAACTTTTTTGCCAATTAGGGCATCTAGACGAACCCGAATTGGCCCCTCCTCCTGGATACGGTCTTAGACACACTATAGAGCTCTATTGAAGTCCTGGGCTCATAATAATGCATTTAGGTTTAGGACATTTTTTTCCCATAAAGGCTTGTCGGCCCCTCATAAACGCAAACTTTTTTTCTTCTTCCAATTAGGGCATCTGGAAGAACTCGAATCGGCCCCTCCTCCTGGCTACGGTATTAGATAGACGCTATAGATCTCCCTTGAAGTCCGTGTCTCAAAATAATGCATTTAACTTCAAGCCATTTTTTTCACCTAAAGGATAGTTTGCCCTTAAAAAACGCAAACTTTTTTGCCAATTAGGGCATCTAGACGAACCTGAATTGGCCCGCCTCGTGGATACGGTCTTAGACACACGCTATAGAGCTCCCTTGAAGTCCGGGGCTCAATATAATGCATTTAGCTTCAGGCCATTTTTTCACCTAAAGGCTAGTTTGCCCCTAAAAAAAGCAAACTTTTTTTGCCAATTAGGGCATCTATACGAAGCCGAATTGGCCCCTCCTCCTGGATACGGTCTTGGGTACACGCTATAGAGCTCCCTTGAAATCCGGGGCTCAAAATAATGTATTTACCTTTAGGCCATTTTTTCACAACAAGGCTTGTCGGCCTCTCAAAAACGCAAACTTTTTTGCCAATTAGGGAATCTAGACGAAGCCGAATTGGCTCCTCCTCCTGGCTACGGTCTTAGATACACGCTATAGAGCTCCCTTAAAGTCTGGGGCTCAAAATAATGCATTTAGCTTTAGGCCATTTTTCCCATAAGGCTTGTCGACCCCTCAAAAACGCAAACTTTTTTTTGGCAATTAGGGCATCTAGACGAAGACGAATTGGCTCCTCTTCCTGGCTACGGTCTTAGATACACGCTATAGAGATCCCTTGAAGTCAGGGGTTCAAAATAATTCATTTAGCTTTAGGCCATTTTCCCATAAATGCTTGTCGGCCCCTCCAAAACGCAAACTTTTTTTCTTCTAATTAGGGCATCTAGACGAAGCCGAATTGGCTCATCCTTCTGGCTACGGTCTTAGATACACGGTATAGAGCTCCCTTGAATTCCGGGTCTCAAAATAATGTATTTAGCTTTAGGCCATTTTTTCACCTAAAGGCTAGTTTGCCCATAAAAAACACAAACTTTTTTGCCAATTAGGGCATCTAGACGAAATCGAATTTTCCCTTCCTCTTGTATACGGTATTAGATACACGATATAGATCTCCCTTGAAGCCCGAGGCTCAAAATAATGCATTTAGCTTTAGGCCATTTTTATACATAAAGGATTGTCGGGCCCTCAAAAACGCAAACTGTTTTTCCAATTAGGGCATCTAGACGAAGTCGAATTGGCCCCTCCTCCTGGATACGGTCTTAGATACACGCTATAGTGCTCCCTGGAATTCCGGGGCTCAAAATAATGCATTTAGCTTTAGTCCATTTTTTCACATAAAGGATAGTTTGCCCCTCAAAAACGCAAACTTTTTGCCAATTAGGGCATCTAGACGAACCCGAATTGGCCCCTCCTCCTGGATACGGTCTTAGATACACACTATAGAGCTCTATTGAAGTCATGGGCTCATAATAATGCATTTAGGTTTAGGACATTTTTTTCCCATAAAGGCTTGTCTGCCCCTCATAAACGCAAACTTTTTTTCTTCTTCCAATTAGGGCATCTGGACGAACACGAATTGGCCCCTCCTCCTAGCTACGGTATTAGATAGACGCTATAGATCTCCCTTGAAGTCCGTGTCTCAAAATAAAGCATTTAAATTCAAGCCATTTTTTTTCACCTAAAGGATAGTTTGCCCCTAAAAAACGCAAACTTTTTTGCCAATTAGGGCATCTAGACGAACCCGAATTGGCCCCTCCTCCTGGATACGGTCTTGGATACACGCTATAGATCTCCCTTGAAGTCCGGGGCTCTAAATAATGCATTTAGCTTTAGGCCATTTTTTCCCTTAAGGCTTGTCGGCCCATGAAAAATGAAAACTTTTTTGCCAATTAGGGCCTCTAGACGAACCCAAATTGGCCCCTCCTCCTGGCTACGGTCTTAGATACATGCTATAGAGCTCCCTTGAAGTCCGGGGCTCAAAATAATGCATTTAGCTTTTGTCCATTTTTTCCCATAAAGGCTTGTAGGCCCCTAAAAAACGCAAACATTTTTGGCAATTAGGGCATCTAGACGAAGCCGAATTGGCTCATCCTCCTGGCTATGGTCTTAGATACACGCTATAGAGCTCCCTTCAAGCCTGGGGCTCAAAATAATGCATTTACCTTTAGGCCTTTTTTTTCAAATAAAGGCTTGTCGGCCACTTAAAAACGCAAACCTTTTTGCCAATTAGGGCATCTAGACGAACCCGAATTGCCCCCCCCTCCTGGCTACGGTCTTAGATACATGCTACATAGCTCCCTTGAAGTTCGGGGCTGAAAAGAATGCATTTAGCTTCATGCCATTTTTTCACCTAAAGGCTAGTTTGCCCCTAAAAAAAGCAAACTTTTTTTTGCCAGTTAGGGCATCTAGACGAACCCGAATTGGCCCCTCCTCCTGGCTACGGTATTAGATACACGCTATAGATCTCCCTTGAAGTCCGGGGCTCGAAATAATTCATTTAGCTTTAGGCCATTTTTTTTCCTTAAGTCTTGTCGGCCCATCAAAAACTAAAACTTTTTTGCCAATTAGGGTATCTAGAAGAAGCCGTATTGGATCCTCCTCCAGGCTATGGTGTTAGATACACGCTATAGAGCTCCCTTGACTTCCGAGGTTCAAAATAATGCATTTAACTTTTTGCCATTTTTTCCCATAAAGGCTTGTCGGCCCCTAAAAAACACAAACTTTTTTGCTAATTAGGGCATCTAGACGAACCCGAATTGGCCCCTCCTCCTGTCTACGGTCCTGTATACACGTTATAGAGCTCCCTTGAAGTCCGGGTCTCAAAATAATGCATTTAGCTTTAGGCCATTTTTTCCATTAAGGCTTGTCGGCCCATCCAAAACGAAAACTTTTTTGCCAATTAGGGCATCTAGACGAAGCCGAATTGGCTCCACCTCCAGGCTATGGTCTTAGATACACGCTATAGAGCTCCCTTGACGTCCGAGGTTCAAAATAATGCATTTAGCTTTAGGCCATTTTTTCCCATAAAGGCTTGTCGGCCCCTAAAAAACGCAAACATTTTTGGCAATTAGGGCATCTAGACGAAGCCGAATTGGCTCCTCCTCCTGGGTACGGTCTTAGATACACGCTATAGAGCTCCCTTCAAGCCTGGGGCTCAAAATAATGCATTTAGCTTTAGGCCATTTTTTCACCTAAACGCTAGTTTGCCCCTAAAAAACGCAAACTTTTTTTCCATTTAGGGCATCTAGACGAAACAGAATTGGCCTTTCCTCCTGTATACAGTGTTAGATACACGCTATAGAGCTCCCTTGAATCCCGAGGCTCAAAATATTGCATTTAGCTTTAAGCCATTTTTTCACATAAAGCCTTGTCGGCCCCTCAAAAACGCAAACTTTTTTCCAATTAGGGCATCTAGACAAAGCCGAATTGGCCCCTCCTCCTGGCTACGGTCTTAGATACACGCTATAGAGCTCCCTTGAAGTCCGGGGCTCAAAATAATGCATTCAGCTTTAGGCCATTTTTTCACATAAAGGCTTGTTTGCCCCTCAAAAACGCAAACTTTTTTTGCCAATTAGGGCATCTAGACGAACCCGAACTGGCCCCTCCTCCTGGTTACGGTCTTAGACACACGCTATAGAGCTCCCTTGAAGTCCGGGTCTCAAAATAATGCATTTAGCTTCATGCCATTTTTTCACCTAAAGGCTAGTTTGCCCGTAAAAAAAGCAAACATTTTTGCCAATTAGGGCATCTAGACGAACCCGAATTGGCCCCTCCACCTGCCTACGGTCTTAGATACATGCTATAGAGCTCCCTTGAAGTCCGGGGCTCAAAATAATGCATTTAGCTTTAGGCCATTTTTTCACATTAAGGCTTGCCGTCCTCTCAAAAACGCAAACTTTTTTCCAATTAGGGCATCTAGACGAAGCCGAATTGGCTCCTCCTCCTGGCTACGGTCTTAGATACACGCTATAGAGCTCCCTTGAAGTCCGGGGCTCAAAATAATGCATTTATCTTTGGGCCATTTTTTCCCATAAGGCTTGTCGGCCCTTAAAAAACACAAACTTTTTTGGCAATTAGGGCATCTAGACGAACCCGAATTGGCTCCTCCTCATGGCTACGGTCTTAGATACACGCTATAGAGCTCCCTTCAAGCCTGGGGCTCAGAATAATTCATTTAGCTTTAGGCCATTTTTTCCGCTTAAAGGCTTGTTTGCCCCTTAAAAACGCAAACTTTGTTGCCAATTAGGGCATCTAGACGAACCCGAATTGGCCCCTCCTCCTGGCTACGGTCTTAGATACACGCTATAGAGCTCCCTTGAAGTCCGGGGCTCAAACTAATGCATTTAGCTTTAGGCCATTTTTTCACATAAAGGCTTGCCGGCCCCTCAAAAACGCAAACTTTTTTTTTTTCTAATTAGGGAATCTAGACGACCCCAAATTGGCCCCTCCTCCTGGCTACGGTCTTAGATACACGCTATAGAGCTCCCTTGAAGTCCGGGTCTCAAAATAATGCATTTAGCTTTAGGCCATTTTTTCCCATAAGTCTTGTCGGCCCCTAAAAAACGCAAACTTTTTTGGCAATTAAGGCATCTAGACGAAGCCGAATTGGCTCCTCCTCCTGGCTACGGTGTTAGATACACGCTATAGAGCTCCCTTCAAGCCTGGGGCTCAAATTAATGCATTTAGCTTAAGGCCATTTTTTCACCTAAAGGCTAGTTTGCCCCTAAAAAACGCAAACTTTTTTGCCATTTAGGGCATCTAGACGAACCAGAATTGGCCCTTCCTCTTGGATACGGTGTTAGATACACGGTATAGAGCTCCCTTGAATCCCGAGGCTCAAAATATTTCATTTAGCTTTAGGCCATTTTTTCACATAAAGGCTTGTCGGCCCCTTAAAAACGCAAACTTTTTTTTCCAATTAGGGCATCTAGACAAAGCCGAATTGGCCCCTCCTCCTGGCTACGGTCTTAGATACACGCTATAGAGCTCCCTTGAAGTCCGGGGCTCAAAATTATACATTTATCTTTAGGCCATTTTTTCAGATAAAGGCTAGTTTGCCCCTCAAAAACGCAAACTTTTTTGCCAATTAGGGCATCTAGAAGAACCCGAACTAGCCACTCCTTCTGGATACGGTCTTAGACACACGCTATAGAGCTCCCTTGAAGTCCGGGTCTCAAAATAATGCATTTAGCTTCAGGCCATTTTTTCACTTAAAGGCTAGTTTGCCCCTAAAAAAAGAAAACTTTTTTGCCAATTAGGGTATCTAGACGAACACGAATTGGCCCCTCCACCTGGATACGGTCTTAGATACATGCTATAGAGCTCTCTTGAAGTACGGGGGTCAAAATAATGCATTTAGATTTAGGCAATTTTTTCACATAAAGGATTGTCGTCCTCTCAGAAACACAAACTTTTTTCCAATTACGACATCTAGACGAAGCCGAATCGGCTCCTCCTCCTGGCTACGGTCTTAGATACACGCTATAGAGCTCCCTTGAAGTCCGGGGCTCAAAATAATGCATTTATCTTTAGGCCATTTTTTCCCATAAGGCTTGTCGGCCCTTAAAAAACACAAACTTTTTTGGCAATTAGGGCATCTAGACGAACCCGAATTGGCTCCTCCTCATGGTTACGGTCTTAGATACACGCTATAGAGCTCCCTTCAAGCCTGGGGCTCAGAATAATGCATTTAGCTTTAGGCCATTTTTTCCGCTTAAAGGCTTGTCTGCCCCTTAAAAACGCAAACTTTGTTGCCAATTAGGGCATCTAGACGAACCCGAATTTGCCCCTCCTCCTGGCTACGGTCTTAGATACACGCTATAGAGCTCCCTTGAAGTCCGGGGCTCAAACTAATGCATTTAGCTTTGGGCCATTTTTTCACATAAAGGCTTGCCGGCCCCTCAAAAACGCAAACTTTTTTTCTAATTAGGGAATCTAGACGACCCCGAATTGGCCCCTCCTCCTGGCTACGGTCTTAGATACACGCTATAGAGCTCCCTTGAAGTCTGGGTCTCAAAATAATGCATTTAGCTTTAGGCCATTTTTTCCCATAAGTCTTGTCGGCCCCTAAAAAACGCAAACTTTTTTGGCAATTAAGGCATCTAGACGAAGCCGAATTGGCTCCTCCTCCTGGCTACGGTCTTAGATACACGCTATAGAGTTCCCTTCAAGCCTGGGGCTCAAAATAATGCATTTAGCTTAAGGCCATTTTTTCACCTAAAGGCTAGTTTGCCCTTAAAAACGCAAACTTTTTTGCCATTTAGGGCATCTAAACCAGAATTGGCCCTTCCTCCTGGATACGGTGTTAGATACACGGTATAGAGCTCCCTTGAATCCCGAGGCTCAAAATATTGCATTTAGCTTTAGGCCATTTTTTCACATAAATGCTTGTCGGCCCCTTAAAAACGCAAACTTTTTTTTCCCCAATTAGGGCATCTAGACAAAGCCGAATTGGCCCCTCCTCCTGGCTACGGTCTTAGATACACGCTATAGAGCTCCCTTGAAGTCCGGGGCTCAAAATTATACATTTATCTTTAGGCCATTTTTCACATAAAGGCTAGTTTGCCCCTCAAAAACACAAACTTTTGTGCCAATTAGGGCATCTAGAAGAACCCGAACTAGCCACTCCTCCTGGATACGGTCTTAGACACACGCTACAGAGCTGCCTTGAAGTCCGGGTCTCAAAATAATGCATTTAGCTTCAGGCAATTTGTTCACATAAAGGCTAGTTTGCCCCTAAAAAAAGAAAACTTTTTTGCCAATTAGGGTATCTAGACGAACACGAATTGGCCCCTCCACCTGGATACGGTCTTAGATACATGCTATAGAGCTCCCTCGAATTCCGGCGCTCAAAATAATGCATTTAGCTTTAGGCCATTTTTTCACATAAAGGATTGTCGGCCTCTCAAAAACGCAAACTTTTTTCCTATTAGGGCATCTAGACGAAGTCGAATTGGCTCCTCCTCCTGGCTACGGTCTTAGATACACGCTATAGAGCTCCCTTGAAGTCCGGGGCTCAAAATAATGCATTTAGCTTTAGGCCATTTTTTCCCATAAGGCCTGTCGGCCCCTAAAAAACGCAAACCTTTTTGGAAATTAGGGGATCTAGACGAAGCCGAATTGGCTCCTCCTCATGGCTACGGTCTTAGATATAGGCTATAGAGCTCCCTTTAAGCATGGGGCTCATAATAATGCATTTAGCTTTAGGCCATTTTTTCCGCATAAAGGCTTGTCTGCCCCTTAAAAACGCAAACCTTTTTTGCCAATTAGGGCATCTAGATGAACCCGAATTGGCCCCCCTCCTGTCTACGGTCTTAGATACACGCTATAGAGCTCCCTTGAAGTCCGGGGCTCAAAATAATGCATTTAGCTTTAGGCCATTTTTTCCCATAAGGCTTGTCGGCCCCTAAAAAACGCAAACCTGTTTGGCAATTAGGGCATCTAGACGAAGCCGAATTGGCTCCTCCTCATGGATATGGTCTTAGATACAGGCTATAGAGCTCCCTTCAAGCCTGGGGCTCATAATAATGCATTTAGCTTAGATACACGCTATAGAGCTCCCTTGAAGTCTGGGGCTCAAAATAATGCATTTAGCTTTAGGCCATTTTTTCCCATAAGGCTTGTCGGCCCCTAAAAAACGCAAACCTTTTTGGCAATTAGGGCATCTAGACGAACCCGAATTGGCTCCTCCTCATGGATACGGTCTTAGATATAGGCTATAGAGCTCCCTTCAAGCCTGGGGCTCATAATAATGCATTTAGCTTTAGGCCAAAGGCTTGTCTGCCCCTTAAAAACGCAAACCTTTTTGCCAATTAGGGCATCTAGATGAACCCGAATTGGCCCCCCCTCCTGGCTACGGTCTTAGATACACGCTATAGAGCTCCCTTGAATTCCGGGGCTCAAAATAATGCATTTAGCTTTAGGCCATTTTTTCCCATAAGGCTTGTCGGCCCCTAAAAAACGCAAACCTTTTTGGCAATTAAGGCATCTAGAAGAAGCCGAATTGGCTCCTCCTCATGGCTACGGTCTTAGATACAGGCTATAGAGCTCCCTTCAAGCCAGGGGCTCATAATATTGCATTTAGCTTTAGGCCATTTTTTCCGCATAAAGGCTTGTCTGCCCCTTAAAAACGCAAACCTTTTTGCCAATTAGGGCATCTAGATGAACCCGAATTGGCCCCCCCTCCTGGCTACGGTCTTAGATACACGCTATAGAGCTCCCTTGAAGTCCGGGGCTCAAAATAATGCATTTAGCTTTAGGCCATTTTTTCCCATAAGGCTTGTCGGCCCCTAAAAAGCGCAAACCTTTTTGGCAATTAGGGCATCTAGATGAACCCGAATTGGCCCCCTCCTCCTGGATACGGTCTTAGATACACGCTATAGAGCTCCCTTGAAGTCTGGGGCTCAAAATAATGCATTTAGCTTTAGGCCATTTTTTCCCATACAAGCTTGTCGGCCCCTGAAAAACGCAAACTTTTTTGCTAATTAGGGAATCTAGACGAACCTGAATTGTCCCCTCCTCCTGGCTACGGTCTTAGATACACGCTATAGAGCTCCCTTGAAGTCCGGGTCTCAAAATAATGAATTTAGCTTTAGACCATTTTTTCACCTAAAGGCTAGTTTGCCCCTAAAAAACGCAAACTTTTTTTGCCATTTAGGGCATCTAGACGAACCAGAATTGGCCCTTCCTCCTAGATACGGTCTTAGATACACGCTATAGAGCTCCCTTGAAGCCCGAGGCTCAAAATATTTCATTTAACTTTAGGCCATTTTTTCACATAAAGGCTTGTCAGCCCCTCAAAAACGCAAACTTTTTTTTCAATTAGGGCATCTAGACGAAGCCGAATTGGCCCCTCTTCCTGGATACGGTCATAGATACACGCTATAGAGCTCCCTTGAAGTCCGGGGCTCAAATTAATGCATTTAGCTTTAGTCCATATTTTTACATAAAAGCTAGTTTGCCCTTCAAAAACGCAAACTTTCTTGCCAATTAGGGCATCTAGGCGAACCCGAACTGGCCACTCCTCCTGGATACGGTCTTAGAAACACGCTATAGAGCTCCCTTGAAGTCTGTGGCTCAATATAATGCATTTAGCCTCAGGCCATTTTTTCACCTAAAGGCTAGTTTGCCCCTAAAAAAGGCAAACTTTTTTGCTAATTAGGGCATCTAGACGAACACGAATTGGCCCCTCCTCCTGGCTACGGTCTTAGATAGACGCTATAGATCTCCCTTGAAGTCCGGGTCTCAAAATAATGCATTTAACTTCAAGCCATTTTTTTCACCTAAAGGCTAGTTTGCCCCTAAAAAACACAAACTTTTTTTGCCAATTAGGGCATCTAGACGAACCCGAATTGGCCCCTCCTTCTGGATACGGTCTTGGATACATGCTATAGAGCTCCTTTGAAGTCTGGGGCTCAAAATAATGCATTTAGCTTAAGGCCATTTTTTTTTTCCCATAAAGGGTTGTCGGCTCCTCAAAAACGCAAACCTTTTTGCCAATTAGGGGATCTAGACGAAGCCGAATTGGCCCCTCCTCCTAGCTACGGTCTTAGATACACGCTATAGAGCTCCCTTGAAATCTGGGGCTCAAAATAATGCATTTAATTTCAGGCCATTTTTTCACCTTAAGGCTAGTTTGCCCGTAAAAAACGCAAACTTTTTTGCCAATTAAGGCATCTAGACGAACCCGAATTGGCCCCTCCTCCTGGCCACGGTCATAGATACACGCTATAGAGCTTCCTTGAAGTCCGGGGCTCAAAATAATGCATTTAGATTCAGGCCATTTTTTCACCTAAAGGCTAGTTTGCCCCTAAGAAAAGCAAACATTTTTGCCAATTAGGGCATCTAGACAAACCCGATTTGGCCCCTCCTCCTGGCTACGGTCTTAGATACACGCTATAGAGCTACCTTGAAGTCCGGGATCAAAATAATGCATTTAGCTTTAGGCCATTTTTTCACATAAAGGCTTGTCGGCCCCTCAAAATCGCAAACATTTTTGCAAATTAGGGCATCTAGACGAAGCCTAATTAGCCCCCCCTCCTGGTTAAGGTCTTAGATATACGCTATAGAGCTCCCTCGAAGTCTGGTGCTCAAAATAATGCATTTAGCTTTAGACCATTTTTTCCCATAAAGGCTTGTCAGCCCCTTTGAAACGCAAACTTTTTTTTCTTCCAATTAGGGCATCTAGACGAAGCCGAATTGGCCCCTCCTCCTGGATACGGTCTTAGATACACGCTATAGAGCTCCCTTGAAGTCCGGGGCTCAAAATAATGCATTTAACTTCAGGCCATTTTTTCACCTAAAGGCTAGTTTGCCCCCAAAAAACGCAAACTTTTTTGCCAATTAGGGCATATTGACGAACCCGAATTGGCCCCTCCTCCTAGCTACGGTCTTAGATACACGCAATAGAGCTCCCTTGAAGTCCGAGGCTCAAAATAATGCATTTAGCTTTAGGCCATTTTTTCACAAAGGCTTGTCGGCTCCTCAAAAACGCAAACTTTTTTTGCCAATTAGGCGATCTAGACGAAGCCGAATTGGCCCCTCCTCCTAGATACGGTCTTAGATACACTCTATAGAGCTCCCTTGAAGTCTGGGGCTCAAAATAATGCATTTAGCTTCAGGCCATTTTTTCACCTTAAGGCTAGTTTGCCCGTAAAAAACGCAATTTTTTTTGCCAATTAAGGCATCTAGACGAACCCGAATTGGCCCCTCCTCCTGGCTACGTTCATAGATACACGCTATAGAGCTACCTTGAAGTCCGGGGCTCAAAATAATGTATTTAGCTTTAGGCCATTTTTTCACATAAAGGCTTGTCAGCCCCTCAAAACCGCAAACTTTTTTGCCAATTAGGGCATCTAGACGAAGCCTAATTGGCCCCTCCTCCTGGTTAAGGTCTTAGATATATGCTATAGAGCTCCCTTGAAGTCTGGTGCTCAAAATAATGCATTTAGCTTTAGACCATTTTTTCCCATAAAGGCTTGTCGGCCCCTCTGAAACGCAATTTTTTTTTTCCAATTAGGGCATCTAGACGAAGCCGAATTCGCCCCTCCTCCTGGATACGGTCTTAGATACACGCTATAGAGCTCCCTTGAAGTCCGGGGCTCAAAATAATGCATTTAACTTCAGGTCATTTTTTCACCTAAAGGCTAGTTTGCCCCAAAAAAACGCAAACTTTTTTGCCAATTAGGGCATCTTGACGAACCCGAATTGGCCCCTCCTCCTGCCTACGGTCTTAGATACACGCTATAGAGCTCCCTTGAAGTCCGGGGCTCAAAATAATGCATTTAGCCTTAGGCAATTTTTTCACAAAGGCTTGTCGGCTCCTCAAAAACGCAAATTTTTTTGCCAATTAGGGAATCTAGACGAACCCAAATTTGCGCCTCCTCCTGGCTACGGTCTTATATACACGCTATAGAGCTCCCTTGAGGTCCGGGGCTCAAACTAATGCATTTACCTTCAGGCCATTTTTTCACCTAAAGGCTAGTTTGCCCCTAAGAAAAGCAAACGTTTTTGCCAATTAGGGCATCTAGACGAACCCGAATTGGCCCCTCCACCTGGATACGGTCTTAGATACACGCTATAGATCTCCCTTGAAGTCCGTTTCTCAAAAAAATGCATTTAGCTTTAGGCCATTTTTTCCGATATAGGCTTGTCGGCCCCTCAGAAACGCAAACTTTTTTGCCAATTAGGGCATCTAGACGAACACGAATTGGCCCCTCCCCCTGGATACGGTCTTAGATACACCCTATAGAGCTCCCTTGAAGTCCGTGGCTCAAAATAATGCATTAAGCTTTATGCCAATTTTTCCCATATAGGCTTGTTGGCACCTCAAAAACGCTAACTTTTTTTGCCAATTAGGGCTTCTAGACGAACACGAATTGGCTCCTCCTCCTGGATACGGTCTTAGAAACACGCTATAGAGCTCCCTTGAAGTCTGGGGCACAAAATAATGCATTAAGGTTTAGGCCAATTTTTACCATATAGGCTTGTCGGCACCTCAAAAACGCAAACGTTTTTGCCAATTAGGGCATCTAGACGAACCCGAATTGGCTCCTCCTCCTGGATACGGCCTTAGATACACGCTATAGAGCTTCCTTGAAGTCCGGGGCTCAAAATAATGCATTAAGCTTTAGGCCATTTTTTCCCATAAAGGCTTGTCGGCCCCTCTGAAACGCTAACTTTTTTTGCCAATTAGTGCATCTACACAAACCCGAATTGGCCCCTCCTCTTGGCTACGGTCTTAGATACACGCTACAGAGCTCACTTGAAGTCCGGGGCTCAAAATAATGCATTTAGCTTTAGGCCATTTTTTCCCATATAGGCTTGTCGGCCCCTCAAAAACGCAAACTTTTTTTACCAATTAGGGTATCTACACGAAGCCGAATTGGCCCCTTCTCCTGGACACAGTCTTAGATACACGCTATAGAGCTCCCTGTAAGTCCGGGGCTCAAAATAATGCATTTAGCTTTAGTCCATTTTTTCACATAGAGGCTAGTTTACCCCTCAAAAACTTAAACTTTTTTTGTTACTTAGGGCATCTAGACGTAGCCGAATTGGCCCCTCCTCTTGAATACGGTCTTAGATACACGCTATAGAGCTCCCTTGAATTCCAGGGATCAAAATAATGCATTTAGCTTTAGGCCATTTTTTCACATAAAGGCTTGTCGGCCCCTCAAAAACGCAAACTTTTTTGCCAATTAGGGCATCTAGACGAAGCCTAATTGGCCCCTCCTACTGGTTAAGGTCTTAGATACACCCTATAGAGCTCCCTTGAAGTCTGGTGCTCAAAATAATGCATTTAGCTTTAGGCCATTTTTCCCATAAAGGCTTGTCGGCCCCTCAAAAACAGAAACTTTTTTGCCAATTAGGGCATTTAGACGAAGCTGAATTGGACCCTCCTCCTGGATACGGTCTTAGATACACGCCATAGAGCTCCCTTGAAGTCCGGGGTAAAAAATAATGCATTTAGCCTTAGGCAATTTTTTCACAAAGGCTTGTCGGCTCCTCAAAAACGCAAATTTTTTTGCCAATTAGGGAATCTAGACGAACCCAAATTTGCGCCTCCTCCTGGCTACGGTCTTATATACACGCTATAGAGCTCCCTTGAGGTCCGGGGCTCAAACTAATGCATTTACCTTCAGGCCATTTTTTCACCTAAAGGCTAGTTTGCCCCTAAGAAAAGCAAACGTTTTTGCCAATTAGGGCATCTAGACGAACCCGAATTGGCCCCTCCACCTGGATACGGTCTTAGATACACGCTATAGATCTCCCTTGAAGTCCGTTTCTCAAAAAAATGCATTTAGCTTTAGGCCATTTTTTCCGATATAGGCTTGTCGGCCCCTCAGAAACGCAAACTTTTTTGCCAATTAGGGCATCTAGACGAACACGAATTGGCCCCTCCCCCTGGATACGGTCTTAGATACACCCTATAGAGCTCCCTTGAAGTCCGTGGCTCAAAATAATGCATTAAGCTTTATGCCAATTTTTCCCATATAGGCTTGTTGGCACCTCAAAAACGCTAACTTTTTTTGCCAATTAGGGCTTCTAGACGAACACGAATTGGCTCCTCCTCCTGGATACGGTCTTAGAAACACGCTATAGAGCTCCCTTGAAGTCTGGGGCACAAAATAATGCATTAAGGTTTAGGCCAATTTTTACCATATAGGCTTGTCGGCACCTCAAAAACGCAAACGTTTTTGCCAATTAGGGCATCTAGACGAACCCGAATTGGCTCCTCCTCCTGGATACGGCCTTAGATACACGCTATAGAGCTTCCTTGAAGTCCGGGGCTCAAAATAATGCATTAAGCTTTAGGCCATTTTTTCCCATAAAGGCTTGTCGGCCCCTCTGAAACGCTAACTTTTTTTGCCAATTAGTGCATCTACACAAACCCGAATTGGCCCCTCCTCTTGGCTACGGTCTTAGATACACGCTACAGAGCTCACTTGAAGTCCGGGGCTCAAAATAATGCATTTAGCTTTAGGCCATTTTTTCCCATATAGGCTTGTCGGCCCCTCAAAAACGCAAACTTTTTTTACCAATTAGGGTATCTACACGAAGCCGAATTGGCCCCTTCTCCTGGACACAGTCTTAGATACACGCTATAGAGCTCCCTGTAAGTCCGGGGCTCAAAATAATGCATTTAGCTTTAGTCCATTTTTTCACATAGAGGCTAGTTTACCCCTCAAAAACTTAAACTTTTTTTGTTACTTAGGGCATCTAGACGTAGCCGAATTGGCCCCTCCTCTTGAATACGGTCTTAGATACACGCTATAGAGCTCCCTTGAATTCCAGGGATCAAAATAATGCATTTAGCTTTAGGCCATTTTTTCACATAAAGGCTT